>OX638267.1:1741990-3071365 GCA_951806755.1 Brenthis hecate | reverse complement strand
TGTATATTAAAAAAAACTATTGTTATTTTTCGTTTAAATTTAGTAATTTTCATCATAAAAACATTTCAAGAATCCGCTAAATACAATTAAGGTAGAAAAAGTAATTTAACAAATAATTATTTCCTTCGTTTAAAGATAAAAAAACTAAAAATGTTAAAGTTATTTAAAGAATCGAGGCCATAATAATATGGTGCTCCTTAAATAATAACATACAAAAAAGTATATATGCTATTTCCTTCTGCATTAAAAGCTGTACATATAATAAAATTGTAACTAAGCCGAATACACATTAAATATTTTTTGGAAAATCTTATTAAAATAAACATTATTATCGATACAAAGGCCGAATCTATAGTTTTCAGAATTTTTGTCTGTCTGTTTGTTACCGCATCACAGGAAAACCACTGGAGAAATTTTGATGAAATTTGGTATGGTGATATCTGGTTATCCGGGTCTACATATAGGATACTTTTTACCGCGGGAAAATATCTTAATTCTGAGAAAACATACAAAAACTGCAATGTAAGAGTATACTAATATGTAAAACCTAAGAATTTGGTTTTTGGTCATCTGAACGCGAGCGGAGCCGCGGGCAATGCTAGTTTAAAATATATTTCTCATAAATATACCTATATTAAAAAAAAAACAATAATCTGGACAAATTATAGTTATTTATTAGACATAAAGTACCTGTTACAACTCACAATGACATACATAGGTACGTTATGTATAATATTATTATTATTTTTTAATTTAGCAAGCACACATAGTTTAACTAAGAATTTTGATTAAAGATATTTTTAAAATATAATATTATGCATAACCACGAATCTAATTTAGGTAAATCTGTTATCTAAGTTCTAAACATCCTTGAATATTAAGTTGTATATATCAAAATTCAATTTCAGACGAGATTACTGTAATAGAGTAATATTCCTCAGGTACTTTATTTACTTTGGGATTTTTTTTATGAATGATATTAAGTTCTTAATCTATACTATACAGATAAATAAAATTGAAGGGTATCTGTAATGTCAAAATAACAGCTTTTTACTAAATACATATGAAAGTACAAGACTTATAATAAAAAAAAACAATTCTAAAAACTTTTGACTGTCTATCAGTCTGTTTGTTCCCGCTATTCTCCAAAACGGCTGGACAGATTTTGACGAGACTTTTACTAGCAGATAGCTGATGTTGTAAGGCGAAACTTAGGCAACTTTTATTTAAGAAAAAGGATTAGAGTTCCGCATACAATTGCGAACAAAATCCGAGTACTTAAGGAGACACCCGAGCGAAGCGAGCGTAAGGTGCTAGTTATCTATACATATCTATACATATAATAAAATTGTAACTAAGCCGTATCTGTACATTAAATACTTTTTGGGAAATCTTATTGAAATAGACATTATTATCGATACAGAGGCCAATACTATAGTTTTTAGAATTTTTGTCTGTCTGTCTGTCTGCTACCGCATCACGGAAAAACCACTGGAGTGATTTTGATGAAATTTGATATGATGATAGCTGGTTATCCAGGTCAACATATAGGATACTTTTTACTGCGGGAAAATATCTCATTTCTGAGAAATCTATACTAAACATTAAAACGTAAGTAGGGACGAACCCGAGCGGTGCGAGGGCGAGTCGCTAGTAGGTATATAAATAGGTAAAGTCAAAACAGTGCAGTACCTTTTTCTTCATATTAAATGTAGGTATTTCAGCCCTACAGTTGCATGTTTTTCTTAAATGTTCTAGATATGTTAGGTTTCAAATATATTCCAAAAAAAACAAATGTTCACAATAATATAATAATTAGGGATGTATCACTTAACATAATATGTATTATAATATGTATGTATATAAAAGTCAAATTGAGTATTTACAGTTTTGTTTATTTTTAGTAGCTTTCTCACTTCTTGCGATCAGTTACATATCTTAAACGATTAGCTTTGCTTAGAAGACGTGTGCTTTATAAAAGCTTTACATCCGTTAGAGCCTATGATGGATGACTTCTTTTGGGTATAGATTCCGTATGGCATAAAAAATAGGTTAAGAAATCCGGGTTTTGAATCATGTTGGTATAAAATGTTAGTATAGTATGTACGTAGAGCTAAACTTAACGTTTCAATGTCACGATGTGAAAAATAATATTTTTTTCTTTTGCATATCTTTACATTTTTCCTAATTAGCAAATATATAAAAGACTAGGGATTCACCCTTGCTTCATTCCCCATACAAACTTTCATCCCCATTTTCACCTCCTGAAGGGATGATTTCCGGGATAAAAATTATCCTATGTCCTTCTCAGGGTATCAAACTATGTCCACGACATCATTGATACGTTTTGAAGGTTAGTATGGAATAGCTAATCATACCTATCTAGCTCATCATACCTATGTATATATAATATATATATATATATATATATATATATATATATATATATATATATATACATAGGTATGATGAGTTTCAAATCCCTTACTTGAGAAATGATTGATTCCCCAAATAAATTTCCACCCCCCTTTCCATCCTCTTAAGGGATGATTTCCGGGGTGAAAACTATCCTATGTCCTTCCCAGTATCTCAAACTATATCTATAGTCTATACCAATTGAAGATCAGTTCAGCCGTTTAGTCGTGAAAAGGTAACAAACAAACAGAATCACTTTCGTATTTATAATATTAGTATGGATAGAGTTTGCTTGGACCCACTTCACTTGGCTTTCTAGATGCATTAAAATACTCTTTAAAGAATATTGAGTTTGATCAATATAATCACTTTAACAGTTATTTCTACAGACAGACAATTGATAATAAAAATGTAGTAAGTAATCAATGAATGCATGCTATAATTAAAAATAATTACAATGATTGCCAATTATCTTATACATCCTTGTAACTAAATCCATTTTTCCATAACAATACAATTATTTATTTAATGCTGGCAAATTCCCCTCATATCATATACATTTCCTAGTAAAAATATTCCAATTTTTTTATTATATTAGTGCTATGGTCTTAATAATAAGTTAAGTTTCATTTTAATGTAAACAAAATAAATTATTATAATTATTTATGTTAAAACTATTAAATATTATCGACTTAAAGTAGATAGTGGAATACGAGTATACACAATAATGACCAGATGATGACGATTTTTAATGCAAAAATGAAAAAATATATATATATATATATATATATATATATATATATATATATATATATATATATATATATATATATATGTTTGTATTTTTGTTTCATTTGTTTGCAATAATATTCTACTTCATAAAATATTTAAAGCTTCACCGAACACTTATAATCATAAAACAGATATTGAACTTTTATACAGAGGCAATTTTGTTGCGTTGCTATAAAAATATCGTAAAATTATATCACAGTATACCGTTTTATGAACTTTAATTATTATTTTACACCACATCAAAGATAAAAACCGAATGGCTCGGTTACTGAAATAGTTAAGACGTTTTACCTTTAAACGTACCGCCCGCGCCGTTCCCACACCTTGCTATGTAAAAAGGAAAACCCTGCATTGATGCAAACGAGTAATCTATATCTATACATATAATAAAATTGTAACTAAGCCGAATCTGTACAATAAATATTTTTTGGAAAATCTTATTGAAATAGACATTATTATCGATACAGAGGCCGAATGTATTGTTTTTAGATTTTTTGTCTGTCTATTACCGCATCACAGAAAAACCACTGGAGAGATTTTTATGAAATTTGGTATGGTGATAGCTGGTTATCCGTGTGAATATATAGGATACTTTTTAACGCGGGAAATTGTTTCATGTCTGAGAAAAAATACAAAAACTGAAATGTAAGAGTATACTAATATGTATGTAAAACCTAAGAATTTGGTTTTTGGTCATCTGAACGCGGGCACAGCCGCGGGCAATGCTAGTATTAATATATACATAAAATATTGAATTTATATATGCTAGCCATAATACTCTAAGGCCTTGGGAGTATTCTATGTTTGCTTTAGAAAGTCATATTATATAAGAAATCCATATATAGTTCTCTCGACCTCTTCAAATCCTTACTCATATGATAAATGTAAAAATGCTTTTATTGATTAGATCTACTTTTATACAGCAATAATTTACTGCATAAATAAATTTTATGTTACTTTCTTAGTATACACGTGATTCCTACAAAATGTTAACATACTGTAGAAATTACTAATGGATGCGCTGTTAGGGCTGAGCAAAACTAGGACAGGTTGTTATTATGTCATAATGCAAAAGCTATATATATATATATATATATATATATATATATATATATATATATATATATATATATATATATATATATATATATATATATATATATATATATATATATATGCTAGTTCTCTTCTGCGGTTCCACTCGTGTGGTAAATGGGCTTGTAAAAAGTAACCTAGTGTTATTGTCATACATAAAGTGTCATTGTCTACTTTCATTGAAAACTGTTCAGCGGTTTAGGCATGAAAAGGTAACAAACAGACAGATAGGGCTTTTTTCTTCAAGCTACTTTATAAAGATAATTTTCTAATAATAAAATATAACAAATACTCGTAATATAATCACATATTATTCATGATTACAATCATGTTACTTTTTATATACTCTTAAATGCATCCAGATCTGGCTATATAAGTACGTAAGGAGATAAATTCCCAACACTTGACTGGTTGCGATTGCTGATAAATACGGAAGTGTATATTTTACATATTGCTTTGGATTTGCTTCAAGATAAATAAAATCACGATGCTAGCATCGTCCGCATTAAATGTCTGTACTGTAGAATAAAAAAAACTGATACTTAGCAAACTTTTATAGTCTCCATATTATAATAAATTCACAACTAGTGTTGGTAATTGATTTGATATTCAACATTGATATATAAATACATATTTATTAACAAATATATTCAAAAAGCGGCGTCGAGTGTGACAAAGAATAAAATCCAAACATTGAAAGGTATATTTGTCTTCGAAAATATCTGATTAGGTATTTATATTATAGGTAAATGAAAAGTACCAATCAGTTATTTTTTACCCTCTTGTGTTTTTTTTGCAGTCTGTTTTGTTCTTTACAGTTTTTATTTTTCCATTGTTAGTGTAGACATACTAGTAGCAAAGTAAAATAGAAGAATGTATTTTAAAAATTCAGTAGGTGTAAAATGTATCATCCCTATTTTTCCTATTATTTAGGGGTGGATTGCTTATTTTCAAATTAAAATGGAACCAACTTTTAAGTATTCAATCTAATAAAAAAAGAATCATCAAAATCGGACTGCACTGTAAAAAGCTATGCGTAGTCAAACATAAAAAATTACATGTCGAATTGAGAACAACCTACCTTTTTTCGTCGGTTAATAAAAATAGAATTTAAACGGCAATGTCTTATTCTTAAAAGACCTTTTCTAGGTATCGGCGAAAAGAAATAGGGGAAGCTTTTTAAATTGACGTTTACTGACTAAGCTTTTACATAATATATTAATTTTATAACTAGCGACTTACCCTCACATCGCTCGGGTTCGTCCCTATCGCACTTCGCCATACAAACTTTCATCCCCATTATCACCCCCTTAAGGGATATTTTCCGGGATTAAAACTATTTCACTGACTCACTTTTCATATTATGAGATTTAAAAAAAACTTATTACTTAAAAAAAAATCTTTTCATTTTCTTCTATACAAAACTTCCTGACAATAACACAAAAAAAAAGAATTATCTAATTTGGTGCAGTTGATCCGAAGCTAATAATATATATATATATATATATATATATATATATATATATATATATATATATATATATATATATATATATATATATTAGAATATTGGTTCTAAGACATAGGATACGCTACCAAATTATATGTAAATCGGATTAGCTTTTTAACCGTAATAACTTAGCGGTCAGACTTATACACATACTTACGTTTACATTTATAAAAAAAAAGTTTATATATAAAAAAGTGTGTATTTGATTGGTCTTTATGTCAGTCTAATCTTTATCCTTTTGAAATTGAAATGATAAATTCTACACACGCCCAGGAAGTTTTTTGACATAGCACATAGTAGTACATCAACGTACGTGAGCTGTATGGGATAGTTTGAGATTTATTCTACGATACTTCTTATTAATTTTAGTTTTTAGAAAGGGAATAGATGATCTCTTTTGGGACAATATAGTGATGAAAAAGTGATCCTTAATGTTTTGCTTAACAATCACGTTTTATAGGTATTAGAGTTAATAAGTGTTAGTTTTTATTAATTCACTACTACGAATATTTGATAAAAATTTTGAGTAATAAATTCATAATAACGTTTACTTCCTCGTTTTCACGCTTTCTTCAAAAATTTTACAGGACATGATAAACCTAAAATATAATTACATATTCTCAAGGAGGGTTGACGTCAGTCAGGCGGCCGGTCGTAAAACTTTTGCCAAATCCTTTCAGCAGTACAGAAGATGTACTGCGCCGACCTCAAGTGATTGGGAAATGGGCAGGGAGAAGAAGATTACGAGATGATCTAAATTTATATTTTAATATTCGCCTCTAGAACAACAAAAACAAATATATCCCACGGGAACCGTACATTTTTCCGGGATATATAGCCTATGTGCTATTCCAAACTGTAATATGTCTCTGTGCCAAATTTCATCCAAATCCGTTTAGCCGTTCTGGCGTGATTGGCGTCTAAACTTTCACATTTATAACATTTGTAAGATTCAATTATAAAATATAAATTATTTAGTAGGACTTTTAAAATATTGCTAATAACCTTATTCAAAAAAATTGAAAAAGATAAATAGAAAAATCCTTTGTAAGTAATGAGGTTTCGTCAAGCGTTATAACTGGCTTTTCTTACATTTCTGAAAACGTTATAATATTATTTATCTTTTATGTCATTAGTAGCTGGATAAGGTTTACATAATATTACACATATTTTCATTCCAATATCTTAATATAAATTGTAGAGTTCATTTTATTATATTTTCATTATTTTATCGGTATTTTAATTGTATGTATTATTATCTATACAGATAAATAATATTGAAGTGTCTGTTTGTAGGTAATCACAAAATAACAGCTTTTTACTAAATGCATATGGCTTTTTACAATTTTTGTTTGTCTGTCTGTCTGTCTGTCTGTTTGTTCCGACTAATTTCTGAAATGGCTGGACCGATTTTGATGGAACTTCCACGGGCAGATAGCTAATGTAATAAGGAGTAACTTAGGCTACTTTTCTTTAAGAAAAAAAAGTTAGGATCCTGCGAAAAAAAATTAAAACCAATGAAACATTTAATAATATCCGATTCAAATAGTTGTATACATACCCTCGAGACAAACCCGAGCTAAGCGATGGTGGGTCGCTAGTAAAAACAATAAAAATGGAAGGAAAAATAAAACTTTGTGGTGGCGTATGATTTTCTAATCATAAATATAATATAACTGCGAAATGAGTAAACGCGAGAGGGAATGTGCTTGTTACTTAGTGATACAGTAAAAGCTTATCGGATTTGATTAAAAGTAGGGTTGAAGATATTAATACATATAATAAAATTCTAACCGAGTCGAATCTGCATATAAAAATATTTTTTGGAAAATCTTATTAAAATACAAATATCGATACAAGGCCGAATCTATAATTTTTAGAAATTTTGTCTGTCTGTCAATGATCGCGTCACAGAAAAACCACTGGAGAGATTTTTATAAAATGTTCTGATGATGACTGCTTATTCGGGTCAACATATAGGACACTTTTTACTGCGGGAAAATATCTCATCTCTGAGAAATCTATACTAAATGTTAAAACGTAAGTAGAGACGAACCGTACGAAAAGTAAGGGTGACTGGTGAGTTGCTATTGGATAAATAAATATTACCATATTATATTGTTATTATTAAATGAGCATTTGTTTTGTAGATATGTGTAGGTATGTGTACTATAATATCATTATATTTTTTCTTGTGTATAACGAGATATATATTATTATTTTTATAGTGAACGAAGCCGCGAGGTAATTTTTATAAACAATGCAATAATGTAATTATTATTTTATAAAATAATCAGATGTTTCTAGAAAACATGTTCATGGATAAATATGTAAATGCGAACAATTGCATTAAAACTAGTGTGTAGAATACAAAATTTTTAGCACTTATAAAATAGTACTTAGTCCGATTATAATAATTTACTTCATTTAAAGGATTTAAAAGCGTTAAATTTAAACTCCATAATTATTGATTTATTACAACCATTTTTTAATTCAATTTAATTCTTTATTATTTGGCTTTTAGGCATGTCAGTTGGGCACAGATTACTTCGCCAATGTCGTGTAGAACGGAAAAGACACGGTGACCATTTTTTATGTGTAAGCACAATCCAAACATGTAACATTTTTTCTACTATGTTATTTTTTTTGCTGACTCCTTATAAAATTACTTACAATATAAATAGTTCCGACCTTTTTTTAACGATCCACTGCAATGAAACACTTCTTAAAGCGAGAAGGATAAGGCTATAATTCACCACTTTAGCTTAATGATTGTTGGCGAAGTTCACAAGTCCTTAAAAAATCGTAAGATTCTCTCAGAAATGTGGGTTTGTTAACCATATTTTCTTTTACGATATTAAGAAATATTTAATCATGTTCAAAATTATATTCCCATATGAAAATCATAGGAGCATGGTCCCGGGGTTCAATCTGAATAGACTACCCCTGTTCAGTACATATTCCTACGTATGTACTTACTTAAGCAAGGTGCTGAAGTTTGTTTTGCTTTAAAGATATGGTAACTATATCTTTTTGCTCATGACAGGCGTGGGCCAGAAGAAAGCGCGTGGTAAAGTAAACACTAGCACTTAGCAGCACACAACTTTAGATTGTTAAGTATTGTAGGATGATACTAATAAAACTACGAGATATATGCATATATTCTTATATTCAGTGCTTTTGCAATATCCACTCATTCTTTTATAATCGTCAGCATTTATGTCTGTGTGGAAGCTACCAACGGCTCAGAAAGTATTTCTGCTGAGGAGAGCCGGCGAGAAACTCAACAGTTACTCTTTTTAATAATGAGTCACATAATTTATAATAATAATTTACAATATTGCAAACAATTCGTGACTAGTCACTACAAGGTGGTACCGACATCTCTGTGCAAAAGCGCGGGAAAACAAAAAATGAATATCCGCGTCCTTTTTTTTTTAAATACATTCCTATCGGTTAAGGTCACATAACTAAATAATTTAAATATAATAATAATAATAATGTTCTCTTGGCCGCTTCCGGCCACGGCGGCCAATCTCACTTAGACTAGCCAACTGCGCAGGAGATATTATAGTGCCCAAGTGTACGCGCAGACACAAGTGCACTCTCTATTCCTGTCACTCTCATACTCCGGTGGGACAACTGTCCGACACGACCGGTGAGAGTTAAGGCGCAGGACCGACGGCTTTACGTGCTCTCCGAGGCACGGGGGTGAAACACCGCCAACTTCCCAACTCCGGGCTGCTACAGAGGGTTACTATACAGAAAGACTCAATAACTAAACTTGGCCCGACCCAGGACTCGAACCCAGGACCTCTGGGTGTGCAGCCGTGCATGCTAGCCACTACACCACCGAGGCAGTTATAAATAATTTATACTTATATTATTACAAATTAATCAAATATATTATATTCCATTAATCCCTCCACGACCGTGGAAACAACGGCCTGTCAGTTAACAATAGATTTCTTAGAATTATAATTAATTTCTTAGAAGTTTACCTGGAGGTATTAAAACGCTCATTTATAAAAATGCAACCTTTCAGTATAAAGACAAACATGACTTGTATTATAAATACAAACTACCTCTAATGTTTTAGATGAAAACAGTAACGAATATAGGTTTCTATAGTTATTTAGAGCCATAATTCAACAATACAGCATACATCCACGACAATAACAACAGCGAGTATAGGTTATCATCTATAATTCTTCACTTCTTCAAGACTTATTATTAATATTAAAAAAACAAGTGTATCTCAGCAACAGGCAGTTGATTAATGCAGGAAAAACCTTCTCATCTTAAATTCCCGCTAACGAAGTGATAACATTTTTTATTTCTATATGAAAAATTAAACCGAAATAAGAAAATATTTATTCTCATTTTAAGTACTAAGCAGAGGGAATAAATTACTTTATATAGTAGCAATAAAGGAGAATAAATACATAATTGGTATAAATAGAAGTCCTTAAATTTTCATGGCGACAGACATTTTTATTTGTGTAACAGGGTATTTACCATGAGTGTAGCCGATCATGGTGCTTGCATAAGTTTCAAATAAGAATACGAATCGATATGCAAACTTTAAAAACTCCCATTTCACAGCACAAAAAAGTTTTTATTCGGTATTTGAATACATAATTGAGCAATGCTTTTCTTCTACTTTCATCGTCATTCGTATTTAATTCTTTTTTAGTACACGTATATCGCAAATAAAAAGATTTCAACATATCTATAGTTCTACACTAATATTATACAAAGAAAAAATTGTAATGGATAAACTAAAAATCCGCTGAACCGATTTAGATAAAATTTGGTATGAATATAGTTTGTCCCTAGAAACGACATAGATGATAGTTTTTATCCTAGTAATTATCCCTTAAGGGGCTGAAAAGGGGGATGAAAGTTGATATGAGAAATCAATCATTTCTCAAGTAAGGGATATAAAATTCATCATACCTATGTATATGTACATAATACCTATGTATATAATATAATACCTATGTATATGTACATAATAGCTATATATAATATACATAGTCTATCTATTCCTAACCGGTAAACGGACGAATCCAAGCAAAGCAAGGGTGACTCGCTAGTTCTTACAATAAACATTAAGTTACATATAAAAACTAGAAACATACACTGGAATAACTCATTATGACAATCGAAGCTTATATTCGTGAGTAATAAAAAGCTCCAGTAATTTTATATCAGTTCAAAAATAGCATCGTGTTTTTCTGCACTTAAAATAAAACATCAGCCAAGGAAGTTTTTCATGTTATACTTTACCACGGACTTCGTCATACGATGAAAGTACTCTGACCTTTTTTTATTCAGCGAAATAAAAACCTTCTACGTGACAATACGAAGTTTTACCGGAAAGAATTTACTGCCTAACGCTTTCGTTTAGTTGTCATAATAAGCTAGTTACAGAAGTACAAAATTACTTTAGAGATTCTAGTATTTAATAATGTATTTATATTATATACATTGTGTTATGTAGAGTTTTGACGACACGTATGGCTCAGTGTGTAGTGACTCTACTTGCTGTGCCAGCGGTCGCGGGTTCGAGTCCCGCTGGGGGCATTCATTGTGTGATGAGCACGAATGTTTGTACTCCAGTCATGGGTGTTTATATTTATAATATGTATGTATTTAAGGTTTATATATGTGTAGTGTATCAACTATCTGGTATCCATAACACAAGCCTCGTAGCTTACCATGGAACTAGATGGTGTTGTGTGTTAATGTCCCAACATATTTATTTATTTATTGTGTTATGTAGAGTTATTCTAAAGGTTAAAGATTGCTTCCTGGTTCTCTTACAAATATCTTAGTAGTTGTATAGTTTGTTTATAATCTTAGCTTAGCATGTAATACAATCCAATACTCACTTAAATATGGATTCTTTATTTGAATTAAATAGAACGAAATTTTGCTACAACCTTAATTCTGGCAACAATATTCCATTGAATTCTGGCAACAATATTCCATATTTTAAGGCGTTAAGTTGCGTAATATATTAATACACATTAGACAGAGGCTACGATGCAACAAATAAATTGTCATCTATACATATAATAAAATTGTAACTGAGCCGAATCTGTACATTAGATATTTTGTGAAAAATCTTATTGAAATAAACATAATTATCGATACAGAGGCCGAATCTATAGTTTTTAGATTTTTTGTCTGTCTATCTGTCTGTCACAGAAATACCACTAGAGGGAATTTAGTATATGATGAGAGCTGGTTATCCGGGTCAACATATAGGATACTTTTTACCGCGGAAAATATCTCATTTCTGAGAAAAAATACAAAAACTGCAATGTAAGAGTATATTTATGTGTAAAACCTAAGAATTTGGTTTTTGATCATCTGAACGCGAGCAAAGCTGCGGGCAATGCTAGTATCTTATAAATTATAATTATCATAAAGCTCATGTAGTTTATCGCATAGAAAAAATAATTTGAAGGTGTTTCCATAGAATTTATTGCAAATAGTTATATGTCAATAATTTAGAAATTTGAGGTAGCTCAATAGTAACATGCTGGCTTGGAAACCCAAGTCAAGCGGGTTCGAATCTTCTCTCTCGCACTTCTGATATTTTCATGTGCAAATCATTTTCTACGTAATAACCAATTGCCTTATGTTGAAGAAAAACTTTCATGTTTGAGAGAGCCTAGTAGTTTTTCGAAAAATATGTGAATCCACACATCCCGCACTTGGCCAGCGTGATGAACTATGGCTTGATCACCCTCAAATTGAAGGGGAACCTGTGACCACCAGTAGGGCATTAAATTAGGCTTAACTTAATTACAACAAGAGCTAAATTACATATACTAAAAGTGAAATATACTTAATCATTAAATATTAAAAATATATTGTTAGGAACATAAAGATCGCTAGCTCTCTGAAGTAACTAAAAATTGTGGATATTCTTTTAAATGAACATACTTAGCCCAGAATTCAGAGAAAGCGGTACTGCACGGGCTAGTGATCTTGATCAAGTGTTCCACTCATGTCAGTTCATCATTTTCTATAGATTATTGAAACCGAATTATAAGGAAATTCAATACATACTTTAGATATGAACTGAACAAAAATATATGAGATCATACTCGTATTCAGAGAAAGCAGTACAGCACGCTCTAGTGCTTCTGGTCCAGTGACCACTGGAGTTTCATTCATTGTGCTTGAAATAGTTTCTAATTAGAAGTAACTGTTGACTTTGTATTTTAATTTTAAATCACTTTTTGCTGCACGCATTTTGTGTGGAAAAAGCGTAAATGTATGTAAATATTATTTTGGGGATATAGAAATAGACAATATGGACAAATTTATGCAAACAAAATATGTTTTAATAACCATAAGCTTATTCTTTATTTACTTTTAACCGTAACTCAACTCATTTATTTGGTATAACAACATTATGGAATGGTACCAAAAAAGGTTAAGTTATTCTATATATTTTATATCGTCAACCCTTGGGAACCCTTTTTTATTTCTAGGATAAAAAGTATCCCATATTCCTCTCTTCTAAGATAATTGTCTTATTAAAAATGCATTAGCCACCCGGAAATCAACAAATAAGTACGTAGAAACGGATAGACTGACAAAAATAATCTTATACGATTTGGAGCTTTGTTACCGTTAAATTAAACATAAGAAAGGTTTTTTGTTCCCTAAAGGATTCGATGGAAGTTTGTATGTAACTAATTTTTGAAGTAATGGAGTTGACAAGTAGTTAGTAGAAAAATATGGAAATTGATGTTAGAGCTTCTGAGCTTTCAATATACAAAAATGAAAAAACCCATAAAGCTTATACTACCTACCAATAACTTGAAAAAACAATCTTAATAAGAGTCTTTTATTTTATGAAATTATTATCTTAAATTTCTTTGTAATAATCGGATATATTATATATAAGTACAAACCTTATTTATGTTAATATACAAAATAACTTCTGATTCTATCTAAATAACCATTTTGATATCTCTCCTATATATCTTTATCTACACAATATTAATTAAAATTGCCATTGTCTATAATAACACGAATTTATGGTTCACATCCAGCATTAATTAAGGTGTATCGTGTACTTGCAGTGTCATACGGAGGTTTTTTAACCGACTACACGGAGGAGGATTATGTTAAACGCTTTTGATATGTATTTATCGTCATAGGTTTCTCGGATATTGATATAAAATTTTAGCTTCTTTAAGACAAATATCGACATTTCCATATAAAAAAATCACATATTAATGAAGAAATATTACACATAATATGTCTATAGTAGCTAATAATCAACGTCGATATACAGTAACAGTGATGGATATTGGCATTTCCATGCTAATAACTGGATAGTAAATAATAAATCGACACATAACTTGACGTATGGTTATGAATTACCTTTTTCAATTAAGTGTCTAGTTATACAGATATTAAATATTATTTACTTGAAATAATATTTAAAGTTATTTTTTTTATTTTACTAGCAGAGTTTAATAAAACAGGATTTCCCATTAGAAAGATAAACAATAGATCTAACATTCATTCTACATATCTAATTATTTGGCCCCTTTAGAAAAATAATGTTCAAAATCCATGCTACTCTATAAGAAACTCTTTTTAACGTCCCACTGCTGGACACAGGCCTTACCTTTAATACGAGGGGAATAGTTTTCATAAGTTTGAAACATGCGACTCGCACTTCGAGGATTCCGTAGCATGAAGCATTAAAATAAATATTTTTAGGTATTCAGCCCTTTTTACCGTCCCACTGTTGAGCACGGGCCTCCATTCAATACGAGGGGGATCAGGCCATAGTCCACCACACTGGCCAAGTGCGGGTTGGCGGACTTCACATGTCTTTCGAAAACTTGCTAGGTTCTCTCAGACATGCAGGTTTCCTCACGATGTTTTTCCTTCACCGTAAGGCAAGTGGTAATCATGTTAGAAATGATTCGCACATGAAAATATCAGAGGTGCGAGACCCGGGATTTGAACCCGCTTTACTCGGTTTCCCAAGCAAGCGCGTTACCACTGTGCTACCACTGCATAATATTTTATGATTAAGCTACACCATAGTCCACCACGCTGGCCAAGTGCAGGTTGGCGGACACACTCGAAGAAAATCCTATGAAATGAAAAATATTCATACTTCACGTAGTGCATAACTATGTACCGGACTAAATTGTAAAAATATAATTTTTATTTGTAGATTCCCACATGATTATATATATATATATATATACATATTTATAATTTTTTATATTATTAATTCAATTTTCAACATACCAAAATATGGCGATGTCTAAGAATGAAAAAGAAAAAACAACTCGTCACACAGGTGAAATTACGATAGAAAACTAGTATTGAATATTTTTTTATTAAAGCGATTATATGGTTACAAGTACAAGCCTTATTTATGAACAGGTAATATGTAGCGACTTACCCTCTCTTCGCTCGGGTGCGACCTTAGGTGCGCGAATTTCATGGGTTTTAATTTTTAATAACCTTAAATAACCCTAATTCTTTTTCTTAAATAAAAGAAGCTTAAGTTACTCCTTATAATATCTGCTATCTGACAAATCCCATTAAAATCGGTCTAGCCGTTTCGGAGTTAGCCGAAACAAGCAAATATACGCACAAACAGAAAAAAAAATTAAAAATTGTTTTTTTCTTATTAGAACCATGTATACTTTCATATGCATTTAGTAAAAAGCTATTATTTTGACATTAAATAAACAGACAGTTCAATTATATTTATCTGTATAGATAATATATCGATTAAATTAGTATTGAAAAAGATAAATACACATTTTTATTGAAATACTCATATGATACAAATATTGACACAACTAGGATATGTAATAGTTTTTAACGTGTCAGTCGCTTCAATAGAAATGATTTCTAATGAACTTGTGAAAGTCTGAGGCTTACCGCAACTTGGTCAGATATCTAGCAGATACTACATTCCTTTAATTCATTTGCTTTTTATAAATTAATGTATCATATTTTATACTCTATTGCATTCCATTACAAATGTTGTTTTAAAAGAAACAACTTTTTCATTCTCGAGTATGTAAATTTTAATTTGTTTATCGCAAAATGCGAATAAATTTAAGATATTGCAGAATCATTATGACAATTAATTACAATTATTAATTACTAGCGACTCACCCTTGCTTCGCTCAGGTATGTTTTAGCGGTTAGTGATTCCCATACAAAATAAACAGTTCTGAACTTTTCGATTTTCCATGTGTTCTTATGGGTTTTCCCTATTTTTTTTTATACTTAAACCTTACAAAACTCAAAACGCTGGCACATCCCCCAACAAAATAAAAAAAGGTTTATTTAAATCAATCCAGCCGTTTTTGAGTTTTAGTGAGACTAATGAACAGTAATTGATTTCTATATATAAAGATGTACATTGCTAACGCTAAAGATCTAATTTAATGGGTAAAATTGTAAGATCTAATTGTAATTTTAATATTTTTAAAATTTAAATTGTATAAAAAAAACTATTTATTAATGACTAGTAATGCACTCTTGATTTTCCTTGATTATTGTTATATGAGACACTACAATTATGATTTAATAGATTTTATTCTACACCCTTAATCATTAGCCCTTGTATACTCGTACAATTAATCACAATGAATTTCTAGCGCTTATGATATTTAAATTAATATCTTTGTTTCAGAATAAACGAGGAGCGCAGTGTCAAGAAATATTTTAGAAGAACTAACGCAGTGAAAGTGAATAAGTTCTTGTGATTACAATAAGTTTTATAACAAGTGATGAGGATTTTTGAATTGTGATGTTGTTAGATCGAGGACCAATGAAGCGACGCAGGCGTTACATTTTCTATACAGTATACAGTGAAAGCATATAAAATGATTTTTGCCATTTGGATCATTACAGGATGCTTTACATTAGGTAAGTGATTGCTATTACGTCAGTCTATTATTATAAATGAGAAAGTTTTCATGTTTGTATTTTACTCTTTCACGCTTAAACGGCTGGATGAATTTAGATAAAATTTAGTACATAGATAGTCTGGCCTGGAGTTACAATGCCTATGGCACATAGGTTACCTGAAGTAACACCTAGGTATATTAGTAAAATAATGCAAAAAGGTAGTGCTGCCTATATATAATGTTATAGATACAATAGGCACCTAAGGCAAAGTGAGAGTAAATCGATAGTATTCACATACAAACGAGCCTCTTCTTATAATTCGCCTTATCTTAATAATACTGAACATATTTCCTAAAATGATAATAACACTATATTTAAAGAAAAAAATGATAGTAAAAATACACCAAATACCTTTGCTACGCTTTTGCGTCGATATACCAACGCTTCTTGAGGTCTAACTAAGCATTAGAAATTTAAAGGCACTAGTCGTAAGAGTACCAGAATAGATTTTGAAACTTACATCCTAGGGGATTTGAGTATGTATGTCAATGTTGGTACAGATAAATAACTAAACTAGAGTGGGTGAATTTTGGTACAGAGGAAGATTATTACCTACTGGGAGGTTGGGACTTGGGATACACTAACTTTAGGTACATAATTTATGTCACTGTTTGGTATGTTTTTACTTTATTCAAGTTTTATATACGCAAAAATAATGAGGAGTGAAATATTTAATAACATAAAATGGATATTTACAGTTTTTTCTAAATCTTTGGACCCAGTTATGCAAAAAAACAGCCATGTGCGTACTTACCAACAGAGTTATAAGCATTTTATTATAAAAAATAAAATAATTATAAAAAATAAACAATACTTATATAAATATTGTTCAATTTTAAATAACCAGAAAAACAAAACATAACCCAAGTGCTCTACTATCGACAGAAAAATGCTTATAACTCTGTTGGTACTTTTACGCACATGGTTGTTTTTTGCATAACTGGATCCAATTATGGAAATACAACTAAAAGTTATAAGAGTAAATTTTGAAAAAAAAAATTCTTTTGACATATTAAAAAAAAAAGATTCATCTAAATTAGTTTCACGTTTAGAAAAGCTGCAATAAACTTTGTAATTTACAAACAGCATTTCGTAAAACTGAGGTTTTAATTTTATGGGGTTTTAATGAAATAATATTTATTTTATTTTAGCATATCGCTAAGACTAAATATATTTAAAAATATGATCAATGCATTCTTTAATTTTGTTCAAAATGTAAAAAAAAGAAAGAAAAACTAATTTCGCATTTACATATTAAAGCAAATGTTAGAAAATTAATCAGATATAATATACCTATTATAGGTACATAAGTGTACTATAATAAAACCCAGTATAAAGACGGCTTGTAAAGCATTATGTACAGCATTGCAAATGATAGCAGTTAATCCTTATATAAAACATAAATATGATAATTAATAATAAAAAAAACAAATAATCATGTTGTTATTTTAATTTTATTGATATTATATAGAGCTTAATTAATATAATTATTACTAATTATTAATTTTCTCAATATTAATTAATAATTATTAAACTAAAATATATAGATAGGTATTATTCTAAGCTATAACTAGTTTATCAATTTTCTAAAATATGATTAAAAATTAATTCAAATTAAAAAAAATAAGCTTAAAAGTTTCAGTGAAAACATCAAAATTCCTAAATTAAAAAAAAAAAACAATTCTAATAAATACTCTGCAGTATTAGAATTCCGCCAGGCATTAGAAGTTCTTAGAAAGTACTAGGATATAAGAGGTTAGCAGCAAGTCTATTTTAGCGAGCTGTATCTACACATCCACGTCCAGCCCTCACGTACACATACGAGTTTTTCTATGATTACCCTGTTTCATTCGCACCTGTGATTGAGTGTATACGTTAGAAAGAGAGGTCCGAGACGCTATGGACACATATAAGTCCCGTATGTCTCTCTTCAGTAAACTCTACATTCATATGTGAAAACGGGATACAAGTTGGTTCTGATGTACGATACTCTTTTGACATAGTACTAAGGTAGTATAAATGCGTAGAAGGTTTGAAAGAGAATTGAATTGAAACATTGGTAGTTTTTTGAACAAAAAGGCAACACTAACGGAATAGCTATTGCCGATATACTGAGTTTTATAGCTTAGAATATTAGACATTCTACACAGTATTAGAAATGCTTAATAGATTGTTATTGCTAATTATTGAAGATAAGCTTCAAATAAAAAATCCACTATAATTTTGTTATCTATACTTATAATATTATTATTATTATTATGAAATATAAATGTATAGAGTATGCTTTATTTATGTACCAAAAAATAGCCATTTATTTTACTTTGCATTGGTATTTCTCAATTTTCGAACATGTCATACACAAAATACAATACAAAAACAAAGTATTAAATACACTGATGAATTATTTATGTTTGTAGTATTGTACTGATTTTTTTGCTTTTTCTTAGAAAAATTGAAATTACTTTAAAACTTATTGTATTATTAGTATATGTACATAGTATAATATGTACTTAGTGTATTATTAGTATATGTACATAGTATAATATGTCCATCTCAAGAAATGAAGAGAGAACTTTTCCTAGTAAACATTCTCGGATAATTCAAAACAAGTATAAATTCCAATATTTAGAACTAATTATATTAATTCTCTTCAAATATTTCTTAAAATGCCATAGAATTTTCGACAAACTTCTATTTCCTCTAACTTCTATTTCGTGGAACATATTACCCTTTCTTTTGTCCCTAAAATTTGAACTATGTTGTATTAACATTGTTTAAAAGCGTTCGCCATGAAAACGTATCGTGTTGACAAAGGTTTTGTATACTATATACCTATAATACTAGCGACTCAACCTTGGTTCGCTCGGGTTCGTCGTTAGTTACGTTTTAACGTTTAGATTTCTCAGCGGTGAGATATTTTCCCGCAATAAAAAGTATCCTATATGTTGACCCGGATAACCAGCTATCATCATACCACATTTCATCAAAATCTGTTCAGTGGTTGTCTCGAGATGCGTTCCCAGACAGACAGACAACAATTCCAAAAACTATAGATTCGGCCTCTGTATTGATAATAAATAATAATGACTGTTTCAATAAGATTTTCCAAAAAATATTTAATGTACAGATTCGACTTAGTTACAATTTTATTATAAGTATAGAGTACCTACCAGTAGATAAGATATGATATATAGTAGAGATAAAAGAGAAAAGCTTACTTATCTAGGAAAAAAAATTAAATATCAGTATTAGTAGTAGTATTATATTATGTAGTAGCTTAGCGTATATTACTGATAATAAGGTTTTTTTTTCCTATGAAGTCATTAATTTAAGCTTATAAGCAAAATATGTTGTAGACAGGACAAAGACGGGTCAAGTAATTATGCAGCGAGTAGAACTCTGTCAAAATTCATTATTCTGTAAAATTTTATCCAAATACTAGCATTGCCCGCGGCTCCGCCCGCGTTCAGATGGCCAAAAACCAAATTCTTAGGTTTTACATATTAGTATACTCTTACATTGCAGTTTTTGTACTTTTTCTCAGAAATGAGATATTTTGCCGCGGTAAAAAGTATACGTTGACCTGGATAACCAGCTGTCACCATACCAAATTTCATCAAAATCCATCCAGTGGTTTTTCTGTGATGCGTTAACAGACAAACAGACAAAAATTCTAAAACTATAGATTCGGCCTCTGTATCGATAATAATGTTTATTTCAATAAGACTTTCCAAAAAATATTTAGTGTACAGATTCAGGTTAGTTATTTTATTATATGTATAGATTAAGTGGTCTTAGGAAAATGTCTCCTTTGTCATTTTTTAAACTCCTTGTGGGTTATTACCATTACTACCGCACTGTATGTTCTATAAAGCTCACTGACAAAATATCATAATCATATTGTTTATAAAATATCACAGCCAAGCTATATAATATACTGATAACTTTAACACCTCCAGGTAATTTTTTAAGAAATTAATTAAATTTCTAAGAAATCTATTGTTAACTGTAACGCCGGCGTGTCCGCGGTCGTTGAAGGATTAAATCTCACTCTCGTTATACTCAGATTTCTTTTGTCTTATTTAGCTATTTCTTTTAACTTTATATTCTTAACACATTTTTCGTAGATGATGTTTAGTGTAAAATTTCGTACAAAAACTGTTTTGAAAAAATAATAATCAGTTATAAGTTCATTTTGTTAAAATATGATGCTATGGATTTTGCGTTATCATAAAAAGCTCGCGTCATATGTTCCCTAAATATTGAATTGATTACAATAAACACACGAACAAAGATTCAAGCTGTGGCAATTAGTTATATAAACTTAAAATATATTAGGTGTGATGTATCGTATAAGTATAACAATATTTTCTTTAATAATCATAGTCATAGATTGATCAAAGTTATTTACACAGTATGCAGTTACAGTAGATGATCAAGAATCGAACTCTCTATAACACACAATTATACCAATACCAACATGGTATAACAGGTGTGTCCTTGGTTATTTCAAAGGTTTTAATGAAAGTCAATAGAGCTTATATAAACAATAATAATGCGATAAAAAGTTATTATATTTTCTGAAGTACTTGATTATCATAAAAATGCTATTTATCCCTTACTGCCTGCTTCGCAATATATTTTTTAGGGCTAAACATACGATAAGTAAAAGTGATATTGTAAAAACAAGCCTTTTAGTATAAGAAATATATTAACATTTGTCAATAAATGGTTTATTATTAAGTTTCAGGGAGATGAGCTTTTAATTCTTACAGCGTGAAAAAGTAACAAATACACTTACTCGATATTTATCATGTTTTGGTTTAAACAAAGTGCTAGATTCGATTCCGGTAATTAATCATTGAAGGCAGTGAAAGCCTAGTGGTAATGCGCTCGCTTGGGAAACCGTTTGAAGTGGGTTCAAATCATCATTCAATCATCAATCTCGGACGTCTGATATTTTCATATGTGAATCATTTCCGAACAATTTTCATGTGATCCGTTCCCAGGCAGAGAGACAGACAAAAAATCTTATATTATATATATATATATATATATATATATATATATATATATATATATATATATATATATATATATATATATATATATATATATATATATATATATAGATAAATGTTATTTCATAATAATAATAATAATATAGTTCGAAAATAGTATAACAAAGTGTGAAAATAAATTGTTATCTTCTTAATACTTTGATGCGGGTATATGCTTGAGCTCCGCGATAACATGCGGCTAGTCAAGCTGAGACAAAGGAGTTATGGCTGCGAAGTAAATTAAATTATTTACAATTAATAATTTAGCTAATTATAACATTGTCTTGATCTAACGCGTTCTGATTCACTTTTATGAGCTTTAAATTTGTAAATGTATGTAAATTTAAAAAAAAGAACTTTTTATAGTGTATGTAACCCATTATACCTTACAATTTTCTATCTCACTTGTCTTAAATATATTTGAAAGATAAAGATTAAGGTAAAGTTTTATGAAATTTTAATTTTTTTTTATTAATTTAAGAACAATTTTCCAGTCACTATAGAATTTTACTGGCATATAAAAATATAAGGTGAATAAATTAAAAAAAAAACTAATTGAGCTTTATTATCGCTATAAAAATATGAAATCTTCAATAATGTTTAATATCGTTAATATAAATTATAACGAATTAAATAATTTTTCATTAGCGTTCCTATATTCAGTACCTCACTCTCAATCACATTTTGCAAAATATTGAAATCCTTGTTATTTAGTTGAATCAAAAGAGTCCTTGTCAAAAAAAATACAGCCGAATTGAGAACCTCCAGTTTAATAGGTACTTCCTTAGATTTACGATTTATTTATTTATATATTTTATTTAAAACCTCGTCCTTTTTGAAGAAGGCAGTTGAAAAGAGACAATAAAGCTACCTATGAGTGAAAGAATTTTCAAAATGGTGTCAGTTGTTCCGGAGGTTACTTTCAACTTCAGAACTCACTAATTTTAATAATAATGTAGATCATTTATGACCATTTATGGCTTCCAATTACTTCCCATATGGTAATTATTTGATCACTTTTGATGATAACTGGTGAATATATTATAAAGAGTCGGTAACCGGATGTCATAAAAATGTAAACCAATTAAACGCCGGATTTCCGTTAAATAAATAACAATTGTGTTTAATTAAAAATTATGTGTCATATATACTTAAAGGCCTATTTGTTTGTGTAAATAGAGAAATAAAAATTTAAAAAAAGCAAATAAAACTTTTTAAAGGTATCTAACGTAGCGTTAAAGTATTTATCTCAGATTGTTTAAATCAAACCTCGATAAGACATCAATAACGTTTAATACTGCGAAACAGTAAATGCTTGACAACCGATAAAATGGCTAGGAATCCCAAGCCCGGACAACTTACGATCCAACCATTTTTATGACTTACTAGTGAAGTGGGAAAATATTCATGTATGTCATACACATGTACAGGTGAAAATTGAATCCACATTCATATGATGTAAAAAACGCAAAATATACTTTAATTATTTAAACGTAAGAGTCATAATTGATTGTTCTAACATTCTGGACTACTTCTTGCTTTACTCTTGAAATTTCATTGAACTGTCGACCGTATTTTATAGTTATTAGAGTACATATTATTTAACGATTTGTTTAGTATTCCTCTATGCACTTCTGCAGTCCTAGTACAATCCAACGCACACACATCACGGTGGCACGGTTCCATATATCAAGGTCAAGTGTTATCTCTTTCGCACGTCTCGTCAAATTACAGGGATGACAAGGTCGTGTATATAGTGTACGTAAGTTAGCAAGCTTTCATTTCGCTAGACCGTATGTATACATATACTATTCATTCATATGGAGTCTGAGTACCGTATATCAACCTTATCATATAAGGTTAGAAAACCTAAGTAAAATGTGGAAATAATTAAAAATAGGAAATTATGCTGACAAATTGACATCCTCAAATGGCTATTGCTGATATAAAAATTAAAAATCCAAGGACTTGACGTCATATGGACGTATTTTAGTTTTCTTTTAGCGATTTCGATTGTAAATAGACAGCTGGTGTATAGAGGCTAAGTAGATTGACTTATAGAAATAAAACCATCACAAGTCCCATGTAACCATGTATTTATCCCTCTTTCACACAGTAGCAAGGCACTCGGCAAAGTGTCGATATTAGTTTTTGCACAGAGATAGAGCAAGTGTTTTCTCATAAGCTATTTAGGAAAGAGAGTCACTAGTTTCCAATAGCTATAAGGATTTCCTGTACGTTGTAGTAATATATTTTTTCATTTATAATGTCTTTATATCAAAAATATATAGGTTATTCAATTATATGTAAACATTATTTGATTTACCCTCTCATGTACTTCGACGGTCGTGGATTCAATATCGAAACGCTGCTTGTATTGGCAACTTATAAAATAAAAAATCTTAAAAAACCTCCCAAGTGCTGCCAAGTTTATTTAAAGTATGTTTTGATCTGATCATAGCTTCCATATAGAGAATTAAATGTAATTATAAAATGGTCTTTGTATAGATTAAAGAAACGAGACGATCAAATGAGAGTACTGAGTTTGTCTACATATTATCAATTGCCTCAACATTAAATCTTAAGCAGGTAATGACTTTGTCTCCCATTAGATGGACCCACATAAATTGTTATTATATATCAACATCCGCGGAAGTATAAAAAAGGTAAATAAAATAAGAAATCTCTTAAAGAGATAAGTTATCCTTTGTCGACATTCTGTTACTTTATTTTGTATGTATTCAGCTCTTTTTTAACGTCCCGCTGCTGGGCACGGGCCTTTCCTTCATTACGAGGGGAATGAGGCCATAGTCCACAACGCTGGCCAAGTGCGGGTTGGCGGACTTCACATGTCTTTAGAAAAACTTGCTAGATTCTCTCAGACATGCAGGTTTCCTCACGATGTTTTCCTTTACCGCTAAGACAAGTGGTAATCATGTTGGAAATGATTCGCACATGAAAATATCAGAAGTGCGAGACCCGGTATTTGAACTCGCTTCACTCGGTTTCCCAAGTAAGCGCGTTACCACTGGGCTACCACTGCTTTATTTCGTATAACATATTATATTTTATGATAAATATCCTGAAAACAAAAAAAAAACTTAAAAATTCTATCTGTTTTGGATGATGTATGTTGGAGAGCAGTACCTACTACATGTCACATTTATCTTCTCGTCTAGGCCGATTAAGTGTAAATTCTGTATGTCAGGATTGTCACAAATTCTGACCCAATGTAGGAATTTAATTAAACTTAACAGAATTAATTAACACAAAACCATAATTACTTGACATTTATTTTATGCTGATGGCGATTGTGATTTGTAGCGTTGACCCTATTGAGGTTATGAGCTCGATCGCCCTGTCAGTTAAATATTTGTAGTTTGTACTTTGTACTATACACACAGACGTATCTAGTTATATTTGATTTGATATTTTATAGCCTAGTCAACTAGTGCTTCTTAGTTTGACTTTTTTCAGCAGTCTCGGAAAAATACGAACTAGGTGTCATTCGATTTGGAATGGCTTGTATGATCATTTTTAAAAAAAATCAAGTTCCGCTTGTAAAAATGCAAAGGTAATAAACAAACAATTAACTAAAAATAAAAAGGGGTTAAGTTTTTGGAAATATCTCAAAAAAAAATTGAAATTCAAAAAGAAAAGGAAATTTCCTAAAAAAAGTCTTAACTCTCGGAACTGTAGGACCAATATTTATAATTTTCCAGAGGGATGAAAATACGGCCTAAAACATATGCCCTGGCTTGCGCAATCCTACTTCGAACATTTTATAAATAAAAATTATTTTAACATATTAAATATAAAATTTAAGAAATAAAAAAATCAGGGGCTTACTGGATAGATAAATTAACTATAATCCGCCGAAAAAATGTTTTAACATAATTTTTCAATTATTTATGCAATAGTGATTTAATAAATAGCTTCTGGTTGAACATGAACATTGCAAGAGTGATAATAAATTAAAAAAATGTTATTTTTCACTTTGTTATGACCAATTTACTTAGATTAAAAAAATTTAAACTTACTTAAGTTTTAAAATTCGATAAAAAATATAAATAAATTATTTTGCTCCAAAATAACACATGGTTGTTTTTGCTTCATTATATAGAAAAAGAAAAAAATATCAAGAAAAAAATGTTTATAACAAATATTGTATATATTAAATAAACAATGAATTTTTAATAAAAACATATTTTTTGAAATTGTTGATGTGACTAGACAAAAGCGTCTGGATGCAAATTAGCTAGGTCCATACATAATGATGTTGAATACTAATATATTTTAATTGAAAATTTAGCTTTAAATAAACCATGTTAATAAGTAAAATTTTATATACATACTAGCGGACCCGACAGACGTTGTCCTGTCTACACGTCTTTAATTTGAAAATTTCAAACTTTTTGGACAAAATTGTAAATCTAAACCATTCCCAGAACCCCTTGAACACACACAAAAAATTTCATCAAAATCGGTCCAGTCGTTTGAGAGAAGTTCAGTGACATACACACTCACAGAAGAATTATATATATAAAGACTAGCGGACCCGACAGACGTTGTCCTGTCTACACGTCTTTAATTTGAAAATTTCAAACTTTTTGGACAAAATTGTAAATCTAAACCATTCCCAGATCCCCTTGAACACACACAAAAAATTTCATCAAAATCGGTCCAGTCGTTTGAGAGAAGTTCAGTGACATACACACTCACAGAAGAATTATATATATATATAAAGACTAGCGGACCCGACAGACGTTGTCCTGTCTACACGTCTTTAATTTGAAAATTTCAAACTTTTTGGACAAAATTGTGAATCTAAACCATTCCCAGATCCCCTTGAACACACACAAAAAAATTTCATCAAAATCGGTCCAGTCGTTTGAGAGAAGTTCAGTGACATACACACTCACAGAAGAATTATATATATAAAGATGTACAGTTTACTTATATTAATAAAATTGAACGAATTTAATAATTAAAACGATTGATGAATTATTATTTCCTAGTATGAAATTCGATGAAATGTAAATAAAAAAAATAAATAAAATGATTACTTTCTTAAAAATATTCTACTATATAGGTATATCAACCGAACAAAGAACTGAATAGCCCTGGATATCTAGATAATAGATATCTAAATTTGACCTAGCATTAAACATAAAATAAAGTTTATCGTAAAATGAATGTTATATTTCGTCGTAAATTTTCTTTATGAAGTACCTAGCAGTTATACTTAATTGTTTTACACATAAAATAATAGATAAGAATCGGTATTGCATTATAGTGGCCAAACAAAAATAAATTAATATGTTATCTCATTTTCTTGCTTATTCTTCATATTCTCATTTATTCATTGTGTGTGTATGTGTGTGGGTGTATGACAGTGATTTTTCAATTAAATGTGCATATATATATATATATATATATATATATATATATATATATATATATATATATATATATATATATCGCGGTATAAGAACCAGATGAACGTATCTACAAAATACCAAAACGACGCCTTTACGAAATGCCAAAACGACGTAACAGTACACGAACCATATCAACGTAAAAGCTTATACATTGTTTTGGGTGTTACAAGATTGTGTTTTTATGCTAAATTTGTAGAACCAAAACAACGATTATCTATTTAAGTTTTATTGGCACAAGCATTTTTATGAAATATATTTATTTTATAAAAATGATTGAATGAATGATTCACCATTAATAAAACTTAACTTTACAAATGATGGATTAAGTAAGGTTTTCAAAAAAGGTAAGGGCGACACTTTTTTTTTTTTTATGTCGGGAAATGCATTTACGCATACCACCTGATCCCCCAGGTGGTGATGTGGGGCTCACCGGCTAGAAGAGCCGGTACTACCCACTAAAACCCGACATTCCCCTCCCCTCCGCCTTAATGGGACGCCGCAGGATCGCTTGCGCATAACTACTACGGCGCCCCGGCGGCAGGTCTGCCAACGGCTGACCACCACACCGATGGGGCTGCTCCACAGTCAACTCTGCTACACCAGAGAGGTACCCGGAGCAGCCCCATTAAACCGAACCTCCGCCCACCGAAGTGGGCCACCTCCAATCGGCTGCAGAGGACAGGGAGAGCGGCAACGAAACACCGACACTCCTCTTCCCCTGCAGCCCCACCGCGTCCGCCATCAAACGGTGGCGGCCCCGTCTAGGCCGCGGAAGGTAGGGAGAACAGCGCACCGAAATACCGGCACTCCTCTCCCGCCGCGGCCTACCCCTCCGCCGAATGCGGGCCTGCGACCACAGTCCAGCAAACGGTACCCATCATCCAGTCGTGGGACCAAGCGGTCCCACCACCGGTGGCCGCAACGTCTTCGGCTCGAGGCCTAGACGAGCGGCCCCACCCAAGCCATTTGGTCCGCGCCGGAATTCTCTGGTACCACCCGCCGCCCTAAGCGGGTGGCATTCCCCTATCCACCACCTGGGGACGCGCCCGGTAGGAGTTGGCTTCTCCCCCGGGAAGGGCGACACTAACGTATGTCAACCGAATTACAAAAAAATATATATTGTGTCTATGTAAGCCTGTATAAATAAATAATTGTTAACTATTTCTGAGCTCTAATAGTATGCCAATATATCAATATATATTTTTCTTTCGTTAATTGTATATTATCACTATTAAAAAGCTGGTAAAGTTTGAAGTAGCGAATGTACCCAGTATTTTTGAACTCCTGTAAAATTGAGAAAATGTATATACGTTCATCTGACTCTTACACCGCGACCGCGATATATATATATATATATATATATATATATATATATATATATATATATATATATATATATATATATATATATATATATATATATATATATATATATATATATTAGGTGGATACGAATAGTTATTGCGAGTGTACTTTAGGAGGAAGACTTATGCAGATTTTTTTGTAGGCCTTATTATTACCTACAATTGTCTAGTAGATTGTTTTGATGTATCACTTTTCTTCTCGTTTTGACTTTTAGTACGTACATATATATAAATTTCTAAGACCGACTCGATAGAACCAGTTATTGTGTTTTATGTGGGATTGAAAGATGTTCCTGACTCTAAGCCATAAAGAAAAAAAAAGTTGTGTAATAAAAGGTATCCTAAATAATGATCTGAGTTACAAGTTATCACTACACAAAATTTTGTTAAAATCTGTTCCGTACTTTTTGCGTGAAACGCGTATATCGATTTCGCTAAATTACTGTTTTATTTCTTTATTTTTGTGTTTTTATAATGTTTTTTTTTAAATAGATATCTATATTCATAAAACCTTTACACTTAACTAACAATAACTAAAATAAAATAATAGTACCTATATTACGAGTATATTTGGGCAATTAATATTAATGTGTTAATAAATTAATTACTTATATTCACCCCATTGCCATTGCCTGGTATCAATTTCCAAATATATTTTATTTAGTTGCTTTTGAGCAGATAAAAGGTCGATAAACGTTTACATTTACGGTAAGTAATTACAGACGGGAATTTTATGTTTTAATACAAAAACAGTTCCCTTACTTGACTAGAAATAGTCTAGGGTGACTTAATGAATCTAGACAATTATACTAATTGACTATCGATTAAATGCGTCTATTAATCAGAAAGCCAGTTTATAGCAGAAACAAATTGAGTTGAAATAAAGAAAATTACGTTTAAAAAACCGACTTCAGAAACTTAAAATTATAAAATAACTTGATAAAGATTTAATTTAATACACCTCTTATGAAAACCTAATACCTTTAATATAAATAAATTAATATAAATAAATGTGCTACCCATTGATAGGTTTGAAATCGGTGTCAAGCCAAATGTAATAGTAGGTGCCTACACTAGCCGCGATCTGAGAAATCTATACTAAAGGCACCGACTTCTAATCCATATAACCTATATACATAACAACACTTATAACTCGAGAACTAATGGACCGATGTTGATGATATTTGATTTATTGGATTTGTCTCCGCTCCAAATAAGAGAATAATTGTTAAAATTTCGGAAAAATTCAAGAAAAAAAATTAAAATACATAGTTAATGGTGGATAATAACTATTTAAATCTATTTAAAACGTACCTAGGGACAAACCCAATCCGCTAGATTATCTTATAAAGAAAATACGGCACGAGGCACACAAAGGTCCTATATTGTTATATAAAATAGTGAAAGCTCTTTCGCTTTTACGTACAAGAACCATAAACCTTAAAATTGGTCAAGCGGACTCGCCTACGGTTTCGTAACAACACGCAATATATTTTTTATAATATACTATAATTGGAATGCCAATTCTGCAATTGAAACTGCTAGCATGAGTCTTACTCATACATAATGTTCATAAAAAAAACAGGCTATCTGATTTATATTACGTGTTGTTTTCATTCACAACTTGTAAAAAAAAAACTAAAAACTTGAATAAATACAAAAAAAAATCTAAAGTTAAAACTTTGTATCCGACCGGGATTTGAACCCGGACACCTGTGATTGATCGCGATGTGAGTGATCGCTTGCCGACCATATTTTGCGTGGAATAATACAAAAGAAAACCGCATGAATTTCGAAAACACGCGTATTCCGACATAAGACTAATCTAAATCGATTTCTGCCCCCGAATACCCCCACATACCAAATTTCAGCGAAATCGTTAGAGCCGTTTCCAAGAATTGCTCGTTTGGATATATTAGACTATATTTGCGTAAGGCGTGTTAAGTAAGGATATAATTAATGTGGTTTTTATTCAAAAACCCAAGTATGTCAAATATTTGCGAATATTTTGTATCAATACATCCTTTTATTTTTATTTTTCCTTTGTACTTCCTTTCAAGAAAATATTTTTGAAGGTAAAACTATAAAAGGCTTATTCAAATGTCTACAATATTGACGTGTGCACTGGAGTATCATACCATCTGGTTTATGTAGTATTAGATTATTCAATATTCATATCTTATAAGCAAAATAAAATAAAAATTGGGTATTCAAGAAAGAATATTTCAAGTTGGTCGTCGTCTTTAATAATAATTATAAATTAAAAGTTTAAAAAACCATTACACAAATTAATTGACCTTTTGACGATTACACTGGCACGCGTGAAGCACTTATTCTAGTAATAATACGCCAAAATGCTCTAGATCATTTTGGAAAAGAGCTGATACTCTTACACTGCTGGAATTACAATATACCTACGATATTAACCAAACATAGCTAAGAACCACCGCAAGGAACTTTCAAATGAAAACTAACCCGCATTGAAATCGGTCCATCCGTTTTTTTTTTATGAGACTAAGGGGGCAAACGGGCAGGAGGCTCACCTGATGGAGAGTAATCACCGCCGCCCATGGACATCTGCAACACCGCAGGGCTTGTAGATGCATTACCGGCCTTTCAGGAAAGAATACGCTCTCTTTTTGAAGGTGGCCAGGTCGTAGCGGTTCGGAAAGACCGCCGGCGATAGCTGGTTCCACAAAGTTTGAGAGCTACGATGCTACAGACAGACACACACACACAGACAGACATCGACGTCAAGCTTATAACACCCCTCTTTTTGCGTCGGCGATTAAAAACTCGTCCGTACATACAAATTTTTTATATCAAATAATATATATACTTAGATATAGATAGAAAAATAGAAGCGATTATAAAGTATACGAAACATAATTGTTTAATTAAATAACAAAAATGAATAACTTTCATATCAGTGTCAAAATTAGTTACAGCACGCTCAGAATACGTAAGTGATAACGTTACGTGTCACAGGTAATAATCCAAGGCTGGGCGAAAGTCACTTTCACTGCCGGCTGTGTTAAACCAGTTGGTTATCCTCGACTTTTTGCATCTATTTAAATCATTTCTTTATACATAACAACGAGTTGTGTTTCTCAAATATAATTTTAATAATAAGTTCTGCTACTGACTTTGTCTACGTGCTGAGGTATATTTTTCTTAATTGTTTTTTTATAGTAATAATTGAGTTGTTGTAAGTATAAGTTACAAGGGGATCAGGTTTCAGTCCACTATCGCGGCCATGTGTATGTTGGTAAAAATATATTATTCAAATATTCAGTAGATACAGTTACAGGATGAGAAATTGAAGTGTTATAAATATAATGCTTCGATTTTTCTGTTAAGCGACTAGGTATTTGCTTTAGTTGTTGTCGATTAATTGAATTGAATTTTGCTGTAACCTACTATTATTAGTAGTAGTTTGTATCTATTGATACACGCTTCGCCACTCATGGCTGATTAAACTTCATCTGAAAATGAAAATCTAATTGAAATAGACACTATTATAGATACAGAGTCCGAATCTATAGTTTTTAGAATTTTTGTCTGTCTGTCTGTCACCGCATCACGAGAAAACCACTGGACAGATTTTGATGAAATTTGGTATGATGATAGCTGGTTATCCGGGTCAACATATAGAATACTTTTTACCGCGTGAAAATATCTCATTTCTGAGAAAAAATACAAAAACTGCAAAGTAAGAGTATACTAATGTATGTAAAACCTTAGAATTTAGTTTTTGGTCATCTGTTCATCATTAAAAGTGCAATTAACATGTTAAGTGTAGTGCCACAATTATATGTGTTAACCATTGTAACTTTTGTTGGTAAGTCAATAAATAAATAAATAAATCTGAACGCGGGCGGAGCCGCGGGCAATGCTAGTTCAAAATATTAAAGTAATTAAAACATAAGATACCCTTCCTATTAATATATAAAAAAGCTATTGCATATTTTTATATGGAAAGAGCCGTTTAAGAACTCTGAGGTCAACGCACTCGTTATAATGGAATAATCAACAGAGTATTAAAGGCAGCTTTCTATTATTTATAGAATACAAAACAATGACATTCAATTGCGTTTCTTTGAATTGAATGGTTTAACGTAATAGGTACTTACAGATCAGTCTTTACAGAAGTTACTATGTAATAAATAGGTAATGTTCCAGTCATAGATTTGGCATTTTATTAGGCCATAAATATGTTTGTCTTAATGTATTAAAGGCAAGGATTTATCTATACATATAATGAAATTGTAACTAAGCCGAATCTGTACATTAAATTTTTTTTGGAAAATCTTATTGAAATAGACATTATTATCGATACAGAGGCCGAATCTATAGTTTTTAGAATTTTTGTGTCTGTCTGTCTGTCTGTTACCGCATCACAGAAAAACCACTGGAGGGATTTTGGTGAAATTTGCTGGTTATCCGGGTCAACATATAGGATACTTTTTACCGCGAGAAAAAATACAAAAACTGTAATGTAAGTATATACTAATATGTAAAACCTAAGAACTTGGTTTTTGGTCATCTGAACGCGGGCAGAGCCGCGGGCAATTCTAGTATATCTATAAATCTCAGGCTAAATAATTGTATAGACGGTGTCTCCCAAAATAAATGTTAGAGTCAAAAACTAGAAACGTGATTAGCTGTTTATGCTACTATTCTCGATGTTGCCATACAGATTTACTTACGTTTGTCGTTTACTTACTTTAAAGAATAAGAATATTTTATTAAATTTTAGCTTGTTTATCTTTTTTTTTCAGTATTCTAATAAAATCCGTTACCTTTCTTTATTAATTCCTCTTCTTCTCCCTGCCCATTTCCCAATCACTTGGGGTCGGCGCAGTACATCTTCTGTACAGCTGATAGGATTTGCCAAAAGTTTTACGACCGGCCGCCTGCCTGACGTCAACCCTCCTTGGGAATGCTATTGTCTCTCTTTATCTGGATGGTGTCGCGGAAGCCTTGTAATTATTGTGCACTTTCGATTTTTTTTGTCTTTTAAAACATTTTTTATACTATTTACTTACCTTTTTTTATTAATTAACATTTATTTAATCATAATTGTCATTTGTATACTATTTTAGAAAATATTGTTTGGTTTCATGTTTAGTTCTATGACACTCTGTCTATATAATAATATTAGTCTGAGATGTTATTTCTTAGTCCGAGCTCTAGATATGCCGCGTCTAAATATGGTCAGATTATTATCAAGATTCCTTTATTTATGCGTTATGGTAACGGTTACGTATAGCTCTGGAGTAGGTACCAAAAGTACAATTTGCTCTAAAATGTTATTGTTATAATATTTTTTTCCTTCAATTTTTCTCCATTCTATTTTACATTGGCGAAATAATATATGCTCAACTGGCACGCTTTGAAGCCATTAACAAGAAAAAATAATAAATAAATAATTTTTAAGTATGGATTATCTGTACGTACGAGTATAATAAAATTGTAACTGAGCACTATCTGTATATGGAAGATATTTAAAATAACTATGACTGGAATCTTTATTAACGCAAGAACCCAAAACTATAATTTTAGAATTTCTGTCTGTCTATTTGTCTGTGCCTTTGTGCGCGCTAATCTCAGAAATGGCTAAACCGATTTGGGTGCGGTTTTCCCGAATGTATTATAGTAAGCTTCACTTTCATAGAGTATTTGTTTTATTTAAATCGGTTCATAAATAAAAAAAGTTATGTCAATTTAAAAAATCACCTAAGTTCGAACCCGGGTGAAGCGAGGCTGAGTCGCTAGTAGTTTATATATTTATTTTATTTTAGACATTCGCGATACTAGAATTTTTAAGAACATTTTCTCGAGATTTATAGAAAATACAAAATACAAATCTCTAACATGGGTCGTCACTCGTCATACATGATACGACGGACGCATGATGAGTGAGGTCACTCTTCCGCTCTCCGCTCCTAGTATCGTTGAATAGATTTATTTTTATCTTTGGTTGGAGGAATGTTAGGATTTGGGTATAAGCTACACAACCCTTATATTGTGAGCTTCCATTATAAAGCGAATATTTTATAAGTATAAGATTTCACACTATTACAATCCTACTAATATTATTAATAAATGCGAAAGTTGTATGTGAGTGTGTGTTTGAAAACACAAATTATACCTATTATCAATTTAAAATATATTTTAATGTTTTCTGGTGGTGAAGTAATTGAAATAATATCGTTAAAAATATAAAAGTAACCTAATACATAGGTACCTTCAATGACACCTAGATCTAATGACACTAAAGTACCTCAATTTTGAATTTTTGAAAACCATAGTCTCTCCCGTGACCATGATTTCTGTTAAGCATTCGAAACGTCGGGAACCAAAATTCAAAATAAATCCGCGAAATAATTCGAAAAGATAGTTTTATTTAAAATGTACCTAAATTGATTTTATTAAGGCTTTGTTCATAAGAACGAGAGTTAACATCAGCAAGAACTTGTACTATGGCCTCTTGTAGGTATAAATAATTTAAAATTCTATCCTAAATCAACGCAATCATAGGATAGGAAAATTTTTGTCACATATTTTTATATTCACTTTATTCAAAACCTATTTCCCATTGACCTATAATCATGAATTTATATCGAAGACAGTTAAAATATCGAATGGGTACCGCCATAACGAGTTTCCACATGACCGATTTTTTCTCTTATGAATAATGAAGTCCATATAGGCTACTCTAGAGCTCAAATGACCTACCATCAACTCATATTACGACTCAATTTACGTCCTAAAATGAATCGTTTCGGTTTTGCATATCGTGTGCTTCATAAGACTTTCAGTTTAGGTTGACGGCCTAAAGAAAAGCTAAAGTGAATGTTATATGTCATTTATTCAATTTGCAAATAAAAGTTCTTAGAGATTCAGTTATGATCATACTTACAATACTGTTGATGGTACGAAAACTGGCGATTTAGTTTAAATAGGTTTTAACGAAAGGCCCTCAGAAAAAAAACACAAACGCCCCATTCACTTCAATACGGTAGTGATTCGTAATTATTTGGCATTGTTCGCGGGCATCGAATTTTTCTTGTGCACAATCACGATTGAAAGAGTAAAATCATTTTCGCTGTTTATTTCATATTGCCGTTCAATGAATTTCGATATTTCTCTAACTTACAATTGTCACAAGGTGATTGATGATATGAAATATTGCGGTGACACAAAGGAATAGGTACTTTATTTAGTCATGCTACATCTTCAAAGGCCTAGGTCATGGAGAAATTTCCATAATGAAGCTTGTTTAATACCGCTATGTTGTTTGTATGAATTATGTTGTAATCGAGCGAGGGAGTTCATATAATATTATTATAATAACATTATTTTATGAGCCCACGTTAGATATATTGATAAGCATTGATTGTCACGCTAGAAGTAGCAGATTTCATTTTCATACAGCTTTTATTAAACGCGAATTTCAGAACGGAACAGCTTTTTTATTTTTTATGTTAAATTTTTTTTGTTCATTACCTAACTTTTACTATTTTAAATTTTTTGAATATATTATTTTACGTTTTTTATATTTTCGTTAATGTCCCGTAGAATGGAAAAGATACGATAAACTTCTTTAAATACCCATACCACACCCTGAGAACAATTTACTACGTCAGTCTTAAAAAAAAGTTAGTTTTGTACCACCTCACAATATAATATTTGTGTGTCCTCACAATCTCATATAATATTTGTGTCCTCAAAATATAATATAAAGTAAGTAATATAAAATACTAGCTGTACCAATAATATATTACCTTATATTGAATAGCATTAAAGATTAGGCGTAGAAATTTGTTAAGGTTTTAAAATTTAAGTTTTGTTTAAGATAAAGTTGAAGACTACAGTTCGTCCATTATATGATTGAAATTTAAATTAACGACTCAATTGAGCACCCTGTAGTGCAGTTAAGTAATCTTCTCCAACTTAGTAGAACTCCAGCTATTTGTTTAGTTTACAAACTTTTCCTACGTAGACGTATAAACATAGAGATGTAACAACAAGAGATGTTGTTGTTGAAGTATTGAATTCTATATATATATATATATATATATATATATATATATATATATATATATATATATATATATATATATATATATATGATGTAATACGAAATATGTTAAATTTTAACATTGTTGCGGTTCAATACATCTTAAGCCTCCTAAAATTTCAAAGTGTCTAATCATTAAATAAAGAATAAAGTTGATAATTATATTCGTATTGTATATTTTTATGGCATTAAAATAATATTGATATTTTTTTTTGTAATATTAACGACTTGGTAAGTTAGGGGTATTTTTGTTTTATTACATCACGAAACACCTTGACATAACACACACATTGACATTTTCATGAAAAACTATGTATTTATTATTTTATTGGCATGAATTCCTTAAAGCAACCAGTTTGACTTTAAACATCGTAAATTAAAAGATTTTTCTCTTACACAGCTAATTATTGTTGGACGAATAATATTTTTCATAAAATTAACAACGTATGTTTGTTTTTATCTTGTTTAGACTATGGTATTACTAGAATAACTATATACATATAATTAAATGTTTATCTTTACAGCCTCTTCACAATTTCCTCCTGGCTTCGGCTTACCAGCAATCATACATGTCGACCGCAACTGGCTCGTGATGTCCACCGACCCTATAGGTGCTATAGTCACAAGGGTATTCACAGATAGAACAGGATCGCGACCAGTCACATACGGACTAGAAACAAGTGGACCACCTACTCCATTCACAATCGATCCTACTTCCGGTGTTGTTACTGTCAACGATACTTTAAAGGATAAGGTAAATATCACTATCACTGTACGTATATTATAATTCGAAACCCCCGCAGTGTTGAGTTTGTGCTGATTTAGGCTAATAAGGGCTCAGAAGCGGACTTGCTTTAAAATACGGATTCTTATTACGGTTTTCAGTAAAAGAAAGAAAGGTTATCTAGAGACGTTATAGGTTATAATTTATAAGCATATTGCTGGAATAAGCTACTAGTAATGATGATCTTTGTGAATGAAATAGGGACAAATCTTCTCTGTTCTATCTTCTGATGTTATAAACACGAAGGGTCACTAATTTTTTTTAAAAAAAATAACATAAACGCAGTTTTCTTTATTTATAGTAGGTACATAGTCTATAAATTTATTTATATTTTAATAATTTCATATCTTTTCTTTGTATCCAAAACTGGGGACTCTATATCAAAAATGATTATATTTGATAACCATGGAATTTACTCTAATTGAATACAACTTAAACTAGCCAGATTGGTCAAGTTGTCTCTAAGAAATTGGTAAACATACGCGTTGAAAACAGTATCTCGATTTGATGTTATGGAATTGATTTGGTTTAATTAAAATAGCAGTATTTTCATGTTGTCAGAGTATTTATTTCTTCTTTGATTACTACTATGCAATAAGAGCATAACACATGACATGCTCTCATAGCAGCAATCAAAATTGTTACCTAAAAGCCAAAGGGTGTAATATTAATATTATATTTTTTCCGCCATATTAGACGTTTGCAATACTTTATTAATTAATAGTAAATTTATAAATACAAATTATATAAAAAATAAGTTGTATAAGACAAACTTGTAAAATTTAATTATCTTAAAATTTCAGGAAAATAAATCTTACTCACTATGGGTAACTGCCTCCGACGGAAGTTCTATTCCACAAAGAACAGAAGTTTTTGCAACGATAACAGATAGATCTGGCTCGAGACCAAATGTACCTAGACCTCCACCGTTCCCCATACCAAGCTACCCTAACGTTCCACTACCACCAAAGTTTACAAGAACTACTCAAAGAATTACCAAAGCTCCAGAAATGTTTGTTGAGGATATAACTGTACCTGATACTACAACTACTACTACTGCTGCTACTATAATTAACCCTATTAAAGAAAATGAAAATGAACCACACAAAAACAAAATGGTTGATACAGAAGGACCAAAACGTAACAATACCAAAGTAGCTGTTTCAGAAACTGAAATCGGAAACGACCTCCCACTTACAGTTATACCTGTTGTTGCTATTGGTGGACTAGTAGCTGTAGTGGCTGGAGTTATAATATTTGTATGGAAAAAGAATGAAGCTAAAAAATCAAAGAAGGAAAAGGATGATATGGTGAGTTTAATAAATAATTTAATATCTACTGCAACGGTTGTTAATTTATAATATGTATTTTTTATCATCAGAATATTATAAAATTGTGATGCACACCCAATAAAATAAAAAATAGCTATAGAACTCTAATACTCGAACTTTTAACTATAACTCTATTTGTTATATCCGTATTCCGATTGTCCACAGAGCAAAGACTCGAGTGGCATCGTGCTTCAAGATTCACATGCCTTCAATATGTGGGATCGCCCACGAGCCTATTCAAATCGTTATGAGTCCTGGGATAACAACCATTTGCAAGTCAGTTTTGACCTTCTCATTTTCATATCTTATTTTTTTTCATCATCTCATATCCTTAAAAATTTCATTATTTATTTAACTTTTCACTTATTCAATAGAATTTCCCATCAATTCATAAACTATTACAAAATAAAATGAAACTTCACCGTCACATATTTCAAATATTTTACTCAAAAGAAAATATTTTACTCAAAATCCCATTCAGAAATGTACCAAATTGCCTTGAGCTTTTCCCAAAACAAAGTCAATTAATGGGTTGATCAATTAATTGTTAATTATTAGTTGCCTATATCTAACAAACGTATTTTAAAATAACTGTCTTTTCGAACATATAACATAAGCTAAATACTTGTTCCTTCTTGCAAATAAAACAAAGAACATTTTATTTATACGCATTTAATAATTTATTAATTAATTTAATTTTAATTGTATACATTTAATAAACTTATATAAAGCACAGTTCTATAATACATGTAAAAGTTTGTGAAAGTGTAGGTGTGTGTTTGCTTGTTACTGCTTCACACCATAACGAATCAGCTGATCTGAATGAAACTAATTTCGTTCCTAAGAAAGGGGTTAACTTATATCGTTGTATAACACTCGTACTAACAATATTGTATGCAATTATTATTTAATCTAATTGCAGAATGCAAACACTCTATAAAAAAATTTAAACGTAAATATCCGTTGAACAATGAGAATAAATTCTATAAAGAACCATTTATTTACAATAGGTATTTAAATTAAAAATAATATTTCAGTGCATTATATACAATGTTAAAAATCGTGAGCGAGAATCGTGACACAACATGCTATTAACGTTTAAGCAAATTGCTCTGATGGTGAAAACAATTTGTAAAGCTGTACAACAATATATCACTAACAATTATTTAATGCATGAATTTACGCTACTTTTTCATTTCACCTTTATTTCAGTAATAAACAATATACAAGCCGCTTATGTAAGAAAATATTCCTTAAAAATGAGCAATATGATATTATAGTGCAAAAACACGTTGACACGTACGTTGTACACTCTGTATTCCTTTCACTCTCAAAGTCCATTGGGACGACAATTCGTCATGACTAGTGAGGGATTACGCGCAGGCTTTACATATCCTCTAGGGCTCGAATGTGTAACACCACTAGTCCTGATAACTTTGAATTGCAAAGAAACTTTGTGGATTTGATATACGCCCACAGTTTGTACAAGATGAATGGAATCATTTAAGATTTATTAGTAGGTGAAGAACGCTGCTACAAGATATTGATTTTGATGATATGTCCTCTTTGATTCTGGGTATATCAATAAAAGTTAAATTTACTTTTTTATCTTCTGAATACAAATCGAAAAGAAATAAAGAAAATCGCTATCTTTGGTAACCCTCCACGTACAAGGTGGATTGTAAGAACCCCCGGCTGTTGAAAAATCGAGATTGTTTGTGGACGTTCGTTTTTAATAGCTGCAAATACGATGTTACCGTACTTGTTGATGCCTTTGGATTAGCTTAGCGACTTACACTAGGCGCGTTATACACTCTTATAATGTTATCTTGTTTATCACACACTCCACTTAATTTAATAATATTTTTTTTACTGTTTTATGTTTTTATAAATATTTTTAATTTAAAAACTATTCGATTTTAGATAATTATTCCTTTCAAACGCGTTTTAGTTGAGAAAGGCTTTAGTAGAATAAAATAATATTATGAATCATAGTTAATATATTATATTTAACGTTCTTTTATTGAACGTCGTTGTACGTGTACAACGACGTTAAATAATCGTTATTAATAATATAAATTTGAAATAGATTGATTGCTTCAAAATAGTTTCGCATATTACATACATACAACGATGACGTAAAGCTAATACATTATCATTATTGGTTTTTTTGCTTAATGGCGCACGTAAATAAAAATTATTGTGTTTAAATCGAACTACTATTATATACGTGACAGTTTGTATGTGTGTGTGGTGTGCTAAAACGGCTGAACGAATTTGTAGGAAATTTAATACATAGATAATAGATATACTATGGCCTGGATTAAAACATAGGCTGTTGTTAGAAGCCCAGAGACACGCACCTGAGCGAAGTACTCTCGCTTCGCTCGTTAGGTTAGCTCGTTAGCGTTAAGGCGCGTTGTATTTCTGAGTAATACAAATGTATAAGACATACAGACGATAAACTGTAGAATTAAAATAAAAAAATACTAAATTGAATTCTGTGCTGATGAGGAGTTATTTTAACATGCTTACACTACACAGATTATAAATTTGAAACATTTTTGGCTCAGTCTATTACATTTCAAACATCTCATTCATCATCACTGTAAAATCTTCATCCCAGTCTTTATTTTCTTCACAGTTCTTTATTCCATGTTAAGAAGTGATAAAACATAACCTAAATCTTGTTTTTTGTATCATTGAATACTATATATTAATAAAACCAACTTTAGCAATGAAATATAATTGACGTTATTTTCCAGCTTTCCGAAGAAACAACGATAAGTAAAGATGAGCCTCGCGACGAATGGGAATTTCCGAGACATCGAATAAGAATATTTAACATTGTCGGTGAAGGTGCCTTCGGTCAAGTATGGCGAGCACAAGCTATTGATATAGACGGTAAGGATCCAAATAAAAAAGTAGTAATCAATTTTTTTTTGTGAAGACGAAGAAATCTTTAATTTATGTACCAATAAATAAATTGAAATACATTGAAATTCATATATGTAGTATAATATAATTTATTTATATATATTTTTTGTTTAGTGAATTTTGATAAGTAACAGTTTCTTTAAGGCTTCAGGAGAGTCACGAGTGTTCTCTTTAATATAAATTGGCAATTTGGCTATCCATTGAGAAGTTCTGAAAAAAGATGTTATATAAATAACATTAAAAAAATTCAATATCTCATGAAAACTTATTACCAGGGTAAAAATTTTACGCTCTTACAGCTTGAGATAAATTGTATACAAATCCGTTTAACGCTCGCTAATTAATCATATTGATTATCATCAAAGCATTAATTTTAATCACTCAAAGAAATAAAGAATTATTGTTAAATAAAAAACAGCAGTATTTAGAATTACATATTAAGTAAGAAAACACACTAAAGGCTTTCCAATATTTATTGAAGCGAAGATCGTACCAACATTAGTTTGTGCGAATTAATTATTCTAGAAGGTTCTGACACTAAATTATTCTGCTTACATATTTACTGACATTAAATAAAAGTGTAACGTTAGTGTGTTAGTGTAACATATTTGACTGTCAGAGTGTAGGTTCTGCATTAAAAAAACCATGTTTGACCCATATTCATAGAAACAATATTATAATATTATACAGATAACTAGAGATACGGTAACGTACAAGCCATAGGCACTGTTCTGTACACATCTGTGTACTAAACATCTAAATCTGTCCAACAGTTTGAGCGTGAAGGAGTAACGAACATACGCATAAAATCTTTCGCATTTCATATAACAGCAGTCTAATTTTAATGTTAGACTACTACTATACATACTAATATATTCCGAAACTACTGAGTCTACTACATTAACAGGAAGCTACAGTATTCTTCAGTGGTAAGCGCAATTTTCTGTGGCTGACGTAGGAAATTACTTTATTACAAAAAGTTTTAATTAGGGTCTGAGCGAAACGAGGACGGGCCGCCTTCCGCTTATCATAAAAAGCTCTATATAGCACACGATATCTAGGCACTCGACACTATCTCAACTAGTAAGTTTGTTTTATTATTGATCTTTTGTGCAATATACTATTTTTCAGGTAAAAAAGGAGAGCAGACAGTTGCTGTGAAAACTTTAAAAGAAAACGCGTCAGAAAAGGAGAAAACCGATTTAATACAAGAGTTAACTGTTATGAAGAATTTGGGAAACCATCCAAACGTAGTCAGGCTCATAGGATGTTGCACTGAAAAGGTAAATTCACTGCTCAAAATCTTTTTTTTTTTGTAGCATGCCTATATGCCTATAGTGATACTTCATAGCTCCAACTTAGAAATAAAAATATAAATATGCCTTGGTACTCAATGTTTTGTGGTAGAAAATTGCCTATGCCACTTTCCAGCGCATATTAGCAATATGGGAAAATTACATTGATACGACGCCCAGTTGCTATGTAATTTAACAAATACTGTTTCACATTTGTTTTTAATTTGATTACAACAAATGTATAAAATATTCACTTGCATTATACAATTATAAGCCCATACTAAATTATAAATATGAAAATAACTCTGTCTGTTACGTTTTAACGCTTAAACCGTAGAATAGACCTCGATAATATTTGGCAAAGATATAGATTTGCTTCTTGAGAATGAATTTTTGATCCCCGTCCCAGTTACCACTCATGTGAAACCGCGACCAAAATTTATTAGTGGTATTACACTAATAAGCTCACCTGGCACGCTTGTTAAGCTATTTAAATAAATACTATATGCTTTATGACCTTCATTGTGTAATTATTCTATATTTTTTTAAACCGCCTTGGTGGTGTAGTGGCTAGCACAGCTGCAGATTTCGAGATTCTGGGTTCGAGTCTCGGGTTAGGTCAAGGTCTCAGTAACAGTCCGGACTTGTCTGGAAAGGCGTTGATCCTGCGCCTGATCTCAAACCACGAGTGTCGAATTGTTGTTCGGGGTATGAGAGTGACAGGAATAGAGAGTGCACTATAATATCTCCTGCGAAGTTGGCAGTCTAGGCCGAAATCGATCATGAGGCCATCATATTTTTTAAAACAGAACTCATGAAATTAGGCAAACATTGCTATAAGGTTAATTTAGTATATTTTGTCTTCTAGTTATTTAAGAGGTTTGTCATTAAGACGAAATTGTTGCTCTGTTAGGTTCACCAACACAATTTATTTTAGTAAAGTTAAATTATTTAAAAGTCATTATTTTCAACAGGAACCAACATTCGTGATCATGGAATTTGTCAGTCTGGGCAAACTACAACAATTTTTACGGGACTCTCGGGCTGAGCGCCACTACGGTAACACACATGGTGGTAGTCAGTTCCTCACTTCGAGAGACCTCACACACTTCGCTTTCCAAGTCGCGAGGGGCATGGACTTCCTTAGTTCTAATGGGGTAATCTATTCTACTATTATAAATGCCTAAGTATGTATGTGTGTATATTTGGATGAAATTTAGTATACAGATATACTATGAATTGGCAAAACACATAGGCTACTAATGAGCACCTAGGCAAATCTATACAGATAAATAAAATTGAAGTGTCTGTTTGTAATGTCAAAATAACAGCTTTTTACTAAATGCATATGAAATTATTTATACTATACTTATAAGAAAATCGCAATTTTTAAAATTTTTGTCTGTCTGTGTCTGTCTGTTTGTTCCGGATAATCTCTGAAACGGCTGGACTTGTTTTTACGAGACTTTCACTGGATGATAGAGGCTACTTTTATTTTAGAAAACGAATTAGGGTTCCGTTCAAAAAAATTAAAACTTACCTAGGGACGAAACTAACTATACTATGCTACTAAGCGCTAGTAAACAATATTATAAGATTTACTTTAGCAAGTCGCTAGTACTTTATATTTACCGACTAATAGACGGCTAATCCAGATAATATAGAGTAGGAGGTTTAACTGCCAACGTTATTATTGGACTACTTGAGATTAAGAGTAATGCTTCAGCTAACATTACTATGTATTATATAGTATAAAAATATAAAATGTCTGTCTGGAAAGAATTATCTGTATTTCCTGTAGGTAAAGGGTTACGCTATAAATACTTGACATTTAACATAAAAAATTCAAGGTTCAAAGTAAACAATTATGTTTCTTTCCTATTACATCAGGTAATATTTAAAAAGTACAGTTTCATTTTTTTATTAAATAAAATAAATCGTAAAAACGTCATTGTACAAGTACTATGCAGCAACCGTGTCCAACGTAACCACATGTCAGTAGACTTAAATAAATTGGATTTCTAGCATTCCAAAGGAAAAAAGTAATCGCTTTTTATCTCTATTTGGTGTTTTAATTTTTTTGAAGCATAAGTTACATAATATATCGAGCTTCGGTTCAGGAACGTAAAAATATATTTTAATATAGTCAGTATATTTTGTCACTTTATAATAACACTAGCGACTCACTCTCGCTTTGCTAAGGTTCGTCCCTAACTTGCTGCTTCCCAACACAAACTTTTATCCCCATTTTCACCCCCTTAAGGGATGATTTCCGGGATAAAAAGTTCCACATATTACCCCCTACCACCTAACAAACTCACAAACTTTACCTCTTTATAATATTAGTATAGATTATGAATACATTTAATCAAATTTACGTCAAGCGTAATAAATTCATAGTTATCATTCATTTATTCAAACAAGACCAAATGGATCGTTTTGTGTTTGTACTACAGGCTTTTATTTAACATGCTATGTTTGTTAATTGGTATATTTATTTGCAAGAGTCAAATATTGCAAGCTGAATTGGAACCACTTTCTCTTTCCTTACAAAGTTGATACATGTTAGTTCAGTTCCAATGACAATGATTTTTTATTATTATTACCAGTGCCTCCATTAAAAATTAGCTCCAAATAAAACAACTCCTTAACGGCTCACAGTCTAGACACAAAATTTTAAATACGTTCGAAAATATCTGATTAGGTATCTATTCTAAATGAAAACCCCGGTTTAGTTATTTTTTACATTTTAGTGCTTGGAAGTCGGTTTTTTTTTAAGTTTTTATAACTGTAACCAACCGATATGATATGTTCCAATCACCCTCGTATTTTATTTATTTTATGTGATGTTGGCAATATAATTTCTCAATGACATGCTTTAAATTGAAATTGAATATAATTTAATCCCTTCACGCCCGTGGACATGCCGGCGTTACAGTTAACATTAGATTTCTTAGAAATTTAATTATTTTCTTAGAAATTTACCTGGAGGTGTTAAAGTATACATTATGAACGTCCGTCAACATGCACTTGGCCAGCGTGGTGGACTACAGCCTGATCCCTCTTGCATTGAAGGGATCTCGTGTCCAGCAGTGCGACGTTAAAAAGAGCCGAATGAGAAAATGAGGTTTTATAAATATGATAATTTTATTTAACAGATAATACACAGAGATCTGGCTGCTCGTAACGTCCTCATCACTGAAGACAGGACGTGCAAAGTTGCCGATTTCGGTTTTGCAAGGGACGTGGCAGGAACTCACGTATATGAAAGAAAAAGCGATGGACGTTTGCCAATACGGTAATTTAAATTTATTTTTTGTTTGTTATTTACAGAATGTTTAAAAACATTATTATTATGTATATTCGAATTTATTACCTTTTTATTGCCTTTACAACTGAATTTGTATTATATAATTAAATAATACTTACTATATTTGATAATGTTGCCTTCTAACGTCGATAAAAATTTAAAGGAAATGCTTAATATAAATCTAAAATATCTAACAAAAGGCAAAGCCAATTGTTAATAAAATTAATTACAATCCAATAACAAATTAATCAACTTATTTTCAGTTTGAATTTGCTTACTTCCTTTGAACATTGTTCGTTATTTTAATTCTTAATTCAATTAATTGCCATAGCCATCTGACATCGTGTTGGAAAATGCTTGCCATGAGCAACGTAGGTACTCTTTTGATGTTTGAGACAACAGAGTTTCCTTAAAAGCCCCTTTTTCTGTCAACTAAAAGGTTAATACGCGGGCAGGAAAATAATATAATAATAACGTTAAATGAAAGACGGTACTCAAGTAATATGTAGATATATTAATTAAAATAAATATTTTACATAAGTTTTATTTAGCACTAGCATTGCCCGCGGCTCCGCCCGCGTTCAGATGACTAAAAACCAAATTCTTAGGTTTTACATATTAGTATACTCTTACAATGCTGTTTTTGTATTTTTTCTCAGAAATGAGATATTTTCCCGCGGTAAAAAGTATCCTATATGTTTACCCAGATATCCAGCTATCATCATACCAAATTTCATCAAAATATGTCCAGTGGTTTTCTCGTGATGCGGTAACAGACAGACAGACAGACAGACAAAAATTCTAAAAACTATAGATTCGGACTCTGTGTTGAAAATTATGTCTATTTCAATTAGACTTTCCAAAAAATATTTAATGTACAGATTCGACTTAGTTACAATTTTATTATATGTATAGATAATAAAATCAATTTTTGCAGATGGATGGCGCCAGAGTCGTTATACGACGATATATTTAGTGTTAAGTCTGATATTTGGAGTTTTGGAGTGCTTCTTTGGGAGATTGTGACATTAGGCTCCACTCCGTACCCTGGCCTTTCAGCTGGAGATGTTATGAGAAAGGTAAATTCTACTAATATTATAAATGTGAAAGTTTGTGAGGATGTATGGTTTGTTACTCTACTAACTACTGAATGGATTTTAATGTACCTTTACAATAAAATAGATCATTTACATCAGAATAACACATAGGTTACGTTTTATCCCGGAAAATGTACGGTTTCCGTGGGATAGGTTTGTTTTTGTTTTTCTAGAGGCGAACCCGAGCGAAACAAGGGTGAGCAGCGGCTCACCTAAGTAGCGAGAACGTAATTTTGTATGTAGATATGAAGGTTTATCGGTTAAGTGGTATCTTAAGTTGAGTGCGAAATTGCTTGGTTGCTATTAAATTTTCAAAGTCCTATTTTGTATTTCTTATATTAATTTACATATTTTTTACATAATTAATTAATATAAGTTATATGAAGTATTAAATTATTATAAAAGTAAAGCCTAATAAATAATACACACTTTTAATAATATACTCGAAGAACAAGCATTATCAATTTATCAAAACATTATTATCAACTATTATTTAATAACAACATTTATACTTATACTGTAACAGGTGCGAGATGGACATCGTTTAGAAAAGCCAGAACACTGTCGACGAGAGCTCTATAATATTATGTATTATTGTTGGGAGGCTGAACCCACTTCACGGCCTGACTTTAAAGAAGTAGTCTCAATGTTAGAGCGTTTATTGTGTACTGAAATGGACTATATCGAACTAGAGCGATTTCCCGACCACTCTTATTATAATGTACAGCATTTAGATGGGGAGAAGTTATAACTTATAGTTGGTTCTCAATTTATTTAAATGTACCATTAATCATTAAATAAAAAGATATTTTATAAATAAAATGCACAGTGCTTATCTATGGCGTAGGTTAAATACCAAGCTTGTGTTACAGAAGTCAGTGCCTGCTTTCAAAAATAAAAAAATACTATTCCTCCAGCAAGTTATTTAACTTAAAAGACACCAAAATAAATTATGTTTTTATTATCTTTTACTATCTATTATATATATATATATATATATATATATATATATATATATATATATATATATATATACCTTTATTGGATAATGATTTAGAATCGCCAGAACTTTGTAATCGAAAGCTCTACAGTATCAAGTATTACTATTGTTAGACGTAACCAGTTTCACCGAAAGTAGATATGTACTTCAAAGAAGTATTGTTTTGTTTGTTGAACTGAAATAGTCTATTTCTAGTTTGAATGTTTTCTAGACAATAGATATTAAATAACACATACATGGGGAAAAGTAGATTTTTATATTTGATTCTCAATTCTTTAAAAATATCACATTTTTTAATTAAATTTGAATGCATAAATAATAATAAGTAATACTCCTGCGCTAACTAAATATTAAGACCACAGAATAAATAAATAAATATGTTGGGACATTAACACATAGCACCATCTAGTTCCATGGTAAGCATAAAGCATGTGTTATGAATACCAGATGGTTGATACACTACATATATATGACTTTAAATACATACACATTATAAATATAAACACCCATGACTGGAGTACAAATATTCGTGCTCATCACACAAATGAATGCCGGCAGTGGGACTCGAACCCGCGACCGCTGGCACAGCAAGTAGGGTCACTACAAACTGAGCCAAGCGTGTCGTCTTGAAAGTGAAAGAAAGAAGTGAAAAAATAAGTATTTTTTTTATATTTTGATGTTTTATTTTCATTGCGTGCGTACGTTCTGTTTTGACTGTGTGTAGAGTCTAAACCTATGCAATGTATTATTAAAAAAAATGTATGTAAAATGATTTTTTTTACAAAAAAATAAATAGATAATAATGTATGTATATATAAAATTAAATAAAGTTTTGTAAATTCAGTGGTTGCGGCTGTGCTTTATATTCTTAATCAAGCTCTTAATTTTTATATATTAGTAATAGAATAAATTATCCAAATACTGTTTATAATAAAATCCACTTAATAATACTTATAATACCTGAAGCTAGAACTAAGCAAAGGAGAACATCAGTTCCCATACAAACTGGGGCCCAGGCATACAGGATTGAAAGTCAGCCACAAATTATTGGGCCCCAGCAATGGCGACGTTAGTTAAATCGTATTATAAATATGTACATAATTTTTAAGTTGTTTTTACATTTTTTGATACATATTTCGTTTGGAAAACCTAAATAAGGCTAGAATGGGTTTCTTCTTTTCTTGGTCAAATAAAAGCATTAGACATGGCCGACAAATCAAATACAATTTTCATTTAAAAATCACAATAAACTATTTTAAAATTGATTAAATCAGTATTTTTACAATAACATAAATCATTAACTTACAATAAATAAATATTTGTTAAAAATTCTAATTGATATGATTAAAAATTCCTGTTTTCTTATTATTTTCTTATACTATGATATATGTATGTGAGGTATAATATATGTATGGGATCTATATTAATAAATCATAAAAATATTATCAACACTCCCTCAGACCTTATAAATGCACGTCAGCTTTAAGAAGCTTATATACGCCATATTGTTGTGTTCAAGATATTTTTTGGTCTTGTTCTAATAGCACGATTGAACTTGAATTTTCAATTCATTGCTTTGCAAAGAATCTAAATAATTTGATGTTTTGAAAGTATTTTTTTCTATAAAATACTAAATTGAGATTACTATGTATAAAACACTTATAAAATATAATTAAGTAGTAACTAGTCTTCATTCATTATATGACTTTAAATATGTTAAAACATGCAGGATTGTAAATAAATAGTTCACTTATTTTATAATAAATGTTAAATAATTATTGTTTCTTTCATTTTATTGCTTTCATTTTCTTATTCTATTTTTAAATGTTCGTATATTTTATTAATTAAGTTTAAAATTAAAGGTATTATTAACATAATACGTATGTTTTATCTAAAAAAAATTAACATTTTCTGTTAAACAGTGGCTATTAAATATTGACGAGCCAGAATGGGTTTTTTTTAGTAGTTTTTGTTTGTATTCAAATTCAAAATTAGTTTCATAATTAACTTGACTTTGAAGTTTCAGAGAACAATCATATCCGTTCTATTTCGTGAAATCCGAAACTTTCGGGTCAATAATTTCAAATTAGTACATTAGATGCCGAAGCCTCGCTATTGTATTATACAGCTTCGTGTTGTTGTATTTAGCAATATTCCAAATGTCGTTTTAATACATATAAAACTACACTATAAATGCAAATCAATATAATAATGAAAAATAAATATTTTTAAAATTATCAATGTCGGCACCAATATGACTTCACGTTTGGGAAATTTTCTCATCTTCATCTTATTTACAACAGTATTAACTGTATTGAATTTAATAAAAAATATTCTATAATAAACTAGTATCTACTTATAGATAGAATTATATGCAATATTATATTGTATTTAAAAAATATATGTTAAATTATGCATGAAAAATACAAAAAATATGTATATGACTGGAATACAAACATTCGTGCTCATCACACAAATGAATGCCCCCAACAGGACTTGAACCCGCGATCGCTGGCACAGCAAGAAGGGTCATTACAAACTGAGCCAGACGTGTCGTCAAATATTTCAATCATAATGCAAAAACTACTTCACAATGAAATATAAATTAACATAATGGTTATATTTTAATGATCTAATTACTATTATATATAATAACAATTTATGTATCAACGAAAAAGTTGTATTATAATATTATTATTAAATTAAGTATTGAAATACGTTAATTGTTGAAGTCAATTTCCAGCGAATTTAAGTGTTGATAATAGTTCTAATAACAATACAACTATTCCACCAAATAAGCCCACAGCTAGCGCAAAAAATCCACCTTGTAAGTGTTGAAAGGTCAAAACATGAAAGTTTTTGATAGCTTCGGAAGTATAGAGTATTTTAGCCCGTTTTCTCTCGCTAAGTAATTTAAAATCTCGTTTCACACCTTTAGTTACACCCATCTGCTTATATACATTTAAGTCACGTGACATTTTTCGCATAAATGGGAATCCTTTCAATGCGATAATTTCCAATGGAACCGAAAATGTGTCTATTGGAAACGCATAGTAATTATTAAGTCCAAAGCCATCGCTTAGTTCCGGTAAAACTGAAGAAAGATAAGTTAGTTCCATACGACTACATAATACAGAGGAATTCCGATGCACTGCAACATCGTGTAACGCCTTTGTCATATTAGACACGTTGATCCACTTTTTGTTAAGTAAATAATCAAATGGATCAGTAGAGTTATAAAATAAATCATGTAATTCTTCAGAACCACCTAATTTTAAATTACTGTGAACCAATTCTTCAATCGTATCTATTTGATCCTGAAAAGTAGGATTTTGAAGAACTTCTATTAATTTGGTTTGATATGCCGTAAGAAATATAACACAATATAAATTAAGAAATACAAAAAATATACGTAAACTTTCTTTATTTGGGCGGATGTATGTAACGAGGCCTAGCAAGCATAGCCATGTATTTAGAAAACAATGCCCAAAGTTTTGATTATAATGAGTATCTTCACTCAGATAACCTAAAAGTATCCACACTAAAACGCACATAATAAATCCTGCAATAACAGAAAACCACACAATTTTTTGAAATATTATATACAGTGATATCCAAGGTGGTGAGTAATATGCTCGCGGCACAATCCATGTGTATGAATCAGCTAAGTATGAAGCACTACACTCAAAATCTTCATGTACATCAAAATCAGGAAATATGCCCCCTAAAAGAATATGGCCCTTTCTGTCGATCAATTCTTTGAGAGCTCCGTTCCAGACGCCTTTTTTATTTCTTTCACCTCTGAATGCATTTATTATTTCATATTGTACAGTGAAGTTGAATTTTTTTAACATTGTGTTTACAATCCTCCTTTCAATGTTTGCATCTCGTTCATCTTTACTAACAAATGGTTTTCTTTCTAAGGCTAGAATTTGTAAAATACAACCTTGCATATTTATTGGAAGTTTTTTCTTCAATATATTTTTTTTATATTTAACATTTCCATTTTGACAATAGTTGACAACTATTAGTCTGTTATGAGCAGTTTCATTGAAATATCCACAAAATTTGGGTGGATCGTACGGCTTCCAACTGTAAATAATTGTATTTTGCGCATCTTGAATACTTGGAACTCCAATAATTATTTTTATGGCATTATATTTAAATAGGCAACTTAAAATTTTTTCTACTGTTCTTAGATTTTTTGTATCAGTACTCTTTAAAGGAAAGAACAATATTATAAATTTTGCTTGAGGATTCCAAAATCTGTTTCGAATCATTTTTCTGGCTAAATATGTGAAATCCTCATAGTTTTCAATGATGATCACGAAATAATCAGCAACTGGCGTGCCAGTAAATGGCTCCCATAATTCCATATGAAAATTTTCAACCTCATCACAAATTGGTAGCTCATCAGATACACTTATTTGAACTATGTATGTTCTTGTTTTATGTATTTTTTCCAATAACTCATTCCTTAACTTCAGAACTTGAGAACTAGATTTTTCTGTATTTACAAAAACTAAGAATCCAGGTTTGATAAAATTTATTTTAATTAAGTCACTAACGCAACTTACGAAATTATTTATTACTGTCGGTTCTGTTGGAGCCATTGCTAGAACCGAGGCTTGCATCAAAATTAAAACTCCTATTGGTAAAACCATAACAAATGAAACATTATTCATATCGGGTATTGTCACGTTGCTGCAGTCAAACTAAAACTAATTGTTTAGAACGCTACCGAAAGCTACGGTTCTATGAATACGTAATACCATTATCGTGTCTAATGCTATCTAGAAAGATCTAAAAATACTGTAAACATTATAACTTCATCATAGAAAATGATGTGTTCAATAAATTTTCAATTAATTCCTATTACTATTATGAGTTCTTGTAAAACATAATTTCATTTTTTATATTTAGCTCACTGACAGACAATGTTTCGCCATTTTAGGATATTATGCCACCTATTGGGGCCAGATTTATTATTGGTTTTCTTACATTTTCATTTTGATCCATAAATATACACTTTTTATGTTAGAAAAAAACACATTTACCATTTTGGTTTGAGTTTTAAAAAATCACTGCATCAGGACTTACACTGCTCTATGGGATGTTTGCCAAAATATTCCTGCAGCCTACATTTCGCATTTATATTAGTTGAACTCAAAGTTTACAATTTACATGATTTTTGTTACGTTTATAGTACACACAATTTAATAATTATTATTTACATAATTTATATTGCGCTTTTTTATACTGGTAATAGCGTAATAGTGCGACCTTATTTTGTTATAACTCATTCTTTGTAAACCGTCACTGTACAGTTTACGTATTATCACATAATACACAGTAGTATATACAGAACTGCACATCTTTGATTTTGAGGGAATGTCATGGTTTTAATAGACTACAAAACTTATGGAGCAAAAAAAGATAGAAGATCGTCTAAATGGGCATTCAAATGTATTAGCGGTTATCAGATTTCCTAGCGATAACTTGCAGATGTAACTTCGCCAAATATAACTATACTTATGCAAATGTATTCATTGACGATAAAGTAATCAGTACTGTTATTAATATCTAGTATGGTAAATTACTGTCATTGGCTGAGAAAACAAGCACTAAGGAAATAAAGTCGCTGCCAATAATAGGTTTTGTCATAATAATTATAATCAACTAGCAGAACACGCGGCTTCGCTCGCGCTAAAACTACGAAAAAAATCTCTAAAAATGTAGTTTCATACAAACTTTCATCCCATGTTTTACCCCATTATAGGATAAATTTCGAGAAATGTTAAAACACTTGTTTATTTAATTTTATTAAAGAGCATTAATACCGAGTTTCAAGTAATTCTGATCATATATATTTTTTGGATTGTATTTTTCCCATGGGAATTATATAATTTCCCGCGGTAAAAAGTAGCCTATGTCACTCTCCAGTCCTCCAACTATCTACACACAAAAAATAACGCCAATCCGTCATTCCGTTTCGACGTGAAAGAAAGACAAATAAACAAAGAAACAAAAACTTTCACATTTATAATATTAGTATGGATTTAAGTCACCAAAAGACTCTCTCTTCCTCGTTTTAATTTGTATGGATAGTAAAAAAATTATAATAAAAAATTAGTTATTGATTCCATATGCATTTTTATTTGAATGGCACAAATAATTCTACCTAGATTGTGGATAAGTAAAAGTTTTGGCAACACAAATATTTAAAGCGTCCTAGGAAAGCAATTTCGAAGCAGTTCTACAGTGTAACTAGTTACTGTTGTAAAGTGAACTTTAGTTCAAACTTAAAGTGAGGTATTTCAATATAACCTAAAGAAGTATAACAACCATTCGATGCACTGCTTTGCAGATTAAATAAATTGAACATATTAAGAAAATTAAGTTACACACTTGTACACCATAAATACCCCTTGTTACACAACAAATACCCAATAACTGGCATTGGCATTTCTAGTTTCTGAGAAACTATGTAAGAAATGACCAAATATAATAAGCATCAACTTTTCTATGGGTATATAAACTAAGATTATTTTTATGATCCTAAAATACCATCCACGAGTTCTAATCTAGAGTAAAAAGTAGCCTAAAAAATATAATAATTAACTTAAATACATGGAACTAAACAGCAAACAAAATTTTTCACGACATTTAAGCGAGTTATGGACATTGGCAAATATTATTTTTATTTGCTTAATTAAAAGTATTTTTGAATTGTAATACTTGATGAGATTGCCTGCGTAGCAGAGATGGCTTAGAATTAGACATATGTATATAATATTACGTCGATAAGAACTCCAAAGGGATCGAGGGAAGTAATTCATATCGTACTATGAGTCCACTAAAACTAAGGGACTTAAGGATGACATAATTTTTCTATATCTAAAAACTACAAGTATTCCTATAAAAAAGCGTTTTTCTAACAAAATAAAGTTCTATACTGTATATACTATTCTAACTACTGTAACCTTTGAGATACGTTAAAGCAAATTAAACTACATTTTGTATAGTAATATTTATTTTCATCGCAAATTTGTCACAGCTTCGATTTGACCTGCTTCACATATATAACTGAATGTCCTGGTGGATGACGCTGCGTGGGCCTCACGTTTCTTTCGATCGGTACACTATCCGCTCCTTCCAATTGCCTTAAAAGCCCCAACTGTAAATAATAGATTTCTTAAGAACTCGTTTATTGTTTGACGTATTATTCTTATGTTTTACTAGCAAAACCCACGGCTTTCCTCGCGCTAAAAAATTCTTATACAGGAAAATAGAGGTTTCATGCAAACTTTCATCCCCTATTTTACCTCCTTATGTGATGAATTTCGAAAAATGCTTAAACTCGTATTTATTTAATTCTATTGAAGAGCATTAAAACGAAGTTTCAAGTAATTATGATTATAAATATTTTTTGGGTTGTAATTTTTTTATTTTGTTGTAACGTGTTTTCCCGTGGGAATGAGATAATCTCCCGCGGTAAAAGTCTGAAGTAGCGGAGAATATCACTCTACAGCCTTCAACTGTCTCCTCACAACAAAATCATGCTGTTCAATGTAAAAATAGTAAAAACAAGCAAGCAAACAAACACACTTTCACATTTATAATATTAGTAAGTAAGTATGGATTTATAATCAAATTGATAAAGAACAAATATTTAGTTAAATCTAAAAACTTATTTAATTAAATTAATACAATCAGAAGATATAAAGAAATAATATAATAAAGCACTGAGATATGGTCAACATGTCTTTACTTTAGTAAATTAATATTATAACAAATTTATTAAAACAATGTAACAAATTTTATGTTTTTTTTTTACTATTATCTGGTGTCTCCTTGAGTCTTTCAATGCTTTTATAAAACTAAATTGCAAGTGCAATCATATTAAATTATTCTATTCGTATCAAAGAATAATTTGATAGAGTTTTACCATTCGATATCTTTTTCGATCGATATTCCATTAAGAAACCTCCTTGCGGCATATTTATTTGATTTTGCATTATTTATAACACAAAAACTTTTATTCAGTACGGAGATAAATAGTTTTTTTTGTAATAAAATTTATTTCTCGCTAAAAATCGCAGAGGATAAAGCAACACAGCTTAGGAACTTTCGTTAAAGTAACTTCTCTTGCCGAACACTTCCTTATTTGAATATCTTAATCATTTTATTTACACGACATTTCTCTTAAATTTCATTAGATTCGAAAACAATCAGCATTAAATAATTAATATTTATTACTGAACGTATTGACGGTAACACTATTTCGAAAAGAAAAATATTTAGTCCTAAGGATAATTGAATATTGAAATTACATATTTTAACTAAATTATATCACAGACTAGTATTATGTTTTTTAACGTGATATAAATGATAAAAAATACAAGCTTACAATTTAAGCCCAAATGAATTGAACTTTAAAAGATTACTAGCTTACATTAGGATCGGGACGAAATTTATTAAATTAGAGTGCTTACAGTTTGACAAATAACCATTCAAACTGAAAACACATGTGACAGGAAATTGGAAGCTCCTCAGTATATATTTAGTTAAATTGTTTAGTATTATCTGAAGCCGGCTTGTATTTTGACTTAATTTTTTTCGTTTTTTAACCCCTAACCAGAATAGAAAAACTGTTTAAAATTTATATATCAGACATTAAACTTTTGATCAATCTGTGTCTTTTAACGTAAGCCTCACGATTTACGAAGTATATTTTAATAAATAGGTACCACAAGCTTCTCCTTTAGAGCTTACATTTGAAATTTTCTTTTTCATGGAGCAGATTGGTGAGCAGATTTTCAATCATTCATTTAGGCAAAAAAAAAATTATAAGATATACTCGTATATTTGTTAAAGTATAGATTCAAGTTTCATAGACAATAAAGTAAATTAATAAACTTAAATAAAATATTGATCAACTCTGTTAATAGTATGAAAATGGCCATAAGAGAAGTTTAATCACCATCAATACTTATATACTTACATACTTATATACTTGTTTATTTTTCAATCTCTTCAGTGGTTTATTTAAAAAGTCGTAGGATTTAATATCATTAAATTAAGAAATTATTAATGACATAAAATAATTAATTATCATTTAGACTCCTAATCAGTTTCAGACAAAGGATGTAAGATAATAGTAGACAAACTTCGTCGTGTGACAAACTTAAGTGTGTAGTTTCAGATATTGAAAGCTTAACTGGATTGACTAAAGAAATCCACAAATGGAACGCTTGTATGAAATTAAATTACAAAGCAAATATTAGATTAAATATTACACAATAAATATTAAATATTCTGCCTTTTCAACATATTTAGGAGATAAGATGGCATATATATGAATGCCAATCATAGGAATATACCAATCAAACCAACAATAGAAAATATCACTTTATCATCATCTTCTTACCCTTACTTAAGTTCGTCCCTAGATTCACTTTGTCGCTTGGGAGGTTTGAGGGCTTATTAGGGTCCGGTAACCCAGCTGGGTCCCGCCCAAGAAACGCACTGGGAGGCCCACTTCGGTGGGCGGTAATCGCGCGTACACCGACAAAAACCAACATGATGAAGTTAGCTGATAAACTGTTTGTTGCCATGGTAACCATTGTTATTGTTTGACAAATGATATAATAATATTTTATTCTTTCCTTAAATGATATTCTATAAATATATGGTTGTAATATGCCTAATATGATTTATTTAATTTTTGATTTGTTTTTATTTAATTGCGATATTTTTTTTTAATAAAATAAACATTCCTTTTACAAACAGAGAGTTGTGACATACGGGATAAAATCTTTAGCTATTTTTGTTCTATTACGCCAAAGAAGTATAACTTCTTACGTGCGTACATAAGTACACACACACATTTTTTTTAAATTGGATGTATAATCAATTTACTTTCACTATCCCTTTGATAAGGAAGTTAATACATTAATTAGTAATATGTATATATTAATGTATATGTTATATCCGCTAAGACATTATATAATAAAATAATATTGCTCTATTTTATGGGAGTAATTTTAGATGTGATAGAGATTTAATTTGTGTAACTTTTACGAATTTACATAAGATTTTTCCACCCGCTTACTGAAATTTGATATTTTGTAAAATAATTGTATACTATGTATATACGACAAATAAATAAAATAAATAAATTAATAACGTAATAAATTTCATATACGATGCAATATTCTTGTGTAATGCAATATTTGATTAAAATATTGTTATTTGATTAATGCTATTTAGAATTCCTTTGTTAATTATATGCCTAATTAGTAGTGTCCGACCGAAGCTTCGGCTTCGGCTTCGGCTTCGGCCACCTTCGGCCAAAAAATCCACCTTCGGCGAAACCTTCGGCTTCGGCCGGGTTTTGGGCCGAGCGACCGTCGAGATTGAACGAACTGTTACGAAAGTCATGAGGCGGCGGGGAGTTACTGTCAAAATATCACATTGCATGCATCAAAACAAGTTCGTACGTGTATTTAAACGAGTGTTTTTGAGAGAGAAGGTTAGGTACAAATATGCTTAGTAAAATAGAATATTATATTATTCTTATAACTTGTTGTTTGCAAACAGTCATTACCTCATTAGTTCTATTGTTATTGTTACATTTATTTTGAAATTTCTAATATTTTCTAAACTGTGCATTTAATTGACCAACATTTAATTATTTACTAAGAAGTTAGTGTTTGTTTATTTTATTTATTAGTCTAGTTTTGGTCTAGTCGAGTAAAACAAAGACTGATTGGTCTAATTGTAATTTGTGAATTACATAATAAAGAAATGATTATTTTTTACCAGTAGGTAAATCACAAAATCACAAACTTTTATTTATCTCTAAACCAACCATCTCTATGATATATCGTCAACTTCTATATGAGACAGTCAATATAAACCTTCAATATTGAGGTTATTTGAGGTTATTGATACAAAATTAATTACTGAGTGCTGAGAGAATATAAACCTTCGGCTTCGGCTTCGGCTTCGGCCGAAGGTTGTGGCGATAGCCGATTAATCGGCTACGGCTTCGGCTTCAGCCAAAAATAGACCTTCGGTCGGACACTACTAATTAGTAAGCCAATTGGTGTGGCGTCTAATTTCAGGTACATAACACGTCTTATTATTAATATGCCCACCTGTAATAAACGTGGTACCGCACCAATAATTATGGTAATCATTATAATTATTACGTAAGCACTAATAAAATAAATAGATCAATCAATCCCATTATCGGATAGTTTATCCGATAAGTAATTATAGAGTACTACAATGTCATGATTAACAAAATACATAATATAATGTATCAAATGTACCTACACTGTGTTTTAATTAAACAAATGAATTGGTCAAAGTTAAACCGAATTGTTGCTCAACCATGATATTTAATATTATTTATTTACCTTTCAATAATAATCATTAGCCTACTTCCAAAAAGGAGGAGGTTCTCAATTCGTCGGAATCTTTTTTTTATGTATGTTCATTACTCGAAGACACCTGAATCGATTTGGATTTCTTTTTGTTTCATTGGGTATCTATTATATTTAAAATATCTGATTAGTAGTGTCCGACCGAAGGTCTCTTTTTGGTCGAAGCCGAAGCCGAAGCCGATTAATCGGCTATCGCCACAACCTTCGGCCGAAGCCGAAGCCGAAGCCGAAGGTTTATATTCTCTTAGCACTCAGTAATTAATTTTGTATCAATACCTCAAATAACCTCAATATTGAAGGTTTATATTGACTGTCTCATATAGAAGTTGATGATATATCATAGAGATGTTTGGTTTAGAGATAAATAAAAGTTTGTGATTTTGTGATTTACCTACTGGTAAAAAATAATCATTTCTTTATTATGTAATTCATAAATTACAATTAGACCAATCAGTCTTTGTTTTACTTGACTAGACCAAAACTAGACTAATAAATAAAATAAACAAACACTAACTTCTTAGTAAATAATTAAATGTTGGTCAATTAAATGCACAGTTTAGAAAATATTAGAAATTTCAAAATAAATGTAACAATAACAATAGAACTAATGAGGTAATGACTGTTTTGCAAACAACAAGTTATAAGAATAATATAATATTCTATTTTACTAAGCATATTTCTACTTAACCTTCTCTCTCAAAAACACTCGTTTAAATACACGTACGAACTTGTTTTGATGCATGCAATGTGATATTTTGGCAGTGGCTCCCCGCCGCCTCATGACTTTCGTAACAGTTCGTTCAATCTCGACGGTCGCTCGGACCTTCGGCGAAACCTTCGGCTTCGGCCGGGTTTTGGGCAGAAGCCGAATGTTTCGCCGAAGGTGGATTTTTTGGCCGAAGGTGGCCGAAGCCGAAGCCGAAGCCGAAGCTTCGGTCGGACACTACTGATTAGGTATCTATTCTAAATGAAAATCCCCGTTTAGTTATTTTTTACATTTTAGTGCCTGGAAGTCGGTTTTTAATTTTTATTTATTTTTTAAGTTTTTATATTATTCAATTTAAAATTTAACAAACTGGTGACTTATTTTGGTTTCTTTGTCTTTGCCATTACGGTGACTTTTTGTTACTTAAGGTCTATCTGTGTACTAAATATCATCTATATCCGTCGAGCCGTTTTAACGTTACGGAGTAAAAAACATACACATACACAAAAAAAAGCATATTCTAAGTACAGCTGTTGTAACCTTACTTGTTCCGTTCCGATTTGTACTGGCTTTTCATATATAATCCAGGTTACGCACTCGGTGTAAGGTGGGGTGGTGAGAGATCCTTTGTACGTGACGTAGCTCTCTGAAGTTACGTCTTCGGCGTTCATCCACGATAAGGATTCTAAAATATATATAAAATCATAATATCATTTAAAGCTAATAATACTTAATTCAAATAACGTCGTTACATTTTAAAAGTATTTATTTATTAATTTTAGTTTTGTAAAAAAACTGTTTATATTACTAGTGCTTAAGATGGAAGTTTTAATTTTTCGTAATTATTCTTATCTTTCTATCTTTTTGTGTTCAATTTTTAAAGACTTTACATTTTTAACTATTAGCATTTAAACATAAAAATAAAATTAGAAATTCTTGCCATGTTTCTATTGCACAAAAAAATCCACGTTCATATTATTAAACACCCTAAAATTAAAAATATGGTTCCGTTATAATTTATGTGGAATACGAATATTAAGGTTTAATCAAGTCAGCTTATTATGTGAGTTAGCCTTAATATATTATACATATTATACCTACCTATATAATTGATGTAAAATATCACAAATTTGTTAGTTAATTAACGAAAGCTCTACGTTTAAGCATTTATTCTTAACATTGTCTTATATATAATACCCGTAAGACTCGTGTAATAAGTATACTACAAAGGCCCCGTTTCAAATTACTTAATCTATAAATAATATTGTTGCCTGTGGCTTGAAAATAGATACCTCTGAACTGAGCTTATATTTTTTTATAGGAAACCAAAACTAAAACAAAGAAAAAAAAAGAATTCTCTCTCGAAAGCAAAAAGAATTCTCTCTCTATTTATTCCAGTTTAGTTCAGAAACAGTTGTACATATTGTAACAACATTTACAATGGTAGATAAACAGCGTAAGTTACATAAGCTTTTTGTGATTGGAAATGGCCTGCTTTCTTTTATCCCAGAAAACCATCCGGCGGAATAAGGAATAAAAATTTACTCAGACTTTTTTTATTTGGGAAAATAAAATTGATGTCACGTTGCGATTTACTGCCGTTTTATGTTCATTTGCCGCGCTTGAATGAATCCCAAAATCTCCTCTTGGGCTTCCCTACTAAAATATAACAACCGATTTGATAAACCGCAAAACAATTCACATGTTACAAACTGTATACGGTTTACCAAATTAAAAGACATTAATCCGTCCACGACCGCGGACACGCCGGCGTTACAGTTAACAATAGATTTCTTAGAAATTTAATTAATTACTTAGAAATTTACCTGGAGATTAACACCTCGTAAAGTGTACGTTTTTTGTCAATACGACAAACTTTATACCAAAATTAATTTAATAAAACTACAAAGGTTTAAAGTCGCTCTAATATTATTTAATTTTAACATTATAATTTATAACCTATAAATGAGACTGTTGGCGATGGCTAGTCGGTTTAAAATACAGAAATGTGCTTTGAGTTTGAACGTTGAATTTTTTCTATAAAAATTAGAAATGGTTGACGTGCGGCGTTATAAACAAAACAATAAAACTAATTTTTTATTATTATTATTATTTGAACGCGCATCACGTGTTCCACCTCACGTTTCCATTGAACTTTTCTATTATTCGGTTTATTTAATAACCTTAAATTTCAATCGGCTTATAATAAATACTGTTCAACTGCAATATGTACGTCTTTTTGAGAAATAAACTATTAATATTGTTATAATAGAACTTGTTATTGGTTGGTTATTTGATATTTTTAACTTCCTTAGTTACTTAAAAAGTAATGCCAGCATTTTACAGTACTACTTAGCAGTAAACATGGATAGAATATAACTAAACACAAGCAAATATGAACTTTACATAATATTACTTTAAATTAGGGTTAACTAACGACCCCGCTTAGGTCAGGTGCGTCTTTAAGTGTCAAAAAAATGATGATGATGTTCTCCTGGCCGATTCCGGCCACGGCGGCCAATCTCATTGAGACTAGCCAACTGCGCAGGAGATATTATAGTGCAGCGCGTGTACGCGCAGACACAAGTGCACTCTCTATTCCTGTCACTCTCATGGCCCGACCCGGGACTCGAACCCAGGACCTCCGAGTGTGTAGCCGTACATGCTAGCCACTACACCACCGAGGCAGTTAGTCAAAAAATAACCTAAGTGTTACTACAGGTCCATAGTCTTTAGTCATTTACAATAGTTGTCCAATTTGATAAAATATTAACATACCTGCCGACAGCACGACACTGTGTTCCGGTTTTCTTATTTGCTCCAATCCCTCAACAAATTTATCAAAGCTTGGGTTTGGCGCATCTACCGCTTCTAGTAAGTATCCGACTACAGCTAATCCGTCAGCATGGGCCACCGCTGCTTCTAAGGACTGATATTTACTATTGTAGTGGACTAGATGACATTCTGCAGCGTATCTGTAATGGTAATAGTATAATAATGTAAACAAGTACTCACCCATATCATTATTGAGAGGAAAACGTAGATGAACGGAATTTACCTATCAATATAAAAAAACTAACTGTTAGAATTTTTTTATTAATAACACTAAAGCTTAATAGCTACTAAACAAAATAATCGGTTTACAAACAGAGGATTGAAAACTTAAAAAAAAACGATATCCAGGCACTAAAATGTAAAAATAACTAAACGGGGGTTTTCATTTAGAATAGATACCTAATCAGATATTTTCGAAGTCTTGATTGATGGATTGATTAAAATAAAAAAAATCCACATCGGTTCAGGCGTCTTTAAGTAATCGTTGAACATACATAACAAAAAAGAAAAGATTTCGATGAATTGAGAACCTCCTTCTTTTTGAAAGTCGGTTAAAAAGGTACTGAACTGTTTTGTCTTTAACTATCATATAGATAAGGTTGAAAATAAAAGTTTTTTGTCAAATCAAATTAGAATTAACTTCGATGCATAATATTATTTATAATTTGAAGTTTTAATATTTATAATTTTTTTACTGACATATACTATGTTACCTAAATAATTATATTACTAAGCATTTTGAACATTTATTGCTAAAAATTAACTATCTACGGCTATTTAGATTTGCGTAGTAGCAAGATTATTACTATACGACATGTTGTCAGTAAACAAATAAAACGTTAGGTGGATTTAATGATAACATTTATATAGCAATATTTAGCAATTCAGATTTTAGCTGATAACAATAATTTTACAGAGTTTTGATGCTTCTATAATTTAAATACAAGACTGTGATATGATAAATAGATAAAATTAGTAACTTATTTTTGTTGTAAATTATTGTTGTTCGTTTAGCTTTTAAACAAAATGTTCGAATTTCTTGAGTGCTTCTAAAAGTTTAATCAGCTTTTATAAAATATCTTTGAGAGATCATAATGCTTTACATACCTAGATATTTCCACAATACTTTCTTAGATTTACGCGAATATTTAATATTTTAAATAAAACTATCTTTTCGGATTTTTTCGCGCATTTATTTTGATTTTTGGTTTCAAAATAAATCCGCGAAAAAATCCGACAAGATAGTTTTATTTAAAATAGGTAACTCCAGTTTGGAATATATTTTTGATGCTGTTTTCGGTGCCTCGCTGGGAGTTGACACCTATGTATTACTAATATTAAGATCAGAACTACTCTGTCTTTTTAGAAAACAATGATTTCAGCTGGAAATTATGATATATATTTTTTGTTCACTTGATTTTTGAGCTTGGTTAACTGATTTTTACATTAGTGCTTTTAAAATAGATAACACCATGCGATCACTTACCCGTGACCGTCGAGCACATGTTCACAACCAGTGAAATCATCGACCGACCAGTGGAAGTGCATCTGCTCAAATATATACTCTCCGATGAGTGGACCTCCACTCAAGCAGGGACGAGTTTGCGAATCAATTGTGAAGTATGCTGTGAATTGCAGAATAAATATATTTTAATAATCACTGATTCAAGCTGGTTTTTATGAAGTAAAGTCTTTATTGTAAAGGTCCGGTCTTAAAATACGCATTACTATGACGTTTAATGAAAATTAAGTATGACCAAAAATGGAGTTGAGCTTCCCGATTTACATAATCGGCAGTAAAAAGTATCCTGATATTGATCCGGATAACCAGCTATTATCATACAAAATTTCACCAAAATCTGTCCTGTGTTTTCTCGTGATGCGTTCTAAGACAGACAAAAAGACAGGAATTCTAAATACTATAGATTCAGCCTCTGTTCCGATAATAAAGACTATTTTAATGAGATTTTCCAAAAAATATTTAATGTACAGATTCGACTCAGAATTTATTTACAAGTACAGACATTGACAATGTTTAATGGTTGTGGGCAGAGACAAGTATAACTGCAGGCAGTAGTTAGCTAACAAAATTTCACAATCTTGTTAAATGGTAAATTCCGCCTCCGACATAAATTTGATAAATAACAACAAACAAATAAGATAACTAATCCCAGTTAATACTTTTATGACGTCTGGTCAACTGATAAAAATGTCAAATTTGAATCTAGCTCCGATATAAAGAGCACGTGCGATATGACTTATCTATTGATATACATGTACAATACAATACATTTATCTCCCTCCCTACATTAAAAATTAACAAAATATATATTTAAATTCAACCAATTTTTTTTCGTTTATGCTACCTTGACAGCAATTGCTATGAGTTGATAACTACCAAGATGGTTTACGGTGAATCCCCACGACGTACATAGATATTTTTAGTTTTCCTTAATGATTTAGATTTAAATATAATTTGTATGGAACTCATGTCAAACCTCCAACTCTAGTATAAAAATATAAAAGATCGGAATCCGTCATTATGCTAAGATTAGGCTTTGAGGTATTATGCAGTCATTCATCTAAATGCAAATTGTTGACTTGGCTTTACTTTAAAAATCTGCAAAAAAAAAATTATTCAAGCTATCTATCTATATACTACTCAACTGCCTCGGTGGTGTAGTGGCTAGCATGTACGGCTGCACACCCGGAGGTCCTGGGTTCGAGTCCCGGGTCGGGCCAAGTTTAGTTATTGAGTCTTTCTGTATAGTAAGTCTCAGTAACAGCCCGGAGTTGGGAAGTTGGCGGTGTTTCACCCCCGTGCCTCGGAGAGCACGTAAAGCCGTCGGTCCTGCGCCTTAACTCTCACCGGTCGTGTCGAGTGGTCGTCCCACCGGAGTATGAGAGTGATAGGAATAGAGAGTGCACGTTGTGTCTGCGCGTACACTTGAGCACTATAATATCTCCTGCGCAGTTGGCTAATCTCAATGAGATTGGCCGCCGTGGCCGGAATCGGCTAGGAGAACATCCTCATCACTATATTTATTTATTCTTTTTACAAAATAAATTGTGAGATACGCGTGTACATTATGAGGTATAAATACATATTTCATATGTTATTACATACCTGTCTGCCCTGTATTGAGGAGAATTCCATCTGCTTCATTATCCCAGTAGCGTTTGAAGCGAAGCGGCTCAAGGGACGACCAAGTTGGACAACGAGGTACGGAGATTGCAATTGGGGACTGCGAAGCTCTTAACTTTGATATTTGTTCAGCTGTAATGCAATTGAATTTTTTCAATGCGAAACATTTGTGAGTAATCATAATTATAGAATATATTTGATAAAGTTATGAAGAATTATTTTTATTTAATTCTTATTTTCAACCGACTTCAAAAAGGAGGAGGTTCTCAATTCGACTGTATGTTTTCAATATTTTACAAATGATGTTTACAGATAAAAATAATAAAAAAAGCAGGACTGAAGCTTAAAATAGTGTAACCGATTATTTAAAAATAATATTATTATAAGTGAATAAAGGTTTTAGGGGAAAGAATAAATAGCCAAATTTCTTGTCTTAGAAAAAAAAGTTTTTTTAACCTAATCTATATTTTTTACAAATGTACTTTTTAGCCCGAAAAAAAGAAAGGATTTCACGAAATATGAGAAATAATTTACGAGTTTTACGACTTTCTTGCTTAGAGTGAGGGCAGAAGTATACTAGAAGGTAGATAGTTTGCACAAATTTTATTTTATACCGACGCAGACTCAGAGTATTTTATCATTTTTAAAACACGGATAATGCCTGGTACTACTGATAATCACTGACTGTCGACTACCAATGACACCGATGATCTTAAAAAACAAAAATCTTAGTAATCCAATGTGACAAGTGTTTATTTTTTATTATTCACTTTGGCTTAGATTGTGGTGTCAATAATTTTCCTCTAACAATAAAACTGTCCTAAGTAGGACATAATAAGTATTCAAAATAGTTTAATAAACTGAATGGTTTAAGTGTGATGATTCCTGTAAGGTTTGCCATTTAGTCCGGTCAAAATAGACAATAAAATAGTGGTAGGCTTACAATAAATCGTATAGAACAGAAAATTGGTATAGGTAATTTACTTAGATAGTATAGATAGATAGCAAAAAAATTATTTAAGGTAAAAAATATTTTGCATTTTTCTGGTAAATGATAAGTGTTATCATAGAAACAGGTCAGAAATATAACGTAGTTCATGCAATTATCTACAAAAATTGTTTCTTAATATTTTTTCGTAAGAATCACCATTTATGCGATACCGATATCGCGATTCATAACGTTAAAAAAGCCGTATTCTACATAATACTTTGCACGCATTTTCGCACCACCCGTGAGGTAGTGTACACTGTACTTAACGCATTTTTATAATGTGGTTTCTCTGGTCGGCGTACTCCATGGTCTATTGTTATTCATTTTTATTAAATATTATTATATTTACTAAAAAATGGTACTATTGTAAATGATTAAAGTGTAAACGGAAAAATTTTACTCTGACTGATAACCTTCAAATGCTACTTCTACGATACAAAATACAAGTAACGTCTTCTTCGTTTCCTTCTTCATGTTCTTCTTGCTAAATATCTGTAAAATGTTTTAGGAAAGATACATCTGTCCCATTTGATTCAACATTGGAGCAAGACTGGCCCTAAAAATTGGTATACACTTGTGAATAAAACGATCCGACTTGTTAGTGGTTGAGCCTTCACAGATTTCAAATAGTAAACAATCTTTTCAATTGGAGTTCGTGCAATCAGTAGTATTAAGAAATGAACATCTTTTCAATCATACAACCAACGACTATAGTTGTATTTATGCTAATTATTGACATTTTAAATAAAACTATCTCTTCGAATTTTTTCGCTGATTTATTTAGATTTTTGGTTGCCGACGTTTCGAATGCTTTGCAAAAATCATGGTCACAGTAAAAACTAAGATTTTAGACGTCTAAAAGGTCATTATGATATAAGGTTGTTACAGACAGTACCTACCCACAAAATTACAAAATGAATTCAAAAATATAAAAATGGCACCAAAGTACCTCACTATATTTATTAATTGTAATAATTAAAATAAGTTTTATAATTGAATAAGGAAATATTATTTATATTTTAATTTTCACTGTGATTATTATAATTACTACATTTTTTTTAAATTTGATTAATTAGTAATATTTGTTATTATTATCTGTATAAAAATAAAGAAAATTAAAAATATGAATTATTCAAGCAATATCATTATTCCATATTCCATTCGCTGTCACTATTTAAAAAATCAATAAATGAATATTATCTTAACTTATAAGTGCTAAATGGTGTCATATTTTATTTTATATGTATGTATGTATGTATGTATGTATGTATGTATGTATGTATGTATGTATGTATGTATGTATGTATGTATGTATGTATGTATGTATGTATGTATATATGTGGTATGTATGTATATATGTGGTATGTATGTATATATCTGTTTGTATATGTATGTATTTATTGTATCTCTCTTTAAGATTGTTTGCACCCCTTCCTTCTCTCTTCTTTCTTTCTACCCAAAGGTTGCCTAGAATAGATCGCTCTCTAGCGATAAGGCCGCCTATTGTACTATTTCTCTTTAATCTGTTTCAACTATAAGTATAATGTAAAATAATGGTGTGCAATAAAGAATATTTCATTTCATTTTCATTTCATTTCCAATTTCAGCTCTATACGAATTAATGTAAATTGATTAGAATCAGAGGCTGCTATAGTTACACCAAATACGTATAATAATATTTTATTGACCATGTATAGTTATAGCAAGATCAGTGATCATACTAGTACGTAGAATCAAATTAAATAAAACTAAAGAGTTCGTAATCATATAATAAGCATATCTTGGTCAACACGATACAGATAAAATTGTTATGGATAGGTAATTTAGTTTCGATAAATTATTCTATATATTAAGTTGTTCAATGTAACTCCAAGGTCAATAGTCGGTCGGCTTGCTCACCGATAAACTCATCATCGAAAATCTTTTGATAGAGATACTAAGGTAACCGGAATGTATTGGATTTAATTAGAGGATCTTTGAAGCATGAGTGCAATATTAAGAGGGAGTAGCTGGGCTACCGAGCTTTGCTCGGAGTTTTTGGCCAAAAAAACATTTAAAAAAAAACGATCCAAGCGGGATATGAACCCAGATACCTGTAGTATACAAACTTGCACCTTGGCCGCTTGACCACCATGCTCATCTCCTAGCGTGCGAATTAGCGACCATATTTTGCGTGGAATAATGCGAAACAAAACCGCATGAAAAATCGAAAACACGCGTTTTCCCAGACATAAAATTAACCTAGATCGATTTATCGCCCCCGTAACCCTCTTTATACTAAATTTCATGAAAATCGTTAGAGCCGTTTCCGAGATTCAGATTATATAATTATATTATATATGTAAACAAAAAAGTTGCTCGTTTAAATATATTAGATAAATTATTTTGTCTTACAATCCCAAAAAAAAAGTATTTCAACATAAAACACGATATCATTATTTTAACTTTTTTGTAAGTTACTTTTATTTTAAGTAGACATTGGAAAAATTATAAAAATGAGTTAAAAACTGTGACCATTTATTTACTGAGAGACTTTTGACAGGTGGTAACGTATTTCATTCTATAGTGTCCTGTCGAGTAATCCTTAGAAAATAGGACCATCGCTGGCATAACCTTAAGAAATACATAAAAACGATGTACTAGAAAATTATAGGTCTTAAAAAGGTCTACAGAAAAATCTGCATTAGCATACGTCTATCTCCTTAGATACACTCGCAATAACTATTTTTGTCTATTTAAAAATACCCAGAGACGCATCCGAGCGAAGCGAGGGTAAGTTGCTAGTGTATATATAATTAAGTAATTAAATAAGAAAAGATAAATAACGATAAAATCATATTAAATTATTATCAAAAACTCTATGGAAAGTTTCGCATTTTGATTAAACACAGCCAATTAAAACAAAAATGCTAGAAAATCATAAATAAAATATTGAATACTTCAGGATGATTAGAATATTACCACGTTAAATTATTATTTTTATCTAATACACTACACTAAGTTTCTAAATCAAATACACATTGGCGTATGTAAAGAATCTATACATGTAATAAAAGTGTAACTGATCGCTGTCTGTACATGGAAGATACTTGAGAGAATCTATTACTGGGCCGATTTATTAACGCAATAGATTAGATAGATTCATAAATAAAAAAAAAAAATATCAATATAAAGAATCACCCAGGGATGAAAGCCGAGCGAAGCAAGGGTGGTCACGCAATAATTATATAAATACTAGCGACTCACCCTCGCTCCGCTCGGGTTCGTCCCTAGTGAAAATTTAGGTTTCTATGTATTTTTTAATGCCGAATCATAATATTTTTTTTAGGGTGGACCACCCTTATCACTTAGGGGTATGGAAAATAGATAGTAGCCGATTCTCAGACCTACTGAATACGCATATAAAATTTGGTAAAAATCGGTAAAGCCGTTTCGGAGGAGTACGGTAACTCACATTGTGACATGGAAATTTTATATATTAGATATGTAAATAAAAATATTTAAATAATGAGATCAGTGATGTATAAAATAAATTTATGGTAATTTTTATTCACATCATTTTTTTCAACCCTTTTTACTGACCGACAGCTGAGCAGGGGTTGTTTTTCAATAGGAGGCGGATGAAGCTAAAGTCCACTATATTGACCAAGTACCGGAAGGTAGACGGCATAAGTCATTCGAAAACCCATTAGGCTTTTTCAAATAAGCAGTATTTTTTACCGTAAGATTATAATTGGTAATCAAGTTGGAAACGATTGGCACATGAAAATATAAGAGGTGCGAGATCCGGGGTTTGAACGCGCTTCACTCGGATTTCCGAGCGAGTGCTGCCCAATGGGTTACCACAGCTTAAACACTTCTTATAGTTAATACTTTCTTAGATTTATGCGAATATTTAACATCCTACTAATATTATAAATGCGAAAGTGTGTGAGGACGTATGGATGTCTGGATGTATATATGTATGGATGTTTTTTACTTTTTCACGCAAAAACTACTGAATGGATTTAATAAAACTTAACAATGCTATAGCTCATACATCAGACAAATTATGCTACTTTTATCCCAGAAGAATGTACACGGTTTCCGTGGGATAGATTTGTTTCTTGTTTTTCTAGAGTTAAATAAAACTATATATACATATTTAATTTTTCCCGGTTTAATTTTGATATTTGCTTCTTGGTTTTTCGTTTGAATCTCTTCCGTGTGTATATTTGCTGTTGAAACGTAGAGTATCAAAAATAAAACAAAAATAAAACAAAACTGCTAAAGAATTCGACAAAATAATTTTATTTAAATTTATGAGTTTCTACAGTATAATTTATGTTTGTTACAAAATGGCTAAAGGTGAAAGAACAGAGATACGTCTACAATTTAGTACTACATAATAAAATGAATACACTTACCGTTTGATGCGGCAGTTTTTGATGGGGAAACTTTCAATGATCTTAATTTAAGTGCCATATTAATAAATATTTGTTCTTACTGTCTATAGTATGTGTTCTCTATGTAAATGTATTAACGACTTAGGGGCCAAAATTCAATTCTGAATAGAAGCATGAAAGATAAGATAAAAAAATATCATTATCATTTGACAATTGATCGATAACGAAATTATTTAATACACGTTATGAGATATCAAAATATGTAAAATAAATTTAAATTTTTGGTTTGGTTGGTTCGCTAGATGTTTGAAGCATTTTTAATACTTATGTTGAGCACTTGTAGATGATGGCAGTTTTTTGCTCTTGTAATACGCATATTATGTAAACAACTAAGTGTATATTTTTTGTTGAGTTTCCATTTTGATTTTTCCTATTCTGACTAACTGATATTTATATTAAAGTTAAACTTTAAAACAATAACCTTTTGCCTCAATAAACACAAAATTGCTTTTCGTACGAAATACGGCTAAAAGGTTTAAGATAGGCATCATTCTTGTAATGTAAAAGATAAGATTAATTAATTTTATCTATTTTTGATAACAACTAAAATATGAAGTTTTAAAACTTTCTTGATTGATTACATATTTGTAATTGGTAAAACAGTAGAGCGTTAACTAATCATAACGCTTTGGCACCCTCAAGAAATATAACTATTTCAATATTTATATCAAATTAGTCACCAACTATACCTACAATAATAACATAAATAAAAACTAAAAAAAAAACGACTTTCAGGAACTAAAATGTAAAAAATAACTAAACGGGGGTTTTCATTTAGAATAGATACCTGATCAGATATTATCGAATTTGTGCCTAATAAAAGTGGTCACTCTTACAAATTATTATTTACAGATACCTACTTGTTTGCTTTATTAGATAACATAAAGTATTTATTAAGTTAATTTATCACACTCATCTATCATTTATTATCATATAAATGATAGAGGGCATATTTGGAAATAAACAAAATTGAGATAAACAAACATTTTCAGTGGCACGGAACTATTGAAACGATTTTGCTTAGATAACTAGCTTATCTTTAGACTACACTCACAGTGATATTCACATAGTAAGTAATATTAGAGGTACATAATATTACATCTTATCTAAACTTTGTAGTATTGAAATTTTGAAAATTTTGTTAATTTGAGTTTTTAATAATTCTTTTATTTGTAATCATTGAACTGAACTTTAAAACAACGAGAACCCGTTTAAAGTTTCTTTAAGAAAGCTTTCTAAGCGTTTCCATTAAGGTAGACGTCCAATGAAAATGTATTTATCAGAATTAAAATTTAGACAAGAGCTTGTGATAAAGTATCCAAAGATCTAACCATTTCTTTTGAAAAAACTTATCCTAAAATAAAATAGCGCGTAAAAAGCTATGCCTTTTTGTAAGGATTTGTCATATTTAGTTTCATTAATGTCAAAACTTATAGTATGATCTCCTTCTTATTGTGATGTTGCAATAAGGGTCATTAGCTGAGACATATACCAAATAAAATAATTGTACTAACTTCTTTTAATGTGTCACTACCTTTATATATGACTAACACGGTAAGTTATTCAAATAAGTGATATTTAGAGCTTTAGTGCGTGGTAATTAAGTTTAAATTTGCTTAACTTTAACAAATTTAAATGTCAATGCAATGTTTTAATAATTCAAAATATCTGATCGATAGTGACCTCCATAACTGCAATTGTCTTATGAATTAATAAAATCTATTGATATAAAAAAAACTATTTTTAATGAGTTTGTAATATACCACAGACTATATTGTCCGTGCCTTTTTTAAAGCAAAAATACAAAAAGCATATTAAACAAACTTAATTTGGTTTGGTCCTCCTATTAGTAATTTTTAGGTTACGAAATGAATTTTTAGGTTAGAAGTCTATATATTTTTTGAAGAAAATGAATAAAAGAATGATGATAGATTTAGAGAGATAGGTAGTTAATTAGTTTGAGCAGCCCTCGCGTTTTTCTAGAATAAAAAAGTTTAAAAATAAAAAAATAAAATACAGAAAAAAAAATACCCGACTGCCTAAAAAGCAAATTAAAAAATGGGAACAATGTGACGAATTACAAAATGACATACTCGTAGATAGACATATATGGCGCCGTAAGTTTGTATGTGTGTATGTTTATTACCTATCTTAAAACTAAAACGGCTGGATAGATTGGATTTGGATGAAATTTAATAGGTGATCTGGAGTAGCACATAGGCTACTGATTGGAACCTAGGGATGGAGTAAGTCGTAGTAAGTATTTAATATTTATTGTTCAGAAAAAACCTTAAAATTTATCTGGCATAAATATAAAATAATAAATTTATAATAAACTAACGAACTGTCCCGGTTCGACTAGTTTTAAAAAACATTAAACATTACCTACGAATTACTTACTCGGTATCGTTTCTGACAAAAATCTCATATTATCCAATTCGCCTCACGTGCCACCTAAATTAAAGTACTCGTAGATAATGCTGCTATGGCAGATCTTTGCGGGCGTGCTAATAACAAGTCAGCAAAGTTTCGTCGTAAAACGAACAATGTGGATTAATATTGTAATATTTCAGTTACTAATACTTATATCAGAGTGACGAAAATCCGTAATTTATTAGATATTTAAAAGTTATTGACTCTTATAAATATCTATTCTACTGAGATTCTTTTTGTCAGTTTTCCTCAGCATTAGTGCATTTTCTTTACAAAGAGATGGTGTACTCATTTAGTGAACGATTTTAATGATTTTTTGTAAAGTTCATAATTTTTTCCCGCGATTTTTTTTAAATACTTTAGTTACGTTTAATACCTATGTTTAGAACAAAAAATGTCTTTTTTGTGTTAAGTAAGTACACATACAAGGTAGACTAAATACAAAGATTTACAAAATAAAATATGTAGACTACAAAGCTTAACAAGGTTTCAATTTCCTACAGTTGAAAATGTTGCTAGCGTTTGTTATAGGAAAGTCTTTAAGATGTCAGTCCAAAGAGCTAGTAGTAGATAAGACGGTAGAACGACTTGATCCTCAACAGACCAGTTTGTAACATATGTTTATAAAATTTCTATATTATAAGAAAAGAATTTGTTCATCTATACTAATATTATGAAGTTTGTGAGTTTGTGATGGGGTAATCTCTGGATCTACTGAACCGATTTAGATGCAATTTGGTAAGAATATAGTTTGAGACCCTGGGAAGAACATAAAATACTTTTTATCCCAAGACTGTTTGATATATATATATATATATATATATATATATATATATATATATATATATATATATATATATATATATATTATAAAATATATTAATACCAGGGTGAAATAAGTTCCATTCTTGTGATTCATTTATATAATTTTTATAATATGTACTTAATTAAATTAAATAATATACTAAAAAAAACAACAGTCTATTTATTTCAACTTCTTTATAATTGTATAAATTATTTCACACTTTCGTAAGTTCATTGAAAAAATACACTTTTCTATCATTAAGGGGCTGCACTTGTCGGACAAAAGAACGTCTAAGCTCTCCATTTCCGAGTAAACTACGTGCAACTTCGACGGCTTCCTGAAATGAAAATGTCAGAAGTTATTGAAAATGAATTTATCCCTATAGCAAAAAATTGTAATGTTTATTCTACTGTGTACAAATAGAATTCATCTTAAATGAAATATTTGAAATTGATGATTAAAACGTGTATTTGCAGGTATTTAATGATTATATTATAATTTATATACAGCAAATTTTTGGTAACAACCTTGGGTCGTGTTTGTTAATATGTTTTATGATTCAAAAAATATATTTCGTCTGAAAAATGAATGACGGGCTCGAGATCGGATCGAGATCTTAGACCACCTATACTTAACCTGCGGCCCGCGGGCCGCATGTGGCAGCATCAAAGATCGCATTATAACATATCTTTGTTAAAAAAGTAACTACATCGTTAACTTGGAATTACGTTTTCATTAAGACCTAAATAATTTTTGCTTGCGGCCCTCGACACCATTACTGAAACGTGTTTGTGGCTCCTATAAAAAAAAATGGTTGAGTATGGCTGTCTTAGACTCTAGGATTTTTTAATGTGTTAATTTAAGAGTTATGTTTAATAAGATTTTACGAACACTTTTGACTCGTCAACTTAATGTAAAGATAAACGGTGTAATTGGTCCGTAAGAAGGTTACCAAGTGCACAGAATGCAGTTTCTCTGAGAAACCGGTGAGAAACTCTTGCTATTTTAAATGGCAAGTTACAGTATTTATATACGACATAATAAGTACCTATCCTAATTAATCTTAATTTCCCAAATTGTGTTCTACAAAAAACTCTTGAATAAAGTAATATAATATTATATACACTACATACATGTTAGAAAAATATTTAATACACACATACACTTTTTTTAGTTTTAGTTAGTTATAATGTTTAATACGTAAATTTATCATATAAAAATCGACAGTCAAACTTTAAATGTACACCCATAGATCTGATTTTATTATTTAATATAATTAAGCCCATTTTAAATATTGGCAATCACACAATATATTTCAATAAATTGAATGTTGCATTACACAAAATAAGAAAATTTATTTTACTCCAATAAAAAGATTGGGAACCACCGAAGGCTTTCTTTCTATAGTCCATCGGATTTGTAATAAGTATGAAGAGATAAGCTAACGGAAACGTTGTAATATCTGCAGTTGATTACATTTTCGTAATTATGAACCCGACTAAACTAAACTTTTAGTAGGTAAATATAAAAGTCTACAGTGTATGAGGGTTGCACAAAGCAGTTTAGTATTAGTTGTTTCACTTGCGTTGTACGTCTAATATTATAAATGTGAAAGTTTGTTTGTTTGTTTGTCCTTCTTTCACGTTGAAACGGAGTGACGGATTGGCGTGATTTTTGTGTGGAGATAGTTGGAGGGCTGGAGAGTGACATAGGCTACTTTTTATCGCGGGAGATCATCTCATTCCCACAGGAAAATACGTTATAATTTAACCCAAATAAATATTTATGCACAGAATTTCTTGAAACTTGGTATTAATGCTCTTTAATATAATTAAGTAAATATGTGTTTTAGCATTTTTCAAAATTCAACCCATAAGAGGGTAAAATAGGGGATGAAAGTTTATATGAAACCTACCTTTTTAATTTTTTTTATAGTTTTAGCGCGAGCGAAGCCTCGAGTTCTGCTAGTATTATTATAAATTCAAGTTTAAGCTGAACTCAGAAACTACTGCCCCGTACTGTACTTCACCAATAGAGAATTATTTGGGAAAGATAGGCTATAATTTATAAAAAAAATTGCATAAATATCCTACTACGTATGGTATGTATTACGTAGTTATTTATTAAAAAATCGCTTTAGTGATATAAAAAGAAGATAGGCGAAATGCATCTAGGGTTACTATATAAATGAATCGGTCATCTCAAAAACCACTTAAGTCAACATTTTTTCCAACATGCTTTTTTACAGAAAAAGGTTTTTCAAAGGTAGATGCGTATTCTGGGTGAAAACAACTTAAGTCAAAACATTCCTTCCTCTTTTAATAATACCGCGTGAAAGACGTTCATTGCATAAACAACATTAGTCAGTGACTTAAGAGGTTTTTGCATGCACCACTAGATGGCAGGAGTAGTTTATTACTGAGTTTTGAAATGACATTCTTTTGCTTTATAATAAATTGACGATTTTTTGACCTATAAGTCAAACTCTTAACTTACCCTTGTAACTGGTAAGGCTTTAGCTCTTACAAGCCACATAACGGATTCAGTACATGGAGGAACAGTCAGAGATCCTTGATAACCTGCGTAGTTTTTCATTGGAGGGTTAAAATATGATAACGGCAGCGGAGGGAGAGTAGCATTCAAATATCGAAAATTGCGTCCTATTCTCAGTAGATCTAATAGACCTCTTTGTGTATGATTTTGGTACTGTAATTAAAGATAATTATTTTATTCATTCGAAAAATATTGTATTATGTTAAAACAAGGCCACAACGCACATTTTTCTAACATCAGAGGCAATCGTAACCTTCAAGATGGATCTTCAATTTTTGCTACAGCTTTTGTAAGAAATAGCTTTAGATTTTTTTTAATAATATAAAGAAACTGCTGAGTAAATTAGTAAATTTATGAACGTTCAGCCCGTTTTGTAAAGTCCCCAAATAAATCGCACGTGGAGGACATATTGTAATGAACTTTTTGCAATTTCCTTGTATACCGCGTTCCCAAACTATTTCTATGCAAATAACCACAATCCTTTGTCTAGTCAATGCGTGATTTGTTTTCGATATTTTTATATATACAAAAACACAATTTAACATTTATAATATGATTATTACTTAAGTTATTTACAATATAATTATAATCATAATAAACAATAATATGATAAGTAAGGTTCAATTTAAAAAGATCAAAAGTAAGGTACTTTTAAACATTAAAATTACAGAGCTAAGACGTAAATATTTTATATCAATCTTACAGAATTAAAATCTGCTATGAATTTTTAAGATTTCTGTAAAAGAATAAAATTTAACGAATTAGATCCGACCTCTTATCAATATCAGAAACTAGGGTTGTATCTGTACTTTATATTATCTAGCGACGCAACCTCGCTTCGCTCGGGTTCGTCCCTAGATTGCTTCCCAATACAAAATTTCATCCCCATTTTCACCCTCTTAAGGGATGATTTCCTGGATAAAAAGTATCCCATGTCCTTCCCAGGTCAGTCAATCGGTTCAGTAGATCCAGAGATTACCCCCTACAACGTCACAAACTCACAATTCACAAACTCACAAACTTTACCTCTTTATAAAATTAGTATAGATAGGGCGGGCTCACATAATACTTTCTTAGATTTACGGCGAATGCTTGACATTTTTAAATAAAACTATCTTTTCGGATTATTTCGCGGATTTATTTTGATTTTTGGTGAAATGAAAAATGAAAAATATTTTTCATTTTTCATTTGTAAAAGTATATATTAATAGTGTTGCTTAGTAAGTTGTTTTTAAATAATAGCAAACTAAATTAAAATTATTATCCTTAATTAATTTTAATTTTTAAATTACACGGAACAATTATATGGCATAAAAATTAATACTATATTCTATGTTTTTCTTTATGGTTATAAATATAATAATGGCAACACTAAATATAGATTACTAATTAATATTTTTAAAATTGTAATAATTATAAGAATAATAGCAAAAATTAAATAAATAATATTACATATTCAATTATAATTAAAATTATAAAAATGTTTAAAGTTAAAAAATATTGTAATGTAATTGGCGCAATTTTCATTTTGATAATTGTGGGTAGGCTGTCTGTAACAACTATACCTTCAAGACATGTAACACCTCAGTCTCTCCCGTGACCATGGATGCTATAAAGCATTCGAAACGTCGGGAACCAAAAATCATAATATATCCGCGAAATAATCAGAAAAGATAGTTTTATTTAAAAATAGATAGGGCTATAAATATTCTTTTAAACAAATTCATGGGAATCTTTCTGCAGGTAAATTTTAAGTCTAAACTCAATAATACATATTTTTATGGCTTCTAGGGTAACATAAGAAATGATTTAGTAAATGATAATTATACTCGTACCTGTAATTCAGACAAAAATTCTAAAAACCTATAGATTCGACCTCTGTATCGATATTAATGTTTATTTCAATAAGATTTTTCAAAAAATATTTAATGTACAGATTCGACTTACTTATTTCATTATATTATATCATTATATTACCTATTATAGATGTATGTTTACTTCATAACTTTTTAAGTTTTCGCGTTCCATAATTACTTATATAATAATTACACTACGAGACTTAACGCGTGAATTCGTTAGTGGCTATATACCTTTATTCCCGACGTTTCGACTGGGTTGCACCAGCCTGCGTCTACCCGTAATCACGTAGTGTAATTATTGTACATATAATATGTTTATTTTGTGTACAACATAATTAAATAGAGAAATAATTTTACTATTTTTACTTTTATTGTAAGTAAATGTTTCATCTCTAAAGATATATTAATATCTAACAACCCTATACCTAGTAAGTAGCTGTCAGAAAGTCAGCTCAATGATATAACAAGATAAAGGAGATAGAATAGGTTTAGACGAAGAATAGGAAGTATTAAGCGGTAATATTTCTAATTATTATTATCCTCCTTTGTTTCAATATATCTACCATTATTGACTTAATGAGAGAAATTCTCGAAATATAATAGGACAATATTACCAAAATGAGATAGAACTTTCGTAGCATTACAAAGCACCCTCATTGATATTTCAAAACTTGCGGCGCACGATGAAAGTGGTATATACATAATTCATATCTTTACTTAATATTATAATCTATACTTAATATTATAAATGTAAAAGTGTGCTTGTTTGTTTGTCTTTCTTTCACGTCAACACAGAGTGACGGACTGGCGTGATTGTGTGGAGATAGTTGGAGGGCTGGAGAGTTACATAGGTCACTTTTTACCGCGGGAGATTATCTCATTCCCACGGGAAAACACGTTATAATACAATCCAAAAAAAAATTTATCATCAGAATTACTTGAAACTTGGTATTAATGCTCTTAAATACAATTAAATAAATACGAGTTTTAGCATTTTTCCAAATTCATCCCATTTATCTATCTTTATAGAGTTTTTTTGTAGTTTTAGAGCGAGCGAAGCCGCGGGTTCTGCTAGTAGGTATTATTAATATATACACATACCTAATAGGATAAGTGACTAATGACTGACTATAACTTTTGTTTTTTATTCAATGATCTTTTGCATGACGGCAAAAGCTCTTCTTAATTATTAATTGAAATGTATAACACCTATTTTAATGGTGTCAATTTACAAATATAACATTAACCTTGTAAAAGTTAACAATACCAAGCGTTGCTAGCGAATCCCGTGGCGATGCTTTTATAGCATCTTGAAGAGTCTTATATTCTGCGGATATATGAATTACTTGGCTTTCTAGAGGATATTGAAAACCCCCTATTCTATGTTCTGAAGGCCAATGTAGGGTCATTGAGTGGAATAAATATTTTCGGCTATGAGCCACTCCCCCGTATATGAGCGGTTGGCGGAAATTTTCCCATTCGCCATATAGTATAACTGAAAAGAATTATTCTCAATTAACACCTCCAGGTAAATTTCTAAGAAATTAATTAAAATTCTAAGAAATCTACTGTTAACTGACACACCGGCGTGTCCGTTGTCGTGGAGGGATTAAGTTGGTATAATAGCTTGAATATCTGAAAATGTCATTGCATTTTGTAATAGATTTTTTTGCGGTTCTCGCATTGGTGTGTCACTTACCTCTAGTAATGGCTAGGAAAATAAATCTTTAAAACAAATATACAGTACCCATTTAAAACTTTTATTTATTAATTCAAATTAAACATTTTCACCATAAAATATTATTTCAGTACATCGACACTTCTTTTACGGAACCAAAATTCAAATTTTGCTACTTTCTATTCAGATTTTTATAATCTATCAATCGATTATCCACATTATATTGAAATTACATTATGAATATTTTATTCTTTTTCTTTATCGATGTCAATGACTTCGGGAGAGAAACCCTTCTTAAATTGATTTTGATCTAATAATAGCATTCATCGCAATTCCAAAGATACTCGTAGCTCTAGAATTACCATATATTATGTACATTCGAATAGCTTAGGAAAAAGTTTTGTATGAATAACAAAAACTAATATATCGGTTTACTTTTTAAATAAAACTGTCTTTTCGGTTTTTTTCGCGGATTTATTTAAGTTTTTGGTTCCCGACGTTGACGCGCGACAAGTGTAAGGGATGCGAAGCGCGACAAACATCGTGGAAAGCAATGATCGGCTAGGCCGACTAGTGGGCCGATTAGTCGGCCTTATTCCAACCGACTAGTCGGCTAGTCGGCAAAACTGATAGTCGGTACATCTCTACTTTACAGCAATGATGGTCACGGGAGAGACTAGGTTTTTAGATGTCCCAAAGGAAAACGAAAACATATGTAGTTTTATTTAAAAAGTCAAATATTCGCGTGAATCTAAAAAAGTGTTATATCCTTCTACTTTTGTATATTTCGAATCGCTCGCGTGCGTCCCTATGGGCTAGGTACCTTTTCCCCAAACCTTTTTCACCGTATAGACAGTGTACGTCGATACACCAACTTCAATTAAATTAACATGATTTCTGACAGTAAAAACAATATATCGTAATAAAAAATAGACTATAGCGTATAACGGTAATGTAGCTTCAGCCTACTAGTCAAAGTAGCTTTAAAAATCTAAACTTACAGAACCTCTCTATAATATAATACAGAATAAATAAATTCCAAAACTTGTATATATGTGTATTTATGTATGTTTGTTACTCATTCACGTTGAAATAGCTGGACAGATTTCAATAATATTTGTTAACAGGCTTCTCCTGGGCAAACTCGCTAGATCGTAGACCTTATATGTGCCTTCGAGCTAAGATGAAGGTCAAGAGTGAGCCTATTTCTAATTTAAAAAAAACTATACATAATGACTACGACTATGATATGACTTAAGAGTAACACATATACTATTGTACCCAGGGACGCAAATAAATCCCTATACTCTATTCACAGAGTGAATCATGCAAAGCGCTTTCTCTGTCCCACATTTGCATACAAATAGATAAGGACAGAAAACTATCTAGCTCCACCTACTAACACTAGCAATTGGTTTGAAATTATAGGGCTCGTTCATGTTGCTAATGCCTTATTGAGGAATTATTAATAATTTGTAATAAAATAAAATCAACATACACATAAAATCAACATTAAAGTAAAATTAATTAACTGTATTTTTATATATTTATATAAATATTATCAATGTAGGAGATGACAGTGATACGTTGGAAAGTGAAAAATTAATAAATATAATAAATCAGGTAACTACACGAGAGACGTCTGAACGGTACGGAATGCAACGACGGACTAAATATGACTTGCATTTTAATCGCAGCCTAAGCGTCTTATCTGCAACTAATCATATGGAAGCACAAAATCTCAGTGCTTGGTTTATTCGGCGAATACAGTATAGTATCCATAAACAAAGGTAATCAGACCGAAATCTATAATAGTATTTACCTCTTTTACCATCATTAGTCAGTGTAAGGCTTTGTGGTACAACATTATAGTTAATAAAGGTTAGTTGCCGGTATCCTTTGACCGCAATCAATCCAGCAGTCGGTAGATCAATTGGCGATTGCGACCTTCCTCCACAGTTAGAATACAATTTGTACCATTCATTCTGGTCTGTGTAATCAAACAATTTCTACTATACAAGAGCTTTTAACTTGATAAATTATAATGTTACTATCGGCTCACCATAGTTCTGCTCGGGTTCACCTCTAGAGAAACAAAAACAAATCTATTTCTCGGGAACCGTATATTTTTCCGGCATAAAAAGCCTATGTGTTATTACAGACTATCAACTATTTCATCAGATCCGTTCAGCCGTTCTGGAGTGAAAAACAAACAACCATACATACTCACAAACTTTTATATTTATAATATTTATTATTATTTATATATACGAATATTTCATATTCGCTCTTCTAACAGAAGAGGTTTTATTATGGTATACGGGCTTCAGCCAAGTATAGTGAAGAAGTAGAAGAAGTAAGAATTTACGTGTAATTTGGCACGTATTGAGAATAATAGCTTTCTGCATTGTATTTATAGTGGTTTTGGGAATTATTATAATTATATTATTATTATACAGATGTTACTATAATTATTGTAATTATCACAATTTTGTATGACACAAATGTATATTGAAGTCATCACTATATTATGTGCGTGTAGTGATTTCTTGTCGCTGTGTTTGTTTCGCTTATCTGCTTGTTTATTTGTTTGAGCTTCATGCAAAACTAGTGGGCTGATTTCGATGAAAATAATTTAAAAGAATACAGTTTACGTATACTAGTACATTTAAAAAATGGGAATATTTTTCTAACATAATATAATTTTAGTATACTATATATATATATATATATTAGTACATACACAATTAAAAATATACTAAAAAATATTATTTTTCATACAAAAGCTTTATTTATTACAAACCCTTATAGCTCCAATCTTTTTTTCTTTGAGCTAAAACAATATACATAATAAAATTACTAATCATTATAATATTATCATAAAACAATATTCGTTTCAATCAGTATTATTTTAAATATTAATTACTTGGCTTTTTAGCGCTCTTCTGCAGCTTCACATGTCGAAAAATATTCTAAAATTAATAAAGAAATATATTATTTTTTTAAATATTTTAATTAAATGTAGTACAATGAACCCTTACTATACTTACAAAGTGCCTTGAGTATCTTGAAAAAGCTTTTGTAGAAGCTTTAGGATAATCTACGGGTAAGTGAAAAATCCATACGGTTTTGGGCTGCAATTAATAATTATTTCGCCTGTAAATTTACCCAAATTCTAACATACAAAGCGTTTTATCTAGCTTTGCCTAAGACACGGTATTATGTACTACATATTATTATTAACTCTAAGTATATAAATAATAATGGTACAAAATTCTTATTTGTGATAATTTGTGAACTAAAATCATTTTTTGTTGTTGTATTGTAAAGAAAAATCTCTTTTGAATATTTGGTATTGGAATAGAATCCACAAAAGGTTACCTTGCCAAAAATCATCTTGTCCCGAGCTTCATTGTCCAGTTGACGCTGTATGTCATCCGCATCATCAAATAACGTATTTGGTCGTGTAGTCGTTTCATCGTGACTGAAATCTTTTTTTTTAAATTTTATATAAATGAAAAAAAAAGACCTTTGTAAGTAAAAAAATTTCATGGTCAAATATTTTGGGGTTAAGGAATACCTATTTGTCATGATAAATTCATATAAAATCTACATTGGGGCAGTTTGAAGGCATTAAGCTATAAACATCAATTACCATGTATACAACCTTCATGAAAAATATTATATAAATCATACTTACATAAAAACACACATTCATGGTAACCATAAAATCGATAAAATAATCAATTACTTACATATATTATATGCGTTAGTCGTTATTACGACTAATACGATCAGTAAGTAAGATACGACGCTTTGTTGTATCATATACAAAGTTTTATTGTCAACATACATTACAATTCTAACAAGATTATATGAAACACACAGGAATTACTTATTTACATATTTATTTAAGTTTACGTAAAATAAAACTTTATCAAGGTGTCATTAGTAATATCGAAAATTGACATTTATTGACATTTTGTCTTACAATAGGACGAAAGAGTTTTAATTAATATTTTAATGTAAGGGACGTCATCCACATGAACAACCACGATGTAAATATCTGAGATTAAAAAGAATAGTTAACACGAGATTAATCTGAAAGAAGCAGCGGCTAAAAATCAGGTCAATAAATGCCGCGTTTTTTAATATTTTAGACTACTCTTGATATATTTTCTATTAACATTTTGTTGCCTCTTTCCCCGCTCGTTCGTTTGTTTTACTCTTTCCTATTGACGCTTGAACTTTCTAAAACAATTGGAATATAATTTAGCACCTATCAATCCATCTTATCTCATCAAGTAACTTGCAGGAATTAATATAGTATAATTAAATTAATTTTGTGGATGTCCAAGCAGCGCAAAACATCTTACACAGTCATCGGTTCCTTAAGTTTTCATGCCATTAAAGTGGCATCTTCTGAGTTCTGACTATTCCCACCTACCTATTGAGTAACCTTACAATTAAATTTATAAAAATTTTCTTTAGTTATTATATTACACATCCAAAACTTTTCGAATAAATTTCTTTGGTCTTAGTATAATATATTATATAGATGGATAATTAGTTTGATCGTACTTCTAAGTAGATTCTAACTACATAATACCATTATGCAATCTTTAACAGTATTAATTTATTTATAATCAGTTAAGTTTATATAGATTATAGATTAAGATGAAGAATGAAGAAGAACTAAGTACTTTGTATTTATTTATTTAGAAAAATGTAAAATCATAATTACAATGTATTAAATTTAATACTAGAAACTATGTGCGACAAAAGTCAAAATGAATCCATCTATTTAAGTCTAGACTACTCAGCACACCAGCACACTGTTCTATCATAGATGCTACATGTTCATAAGCTCGTAAGTAAAATATATTTCGAACAAGAGGCGGGGTGGGCATGATTGAATCTTGTTCGTGCTGAGAAGCATCTTTTAAAATATCTATGTGGTTGGGATTATAAATTGCTATCATTTCTGGTATTCGTGCAAATTCTTCATCAAATTTGGTGGCCATTTGCTCAAGAAGTTGTTTAACAGCTCTATATTTGTGTGCTAAAAGATTATCATCTTCTAAACATGGTTTCAAACATTCTCTATATGACGCCTTGAGAAGTCCGTAAAATTTCATTCTATCATCAAAATCCTTATCCATCATAGCATATCTCCAGGTAGTGATAGATAGGTCCCAAGCATGTTCTGGAGCCATTTCTGTGAATAGTTCTTTCATTTTTATCACTTCAGACTGATGATAAAAACAAACTGGATTTTTCATAACAAACATTTCAGCTTCTAACAACAATTTTTTGTAGGGATATATATGAGGTTCTACGCTAGTAGCTTTAATAAACACTTCCCTTAGCAAATCTTTACATATGTTTTTGAGAACCGTATTATAAATCATTTTTTCTAGTTTTTCAATTTTCTTTTTCATTTTGTAAACGTTCTCCACTGAATCAGCATGTAAATCTACAATGAGTCGTTTTTCTTGTGTATCAAAAAAATTAACATTAAGGAAAGCTATTTCCCAACTTTCTATGTAAGATCCAGGCTCGCTAGATAAGAAAGTAAAAAGAAGTTCTTGTTTCTGTCCTGGAAAAATTACATTTTCATTTTTATTAAAGAAAAAAACTATTTCTTTGCTGTCTTCAATGTTAGATTGATTTACTTTTTTCCAACAATAACGAAGACTAACTGTGCCTAAGTTTTCAAGAAGTAATTTGCTTCTTCCAACTCTATTTACTGGACAGTTGAAGTAATACGACCAAGAGTCACATTTTACGTGCCAATATTCATCTTGCTTTTTTGATAAATGAGTAAGGTTCTGTCCAATTATATCTTTAAAAAATATAGTATCATTTATTCTAATCGCATAAACAGAATATAATACGTCTCTAACGTCTTCGTAGTTAGAAATAATATTTATTGTTGGCAAAGCTGGCCTTTTCATCTTTGGAGGTTTTGGTTTGTTACCAATTACGCATAGTTCCTCTATTTGTGGTCTGTAAGAAATTAAATGAGGATATGTTATAAAAATTCTCACGAATAGATAGTTTTTACTGTATGTAACATTATACTTAGTATATATCACTATTATTAACTACCGCGATAGTCTGGTGACTAGCATATACGCTAGATTCGGAGGTCCTAGGTTTGAGTCTCAGATAAGGCCAAGTTTAATTATCGAGTATTTTTGTTAAGATTTTTTCAGTAACAGCCTGGAGTTGGGAAGTTGGCTAGAATAGGAATAGAGTTGTGTTGGCATGTACACTTATGCATGCAATATAATATTTCTTGCTTACATGGCTACTCTCCCTGAGATTGGCCGCCGTCGCCATCGGTCAGGAGAATATTAGTATTTATTATATTCATAAAAACAAAGATAAGTATTTATACCTAAATGGATCTATCTTCTTTATGTTAGCTTCTAGCTCTTTTTCCTTTTTATCTTTGTAATTGTTATAATGAGAATCTAATTTTGTACATTGTTTTCGTTGAACTCCTTTAATACCTTTTTCATTTTCTTGTATGTAACGAGGAACCCCAATGTGCTCTACTATACGAGGTCTTCCTAATTCTGCTCGTGTCCTTTGTAATTCATATACTGGATCTAAATAGCATTTTTGTTTTAATCGTGGAGGCTGTTCCCATATCGTTTTCCTTACTCCAACTTTCTTTTCAATTTTTGCGTGCTCTAACACTGTTTTTATTTCTTTGTCTTTCCTAACATTTTCTAATAAATTCATTGCTAATTCAGCATGTGTACGTTCTGTTTTACTAGCTAAATTTTGAATTTCATCGTTTCTAATTTGTATCCATTTTTCCCATATTAACAGTTCAGGATCTGGATCAATGTCGTCTTTACAAATGACCGTTCGATTTTCACTAATGCTCATTTTTATTAATATATTTTTATTAATATATGTATATAACAGGTTTATAGTAAATTCTTTGCTAGCAGCGTTCACAATTTCAATCTCTATTCTTCTGATTATGACTTGCACTTATATAATTGAAAACTATGTGACAAGATTCTTTTTAAATGATTTTATTTTAAATAATTTTATTAAATCTAAATCTAGATAATATATAAGTCATTGTCTATGATAATTTTATATTTAATATATAAATATATAAAATAATTAGATACTAAATGGTTATTAATTAACTACAAAATAAATTTAAATAGATAATATTCTTTACATAATTAAATGGTTTATTTTATGGTTTTAAGAGTACCAGTGGGCTTAATATTTGTCATAATTTAAATATTTTCATGAGCTGTCTTATTAGTAATACCTTTTACGGCTGTCATCAAAATGAAATAATGCTAATACATAGGTAGTCAAATCTTCCCGTATTTTATAGGTGGCGTAAAATTCTAGTATAAAGTCAATTAGTTAAAATTTCTGCGAAATTATTGTGATTATGTTAAAACTAGCGCTACCACCGCCAGGTATAATCATTTCTACGCTAGTATATATGTGCGTTTATACGTCTTTAAATTTCGTATCAATTTTTAGAGGAAGAAGAGCAGGTGCAAGAGGAAGTGAAAAAAGATATTCCACCGTATGGCACCAACGAATGGATTCATTATTGGAGTGAATTTGAAGGAGATCTACCGTCACCTATAGATGTTTCTATTACAGGTTCCTTAAAGTATTCTTGTCCAGATCTGATCTGGTACAATTTTGATGTATACCCTCATAAAGTAAAACTAACTAATACTGGATATACAGGTTAGTTTTTATTTTTTCATACCAATAACACAAACTACGTTTTTAACTGAAACTGAAAACAGGAAAAGTAGCTTTTGCGTGTCCTATTAAAATTATATTTGTACAATGTTTAATTTGCACATTTTTTTGATTTTAATGTCTATTTAGTGAAATTAATATGGTCATAACATGAAACTTTTTCTCCAAGCAAGAAGAGTTCTAATTTGGTATGTTTATAAAGTTGGTGAACGAGCACGAGCGACCACAGCCAGCAGCAGAAAATTAGTTTAAAATTATACGGCTGGAGTTTTCACAGAATTCATAGAAAACATTTTATATGTAGGAATATTATCAGACGCTGATAAGTTACAACAAAGTTAAGTTTGTAAAAATATTTTCATATCAATGAAATTGAAGCTTTGAATCAGAATAAAGTAATATATCGTAGGAATTACTTATTTAATGCAATCGTAAATATACTTCCAAAACAAACTGTATTAAATTGTAGAATTTTGCTAGGTTTGATTCTTTTAAAATTCAAGAAAAGTTGTAGAAAATGGCGTGGCATGGTATTTTTGAAAAGTTAATAAAATGGTATTTTACAAATGCGGCGGCTAGGGCGGCTTTTGCTCAAGATTACACTCCAGAATATAAATTAGAACACCAAACTTTACACATCTACCAAACTAGAACTCTACTCGATCTTTCGTAAGCCGAAACCCACCTATTAACTAGGCTAATGACACAATTTATAAAGTTTATTACACTGTACTTATAAACATAATTTGTGGTTTTAAAATAACTAGCACAACCTTGAGCTACATGATTATATTAAATATTTCAAATTTCAATGATACCAAACCCCAAGAACTGATGCAAAAGCTCTTCTCTGTCTGTCTGCTATGAACTCGAGACAAAAACGGCAAACCCATTTTTAAGTATTTCACTAGCATAACTTTTAAGAAATAATCAAATGTCTACTTTTATCAAAAATTCCGGCATGTCAGTTAACAATTGATTTCCCGGAAATTAACCACGGAAGCGTTGAATGTCAATTTTGCGAATATAGACTACATGAATTCACGCTGAAATAGCTATATTATACGTAATCATAAATAACGTGACTCGGCAAATTGTTAGGTCCTTTGGAGATATTTAGATATAATCTGAAATTCTAATTAAAGTTTTGTCAGTTTGTCATATACCTGGGAACTCCATAATTCCTGAGGATTGACTTTTGAGTGAAATTTTTACTGTATTTTGAAAACTTTAACGACAGATGTATAATTAATCTAAGTAAAATAAAATTTATTTATATACTACTTTTTTTAAAGATATAGCTTCTCACGGCTTAATTAATTTTGCAATTGTTACTCGGTGGATTCTTAAATACCTAAACAGAAGCTTATATATTAGATCGTAATCTATTTGTATACTAACATCCAAATCCGTTTAGCTATTTGGGTTATTGTAAGTTATTTTAAGATGAACTACTAGGCATCTGAATTTTATTTATTGTCCTAAGTCTATATCTACGTGGATTTGATATAGTAAATTATGTTATAACTGGTAAAATTTCTTATTGCCTCAAGTTAAATTCAATTAAATAACTATTTTTGTCATATTGTCATACTTTTTGAAGAAGATTTATTTAATGATTTATAAGAGATTAATTTCATCCATAGTTTTACTAGGAGCAAAATGGAGGACAGAAAGACCGTATTTGGAAGGTGGACCTTTTTTAGAGAAGCACGTATTCTCACAGATACATTTTCATTGGGGAAAGAATATGATGGAAGGCAGCGACCATTCAGTAGATAAAAGAAAATATCCAGGAGAAATGCAGGTCACACTTGATTTATTTTGTTATAAAAAGTGAGGCGTATTCTCGATTTCCGATTAATACCTATAAGAGACTACATAACTTAAAGAAAGCACGAAATGTCTATTTTAATTTTCTTATTGTTAATAGTTGTGCTTTCAAGAAAATAAAATTCGTTGACATTACAAATATATTTACTTAATTATATATTATACAAAACAAATGTACACCTATAGTCTGATTTTTAATTCGGCGGAATTCTGACATTTCAGAAATGTTGTCAGCTTTGAAACATTGTCACTAAAAACGGAAAGCATTTTAGCAAAATAAAAAATAAACCTTTCTTGAATTTAAGGTTTCAATTAGAAAAACTAAGACTTAAAAAATATTGATAATTCTAAAATGGTAATTATTTTTTTATTATCATATTATTGAAGTTAGAAAAATTATTAAGGAAATTATTTTTCTATTACAGGAATCATTGTCCAATAACACATAGGTTGCAAGCCTTTTTTTAGGAAAACCCCTTTGTTTGTAAAATCTTTACAATTGGCAAAAAGAATTGGAAATCTCAAAAGGACAGGTCCACAACGATCGTTCACGATTTTTTATTATTGTTTTTGGCAAGAATGCATAAACCATATTATAAAAGAAAAGGATAAAATGTGCCCTCGTAATGATGTGATGGATAGTGTGAGTGATTCTTTTATAATGCGAGTGGATGATGACGACAATGATGATATAAGTAATAATGATTAGTAAATATTTTCATTTCTTATATTTTGTTTTACTCTGTTTTTTTCATTTAACCATTAAAAAAATGTACACTATAGTTAGTGTGCATTAAATGCACAAAACAAAGACTATTTACAATGTCATACATATAGTTTACTTGATCTAATTCTGTTTCATATTTTTTGTTATATTTAAAAAAGTACAAAGCAGAAAAGGTTTATGATATCTGAATTGTCAAAGAATGATAGCTGTCATATTTCCGTTGAATTAAAAATCAGACTATAAATATTACTGTACAAGTCACGTGCGCCTGGAATTGTGGTAAAAATGCTAGCTAGGTACTTTCCCCCGCTGAATAGCAATGCCGATTCTTTGGGCAAAAGTGTTATAAGTCATAATTCATTAAGTGTTTTGATATTAGGGGTTTTTTGACAAAGCTACATGGGTAGTCTGTAACTTTTCTAAATACATAGATAATAAAAGGCAAAAAGATTTTTCTAATCCACTCCCTAGTTTAAGAGATTAGCAGATGCACACAAAGAAGACATCTCTTCATCTCATATCAGTATAAAATTGATGAAGATTCTAAGACTATCTAAAACTCACATCACACTGCAGGTTTTAAAATCTGTGTAGGTAAATAAAGGGAACAAAAGCAAGTTAATAAATTTTAGCGTTCTGCAGTCCTTCTCCTTTATGCTCTAACTATGCTAAGCCTAATACTTTCTTAGATTTACGCGAATAATTGACATATTAAATAGAACTATCTCTCGGATTTTTTCGCGGATTTATTTTGATTTGCTAAACCTCATAATATCGCCAGAAGGAGGGTTATGTTTTTAAATGTCTGTAACATGTAGGTACATAATATGTATGTATCTATATTTCTTTGGCACGCTCTGGAGCCTAAACGGCTTGAAGGATTAAAATCTATCAAGCTAAAGCTTGTGAGGTGCCGTTAGATTCGTGTTAATTGTGAAAGTGAAACTTTGTATATCAAAATTATAAAAATTAAAATAGCCGATATTTGACGCCATAATATGTCTCTAAAAAATTTTTTAGGCCGTTGCTATGGCTGCTATAGCTGACTGTTCAATTTTTTGGCTGCCGCAGCCAGGCTGCCTAGTGCGCGGGCTCTCATAGCTATCAGTGTACTTACTATGTACTAGATGTATTAGATAGTACTTTCAAAACTACTTAAATAAATCTAATTGAATAAAGTTTATTTTATTTCATTTCATAGGTATGTATAATTTCTAACTTTGAATCTAAAATACTTTTTTTCAGGCTATTTTCATTAGATCTGAATACATGACACAAGAGGAAGCATTGCGACATCCAGACGGAGTTGTAGTTATATGTTTTATTATTAAGGTAAGTTTTAAATATACTATTATGAGTAAGTAGGTACTAAATAAGTTTAGTACTAAATGCCTTAACTTATACTTATATTACTAGCAGAACCCGCGGCTTCGCTCGTGCTAAAACTGCAAAAAAATCTCTAAAAAGGTAGATTCATACAAACTTTCATCCCTTATAATATTTTTTTGGATTGTATTATACCGTGTTTTCCCGTAGGAATTAAGTAATCTCCCGCGATAAAAATTAGACTATGTTACATACACTCCAACTATTTCGATACAAAAAATCACGCCAATCCGTCACTCCGTTTCGACGTTAAAGAAGGACAAACAAACAAACAAACACACTTTCACATTTGTAATATTAGTATGGATTTACAATATGCATTTATTCAATATTTGTGTATTCAGCCCTTTATAAAGTCCCACTGCTGGGCACAGGCCTCCCTCCAATACGGGATATATTTATATTGTAAATATATACTGAATAAGGGCGATCAGGCCTTAGTCTTTCAGACTTCACGTGTCTTCCGAAAACTTGCAAAGTTTACAGCAATGCAAATGGTAATCTTGTCGGAAATGTTTTGCAAATGAAAACGTCAGATGTACCTACGAGACCAGGGAATAGAACGAGCTTCACTTGATTTAAATTACGTATCCCTCAACGACCGCGGACACGCCGGCGTTATAGTTAACAATAGATTTGTTAGAAATTTAATTAATTCTTAGGAATTTACCTGGAGTTAAATATCATTCATCTAAATTTGAGCTAATCTACGATAAAATATCTCTGAGTTGTTTAGGCGTGGATACAGACGCCGCTACTTAAAAATGATTAGTAAGTAGAACCAATAAAATCCGCTTGCTTACTTTAAGATTTATTAATTTCGCGTCGGGTTCGTCCATAGACAAAAGAAATCTATCCCACGGCAACCGTACATTTTTCCGGTATAAAAAATGTATCTCTGTGCCAAGTTTCATCCACATCTATTCAGCCTTTCTGACGTAAAAGAGTAACAAACATCCATCTATCCACACAAACTTACATTTATACCTAATATTAGTGTGGATATGGATTTTATGTATAAAATAGAATACTTTAAATCTTTTACCTAATATTATTTTTATAAATAGGTACATAGTTAAGAATTTATTACATTAATTACAAAGTTGTTTTGTCTGCCAGCTATTATTCAAACATATTCATTAGGGCATGTTATACTAGTATATACTTGTGTACTTAATTAATATTTCACATCGTATATATTATATAATAAAGTTTTCATCTTTAATATTTTAAGAAAGTATCTATATTTTGCTTGTTGCTTTGTCTTTTTTCATGTTACTTTTTTCTTTTTGGTGTCCCACGATAGTGAATCTAGACACAAAATTCAATATCCATTATGTAGTATTTACTATCTACAGTAGACAGTACATAATGGATTAATGTGTTTTTCGCATGTTCTATATTTAGGTACGGTTTATTTTAGCACAGTCACAATGTAATGAAATTTTATTTACTCCCTGAATAATGTATCTATACATTGTGAAGTTTTACTATTGTTTATGTAACTAGCAACTTGTGACAGTTTCCGTGTGTATTTATCTTTAATGTTATTTTGTCTGCTACTACCTACTTGAGAAATATGATGATGATGATGATGGTGATGTTCTCCTGACCGATTCCGGCCACGGCGGCTAATCTCATTGAAACTAGCCAACTACGCAGGAGATATTACAGTGCAAAAGTGTACGCGCAGACACAAGTGCACTCTTTATTCCTATCACTCTCATACTCCGGTGGGACGACTGCTCGACACGACCAGTGAGAGTTAAGGCGCAGGACCGACGGCTTTACGTGCTCTCCGAGGCACGGGGGTGAAACACCACCAACTTCCCAACTCCGGGCTGTTACTAAAGCTTATTATACAGAAAGACTCAATAACTAAACTTGGCCCGACCCGGGACTCAAACCCAGGACCTCCGGGTGCACAGCCGTACATGCTAGCCACTACACCACCGAGGCAGTTCAAAGTTGAGAAACATAATATCCACTTAATTGGATCGTCTAGAGCGGGTACTTATATCAAACTGTAGGTATCTTAGAATTTATTTTACCTTAAAAATGAAACTTAAGCATAATTAAGGTAGGAAAGTGAAAAAAATACGACGCCAGCTGCAACTAATTTTTTTTAATGACATAATTGTCTTTAATAATAGGTGTGTGTATCTTTATTAATATTATAATCGTTGTTTTATTGTACAATTAGATTGAATAATTAAATAACACTAGATTTGTTTCAGTCTACGATACAAAAAAAAAACATAAAATAATCTGTAGTAAAATCGAAGTAATAAATATTTAATGGTTAGATAAATATAAACACAATATTAAATCATAAATTGAACTACATACTCGTATTATGTTATGCCATATCTAGCCTATCTCAGATACGCTTATTAGTTTTGCCTGCTCGGAAAACTAAAATGAGATCCTCATAAGAACAGTCATATCTCCTACCTACCTAAGTGAGACACACACATACATAAATCCAATTAGTAATATAGAGAGAGCAACGTAATACTCCCTTGACGGAAAGGACGACTCCGGGGTCTTAAGCTGCCTAAGATTTATTGATAATCAAGTTATTTCTTATAAAAAAATCTATTTCTTATAAAATATATGCTTACAGAACAGCTAGAAAACCATAAATAATATATTCTTTATAACTTGTCGTTACAGTATAGTGTAAACCCCGATAACCGTCTCCAATGGGTCATAGAAGGATTTCCACGTATTCGAGAAGCCCAAACAAATACACGTATTGGCCCGTATCCTATGTCACGTCTTATACCAATGTTTTTCGAAGATTATTTCTTATATTGGGGTAGCTTGACTTCTGTTAAAGGTGACATTTACGTGGTAAGATGGATGGTGCCGAGAGCAACTTTGTATGCTTCATATGAACAGGTTAGAGTATATATTTTTCTCATATTTTAGCTTTCATTATATAATATAGATGATCGATGCTATCGTTAATATGTATTGCAATGTAATAGTTGCCATGAGTTTATTTTTGTTTTAACTTTTTGATTTCTTCTTGATCTGTTTAAAACTTTTATGGCCGATTACACCAACGTCACCTAAGTTTAAGGGATCCCCTAAGCATAGTTAGAGGGCTGTTAGGGGATAGTTTCTATTTCACCGACAGTTAGGGGTCACCTAAATGTTAAAATGCCACCTAAATATAGGTACTAGAAATACTGGCACTGACGATGGTAAAGCGAAATTTAATTTAGGGGCTAGTTTAGGGGACTTTTAAGCTAGGGATCCCATACGTAGGTGATAGCTTATGGGTTGATGGTGAAATTGAGCATTAGAATTTTAAATAATCACTTTTATTGTAGATGAAAGAATTTAGAAAATTATGGAATCCTTGGGATGAACCTAACACTGGTAATTTCCGACCATTGCAAGAAAAAAGAACTCGCCATTTATTTTTTATAAGCCCCCATTGGAGTCAATATAATTCTTTGCTGCCTATTCCTCGAATACCTGAACCTTCAATATCTATATTATCACCAGCTTATTTAGCAAATCCGTGGATGCTACCAGCAAAAAATGCATATATGCTAATAGATTCGCAGCCAAATGGAAATGGCAATGAAGAGAAATCTAATAACAAATAATATAAATTATAAAACATGTATGAAGAAACGTAAAAAAATATATTATATTCCCTAATGGAAGCTAAAACGCATAAAATAAAATTATATATCTGTATTTGTCTGCAGTCACTCATAATATTCTTCATCTATGGTTATCAATGTTAAATGTCACTGTCACTGTCACTGTCCAATGTTACAATCATGGTGACAAAAAAAAGTTACAATCAGTCACAGTGCTGCCACCTTAGTGATTTTCTTACTAGATTTAATGAACTTTAGGAATTAGACAGTGATAATATTCTGAAAAAAAATCACTGAAAAATTATTTGATGATTTTAAGTGATATTTCCGAATGTTGTGTTTGGGATCCGGGGTAAAGTAAAATATACACCGCCGAGTAAAAATTACCTACTTGCTGAAGTGGAAAGGGCATATAGTGCTATGAATATCGTGAAAAAGAAATTAAGAAACAGAATGGCTGTAAACACTCTTAATAGCATTCTTTTTATTAGAAATCAGTTAAAGACAATGAAGAAAAACTGTTTCAGTTACGAGCTCCCTGGCGCTGATGTAAATACTGCTATTGGAAGCAATTCTAAATAATTTTCTAAATCAAAAAGTCCGACAAAACTGATGATCCAGCTCAGCCGTCTATATCTGCAATAATATTCATTCAAGATGAAGAAGATGAAAAAATACCAGCAGAAGTATTTGAAGTTGATTTTTAGTTTTGTCATGTATATTTTTCGTAATTTTACTCACAATTAAAATATAATTTTTTGACTTACCTTGTGATTTCATTTTAAATTATTTAGTGAATTCTGGTGATTTATTTAAAGAAAATTATCCCTAATACTGGTGAAATTTCAGACCAAAACTAGTGAAAAAGTTTTCTGCAAAGTGGCAACATTGTTCAGTCACTATCAAGTATCAATGTCAAATGTCACTATTAGACATTAGTATTTAGTTCAAAAAAGAATTTTCGCATTGGAAAGCTGAAAATTGTATTTTATTCGATATGTTGAGGAATATTTTACGTACCAGTCGCCACCTGGTACGAAGACAAATCGATAAGCGCAACCTTGTTTCTTCATTATGCTGTTATTCCTTACAAAAATCCTGTAAACCGTTGAATTTTGTAATATCAACTCGACAACTTACTTCAAGTTCTCAAGAAATTGAAACATCAGACAATATAGATCCAGTAGTGTATGATAAAATATGTACAGAAACTCTAGAATCTCTGTATGAATATTTCGATGAGCTAGTGGATCAGTCATCAAATTTGAAAGGTGCTGATGTAACATTTAGTGTGAGTAATATTTTTTTCATGTTTGCTTTATATTCTGCAAACTAGCGACTCACCCGCGCTTCGCTCGGGTTCGTATCTAGCTTACTTCCCAATATTAACATTTATCCCCATTTTCACCCCCTTAAGGGTTAATTTCCGGGGTAAACAGTATCCTATGTCCTTCCCAGGGTCTCAAATTATCTTCTTACTAAATTTCATCTAAATCGGTTCTGTAGATCCAGAGATTACCCGCTACTACCTCACAAACACACAAACTACCTCTTTATAATATTAATACAGATTTAATTTAAAAAATTAAAGCCAATTTTTTATCTTTTAATTACAGGATGGAGTTTTAACAGTTTTCCTTGGATCCAGTTATGGAACTTATGTAATAAACAGACAGACACCGAACAAACAAATTTGGTTAAGTTCTCCCACATCTGGCCCGAAACGTTATGATTTAATATTAAAAAATGGTGGTTACTGGATATACAAACATGATGGGATAACTTTACATCACTTATTACAAGATGAAATATCTAAAATTGTAACTGATGTAGACTTCAGTAATTGTTCTCATTGCTCTATGTGATTTGGCTCTGTATATTTTTGTAATATAAGTAGGTATCAGTTTTTTTTTGTTTTATTTATTATAATTCAAAATGGAGGTAATTGAAGATGGAAATATTATGGATAGGATTCCTATTCTACTACAAAGGGATCTAGAATATTATCAGGTACTGTTTATTGAACATTGTAACTTTAATATTTAAGGTTTTCGATAATATTAAAATAAATTAACAACTACTTCTACTATATAAATGAATACTGCAGTCTTTTTAAACATATATTTTTTTAATTTAGTTTTGAAAAATTTAGTAAATCATACAATGAACACATGTTTTCTCCAAATTTTTAATTTCTATCAAAGTTCACAATGAACATTTAATATGATGGATTTAACAAATTTTTAATTTTATTTAAGTCTAAACTACTTACAATGGGAAAAACATTTATATGCAGTCACTTTTTTTTAATGGGTATGCTTATAAAATATTTAAATCTACTAATATAATAATGTATTGTAGAAAAATCAAACAGTTCTCTCAGAGAAAATTTGCCGAGGAGTTGTTGGAGGCAGATTAGATTTTCCTAGAAGTGCTTCATTTGCAGCTGTCAAAATTGTACTTTGGTTGGAGGAAGAGTTTTCGATAGCATTTCAGTAAGTACAATACTGTATTATGGTTAAGTTTTAATATTAAACAAATAAAATTGAAATACTGTTGGTAAGCACTTGTGAATAGCTGGACTAAAAATTTGAATAAAAAATGGCATATTTTTTAAATGTAGTAATAGTTTGAATGAGGTTCTTAGGAGAAAACATTTTGGGTAAAATTGTATGAAAAACTACTTTTTTTTTATAGCAGAACAGCAAAGATCACAAGTAAATTTATTGCAACATCACAATGTTTGTTGAGATGGCTAGTAAACATTATCTATACAGATAAATAAAAATTGAAGTGTCTGTTTGCAAGGTCAAATTAACAGCTTTTTGCTAAATGCATATGAAATTATATACGGTATTTATAAGAAAACAAAATTTTCGTCTGTCTGTGCAGTTTGTTCTGGCTAATCTCCGACTGGACTAATTTTGACGGGACTATCACTGGCAGATAGCTAGGAATAACTTAGGCTTTTTTGATTTTAGAAAAAGAATTAGGGTTTCGCTCAAAAAAATTAAAACATATGGAACAGACGTGAAGAGAGGATAAGTCGCTATTGAAAACAAAAATACAAATACAATTGGTCAAAATGTATAATAAAATATATAAAAATGTTTATATTTCAAAATTGATTCTTTATAGGCATGGCTCGGGCATGCTTGTAACTCTTGAAGAAGAAGACTTAGAGGGTGGTGTTGCAAAAACATCAGATCCTGATAAATTTGCTCAGCTTGCTACTAAATCTAGTGATTCTTTATTGGGTAAGTATTACAAAGTATATCACCTGGCATGAGTTTGATATTTGCACAGCATTACTTATGGAATCCTACCATACACTTATACAAAGTATATATATATATATATATATATATATATATATTATATATATATATATATATATATATAAAAAGTATAATTTGATTTATGCTATCAACTTACCTATTCCATTGATAGTAATATGTCAGAAAATATTTCGATCTCGCATACACTTAATTCTTTATAGTAGTAGTAATTTTGATTCTGTTTTTATTAACACTTGGAGAAAATTTTCTAGAAGTTTCATATTAAGAATATGTAAGAAATATTTTATTTTTTAACTAAATATTAATACCAAAACAAAGAGAAATGTAACTTAATATAGCGGAGACCTTAACACAAGTCTCTAGATTTAAATATGAAATGTCTTTATTTGTTCTGTACATTAAAATATATGTATATGCTTTTAGAACATTTACATGTTCTCGCTCAAGAGGCTTTGGATCATGCTGACTTGCCAGTACTAACAGCAACATTAGGAGCGTCCGCTTTATTGAAAAACAGCTTATATTGCTATGTGCAAGATGTCGAAGATTCTGGCAACACTGAAAGACATTCTATATTGCAGGTAACTTTCAATATTTTATTTATAATATCTATGCTTAATATAAAAATATATATCAAAACTAGTGACTCACGCTCGCTTCGCTCGGGTTCTTCCCTAGGTTGATCCCTATACATACATATAAAATACAAACTTTCATCCCCCTTCCCCCCCCCCCCTGATTTCCGGGATAAAAACTATCCTATGTCCTTCCCAGGGTCTCAAACTATCTTCTTACCAAATTTTATCTAAATCGGTCCTGTAGTTTCGGAGCTTATTCGGTACAAACAAACAAAAAAATCTTTGCTCTTTATAATATTAGTATAGATTGAACATCAGAAATGACTCCAAAGGGTTTATGACCCTATTGCAAAATCTTCTAAAGTCTTTGCTAAAATATTCAGTACCAATTCATCTTTTACGGTTTCGTACCCCAAGGGCTCTAATGGATCCCTATTACTAACCCTATTACCCTATGCTATCCAACTATTTTTCTGTGTGTGTGTGTGTTTGTGTGTTTTTAAACTGTAATAGGTAGTCCGCAGTTTTTTTCACATAATGTGTTACTTTGGTGAACTTAGTCACAAATAATAAAAAAAAGCAAAACAATTAAGGTCAGGCTCTGGGCAATTTACTCGCCCATGTCATTAATTGACATACAAGCTGATCATTATTGAGGAAAGCGTATTATTTCGTCACGGAATACTTTGTAGATATAAATGTGTGGAACTAATTTTTGTTGATATTCACATAGGATAAGACCTCTCATATACTTATTTTACATACTTATATTGTATTTCAATATTGTAAACAAAAAATATTTTTAAAAGAGCAACTGATGAGTTTATCGCTAGCTCTTCTTAGCAGAACTGCCTTGCGAGCCAATATAGTTTTCTCACAGACTCATATTGACATTTAATTCGAATAAAAAAAAATATATTATGTGAAAATCGATGGTTCAAAAGTGCTTCCCAAAATCTATTTGAATAAAGAATATTTCGAAACTGGCCAACAGGCAGCGTACAAACGTTATTCAACAATGTCTGAGGCTGTCGGAGAGAGAGTGTTAGATCTACACAATAGAGTGCTATCTCTATACATATTGCAAGACTCAGGCGGTAGACCAATAGATGATGAGAGTAATACTGTCAATGAGTGTTGCACTCCGTCTGTGCAGGGATGGTGGCTTTATATGAATGGTATATATATTTGTATAATGTAGATATTTGTTTTGTTTTGTTATGGTATTTATTTTTTCATTCATTCATTCTTTTTTTTATTTCTTTAATTTATACATTATTGTAAGTTTGAAATGTAAGTTTAGGTCAAGTGCAAACTGTTTTCTTATTAAATGTAAATTTTCGTAAGATTTCTTTCTGTTGGTTATATTCTTTGTCCTAATTATTTCTTGCGTGAATAGGAAATAGTTAAAAAATTTTTTTGGTAAAAATTACTGATGTAAAAATATTTAACATATTATACTATAAATAGATATTCATTTATACATTCAAATATTTATTTATTCATATGTTTGCATTAAATATGTTCAAATAATTTTATATGAGTTATCTATTTCTAGGCAGTAAGAAAGATTTATGGGACACAGCACCCCCTAGAATGGCCCAAAGAATTTTTGCTGGGATGTTGAATGAAACTTTAACAATACTTACTGTTAGATATTGCCAGGTAAATATTGTATATTCATATAAATTTAACAATTGTTACAGCTATCATGTGACTTATAATATTACTTTATTGGATGTGGGTTCGAATCTTGGTAGTCAATTACAAATGGGATTAATTTCAAAAAAATGTTTGTGGTTTGTTTATTTGTCATAAATTCACGCAGTAACGGCTCATCCTGATATGTATTTAAAAATTCAAATCGTTAAGACAGTAAAGACAACGCAAGCGTAATGCAATTCAACGGTCAGTTTTTTCCGACGTAATTCAAAATTATTGTGATTTCTTACAGTAAATAGATACATTCTTATTGGAATAAAAAACAGCCTTTAACACTCGCCGATATAGTTAAAAACAGCTTCATATTTGTGAAAAAAAAAACAGAATCGGGTCAGTAGTTTCAGAGATTACCTACATACAAACTTACAAACTTTACCTTTATATAATATTAGATTAGATAGTAGGTAGAAATTTTATATGTTATATTATTTCTAGACAAACACAACAAATACAACAACACCACTCCTCATAAACGATATACTGAATATTTTACTCTGTGTATCACAACTTTTACCATCAATATGTTCTAACGGTTCGGATTTGGCCGGCTTGGAGTTAAGCAAGCAGTCCCGCGACGTGAGGGATGTTCACGCAAAATGCAATGAACTGTTCAAATGTATGGTCTATAGAGGTGCTGAGGTGCATTTTTTACATCAGGTAGGTTCTTTTTTGACTTAAAACGTCTTCTACGTTTCGACCGATTCCGGCCACGGCGGCCAATCTCATTGAGACTAGCCAACTGCGCAGGAGATATTATAGTGCAGCGCGTGCGAGGGAGAGCGCAAACACAACGTGCACTCTCCATTCCTGACACTCAAAACTTCTGCGTAGTGCGCCGCCATGGCCTAAAACGGTCAGGAGCGCGGTGATACTTTAGTGTGTTTATTTTATATATTTTATTAATATTTGTATTTTTTCTACTAATGTTGTAAAAATAGCTTTTTTTTTAACCGCTTCGTTTGCCTGGTCGGTAGGTACTGTAATAACAAGCCTTTGTGTTCAGGATGATCTATTTTCCGTATTTGAAATAGTTCTTTACAGCAAACTTAGTCATGGGAAAGACTTAAAGTTTTTTATGTCTCAAAAATCATAGTATTTACAAAAGCTAAGCGCTGTCTACAAAAAATAGCTCTGAAATCAACTTCCATTTTTTATATTCTAAAATAACTTTATTATTATCATAATACTTTCTTAGATTTACGCGAATACTTGACATTTTAAATAAAACTATGTTTTCGGATTTTTTCGCGAAGTTATTTTGATTTTTGGTTCCCGACGTTTCGAATGCTTTACAGCAATCATGGTCACGGGAGAGACTGAGGTGTTAGATGTCTCTAAGGTATTATATAGTTGTTACAGACAGCCTTACCCACAAATAACAAAATGAATTCAAAAATTGAAAAATGGCACCCAAGTACCTTACAATATTTTTAACTTTTAACTTTAAACATTTTTATATAATTAATTAGGTTTATAATTGAATATGGAATATTATTTATTTAATTTGAGGTGTTATTATTATAGTTATTACAATTCTAAAAATATATTAATTAGTAATCTATATTTTTAGTGTTGCCATTATTATATTTATAACCATAAAGAAAATTATTATCATTTTTCAAATTAAACCGTGAAAAGAGAGTTTATTAATTAAGTTAATTTTGACTGTTAGTCAAAGTTATTTTTGTATTTAATAAGTTGGTGTGTTTTCTATATAAACAGTCATTATTATTTAATTATTCGCAGGCATTTACAGAAAAGGAAGAAACAAAGTCCACAAAAGATACACCGTTCCCGTGGTTCACATTTATAAACCCAAATCTATTTGATGGTACAGGAGATAAAGACGCTAAGAATACTCAAGAATTATCGACTAAAACCGCTTTGGGCCTAGAATTGAGGGTGTTATTAGCACAACCCCAACCCTCATGGGCTTTGATTGTTAAGGTACATATATTACTTTAAACTATACATCTATGCAGATAAATAAAATTGAAGTGTCTGTTTGTAATGTCAAAATAACAGTTTTTTACTAAATGCATATGGGATTATATACGGTATTTATAAGAAAAACACAATTTTTAAAATTTTTATCTGTCTGTTTGTTCCGATTAATCTCCGAAATGGCTGGGTTGATTTTGACAGGACTTTCACTGGCAGATAGCTGATGTTATAAGGAGTAACTTAGACTAATTTTATTGTAGAAAAAAATTAGGGTTCCATGCATAAAAATTAAAAACCATGCTAGGTTAGTCTATACTAATATTATGAATGTTAAAGTTTGTGAGTATGTATTGATGTTTGTTACTCTTTACCTCCAGAACAGCTGAATGGATCTGGGTGAAACTTGGCACAGAGATAGATTATAGTCTGGAATAACATATAGGCTTTTTATCCCGGAGATATGTACGGTTCCGTGGGATAGGTTTGTTTTTGTTTTTCTAGAGGTGAGCCTGAGTGAAGCGAGTGTGAGCGAGTGAGTGATACTAATATAATAAATGTGAAAGCGTGTTTGTTTATTTGTCCTTCTTTCACGTCAAAACGGAGTGACGGATTGGCGTGATTTTTGTGTCGAAGTAGTTGGAGCTGCGAGTTGAAGTTGAGTTGGGGCTGGAGAGTGATATATGCTACTTTTTACCGCGGGAGATTATCTGATTCCCACGGGAAACCACGTTATAATTCAACCCAAAAAATATTTATGATCAGAATTGCTTGAAACTTGGTATTAATGCTCTCGAATATAATTAAATAAATACGTGTTTTAGCATTTTTCGAAATTCATCCTTTTTAGAGTTTTTTTGTAGTCTTAGCGCGAGTGAAGCCGCGGGCTCTGCAAGCAAATTATAATTTCAAGGTGCTAATGATGCGTGACTGCCACCTGTCCCGCCTGCTCGCCTTGCACGCGGCGCGCCACATGTCCGCGGACGACGCGCGCTGGCCCGCCGCCGGCCTCTGGTACGGCGGGCACGGCGCCAGGCAGACGTGCGATGGTTTCTTGTGCACTGTGGATGGGTTTTGTAAATTCAAAGGGGATATTGATGGTGAGTTTTTTTAGTTTTTTTTTTATAAATTTTTTTTTGACTATATGCATACACTAGCGACTCACCGTAACTTCGCTTGGGTTCATTTCTAGGTTCGTTTCTCCTTATAACATCAGCTATCTACTTATATATATATATATATATATATATATATATATATATATATATATATATATATATATATATATATATATATATACATATACATAGCTGATGTTATAAGGAGTAACTTAGGCTTTTTTTATTTTAGAAAAAAATGAGAGTTCCGCACGAAAAAAATAAAACGCACCTAGGCACGAACCCGAGCGAAGTGAGGGTGAGTCGCTAGTTACATATGTATTTTGATGCATTTTGCAGCCGGAGAGGAATACGCTCGTGCAGTTGGCGCCTTGTCGTATATTTTAGCAATGATTGGCAGTAAATCTGAAATTAAATCAACACTTTGTTATGCTTTAGAGTTATCGGGGAGGGATTGGTCCGCTTGTTTGGATAAACGTCAGGTAATTTATGTACAATTTTTTTTCATTAAAAAAATATTTTTTGTTTTTATATTTTTGTAGTAAAATGTTAAAAAAATGCTTTCTGTCTAAATTAGTGACAATTGTCGCTTTCGTATGGATGATGAAGTTAAAAAGATTTTTTATTTTTATTTTATATATCGTATTTAACTTGTGAGTGTGTGTTTCGACTGCTCTTTGCTGTGCTATCGTCAGATTGCTATGTGATATTTTTACGTAATCGTATTATTTGTAAAAGTACTATATTCACTCAACTTAAAGAAAACTCAAAAACATCCTATTGAGCAAAAAAAATATTGTCTAAATACGTGTCATAGATGAGATTTTTGTATATCTCCACCTACGTTTCATAACTAAATCCCTCTTTAACGTAAAAATGTACTCAGTCCTTTTTTATTATTTCGACTGTCGACTGAAGTATAAAAAAAGTAAATTTAAATATTTTTTGTTAGGTATGGTGCGATCGAAGGCCACCATGGCTAGCTGGAATATTAGCGGTAGTAGGCACTTCCTTACAATTCGTCCCGCCCATACTAGTTAATGCTATACAGACTGGCGCTTCAATGTATCAGGTAATAATTAATTTAAAACCCATTATTTTACTTTAGTTTATCAGGATTTTTATTTATTTGCAAATTCAAATTTTACTTGTAAATTCAAATTTTACTTGTAAATTCAAATTTTTTAAACTAAAATGGTATACTGATTATTTATCACTTTAAAAGAAATTATTCCATCGTAAAGGCTGTTTTTTTTTTGAAATCTATCTGGAACTTCGTATTCTACATACATTTGACCTATTTTAATTGAAAAAAAAAAGAATAACGAAATTTTTTCATTCACTTTCGCATTATTAAATAAAATCACTTTCGCACTTAAATAATGCACCTCCTCATGTTTTGATGTGCTCAAAAATGTAATTAGTTTTGTTTGTTTTTATTACAGTTTTGTTTTTAATTATACATGTAATAGTTTAATTTAATAAAAGTGGAAAAAGTAGAATTCAATCATTTTATTTCAACACTAGATTCACCCTCGCTTCACTCGGGTTCGTCCCTAGGTTGATTCCCCATACAAACTTTCATCCCCATTTTCACCTATTTAGGGGTTATTTCCGGGATAAAAAGTATCCTATGTCCTTCCCAAGGTCTCAAACTATCTTCTTACTAAATTTCATCTAGATCGGTTAGCAGATTCAGAGATTACTTACTACAACCTCAGAAACTCACAAACTTTTCCTCTTTATAATATTATTATACATTTGTGAGTCTATTCACGCATTATTCATTTTTGGGCGTCTTTTTTCGTACAATTAATAAGTATTTATTATAATAAAAATAAATAAAAAACAATATTCATTAACACTTTTAATATTGTTTTAAATAACTTTACCAGTTCAAATGCAACATATAAATATATCTTTAATAAAACGGATCTTTTCGGACTTTTTCGCGAATTTATTTTAATTTTTGGTTCCCGATGTTTCGAATGCTTTACAACAATCATGGTCACGGGAGAGACGGTGAAAAATTCGAAGAGAGAGTTTTATTTAAAATGTCAAATATTCGCGTAAATCTATGAAAGTATTAAGTACATACAGACAAATGTATCTAATATATATTTTGTTAAATTTCAGACGATGTCCCTCTGTTTGTCCTGTATATCCCGAACGTTAGATTGCATTCCTCGTTGCTTTAAAAATGCGGCCGCCATACTTGAATCGACGTTACCATCACAAATAAACCCTGTCGGAGGGTCGGTTTTGTTGCAAATGTTAATAATTATAACATATGAGGAGTTACTTAAATGGGCTAAGAAGGAGACTGTTAAGGAAAAGAGTGGTAAGTTCATATTTATAAGGAGGAATTTTGAATTTTAAATGTTATATCCCATAGAGGCAAGTGGTAGCCCAGTGGTAACGCGCTCGTTTGGAAAACCAAGTGAAGCGGGATCGAATCCCGGGTCTCGCGCCTCTGATATTTTCATGTGTGAATCATTTCTAACATAATTACCACTTGAATTACGGTGAAGGAAAATACCGTGAGGAAACCTGCGTGTTTGAGAGAACCTAGTAAGTTTTCGAAAGACATGTGAAGTCCGCCAATCCGCACTTGGCCAGCGTGGTGGACTATGGCCTGATCCCATTGGTACGTTAAAAGGGGCTGAACACATATCCCATGGAATGATGGACGTGTTCGGATTGAGTACCCGGTGTCTCTCTGAGATTGAACTACTTTCCGACCTGACACTACTATTATAAATACGTGTGTGCGTGTCACGTTTATGCGTGAGCGTGTGTTTGTGTGCTTATGCGTTTGTATGTGGGTGTGCGTGCGTGAGTTTGTTTCTACTTCACGTTAAAATAGCTGGATGGATTGTGATGAGTACAAAGATATACCTCAGGTATGACTTGGTGTAGCAAATAGCTACTAAATGTGTAAAGGTTTATAGTAAAATTTTCCAAAATATAAATACAAAAGACACATACGAATGCACTCAAGCTAGTCGAGGGTATCACTTGTTAAGTATATATATGTATGTAAAGAAAACATCTAATTTATATTTTTTTTTTCCTTTTATTTCTACTATTGTATTTCAGTCTCCAATGGCGATGCTCATGATATGAATGTCAAGCAATATAAAAAATCTAAGCAAGCTAGAGTCGTGTCTTTCAATCGTACAGGTAAGCTTCTCCTAAGTCGTAATACTTATACGGATAATAATAAAAGCATATGTGATGATGTGATGTTCTCCTAGCCGATTCCGACTACGGCGGCCAATCTCAATGAGAATAGCCAACTGCGCAGGAGATATTATAGTGCTCAAGTGTACGTGCAGACACAACGTGCACTCTCTATTCCTATCACTCTCATACTCCGGTGGGACGACTGCTCGACACGACCAGTGAGAGTTAAGGCGCAGGACCGACGGCTTTACGTGCTCTCCGAGGCACGGGGGTGAAACACCGCCAACTTCCTAACTACGGGCTGCTACTGAGACTTACTATACAGAAAGACTCAATAACTAAAGTTGGCCCGACCTGGGACTCGAACCCAGGACCTCCGGATGAGCAGCTGTACATGCTAGCCACTACACCGAGGCAGTAAAAAAGCATATATTATGGTATCGTCGTCGATATAAGAGTATAGATACCCCATTCGTGGCTTAATACGTAAATTATCGTGCGGAACCATCACTGTCTTAATAGAACGTTCTTTTTAGAAAGAGTTAGCCCTTTTTTAATTTTTCAGATATATTATTTTTTCAGTTTTTCAGATTTTTTATAGTGTATTAGAGTTTTTAGTTCTTGTAGGTGGTATGCGTCAATGCATTTTCCAAAGTTAAAAATTAAATTGAAGATGAATATTCCACGTAATTCGTATTGTAGTTTGGTATATTTTGTTTTGATTAAATGTGCACATAATCGTGCAGACGAAAACTACTTCAAAAATGTAAAATGTTTCAAATGGGCCCAATTTTTATATTTATACTAGCAACTCACCCTCGCTTCGTTCGGGTTCGTCCCTAGATGATGCTTAAAATTAGCATAACATTTTTATTTATGAACCCATTGAAATAAAACTAATATATATATATATATATATATATATATATATATATATATATATATATATATATATATATATATATATATATATATATATATATACTTAATGTTAAGTGAAGCTTACCACAATACGTTAGTGAAAACTGCACCTAAATTGGTTAAGCCGTTTCTGAGATTATCGCGCACAAACGCACATACAAAAAATCTAAAAATCATTATTTTGGGTTCTATTGTGTTAATAAAGACCCCAATAATATTTTTCTCAAATATCTTCCACGTACAGACAGCGATCAGTTACAATTTTATTATTATAGATATAGACAGATAGTTAATGAAAATTAGATTTTTACTATTATACTAGCAACATCTTCTTCAGCATCTTTCGACGGGTCGCACAGTTCGCCATCGTCCATAGCTTTAGCGATAGCTGAAGCTTTATGTTCCATAGATGAAGACCATAAACACACATCCGAAATAGAAAATCTTGTTGTACAGAGCAAAAATAATTATAAAATCAGTGACAACTTCGGTCTAGAGGATTTCCCCGAATTTGCCGAATTTTTCGAAGAGGTACCGAGATTTTGATTTAAAAATCTAACTAATTATGTAATAAAGTATGCATTAATTCAGATGATGTGTGACATATGCAAATTTTTAGAAGATATTCAAATAATAGCTTTAATTTAGGAAAATATTCCCTGAATAATATTTAAAACTAATATAGAACTAGGCGGTTGTAACGCAACAGTGGTAACGCGCTCGCTTTGAAACCGAGTGAAATGGGTTCAAACCCCCATTCTGGCACCTATGATATTTTCATGTGCGCCTTTCCAACATGATTACCACTTGTCTTACGGTGAAGGAAAATATCGTGAGGAAACCTGCATGTCTGAGAGTACCTAGCAAATTGTTGAAAGACATGTGATGTCCGCAAACCCGCACTTGGCCAGCGTGGTGGATTATGGCCTGATCCCCCTCGTACTGAAGGGAGGCCCACCCCCAGCGGTGGGACGTTAAAAAGGGCTGAATACAATTTAGAACAAACTGCACAAATTGAAAGAAATAACGACTATATTTTATAGTATTCATTATTGATATAATATATGTAATACCATTTTAGGGTAACGTCCCGGCTTCAAATGCAGAGCGTGAAAGTGACGCGGCAGCATTGACTAGTCAAATACTTATGACTTCAGCTGGAAGAGACAGTTTAAGGGTATTTTATATATTAGAATATTAGTGTTTGAAGATGTATGTCTGTTGGTAACTATTATGTAACCTTACAGCCAATTTGTATGAAACTCAGTTCAAAGACCAAGTCCTGGAGCAATATACAAGAGATATCTTATCCCAATATTATTATATCGTAAAGTAATAGTAATTAACTTTGACGAATAACAAAAACCTATTGCCTGTAATAGATGGCGCTGTTTAAAAACGTATTAAGAGTTTGAAATATTTTAAAGCGTATGAAGCTGAGGACAGAAACGAGTACTAGATTATAAAAATCACTTACTAGTAACTTTACACATAAGTACTTATTTTTGTACTTTATACTTGTATAAAAAAGTTCCTCCAACCATTTCCTGGCTTCCTCAGGTTTCCTCAATTTTTGTACTGTCATCCCAATTTCATGTACCTACAGAGTTTCAAAAAGTTCCAAAGTGACTAACAAATTATAAGTGCTAGTACTCAAATAAAAAAATTATATAGGCGGAGTCCACCAAAAAATGTCTAAACCAAAAATAGTAGCGTGATTTTGTTGTTTATTTATTGCTATTGTTTTCTAATTTGCCGTACATATAGTTTACTTTCTTCAAAAAATAAGGAAAATTTTATATAGAAATAATATTTTTCTAACATAGGTTATGTACGACCATCTCCAACTGCACTGTGAGAGGATATACAAAGAGTTAAATATTCAAGAGCAGTCTGAAGAAGGTATACCGTTAAATAAAGCGCCATTACTGTATATTATGTTTCATATCGGTAAACGGCCATTTGATCAGGTGAGGATATAATATATTATTTATAATATTTATGTATTTAAAGTTATATAAGTGTAGTGTATCAACTATCTGGTATCCATAACACAAGTCTCGTAGCTTACCATGGAACTAGATGATGCTGAGTGTTAATGTCTCAACATATTTATTTTATTTATTATTTTTTGTTTATAACCTGGGTGACTAAGCTTCGATCTGCGTTTTTTCAAAAAAGGCATCTATATATGTAGATAAACTTAAAAAACAAAATCCTATCTACTATATACGAAATTTGATCCATATCGTTATAGCCGTTTTCGAAATACACGAACTAAATTTATATACCTATATAAAAGAATTGCTCCTTTAATATTATAAAATAAAAAAATTTTGAGAGAACGCACTAATCTCTGGAACAAATAGTCATATTTGAAAATACCTTCGTTACACGTCTATTTCCAGTTTTTGGGCCGTTTCAATGCATTTTTATTGAGCAAGATAAAAGACTAATAATAATTAACATCACACAAGAGTTTCAGTAAAATCACAATTATGCAAAAAATAAACTAGATACGCGAGCAGTGCCGCGGGCTATAGCTAATATTATTATAACATTATAAATTTGAAAGTTTGTTGGTTAGTTGTTTAACGGTCTTTGCTTTTTTGGATAGTTCTTATGCTGGAGTGTCATAGGGTACTTTTTATGTACCGGACTTAAATATCCGATAATTTCCATGGAATACTTAAACATCACATAACCACACGCGTATTTTTATTAAGCCATAATAAATATCAAATACTGGGTCCATCGAAATGAAACTATAATGAAATAACGCCATAGAAAACTGTTTAGTTCTTTTTAAATGTAACAATGTCCCAAACGTTATAAGAATTGTTATTTGTTCCCAATGGTATAGTATCTCCCGTGACCATGATTGCTGTAAAGCATTCGAAATATCGGGAACCAAAAATCAAAATAATTACGCAAAGACATTCGAAAATATATGTAGTTTTATTCAAAACTAGCGACTCACCCTCGTTTCTCTCGGGTTCGTCGCTTAATTATTCTCCATACAAATTTTCATCCCCATTTTCACCTCCTTGAGGGATGATTTCCGGAATAAAAAATAGCCTATGTTCTTCTCAGGGTCTCAAACTATCTTCTTACCAAATTTCATCTAAATCGGTCCTGTAGTTTTTGAGATTATTCGTTACAAACATACAAAAATACAAATCTTTCCTCTTTATTATAATATTAATGTACATGTACTCGTAGATGTCAAATATGCGTGTAAATCTAAGAAAGTGCCATCCAATGTATAATTTAATACAAATAATTGTGTATTTTTTCTAGTACCTTCAAGGCGAGTGGACAATGCCCTGGAGTAAATTGGTTTCGCTCGCCAAAGAATGGTCGGGCTTAGAAGGTGCTAAAGTACATATAAGCAGACGTACAGACATACGAAATATAAAAAGTAGCAAGAATAAACAACTGTTGGAACTTTATAATGTATTCAAATCTCCACCTGAAGGTATACTGTAATTTTTACCGACACAAAATGTCGCAAAAAAGCATAGTGCTGTATCGCGCCTTAGGCTGGCTACAATGTGCGTTATATATATGTGCGTTTTCTAAATTCAGACACCGAATATTCTAGATGTATGGTGCATATTTTATATGATTTGATCGAAAATAATTCTGGATATTCGTTTCTGAGGTTTGTCCGTGTCTATTAGGAAATCGATTTGATTGGATAATGAGCAAGAATTAAAATATACCCAAAGATGGCGATTGCTTTATTTCTCAATGTTAACGCCGTAATTTATAATGTGGCTGGATAATTGTATAAAAAAATATTTACGTTTTGATATAGTTTATAATTTATTTATTAATAATAAAAACATATGACGCTGCTTGTCGCCAGTCTGCGTCGATACGTCACATGTCACGCGTAGCATCTTGGTGACGCGAACCTAAAGTTTTCACTTAAAAAAAATAAAGCTTACAAAGAAATAGAAAATAATTATTATATTATAATTTCAATTGATGACTTTTAATATTAAATAGATATTTATATTAAAGTTTTTGACTGAAAAAACAATATGTAGAGACTTCTCTGTACATTCTGTAGTATCGATTTCATGTTATCATAATAATTGCCACCACAGTATTTTAGAATTAAAAAAAAATACGAAATCATTTGCAAGATACGCGATATTTTGTTCATCTAATGATGACGGTTTCTATTCTGATAATTTTACTTCAATTTTTTTCTTAACTTTTACAGATAACTTAAAGATTTATTATAGTTGTTCCTTGATATGGTATAACATGTTCATTTAACGCTATTAAATATATTTATTTGCTTATGAACTTTTTATTTTCCCTAATCACTATATATTATAAAACAAAGTCCTCCGCCGCGTCTGTCTGTCTGTCTATTTGCGATCAACTCAAAAACTGCTGCACCGATTTTCATGCTGTTTTCACCAACTTAGAGTAGAGTAATTCTCGAGGAGTTTAAGGTTTTAGTGTATAATTTGTTATGTTTTTGTATACATTGGCTAAAATATAATGATATTTCTTGGAGGCGCCGGAAAAAAATAAGCCGTCTGGGAGCTTTTAACGAAAACGTTGCCTAAACCCTTTGAGATATAACAAAATAATGTATGGTGGAATTGTGTATCTTACATGGGTTTACAGAAAAGTCCACGATGGCATATGTCTATCTTTTAAGGATAACATACTATATCCATTTTAATTTAAAACGTGCCTAGGGACGAACCCGAGGGTCAGTCACTAGAATTTCCTAATATAAAACCTTTTTTTAATTATATTTACGTTATAAGAAGAAAATTATATTTGCATTCTAAGAAGGAGGGTACACTAGGACGCTTAAAGGTACAAAGTGAGGGTACTACTGAAACTACTTGTCCCAAGCGAGCGCGTTACCACTGCGCTATCACTACCTCAGTGAGGTTAGATAGATGAAATCGATTCGAATTGATTTACTTACATCACAGATCACATAATACTATAAGTACACATACCTCATCCCATACAAATAAATTGGACTGCGCTAATTCGGGCTATTTTTGTTTGCATGAATAGATAATAGATGTCGTTGATTCGGAAATAGTTAAACTATTTTATTTTATAAATATGTGCAAAGTAACGTATGATAAATATTGTAATATTCATTCTGCATTGGAATAAAAAAACTGTGATTTTAATTTTTGGAAGAAATTTGGACAACCTTTCTAACAATTTTCCCCGCGAAATTCGGAAAAAATTGATAGAGCTTTTTCCTGTTAATTTTTTTTGATTTCCTCAAAGATCATAAATTGAAAATAGGCTAGGACAATTATTCGAGTGCAATTAGTCATAATGAATAATGAAAAATAACGGAACCCTGTTATAATGAATGGATTTAAATTTTTTTTTTATTAGATTTTTTTAATACCACAAACTAAAAAGTTTACCAGTTAAAAAATACCGCTGTTTTGAAAATTTGTAAATTTCAAAAAAGTATTTTTTTCTAGAAATCTCCACAAAAAATACAATTATTTGAAGTTTTTAATATTTATTTTAAAAACATAATAACTGTTATAGTTTCTGAGGTTGTTTATACAAGATTGCTTTAATAAAACTTTTTATAATTAACAAGGTTCTATCATGACGTCTTTAGAAATTTATTTGGCTAACGCTGGTTAAGCCATAAGAGATATATCAAAACAATGTACCGAGCGAAGCGTGGGTAAGTTACTATATTTTATACAGAAACTTACACTCGCCTCTTCTCGAAAGACAAAAAATAAATATAGCTGTAAAAAAAAGTACTATACTAGAAGTAAGTAGCATCATTTTGTTGGGACAACCTTTAAAAAAATATACATTAGCGGAAGGTTTCAAAAGGTAGGCTTTTTAGTTTTTACTATAAGAAATTAAAAAAATCAATAATCAGCCAAATCCATTAATTACAGCTGGGTTAGGTTTATACCTCGGAGGTATAAACCTAATCGCACTTGACTAAATGTGACAGACGGGTCACAATACAATGACTCCAGTGTATTACAAAAAATAATAAATACCCCACGGTATTGGCGTATGTATGCATGGCGCTAGTGGCATTGAATTATTGAACAGATTTCCCTAGTAACTGTTTTTACTTGACTGCCGCGAAGCCTAAGGGAGGGTTATGTCACGGTAATGTACCTAATGCATACAGTATTCCAACTCGGGCCTGTCCTTGAAATAATTACCTACAGCCGAGCGGCACGTACCCACGCGACAGGGCTGCCCGCGTGCCCGCCGGCCAGTACTTTAACTTCATCTACCTACTTGAGTTTCTTTCTAATTTTGTGATTTCAAATATTATATTTTTTATTTAAAAACTATTATTAGTAGATTTATTTAAAAAATCTCAAATTTATAAGGGTAGTATGTGGCCCTTATAAATTTGAGATTTAAAAATATTTGCGCCTCGACTGAGACGTGTACGAAAAGCTTTATTGTAAAATTTAATAGTATTAAGAATCCGCATTCGGATAAAAACTTAAATTAAAAATACTTTAATTTTTATTTTTTATTTATTTAATTAATTTTTATTTTTAAAACATACGATGTCTCTATACTTTTTTGTTTGACATTAGCGAAGTTACGGGTGGAATAAAATGTTTATTTTTGTATCAAATGATTTAAGGTACATAACATAACCACCTTATACAATTTTCGTATCTAACTATACGATGTGGCAGCCCCGCACGGTTGTCTACCGAGTGTATACCGAACTCGACGCGCGTAGGTATAACTCGATTTCCGACCGTTTGCATGAAGATGGAATACTGTATGTAATATTACCGTGGTTATGTGTTTGATCTTTATGTGTGTTATGTCCATTCCTATGATCTTTCGCAATTGATAAATGCCTCAACCGATTTTTATGATTTAATACATAGTAAGATTCCTCTTGTATATCGCGAGTGTGATAGGGTATTTAGATATTATAAAAATCAAAATGACGGATCTTAGGCGCCAAGTAGTGTTTTGAGAAATAATTTAGTCCAAATCAATCGAGTGGCGTATCAAAATACAACTTGTATTTTTTTTATTTACGGGGCGATTACAAAAATATATACTACTTATATTTTTGAAAATAATTAAGGATTAGAAATCTATACATACCTATACATATAATAAAATTGTAACTAAGCCGAATCTGTACATTAATTTTTTTTTTATCGATACAAAGGCTGAACTTATAGTTTTTAGAATTTTTGTCTGTCTACCTGCCTGTCTGTTACCGCATCACAGAAAAACAACTGGAGGGATTTTCATGAAATTTGGTATGGTGATAGCTGGTTATCCGGGTCAACTCATAAGATACTTTTTACCGTGGCAAAATGTCTCATTTCTGAGAAAAAATACAAAAACTGCAATGTAAGAGTACTTATACTAATATGTAAATCCTAAGAATGTGGTTTTTGGTCATCTGAACGCGGGCGGAGCCGCGGGCAATGCTAGTTGTTAAATAAAACTAAAAAAAATCTAACTCACTAAAACCAAAAACCTGCAAATAAAAAAATATTTACAAATATTAAAAATCCGACTGTATAAAAAGCGAACTAACAAGATGAGACCAAGTTGACGAAGGAACATAAAGGTATGTATTATGTGGGATTTTAACACTTTTCTTCAAATGACATTCAATTGTTTATCAAATAGAATCACAAGGTTTATAGAACAAAGAGTTTGGCATCAATGAAGCAAAAAACGTAGGTATAGAGTGCGTGTGTTATTAATATCAGTTATGATTTTAGATATGAACAAAGACTTAATACATAATTGTTATTTTAATGTTTTATTTAAATATGAACTAAGCGCTTTAATCCAAACAGTTGATAAAAATATAAAATAATAAATTTCTTTATTAGGTAACTACAGGATATTTGATATCCATACTTAATATTATAAATGTGAAAGTGTGTTTGTTTGTTTGTCTTCTGTTGTTCTTTCACGTGGAAAGAGTGACGGATAGGCGTGATTTTTTTTGTGAAAATAGAGGGCTGGAGACTGGAGAGTGACTTTTTACCGCGGGTAGTTATCTCATTCCTACCTACCTGGTACCTAAAGACGGCCGTAAAGAGGGTGAGTTATTAGTATTGTACATGAAGGCAATCTCTCTGTCGTATATTTAGCCAAAGCTCTTAATTTTTTCCTGATTTCTTTAAAACTGTTTTTGTAATAGGTGCTGTGAGTGTGTATATATATATATATATATATATATATATATTATATATATATATATATATATATATATATATAATTATTTCGTTTTGAGGGTCGTAGCGGAATATTAGATAGCCTTTAACCTTTCTTAAACTAAAAATATGCTATAAGATACCAAAAGATTTTTTAAATAAAATTTCATTATTCCTAAGAGTAATAGATAAAAGTGAGAATGATGTTGCCGGTAACTTTTATTAAATGCTATTTTAGCATAATACACTTGAGATATCTTTTTTCTGTAAATCTCCTTTCTTAAAAAAAATCTTCATCCTGATTACCTAAAAATTCCTGTATTGCAGCGACTACTGCTTCATCATTTTGGAATATCTGTCCTCTTAGAGACTATTGAAGCTTGGAAATAGGGAAAATCAGGAATCGGGAAAATATGGAGGATGCTCAAGTATTTCGAAGCCAGCATCTCGAATTGCAGCCATAGCAACGGCGGACATCGTTACGCATTTTTTTTGTTCTGCATACAAAGAGTCCATAACAGTAGCTCCATGGTCAAGATTTTCTATCATGACTACTCCTTTACTATTCCAGACAAAAGTGCCCGCGGAATGCTTCGCCTTAAATTTCTTAGGGGTTGGGGACGATGGTATTTTCCAAGTCATAGACTGTAATTTTGTTTCTGGGTCGAAACGTTTCATCTCTGGTTATAAATTGAGACAAAAAACGATCAGGATCTTAAAGATCTAATAGTTCCAAAGAATTTCGAGAAATGTTCAGCCTAGTTTGTTTTTGTGCATCGGTAAGAGTTCTGGAGACTCAGCGCACGGATACTTTTTTCATCCCCAAAAGCGTTTGAGTAAAATGCTATGCACACAACCAGTCGAAATCTTTGTTTCTTCTGCTTTAAAACGTACCGTGACATGGTGATCTGCTAAAACAATATTTAAGTAGGTAATAACCATTTATTCGGTCATTACCTACCATTGTGCGGCGGTCCGAGCAAGGGTTTTTTTGGTGGACGTTTTTCCACGTTTAAATTCGGTACACCAACGTGCAATCGTAGAATACAGTGGAGGAGAATTTGCTCCTAAAGTGTCCTGTAAGTCTTGAATAAGTCGTTCCGTAGTGACATTTTTCAAGTACAGATAGGTACTTATTAACCGCGCGCAAACCATTTTTTTCCATTTTCGACAATACCCTACGACAGTCTGCAAGTAAAACACTTTTTAATTACTTTAAAATTATTTCCTTTATTTAAATCTAATCAATATTCTTTCTAAGATTTACGCGAATACTTGACATTTTAAATAAAACTATCTTTTTCGGATTTTTTCGCGAATTTATTTTGATTTTTGGTTCCCGACGTTTCGAATGCTTTACAGCATCCATGGTCACGGGAGAGACTGAGGTGTTAAATGTCTCTAAGGTATTATATAGTTGTTACAGACAGCCTACCCACAATTAACAAAATGAATTCAAAAATTGAAAAAATGGCACTAAAGTACCTTACAACATTTTAACTTTTAACTTTAAACATTTTTATATAATTTTAATTAGCTTTATAATTGAATATGGAATATTATTTATTTAATTTGAGCTGTTATTATTATAATTATTACAATTTTAAAAATATTAATTATTAATCTCCATTTTTAGTGTTGCCATTATTATATTTATAACCATAAAGAAAAAATCTTAATATATTAATTATTTAAGCCACGTAATTGATCTATGTGTAATTTGAAAAAGTTACGATTAATTAAAAATAATAATTTAAATTTAAATTTGCTATTATTTAAAAAACAAATTATTAAGCAACACATTACTACATACATTTACAAATGAAAAAGTGAAAAATATTAATCAGAAATGCTATTTTGATCTACACAGTAAGAACTTACTATTCAATATTCATTGAGAAGTTGAAATGCTTACGGGGACATTGTATAAATTAAGAACTTAAGGACACCATTTTATTTCGTTTTTTCCAGAAAAATACATTGGTGTAATCAGTTTATAAAAATTTGGTCATTAAAGTACACTTCTTTAATGATAATTGAAATAAATTTAATCCTCCAATTTTTAAAAATTTTAAGAGTGTTTTTACAGGACGACCATACAATGTTTTTATTTTTTCAAAAAGTAGAATTTAAGACGAAAAGAATGAGCTCTATTTGAAAATTGAACGATTTTTTTTTAAATGTCCACTTGAAGTTGGGGGTGATTTTCTGCCTTTCGAGACCATAAAACATACTTTTCTCGGAAATGGCTACACATTTCAATTTCATTTTTTTTAAATTTATTATATGTATTTTGAAGATTATATTCCCTTAGTTTTATGAAAATCAAAAGATTATTCTAGAAATGAAAAATTAAAACCAAGAAGAAGTTAAAAAACCGAGTTTTTTGCAAATATCTCGAAAACTGAGGTTACTGTAAAAAGTGTTATTTATAAAGTTGTAGACTTTTATTAGACCTACAAACTTTGTGGAAAGAAATTGAAAAAACCTATTTTTTATGTCTATACATACCTATAATAAAATTCTGAGTCGAATCTCTATATTAAATATTTTTTTGAAAATCGTATTGAAATAATCATTATTATCGATACAGAGGCCGATTCTATAGTTTTTAGTGTTTTTGTCTGTGTCTGTCTGTTACCGCATCACGAGAAAACCACTAGACCGATTCGATCCGGGTCAACTTATAGGATACTTTTTACTGCGGGAAAATATCGCATCTCTGAGAAATCTATACTAAACGTTAAAAAGTAAGCAGGGACGAACCCGAGCGGAGCGAGGGTGAGTCGCTAGTGTATAGATAAAACGTTTATTGACACCCACTTAAAATATTAACGTCAAGCAAATTTGTCCAGATGTTTTATGTACTTAGGTCTTATAGAAATAAAAAGCAGCTTTTATTTTATTTTAGTTACGTAGTGCAACTAAAATGGCAGTGATGTAAGTTTGTAATTTATTTAATTTAAATATAATTATTTTATTATATTATTGTTGTAATATCATGAAACTTTATTTAGATATACAGATACGATAGATTGCTATAACTATCTACCCACTACTATGACTGTATTTTTATGCCTGAAACAATTTCTAAATCCAGCCATTTCAGAGATTAGTCGGAACAAACATACAGACAAACACACAAAAATTGTATAAAATTTTGTTTTGGTATATGTACCGTGTATACATCCATATGCATTTAGTAAAAAGCTGTTATTTAGCCTTTTTAATTTAAAAAGTTAAAATTAATTAAGGATAAATTTTACAATTGAAAAAGTATATAGTAAGAGTGTTGCTTAATAAGTTGTCTTTTTAAATAGTAGCAAACTAAATTATAATTATTATCCTTAATTAATTTTAACTTTTTAAATTACACATAGAACAATTATATGGTTTAAATAATTAATACTATATTTTATATTTTTCTTTATGGTTATAAATATAATAATGGCAACACTGAATATAGATTACTAATTAATATTTTTAAAATTGTAACAATTATAAGAATAACAGCAAAAATTTAATAAATAATATTCCATATTCAATTATAATTAAAATTATAAAAATGTTTAATGTTAAAAAATATTGTAAGGTAATTGGTGCAATTTTCATTTTATTAATTTTGGGTAGGCCGTCTGTAACAACTATACCTTCAAGACATGTAACACCTCAGTCTCTCCCGTGACCATGGATGCTGTAAAGCATTCGAAACGTCGGGAACCAAAAATCAACATAAATCCGCGAAATAATCTCAAAAGATAGTCATATCTAAGTAAATAAAAATTATGATAATCGAAATAGCTTTGAAATAATGTCAAAGTCAATCTAAAGAGTTGTTTTACAAACACGTGAAGTTTTCTGATATACATATATTATGTAGGTACGAGGTACCTACCTACAATTAACGTACGATAAGTGACGTGTGAGTCGTAGTGGATAATATTAAGCTATTACACAAACGAGTATACAATAAAATAATGAATAACAATTATTTTACTCTAAGTATCGACGATTCGACACCATTCATTTCTACTTAGCAACAAAATTTTATCAAAATAGATATGACATAATGACTAAGACCCATACCAATTGTGATAACAAAGTCTGTATATATTTGACTAGAATTCCATAGTACTGTTTGCCGCTAAGCGGCAGTTTGTATTAAAATCGTTCCAATAGTTTGTGCAAATTTCATGAATGTTCGTTAAAAAGAACTTTTTTATTTTTCGAAATGAAAATTATTCTTTATGTTGCGTGTGCGCATACTGTATGTGTACATAATATGTACTTAAACAAAATTTGCCCAACAGTGTTTGACAATCATTTCAAACTACAATTTGACAAAAAGATACAATTTGACAAACATAGACTTTTTTTACAAGCTTATTTTTTATTATTTACCTATATAACTATGCTTATTTTACTTATATTTTTTTGTTAGATTGCAGGTTACATGTTTGTATTTGCAAGCTGAATTTAACCCACTTTCTCTTATCCCACATAGTTAAAATTTTATATATTGGTTCAGTTCCAACATTTTATCCGACCGCATTGAAGCCCACAGGTAGGTTATGTGTTTGACTTGTAAGGATGTAGGTATTTATGTCAAATGGCTTAACCATTTATGATGATTCATAAGTCGTTAGATTCGTCTTCATAGAGTGAATGTCATATACTATATGGATATTATTAAAAATCCAAATGGCGGATTGCAAGCTATGTGTCTTTAGTTTTACACAATTAACATTTTTTTTCATTCAAACTTATCGAGTGGGATAAGAAAGTGAATAAGAGTTTTTAAGAAGCAATCACAAAAATATATACAACTAACAAGCTTAAAAATATTTTGGGAACAGAAATTATTAAATAAAATTCAATATCTATGTGGCCAAAACTAAAAAGTTGAAAATAGAGAGAAAAATTATAAAAATAAGAAACCCGACTGCTTGAAAGGTGAACAATAGGTAAAGATAAAAACAAGTTGATGAAGCAAAAATCAAACTTGTTTCTATTTTTTTAGTTCGATTTTTACAAAGTCGGGTTTATTTATTTTATTTATTTATTTATTTATTTATTTTAGGGAAACAAACAGTACGATATTACATAAATAATTAATAATAATAGATAACACATAAACCAATGAAGCTTCCACAAATTAAACAATACACATATGAAGCAGACCATAATGAAAATGAGAAAAACAAAAAGCTAAACAATAAACTAAAAAATTACAAAATGAAACACTGGTTGACATGAATAATAAAAAAAATAAAAAATAAGGAAAAACATAAAATACATAAAATACAAATAATTTATCTTGTATTTTTTTTTATTATAATAATAAATGTCACCTCATTCTCCATCTAGGACTGGCTCCAGGTGAAGCAAATTCACGACGGTCAACAGTACAGATACAATTTTATATGCGCAACTAGCATTGCCCGCGACTCCGCCCACGTTCAGATGACCAAAAACAAAATTCTTAGGTTTTACACATTAGTAAACTCTTACATTGCAGATTTTGTATTGTTTCTCAGAGATGAGATATTTTCCCGCGGTAAAAAGTATTCTATATGTTGACTCGGATTACCAGCTATCATCATACCAAATTTCATCAAAATCCCTCCAGTGGTTTTTCCGTGATGCGGTAACAGACAGACCGACAAAAATTCTAAAAACAATAGATTCGGCCTCTGTATCAATAAAAATGTCTATTTCAATAAGATTTTCCAAAAAATATTTAATGTACAGATTCGGCTTAGTTACAATTTTATTATATATATATATAGATATAGATAAATTAATACTTTCTTAGATTTCTTATTCTTATCTCTTCTTGAGTTTTTCTCGAATTCATTTTGATTTTTATTTTCCGTCGAATTCGATTGCTTTACAGCAATCATGGTCACGGGAGAGACTAAGGTCTTCTTTGCTTAAAAGATACTTTTATTAAATACTCTTGGCTGTGCTTGAGCTCTTGGCTTGAGTTGGCTCCAAATGACATCTTTTTAGAGGTCAACACGAATAATTCAACATACATACGAAATTTTGTATACGTATTAAATTGTAATAGGGTCTTGGACTATTTTATGAAAAGTATCTCAGCCTATTGTTTACATAAATAAAATGCCGCTAAAAATATTTTACCGCAGAAATTTCTGTATTCTTATGTTAAAAATTCGAAAATTATTTTTCACTTTTGAATTTGGCGCTAAAACGCCACTATTTTAACAATCGTCCAGCGTGACGTCACTTATCATACAGAGCGTGTGTAGACTATAAAGAGCTCGATTATATTCCGTAATCTGTGGGCTCGAACGATTAATTATTAATTGAAAAGGGAACAAGAATACTGAAAATTAGTGCAATTAAGATTAGGTCAGTATTGTTCAGTGCCATTATGTGTAAATAATACCAATAAGACAAAAAACCAATCCATAAAATCAATGATTTACGTCTATAAAGATAATTTTGATGTGAGTATGCATTACAGTATAAAATATTCATTGAACTATATTTATTACCAGACGCAACACTGGTCACTGCTGTAGGTATGTTATAAGTCTGTATTTTGTTATGATGTTATGCTTAGAGATTATTTATGTTCCTTAGATTATTTTAAGACTAATAAGATTTTTACACCTTTTAATTTGTGTAATACCTAGTACTTAGATAGATAAAGTCAGGGTTTTTAGCGAAAAATTCCGCCACCATCATGACATCGATACATGATTTGAGTTACCAGCTCGAATAAATTTGTTCGCCATGATATTGACCAGGAACGTAAGTAAATTTAAATATTAATTTACTTTAACGATTAAAACTTTGAGTGACTATGTAAGTGAATTATGTTAAAAATAAAGAAAAATCATGATTTTTATTTATTATATATTATTATTCCTTTTAATAATGAATTCTAGCCCCATAAACTACCGCTTACAAAACATCCTATCATTTTATTACTACAGTCCAAGACCCTATTCAGTTGAAGAAGAATGGAAGAATGCGCTTAAAATAAACTTATAAGAGCTTGTTTTTAAAATATTTTTTTAATACTAATTTAAAAATGTTGTTCTGACTGTTGACTTATATTGATAATAATAATTATTTAATTTTTTTTTAACGTGCGTATTGCAGAAATGACCTCATGATTTTATTTCAGTAGGTACCGGTTATGATTTTTTATCTTAAAGATCGAATTTCAAGAGTCATAAGTCGATATTAAGTTCAGGAATTAATTTTAGCAAAGTAAAGGTCATTTAAGGCCTTTCTATTTACTGTCGTGACATGTTTGATGTGACAAAAGACAAGGAGGGGTTTCTATAAATCGAACCAGTTTAAAAAACAAAAAAATTATAATGCAAAATGAGAACATAGATTAAAAAAACTTAAAAAACCGACTTCCAGACACTAAAATGTAAAAAATCACTAAACGGGGGTTTTTATTTATAATAGATACCTAATCAGATATTTTCGAAGTTATTAGTTGTTTATTTTTTTAAAAAGCGCTCGACCGATTTCGATAAAATTTATATGGGACCACCTAGCCATAATACCCTTTGAAACAAAAAAAAATCCAAATCGGTTCAGGCGTCTTCGAATAATCGGGTATTCACCGGTACATAAAAAAAAGATACCGACGAATTGAGAACCTCCTCCTCTTTGGAAATCGATTAATAATATACATAGGTACAATATATTTTATACAAATATTTGATAAAAGCAGGTACAGCTTAACTCGATTTAAAAAATATTATATAATTATTTGAATGGATCAAGTACGTAATAAATATCTTGAATAAATAATAAATAAATAAATAGTAATAAATATCTAATATATTTAAACGAGCAATTCTTGTATATATCTGAATCTCGGAAACGGCTCCAACGATTTTCATGAAATTTAAAAGTATACAAGGGGTTTCGGGGGCGATAAATCGATCTAGATTAGATTTATGTCTGGGAAAACGCGTGTTTTCGAGTTTTCAAGCGGTTTTGTTTCGCATTATTCCACGCAAAATATGGTCGCTAATTCGCACGCTAGGACATACTCGTAAACATCGTGGTCAAACGGCCAAGGCGCAAGTTTGACATTCACAGGTGTCTGGGTTCGTATCCCGGTTGGATACAAAGTAAAACTTTTGTTTTTTTTTTGTACTTATTCAAATTTTTAGTTTGTTTTTATAAATGTTTTTTTGGCCAAAAACTCCGAGCGCATCTCGGTCGCCCAGGTTCTATTATATAAAATAAAATAAAGGCCTAGCTAAAGAGGTTAGATACCTACATATTTTGAAAACACGCGTTCGTATCTCAGATAAAAGCGACTATCGCATAACAAAATATTTACTTTATGTAATCTGTCATTAAATTTGCACTTTTTTACTGTATCTCCACCACCTTCGACCTTCAAAATGTATCTACTGCAATAAAAAATAATGATAAATATTTAATATGCCCGCATTATCGTCCATATTGATATATTTATAATTGTCATGTACCTAGGTATATAAAATATATGGTTGATAATTTCAACTTTGGCAAGTTCAAAAAAACTAAAGGATTTTGCTTACTATTCCAAAATTGACATTTACAGTAGTAAGCTATACATATAATAGAATTGTAACTAAGTCGAATCTGTACATTAAATATTTTTTGGAAAATCTTATTGAAATAGACATTATTATCGATACAGAGGCCGAATCTATGGTTTGTAAAATTTTTTCTGTCTGTCTGTCTATCTGTCTATTACCGCATCACAGAAAAACCACTGGACAGATTTTGATGAAATTTGGTATGATGATAGCTGGATATCCGGGTCAACATATAGGATACTTTGTACCCTGGGAAAATATCTTATTTCTGAGAAAAAATACAAAAACTGCAAAGTAAGAGTATACTAATATATAAAACCTAAGAATTTGGTTTTTGGTCATTTGAACGCGGGCGAAGCCGCGGGCAATGCTAGTGTATGTATATAGAAAACAGATTTTTTCTTTAAAAAATATATAAATTGTAATTATTTTGTTATGTGTATTAGGTATAGTCATAGTGAGTATTAAAAATAGTCACGTATTAAATACATCGGGTAAATAGCATTTACGGCTTAAACACCCTTAAGCACTTTTTTTCTCAAAATTCTCCATTTTCGATTTGCATAATGTGACTTAATTGCATTGGTAATATGGTCAATTTGCTCCTTCAAGGCTTATGTGGTCATGAGTATACATGCGTAAACATTGTTTCTTAAAAAAACAAAAAGAAAAATCCAATGCGTTACCTGTAAGATCGGGAAATGACACATGAGGTAAAAGATTTATTTCTCGAACCGAATTATTAATAGTAGGGGAGCCCAAGAGGGGATTTTCTGTAGTTACTCGAGCGCGGCAGATTAACATAAAAGAGGTTACCTTGCACTCTATTGAGTACTTTCACCACAATATAAGTCTTCTATATAAAGGGGCGCGTCTAGGGAAGCCGATTAAAATATTTAAAAAATGTTTTGATAAGGTAAAAATACTGGAAACCGTCAGATTAAGGTGTGGTAGGTTAGTCACATCCTGAAAAGTGTCCAATTTAATAGTCTGCCGATTTGCACAAGCCTAAGAGGCAAAAATCATCATAAACTTTATAGTCGATTTTTGCCTCTTCGGCTTGTGCAAATCGGCAGATTATTAAATTGGACACTTTTCAGGATGTGACTAGCCTACCACACCTTAATCTAACGGTTTCAAGTATTTCTACCTTATCAAAACATTTTTTAAATATTTTAATCGGCTTCCCTAGACGCACCCCTTTATATAGAAGACTTATATTATGGTGAAAGTACTCAATAGAGTGCAAGGTAACCTCTTTTATGTTAATCTGCCGCGCTCGAGTAACTACAGAAAATCCCCTCTTGGGCTCCCCTACTATAAAACAGTGATTTTTAAATAAAATTATATTTTGGGATTTTTTTCGCGGATTTATTTTGTTTTTTAGGCCTCGAAATTTCGAATGCTTTACAGCTAACATGGTCACGAGGTAGAAAAAATACTTAGTGATGATGATGCCTCCAGTCTAAAATCCACACTGAATGATAACATATTACGCATGCATATTTCGTTCTGAATTCGAAATGCGACCTTCCTGTCGATTAACGGAGCTATAGATAACAAAGAGGTTCATCGTTGAAGTTCATGTTGTTCGAAAAATTAGCAGTCACTTTTAGTTATCCCATAATCCATTCGACGGACTCTCTTCACTTGGTAGGTGGCCAGTTGGCTGCAGAATATCCTGAGCAAATATGAATACCTACTGATTGATCTAGACTCCTTGAATTCCTAAATTTATCTTAACTGTTATCATGCTGTATTTTTATGTCGTTTCAAAATAATCTAATTTTTAAGAAGACTAGTGCCCGATTTCACCAACATCCCATAAGCTACCACCTACGTTTGGGATCCCTAGCTTAAAAGTTTCCCTAAACTAGCTCCTAAATTAAGTTTTGTTTTGCCATCCTCGGAGCCCGTATTTCTAGTACCTATATTTAGGTGGCATTTTAACATTTAGGTGACCCCTAACTGTCGGTAAAACAGAAACTGTCCCCTAACAGCCCCCTAACCATGCTTAGGGGATCCCTTAAACTTAGGTGACGTTTGTGAAATCGGCCATAAGAGTTTTAAGGTTTTCTGTTTAGCAGTGATTGTTGACTGAAAACGTCGACGAGCTAATGTTCTTTTAAAATAAATAAGCAAACACTGCAATTGCGGAATGAGTACTTTCCTGATCGTGAAATTTTCCCTTTTGTATAATTAGATTTGTAAGACCAAATTTTGCAATTCAAAATTTAATGCCATTAAACTTTTAATTTCAGATACGTAGAAATGCAATGTATTTATTTGTCTATATGTTAGTTACAATCCTAATTAATGAAAATAGCTGCACTTGACATTAGCCAGCCTGTCAAGATAAGTCTGTAATGCATGTTTATATAAACATAAAAAAATACTTACGTAAAAATTATTTGCGGTACGGCACTCTTGAAGGTCAGACTAGCATTTGTCCATTATAAAAAAATATATTTAAAAATCGGTTCGGCCAACAAAGTATAGGTATAATCGGAAAGTTTGTTAATTGGTCGTTGTGAAGAATACTACTATACGAAGGTGACCGTTTGCAGTGAGTTTTATTGGGTATTACTGGCCCTTCATCCGTCTGCATGAGCGGCGAGTGGACCGAAATGTATTTTTGCAAGTGAGAAATGAATTCAAATATAATTTTCTTGGATAAGAGTTAAAACACACCATTTTTTTCTAGGAAACGAAGGGACTCGGTTACGGTCCCCGAAGGATAGATTTGTTTGTGTTTTTCTATATATGGTCCAGATCCAGTCCAAGTATCTTGTGGGTATATACAATTTTTACGCAAATCTTTTTTATTATTATACTTTAAAGAAGTAATTAATACATTTACACTCACAAAATTATTTAACGCAATATTCATATTAATTCCATATTTAAAAACTTTAGCCTTGTACAAAATTTTTTGGACACTTTTTGATCTCGATTCGGCACTGAGAACATTGCATAAGATGCCTTACCAATTACGCCGCTCATACGCAGCGGGCATCATTTCTACAACCTCCAAGAACGAAATTTATAGTATTGTAACTTTGCTTTCCTTATCGAGTGAAGAAATTATGAGAAGTTTTGTTTGATCAAAGAATATTATTATTTATAAAAAGAAAAAAAAAGTAATTTAAAAGTTTAATTAAAAACACATTTCACTACTCCATACAAGGAATATTAATTCACGTTAATAAAACTAACAAAAAATCGTTATCTATATCTATACATATAATAAAATTGTAACTAAGCCGAATCTGTACATTAAATATTTTTTGGAAAATCTTATTGAAATAAACATTATTATCGATCCAGAAGCCGAATCTATACTTTTCAGAATTTTTGTCTGTCTGTCAGTTTGTCTGTCTGCCTGTCTGTCTGTCTGTCTGTTACCGCATCACGAGAAAACCACTGGACAGATTTTGATGAAATTTGGTATGATGGTAGCTGGTTGTCCGGGTCAACATATAGGATACTTTTTACCGCGGGAAAATATCTCATTTCTGAGAAAAAAATACAAAAACTGCATTTGAAGCATTGTAATATGTAAAACCTAAGAATTTGGTCATCTGAACGCGGGCGGAGCCGCGGGCAATGCTAGTTAGGTATATAATTTTGTATCAACATTAAAATAAAATTGATTTTGAGTAAAACGATGTAAAACGTTTCTTAGTAACTGTAACGGACATGAACAGTATTGCAAAGCCATTGTTGAAATAATTCGTTCTGTCACATTAATATATTGAGAGTTTAAGAAAGTTATATAGCTCAAGGTCCCTTTCAAAGTGTTGGCGGATTGTGTTAAAACGTCAATTCCACTCAATCATACTTATTTTATGTTTTCTTTCCGATTCCAAAGAACGTATAGAAAATAGAAACGTGACTTGCTAGGTAATATGTCATATCCTCTAATATAAAATTATTTAATATATGTCAATTGCCCGCGGCTCCGCCCGCGTTCAGATGATCAAAAACCAAATTCTTAGGCTTTACATATAAGTACACTCTTACATTGCAGTTTTTGTATTTGTTCTCAGTAATGAGACATTTTCCCGCAGTAAAAAGTATCCTATATGTTGACCCGGATAACCAGCTATCACCATACCAAATTTCTTCAAAATCCCTCCAGTGGTTTTCCTGTGATGCGGTAACAGACAGACAGACAGACAAAAATTCTAAAAACTATGGATTCGGCCTCTGTATCGATAATAATGTCTATTGCAATAAGATTTTCCAAAAAATATTTAATGTATAGATTCGGCTTAGTTACAATTTTATTATATGTATAGATAGATGACAAGTGCCTATATCTAAAGCAATTTTGCACAAAAAATTTTTAACTTATATTTGGAAAATAAATACGTTATTCTAATTTCTGTTTTTTTATACCTATTGATTTATTTTAATCATCTGCATGTCGATTACTTCATTATTAAATATGTATTTAAAAAAAGTTCATTTTGGGATATATTGACTCGCGCGGACTATCTATACATAATGAAGTGTTAAAAAAAATGTCACATTTCAACAGAACTGCTTTTCGAGCCGGTGCTAGCTTACTACACTGACGCTCTTTTAATTAAATTGACGAATAAAAGTTCTTGTATAGGTCTAATTGACTAAAACTAAATTTTATTTCAATTCATTTGTCGTTTTTCTACCTTCCTTCGTCTTGAAGTCTCAACTAAATGATATAAAAATTAGACTCGCTCGAAGCCTCATTAGAATATCATTGATGTATTATGTTGTTGACATAATATTATAAGCTAACTAGCATTGCCCGCGGCTCCGCCCGCGTTCTAATGACCAAAAACCAAATTCTTAGGTTTACATATTAGTATTCTCTTACATTGCAGTTTTTGTATTTTTTCTCAGAAATGAGACATTTTCCAGCGGTAAAAATTATTCTATATGTTGCCCTGGATAACCAGTTATTACCATACCAAATTTAATCAAAATCCCTCTAGTGGTTTTTCTGTGATACGCTAACAGACAGTCAAAAATTCTTAAAACAATAGGTTCGGCCTCTGTTAGCGATAGTAATGTGTATTTCAATAAGATTTTCCAAAAAATATTTAAAGCACAGATACGGCTTAGTTTTTAATGAATCTATAGGTGTAAATAATTTATAAAACCAAAAAGATTGTTCTTTGATAATTTGAACACGGGCGGGGCCGCGGGTAATTTAGTAGTACTCGTAATTCTAATAAAGTCATAGAAAGGTCTAATTTGTAGATTCATTTTTTTGGAATTTAAACTACATATTTTAAAGACATATGGCGACATCTATTGACAAATATCTAAATAATACAAAAATAAATATTCCTTAAAAAAACTTTTTTAATGAATAAAATAGTGATATTAATATACTTTTTCAAGATTAGCTATTATTAATAGTTTTTGTCATATTTTGTACGTTAACTTGCTAAAATGTATATAGTATCATCGTTTTTTTAGATAAATATAGTAATGAAATAATAATAAGGCATTTTCTGCATTACCTACATATATTATATAATATTATGTTCTATGTAGTACTATGTTTGCGGGAGTTCAGACTGTATAGGTACTTGGCTTATTAAGTATTCAAATATCCCATGAGAACCATTTAATGGAAGAACATAATATCTATACATATAATAAAATTCTAACTGAGTCAAATCTGTACATTAAATATTTTTTGGAAAATCTTATTGAAATAGACATTATTATCGATAAAGAGGCCGAATCTATTAGTTATTTGCGGTAGTTTATTTATTAGTTTTTAGAATTTTTGTCTGTCTGTCTGTCTGTCTGTCTGTTTGTCTGTTTGTCTGTCTGTTACTGCATCACAGAAAAACCACTGGAGGGATTTTGATGCAATTTGGTATGGTGATAGCTGGTTATCCGGGTCAACATATAGGCTACTTTTTACCGCGGGAAAATATCTTATTTCTGAGAAAAAATACAAAAACACAAAAACTGCATTGTAAGAATATACTAATACGTAAAACCTAAGAATTAGGTTTTTGGTCATCTGAAAGCGGGCGGAGCCGCGGGCAATGCTAGTATATTATAATTCTTCTGTATGTGTGCTAATCACCTAATTCCTCCTAAACGACTGGACCGATTATGATGAAATTTCGTGTGTATAATTCAATGGATTCCTGGATGGTTTGAATTTACAAATGGACCCGGTAGGTGGCGCTGCAGTCAGTGTGTCATCAAATTATTATTAATTATAACAAAGGCAAAGACTGTTTTTTTAGTAGATTGAACGCGGGCGAAGCGGCGGGCACTGCTAGTTATATATAAATATATATTGTATATAAACATATATAAATATATACATACAAACTACTGCTCACGTCTACTCATACATCTAAATTAATTGTTTCTATGTATGTTTATTATTATTGGTGTAGCTCCAACGTGTGAACTAAAGATATTTAAAGATATTTAGCAAAATCATTATCTCAATACATTAAGCACGAACAATTGCATGCGAATTCCTATTTTATTTATAAAATGTATGTTGAACAAAACTCTGTACATATTAACATTAAATTTTTAACCGACTTCCAAAAACGAGGTTCTCAATTCGTCGGAATCTTTTTTTTTATGTATGTTCACCGATTACTCAAAGACGCCTGAACCGATTTGGAAAAGTTTTTGGTTTGTTTGAAAGGGTTTCCCAGGTGGTCCCATATAAATTTTATCGAAATCGGTCGAGCGGTTTTTTAAAAAATCAACAATAAATATTTTTTAAACAAATTGCTTAATCGAATATGTTATTAAAAATTTTCTTCCTACAAATTACCCGCTTATTACGTTTACACTAAAAATATAAAAATAAAAACTTAAAAAAAAAACCGACATCCAGGCACTAAAATGTAAAAAATAACTAAACGGGGGTTTTCATTTAGAATAGATACCTAATCAGATATTTTCGAAGTCGGTGCCAGCGGACAATATTTTAAGATATGAATATCTAATAGGTAAATATGTATTTTACGTATCAAAATATATTAGATTTTCTATGCGTCAGCTGGCACCGACTTTTAAAATATCTGATTAGGTATCTGTTCTAAATGAAAATCCCCGTTTAGTTACTTTTTACATTTTAGTGCCAGGAAGTCGATTTTTTTAAGTTTTATTTTTAATTATAAATAAATATGACCCCCATCGATAAGAATCTACCGATATCGATGTTATTTAGTATTAACTTTACTTTTTGCAAAACAAAAAGTTATTGACATTTTCGTAATTTTTTTTTGCATTTTTGCAATGATAGGTTAGAATTTGTAATTAAATCATGTAAAACGAGTATTTTATTATGTAAAACGAGTATTTTTTTCCATTATTATTGTTATGTAAAGAACTCCTACTTCAGGATTTTGACAACATAAAATTCAGTGGCGAGTAACTTATCTACTTGTTGTAATCTAAAACACTAATATAGAAAAACCTTAATATATTTCGAAAGTTTATATTGTGTGACAGAATGTCTTAATGTCATACTGATAATCAATTTGTTTTATTGAACCCATTAACAATTGTGTGCATAATATTGCAACAGTTCTTCGAGGGCAACCTTCACAGCTTCAGTACTGAATCTACTGTAGGTTTGCGTGGGCCGCTGTTTTGTGTACAAGTTATTGTTCGAATACGATTCTTAAGATATATATTTATGAGATTTACCTTAACTATCCATAAACGTTATGTTTTAGTAGAGTTCTGACTTTGTGGTTTTGTTAGCATTGTTTAGTTCTGGTGAAAGATGATAAGTAGAGGTATATGTTGGTAAGTGTGTTTTGTGTATGCATTTATTATATATATATATATATATATATATATATATATATATATATATATATATATATATATATATATATATAAAGTTAGTTACTTACTATGTACCTAGACCGATTGCTGCATAATACAGAATATGAGACTTTTTCATAAATATATTCGTTTTTTACTACGAATTTAAAAATATATACTACGTTTTTTAAGCTTTTTTGTATGTAAACAAAATTTTTTTTTTTACAAATAAAATTTTATTCCTTCGAGGATGACGAATCTTAAAAAAACATCTATACCTAAGACTTTCCTTACGTTTTTTGGCGTTAAATAACTATTTACTTTCAAAGTTCTTCAGAATCCTAAATAGTAGGACCATTGAACGAGTAGGCACCATTTTTTACTTGGAAAATGTCGTAATTTTCTTTTAAACGTTCTCAATTAATTTCATTCTCTAGGAAATGAAAAATGTTTAAATAAAAAACTTATTTAGAAAAGTGAGTGTGAATACGAATTTGTATACTTCTAACTCTAAAGATAGCATACTTTATCATCTATTTAACCCCATCATGGTATGAATTTTATATAATAATTTAGCGCTCATCTACGGTATAGGGAATACTTTGAATTTGTGCGGGTTCGTGGGACATGATATTACCGATATTTTCTCGCAGTTCAATACAAGTTAATGAAATAAAAATAGGCATTATGTGGCGCTGGTAGTAGTTTCTATTTAGTATATATCTAATTCATTTAGAATTTACGCATTTAACATGCACTAAAAAAGATCCATGCTTCATAGATAGGTACATATAAGAACTTTAAGAGAAGCACAGACTGTACGAGTATAAGTAGGCTCAATAAAGTAAAACCTAATTAATACTATTTTTTTTCTTTTTTTATTAGCCGCCTCTAGGTACAATAAAAGCAGTTTTATTCACTGTTCAGTTGTTTTTAAGTTATGCTTGGTCAAATAATTGGATAGACGAGAGAAGTAAAATTGATAAATAAAAACATATAGGTATGACTTATTCTGACCTGATTGATTGAGCTGATGATTCTGAAGTGACCATAATGCGTCTCGTTGATCTAATGGCTAGTGTGAGGTTTGGTTCGAGGTTCAAGTTTCGAGGTTCGAGGTTCTAGGTCAGGCCATGTATAGACCATGTATATGGAATTTTTATGTCAAGAAAATCTCATTAGCAGCCCGAAGTTGGGTAATTCTCTGTGTTACTTCTGTACCTTGAAAAGAATGTAAATTGGTCCTGCGCCTGATTTCTCACCAGTCGTGTCGAAGTATCGTCCGATCGGACTTTGAGAATGAAAGGAAAAGAGAATGCACTTGTTTGTGCATATTATTGTGCACTATAATATTTCCCGCGCACATGGTTGGTCCCATTGTGATTTGCCTCCGAAATAAGTCAGATCAGGAGCTGATTCTTATTTCATTTCCATAGATTTTTTAGTTTTCAATCATCCATAGCAATGGTCTCAGCATAGACTTCAGAATGTTATTAGTACCTTAGTAAAGAATGTTTTATGTTAAATTTTTCAAATTTAGTAACTACTTTTTTAGCGCAAGCGATAATTTTTATGGATGTATTCTATCAAAATTCCAACCTTTACGAGTACCTTTATATTTACGAGTGGATTGGTTCGAGTTGACAATTCAGTCAGGACTAACAGCTTAGCTTAAAACTAAAAACAATTGTCTATACAAGAAATAGCAACATCCATACTAATATTATAAATGTGAAAGTGTGTTTGTTTGTTTGTCTTTCTTTCACATCGAAAAGGATTGACGTGATTTTTAGTGCGGAAATAGTTGGAGGGCTGAAGAGTGACATAGGCTACTTATTACTGCTTAAGATAACAAACAACACACTATAATACGGTATGCACGGACAACACGTTATAATACAACCCAAAAATTATTTCTGATCAGGATTACTTGAAACTTGGTACTTTTTCGAAATTCATCCCTTAAGAGGGTAAAATAAGCCATGAAAGTTTATATGAAACCTACTTTTTTAGTTTTTCTGTAGTTTTAACGCGAGCCACGGATTCTTCTTTTCTTACAATTCTATTAAACCTTCAGTTAATCTAAAATCGATTTCGAAACTTCCTTTTATAACATCCTAACATTTCTATTTTATGTAGAGCGAAAATAAAAATGACGTACATAATACATACCTACTTATTTAATATTCGTGTACTGAATTGAGTATACTGTAGTATCTGTATATTTATATGCACCTATATTGATATGCATATTATATAGGTATTACATTGAAAATTAGTATGATGTACCTACCTATATACTTATGTATCTTCGGGTTGAACGTAAACCATATCGAAATGGTAATATTTAAGTATTTTCTTACACGAATTACCAATGATATAAAAACTATATGTATTTATAAATAACTATGCTTATAGAAATAAAACAAATAAGTACACGTGTACATATGTCTATCCCATTGCAAAATGGCAATCACATTTCATTTTCATATTTCGTTGAGATCATATTATTGCAATTTGTACTATAAAAAACCCAAACAACCACTATAAGAACTGCTTGTCATTTGCAATCGAGACTTCCAAACGGATTATGCTGCTTAGTATTTTACAGCTGGACAGAGATTCGAGAAAAAAAAAATAAGATAGTCTGTTACTAATACTTTTAGGATTTACTTAAAAAAAAAACTATAAAGTACGTTTGAAACATCGGGAACCAATATTTAAAATAAATCCTGGAAAAAATCCGGAAAGATAGTTTTATTTAAAAGGTAGCTATTTTTATCAATTCATCATATCTCATAAAACGCAAGAGAGACTCAGTCGAAAGCTAATACTAAATAAGTATACGATTAAAATAAATTCATAGGTTAATAATGATTAAATAATAATAGGTAAATAATAATAATTGGTAAAAGTGGTTAGAAAAAAAAATAATCACATAAAATAAAGTACTCATAGACATAGTATACATTAAACATACAATTTATTATTTAGTATTAAAAAATATTACTCTAAATGCAACCGAAGTCGAGCGGCACTCGTTCAAGGTGGTAAAATAGGGGATGAAAGTTTGTATGAAACCTAGCTTTCAAGTTTTTTGCTACTTCTTTGAAGCCGCGGGTAGTGTGCTAGTCCATAGTAATATTATAAATGCAAAAGTGTATTTGTTTGTCCTTCTTAAACGTCGAAACGAAGTGACGGATTGGCGTGAGTTTTTGTGTGGAGATAGTTGGAGGGCTGGAGAGCGACATAGGCTACTTTTTACCGCGGGAAAATATTTAATTTCCACGGGGAAAAAATATTAGAATTACTTGAAACTTGATACTAATAATGCTCTTCAATAAAATTAAATAAATACGTGTTTAAGCATTTTTCGAAATTCGTCCCATAAGGGGGTAAAATAGGGGATGAAAGTTTGTATGAAAATCTTTTTAGAGTTTTTTATAGTTTTAGCGCGAGCGAAGCCGCGGATTTTGCTAGTTTCTTATAATTCTGGCCTTGGTGTTTCACCAAGACATTATGTATTTGGCAAGTGACAGTAGACTATTTTATTCTAGTGTTATTCTTACGATACGTTTATTTCCATGGCGATAATAGATATTGTAACGCTTACGGCTTTAATGATTTTGCAAGTTGAGCAATATCTGCACGCGTGAGTAAATAGATTGATACTTGTCATTAAACTATAATATCTCAAATAAGTAATCTATAATGACGTAGATCTAATCTGACTATAATATAAATGCGATAAGTATGTGTGTTTGTTACTCCTTGACACGGAAACGGGTGGACCGATTTGGGTGAAATTTAGGACATCTGTAAGGTTCGTTCCCTCCCCTTCGTAGAACTAACGTGGAGTTAACTCGCCCATTCCAAAACTAAGTCGATTTAGCTAGTAATTGTGCAAGAAAATTCGATATATTTTCCGAACCCCCAAGTAAAATAAAAAAAAAATTGTCTATAAAAATTAAAAAAGATCATCTTGTCATATTTGTAATTTTTTAAGTGTTTTTATAATTGTTGTGATTTGAAACTCAATGAAACGAAAATGCGACACTAAAAAAATAGACATACACATAAATACATAGGATATACGAGTATATAAGATTAAGCCGGCAAGAGAATGAGATAGAATAAATTGCCATGTCGCCACGGTACCTAACCGTTGTTATTGTTGGACAAATATATAATATTATATTCTTTCCGTATATGATATTCTATAAATATATGATTTTAATATGTCTAATATACCTTATTTAATTATTGATTTGTTTTAATTTAATTGCGATATTCGCCATTCAACCGCGCGTGAAGGTTACACGCACCCATTTTCTTACTGTTCTGTTATATTTGTGGTTGGCCTGCTTATTTTTTTTTATTGACTTACTATCTCGTATTTTTGTTAACATTTACTTTTAAATTTTCCTGTACAAATATATTATGCATGCGGTACTTATCATTGGAAGTAGTAGATTGTGAAACACCATCGACTATATGTATGTATCTATAAGAACTTCGATACCAAATAAATACACAAATAAATGAGACTGATGTTACACATAAGGTATTGTGAGGCACCTAGGTACCCTAACGAAAAAAGTGTAAATCACCAGCATTTAAATAAAACTGTTTTTGCCTTAAGTTTATAAGTAATTATGAGAGATGTAGGAATAATGATCTCTATAACATTTTGAAAATTTTGTGTGCATTTTCGTTCATTTCTCTATAATTTAAAATATGTATTAAGAAAACAACAGCAAGAGACTTCAATAAAACACTAGAAATATAAAATTATTTACATAAATTAATAAATATTTGGTTATATAATCAACCAAAAATTTTCACTTTTCTACTCAATAGTAGGGTCGAATCCATCTCCAGTATTCACCAAGGCATGTTACTTGATGAATATTGTTACGTTCTATGAGTTCAGGGATCGGAAATTAAAGCACGTCTTTTACACTATTGATGTTTTAATGCTCTTGGTTGACAAAAGTGACTTATAGAGATTCACGCGCAGTAGGTATATACATAGTTCGGGTTAAACTCAGTCACTGAACACTAATTTTCGCCACTGGATACACTTTCACTATAACTTCACTCCACTTTTCTTTTCTTTTCACTTTTTCGTACTTCTTCTGAGTTTTCACTTAGCTTCGAAATTCAACTGATCTACACACTGCCGGCCTTTTTATATGCATAAACAAAGAACATTCTAGTATTCCAAAAATTTGTTCCTTACTCACTCTTACACACGGCAATTTACGATTAAATGTTCTTGCCTGAATTCAAAACTTCTAGTAATTTCGATGCCTTTTACGAATGTTTTGATTTTCTCTTACTCTTACACACAGCAATTTACGATTAACTGTTCTTGTGTAAATCTCGAATCTTCTAGTAATTTCGATGCCTCTCAGAAAATGTTTTTGACAACTGTCTTAAGATCTATAAAGCATGCTTCAGGCGTGCCTTTTTAATTATAAATTTCGGCGTAATGACGTTACACTCTCCATTACGCGACAATATCTTATTTCTCCATTAGTGAATTTGTCAAAAGCAAAATACCTATGTACTGAATAAAAAGATTTCTCATACATATTAACCATTGTCTAATTAGTATAGTAACTAACTTTAAATATGTAGGTTTATGTTATATTATAGATCTAGAGAATATTATCACGTAACATATCTCTATTTTTATAATAATCTTTATAAAAACGGAAAACTGTGGATTATAGAGGTATTTGTTATTATATGTTAAAAAACAATGACTTTTAATATCTTTGAACAATGGGAGATCATTAATTCGTAAGCTATTATTCTTTTTTGTTGCATTTAAATTATAGGGATACAAGGTACAGGATATTTATTTATCGGGTGTACACTGTTTCAAGTCAAATTATATATAAATAACCCGAAAAGTTTTCACTGCGATAACCATTACAAACAATGCCATGCTATTTTGAATATGCAAATACAACGTAAAATTACTCATCAGTAGCTCAGTTTGATAGTGAGTACCTGAGCAACCGAGCTTCGCTTGGAGTTTTTGGCCCAAATTTCTTTAAAAAAAAACTAAAAACTTGAATAAATACAAAAAAATTACTACTTTGTATCCAACTGGGATTCGAACTCGGACACCTGTGATTGTCAGTCTTGCGCTTTGGCCGCTTGCTTCGATCAACATAGTATTGTTGATCGAAGGCCGCTTGATTACGATGCTTATGCCCGCACGCATAATATTAATTGAAGCTTTACAACAGTTAGATTTTCCATTTTGTATATGAATGAGATACTTACCTATGTATATTTATTTACAATGTAGTACATATATGTACATACAAATTTCTTTAATTTAACGTAGATAAATAACAATTATTTAAATTAAAAATTGTCTTAAAATAAGAACTGAGATGATGTCTTTTTAATTATGACGATTAAGTCTATAAAGAGATTAAGATACGAGTATAAGATCAAGAGTACGTCCTTGTTTGTGACTCACGTCTTACACAAGGAAGTTATGTTTAACATATTTTTTCTCGTTGAGTATTGTTTTATAAAATTAAAATTAATAATTTTAATAAAAATGTTACTGTCTATTTCAAAATAATAGTTTTCATAATAACATTATGAAATTATCTGAATCTGTGATTTTAAATTACACGTAACTATACTATCAAATATTATCTTTTCATAAGTTTTTCATTTAATATCCCACAAGGTGGGTATATTGTTGTTTTCGGCCAATATGTGTAGTAAAAAACTACCAGTTTACGTTAAAATCAATTTATCTATTAGAGCAAGATCCCAGGGCCACCAGACGTCACGTATTTTCTAACTAACGAAATGTGGACGATTGAGTAGTGTTAGTATGTAGTAAGATCGCATGCCTACCTTCTAGACGGCCAATTTCCAGGTATAAGGTAATCAAGGTACATAAAAACATTATGTACTTACCTCACGTAAATTCTCCAAGCTGATTTTCACCTATATTTTAGACAATATCGTTAAAAATAAGATATTATTCCCAGACACTTTCAGTTGGCCGAATTTCTTTGCAGACGCTTTAAAGATCCCAAAATAATTACTTACCTTCATTTTAAATAAAACTATCTTTTCGGATTATTTCGCGGATTTATTTTCTTTTTTGGTTCCCAACGTTTCGAATGCTTTACAGCAACCATGGTCACGGGAGAGACTAAGGTTATAGACGTCTCAAACACATATTAGTTACAGACAGTGCCTACCCACTATTTTACAAAAATAATTTCAAAAATTCAAAAAATGGCATTTAAGTACCTCACAATATTTGTTGATTTTTATTTCTAAACATTTAAAAAAATATATAATAAATATTATGATTATAAATATTACAATTTTTTTTACAATTTAAAAAATTATTTAAATTGTACCTACCCTGCAAGCTGTTTTAATAAAAAAAACCTATAAAGTAAGTATATTAAATATGTACATATATGTATATCTAACCAAGCTAGCAGGTAGGCATGCGATTTTAGTACATACTAACACTTCTAATCGTCCACATTTCGTTCGTCAGAAAATCGTGACGTCTGGTGGCCCTGGGACCTTGGACTATAAAAAAAAGGTCCATCATTAAAAAAATATGGTTTTATTTTAAAATCTATTTACTACACTTCTTTTGTTATTTAAAATTTCATTTGTTTTACTTAAAATGAGATCACATTAAGAACAGATTTTGCGAGTAAAGGCTATTTGTGAAAAATTGTACATTTTTGAACTTTTCATATAACCGGCAAAAGTGAAAATTAATATTAAAATAACAATTAATTGAATTAGAAAAATGGTGATTAATATCGCGTATTTCCTCCACCTGTTCTTATTAAAGTTTCTATCCGTCTAGGCATACTGAGAATGATGTTATCGATGGTCTCCTGGGATAGTCTCCGCCATTCCTCAATTACGGCGATTCGCAGTTCATCCACGTTGGCAGGAGCTGGAATTCTGGACTCTATTGGGTTCATATCTGGTGATCTCGCCGGCCACTCCATAACAGTGATATTCATATCATTAAGATAAGCTTGAGTTACCCGAGCGGTATGCGGCCGAGCATTATCCTGCATAAAAACAAAATCGTCACCGATATATGGGGCAAACGGTACGAAATTTTCTTCTAAAACTTCTCTGATATAGCGGTCTGCAGTCAGACTCCCTCTGTCAATCACTACCAAGTCTGTGCGAGCTCCCAAACAAATGCCCACCCAAACCATTATTGATCCACCACCATATGCAACTGTAGTTTCAAAGTTTGTCTGAATGTATCGTTCTCCTTTGCGTCTGTATATTCTTTGCCTGCCGTCAATTTGATTTAAGAGAATTCTGCCTCATTACTAAACAATACCTTACTCCATTGGTCCGCGTTCCAAAGTCGATGTTCCTGAGCAAAAGTTAACCTGTTTCTACGATGATTTACCTCGAGCCTTGGAGCCTTGGCGGGCACAAATGAACCCAAACCAGCTTCTTCGAACCTTCTTCGTACCGTACGCTCACTTACGGTTACACCCCGCACTGCTTTTAACTCATGCCGGGCTTAGACGGCTGTCAAACGGGGGTTTCTACGTACACGAAGCCGAATGAAACGATCATCCCTACTCGAAATGCGTCTTTTTCTGCCTTGTCCTGCTCTTCTCACATAAGTACCGGTCTCCCTGAACCGTTGGATACTGCGATGGATCGTTGAAACTGGTCGACAAGGATCTCTGGATATCACTCTGTAGGTTTGACCATTTCTTCGCATTTCGAGTGCCCTGGCAATCTCCGTTGGGGCTAAGTCAGGCATAATTCAGTCCTCAACTCCAAAAAGATACGCGATTAAAAAAAACTAACAAAAAACAGTATTTCAATGAAATTTTAAATCAAACTCAGAAGGAAGAAATACTCGAAGTTCGCTCCAGATAAGGTGTATTTGAATAAAATTAAAACAATTGCATAAAATGTGATGTTCAGTTGTTTTCTTAATTTGAAAATATTTCTTTTTAAATTAAATGACGTATAAACCAGCCAGCAACCTTATATGATACTGATATCGAACCTTTATTTTATGTTCCGCTAAATATGCCGGTGTGTTTATATATATACGTAGTTATGTAGCCTAGAAATTTTTATATAGTTTCTCATATATCTTTACATTAATTTTCTTCAAAAAAATATCTAAAAATAGAAATATTTTCCATTTTATATTAATAATAATGACATCTATTTATTATAAGCCAGGAAATAATAAATAAAAAAAATCTTTTCGGATTATGTCACGGTTATATTTTGGATCATGTGAGTATACTTATTTGCTGTAAAGCATTCGAAATGTTCACGAAAATACTCGTATCTTTACATTAAAGAATCTTTAAATTAAATATTTTTTCAATAATATTATTGAAATAGTCATTAGTACAGATAGAGAGGCCGAATCTATAGTTTTTAGAATTTTTGTCGGTCAGTCTGTGTGGGAACGCATCACGAGAAAACCACTAAACGGATTTTGATGAAATTTGGTATAGCGATAGCTGGTTATCTGGGTCAATATATAGGACTTTTTACTGTGAGAAAATATCTCATCACAATTTTTCTCAATCTTGCGGTGGGCAATGAAACTGGTATATATTAATTAATACGTAAAACCTAAGAACTAGTTTTCGGTCGTCTGAACGCGGGTGGAGTCGCGGGCAATGTTAGTCATATATAAATATCACAAATCGGGCAGACTTCCATGCATTAATATTACCAAACTGATGTTCACAATATATATTAAAAATATACATAAGTGCTTTAAGCTCAGAAACTAATTAGCCCATTTCAAAAATGCGGGTCCCAAAGTCCAAGCGAAGTCGTGGGTTCTGTTAGTGTAAAACATCCACTTTTACACTCGTAATTTGACTATAGGTAGCTAGAATAAAGCACACATTTTTTTAATTATCATTTATGACAGGTTTCAGTGAACATAATATTTTGTAAAATTATATCTTTCCATTTTTATTTCAGGTGGATATTGTGGATATCATTAAGCATATCTGTTGCGAGCGGATATGCTTTAAAGAGACCCAATATTCTGTACATCATGGTTGACGATATGGTAAAAACAAAATACAGTTTATTTTATACTATAAACAAATTAAATCGACTATTTTTAACGTTGGGATTTATTTACGCCTACCGCCTATACAATAGGTGGCTATATGGTGAATTACCGGCTGGAATAGCAAGTACTATTCACTAAAACCCAACCTAACGACATGACTTGACGGCATGTTTGGCTCAGTTTGCAGTGACCCTACTTGCTGTGTTAGCGGTCGCGGGTTCGAGTCCCGCTGGGGACATTCATTTATGTGATGAGCACGAATGTTTGTACTCCAGTCATGGGTGTTTATATTTATAATATGTATGTATTTAAAGTAATTTATGTGTAGTGTATCAACTATCTGGTATCCATAACAAAAGCCTCGTAGCTTACCATGGAACTAGATGGCGCTGTGTGTTAATGTTCCAACATATTTATTTATTTATTTATAACCAATGAGATTTTATTCTTACAAAATCACGACAACCAGGTTGCTCTCACTGACCACTCTGTTGTCAAGCGCCAAGAGCGACCCGCGTGGTACACCTCCCAACATCAATCGAGGCTGAGGGCTGTCTTCCACATGCATCTCTTAGCTTGACGCCCGGCCATTGCAATAACGACAAGAGTGACCTGATGGGATAAAAAATATCTCTTTACAACAATGTTATAACTTTTTCTTAAATTTTCAAGTTCCATACTTAAATTTTCAAGTGCATATAATAATCTTGTCATATATTAGTTCATCTCTTATCTGATTTAGATCATCTCTCCACTAAAACATGAGTAAAGAACAAACGTGATACCAATTACATTTTATTATTGTGTAAATAACTACGATGATAATAATAGTTATTCGATATAATTCGATGGTAGATAGGCATATAAGGAAATAAAAAGAAATATATTTAATGAAACAACTTGTATCTACATCCTTGTAGATTAAACATACTTATGTACATAAAGTAAATAATATAAATATAATTTACAGATTATTATGTATTCATAAACGGTTTGTATATTACAATATATTTTTTTTTAAAAAGCTGTACAAATAAATGGTATGAATGTAATAATAATGATAAGAATGAATTTTTATTCAGAGCCATACAATTTGATCGTGACGTAGTTGCAAATGTTGAATTTCTAGCAGACATCGAGTGTCAAACTTCTTTGTGTTGATTAAACAGATGCTCTATGGGCATTGTCAAAACAAAAAGCGTAGACTAGTGTACAGATCACATCGTTCGGCTCGAAAACTAGATATAATATTATAGCATGCTATTAGTATCTAAAAATCGGCACAATTTAGTGAAACACGCAAAAATTTACTGTCTCGTTTCATTGCTTGCTTTATTTGGTTTTTTTTTAGTTTTTTTCGTACTTCGAACATCTGTATTTAAGAAATATTTCTTTTAAAAACCTATCTATAGCTTATTAATATAATCTGGTTCAAACAAATAACAGTTGAAGTCGTTTCCCACGAAAAAGTAGTAGTAGAATATTTTTAATATAAAATTTATAATTTTTTTATTAATCAACAAAAATGACATGAATTTTGACTTTAAATATTTTGACTCAATATCAAAATCTTCATATACCTACCGTACATTTTACAGTACATATAAAAGTCACTTTTCTTCGTCTATTTTTTTACTTATTTCCAATTATTCTTAGTAATTAATTAGTATTTAATAATAATCGTATGATTATACCATTATAAAACCAATTTAAATTTCAGGGTTGGAATGATGTGTCATTTCATGGATCAGATCAAATTCTGACCCCTAATATTGACACGCTTGCCTCCCAAAGTGTCGTGTTCCAGCAATATTACAGTGAAGCCATTTGCACTCCGGCTCGCACTGCGTTACTTACGGGAAAATATCCCATGAGATTAGGCAAGTAACACACTTTATTGAAAGAATAATAATTAACTGTATGTATAATGGAAATAGAAGACAATGTGGGAGTTTACACTAAACATTTTTAATGGGGAAGATCAGTAAATGTTAGTTATATTCTGTTTAATCTATACTAATATTATAAATGTGAAAGTTTGTGAGTATGGATGTTTGTTATTCTTTCACGCCAGAACGGCTGAACAGATCTGGATGAAATTTGCCACAAAGATAGATTATAGTCTGGAATAACACATGGGCAACTTTTTATTCCGAAAAAATGTACGGTTCCCGTGGAATAGGTTTATTTTTGTTTTCCTAGAGGCGAACCCGAGCGAAACAAAGGTGAGCCGCTAGTATTATAAATGTGAAGGTTTGTTACTTTTTATCCCGGAAAAATGTACGTTTCTTGTGGGATAGATTTGTTTTTGTTTTTCACTAGGGACGAACACGGGCGAATCGAGAGTGACTTGTTAGTGTTATACTATTACTTATTGCTATCGACTAGGTATTATTAATTTGTTTTTTTTTTTAATATTTAATTTTGAAGATTGTAATCTTATCGTACCTTTAGTTTCTTTTTCTACTTAAATTTACGGGATAATATATGAAACTAACTGATTCAAAAATACTATAGAATAGAAAAATGAAGAAGAAAAATTCTCCTATAGATAAGTATCATATTGTTCCAAATTAGATTTATATACGGACGTTTTAAATAATTTTAAAAATTCAATCAAATCAAAAAATGACCCCTTTTTACGACGATAAATATGTATAAAATAATAAATATAACCATAGCAGTTTTTATTTCGACACACATTTGTTCCACGCTTCATGCCTTACACGAGATGCAATTTAGATCATTCTTTGATTTGTAAAGGTCTATGTGGAAACGGCATTTGTTTTGACAAATCTATACAGAAACGATAGTTTCTTACTGATATAGTTTTTTTTTAATTGAAAGTTTTAACAATAATAATTCACAATTATAAATATCTAGGTAATTTTGCAGTGACTGTTAAATAACTATCGATTAAATTCAGTGTTAAAGTAAATCGAAGATTAACCGAATATAATCATAATTTTATAATAATTTTCCAAAAAATAAACATATTTGATCTGTTAAGTAATAGAATTATTAGTACAAGTTTATCGGCAACACAGTTTGTAAGTGGCTCGTCCAGTGTCATGGGAAAAATTGTTGCATAAATAATGATAATGGCATGGCATAAATAATGATAATGATAATTTAGAACAATAGCATAGAACAGGTTGTTCATATAATCGTTTGATGTACAGGTATGCAAGGAATGCCTTTGTACAACTCAGAAGATCGCGGAATCCCGATATCAGAACGACTTTTGCCATCATATTTAAAAGATTTAGGTTATTTGACACATTTGGTTGGAAAATGGCATGTGGGGATGTCGAGACAACAATATTTGCCATTATCTAGAGGATACGATACACACCTCGGAATACGAGGCGGATTCACAGATGCGTATACTCATGATAAAGTTGAAACGGTAAGTTTGTTTGAGTACTTAATTTTTTTTGTTTCGTTCAATCGATTTAAAAATGTCATTTTTGATGAAAATTTAATGAATTTCTTCTAAATGTTGCCATACCATTGTTGCATGAAAGACTGACATACTAACAAACACATTCAAACATTTCTAATATTTGTAAAGATAGTTTAACTAGTGTATTTGCCGCTTTACATGTATATGCTTTTGTATATTTTCGAATAATTGAAATAAAACTTATTTATTTTATAATCGCCGTCCGTTTCTCAGCATTTTATCTCCAAAATTTAATTTTACATATATTTATATCATATGTATATGCCATTATAATGGGCTCAACTGTTTAGATATAATCATAGACATAAATTCTTAATTATTTGATTATTATAATTAATGTAAAGGTGATATCTAGAAAATTATAACAAGTTTTGTTAAGTGCATCATCTATATATATATATATATATATATATATATATATATATATATATATATATATATATATATACATACATATATAAAAGGATAAGTGACTGACTCATATATCAGCCCACACCCTAACGACTAGGTTTGGAAATATAAAATTTTGCACATGGCTTCCTTTTACAATATAGCACTAAGAAAGGTTTTTAAAAATTCCACTCAAGGGTGATTTGACAGTTTAAAATTTGTAAGGAAATCCGTCATTTTTGGAGATAGAGCTAAGAAATAATTTAATATTATTTCGTTAACAAGTAATGTATGTATGTTTGTATGCTTGTATTTGTGTGTATGTATGTGTATCTGTATGTTTATGGTACGGCGACTTTATATTTCCTCGTCATTTCTAAATGGCTCAACCGATTTTAATAATAATTAAAGGCGAAAAATTTGTGCATTTTGACGGGAAAGCAGAGATTAAATGATTTTCATAAGAATCATCTTGATCGATATTTCAAATGTCATACGGTAAATTAAAACTTATATTGGTTTTTTTCAAAGCTGTCGGGCTTTTTTCGGGCTTCAAAATAAAAGCTTTTAAAATGCGATGACAAAATGTATCTAACTTGTATGTTTAAAATAAAGATTATCGTATGTATTGACTTGACCTTGACGATAATGTTCAAGGAAATACAAAAATACAACTCATTTTATCAAAAGTCATGAATAGTAAATTGAGAATGTAGGGACTTTATTTTCACTGTTTGTTCCGCGTAAATAACATGATGTTACCTTCTATATTACTACTATATACATATATTAGGTACTATATTATTATATAACTTATTATAAAATAAAATAATATTGAATAAATATATAAGTTTTGTTTGTTCAAAAATTTCAATTAAAATAACAATCTACATGATGCAAAATTTATATCGTTAAAATATTTAAGGCATTCCACTTTGGCTCTTAAATAAGTTCTCACAAAGAAACATAGTTTGCAGTTGCTCGGCGGTTCTTTACTCGCATAGTTGACTGTTAGGGCTTTGAGTACATGAATTATTAAGAAAATCATACAATTTTTTAATTTATAATTCCTTCAACGTTTATACGTTTATTGTTAAAGTAATTTTTTTTAATTTTATGGTCAAATATGGTTTTAATGGTTGTTGAAGTTATATAAAATGTATATAGATAAAGCCAGTTTTTCCAGAAATACTCAATTTTTTTATTTTGTACCTCAAAATCTTTGCTTGGGCAATTACAATTAAAAGCATTAACCAGTCGCTTTTAAGTGACGAAAAATAGATAGGACAAAAATGAACACCTTGGCATCGTAGAGTAAGGATCTACTTCAATTGAATTTTTGGGGTTCATTATCCTTATACAGAGAATTTATGCCAACTATACGATTGTGTAAAAGTATATTAATCCTAATAGAGAAAGATCTAAAGTACTTATATTTTTTTCTTTTATACATAAGAATGAGAGAGAGAGAGAGAGAGAGAGAGAGAGAGAGAGAGAGAGAGAGAGAGAGAGAGAGAGAGAGAGAGAGAGAGGTGTAGAAATATAGAGTTGTTAAAGCGTTAAGGGACATGAAATTTTAAACATTGTGATACATCACTTTCGTATATATTTACACATAGTACCACTTTTTTTACATGGTAATATGTAATAATTATTTTTAGCTATTGTCATGAATTCGACAAAAACATGACATAATAATATCGTCCTGATCGATTTAATATGTATTATAATGTACGCGCAGACACAACGTGCACACTGTATTCCTTTTACTTTGACGGTGCGACGATACTTCGACACGACCAGTGAGAGTTAAGGCGCAGGAGCGATGACTTACGTGGTGTCCGAGGGCGTCTCACGGAAGTGAAACACCACCGACTTCCCAGCTGCCCGGAGCTGAGACTGTTAGAGCTGTTATTTTGAATATCTTAACAGAAAAACTCAGTAATTAAACTTAGCCCGAACCGGGACTCGAACACAAGACCCTCGGATCTGTAGCCGTATAAGCTAGCCACAAGACCGTCGAGACAGTTTGAGCAAAAACATAGCATATTAAATTTATTTAACCTGTTAGATCTTTGACGTAGTGATGCGACAGATTCAATGCCTACGAATCACTCTATTATCATAAATATATTACTTTATATGTGTATGATATAGTTTTTGGTACTACTTCAGGCTGAAACGGATGGACGGATTTAGACATGACTTAAGTAACACACCTTTTAGATACCTACTCGTATCTAAGAGCGAGGTTATGTAAGTCGTCAGTATTTAAACAAAACTGGATTTTTTTTAACTAATATCTATATAAATAAAATGAAATAGAATATCGATACAGAGGCCGAATCTATAGCTTTTAAAATTTTTGTCCGTCTGTCTGGGAAAGCATCACGAGAAAATGACTGGAAAAATTTTGATGAAATTAGATAGCTGGCTATGCGAGTCAACATATAAGATTCTTTTTACTGCGACAAAATATTTCGTCTCTGAAAAATCTATACTAACCGATAAAACGTATCTATAATATATGTTATAATATTGTATCTATCATATTGTATATTAAACATAAATTACACTATATGTATATGATTTTTTACTTTTAGTGGCCGAATGGTAGAGAGTTCTTCGGCTTGGATCTTTTCGATAACTCCAACCCACTAGATGACGAGGACAGATATATCACAGATGTGTTGACTGAAAGAGCTATAAATAGTAAGTATTTTAATATGAAATATTATTTCATTATATTATTTCTCTTATGTACTTTTGTTTCGAAATTACTACACATTGTTTTAAAGTTATTATTGTAAATGTAACACAGTTATACTCTTACGTCACTAATTTTATGATTTAGTTACTAACAGTACTCTATGGAAGGTATGTTAATAAAATTATGTGGATTCGTGGCTAGTACATTACAGAAGGACAAACTAACAACCATACATAATATCCTCAATATAGAGATTTGTCGTGCGCGAGAATCAAACCCGCATTTCCGATGAAGCCGCTTTCATGCTTTTATGTCTTACTCTTTTTGTTTTTACGATAAAGCAAAATGGATGTCATACATTGTTTTTTTACTAGTACATTTTATTCTTTGTTAAGAAATTGTTGATGGTAATTGTTAACATATTACACTGTTACAGTAAACAAGTTATACCAGATATGTATGTATGTAGCTGTTCCCATCTAGACTTAAAAACACCCACCCCTCACGGTGAAATAGTCATTTTAAGTAATTTTAAATTCTGTGTACAATTTAAAGAGGCAATATCGTAAGTTTTGTTTTTTTTATATAATAAAGAAATACATGCTATTTCGAATCCGCATCCAGCATCTAAGGTTCCGTACCGCTGAATACTGTGTTGTCTTTACTTACGTATATTGTTAGGTTAACACTAAAATACAAAAAAAAACGAATATTTACGTTCTCAAAATATCAACATATTGTTAGTATCGATCGGAAAATACGTTTGTGCTATATACTATTTTCTTTCCATATGATGGAAAATAAGGTAAATTTTCCGAATGCTAAACTGAGAAAGCGTGTAACTTAAAATGCCGCATATCATCTAAAAACTATCCAACGTATATTTTGCAAAGAAGTGTTCGTTGCGAGTATTTTAGCAGCTCTTTTTCTTTAAAAAAAAAAAAACAATTTTTTTCACACCATTTTTTAAAAGGTAGAGAACCTGTTTCTCATTTCCAGTATGTACATAGATGTACTAAAAATGTTGTTATTAAAACGTAATATTACTAAATTATACTAGAGAATAACGGAGAAACGTTTATGGCATTGCCAACCCCCATTTTTTTTCAATTTTGTGGTGATGAAATTGGTATAACAATATGAAAAAGAGTTTGGTTTTTGGTCGTATAACGCAGGAAAAGCCTAGGGCAGTGCTAGTATTTACTAAATGTGAAACCTAAATATCCCTTGTGCATGGATATTGTTTGTAGATTGGTACATAAGCCGTGTAAAACTCGGTATTACGCGTCGGAGCTAAATTTGCGTTGTGTTCCCTTAATACAAGCTTTTGTTTGTAATTACTGAATATTTGCGATAATGGTGATCACAGTTTAGTGTTCACATTAAAAAACATAAAATATTTTTATCGGAAGACTTTTAGAGTGCAGTTATGACTTTTAATGTACTTATTTCTATATATAATTTTCTTCCCTCTTTTTTTATTCGAAAATATATATAAACTCTTTTTGATATTAAGAAAAAAACAATTAGTGATGGTCCATGTTTTTATTCACGTGATAATAAATAATCGATATAAATAGATGGCTTGTTAAAATTAACTAAATTTAAAAAGTTTAATGGTGTCACGCTTTAAGGGATCAACGGATTTGTATGAAATTCAGATTGTATATTATACTAGCATTGCCCGTGGCTCCGTCCGTGTTCAGATGACCAAAAACCAAATTCTTAGGTTTTACAGATTAGTATACTCTTACATTGCAGTTTTTGCATCTTTTCTATTATTTTTTTATTTATACATTACCAAATTTCATCAAAATAGCTCCAGTGGTTTTCTCGTGATGCGGTAACAGACAGACAGACAGACAAAAATTCTGAAAACTATAGATTCGGCCTCTGTATCGATAATAATGTTTATTTCAATAAAATTTTCCATAAAATATTTAATTTACAGATTCGGCTTAGTTACAATTTTATTATATGTATAGATATTTAAGTATCTACTCGAACGTACTACGCGGGTGGAGCAATGTGCAAAAGCTTGTTTTTAAAGTCACAATGAAAGTAGCCTATATATTATTCAAGCATAATGCAATCTTTTAGGTTTAGTTTTGTGTTCGGGGTTTATATCATGTCTATAACATATACACATACAATATACATATATACAATACGTACAAACATAATATTATAAATTTTACCAGGCACTAAGTAATTTATATGTCCATTACCATTCGTAAACCTAAAATATCGTACTAAATATAAACAATCTTGCAGGCAAAGTAAAACTACAATTCTAACCACATAAACATGACCGCAAATTTTGGGCATGTTGTTAACATAAAACTACCAACGTTTCACCACAAGCGACAAACGGTATTAAAAACAAATACTACGTATAGTAGTATGTAGATTCACTTATACCACGGTAATATTACATTTACATTACCGTGCTTATACTATAGAATTACAAGCTTTTACTCGTGATTTTGTCTGAAGAGATACTAGATAGAAGATTAAAATATAGGTTCTTATAATAAAATTTATCTATCAGTCTATGTTTTTTAAATAAGTTTTGTTCCCTCAGTGGTCGAAATTCCATTAAGATCATTATTGGGATAAATAAATAAGAATCTTATAAAATAAATAAAAAACCGTTACCAATTTTTTTTCCTTGATAACAACACTAAAGCTTGACAAATAAGAGGAGAAAGAAATGTTTTGTCTTTGCCTATTTTTATACCGATAGAATAATCAACTGAAATCAAAAAATACTTTATTCGAATAGATTCTTATAAGCAAAATTAAAATCCTTGCATTTAATTAAACTTCAATATTGTAAGACTGTAAGAAAGCTACTGGGAAGAGCCGGCAAGGAAGTCAACAGTTGTTTTTTTTTAAATATGTTATATTTATACCTATATAATACGTTATATTAACAATTATAACAGTTATATTATAATTCAACAGTTCATACTTACACGACACCACAGTTCAAAAAACGTTAATAATTATTTATGTGTACATTTGTACATATAAAAACCCAATGTTTTTTTTTTGTTTTCATTTACTTTAATAACAATATTACGTGTTATTATTTTGTTTATCTGATGTCGTCTGCAATAGTGTATTTGTCATTATTTTAGACGACATCGAAGATGGTCGCATATTTATAAGAAAAAAATGTATTATGTACAGTCAGTCAGTAATAATCTATACCTACTTATATTATAATGAGGTAGTTTGTAAGTTTGTGAGTTTGTAGGTGGTAATCTTTGTATCTACTAAATCGATTTAGATGAAATTTAATAAGAAGCAGAAAAAGTATAGATAGTTAAGAGATTGAAATATTTTTAGAAATAAAAATTTGCTTTGTCGGCTAGGTTTCTATCTATCAAAAAATTTGAACATGAATAGGACTATCATAGGAACATTTATTGTATACTTTTAAAATCAATATCTACACGATTTAATATTAAATAACAACTTACAAACTAATTGTTTTATAGTAATTCGAAATCACAACGAGTCAAATCCATTGTTCCTGCACCTGGCACATAGTGCACCCCACGCGGGCAATGACGGCGGCCTGTTACAACCACCGCTCTACTCTACAGTGAAGAACCGTCATATTGCACACTCTAATAGACGTTTATATGCAAGTAAGTGATGTCCACAGTATTACACATTACTTTTAATTTATTATTATGGATATTAGGCAGATTTCGGCGATGCGTTGGTAACCCAGTGGTAACGCGCTCGCTTGGGTAACCGAGTGAAGCGGGTTTAAATCCCGCAATGTCTCGCACATCTGATATTTTCATGTGCGAATAATTTTCAACATGATTACCACTTGTATTACGGTGAAGGAAAACATCGTGAAAAACCTACATGTCTGAGAAAACCTAGCAAGTTTTCGAAAGACATGTGAAGTCCGCCAACCCGCACTTGGCCAGCGTGGTGGACTATGGACTGATCCCCCTCGTATTGAGGCTCGTGCCCAGCAGTGGGACGTCAAAAAGGGCTGAATACATATTAGAATAATCAATATATTAATGTTAGGTTAACTTTAATTCTATTCCATCTTTTAGGTATTCAAATAAAGCTATTTTTTTTTTGTCAATTTTGAACTATTTTAAATTCATCCTATTATGGTAGCTGTTTGTAATGCTAAGTTCGTTTCCTAAATAAAAGTATGCATGCTAAATTTGAATGTGCAAAAATGTTAAAATGCCTATTAAATAAATAATAGTTATATTGTACCCGAATTTCCTCAATTTTGTCAAAATTTTTTTTGCAACTATTACAGTTGCATGAACTTGTTATTTAAATTTTCAATAGATTCCCTCACGCATAACTTTAATTTCTTCTATCTGTCTAATTGTTCAATTTACCAACCGTATAAGTCATTATTTTTGTATTAGAAGGATTGCTTCCTTTATATAATAATTTTTATTTTGCAGAGATCGTTTCTCATTTGGATGAAAGTATTGGAAAAGTAATAAGAGCTATCGCGGATAAAGGAATATTACACAATACTTTAATAGTATTCGTATCAGATAATGGAGCACCAACAGTGGGTCAGTTTAATAATTGGGGTGTAAATTTACCGTTTAGAGGTAAAAAACAGACACCATGGGAAGGAGCAGTCAGAGTGCCAGCTTTTATTTGGCATCCAACCCTCAAGCCTAAAGTATGGGACGGTCTTATGCATATAACTGATTGGTTGCCCACACTAATAGCAGCCGCTGGAGGCGAAATAAACGCGCAGATCGATGGAATTAATCAATGGGAATCCATATTCCAAGACCGAGAATCTAGAAGAAAAGAAGTTCTAATAGCTATTGATGATAGCTCTACAAATGCCTATGCATCATTCCGATCAGGCGACTTTAAAATTATCGTAGGCAATGTATCTGGATTGAGTAATGGATATTATGGCGCAGATTTTCTGAGAATCAACGGTCGTACACCTGATTATTTCCCAGCCCTTCGGTCCAGTGAAGTTGCTAAAGTATTTGAAAGATATGGTCTCACATTAGATTACGATCAAGTATTGTCTATGAGGAAAGCAACTACAATAAATCAACTTGACCGTGTAAGAGATTTAATTCCTTGTGAACCTACACCAAGTAAGTTATATTTATTTATATTTTAAATGTTATGCTTTTATATTTCAAGAAATAATAATTTTTAAATATGCAATAATAACAATATACTTCAAATGTAAATAGTAATATCTAGTAGTAGTAATCAATTAGTGTAGTATAGTATATATCTGTGATAATATCAAAGTAAGTGATTATCATATTTGATTAGGACTGTATATCTATGTAGCTTTATTTTGTTATAAGCAGTGGTCCCAAGGGTTTTACCATAGGCTATATTAACAGAAGCTTAGGTATTAATATTCATACTAATATTTCTCCCCCATTTATGGTCTTTAAAGATCATCCTTTATAGGATGAATAAAAAATGTGTAACAATTCATTCTAGTTTCCAAGCAAAACGTTTAGGCTGTGCATTGTTTGTCGGTCAGCGCTAATCATTGAATTCTCTTGATAAAACATTAACGCCTTTATAAAAAAATAAGCAATTATTTGCTAATTTACAGATAAATCTGAACTTTGAATTTAATATTAATATTTTGTAACTAGCGGCTCACCCTCGTTTCGCTTGGTTCCACCTCTAGGAAAACAAAAACAAACCTGTCCCACGGGAACCGTACACTTTTCGGGATAAAAAGCCTATATTTTTTAGCATTTTATTCCAGACTATAATCTATCTCCGTGCCAAATTTCATCTAGATCCGTTTAGCCGTTCTGGCATGAAAGAGTAACAAACATCCATACGTACTCACAAACTTTCACATATTTTATAATATGAATACTAAATACGGATTCCCAATTTGTATGAATTTCTCAATTCATTGCTTACATCAATATTATTGTTATTTATTTTGCATTACGAATAAGAAATTCTTATTTTATATTACAGTCCGCGGTTGCTTGTACAATGTTAAGCAAGATCCATCTGAAAGTCACGATCTATGGGATCGTGGCACAAAAGTAGCTGCTTCACTTATAAGCAAATTACAAGTCTTGTGGGCTATGCAGTTAAGGAGAGGACCGCTAGCATTAGATACGAGATCTGATCCGGCTAACTTTGAATATAGATGGTTGCCGTGGCTGAATGACACAGACCCTGTAGTTAATACCACAAACAGTAATGCAAATAATTCATTTAAGGATGATATAAATGATTTATATCTGCTTACAAACCAAAGCGCTGTAAATGATCGAACTGCTGCTGCAATAGCCGCTTGTGATCGTACACATGGATTAAGAAATCTACTGTGTGTTTTAGGAAGTATTTTTTAGTTATATTATTGTTATTTAATTAATTGTTATGTTGGAATAAATTTTGTTAATGTTGATAAGGTTTTTTATTCAGATCTTTATTTTAATAAAATGTAATGAATATAACTTATTTAATAGGACCACGAGGATTATAAGGTCAATTCAACGCTAATCCAATCTATATTAAATGTATCTAAATACTATAAAATTGTATATTGTATTGTGGATATGTTATGAGGAGGGAATAAAGCCATAAAAGCAAAAGGATATAATTTATGGATCGATTTAAAAGTAGAGGTAGACCGAGGAGGATACGGATGGTATGTGTGAATGAGGATATGTGTGTGAAAGGTATATGTGCTGAGATGACAGCTGATAAAGGGAAGTGGAAGAAGGAAACATATTGTGCCGAACCCACGTAGTGTGGATACAGGGTACAGGAAATACCATAAAACTGTAGCTGTTTCATGAAGACTGTGCGATTTGATATTTACCGTGTCACTACTTTTACCTGGAACCACGCATGCAGTGTTTATATTTTCCTTGTTAGGTATTTATTTCGAAATAAATAACTAATTTTCAGTGTAGCTCTTTTACACATGAATCTGTCACATTAATTATGATAGCTTATCTCACGACACTACCTCCTTTTCCAAAAGAGGTATTTCAGTTTACAAAAACAGGTCAAAACCCGCTTAGTTTTTATTCACAATTTTTGCTAAAGCCTGACTATTGGGAGAATCGACAAAGTTCAATAAACAAATTAAACATTCTTATGCTGAATAAAATAATTCGACTCTGAGTATTAATAAATCTTACTCAAGTACCAAGAATAAGCATGCAAAATTACTTAATGTTGCAAACCGCAGTTATGGCGGCAAGGTATATTTCTGTGTGATTTTAAAGACGTTTCAGTCAAAAATACAAAAATATTTTTTCAAATCACACTGATAGATCCTGTTTGGATCACGTTTAACTAACAAAAACACGCTCTCGAGCTTTATATATTAGAATAATAAGGAAGTGTCGACTATGTAATCGATAGCGGTACCCATCTTGATCTACTTACTCGATAACGGCTGGTTCAATAAGTTATCAGTCATTCATATCTTTACAAGATGAAATCTATGTATATGTATGTACCTATGTGCATTCATATATAAAAATGAAATACTACTTATTGATTAACCACGAAATGCTACAAACTTCAAACTTAGCAAGTAAATTCTTCATTCAATAATAGGTATTCTCTAAGAAGTAATTTAAAAATTCACCCCCTAAAGGGGTTAAAAAAGTTCACACATATTCATAAAAATTCGTGATTTACAGAAGCTATTATCAAAAGTATATTACTACTAGCGATCCACTCTCGTTTCGCTCGGATTCGTCCCTAGGTACGGTTTAACGGCTAGTATGGAATAGATAGACTTTATACATACATGTGTATAGTATAGAAAAGTACGTTAGTGTCTCCTTAAAAATAAAAAAAATATATCCCTTACTTTACAAATGATTGATTCCCCATACAGACTTCCACCCCCTTTCCCTCTCTCCAGCCTCCCATTAAGGGATGATTTGTGAGAAAAGAAAGATATCCTATGTCCTTCCCAGAGTTTCAAACTATTTCCATACTGAACTTCATCTAAATCGGTTCAGCGGATTAAGCGTGAACAGGTAACAGACAGAGCTTTTATAATATTAGTATGGATACTACCTTTTTTTTTAATCAAAGTTTTAATTTACATTTTCCTTTAACAACTTATTCGAAATGATATCTTGATGTAATCGTAATCGCAAGTTCACGAATCACGTGTGGAGCCGTCTAATATCTGTTTCTAATATCTTATTTATATACAAACGCTTGTATGTTACGTACGTTTATACAGTTTTCTGTGTAGTCTACAAAAATATATAAAAAGTGAATGGTTAAAGTTATACACAGTAAGTACATTTTAATATATCTACTAGACGATAATATTAGTAAAAAAATTAACATGATAAGAGAACATATTATCTGTTATGTTTATATGTTGTAACACTGATATTTGATAAAATATATGGACGTTTTGTATTTATAAAATCAGCACTATTCGTATCAAAGATTTATATATATATATATATATATATATATATATATAATGTATGTATATTTGTGGGATCATTCATAAGGAATAATTAAAATTGGGAAAAAAAATATAAAATAATATTCTCCACCGTTTTGAAGTCGGTTAAAAAGCTTCAAGGTATTTTCATCATCTCATTTGACAATGTTTATCAATAGTAATACTTATCGAATATAATATCTTTATGTAAACATATATGGGTTCACATTGCTTATAATTATTAATTTTAATTATTATTTGTAGGTCATGTTATTGGATTTAGAGTATTTTAGCTTTCTGATATTATTAGTCATACTGCAATACAGCGAAGCGGAATATATTCGCCCAAATGTGGTGATAATCATTGCTGACGACATGGTAAGTTTTTGATACAACTAACGTTTTCCCCCGGCTCCGCACGTGTATTTCATTATGTATACTATATTTTTTTTAAATTCAGCCTATATGTTATTCTGATGTATATGCTATTTAACTGTAACTTTCATCAAAATCCATTCAGTGGTTTTTGCGTAAAAGTATAATAAACATCCACCCATCCTCACAAGCTTTCGCGTTTATTTTATTAGTTGGATTTATTATAATGAGAGAGCAAATCTGGAGCAAGTTTTATATGACGAGTTTTAGTGAAAGTCTACGTGCTCGTATATAATTCTAGGTTATGTCACGTTTACATAATATCTGTTAATTCTTTACCAACGACCACTTGAATGGGAACATATCTTGGTACTTTTGACTTAGATTTTATAGCTACCTTGCTTTATACTCAAATAAATCAACATTAAATATTTTTAAAGTAGAATAATTAGTAAAAGCTTTAATATTATGTAAAATTTTATAATTATGCCAATATCCATTTAACCTTTATATTCATTTTGTCGACGCTTCACACGTAATTTTCACTTTTATTGCTCGCTGAACGTTAATGGAACTGAATAACTGACGAAGATATGTGATTCGCAATAAACATTGTTTACATACATATTCGTTAATAACCCGTATAAAGTCACGTAAATATTGATAGAGTAATGTTTACCTTGAAAAAAGTATTTTATCCGAATATTTGTTTATCGCTTAATAACTTTGTTAATAATGAGAGTTTAACGTGATTTAAATTATGGAAGGCATAAAAAATACGTAACAACACTAGCGACTCACCCTCGCTCCGCTCGGGTTCGTCTCTACTTACATTTTAACGTTTAGTTCTCAGAGATGAGATATTTTCCTGCTGTAAAAAGTATTCTATATGTTGACCCGGATAACCAGCTATCATGGTAATAAATTTCATCAAAATCCCTCCAGTAGTTTTTCCGTTATGCAGTCATAGACAGGCAGACCGATAATAAATCTAAAAACTATAGATTCGGCCTCTGTATCGATAATAATGTCCATTTCAATTAAATTAAAAAAATGATTGATGTACAGATTCGGCTTAGTTATAATTTTATTTAATGTATAGATAAGTAAATTACATTCGCTTCGCTCGGGCACGTGTCTATCAGTAGGTAGTCTACGTGTTATTCTAGGTCTAGATCATGGTTTATCTGTGTACTAAGATTCATTCAAATATCGTTCAGAAGCAACAAACATACACACAAATTTTGCAAAATAATATTTGCCTTATTTTGTCTTTTTCACCACTTCCAAACGTTATTGCCATTGTTGGTTTTACCTAATACTAAGTACTTCTCTTTGATTTAGACTTAACACTACTTATTGATCTAGATTCCAGATATAGGTATGTATAATATAGTTATTAATTTAATATAGTATTGTATGTAGATCAGACGTAATCTGTTTTTGTATTAATCGACGTCAATTAAACACATTATAACCTTTGAATGACATGAGTCATGAGGGCTAACCTCACTTATAATATATATATATATATATATATATATATATATATATATATATATATATATATATATATATATATATATATATATATATATATAATAAACTAGTACTGGCCGCGGCTCCGCTCGCGTTTAAACGTATATATATTAGTATATATGTACCTATACAAATTTCATCGTACACGGTGCGTGGTGGAGGTTTACAATGCCACAAAGTTTCGTCCTTTAATTTCTTATTAAATTTAATATTATTACATTTTTTGTTTTAACAACAACATTAGTACAACAGTAAGTAGGTACATCTTACTACTACATACTTCTATACTAATATAAGAAAAAGGAAAAAGATGTTAGTTTATCTATTTGTATGTGGCGATAACCTCTGAAACTACCAAACCAATTTTAATAATTATTTTATTATTGATTAAATAATATTAAACCGATTATTTAAATCACATAATATATTTTTTCTTCAAATTACTGAATTTCTCGTAAAGTGTAAACCGACCGCTAGTTGGTTATACTTTACTGACTGAAACGATCCGATCAAATATAAAAATCGGGGGAGAGTTTCGGGTGCATGTTTGAGTTATAATAGATAACTGTTAATAAAACATAAACCTATCTAGCTACGTGAAATATAGTGTTTATGAGTTACGTATACACGCAAATCCATACTAATATTATAAATATGAAAGTAACTCTGCCTTGTTTATAAGCTTTTCAATCTTAAACAGATGAGCAGATTTTGATAAAATTTAGCATTTTTACCATTGCTCCCCGGTTCAGTTACCACGCGAGCGAAGCCGCCGCGGACAAATATCAGCACTGAATATATGTACATTAACCCTATTACTGCGATAGACCGATACAGCTATTCGACGTGACCGGAGATGATGAGATGATCGAGCGGCAACGGCTTTATATGGCACGAGGGCTTAAATACACTACTAACTTCCTTATTGGTACTAAACATTTTTTGGACTAAAACGCAATAGATCCTTTGGAACCTTAGACGTAAATGTACTGACCCTCATGATCTATCAAAGCGATAAGAATTAAAATAAAACTTAAATCTGACTCAATAAACGAATTATTTTTAATGATATACAATTTAGTTTCGCTATAAGAATCCATATAAGTAAATAGGGTCATTATCATTATAATTTTTTGCCTCCAACTTGACATATTATAAAAACAGATTAATTGTAAATGCTTTTCCGGTCGTGCTTATTAGGTAACCAAATATAAATAGGCAGTATACAGTGAAATAAAAACAGAAAAGCCTTAAAATTACATTATTATTTCTATGTAAAAATGTTACCTTATATAAGATCGCGAGTTCTATTCTTATCTAAATGTAGAGTATTAGATATCAGTATTTAACAGTGACAAGTTATTCCGCTTTCAGTAAAAAAATATCAACAATCCCACTAAGGCTATTTTCGATTCTATGGGAGTATCAAGGTCATTCCACGAAAAATGTAATGCTTTACATTTTTTTCTGTTGGTATCACTTTTATTTTTCTTACGATTCAAGCATGGATCAAATTAAAGGTCGAAATCAACAATAATTTAATAATGTTGCTCTCTTATATCTACCATACATAAGAAATGCGTGAAGATAAAAAAAATAATCCGTTTTTTTTTTAATATTATAAATGTGAAAGTTTGTAAGTATGGATGTTTGTTACTCTTTCACGCCAGAACGGCTGAACCGATCTGGATGAAATTTGGAAAAACGTAAGGTTCCCGTGGGATAGGTTTGTTTTTGTTTTCCTAGTATTGAATATAATCTACTAAGAAAACTATTACTAATGGTAAGTACATATTCATTTTGTTTCTTCTTTGGCGTGACTTATTTAAAAAAAAATAATATTAGAATTATTATCTTTTTTTAAATATGATACTTAAATAAAGTATAAATATTTTTTCAATAGTTAAGTAGGTATTGTTAAGTAACTGCCTCGGTGGTGTAGAGGCTAGCATGTATGGCTGCACACCCGGAGGTCCTGGGTTCGAGTCCCGGGCCAAGTTTAGTTATTGAGTCTTTCTGTATAGTAAACCTCAGTAACAGCCCGGAGTTGGGAAGTTGGCGGTGTTTCACCCCCGTGCCTCGGAAAGCACGTAAAGCCGTCGATCCTGCGCCTTACCTCTTACCGGTCATGTCGAATACTTAGTCGTCCCACCGGAGTATGAGAGTGACAGGAATAGAGAGTACACTTTTGTCTAAGCGTACACTTGTGCACTATAATATCTCCTGCGCAGTTGGCTAGTCTCAAAGAGACTGGCCGCCATGACCGGACTCGGTCAGGAGAACATCTTTCAACTCCTTTTGTACTTCGCTAAGTACAAGATGAGTTAACTAACTTGTACAGAGAAATACCGCTTAAAGTACAGTAAATGAAGCAAAGAGAACTCTCATAAAAAACTATATTAATTAAATAATTATATACTAAATTATCTTATATAAATAAAATAATATATTGGAAACAACTTCTTTAAATCTGATTTTAAAAGATAATGCATAAATGTAAACTCTGGAGTAACCTAGGAAAACCTCAAACAAGATTCGAACCCATAACATTCAGTATAAATATTATGACAATTCTACTATACGTAGGTACGTATGTATATAAATTAGTATGTATGTGTATTATGTTTATATATTTGTATTGTGTGTTTAAGTATGTATGTATATTTGTATGTATGTACGTTTGTATATATATGTGTACTATGTTTATCTATTTATATTGTATGTATATGTATAATTATATCGTGTAGCAAGTACACCGCCTACCATTTCTCTCACTCTCTCCTTTACCTGGTAGTTGGTTACCTGGAAGAGATCGCTTTAAGCGATAAGGCCGCCTACTGTGCATCTTTGTTTATTTTTAATTACTGTCTGTATGTATTTTCTGTTTGGTGTACAATAAAGAGTATTATTATTATTATTATATCTATTAAAATTGGAACACTTGTCATGCATAAGTTTATAGTGTTATCAATATTAAAAGGTGATATTGATATTTCAGGGATGGGATGATGTGAGTTTCCATGGCTCAAATCAAATTTTGACACCAAATATAGACCTGCTGGCGTACACTGGGGTGGCTTTAGAACGATATTACAGTCATTGTATATGCACGCCTACAAGGTCCGCTCTCCTCACGGGCAAATTCGCCCACGTGACTGGTATGAAATTGATTTATTTTTATATATGAAAAGTAAAATGCCTTGATGTTGTATAAATTTTCTTAGCCCTTAATATATATACATATGTATTTATATGTATAACTTAAATAATTTTTGTATACCTTGTGTTATATTATTTATAAACTGAGCAATTTTAAAGCTTTAAATGGAGGATGGTAGTCTCAAAAAATCTTGAGTTCTAACTCTCACTTCGTAATAACAATTTTATACTGTTCCTTTATGTTTGAGTTATTCAATAACAAAGGCCTTTGAGAGACTAGTGATCTCATTCAATAACAATATAAACACAGCAATATTACTTGATTGTTTATTACAATATAATCATAACTTTTAGAGGGTAGAGTTGAATGGATTTAATATATATATATATATATATATATATATATATATATATATATATATATATATATATATATATATATATATATATATATAACCTTAGTCACTACCGTGACCATGATTGCTGTAAAGCATTCGAAACGTCGGGAACCAAAAATCAAAATAAATCCGCGAATTAATCCGAAAAGATAGTTTTATTTAAAATGTCTGGTATCCATAACACAAGCCTCGTACTTCCCATGGAACTGGATGGTGCTGTGTGTTAATGTCCCAAAATATTTATTTATTTATACTATTTAAAAGTCATAATTAATTTTTTATATACATAGTGTTATGTATATGTAGTTCCTGCACCTTCAACATACAAATTGGCGAAATGCGAAATACATAATACACTTGGCATTTTTTTTTAATTTCAAATATCTTATGTGCTCACCTTAAATAATACTTGAATCTTAGTACCGTATCGCACAAACGATATCAGAGCTGCATTAGACCTTCTTGGTTAGTAGAATAAGGCGCGTTGTGGGCTACCATTGTAAATAATGGTTTTGAAATATCGTGAAATTCTATAGATAACTAAAAAAAACCATTAGATTGTTACTTATTAAATTCTTTTTCCTCAATTTTTTTACATTAATAAACTTACTGGATTTATTTAGAACGTTCAAAATTTATAACTTGTGTGAAGTATTTCTTAGCACATTATACAAAGTATCAAAGCAATCCATAGAAACTCGGACAAGAGACGAAATTATCTAACGACTCACATGAGGCATTTACTTTCCAAACACCATAGCAATACCAATAGTCTCTAAGTAAAATGGTTGTGACATACAGAAAGACGGAAACGACGAAATTATAAGATTTCTGTTTATTTACAGAAATTTATTATTTTAAAATTTCTTGTTCCATTGTATTTTTTTTGTATTCTACTCATACCATTAGATAATTATATTTTTCAGCTATAAAATGTCTGTAAAATTAATATATAATATATAAATATTTACTTCTATATATTTTTACAAAATAATTTCTGCATTGTATGTTTGAATGATGTACCGTATAATTTTCTCAGATATCTATATAGATAAATAAAATTGAAGTGTCTGTTTGTAATGTCAAAATAACAGCTTTTTACTAAATGCATGTTGAATTATATACGGGACTTATAAGAAAAACACAATTTTGAAAATTGTTGTCTGTCTGTTTGTTCCGGCTAATCTCCGAAACGGCTGGACCGATTTTAACGTGACTTTCACTGGCAGATAACTAATATTATAAGGATTAACTTAGGCTACTATTATTTTAGAAAAAGAATTAGTCGGATCATTATAGTAGCATCCATTAATGAGTAGTGACGTATTCAATTTCTTATTGTTTTCAAGTTTAACTGAGAAAATTTAGAATAACAGATTTCATTACAATTATCTGTTTGAATATCTACAGTATAAAATTAAATTATCTACAGTATTAAAATTTAGCTTTGAAGTCGTGTCGCTAATTGACGCAACAAGCTATTTGCTTGATGTGATTCATCTTTCCTGATTGCGTTAAGTTAATTAATGTTAACTAGTATCCTCACTATTGTCTGCAAATTAAGGCGAAACTCGTAATCTATACAAATAAATAAAATTAAAGAGTCTGTTTGTAACGTCCAAATAACAGTTTTTTACTAAATGTATATGAAATTATATATGATACTTGGCTTTTGACTGTCTACCTGTCTGATTGTTCCGGCTAATCTATAAAACGGCTGGACTGATTTTGACGGGACTTTCACTGACAGATAGCTGATATTATAAGGGGTAACTTAGGCTACTTTTATTTAAGAAAAATAATTACGGTTCCGCTCTATAAAAATTAAATGTACCTAGGGACGTACCCGAGTAAAGCGAGGGTCTGTCGCCAGTGTATCTACAAGTGTACGCTCTTCTCAAACTACTGTAAAATCGATAGTGCTTACGAATATTTAGTTACAATTACTTCGGTAATATAAAATTTATCCACTAACTGTAAAAACTTGAAGCAAAGTAAATAAGATTAAAGCAGTAGATTTTTTTAGTTGATTAAGCACTGTAAATTATAAGCTTTAATTTATCTTTATTTTTTCTCTCAAGATGGAAAAATTAGCCTTTATTTTTTGTAACGTTATTCAATAACATAGTTATTCACAGGTATGCAAGGGTATCCTTTAACAAACGCAGAGGACAGAGGTCTACCTACTACAGAGAAAATTCTTCCCCAATACTTCAAAGATGCTGGTTATGCCACTCACTTGGTTGGGAAGTGGCACGTGGGCCAATCGCGAAAGGAATATTTACCAACATATCGAGGATTTGATTCCCATTTTGGACATAGAGGAGGATATATAGACTACTATGAATATAATTTGTTGGAAAATGTGAGTTTAATTTAATATTTTATGTAAAAACTGGTCGTATTCGAGATTTATTTAGTACTAGCATTGCCCGTTGCTTCGCCCACGTTCAGATGACCAAAAACTTAATTCTTAGGTTTTACATATTAGTATACTTACAACGTCAAAACAAAATTTATTGTGTAATCAAAATTTATTTTAAAATATATCCGACAATAACATTAAAAATTTAAGTAATAGTTTAAAAATGTTTTAAAAGACAAAAAAATAAAAAGTGCATATTACAAGACTTCCGCGATACCATTCAGACAAAGGGGTTCCCAAGGAGGGTTGACGTCAGACAGGCGGCCGGTCGTAAAACTTTTGCCAAATCCTATCAGCAGTAGAGAAGGTGTACTGCGTCGACCCCAAGTGATTGGGAAATGGGCAGGGAGAAGAAGACATATTAGTATACTCTTACATAGCAATTTTTGTATTTTTTCTCAGAAATGAGATATTTTCCCGCGGTAAAAAGTATCCGACATGTTGACCCGGATAACCAGCTATCACCATACCAAATTTTAACAAAATCCCTTTAGTGGTTTTTCTGTGATGCGGTAACAGACAGACAGACAGACAGACAAGAATTCTAAAAACTATAGATTCGGCCTCTGTATCGATAATAATATTTATTTCAAAAAGATTTTTCAAAAAATATTATATATAAATGTACAAATTCGGCTGTTACAATTTTATTATATGTATAGATAAACAAAATAGTGTGTATATATATATATATATATATATATATATATATATATATATATATATATATATATATATATATATATATAATACATCATACAGTATAAATGACTGCGTTCATATTTCAACAAATTTTAATGGGTTATTTTGATTTCCTTATTAAGCAATTTTTCAATAAAAAACTCGTCCTTCAGCTGTACTAAAAGTGTTTTACAAAACATCCCTTTTCAAGGCACATTTTAAAGATTTTTCTAAAATAATTTAATTTAAGTTTGATTGTTTTATTCTATTATTTCTCATTTCTTTAAGTGGAGTATCGGAGATATCTCAGGATTCGATCTTTTCCGAAACGAAACGGCTGCTTGGGATGTGGAAGGATACATAACGGATATTTATAATGAGGAAGCGAAATCAAGTAAGGCGGTGATCAGCATATTGTTTTAGTTAGATGATTAAATAAATAAAAATAATCAATTATAATCATGATTATTGTTATATGATTAATAAATAAAAATGTGTTTGAGGATTTAAATCATCCGAATGAAGATCTATTTTTTCAAGAACACCCTTAAATTTTATTTTTGAGTATTTTTGTCTATCTGATTGTCTGTTTACTTATCTATCATTTAGACAGTTTTCAGGAAAGAGGAGGGAACTACTCAATATGAATTATTAATTTTCAAAAATAAATTCGTTTTCTAATTATTTTCAAGGTATTTTTATTATTATTTTTAATGAGCCATTACTAAAAATTATTCTAAAATTAAATTTGTAGTAGGAACATGAAATAAGTTTAAATACATGAATTATGTAAATTGCTTTTGTATTATTACAATAATATATATTTATATAATATGCAATAAAAATAGAAAATAATTGTATGAGATTCTTTATAATTATTTAAAACGGCCAATAATAATTATTAAGAATCTTCGAAATAAATCAATTTGGTCTAACATTGTAAAAACCAACCAACGAAGAAAAAGTGACTATCAAATGATATTTTTTTCAGTTATAAAATCGCACGATATTTCAAAGCCATTATTCTTAATGGTAGGCCACAACGCGCCTCATTCGGCTAACGAAGGTGCTCTGATGCAAGCGCCGCCTGATATCGTTCGTGCGATGGGATATATTGATTTGCCTCAAAGACGTTACTATGCTGGTAATATTTAAATTTTGATAGATTTATTATTTTTAATTTTAAGCTCGAAAATAAATTAATTTTGTATTGTAGTTGTAATAACGTATTTTCCAGTTGTAGATTGTTGAATACATATATCATAAACACTAAATTATTTACATAAAGTTTTATTTTTTTTATTTTTAGCAATGGTAAAAAAACTAGATGATAGCATAGGAGACATTATAAAGGCATTATCAGATAAAGGAATTTTAGAAAACAGCATTGTAGTGTTTATATCTGACAACGGCGGTATGACAACACAAGAACAAGCTAATTACGCGTCTAACTGGCCTTTGAGAGGCGTTAAAATGAGTCCATTCGAGGGAGGTATTAGAGTTAACGGCCTGATATGGACCAAAAATTTGACAAATTCCGAACATTTATGGAAAGGATATATGCACGTATCTGATTGGACACCAACAATATTAAGTGCAGTTGCTATTGAACCTCCATCTGGTATAGATGGTGTAGATTTATGGCAAACAATAAAAAGTAATGGAGAATCCAAAAGAGATGTTATTGTTGAAATTGATGATTATACTGGTTTTGCTGCAATTATTAAAGGAGATTATAAATTGATAACTGGTACGGTTAAAGCAGAATATAGCAATTATCAAGGTCATGTATTTAAAGGGGTCACAAGGCCTCCACCATCATATGAAGATGCTATTAGGAACAGTGCGATGTATACAACTCTTTCAGATATTGGAATAGATTTTAAAATATCAGATATTGAATTAAGAAATAAAATTAAAATATCATGCAATGAAAATAAAGGATCTGAAAATATTTGTTATCCTAGCAATGGTAAGAATCGTAAATTAACTTCAAAACAACTCAAAATATGAACTTTAAATCAAATTATCAAAATACCCATATATTTTAAATTCTAATGATATCTACTTATTATTGTATATAAACATTTCAGAAACTTGGTGTTTATTTAACATTAAGAAAGACCCATGTGAATCACAAGATTTGTCATCAGCGCATCCAGAAATTGCGAACAAATTGTACACTCGATTACAGATTGAAATAAAACGAACTATACCCAGGAAAATAGTGCCTCATGAAGTAAACTTAAAGTCTAAGCCTAGTTTACATAATAATACGTGGGATGTTTGGCATCCGTCGGAAAACAAAACATGAATATGTTTTTAGAACAAATTAAAAAATGTTTTTCACATCATGTTTATAATTTTTATAACAATGTAAATTAACAATAGACTAACTTAGATAGTGGTAGCTCATTGGTAACGCGCTCACTTGGGAAAACGAGTGAAGTGGGCTCAAATCCTGGGTCTCGCATTTTTGATATTTTCATTTGCGAATCACTTCCACATGATTACCACTTGTCGTAATATTTCAAAAAATCATCAAATGCGAGTCTTACTTGCGCAGCGAGGGTACCACAAAGTATTTGTGTTAATTTACAATTAAATAAAATATTCACGTAAGCACAATATTGATTTTATAGATCGTAGAAATAAATTTGGTTTTAATAGTATCTCCAATGATAATGATGTTCTAGACGTTTTGTTTAAGTAAGACAAGAATTAATGAGATTTTCTTTATTTAGGTGGTTCTTGCCTAAATATTTTGGATACTTAACGTTGCTTTTTACTTTAATCAGACTAATACAAAAATTTGTAACAAAAAAATTTTCATCGCTGCTACAATTTAAACAATGTCTTGTTAAAGAATAATAGGTTATAATATTAAACGATAGCTTACTGTAGAAATACGAATCCCTCTCCTGAATAAGAGGTCACCTAGCTTCAGGAGTAGTGTATCTCCTTGTAAAAAAAATTATAATCACATTAGTAGTGTTGAGGTTTACCTTCATAATTCACAATCATTGCCTCCTTCTTAGATATAGTAATCCTGATAATAGAAATAGACTAAGATCCCGATCTATGTGGTGGACCCCTAATTCTTTTTCCAAAGGAAATATATTTTTGAAATCATAAAACATATAAACACGACCCAGGGGAGTTGTCACCAAAAATTTACTCCAGACTATTTTTGATTAAAAACCTCTAGTCTGAAAATATTTTTGTATGATAAACCCTATATAATAATTAAATTTGTTATAAAATTATCTAGATTTTGAAACTTGGTTCGTTCCAAAAAATACGAGCAATTAATTACTTCAATTTATCTTTTTATACCTGGATAATTAATTCAGATAATTTGCTCGAAAAAAGGCGGTACGTAAACGTAAACGGTAAACGTAAGTAGTAAACGTATGTTGGCATTTTCTACAAGTCTTTTATTTTCGATTGATACTATTTTGTCACAGGAAAAGAATTCTTGTACTTAAAATATTTCGTCTGAAAAAAGAGTGGAAAGAGAGTCCACCACATAGATAAAGATCTCCTACTAAGAGCGTATAACAAGACAAAAAGGATATAAGGACACGTAGTTGTGCGTGTGCATACGAATGTTTTGTTCTGTAAATATTTGGCGCAGCTCAAAACATGTCGAGAACCCGGCCTTTGTGCAATGAATTATTCGCATCGTTGAAGTCCCTGAACCGTGTCTGTTTAAATATGTAAGATGCATGAAAACAGCAACTAGAATGGTTTTATGCGCTTTGCAATTGTCTACATATTAATTTAATAATTGTATCTATTACAATCGGACTTGGATGAAAAGTAAACAGATAGACTATGACCTGGCCCCTGAAGTAACATATGTATAATGTATGGATAGGCATTTGGTACATAAGGACGCACTCAAACGAAGAGAGGGTACAAAAAGCAATAAAACTTCCAACATAAGGTTGCTATTTACTGTTGAAATTGCTCAAAATAATACTATAATAATTACTTATCGTAATGTATAATCTGTGTTCATGTGTGTATTTACTCTGTGGAATAATCTAATTTCTTTTACTCTTTTGTGCCACAGCCGAACACGTTGTTTCAATTTGTCCTTCTCCTTGAATACTTCTAAAATTATAACACTTATCTACTGATATTTGTACTGCATTTTGTCAAATACAGTATTCTATGTTTTAGCTAGCGATTCACCCTCGCTTCGCTCGTGTTCGTCCAAATATAAACTTTCACCCCCATTTTCACCCCCTTAGGGGTTGATTTTCGGACTGAAAAGTATCCTATGTCCTTCTTACCAAATTGTTCTTACCTTTCATTTCTATCGGTTCAGTAGATCCAGAGATTGTCCCCTACAACGTCACAAACTCACAATTCAAAAACTCACAAACTTTACCTCTTTATAATATTAGTATACCTATAGAAAAGAAATTGTAAAAATTAAGTTTCCAAGTTTCCTGGTTGCAGCGGCGAATGGAGAAAGATTTGTTAGTTAAGACTACACTCGTTAAGCAATACTGACCTAAATCGGCAACACTAAGCTGTATTGCCACTTATACCAGTCTCTTCAAATTAGAGCCATTAGTGACCGTCTCTTGATAAAGGTAATGTAAGACAATGGGTGTGTATATTTATTATCCGACTTCCAAAAAGGAGGAGGTTCTCAATTCGTCGGAATCTTTTTTTAATGTATGTTCACCAATTACTCGATGATGCCTGAACCGATTTGGAAGTATACTTTTTTTTGTTTTAAAGGGTTCCTTGCCAGGTGGTCCCATATAAATTTTATCGAAATCGGTCGAACGGTTTTTTTTTTAAAATCAACAATAATATTTTTTTAAATAAATTGTTTAATCGAATATGTTATTAAAAAAACTTTTTTCTTACAAATTAACTGCTTATTACGCCTACACTAAAAATGGAAAAGTAAAAACTTTAAAAAAATTTATAAAAACAGTCGGTTTATTCTGATTCTGAATCTGATTAACTACTATTCTAAATGAAAACCTCCGTTTAGTCATTTTTTACATTTTAGCGCCTGGACGTCGGTTTATTTCAAGTTTTTATTAAAAAATTATTATGTTTGTTGCGGGTAACTGTATAAGTTCGTAGTTTACTCAAAATTCGAGCTATTGTACACAGAACGATAAATGCTGGGCTGTTCACACATGAACATATTTGCATACTAATAAAACGTTAACTTCAAAATTACTTTCCATACGGAAATTGAATCTACACCTGAAATGTTAGTAATTATAACAATCCGCTAAAGCCTTATAATAAGAAAAACTTTTTTCAACCGACTTCAAAAAGGAGGACGTTCTCAATTCACCTGTATTTTTTTATGTTTGTTACCTCAGAACTCCGTCATTTATTAACCGATTTGGACAATTTTTGTTTTGTTTGAAAGTGCCAAGTTTTCGATATTTCAATTTGGTTCCATTTAAATTTGAATAAAAATAAATAAATTTGGTGCGATTTTATTTGTATCGGCTGGCACCGACTTCGAATATATTTGATTAGGTGTTAGTAAAGAAAAGTACCAATCAGTTATTTTTTACTTTTTAGTGTTTTTTTAAGTCGTTTTTTTTAGTCTTTATTTTGCTATTTAGTACTTTAGGTACAAGCTTTCATCGTTTAAAGCTTATTATGTAATTACAAAAAGTATAATTTATGATACATGCATATTTAAAATTTTCGAGTCATTTGACAGCCTTTGTGTTTTTCCATAAATTATCGCGTTCGTGATTACAGAGCCAATGAGTCTAAACATACCATTACTGTTTACGACAGACGTTTCACTTTTCACTTAAGTTCAAGCTACAACAAACATATTATATAGAAATAAGAAAGAGATTTTTTTATTATTTACAAATAAATGTCTTTTGTATTTAATAAATTCAAAGCTAGTTAGATAGCTACAGTTAGAACTATTATATTTTAAAAACAACTTTTTAAATAATAATTTATAAAATTTAATAAGAAGAAATAGCAATAATATTATCAATTAATTAGAAATCGTGCCGTTTGATATTAACTATACATTAACGGTTTATTTATCAAAGTTTAACAGAAAATAAAATAAGCAAAAAGTATTTCGTAACAGAAAGAGTAAGTTATAATGATGCAAATATTATTTTATATTTACGTGTAACTTTCCCTTAATAATTATCTGAAGAACATATTTTCTTTTACATTTTAACCAAAGCCACGACAAACAGTGCTATAAAACAGTCTAATTTCGAACAAACATGTCGAGTCCTGATACTAAAGAAGATGTATTAAACGATAATTTTGAAAAAATATTCAAAACAATGATATTTGCTTTGAAAATTATTAAATGTCAGCCGTATTTGAAGAAAGATGTTAAATGGGCTTTTCAATTGGGTACTATGTATGGGACAGCTTTCATGCTTTTCTGCCTTCTCATGTACTGTATAATTTTCCATGATCTTAGAAACAATGATTACACCCAGGCTTGTTCTAATGGTATACTTTGCATTATATTCGCCTTTATAACATTTCAATATTGTGTTGCGTTTTACTATCATAAAGTAATAGAAGAGCTGATAGAAAAAATAAATGCTGACTATAAGACTGCTAAACAATTTCCGAAAGATGAACAGCAGTGTGTAATAGAACATATTGAAAAAGGGAAATTCGTTATCACTATATGGTGTTTTATTTCTATTAGCGGGGCTTTTTTCTTTATATTGAAGGCCATTACCTTAATGGTTTATTATACTATTTTTGATGAATTTAAATATATACATGTATATGAATTGACATACCCTGATTATGTGGAGGAAATTAAAAATACTTTTGGACCGTATTGCATACTAAATTTTTTATTTACATCCTACGATATGTATGTCATGGTTATGTTAATTGGATTCACGCCCATGGGTCCAATATTTTTACTTCACGCTAGTGGTCAACTGGAGATTACAAAGACTAGGGTTATGAAAATATTCCACCAAGATAATACGATGAAGGTTATAGACAAAAAATTAAAGGAAGTTGCAAACTTGTTAGTGGAGATCTACAGGTAATTTCATCCATATATAATAGAAATTAAATTCGATAAATTGTTACCTGCCTCGTTGTCAGAATCATTTCATCATGTCGTCATTTTGGGATATTGCAATCTAATACCTACCATGTCGTTCAAACTAATTGTTAAATTATGTGGCTTGCCTTGTTTGAATTTTATAAAGTTTATATTGAGTTTCAGGGATTAAAACTAACCTTTAGTTATTCCCGCTACAATGGACCAAAACTGGTCGACGTAGCTAGGGCCGACCTCGGCACCACACCCAACAAAAATAATAATATTCCCGCTATAGTGTTTTCACCAATCATATGCATTATACCGACTATAGATCACTAAGCTTGACTTATAAATGAATATGGATAAATCCATACTTACTGATATTATTAATGTGAAAGTGTGTTTGTTTGTTTATGTGTTTGTTTGTCTTTCTTTCACGTCGAAACGGAGTGACGGATTGGCGTCATTTTTGGTGTCAAGATAATTGGAGAGCTGGAGAGTGACATAGGCTGCTTATTATCGAGGGAGATCATCTCATACCCACGGGAAAAGACGTTATAATACAATCCCAAAAATTTATATCTGATCAGAATTAGTTGAAACTTGGTATTAATGTTCTTCAATACAATAAATACGTGTTTTAGTGTTTTTCAAAATTCATCCTATAAGGAGGAATTTGTATAAGACCTACCTTTTTAGAGATTTTTGCAGTTTTAGTGAATGAAACGAAAAAACTTACCTGAACTGGTATTATATATAAAACAAAATAGAAAATGGCGAAAATTTTTCTTTTGTTTCCAAGCAATGCATATCGCATTGCTTGTAACGACTAGATGTTTTTTAATATATATATATATATATATATATATATATATATATATATATATATATATATATATATATATGTATAATAATCTGATATAAGAATTATATTAAATTTCATCACTTAAATAATAAGCTCCAAAGATATTGTTCGAGCTCGCGATATTTTTTTATTTATTTATTGTATCTGCAATTAGTTCTTATTTAGCAGATTCTTTGAGTGTCTTTAACTGAAGATATCTCCTAATATAGATACTATGTGTATATGCCATGTATAGTTTCTTTTTTATATTTTTAATATTATAGTAATAAATAGCATATTTTCCCATGCAGATTTATAAATAAAATCAATGTCAGTTTTATGGTTTTGTATGAATTGACGTTAAAATCTTCAATTATTGTACTTCCGGTCACATTTTATCAAATTATCGAGGTAACTAACAATACTTTTTTTACTATTTTTATAATACTTAGCTATCATCCTATAAGGGGATATCATCATCGAAGGCAGTGGTAGCTCAATGGTAACCCGTTCGCTTGAGAAACCGAGCGAAGCGAGTTCAAATCCCGGGTCTCGCACCTCTGATATTTTCATGTGCGAATCATTTCCAACATGATTATCACTTGTCTTAACGGTGAATGAAAACATCGTGAGGAAACCTGCATGTCTGAGAGAACCTAGCAAGTTTTTAAAAGACATGTGAAGTCCACCAATCAGCACTTGGCCAATGTGGTGGACTATGGCCTGATTCCCCTCGTATTGAAAGGAGGTTCGTGCCCAGCAGTGGGACGTTAAAAATGGGCTGAATACATACATATCATCTATTACTTTTTAACCGACTTTCAAAAAAGAGGAGGTTCTCAATTCGTCGGGTTTTTTATTAGTGCAATAGCAATTGAACTGATACTAAGCTTAAATGTGTATGATAATTAAGTATAATGATGTTTTGATATATGCCATTAATTATTTTTTGTTGTTATTATGAATGTTTTGTTCCTATAATTTCTTTTTTGTAATAAAATGGTCAGAGAAGGGTTTTCAATGCTTATATCAAAACTTCATTGTACATTATATGTGTTATTTATTTGTGATGGTAACTGCCACTACATTAAAAAGCACAAGAGATTTATAGTAACAAATTAATAAAATATTTCAGTCATCTAAAAGGGGAGAATTAAGACTCGAATTTTTATCTATAATTATTGGTGGAATAACTTTGAGTAGTGTCCCCTGTTATTACAGTGACAAGCTTATGGAATCGGTAAGTAAAAGTTATTAATATTAAAATACATCGATAATTGTGATGTTCTCCTGACCAAATCCGGCCACGGCGGCCAATCTCATTGAGACTAGCCAACTGCGCAGGAGATATTATAGCGCCCAAGTGTATGCGCAGACACAAGTGCACTCTCTATTCCTGTCACTCTCATACTCTGGTGGGACGATTGGTAATTAATTAACTTATGGTACCTTATTTTCCAGGTCACTTTATTTTATTAGACCGAAAACAAAAATTAATGATCCTTATGTGCTGTAGGTATATCTTGAGCGAATTTTTAATCGTCCGTAAATATTATAAGCAAGAATGCAAAAGAAGTAATCTGAATAACCGCTACTATTAAAACTATATTTCTTCATATACTTAAGAGAAAACACAAGATGTATTTAAACAATTATAACAGAAATGGGTTTTAGCTAAAAAATGAAGCTCAATCAATAACTAACCAGCAGATTTTTTTAATCTGCTGTTTAGTTATTGATTGATATAGATATCAACTTACATGCATGCCAGGAAAGAATTCATACTAATATTATAAATGTCAAAGTATGTTTGTTTGTCCTTCTTTCACGTCAAAATGCAGTGACAGATTAGCATGATTTTTTCTGTGGAGATAGTTGGAAGGCTGGAAAGCGACATAGGCTACTTTTTGCCGCGGAAAATTATCTCATTCCCATGGGAAAACACGTTACAATACAACCCAAAAAATATTTATGATCAGAGTTAATTGAAATTTGGTATTTATGCTCTTCTATACAATTAAAGAAATACATACGTGTTTTAGCATTTTTCTAAATTCATTCCAGGAGGGGGTAAAATAGGGGATGAAAGTTTGTATGAAACCTACCTTTTTAAAGTTTCTTTTTTTAGTTTCAGCGCGAGCGAAGCCGCGGGTTCTGCTTGTATTATTATATAACAAAAAATTACAAGCTTGTCAATTCGCTATACTGTATGTACATAAAATATGTTCTTATTAACAGGGAGAAAATTTAAGGCGTGCAATTTATATGTGTGGTTGGGAAAATCGTTGGGATCAGAAGTCACGTACTTTGATTTTGTTGCTACTTTTACGGACAACACCATCTGTCACCATACGAACCTTGTTCTACCCTGTATGCCTTGATACACTGGCCGATGTAAGATTATTTACTGTTTTATTATTGGTTTATGCCTAAAACTTCTAATGTTATTTACTGTCCAAAGAACAAGCAGTGACGTAGTGCGTTGAAATTATAATTACTAATCATTTGATTAAAATGATTTTAGATAATTTTAAGTATAGTTAAAAAGTGAAATTGATTGATCGTCATCCATTAAATAATAATAAGACGAGAGTAGTAAAAACATATTTATAAAACTTAAAATTTATATCTACTTAAGTTATCTTCTGCGCTGGAAATTTTAGAGCTCATGAAAATAATTGCTTCAAGACTGATGTTCACAAGTGCCTAATCAGTCTTTTCGACAAGTTTTTACTATTTCAAAAGTATTTCATAACAATTTATATTCCTTAATTAACCTGATTATTATGATTTAATCATTTCTAATCTAACAATACCTACAATATAATATATATATATATATATATATATATATATATATATATATATATATATATATAATATAATCTGTACATTTTACAAAATCTGTATAAATTAATACTTTCTTAGATTTACGCGAATATTTGACATTTTAAATAAAACTATCTTTTCAGATTTTTTCTAAAATCAAAATAAATTTGCGAAAAAATCCGAAAAGATAGTTTTATGTAAAATCTGTACAAATTATTAAAAAAAAATTAACAATAGAGAATAGGTAGCTAAGCTAAGAGATCGGAGGAGGTGAGTATAGTACACTTTTCTACACTTTTTTTTTTCAATTTTATTTTATGATTCCAACCTCAAAAAAAGGACCATACACTCATAATATTAGGTAAATGCACTACCTATACGAATACTGGAATTGACTTTGGTGTCTAAAAATTTGTTAATTATATTCCTATGATAGTTAGAAGCTTTAGAATAGAAATACTTTTGAAAATTAAAATAATTTTTTACTAAGCAAGTTGTCAAAAGATCAGTCAATTTACACAACTCGTCTGCTTTTTTCGTGTCATTTGCAATATTAGTACCTATTAAAGTTATTTCTATTAGAAATTATGTGAATAAAAAAACCAATGTCGAACTTGTCCTTTAAAAATATCCATATTCCAGGTTTTTCATCAAGCTTATGCAATCTTCAGCGTGTTAAATGCAGCCTGCGATTAAGTCGAGCGGTCTCATCTGATGTGTATACTCTCTTTAGAGATTGTTAAACGCACCTATTATCAAACACTTTGCACTATATTTTATGAAAACACTTGCCCGGACAAAACACACTGTTGTTGTGTTTTCTTTTAATATTTTGTATTTGTTTTTTGCCTAATGTACAAAAAATTAGATATAGCTTGTTTTAGAATCTAGTTAGTGATTATTATGTTATAGTTTAAAAGTTAATTTTATTAAATACCTATGCACATAATGAAGTGTTTAATTTCAATTAAATTGTATTATTTTAGTTATTACTTAAGAGTGTTTTTGATTATGCTAACATTGTGTGTGTTAATTCTTCAAGCTATAACCCTTAGGGTTCAATGGAGTCGAGTAGAATTCGGAATGCAGATACAAACAGACAGCTGACACCATACGAGTGAAGCCACGGACAAACCCTAGTTAATGTTTTATACTTGCTGGGAGTTATATATGTTTTTAGTTTGCTTTTTTCGCAGTCGTTTTTTTTATTTTCATAATTTAATTTTTTATTTAGGTAAGTACACATATTAATTTTGTTTATAAAATGGGATCTTACTTTACTGTATTAACTATAAAATGATTATATTGAAAGTATATAATAATTATGTACCTAAATATTTTTACTAACAATATTAGTAACGAGGATATTTTTAGAAGTAAGTGTTTTTGTGTTTATTTCACAGAATATCTAAATTCCTACTGTGAAATAATTTTCAAACTTGAAGATATTTATAGGTTTTAAAGTCCATTAACATTTAAGCACAAACATATAATCTAGAAAGGTATTTCAGAGTCAAGGTCAAGGACGACAGGTTAAATTCACTTTGTAGTGAGCCTACTTGCTGTGCCAGCGGTCGCGGGTTCGAGTCCCGCTGGGGGCATTCATTTGTGTGATAAGCACGAATGTTTGTTCTCCAGTCAAGGGTGTTTATATTCATAATATGTACGTATTTAAAGTTATATATGTGTAGTGTGTAGGCAGTGGTAGCGCAGTGGTAACGCGCTGGCTTGGGAAACCGAGTGGAGAAAGTTCAAATCCCGGGTCTTGCATCTCTGATATTTTCATGTGCGAATCATTTCTAACATGATTACCATTTGTCTTAACGGTGAAGGAAAACATCGTGAGGAAACCTGCATGTCTAAGAGAACCTGGCAAGTTTTCAAAAGACATGTGAAACCCGTTAACCCGCACTTGGACGTGGTGGACTATGGTCTCTGTGCCCAGCAGTAGGACGTCAAAAAAAGGACTGAATACAATACATGCGTAATGCGTATTGTATCAACTATTTAGTATTCATAACATAAGCCTCGTTCGTAGCTTACCATGAAACTATACATATTTATTTATTTTATTAAGGTGTAAAGATTTTGTCAGAAGGCTTTGTCACTGTAATCTCTCCTAGGAAACTTCCATGAGTAAGGAAATCAAATTGGAATAAAGAAAGAAATAGGATACTATGTAATAAGCTTACTTGAGTTTCATATAACACGAGCGACTCGCCCTCGCTTCGCTCGGGTTCGTACCTAGCTTACTTCCCAATACAAACTTTCATCCCCATTTTCACCCCCTTAAGGGATGATTTACGGAATAAAAAGTATTCTATGTCCTTCCCAAGGTCTTAAACTATCTTCTTACCAAATTTCATCTAAATCGGTTTAGTAGATCCAGAGATTACCCCCTACAATCTCACAAACTCACAAACTTACCTCTATAATATAGATGAGTAAATAACTCTGCGTTATTTTAAAAATTTTGGTTTAAAGGGCCGAAATAATTTAAATCTGTAAAGGAACTCAGATCGGTTGGTTAGTGATGAATGAATGCTGGTACAAAAGTAAAATTAATGATTGTCGTTTTGTATTTGCTAGAATTTTGTGGGCTTTTTGTGGTTATGTTTAATTTAACGTTTGCTTCCTTTGCGAATACTTGAAGTTTTGCGTAGTAAGGTCTACACAGAAATAAAAATATTTTAAGTCATGTGTAGGGATTTTATGGAGTCTCTTATGCATTTCCACCTTGTATTTATTCTAAGTTAGATAATTAATTTATAGTGCGTTTGTTATATTCCCAAAACAAGTTTACTAGAAGACAGGAAATTTAATTTCCTTTATAAAAATATATATAACAGAAAATTTTTGTATGACAGTATTAGGCTTCTTGTACATACACGGTTTTTCGCCGTGAAAGTCTACGGTTAATTCGCCGTGTGTAGGCACTATCGTCAGTGTTGTATGGATCACTATGGAAGCTTGTTGACATACACGGCGGCGCTACTGCACGGCGCTGCCGCCGTTTACGCCGTGTCTGCCCTTCTGTGTGCGGCGTCTACGCACGGCGTGGGTTTCATCAGTGTTCTATCTCAGTTTATGCGAGTGTGTAGACGGTGCCGGATATTTCCACAGCGACAATCATTTTCGGGACAGTTTATAAACTGTCGCGATCTGATTTTGTTGTTTACGCTGATTTTGTTTTACAAATAAAATGAACATAAATCAAGAATTTCATTGATTCAAAAAAGGCCTTATAATATGTCATAAAGCTATCGGTGATTATAATCAGTTGATTTATAATCTTGATATTAAATTTTGATAGGTACTTATTATTTAAGTTGATTAATAATCTTAATACAACAATTATAATCAGTTTATTCTTGACAAGTGCATGAAATGCGCCAAATTCCTACTTTTTTTCTAAAATCGATGTATCGAAATTCAAAACCTTATTTCCTATTTTTTTATGAGTTTCCCATATACTTATGTAAAAGCAATGATAATTATGTGAACTGTAACGCGATGTCTAAAAGCAAGAAATCTATACATATAATAAAATTGTAACTAAGCCGAATCTGTACATTAAATATTTTTTGGAAAATCTTATTGCAATAGGCATTATTATCGATACATGGCCGAATCTATAGTTTTTAGAATTTTTGTCTGTCTGTCTGTTTTTTGTTGATTTGGATGAAATTTGGTATGATGGTAGCAAGTTATCCGGGTCAGTATGTAGGATACTTTTTACCTCGGAACAATATCTAATTTCTGAGAAAAAATACAAAAACTGCAATATAAGAGTATACTAATATGTAAAATCTAAGAATTTTGTTTTTGGTCATCTAAACGCGGGCGGAGGCGCGGGCAATGCTAATAAATAATATATCTTTAAACAATACCAACAATGAAAATGGAACATCCACACCACTTTAAATATTCTCATGACATACAGAAAAAACAGTTCAAGAAGCTGCCAAATAGATTTCCTTAAGAAATCATACAATTACGGTTATAAATATCTTTAAAGAACCTCAGTATAAAAAGAGGCTAAAAAGGGCTTAAATTAAATTAGTAAAAAGGCTTTCTCAACTCATTTTGTATTCAATAGATGGGTCAGGGAAGTAGTTGCTCGCGAATTTTAAATGGACATTTTTATTTTTGAATATTTAATTGTGTTAATGAATGAACGCTGTTTTTCTTTTTTAGGTAAAATATTAAATTAAATGTCTATAATATTATTCCATTTACAATATTATATATATATATATATATATATATATATATATATATATATATATATATATATATATATATATATATATATATATATATAAAGACTGTATATGTAGTAAGTAGCTTTTATCTAATGAACTTTTAAAATAGATTTGATATGTCTCGTTTTTCTTCAGATATCCAATATTCCAAGGAGCTTAGACTGTAAATTTCGATCTAAGGTCATTGAGATTAAAATATAAATGGTAGAAATGTTAAATAAAGATATCCATACTAATAATCTATACTAATATTATAAAGAGGTTAAGTTTGTGAGTTTGTGAATTGTCAGTTTGTGACATTGTAGGGGGTAATCTCTGGATTCTACTGAACCGATTTAGATAAAATTGGTAAGAAGATAGTTCGAGACCCTGGGAAGGACATAGGATACTTTTTATCCCGGAAGTCATCCCTTAAGAGGATGAAAGTTTTTTGGAAGCAAGCCAGGGACGAACCCGAGCGAAGCGAGGGTGAGTTGCTAGTATAGGTGTATGTAAACTAGAAGTACTTAGCAAGTAGTATAGTATTTAACTACCGTTGTGTCCTCATATTTAGGACAAAATCCACCAATCGGTCCGGTCGGTATTGCCTTATAAAAAATTAATTGCAAACTCGACTTCGTTACTTATCTATTTTATATAGATTATACATAGATTAGTTATGAACTGCTAAATAGTTCTTCACAGGTATTAAAAGAACCTTTTGAGTAATAGTTACGAAGTTCCTTTGTGTAAGTAAGCTACGGGATTATGAATAAAACAACGGACTAAAAAGTTCATACAAAGTTTCCTTTGAACCCGTTTCATTTAAAATTCATTGCGCTCAGTTCATTGCCAACAATTATAGAGAAAATAATATAATTTGTAGAATATAAGTAACAGATCGTTAGTGTACTTTAAAGCTAAAATATTTTACAATTTTATTCTATCGATTCTTTACACGTTATTAAAATTTTAAACAAATATTGTGAACAGTGTTACACATCGATAGTTCCTATATTTGTTATTCTGTAACAGTAACTTCTTTTTTAACACCCTTCTGTCTTTATCTTAACGCACATCGTAGAAATCCATTCAAACCCAGTACCTATGATTGAGTGAAGCCTCCAATAAGTAAGAGAAATTCAACGAATGACCCCGATGACTTTGCTTACGTCTCTAAATATTTTTTCATTACAGATCAATATCTCATAGGTTTCCCTGATTTTATTGGGACAAAAGTATTCTATGTCATTATCAAAAATATCTTTAACTGTTACTTCATTGCTATGTAATCCTATATATATTTATGTATATATATATATATATATATATATATATATATATATATATATATATATATATATATATATATATATATATATATATATATATATATATATATATATATATAAAAAGTGTTGTACACTTTTGGAATTATTTTGGATTCCCAAATCTACCAAACTCAAGCCGTTAGACGATTTCACTTGTCACTGGAGTAAATTGGCGATTTGAAAATCGAAAATTGACAAAACAATAAATACGTTTCGTTGTTATAACTTTAGCTGTAATAATTTTAGTAGTGGTTGGTACAGAGGCTACTTCGTACATAAGGAAATTAGTCAAATATTTTTTATTTTCTACCTAGAGCTTAAAGAGAGCGAAGGGAATAGAGAGTGGAATAAAATATCTTCAGTGTAGTTGGTTAGTCTCAGTAAGATTGGCCGTTGTGATCAAAATTCGGTTAGAAGGCATTATTACTATTGGTAAATAACGTTACGAGCTAGGGTTCGGGGATCGGAAATTAGAGCGGGTCACTTGCAGTATAAATATTTTTATGGTTTTGCAAAGACGATTTATCATTTTTTCATTCGATTCACTTTTATCATTTTACACATACATACACCCCCGATGAAGGCTTTAGTAACTAAACTATATTTTCTGTGATACTAAGCATTACTGGTCTTCCCTACTATCACTTCTGTTTTACACTTACTTCATTTATTCACTTCTCCGAATTATTTCTCGATTTTCCTTTAACTCGTTAAACTGATTATTTGAACATTACAGCCCCTTTAAATATTTATAAGCAAAGAACATTCTTGTTATGGAAAATTTGAAATCAATTCATATCTGAAATTTGTTGTCCCTTTCCCACTCACGGCTATTTACCTGTAACTTTTCTTGTCCTAAATGTACAACTCATCATAAAATCTATTCTTAAGCATAGTTTAAGGCGTGCTTTTTTAATGTAAAACTGTCAATCAATCAACTGTCAACTAAGCAATTATAATACTAGTGACGTACATCCATGGTAATATTTATAGCTTCGTCAATTAATGATAGGATCACATCAGAAACTTAATAACATAAGCTCTTGCTAATTGGATAGAAGGAAACCATTTGCTAAGTAAAGCGAACATAAATTAAATTTGGGCTAAAAGAGAATTATTTCTGTTAGTTAGACTAAAAATAAATTTCTATTGAGCTCACAATGCAAAATTAATGCTATTCAAATTATCCTATAAACTATTGTCGATTAGGATTTGAAAACGACGAATTTAAAGTGAAAACTTCTATAAGTACGTTTGTATGGAGAGTAAATTCATATAAGTCGTCATCGACATGGTCACGTGACGTGTTAACACTAACACTCATAGTTCCGATAGATGTCAAAACCAGATAAATGTAATTGTAAACAGTTTTAATTTACAAATTTTAATTTAAGATTAAACAATAATTAATTTGTATATCTAAAAATAACAACTGTTTGTTTATAGTTTTAAGTTTTCACTTCTGTCGGCAGTCCTCGTGAGTGCTTTTTATTTTTGTATTTTTTTTATTTATTACTTTTGCATCAACGACATAACACACAATACATTTTAAATGCATTCTTAATTACAAGTTTCCATAGCACTGACCAATTACATGCATGCTCTACTATATAAAAAAAAATAAAAAAAATAAAAAATAAGATTAAAATTTTGTACAAAATATCAATTAAGTTAAAAATTAATAGTAAAATAGAATAGTGCATTAAGTTTATATAAAAAAAAATAATTATAAATAAGTCACACTAACATCTAAACTAATTTTATGTATAAAGAAATTTTAAAACAAGGATAAAAATAAATATTATGTAATAGTGCCAAAATCTAAACAAATAAAGTTTGTCTCTAATTCTGTAGCTAAAATAATGGTAGTTAGAACAAATAATTAACTAAATTAAAAATAAATATATATACAAATGCACATATTGGGACATTAACACACAGCACAATCTAGTTCCATGGTAAGCTACTAGGCTTGTGTTATGGATACCAGATATTTGATACACTACACATATGTAACTTTAAATACTTACATAATATTATAAATACTGGAGTACAAACATTCGTACCCATGACTGGAGTACAAACATTCGTGCTCGTCACACAAATGAATTCCCCCAGCGGGACTCGAACCCGTGACCGCTGGCACAGCAAGTAGGGGGCTGATTCTACGATTTCGATCCAATTCGGTAAAAATGAGAGAAATTATTAGATTTTCGAAATTTTGATATATTTTGAAAAAATGACTATAAGCAACTAAGGAATAACTTTTTTTTTTAATTGCACCTATAAATAGCGAAGATATAGGCCTTTGGTTTTTTATTATTATTACGGTAATGATTTTTAGGGTAACGGTTATGACTACGTTGTGACGGTAATGACATAGTGACTACTAGTAATGACATTGCTTGCTATCCAATTTCTTTTAAATAAAACACCATATTTTCCCATTCCTTCATTTATTTTCTGTATATAATTATTAGCTCTACAGGTTTACATAATCATATTATGATATTGCTATAATAAACTCTCGTTAAAATAAAAATAAATTGTAACATAACCTCTTTTTTGGAATCAGTTCATAACAATAGCACATTTATCAACTTGTCTTCAATCTGAAAAAATTAAACTTATTTATGACTTATTCAGTTCAGCAATTACCGTGTACTTAATTAAGGTTATTACTTTGACTGCTATTAAATCACAGTGTATTTAATCAAATCAGTTTTTATTTAGGGATTTAATCAAAAGGTCCATGTTTACATGTACTATGCAAGAACAAGTATTTCTATTAGATTCTTTTGGGAACACTACCCTAAATAGACGATATTTGCAGAATGTTAAATATCCAACTTCACAGTCGTGAGTCTTAAGAAATTTCGCATGCAAATTTGTCAGTGTATCGGTTAGGTACCGCTTCTGCGTAACTAATCCAGCTACTTTTTTAAATTTTTTTTATCCGCTGCTATTCTGCTGTTACTATCATCTTCGAATAAGTTTTCAATCTCCTGTTTAATTTGTTTTTCATTATTTTCTTTAGTTTTTTGTTATTTTACCGTAAATGAAGTTATAGTATTCAAAATTTTGTGTTTTTTGAAGTCTTCTTTGACAAATAAATCGCTAAATTTGCGTTTATCATTTTTTGGCATAGTTTTGTATCCAGGTTTTATTTTTCTAGTAACGATTTCACCAAAAATAAGTCTTTTCTTTACCTCTTCTTTTTAACTTTCTTCTATATTCTCAACTAAACCTAGTACTTTCTGTTCTGTCGATGGATTATTTACTTGCGATTTTCTTTGGTCTTTGATGAGTCTATGTAAAGTTTTTTGCATTGCTGCCTTCTTTTTTGTGTTACTTCTAAATCTCTTTTCGGTTCTAACATTCTTTTATGATATACGTCGTTTTTAATGCCATCAATACAAACATTTGGATTGGTATTTTATTATTGAAGTGAGATTGCTCGCTTCAAAGATGTGCGCCGATGGTCCTTCTAAAGGATCTACAACTGCTGCGGGTACTGGATCTAGATCACTGCCAGGGGGAGGATTGTCAATCAATTGCGCTATTGTTCTTTCTTTTTTCTTTTTTGACGCTGTTCCTTTTGAGTTAAATCTCTAATAGTTTTAAGTATATTTTGCTCTCTTCACTGTAAATATCTTAATCTTTCTTTTTCAATTGAATATTTTTCTGAATCTTCTTTTATGTCTGCGTATTTTGCCTCTTATAAAGTCGAGCCTGAGCCAATTTTTCCTCACGGGTTTTTTTGGTCTAGACTTGTCATAATTTTACCTTAAAGGAGAAAAAATCGTCAGGCATTAAGCAATAATATTACGTTAAAACCCTGGAAGAAACTTAAGAAAATAGTATAGCGAACGACATTTCAAAACAAAAGCGAGAAAATATATTAAATATATTACAAATGTTCTTCATTGTTCAATTTATGGTGGACTAGCATTTACCCGCAGCTCCGTTCCTATGACATAGAGTACATACTACGATAAAAGTACTCTTAGCCATATTTTGGACTCAAAACTATCCCTACTTAAAAACCATGTTAATAAACAAAATATTAGTAGCAATGGTGATTAAAATTTTGAGCTACTGCAGTGTTTTGTTGGATTATACATATTAATCAACCTAACTTTATCTAACTTGCGTATTTTAATAAAAACAAGAAAAATAAAAAATAAATCAAGTCTGGATCATCACCATTACTTTTGCGTCATTACCTTTACACTTTAAAACTGATGGTAATTGATGGTAGTGACTAAGAGGGTAGTGACGTTTTGTGTCATTTTTATTTTTAATTCCGTTATTATAAATGTAAAAAAATATATAAATTTACTCGTAAAAATTGAACTAAGGACGAACATTGTAGACGTATTAAATAAACATAAATAAATTTACTCACCCGAAATATTTTGGTTAAGGTAAAGACCACCAAAATGTGACAAACGTGATTTCTAACAACACTAACGTAAATATATTTTTTCACTCAAACGCACGGATTTCTCCGTCGGGTTCTCTTGGTCGTCTGAGCTGTGCGGAAGCGAACGGGATAAGCAAGAAGATAGTAGGATGTACACGTAAAAACATATTTGAATTTCCTCCCCGGCTTACGGAAATGACATTTTTTTCGTGACAAAGATAATTATATTGTTTTAAAAATAACTTAACGTTTTGTATATTTATATAGGATAAAAATGTCAACTTTACAATTGGCTTAACGCAATAAATAAATTATAGGTATATGAAACTGTTATTTCATTGAAATTTAAAATTGTTTTCTTTTGTAGTCACGTTGAGGACACTGAAGGTGGTGACATTTTGGCATTAAAATATTTTTTTTCTTTTTATGGGCTTACTTTTTTACTGTCGTATTTTAGTGTACTAGCTAGATAAGTGTAATTAGGTTGCATTACAGTTATTAAATTGCTCGAAATGTAGATATTTATTTTTTTGTACTATAAAACATGCGATTGGCGTGAAATCAGAGAAATACCCAGGGCATTACAAACTGAGCTAAGCGGGTCTCCGTATATTATCATGATCACATTTTGTATAACTTTAAAGTATTGAAGTGAACAAATAAAATAAAATATGTGCTGCTAATTGAATAGCTCTGTACTAGAAATGGACGTTTCATTAATTATTCCTGGGTTGACCCTTTTAACTCCACAGTATTATTTCTAAGTAACTTAACGAAGATATATTAATTGAGTTTTAGTTATCAAAATATGTTAATTAAATCTTACGATTAAGAATAGAAATCATGGAATTTTAACATCATTTTGAATTTGAGTTTATGTCTACAACTGTTTCAGTGATGATAATTTTTCAGGTTCTATTTTACGATTATAAGTATAAAATACACCTGATTTAAATTCAGTTAAATGTGCTAGATATGTTACAATACGAATACTTAAGAAATAAATTGATTTATTTACATAATTTAGTAGTAGAAATATACAATTTCGTGTATGAGCCATACCGAGTGTTTCAGAGTCAATTTAGGTCACCTCCAGTGAGATTTTACTTTGTGTCACGTCATTTGTATTCCATGTCCGTTATTCTCTTCCAATTCATGTTTGAACCATAATATCTTTATTATTTACATAATACCTTTAAATTGTAATTTAGAGTTGTACTTAGAATATATATCGACAAATTTATATAAATAATAATGTACACATACATACATTTTATTTCTTACTTTATAGGGTAACTGAGTGAAGCGGGTTTAAATGCCGCAAGATCTCACACCTCTGATATTTTCATGTGCGAACATGATTACCACTTTTATTACGGTGAAGGAAAACATCGTGAGAAAACCTACATGTCTGAGAACCTAGCAAGTTTTCGAAAGACATGCGAAGTCCACCAACCCGCACTTGGCCAGCGTGGTGGACTATGGCTTGATCTCCCTCGTACTGAAGGAAGGCCCGTGCCCAGCAGTGGGACGTTAAAAAGGGCTGAATATATAATAAAAAACATTCGGTAAGGCGTTATACACATAATACACTTTTAAGTAATAATAATTAAGAGAAAAAAATGTGTTGGTATAGTGGTGATATTATTTTAAATAAATTGGTGATGACTCAGTAAAATCCAAATAATATACAAAATAGCCAGCCAGTAGCCAGTAGCAAATAATATACAAAATATATATGTATATACTCTATATATTATATATATATATATATATATATATATATATATATATATATATATATATATATATATATATATATATATAACTAATACATGAACTATATACTATTAGAAAAAAATTCCTTTCAAAAGGAATAACTTTACATTATTTCTTCATATACACAGTTTAACGTGCTTTTTACATTCCATAACCGTTTTTTTCACCCACAAGCGAATTCATAATTAGCTTGAAGTGGCTAACGAAGCTGAAAAAATATGAAAATATAAAGCATGGGTGCGCTTATGCAAAGTTTTATTTGTAGGTCCCGGAGTTTTACCACCCATTTACATTTTGTAGAAACAACTGTGGCAATAACCTGTTTACGTGTTTTACTTTTTATAGTCACGTATATATTGAAAATTTTCAAGAGTATTTCGTTAAATAAAGCTCTAATATATTTATTTGAAATTGTTTTTTACGGTTTTATTTGTGATTTTTGAAAAGTCAATTTATAACTAAATCTGAAAGCATTTACCATTAGTATAAATGGTAAAGATATTAATTAATAGCTAGTGTCCGACCGAAGGTCTATTTTTGGCCGAAGCCGAAGCCGAAGCCGATTAATCGGCTATCGCCACAACCTTCGGCCGAAGCCGAAGCCGAAGCCGAAGGTTTATATTCTCTCAGCACTCAGTAATTAATTTTGTATCAATACCTCAAATAACCTCAATATTGAAGGTTATATTGACTGTCTCATATAGAAGTTGATGATATATCATAGAGATGGTTGGTTTAGAGTTAAATAAAAGTTTGTGATTTTGTGATTTACCTACTGGTAAAAAATAATCATTTCTTTATTATGTAATTCACAAATTACAATTAGACCAATCAGTCAGATTACTAATGTATCACAATTTAATTGATAAACACAAATTCAAAACAAAACACTCGTTTAAATACACGTACGAACTTGTTTTGATGCATGCAATGTGATATTTTGACAGTGACTCCCCGCCGCCTCATGACTTTCGTAACAGTTCGTTCAATCTCGACGGACGCTCGGACCTTCGGCGAAACCTTCGGCTTCGGCCGGGTTTTGGGCCGAAGCCGAATGTTTCGCCGAAGGTGGAATTTTTGGCCGAAGGTGGCCGAAGCCGAAGCCGAAGCCGAAGCTTCGGTCGGACACTATTAATAGCTTAAAATAAGGCATGCACTTAAACTTAAATTTCTATGTTTTATTTAAGAAGATAAAAAAATAACGGTAATCTATTCTAGGGGTTTCTACTGCAGACAGGTTGGGCCGCCTCGCCTTATTCCGCTAACCTTTTAGTGCTGACTCACTATGTGACCTAACCTGAAGAAATGCTTAAACGATTCATCTATCTGTATCCATACTTCATTTTTTTTAAGAATCGTCATTTTGCATTTCTACATTATTTTCAAACGAGTTAAATTGTACGGATTCAAATTTCAGATCCATTAAACATAAGCAAATCGGTTTTAGAAATGTACAATTAGATTGTTTTTGTTGTACTACAAACAAATTAAGAATATCTCTACGATGAGATTTCTTTGTCAAAGGAAATAACAGAGATAGATAAAAATATAGCCAAATATCCTGCTTATAAGTTGTTATATGTTGTAATATAAAAACATTAGTATGTGCGTAAGATCCTGCAACTCCCCATCGCATTGCGACGATGAGCTTTCCCTATAGGCTTTAGCGCACTGAGTAGTAGTCTCACAGTCCCCTATCCGTTGAGCATGAACAGTAAGATGACGAAGTACCCAAAAAGACCCTTTGGGCAGGTAGATATAACTCATAACTTATCTATACCAATAATCAATCCCTTGATACATAGTTGTATAGAAAAAGCAGAATCCAACATATCATATGTATGTATGTAAGTAAAGATAATTTATTTTATTTAGAAATATAATTTAAATTACACTTCATTTAAAATTACTTAATATTACGTGTATTTCAAAAATAGCCGGGTAAAGTACACGGTACAAAGTTTGTTTACCTCCCTTCCACTTCACTGTCATCGTGGACACCTTTTGCATAAAGTGTCAACATTATTGGATATCGCTGTCTATCTCGTCTGTATTTCAAAATGTACGTTAAAGAACATTTACTACTTATATAATGTTCAAAATATATCTCCTAACATTTAATTCCACTGTTGAATAATTATTAAGTTTATAAAGTGATTTCCTAAGCGGTACTTTTCGTCTAAACATGTGTTTTTTATAGTTTTTAAATAACGTTAAAAAATTTTTTTTTACAAAATGCAGTATCTACTTGCTAGATAAGTATTATTTTTGATAAAAGTATAAAATATTTTCTTGAGGGCAAGTTATGGTGCGGAAGCATCATCATTCAACCGTGAGCATTCAGAAAAACCTATTTCTATTGTTTTGCTATGTTTTTTCCAATATACTGGCTCGCTTCAATTAGTGCTGCGGTCTGACAGACCAACAGTCATCTATCACCATGTGTCGGTATGATCGACGTTGGTAGATTTCCAACGACGATTTTATCTTTGTACTTAAAATATTAAATCCTAAATGGATGAAGTACTAGGTTTACTGTGTTTACTCTTAGGTATTAAATTATGGTAATAATTATTTATGACATATGAATAAAATCTATATTAAGAAAAATTAAATACGCCTCTTTAATAAGTGTGTCACTTGAGAAAGGCAAGGACAATTCGGCTATTTTTGGAATGAAAATAATAAAAAATGTTTGAAATAGTTATTAGGGAGAAACATTGTAACAACAGTTACTCGAAAATTTAGGTCATTCGGGAAAATCTGAAAGTGCTTTTCATAGTATTTTTCGTATGAGCAAAAACCTAAAATTTAAAAAAAAAATTGGTCACGACAAAATATGTCGGGTTTACTTTTTAAGTAAAACGTTTAAGAAATTTTAAATGTAATAAGAGTTATAGTTAAACTAGAGTCTAACAAAACATCACTATATTTTTGAAAATTTTATACTTATTTTTAATTGTTTTCAGAATTATTAAGCCCAGTCGCGCGGTATTTGCTGTAGAAGCCCAGACAAGCTCTTGACATGCCAGTCGATGCAATTTGCTATTTACTGTTAACTCTGTCGTGTTTGTTGCCTTTTTGTTGGGTTTTGTTAGTTGGACGCTGAAGGAGCAGACTTGAGGGTCTCGTACATCCACTCGTAATTTTCACACACGTATGGATTAGTTGTAGCGCAATTGTTTGGACCATCAGAAAATATGTGAATGGTGACTGTAATAATAGAGTCCGTTACCGCCGTTTATAATCAAACTGTATGCCATAACATTAATATGTGAATTATATTAGTGATAGGACACTTCAAAACCCTATATACAATTTTTCTATGGGATTAATTATTTTACTTATCGAAGCAACATTAATTTTCTCTATTATTTTCCATTATTTTATCATGACTTATACAGTGGGCGTTATATGGGAAGTGTTGGTTCAAATGAAAATCGATGCAATCACAGTTGTATTTCAAATTAACAATAATCACTTTGTACATAGTTAAACAGCACTTCACTACACAGCCATATACCACTTCACTATTACCACGTATAGACAATACGGAATGCAAGACAGTTTCTACTAGTGTTCACTGTGCGACCGACCAAGCGTAACTCCGCCAAGCCAGGTCGAGTGTCACGACGTAGACTCTGTCGAGCCCAAAAAGGTGGCGCTCGCGTTCCGTTTAGTTGTGATTATGACTCGTCTCCGACATACTTTTGAAGCTCTTTTATATGTAGATAGATTTAAAACTATTTTAAACTATATTACTAAATAAATCCTGCAATCAAGTAGTAATTACTAAATTACTATGAAAAGTTCAGGGAAATTAATTTGCAGATTTTAAGAGACTTGCGTGGGGTGAAGTAAATTCAATTATTTGTTTTCTTATTAATATTTTGATCGGATTCCCTAGACGCGCGACTTTGTACTCTGTACAACTGTGTGGACTTATATATGGTGGAGGTACTCAACAGAGTGCAAGGTATCCCCCTTATGTTCATCTGCCGCGTTTGAGTAAATCCGAAAATTCCCTCTTGGGCTCCCCTACTATAATAATAGCGTTCAAATACAAAAAATTATCTACAAATAACAGATGATATAAAAGCGATATAAAGATTAACTGAATCAAAAGATTGGTTTCTAGCCTCCAACTGACACGAAAATGTCAACGTTAAGCTTTTATAACTTGCAGTGTTTGTATGAATGTTTGTTTGGGTCAAATCTTGCAACTGAATTTTAAAGCAGTTATATTCAACCGATTGAGCTGATATTTTGCATACACGTTTAGTTCGGATGACATTAAATCGTCAGATAAGTGACGTCGTTCTCAATCCAACATGGCGGACTCTATTTTTTTTAATCACCCCCGTGATATGGATATCAAATGAAAGGGATTGATTGAGAAGAATACGAATAAACAAAAAAATATATAATTAAGTATGCCTAAAAAATAAAAAATAAACTTTATTTTTATTTATATTAAATTAAATCAGACCCATTTATGAAATTAATATTTTTTCTGGGAAAGAGGAATAAGCGCACACGCATTTTATATTCTATAACTTTAATAAGAATAAAAATTATTAAATTTATTTCACTCCACGCAAGTCACTCAAACTCTGCAAATTATTTAATTATAATTTAGCTATTCTTTTCAATACTATGAAGTTTTCTTTATTGAACAAGTTCAAAACTTTCTTAAGAACAAGAGATTTTACGAGCTCATTCAACTTGTTTGTGGCAACACTATAAAAAGATTTAAAAAAATGAAGTTTTTTAATATTAATTTATCTTTATTTAACACGATGCAACGACTTACTCGCCTATCTCTAGTACCTAACAGCCTATGTTCTATCTAAATTTTAACCAAATCGGTCCAGTGCGTTTCATCGTGAAGAAGTCATACAAGCACACACATATTATGTACAAACTTTCCCATTTATAATAGAACTCTGATTGTATATATAAAGCCTAAATAGTGTTGTCACTTAGTATTTTGCAGTTTACTGAGTTGTTCCGGATGCGTCTAAATTGTAATAGACTTTGTATGCGCATTCAAACTAACTTTATAATATGTTAACACTGTTTATACGGGCCCGTTCTTAGATGTAATAGATGGCATTTTAACAAGTTTTTTTAGTTTCACAGCTTATGGGGTTTTGTAACTATTTAATCAAATTTTGAAAGGTTATTTTAACCTACTTTTGATTGTCATACTGATTAAAATCTTTAATTTGGACAGACAATGTAATTACTTGATATTATCAAGCAGGCCTCCATGAATAGTGTAACATTTCAATTGTTACTAGTAAAACTTTGAATAATATTGAGTTTCAAATAATTTGGCTTGTTTAAACGAGTCCGATTACAGGTTAAAAGCTTATTTAGTGTTTTAAAATTGTATCCTTACTTATATTATGTCCATACATTAAATGTAAAAGTTTGTGAGGATGGATGAATTTTTGTTACTCTTTCACTCCAGAACGGTTGAACGGGTCTGGATGAAAGACATAGAAATAGATTATAGTCTGAAATAGCACATAGATTACTTTTTATCCCGAAAAAATATACGATTCCCTTGGGATAGATTTGTGTTTGTCTAGGGACGAACCCGAAGAGAAGTAGGGTTGAGTTACTAGTTCGAAATATGGCTTAAGGATTATGTATATGGTATAAAAATTAGATACCAGCATAACTAAAATTTTCCTTATTTAAGGAATAAGTAAGAGAAATTATAAAAAAAAACTGTACCCTACGTTAAAGAAAATCTACAATACTCCTTTCAACTTCACCTATATAACTCAATTGATCAAATACTATAGGAATGTATCTTTGTAAGAGTTAAAATGTAACAACATTGTTGTCGGGCAACGAGGTATAATTTCGGTGAATGGTTCAAACATAACTTGGACTAATTTGAGTGAAGCCAGGCTAAACGCCGTGTCGGCAGCTCAAGCCAGAGGTGCTAAACTTTTAATTAGTTAGCAACTTTCAAAGTCGCATTAAGGTTTCCGCCTATTTCGCTACGTCGTTACAAGTCAATATGTTAGGTTCACGAATGAATTATTCTGCAAGATAAGTTGAATCAGAATCTAATTGAATAGAATTCCTATAAAAATGTGAAATAGAACTTTTAAAGGGTAATATTTTATAAAACTGAAAAAGATTGAGTAGTGAATTCAAATATAAAATTCACAGCTATTAATTAGCTATTGAGGAACAATTTTAATGAAAATTTATATAATGATTGAGAAAAATCTATATAACGTTTAATAACGTTGGAATGAACTTCAATTAGAAGGATGCCTTTTTAGATTGAAACTTTAAGTTAAACAACCAATAGTTGCGTGAGAATGTTTAATGAGAAAAATAAATTCGATAAAAAACAATTGTAAAGTTGTTATGACGAAGAATCTTTAAAAAGTATCTATCTGATAAAGAAATCTGTTATCTGGAGAATATATCTAAAAAAAACCAAACCGCAGTGTTTATTCCAATATATAACTAAAAGTGGTAAAAAATAGAATTTTGTTAGATGGATAATGGGACTACGATATTCTTTGTTCTAGATAATAATAGTTTCTCTTCGACTATGAGATAGTCGTAAATTGGTAAAATTGTTTATGATAATTACAATAGTGCTAAATAACAAATTAAAAATAAGAGAATAAACTTATGCAATAAATGTCACGATATTTTGTAATGTCTTCAATATCTCATTAACAGTACTTAGATCCACTATCTTATCTAGCTGCATTCCCTATCTAGCGATAGATATTTAACATATATACGTAATTTGTATGGAGTTTACGATAAATTATCTCAAGTAAGGAACACACCAGATAGATAGGTTAATGAAAACTGGCGTCAATCTAACGATTTTCTTGTTACTAGCATACTTGATGGACATAAAAATACTATTATGTTGATTAATATAAAAGAAATATTAAATCACGTCGGTTTTCTAGACTGCTTTTTTAAAATCATAATCAAAAATTGAGATTTTTAGGTCGTTGGAAATATTCACGAGCTTTTCCTGAAAGACTTGTGGAATTTTAAATTAAGCTGTACGTTTGAAAGTATGATTACTCTCACAGATTTCGATCGTGTTGGTTGTTTTTCATTGATGCTGTATAAATTTTAAGGAACTAATTTTAACATCACAACCGATGTGACACACTGTTGCTTGCATCTGGCACTGCTTATTATGTCAAAGGTAGTACTGAATGACAGTTGTATCCGGAAAGTGAATAAAATAATGATATTTCACTAGGGTTTATAAATACCTAGTAAAGAGGATATGGAAGCTGAGAAAAATAAACGTACAGATTTTTCCAGCATAAGCAGTTCTAAAATAAAGTTAAGTTGCTATATATAATTAAAGTTGTTTGGTTTTGCAAGTTCCTATATGAAGTTATTAGTTAACATGAAGTAATAGTTACCAAAAGCCATTGATATACAAAAACTCATGTATGTATGTATATCAATAACAAAAAACTAAAACTTTATACTGTAGTGTGAGCCGAGCCTTATATGATACTTTATAAGATGTTACTTAGGTTAAGATATGATTATTCAATAAACGCGCTTCTATTAGTAAAGTCGTCTCTAATCATTACCTGGCTTTGAACCTAACAATACATGGCGACCCTGCCAGGATAGATAATTGAATATGCCAGGATAGATAATTGAATATGCCAGGATGTAGTGGAATTAATTAAATCAGAAATTAAAAAAAAATATATATAAATAAATAAAGATGAAGTAAAATCCTAAATAAAAGATGTGCCGATCAAGTGCGATGAAGGAGGATATTATAATAGCCCAGAATGCGGCTGGAAGCAATTCTGGAAGTATTGAAAATATAGTGGGCCATCTCAGTACTCAAAATATACTAATGAGTATTTTTTTGGTAATTTTGGCAGGTTTCATGTTATATGGAATATACCGCGCATACAAAAGATGCCATATAAAAATGATTAGGAGAGAAGTTAGCCGAGAGATCATAAAGTCTACGTCTTCACGAAGATCTGGCCGAAACAAAGCAGAGGAATCGACTATTAGTGAGAAGTGAAGTGTTAAAGAAAGTGTTAGAATCAGTGTACTAGTATAAATACTATAAAGCTAGTTATAATTATCAATACCCTCTTTTTACTTAATCGGTTTAAGACGCTAATAAAAGACATTAAGATCATAGTTTATAATATCTCTCATCCTAATAAGGTAACTCATCGCATGCCAATGTTATTTGAGCGCATGGCGCGCCGGTAAGTCGATGCCTTTATTAAGGCCCGTACACACTCTTGTATTTTAATAAAAATTTATTATGTTTTTATGTAATGTCGAGTATTATACAAAAGATATATAATGATTTGATTTTAATTAGAACTTATTTGATTAAATTAGGTCCTAAAAGAAGGCGAGATAAGGATTTAAAACATAAAATATTGTAAGCAAATAAATTAAAAGTCGCTTTTGATAATGAAATAAAATTATTTTTAAATAAATTTGAAAAAGAAGAAATAGCTAGTGAAACTTTTTCTAGAATTACTTCCTTGTGTGAAGATTTTGATAAGAATTATAAGGATATTGTAGTTTTATGTTCAATGTCTAGCAGTAATAGTGGTAGTGAAGAGAATTTAAGTAAGATGGAGGATTTTAATTTAAAGACGGCATGTACATTATTACCAGTTATGACGGGAAATGAGGAGGTCACGAAACAATTGATAGAAAATATCGAACTATATGATTCTATGTTAAAGGGTGATCACAAAAAATATTTGATAAATTTTGTTTTAAAAAGTCGCCTTTCCAGTTGTGCAAAACTAAAACTTACGAAAAAATATGAGAATGTAAAATCGTTAGTAAGCGATATGAAAAGGCATTTACTCACTAAAAAATCTGCTTCATCGATCCAAGCGCAATTACATTCAATTAAGCAAAACTCGAAATCTATTAATGAGTTCGGTACAGAAATTGAACAATTGTTTGTCGACCTTACCATTTCTCAGTCAGATGGAAATGAAACATCTTTTGATATTTTACGCCCCGTAAACGAAAAAATGGCAATAAATAGATTTTCTAATGGTCTTAATAATAAACGTATAAGCACCATTATAGCAGCCCGTGACTACAGCTCCTTAAAGGATGCCATACGCGCTGCAGAGGATGAGGAGTTAGAGTTACCTTCTACCTCTGCGTCGAGCTATGTAATGCAAAAAGGTCGTGGAAGAGGTAAGGCTTTTCAATATTATACTAGATCCTTTTCGTTCCCTGTTCAAAATAGGTCTCATACACGAGGGAAAATTAGTAATCGTCGTCCCTATAGAGGTTTCCGTCGTGGTCAACCTACCCATATTACGTATAGAGGTAAGTACTCTAAAAATAAACCTAACTTTAATACTAATGTAATGACTCATAGCAATGCCGATAACGATGGGGATACTAGGGATTCGTTGAATCGTTTTTTCGATCCTAATTATATATTGACTTGTGGTAGTATTAATAAAGTAATTTTTTATGTTAATGAACACCCATTAAGCTGGTTGATAGATACAGGTGCATCTTTATCAGTTATTCAATTAGACTGGTTAAAGAAATTTAATATTCCTTTTTATTCCGAAGAGATTGAAGTAAAAGGTATTGGAGGTAAAATAGTATCAAAAGGATATGTATACTTAGATTTAAAAATAAGGAATGAGAAATTCAGGCATAAGTTTTATATTTTTAATAATTTGCCGTGCAAAACCAATGGAATCCTGGGCCAAGACTTCTTTAAACGATATAATGGCATTTTAAATTTCGAGAAAAATTACTTAATTTTACAATCTAGCAAAAATAAAAGAGTAACTATAAATTTTAATTTATCGCAAAACACGCTAAATAATTTTATTAGAGTACCAGCACGATGTGAGTATATACATTGGATTGAAACTAGTAAAAATCAAGATTGTGTAGTTAATTGTCAAGAATTATGTGAAGGTGTCTTTATAGCGAATATTATAACACGGCCGGTCAATGGAAAAATGCCTATTAAGATTTTAAACGTTAGAGAGCAAGATGTATATTTAAGTTATTTTTCAGTAAATACGAGTAAGCTTAAAGATTATACGATATGTAATTTTAAGCAACCAGTTATGAATTCTGATAGAGTAAAAAGGTTATTTTCCGTGTTAAATTTAAAAGGGCTCAATCGCGAAGAACAAATTTCTATAGAAAATATATGTGCTAAATTTCCAGATATTTTTTATTTATCGGGTGATAAGCTAACCACAACTAATCTGTACGAGCAAAATATTCCGTTAAAAAATAACAGTACTCCAGTTTATACTAAGCCCTATAGGTTACCATTTTCGCAAAAAATCGAAATCAATAATCAGATACAAAAAATGCTAGCTGACGATATAATCGAGGAGTGTAGTAATGAGTGGTCGAGTCCTTTACTCTTAGTGCCTAAAAAAATCGACAGTAATGGTAGTAAAAAATTTAGAATAGTAGTGGATTATCGTAAAGTAAATCAGCAGATTCAAGATGACAAGTTTCCTCTCCCAAACGTTACCGAAATATTAGATTCTTTGTCGGGAGCAGTGTATTTCTCTCATTTAGATTTATTTTCTGGGTATTATCAGGTTGCATTAAATGAAAGTAGCAGAAAGTTAACAGCCTTTACAACTTGTACAGGCCAGTACCAGATGAAAAGATTACCGATGGGACTTAAAACTAGCCCTAGTGCTTTCAGTCGTATGATGACTGTAGCCATGTCTGGTCTCACATACGACAAATGTTTTGTATATTTAGATGATCTCATAGTTTTCGGTCGTAACTTAGATACACATAATAAAAATTTACTCGATGTTTTTAGCAGATTGCGTAAAGTTAACCTAAAATTAAATCCGTCAAAATGCGTATTTTTGCAAAAAGAAATATTATATTTGGGCCATAGGGTTTCAGATAAAGGTATATTACCGGATCCAGATAAAGTTAGAGCGTTAAGAAATTTTCCAAGACCTAATGATGCCGATGAAGTACGAAGATTTACAGCCTTTGCGAACTATTACCGTAAATTTATACCCAACTTTGCACAGATAGCGTATCCACTCAATAGTCTTTGTCGTAAAGACGTACCGTTCATATGGACAGACGAATGTGAAATCTCATTTCAAAAATTAAAAGGCTCGTTAGTATCTCCCCCAATACTTCAATATCCAAATTTTTCAAAAAATAACACATTTATATTAAAGACTGACGCATCTGGTATTGCAATCGGATCAGTATTATGTAACGGTGATGACCTACCTGTAGCTTATGCAAGTCGAAGTCTAAACAAGGCAGAAATGATTTACCCTACTATAGAAAAAGAATTGTTAGCTTTAGTATGGAGCGTCAAGTACTTTCGACCTTATTTGTACGGTAGGCATTTTAGAATCCAAACAGACCATAAACCCTTAATTTATTTATTTAGTATGCGTGATCCTTCTAGCAGGTTAACAAAATTTAGACTTTGTCTTGAGGAGTATGACTTTACTGTGGAATACGTGAAAGGTTGCGACAATGTGGCTGCAGACGCATTGTCACGTGTGATTGTATCATCAAATGAACTAAAAGAGATGTGTGAAAAGGTAATGAATGTAATGACAAGAGGACAGTTAAGACGATTACATGATTCAGGACAAGACAAGACTAATGACAAAACATCGACTGATTATGACGATAATGTTAAAAATGATTCGAGGACTGATCACCCGCGAATCATTGAAATTCTTAAAAAAGCAGAAAATTTTATTGAACTGACTTTGACGACTAAGTCTAAACTAAATAAATTACGAAGAAAGAGTCTTATTGAAGCTGAATTAAATGATTTTGCATACGTACCTACTAAAGGTGTTATTTATTTCGTTCCTACTTCTCAATCGCTATCTACGCGAGCCGTGCTAGTGAGAGATTTAGAGTCTTTATGTGATATAATAAAAATAAATGAGGTATGCATCATACAAAGTAAAGAAAATGAAAATTTTGTTAAAGGGTTAACCAAAGAAATAAGAGAAACTCCTAAGTGGTCCGGGCCACGATTATGTATTATAAAAGGAGTAAAAAGAATAAATAATATTGATGACAGACGTGTCATAATTAACGACTTTCACCTATTGCCCACAAGTGGCCACGCGGGTATTAGGCGAATGGTTAATAATATAAAAAAGTTTTACTTTTGGCCTTCTATGGAAAAGGATGTTCGTGAATTTGTCAACAAGTGTGATAAATGTCAAAAGCAAAAACATTCTATAAAGATAAAACAACCTATGGTGGTGACTACAACTGCGAAATCAGCTTTTGAAAAAGTATTTCTTGATATAGTAGGACCTATCGGTAAAGACAATAACGATTATGTTTATATTTTGACATTGCAATGTGAGTTAACAAAATTTATAGAGGCATACCCATTGCAACGTAAAGATACCATTACAGTAGCGAGGGCATTTGTTGAGAATTTTGTTCTTAGATATGGCATACCTAAAGAAATAGCTACGGATCGTGGATCGGAGTTCATATCCTCGACGATGACAGAGGTTTGTAAATTATTACAAGTTTCACAGGTGACTTCAACAGCTTATCACCACGAAAGTATCGGCGCTCTGGAGAACTCTCACAAGGCTATGGGTGCGTATTTAAGGATTCAGTCAGAGAATCAAATTGATTCTTGGAGTAGCTGGTTGCCATACTGGTGCTTTGCGTATAATAATACAACCCATTCGGAAACGAAGTATACGCCTCATGAGTTAGTCTTTGGAAAATCATGTAACATTCCAACTAATTTAAGAGGTGAATATATTGAGCCGTTAAACAATCCGGAAGACTATGCCCTAGAACTTAAGTATAGGTTAAAAATAGCACAAAAAGATGCTAGAGAAAATTTGTTTAAGAGTAAATTAATAAGAAAAAATAATTATGATAAATACGTTAATCCAGTTAGCTATAATAAAGATGATTTAATTTTAATTAGAAATACAGTAAATGATAAAAGTAAAAGCATTTATTTAGGACCATATAAAGTAATAGAAGATTTAAATGTTAATGTAAAAGTATTAAGAAATGGAAAACACGAAATTGTTCATAAGAACAGAACAAAATTGTATATTTCTTAAATGTAAAAAAAAAAAATACATAATTGTATGTTTTTTTTTTGTTTTTATGGGGAAGGTGTAGTGTGAGCCGAGCCTTATATGATACTTAATAAGATGTTACTTAGGTTAAGATATGATTATTCAATAAACGCGCTTCTATTAGTAAAGTCGTCTCTAATCATTACCTGGCTTTGAACCTAACAATACAATACCTTGAAAAAACATAATGCAAATCAATAACTAAATTGTACTAAGGTACTAATAATAAATAATAATAGATATTTTTAAATTCTTACTTTAACAATAAGTCCTTTTAACCCCCAACGCAAAAAGAGGGGTGTTTTAAGTTTGACGTGTCTGTTTGTATTGCTGTATCTGTGTATCTGTCTGGCTGTAGCATCGTAGCTCCTAAGCGATTGGACTGATTTTGATGCGTTTTCAACCGACTTCAAAAAGGAGGAGGTTCTCAATTCGACTGTATGTTTTTTTTTTTTTTTTTTTTTATGTTTGTTACCTCAGAACTCCGTCATTTATTAACCGATTTGGACAATTTTTGTTTTGTTCGAAAGGGTATACTTCCAGATTGGTCCCATTTAAATTTCAAAAAAAAATACCACCCCTAAGGGTGGAAAAATAGCTAATGATGAATTTAACCTACTTCTAATTGTCATATTAACTTTAAATTTGCAAGTGTTTTTATTTCTTTTGATAGTACAGTGGTTCGGTATTGTTGACCTGATCTGATGGCAAGGCCAGAAGGTGGATAGGTGGAACTCTTCAACGGCTAATAGTAGATACTTTGAGTTTGGGCTTATTTTGTTTGATTTGACAAGCCTAACACGTTGGAATTCTTACTTTGCTACTACTGTCTACACTAAAAAGGGAAAAATAAAAACTTTTTAACAAAAAAATAAAAACCGACTTCAAACAAAAGCACTAAAAAGTGAAAAATAACTGATTGGTAGTTTTCATTTACTATACATACCTAATCAAATATTTTCGAAGTCGGTGTGCTTTGGCTAAGTAATTAAAGCCTACCTATTAAATACATACCTAATCAAATATTTTCGAAATCGGTGCCAGCCTATACAAAGCAAAGCACACCGACTTCGAAAATATTTGATTAGGTATGTATAGTAAATGAAAACTACCAATCAGTTATTTTTCACTTTTTAGTGCTTTTGTTTGAAGTCGGTTTTTATTATTTTGTTAAAAAGTTTTTATTTTTTTGGTACTTTTAATGAAGTTAAAAGGCCAAGACAGTGTCGGGGGTTACTTATAGCATATATAGTGAATGTGTAAAGATACGAAAAGTATTACCTAATATTAACATTCTTACAAAATTTCTTGTAATAAAAATTTAAATTTTATGACATCATAAACATTGACTGTTTTGCACCTAGGCTTTAAATTTTACATATTTTTTCAATAAATAAATTTTAAGCTAAAATCAATCAACCCTTAATGAATTCGTGGTTTATTCGCTGGATATTGCTTTCATAAAACATTTTATCTCTCCACAGAATGGCTATTGAAAAATTTACATTTTTGTGCTTGTTAATAACACAAAATTTACTTTGGATATTGCATCTCTAAAGCGGTAGTAATTTGTAAAAAATATTCATAGATGAATAAAAATGGATTGCGCTATATTTTTTTAAATTTAAACATTCTTTAATTGAGTAAGAGTGAATGAGTAAGTAGTCTAGATACCTCTCATACTTTGTAATTATTAATTACTGTTGATTCCCCATACTAACTTTCATCCCGATTTTCACCCCCTTGATTTCCGGGATAAAAAGTATTCTATGTCCTTCCCAGGGCCTCAAACTATCTTCTTACCAAATTTCATCTAAATCGGTTCAGTAGATCCAGAGATTACCCCCAACAACATCACAAACTTACAAACTTTACCACTTTATAATATTAGTATAGACTATAGTATAGTGTAATTTAGTTAAAAAGTGAGTTTTAACACAAATATTTTATTGGATATATGTTAATATACTTCTAATATTATCGAATACAAGTATAGTTAAAAGTATATATTATTTTATCCATCTCTCTGTAGGTGAGTTCAGGGGGAGACGTGAAAAATGACCATGGAAGCACCAGCGATAAGAATTAATGTTGGGCTCTTGAGTAAATAGTTGTATTATACAACGCTATATTGGGAAGAATAAGAGTAAACGAATATATTTAACTATTTTACCCACTTCCAAAAAGGAGGAGGTTCTCAATTCGTCGGAATCTTTTTTTTTAATATACGTTCACCGATTACTCGAAGACGCATTTTTATAATTTTAAAGTTAAATTTTTTTTTTTAATTATTTATAAAAATGTTTAAAGTTAAAAAATATTGTAAGGTAATTACCATTGGTGCAATTTTTATTTTGTTAATTGTGGGTAGGCTGTCTGTAACAACTATACCCTCGAGACATGTAACACCTCAGTCTCTCCCGTGACCATGGATGCTGTAAAGCATTCGAAACGTCCACCGAAACCAAAAATCAAATTTATATATTTAAAATTGTTTCCATCTTTTAAGTTAAATTTTTACGCAGTCGGGTTTTTTGTTTTTTAATTAACAGGTTATGACGACATGATTGGCTCAGTTTGTACTTGTAGTGACCCCACTTGCTGTGCCAGCGGTCGCGGGTTCGAGTCCCGCTGGGGGCATTCATTTGTGTGATGAGCACGAATGTTTGTACTCCAGTCATGGGTGTTTATATTTATAATATGTATGTATTTAAAGTTATATAATTGTAGTGTATCAACTACCTGGTATCCATAACACAAGCCTCGTAGCTTACCTTGGAACTAGATGGCGCTGTGTGTTAATGTCCCAACATATTTATTATTAATTTTGGCCGGTTAGGCAATTTGAGTTTGTCTTACCAATTTAATTCTAATCTCGATAGGTTTAGAAGATTTTTTTTAAAACACTTACGGTACCTTAAATCCGCCATTTTGATTCTAAATAATGTCCAGATTTATGTACTAAATCAAATATTGATTTTTAATAATAAATCAGTTAACGCATTTAGTAATTACGAGCGAACATAGGATCGGACACACATACATACAGGTCAAACATATCCTCTCTTGGGCTTCTCCACAGTCAGGTAAATATTAATATTTAATATTTTAACATTAAAACTAAAATGAAAATAATCATATCATAGATACCTAATCACATATTTTCTATATCGGTGTTAGCCGATGCAAAGGAAAGCAAATCTGTTTGGATATTTGGATTTAGATGTATACTTCACAAATGTCGTATAGTATTAGAAGTATTATTAAAGTTCTTACCTTGTCATAGTTCCCTATTAAGAGTTCATGTCTTAAGTCATTGTCGGCTGGCACTGAATTTGAAAATATTTGATACAGATAACTATAGTTAATGAAAATCCCAGTTATTTTTTTTTTTTTTGCTTCTGGAAGTCCGTTTTTATTTTTTTGAGTTTTTATTTTTCCATTTCTAGTGTGAGAAGAGGGTATTTTAAATAAATATTCGCTTAAGTCATTTAAGTTAGTTTAATGCTAATTTTATATGAAAACTAACCGAACTAAAAGCTTACTTTTATTAGTGATACTAAAAATGAGGCTATAAAAATTTAAAAAAATAAAATAAAAACCGATTTCCAGGCACTAAAATTTAAAAAATAACTAAACGGGGGTTTTCATTTAGAATAGATACCTAATCAGATATTTTCGAAGTCGGTGCAAGCCGATAATATTTTGTAACCTTATTTGATGATGAGAGTATTATTTTTGATGAGGGTTATATATTTTATTAACAGGAGCCACAATGATTTACATTCAGCTGAATTATTTACATAGACTATGGTACATAATGTAATAATGATATTATATAATCTATACAAAATAATAAAGATAAAAGATCACTATGGCATAAAAACGAAAATCTCAGAAGCAAAGAAGAGTTAGTAATAAGAATAGTAGCAAAAGTGACGGTTTATTGTGTTGCTATAAATTATGTCTTTGCTATTTTTCTGAAAATGTACACCATTATTATCTATACATATTATAATAAAATTTTAACTAAGCCGAATCTGTACATTAAATATTTTTTGGAAAATCTTATTGAAATAGACATTATTTTTATTGCAGAGGTCGAATCTATAGTTTTTAGAATTTTTGTCTGTCTGTCTGTCTGTTACCGCATCACGAAAAAACCAGTAGAGGGATTTTGATGAAATTTGGTATGATGATAGCTAATTATCCGGGTCAACATATAGGATACTTTTTACTGCGGGAAAATATCTCATCCCTGAGAAATCTATGCTAAACGTGAAAACGCAAGTAGGGACGAACCCGAGCGAAGCGAAAGTGAGTCGCTAGTACTTTATATATTCACTGTGTTAAATATTACTGGAGAGTGTTTATTTTAGACAGAATGTAGTAAATTAACTATCTCAAAGTAAACAATACAAAGGGTTAATTTCCAAGGACCAAGGACTCATCCGCACGACTATTTTCATATCTCTTGTATGGAGGGTACTTAAAATAATTATGTGTTTCAACTTCCCAACACAGACCAGATGGTCTCATTCTTCATGCAAATTATTGTTTTACGGCAACAAGGGCGGAGTTATGTTACGGTAGTTACGTATTTTATTTTAAGAACCTTGGCTCTAAATTGTAACCTGTTTCATTAGTGTTATGGAAATACAGATAATTTAATTTTATGAACTTTATTATTCTTTATTATAGAGATTAAAATTTTCTATTAGAGTATCAGTATTGCTAAAGCTAAATATATTTGTTTATTTGTTTCTTATTTTTCGTGATATATTGTGTATTCTTCGTGAATCTGGATGGAAACCGAACCGGGATTCATCTGAGAATAGCACCCCAGACCATGGGCGATCATTCCTAGATAAATATTCGTTAGCCCATTCTAATCTTCATCCGCAATTGCCTCATCGAAGTGCTGGAATCCGCAGTGGTCTACAAACATGAAGCTTGACATCGTGCAGTCCACTCCTGACAGTTTGACCGCTAACCAGGAGCTGGTGTTCCGACTGTAATTTTAAAACCAATTGCATAACTGTAACCTTAGGTTGTCTTCTCGCCGTAATTTGTAAAAATCGGTCTTGTCTTGCGGTGGTTACATTTTAAATATTTTTCAAATGGCCAGTACTTTTAAAGGTATGTTAATAAACGTGAAATGTCCCTAGAAAGTGTTGATGTGTGTATTTATCTATACATATAATAAAATTCTAACTAAGTCGAATCTGTACATTAAATATTTTTTGGAAAATCTTATTGAAATGGACATTATTATCGATACAGAGTCCGAATCTATAGTTTTTAGAATTTTTGTCTGTCTGTCTGTCTGTTACCGCATCACGAGAAAACCACTGGACAGATTTTGATGAAATTTGGTATGATGATAGCTGGTTATCCAGGTCAACATATAGGATACTTTTTACCGTGGGAAAATATCTCATTTCTGAGAAAAAATACAAAAACTGCATTGTAAGAGTATACTAATATGTAAAACCTAAGAATTTGGTTTTTGGTCATCTGAACGCGGGCGGAGCCGCGAGCAATGCTAGGATAAATATAAATCCTGTACCACACAGAATAAATGACAAATTATAACCAATTTTGTAGTCGAATCCATCAACATCACATAAATGCTACGTGTTAATGAGGAGACTACTATAACACCCGCATCGGATATGTGATTGTCGATCGATCATTCCAAGCACTAGTAATGGTTGTAACAAATTTAATTTGTTCACTATTCCCTAATATTGACATCTTAATAATATAATTGGAAATATTATTATGACTAGCGGCTCAGTCTAGGTTTGTTCGTGCTCGCCTCTAGTAAAGCAAAAACAAATCTATCCCACGGGAACCGTACATTTTTCCGGGATAAAAAGTTAGTTTTTATTATTCATTAGTTTATTTTAAGCCTATATATTTTGACACAACTTGTGGAAAATTTTTACCAAATAAATGTATTGCCATTTAAATGACTTACATTCTTAACTTCTAAATAATTTATTTTACTAATTAAATTTACGTCATTATATTATCAATACAAGTATTTACTTATTGTAGAGATCGAATCTTCCTTCACTCACTAACACACAGTGAAGTACAGTTAAAACTACACCACTAGAATAGCCAATAAGAGGGGTTCCTTGACCATAAATAGGTAAATTGAACATAAAAATTATATTCCAGCTACCTTTAACTTACTACTTCATTTAACTTTAGTCGTAACTATATAATAAATACTATAGTAGGTCGTAATGAAATAATCTCGGTTGTAGCCAAGCAGACTTTGGAGTATTTGCTTTTAGGAATTTAAAAGGGGCTTTAGACTTACTAAAAGATTATAGTATTATCTGTAACATAAGTGGTTAAAACTAAAATATATCTGAATTCGACTCGATTTTTAAATAATTATTTTGTGAGAATATAGAAAAAAAAATTTGTCAATCGTTTGCTTGCACACTGCGTGCGTTAGATACGTACCTAATACACTTATATCGTTAAAAAACATGAAAAATACGAACTCATGACCTACTTTTCTTTTTTTTAATAATGGGAAATGCATTTACGCATACCACCTGTATATAACCAGGTGGTTATGTAGGACTCACCGGCTATAAAAACCAGTACTACCCACTAAAACCCAACAGAACCTCCCCCATCTTAATGGAGCGTTGCAGTTCATTTACGCACTCAACCACGACGGTAGATCTGCCGAAGCAGACCACAACAGCCATGGGGTTGCTTCAACGATTCACTCTGCTATCCGAGAAGTAACAGGAGCAATCCGCATGGCACACCGCCCACCGAGGTGGGTGGAGGTGGAGGTGGGGAACCCATGACCTACCTATACTAGCACTCAGACACTCGACTTTACCATTCATCTCTGTACCAGGACAGTTATTCATCAATTATTTATTAATTGGCTTCCAAAATAGTATATTGCTTTGGATTGGTATATACATAGTAATTAAAATAACAAACATCAAAGCCGCATTATTGTACGTTAATTATCAATTTTAATCAATATTTAATGAACTCTAAATAATAAGTATTAATAATACATTCTATATGCAAACTAAAATTTAATCAATTAATAAAATAATTAGGTGGATATACATTAAATTTTATTACATTTGATTCCCACTTGTATTACGGTGAAGGAAAATATCTTGAAGAAACCTGAATGTCTGAGAGAACCTAGCAAGTTTTCGAAAGACATGTGAAGTCCGCCAACCCGCACTTGTCCAGCGTGTTAAACTGTGGCCTGATATCCTTCGTAGTGAAGGGAGGTCCGTGCACAGCAATGAGACGAAAAATAATTTAAGCATTAAATTTTAAATAATGCGATACTTACTCGTACATTAACTTCGTCTTCGCTTCACTGCAGTATATTACTTTAAATATATATATTTATATACTTGTACTAATTTTTAACTATATTAGAATTCAATATAAAAATATATGTAAATCATATATAAAAATGTGTGTGTGTGTTGGTATATAATAGTCTAAGGTAAGATGCCATCTTAGCTATCTTCTATAGCTTCTACATATCTTAGCTATCTATCGAAAGTCTAAATTGAAAACCTGCCTTACCATATATGTATGTAAACAGTTCAAGCGAATGCATACTGGCTACAGCCATTTGCATCGAATTTGGTTGCCAAATTCTTTAAATATATTGATTGCTGCTGTGTGAATCTGATAAGATTAAAATTTCAAAATCACAAATTCCTATAAAAAAATATTTTTCGAGTTATAAATAAAAAAAAAAATAAGCAAATCGGTGAATCCCGCACAAACATTTAGTAAGCAATATGTGGTGTGGATATATTAAAAAAAGAGACTGAAATATTTTTTAGTGACGAAATATAGTAGGTAAGTAAATTAAATATATTATGTACATACTTAGTATGATTATAGGGCAAGACTGAACAACAAACTAACAATAATAAGTATAATAACAGTTGATTACTTAAACTTACAAAAAAGCATGTAAGGAACAAGCTATTTCTTTAAAATTTCTTTTTAAGTAAATAACTACAAAACAAGACCTAATGTACATGGGGTCATATAATGAATTTCATGAGCCAAGAACGAATTTTGCCGTCGCTTCACCGAGCGGCCTTTGATCGAGAGGCACATCAAAAAGGAAAATTGGTTAGGTTTTTACGCTTATACGATCGACTACACTGCAGTTTGAGACTAACAAAGTTTGAGTACAAAGTGAAATTTAAAATTTAACAGTTATTTTTTTTTTAAATTTAACATTAAAAAAAATTTATAATTAATCAATAGAATATTTTTAAAAAGTACCTATGTACGTATATTTTAGAGCCGAGTTGTAAATAAAAAAAGAACGGCTAGAGTCCTTCGATTAATTTAAATGTAGTAAGGAGAAACAAAAAAAATACAAAAAAGATATTAATTATTCAACAATTTAATTGAACATTCATTACAAAAGATCACAGAGGAGCGCCAATACCTACTACATTAATATTATGGTTTCAAAAGCAATTCTTATTAAAAACTAGCGACTCACGCAACTTTGAACATTTAGTATAGATTTTTCAGAGATGAGATATTTTCCCGCAGTAAAAAGAATCTTATATGCTAATCCGGATAACGAGCTATCATCATACCAAATTCCATTAAAATCTGTCCAGTGGTTTTCTCGTGAAGCGCTTCCAGACGGACAGACAGACAGACCGACAGACAAAAAATCGAAAAACTATAAATTCGGCCTGTGTATCGATAATAATGACTAAATAGTCATTAAGGTTTGCCGAAAAATATTAAACGTCCAGGTTCCACTCAACATTTTATTATATGTGTAGATTAAAACTATTCTTGCTTGAACTGCCACTATAGATTTATAATAGATACTCTTTTAATAAATTAAAGTATTAATTAAAAAAGTAATTAAATATTAAACATTTGCTTTAACTCTTAAATCCGATTTTAAAATATACTATTACTAGATCATTAAATCACATGATAAGTGTTAATAGAGCTGGAAAGTTTATTATATCTATACTTTGCTATAGGCAACTCTTGTAAAGGCAACGTGATTGTTCCTGTCTTCAACACACCTCACTGGTGGCAATTTATAGAGACTATCCATGTTACCTAGATGGTAAAGATTCTCGTATATTTCTAGCTTTTGTATAAACGATAAAGTAGCTTTGAAAGTAGCTTTCCAAAAGTTAGAAAAGAATTTAAAGAAATTGTCTAAACAACAACTTATTGTAAATTAAAATTGGCATTAATATGCATAACTTTATGTAACAATATTTACTAAAGTATTCGTAATTTTTATATCCCGCAATAATTCTGAGCTTAAACTTTGCTATGTAAGCTAGTAACATAAGTTTTCCCGTATTAATCTATACATATAATAAAATTGTAACTAAGCCGAATCTGTACATGAGATATTTTTTGGAAAATCTTATTCAAATAAACATTATTATCGATGCCAAATCTATACTTTTAAGAATTTTTGTCTGTCTGTCTGTCTGTTACCGCATCACGAGAAAACCACTGGAGCGATTTTGATGAAATTTGGTATGGTGATAGCTGGTTATCCGGGTCAACATATAGGATACTTTTTACCGCGGGAAAATGTCTAATTTCTGAGAAAAAATACAAAAACTGCAATGTAAAAGTATACTAATATGTAAAACATAAGAATTTGGTTTTTGGTCATCTGAACGCAGGCGAAGCCGCGGGCAATGCTAGTGAATACATAAATAAGCCGTTGAGTGCAACAACAGAATTCCAGCCAATATAACTACACAAATTGACTTTGGCATAGTCTGAAGTTGTCCATAGATTTTATACAGCTGTACAAAATCCTATTAGATGCAACATTGTTCGGCGTCCGACATCCGCTGTCAGGCTTTCATCTCTAAAAGGAAAAAAATGTAACATTTCACACATAGTTTATTGGTTTATTGAACACTGAAAACACACTGTTTTACATAAAGATACAATATATAATATAAGTATCTTAATGGATACATTATAGTATATTCATTCATCATTATATCCATACTAATATTATAAATGTGAAAGTGTGTTTGTTTGTTTGTCCTTCTTTCACGTCGAAACGGAGAGACGGATTGGTGTGATTTTTGTGTGGAGAGTGACATAGGCTACTTTTTGCCGCGGAAGATTATCTAATTCCCACGGAAAAACACGTTACAATACAATCCAAAAAAATATTTATGATCAGAATTGCTTGAAATTTGGTATTAATGCTCTTCAATAAAATTAAATAAATGTGTTTTAGCATTTTTCGGAATTAATTCTATAAGGGGGTAAAATAGGTTAGGTAAAGTTGGCATGGAACTACCTTTTTAGATATTTTCTGTAGTTTTAGCGCAAGCGAAGCTGCGGGTTCTGCTAGTATTTAATAAAGTAGCATTTTTTAAATTTACTGTAAAGGTAGAAAACCTTCACGGATTCTTAATTGTAATCAGCAATTAACTTGTAACATAACAACAACATCTGTAACAAGAAAAGAATATATTTCTTAAATTTTTATTTTCATACAAAAATAAAAATATTTTTGTTGCACCTTCTAAACGGTAAAGTTCTAGCATCTAGCCAACTTTAAATGAGTAAGGGCCACTTTCTACACCCCTCTACCCCAAATATTTACAAAAATACTTTTATTTTTGTAAATATTTTTTTTTCTTACAGATGTTGTTGCTATGATGTAAACAGTATATTCTCAAAAGGTTTTCAGTAAATTAAAAATGTCCCTGTATAATATCCTAGTATTTACGATATAAATGTTATAAATAAAATAATACATATTTTTAAACATTATGTATTTCGATCCAAGATGTAACATTTTATTCAAAGTAAATTCAATTTTCTAATCAAGAATAGATTTAGTAGTCTCTTCTAATTCTAGGTATACCCAAAAACAAGATTGCATGGATCGAGGACACCATAATGTCACTGAAGTAGATACATAATTGAGTTATTTTTCCTAATTGAGCCGAATTATAAAGGTCCCCGTCAAATTGGTTTGCGGAGTGTCCACCCTTTTGCCGCAGCTCTGTAATTTTTGCTGCAACGTATTAAGTCAAACAAGAGTACGGCTAATTTAAACTTGAAGCCAAATTTTAAGTTAAAATGAGGAATACGAGAATATACACAAATGTAATTTCGCCAGAAGCTATGTGTAAAAATAATTGTATCTTTTTTAAATGCCAATGGCAGCCCGAATTTTATTTTATCTTACTTAGCAATTATAAAATTCAAATTTCACATCGCTCAACTTGCTGTGATACATTTTCCTATTAAAACAAATTGATTTCGGTTCAACAACTATCAACTTTGCCGCTGGCGTCCATCCGGCAAATTCTGTAGTTAAACGACACTAGTTCCACATATTAGTTAACGTGCTCCAATATCAGTTGCCATGACTTCATTATATTTTGCGCGTGGCACAAAATTGCTGACCGCAGATTAATATTCATGCGAAAGTTTGTTAAATCCAGTCATAAACAATCCAAATGGACCTGTTTATCTCCGACTGAATTTATTTTAGTTATCCATTTTGTTTTTATAGTAAACTAGTGATTTACCCTCACTTCGGGTGCATCCCTTGTTACTTTATATGTTAATAATATTATGATGTCCTCCTGACAATTTGATTTGATGATTTCAGTCATGGCGGCCAATCTCACTAAGCAATGGAGATATTAAAGTGCATAGTGTAATGTAATCTAAATATGTAATCACATTTAAATTCGTCTATTGGATACATTATATCTGTACATTATCAATATTTTGCATAACAAATAATTAAATTCATCTGAACAATAACTTCCGTTTTCGTTATTAATTTTATACACAATAATGTAATTTTAAAAACACAATATTTGTTTATTTGAACTTCTAAAAATTTTGAACAAATTTTTATACTACTTTTATGGGTACTTACAATGTTAGATGGGTAGAATTCTTGTACAAAAACTAAATTACCTTATTTTTTTTTTGAAAAATGTTATAAATTAGTTTTCATTTTTGTTAAAGATATAATTAATAACTTATCTTAAAGTTATTGTATTTTACTGGCGGAAAATTGAATTAATGCTTTCTTTTGATATAAGCGAACTTGACAAAGCAAAAATATTTTACACCATACATGTTGTATTTGCGTCCTTATTCCTACCGTATTTCCGAACTCCTCGCATGTTTCCGGATACAGGATATACTAGATACGTGGGTGAACACTGTACGGTGTACACCATACCTATAGTGCAGAGATGTTGAAATATGACACGTTCGATTATGCCACCTAATCAAGCTAAGGAATAAACAACAACGATAATAATAATTCAGCCTCTAGTCCCGCTGCTGGGCACGGGCCGCCTTCGATGCATCAGGTCACAATCAGTCCATCACGCTGGAATTCAAAAACTACTAAGATTATTTCGTATAAAGCTGATTTTCATAAATGTTTTCCACAATATTGTCATAATTATTATGATTTAACAAATAATGATAAGTATATCTCTTTAAAAGTAATGTAATATATAGTAATTTCAATAAAATGTCATAAATCTTAAAGAAATGCGATATTAGACGTTATAAAATATTAAATCAAATAAATATTTCGCGCCTTACTTATCAAAAAGATCATAAGTGTTTTATTTTTCTCCATATATTTGAACCAAATAGAAAGTACGCAATAAATCTTTTCTGAACGAGAACCTCTAGAAGGATACAATTTACCGTTTCAGGTGAATAAGACGTGTTCGAACATAAAGATATCTGCTTTTGATTTTATAAAATAGCTGTGTTTTAACAAGTTAATGATAATAATTTCAAAGTAATGAAATAGGAACTGACAACAAAGGAGGGAATGTAGATAATTCAAAACATATGTAAGAGTAATGTTATTTACCCAAACCTTAATTAAATTACAGTGATTTTATTGTGTAACTTTAAAAACCGAATAAAATTACGAGTTTTTAGTAAATATAATATAGCGAAAGTCTTATATCTTATATATAAAATTTCCATGTCACAATGTTAGTTACCATACTCCTCCGAAACGACTTTACCGATTTTTACCAAATTTTATATGCGTATTCAGTAGGTCTGAGAATCGGCTACTATCTATTTTCCATACCCCTAAGTGATAAGGGTAAAGGTGGTCCTCCCAGACCCCACCCCATGGACGAACCCGAGCAAAGCGAGGGTGAGTCGCTAGTTATTATATTTTTTTTACCATAACCTTTGATAATATACACTGATACCCATTTTTTTTTAATTTTGTAAATTGATCCCTACTACTAATGAGCAGATATTCCAGCAATGAAAAGCAGGCTTCCCAAGCAAATTTTTCGGGCAACATTTATCGTTACGCATTCTGGCCTGGAGCCAGTGCTTTCGAACTCTCTAACAACTTTATTATGCATAACCTAATGTCATGTTAACCTAAATAAGCAGCAGAATTCTTGCCAAATTGTGCCTTTACATTTTCATTAGATCATGTCGCTGTCATCATGCGTACCTAATTAACGGTCTAGCGACCGACAGCGTTATGATATAAGTAAAATGCCTACATTTTTTATATATTTATAATTGGTACAATTTTTCCAAAAAAAATGAACACAAAATTCCTATATTATAATTGTGTTCATTGTAACTTATGGCACACAAGCGACTCGCCCTCTCTTCTAAACTTAGACCCCCATAACAATAGCCCATGAATCTTTAGAGCCTGCAGACTAAACTGTCGAAATTTAGTTGAATTGAATTGGCAAGTGATCGGACATATAAGAAAGTCATCATTATGACTGATTTAGCAATCGGTCCATAACTTTAAAGATAAATTAAAAATTAATCTAATTAAAAAAATAAATAAGGAGATTTGACACTTGCATATTTACGCTGATTACGAACCCAATTAAATCAACTGTAGATGAAAATTTAAAAACAATATTTTAAGTTCATATCCCAAGAAAATTACTGGTAATTATTATCTGTCATAACCAAACGTATAGCAGATAGTGGAACAGACAAATATAATGACGACGTACTCATTCCACTTATATTTATTGTTTGTCTTCAAATTCCTTTATCTTTTTATAATTTAACTCTTATTATTTCAATAATAATAAAATTAATCATGTTATAACAATAAGCTTACGCAACAGCTGATCCAATAGCCTCCTCCGTTTCAAAGTCGGCTAGAAGTATAAGAATGCTAACTTATGTTAAAAGCCAGTTAAATTAAATTAAATACCGATTGTATTGTTAAAGTTGAAGTATAAAATATTTATGTAATGAAAAATTAGTTAGTAAAATATTAAGCTGTATCTATTGTTCAAATAAAACTTTAAAATAAAACTGATGTAATATTCTTGTCATGCTCACACAAATTGCCGTGACCAGAAAAATGAATTTAGCCATTGTTTTACGTTCTTCAAACTTATAAAGACGGGCCTAACCCTCTGCTTAATATTCTTGACTGGTGGCTCCGTTTTGTTTAAATTGAAACATGATATTTTAATCGATGTGTAAGCTTCAGGCCACAGATTGTTAATCGGTATTAAAATGTTAACGTTTTATTTCTTTTCGATAGGTGAAAAGGAGATCATAATTTCCTTTTGTCACCTATTAAATTTTGCTTACAACTTTGTCTACGTAAATAATAACGAGACAATATTCCCTGCTCGCAAATACTCAATGTACCAATGGGTTGAATAGTGTAGCTTGATGAATTGCAGCATCATCTATGAAATAAGGTCATTAATATAAATTTATTTTATCAAATTTATATATTGACTAGCATTGCCCGCGGCTCCGCATGCATTCAGATGACCAAAAACCAAGTTCTTAGGTTTTACAGATTAGTATATTCTGACTTTACAGTTTTTGCATTTTTTCTCAGAAATGAGATATTTTCCCGCGGTAAAAAGTATCCTATATGTTGACCAGGATAACCAGCTATCACCATACTAAATTTCATAGAAATCCCTCCAGTGGTTTTCTGTGATGCGGTAACAGACAGACAGACTGACAAAAAATCTAAAAACTGTAGATTCGGCCTCTGTATCAGATGAAAAATCTGTAGATTCGGCCTCTGTATCAGAAGAATAATGACTATTCCAATAAGATTTTCTAAAAAATATTTAATGTACAGATTCGGCTTGGTTAGAATTTTGTTATATGTATAGGTATCGAAACTTGAAAGCCAATCATTTTAGAGATTTCTCGTTTCACAAACAAACATTTACATATTTATTTATAAAAATAAAAAGTAACAAACAAAACAATGACATCTTGCTCATTTTATAATTTACATTATTTTTAATCTCATGCTAAATCTCTTACGTATAAAGCACTGTTAGATGATTTTTTCCCACCAAATAAATTAGACGAATCCGCAATTAAAAAAAATAAGTTACGCTCCTCGTGTGTCAGACTCGTTAACTTTTATACTCAATATGTATCCAGCTTCCATATTACTACTTTATTCATCGTCCCTAGTTTCCCTTCTCACTGACATCCATTATATCAGAATAAAGGATATACATATAAGTATATACATATATGTCCTCGACAATTACTCCTGTCTGAGAGCTCTCTATCACCCCTTGCTTTTCGGCAGAAACGACAGACGTCAAACAGCGACATAATCATATGTACATATATGCCACTTTAGGAAAATGTTTTTATTTCTAAAATTTTTAACAGCTCTTGCTAAGCATACTAAAATTATAAAAATAAAACTTTTTGAATGAGATAAGCACGTTCGTTTTTTCTTCATACTGTAACACAAGGGATTAGCATAAAATTCTAAATGGTCGTGGCCTTGTTTGCTGAATTAATTTTTCATCAAAGTAAATGAATATATTATATATTACGCTAATTTACAATGTGAGTGGAGCAGAGGAGAAGAACTAGTTTAACACTTGGGCAATTGTTAATCTGTAGAATTATAAGTAAATAGTAAAAAGTCTCTGCATCAATACCTAATGACTATTTCAATAAAATTTTCCATAAAATATTTAATGTACAGATTCGACTCAGTTACAATTTTATTATATGTAAACAGTCATTTTAGTTAACACAAAGCAGAATTTCGCAATGTCTCACAAACTGATTATTCAAAATCGTATCATATTATGCACAGAGACAACAAGCTAATACGTACACAAACGTGTGGCATAAACTTGCAATACTACTGTATGAGCTTATTCATAGAGTGATTCCCAAGAGACCAATACGTTTAATGTTAAATATAAAACATTTATTTTAAAGGATAATTTATTTATATATGGCATTGCGCCTGTTTTATTATCTCTTTATTATTAATGTATGCAGTAAAGTAAGCTTAAAAGATCATTATTTTATCACGTACGATATATACCTACATATAATAAAGTTGTAACTGAGTCGAATCTGTACATTAAATATTTTTTGGAAAATCCTACTGAAATAAACATTATTATCGATACAGAGGCCGAATCTATAGTTTATCACAGAAATTTGGTATGGTAATGGCTGGTTATCCGGGTCAACATATAGGATACTTTTTACCGCGGTAAAATGTCTCATTTCTGAGAAAAAACACAAAAACTGTACTGTAAGAGTATACTAATATGTAAAACCTAAGAATTTGGTTTTTGGTCACTTGAACGCGGGCGGAGCCGCGGGCAATGCTAGTATACATATATAGTTAAAACTCTTACAGTGTAGTGTTTATTAAATGAAAAACTCCTTCGCTGAGACGCTTCCCGTGAATTTTAATTATATTATATTAATATGAAATGATAAATACGTCATGAACCATAATAAGAAGATGGTAGGTTTCTTATTTATTGATGGATGGATGGATGGATAGAGATCCAGCCCATAAAAATCTGTACAACAATGATAGTCTAAAACATGCTTTTGACGAATTAAAATGTTCGAGACTTGTCAAAACGAATCATATGATACCAAACTCTAGTTAGACAGTTAAAAGAGGTTAATTAGAAATTAAAATTGACTTCAAAAATTTTCTTACAAAATTAGTTACAGGTGAAGCTAATAAAGCATGTTAAAGATCACACAATTCATCCTAGATAATATCTCTACATAAATGTCAACATAGAAATTTACTTCCACACAATATTAAGTGTTAAGCGAAAATGTTAACTGTTAAAGTAAATGTCACTTAACAAAATTCCAACATTGTTAAATTCACCACAATGTATATTTCATATTTTGTAGAAACCCTGAGTGTCCTTAGCGCTCTTATATAATAAACTACATTTTAAAAATAACTGTACAGTACCTGTAGGCACGTGTTGAGTATGCATAAGGAATGCAGTGAGAGGTTTGCTCAAAGGAATCTAAGTATATAATATACATATATAGAATACTTTGAAGTTAATAAAATTGGTAATAATTTCTAACGTTTTATATACGTAACATACAAGTAAATATGTTTTACTTAATAATAAAAGAGATCAAGTTAGTTGTGATTTTTAAAACATAATTAAGGCTGCGCACGAAGCAACTTTCTTTAAATCGTCATAAAGACAAAAAAATGAATAAATTAAAAAAGGTTAATTATTAAGTGTAAAATTTTTGGGATGGATAATATCGGCAATATGCTGTCAAAATTAAACATGACATTTGAGTGTGATGAGTAGCTATTTTGGGTAAGTTTAAGCAGCTTAAAATTTATTTAAAGATTTCTCTCTGACCTTAAGATTTCTCAGAAATGAGATATTTTCCCGTTATAAAAAGTATCCAATAAAGCTATCATCATACAACATCAAAATATATCCAGTGGTTTTCCCCTGATGCGTTCCCAGACAGACAGATAGACAGACAGACAAAAATTCTAAAAACTATAGATTCGGTCTCTGTATCGATAATAATGTCTATTTCAATAAGATTTTCCAAAAAATATTTAATGTACAGATTCGACTGAGTTAGAATTTTATTATACCTATGTATAGACGAGTGTATGGATTACATAGTCGCTAACAGAGCATACATTCTAACAATAGTACATAATATGCCAAAAAAGGTCTAGACTAAATGATGCCCTAATTATAAGCAATACTGCATTCTAATGAGACAACGACATAATAATTATTAATTAATATTAGTTTACATTAGTGAGCATTAAAAATATTAACAGCAATAATGCATACATGCAAATAAAAACATAAAATTTTTAAATGTACAACCTTTTCTTCTTCATATGGTAAACATCACACTATTATCCAATGCCAACGCTTGTATATGTATACGTTATTTACTCCCTCAGGCTGAAACAGCTGGATAAATTTGGATGTGTACACAGATAGAGTAACTGGAGTGACACATAGGCTACTCATAGGCACCTGAGGGCGCACCCGAGCGAAGCAAGGGTAAGTCGCTAGCAATGACATAAAATTTTAATATATCTACACTGAGAATTTCTAAACACCTTCAAAAATAAAGATCTCGATTCGGGTATATGTTATTTTTAATGTATATTTTAGTGTTTTAATGAATGAGATATCTAAATCTATGTTGGTTTTATGAGTTTAAAGTAAAAGTTCTACCTTAGAAAAGTATAATTACTTCTAAGGTAATTTTGAAGTTGATTTAACTTTTCACTTAAAAGTAATCATAGCTTCTTAGATTTTAACTGATCTTGTTTTCTTGTTACTTTATACCTTATAATTGACTTAGATCTTAAGAAGCATTTTCGGCACACTCAGTCACTTTACACATGGCTTACGCTTTCCAGTTGCTTCACTGACTTTTCGTAATAGGATTGTATTGTAATAATATCTTTTAAAACTGAACCCACGACTTCGGGCATACCAATCAGCACCAGTCAAACAAATATTTAACTCCTTCATATATGTACACATATTGGTACAACGGACACTAATGACCTTTTACTTATATTTTTTCAGTCCAAGATCAAAACCAGAACTCGTTAGACAGTAAAATAATACTAATTTCATGGTCGGGAAAATAAGTAATGTTTAAAATATTAAGTTATGAAAATTACATAAAGATAATAAAAATAGCTCTCTAATTTTTAAGTAAACTATTTTAAAAAAAAATTAGATAAATTACCTTATATATTTTATTTTAATTAACTCAGTTACATTCTAAATAAAATTATCTTTTTGGATATTTTCGGGAATTTTCGAATGCTTTATAGCAATCATTGTCACGGGAGAGACTAAGTGTTAGATGTATCAAAGGTATTAGGATTATAGTTGTTACAGACATCCTGCCCACAAATAACAAAATAACTCAGTTACATTGTTTAATAGTTATTTTATTATGGACAGCTTTTAGATATGACGGATAGTTTCCTCGAAAGTTTTCGACTTTCATTAGCTTGTAATTTCAGTGACACGAAAAGGTAAATTAATACTCCAACAGTTTGTGATTTGAATCTTTAAGCTTTTAAGCTCCTGGTATTTGCGTGAGGTTATACATATGTATGTACCTCATATGTGTATAATCTAGACGTCCACTTTAGTTTGCTATAGGTATTTATAGAAGTATAGTGTGTTATAGTTTTAAAAATATTTACTATACAAAATGTTTTGGCAATGCGAAAATTTCATCAAAATCGCTCCAACCGCTTTTTACTCATAGGGAACATATACACATCGACTTTTATATATACGAGTATATGTATAATATTTAAGAAATGTTCAAAACTGTAACTCAATGCAATGGTAATAGAATTTAAATATTAAATAGTTATCAATTAAATAAAAATTATATCCGTCTCATTTAAGAACTAAATAGAAGATAAATCATAGAAATAGGACAACTCTTACCGAAATATCATCTCGATATATTGTTACTAACGTAAAACCATGTACTGGGGCAATACCCTCAGTCGAAGCACGCCTATAAATTTGAATATAATATGAGATCACAATTTCGATATACATATAATATATTTTTACTGTATTGGTATGGTAATTTTCAGATACAAAATCACATTTTTTCACGTACCTATAAAAAGTTTTACAAATTTTCACATAAAATTTTATGCTGTATGCATGTCGAGCACTTATTTTCTCTCTTGATAGTCTTAAATGAAGCCTCATATATTTTGTCGTCGGACCGTCATACTGAATGCATGTATAATTGATAGCGTTGCAGGCTTTAAAGTTATTAATGACTACCGAGGGTGTCGCCTGGTTCAGGATACAGACACACTGATTTAAAAATAGTTTTTTTTTTTATTTTATTTAATATAATATAATATATACTAGTTATTTGACCTTGCTTCGTTCAAGGCCTAACTACACTACGCATGATGAATCTAAAGCCTTATGCCCGTTTTCACCAACAACCCATAAGCTACCACCTACGTATAGGATCCCTAGCTTAAAAGTCCCCTAAACTAGCCCCTAAATTAAATTTCGTGTTACGATCGTCTTTAAGCTTAATTTTTTAATTAATTAATTTTCGAGCACCTAATTTTAGGGGGCCTTTTAAAATTAAGGTGACCCCTAACTCTCGGTGAAACAGAAACTGTCCCCTAACAGCCCCCTAACTATGCCTAGGGGATCCCTTAAACTTAGGTGACGTTGGTGAAATCGGGTATTAGTCTCTCCCGTGGTCATGTTTGCTCATTACTGTAAAGCGTTAAAGTAAGCGTATTAGTGTTATATACTCGTAATTGCGTAAATATAAAAAAAAAATTATTAAGTTAAAATTTATTTTAAAAAATGGCAGCACCTTTTAGATATAAATATCTTATTTAATCGTGGTTAGCTTATGTTTTAATTGGAAATTAAATTTTTTTTTAATTAATTTAAAAAAGACCTACTTCTAATCAATGTAAATTAAATGATAAATCACTATAAAGTAAAATATACATGTATAAAAATCACTTAGAAATACTAATATATAATAGAAAATTCATTTTTAGGGTAACAAATGCAAATGAATACTTAGGCAAGTACTTAATTGATTGTAGCTAATAAAAAAAATATTTGTCGATACGTTATGAAAATATTACAAGTATAATTTTTTTTTATTATTTTAAACTTTACAATGTTCTTTTTTGCATTTATTTGTGTGTATTAGAAGTCGTATTTTTTTCTAAATTGTTATTTATTTTTATTTTTTATGACCGTTAATATTGCGTTTGAACGCCAAAAATATAATGTAATTTTATGTAAAGTAATAAAATAATTCGCATCCTGATGGGATTAGGAGAAAGGCGCCATTTTCGTATCGTATCAGATCATCATATTTGTAAGAAGCAAAAGCGCGAGTATACACTTTAAGTAAAAAAAGAATCACGCAAATCGAACCTAAGACCGTTGTGTTATCGATGTACCGAACATATAAGCTCACCTTTTTAGAAGTCGGCTAAAAATAACTAAGAGAATGCTTATAGATGTTTGAACAGTAATTTGTGAGGCCAGGTGTAGTATCTCTACTTGTCTTAAAGTTCTGCAAAAAATATATTATACTCAAATTCCTATAAAACCAACTTTGATTTAGATAGCTTAATCATTTAAGTCGAAGATAATATAACATAACATACACCCGAATCGAACCCTTCTTTTTTGAAGTTGATAAGTAATTCTCACTGTATATTAAAAATGTATGTCCTTACTAGCGACTTACCCTTGCCTTGCTCAGGTGTATACGTATGTATGTACATATATCATTGCCACGGTTAAAAAGATCTTTTATCTATATATAAAAAACTTGCTGTTTCCAAAAAAAAATTCATACTACGAAAGCTCGTTAATGACTAAGTAGTAAACAAAAAAAGAATATCTGTGGCCAAACAGAGCCATATAACATATAACATTTTATATTCAAGTAGTTTAAAAAAAATGAAAATATTCACATATATTATTTAAAAACAAATCTATCCCACGGGAACCGTACATTTTTCCGGGATAAAAAGTAGCTTACATGTTATTCTGATATGTGAGCTTTATTATTGTATAGTTTCATTAAAATCAATTCAGTAGTTTTTGCGTGAAAGTGTAACAAATATCCATACAAACTTTCGCATTTAATATTAGTAGGACTACAAATACAATTTCAAAGTCACCATAGGGTTATAGAGTAAAGCAACTTTTAAAGGATTCATAATAGAGATTTAAAGTATAGATTCCACGCATCTTTTAGCGATACTACACATGGTATTCAGGATTAGCAACACACTAAACAAGAGCGGTCGACACGAGGTACCATAGGAAATACTTGTTTAAGATGCACGACCCTCACCCGCGTACAATCGCGTTGTTTTTACAAAGCATTCCCAATTTCTACCTGCCGATAGCATTGTGGCTGTGATAAACGTGATGAGAACTGATTGTATTGCTATCGTCGAAAGAAATACTTCCCCAATCTATTATTCTCGAAGATCTTTCTTATGTTTTTCATATAAAAAGACGAGATTGTTTTGTTCGAAATAAATATACACGTACACCAATGATGTGTGCTATGTAACAATTCCTAATTACGTATTTTGTTTTGAAAAGATATTTTTTATCTCAATAGGAACCCGTATTTTTTAAACAGAATTGTGTGTAAATTAATATTTTATTTTATGTCTATTCGATATGCTATAAAAGCTCAGAATCATATTTTACAAGTAAAAAAGCTTACAAATCATAATAAGTTGTAATTTCAAATCAACCTAATTATATAACCATGAAGGACACAGTATAGAGAAAAAGCACACTAACCTTTGAAAATGAGCTTTCGTATATTACTTGACATTAACCTTAAAATCAGTTAGCGACCTTCTGAATAGTCGTTATTTTTGAATGACCAGTGAATTGGATGACCAACTCTACAAAAAACTATGGTGCGTGAGCAGGATAGAGACTGCGTCAACTCAACGTGTAGCCTCCCGCGTGTACGGCATTTATCGCCGCGCGTTGAAACCCTCCGCGCGTCTTCTTAGACGATATACGCGAGTGTAGTGGTAGTGAAATAAAGTTTATTACAATGGGACTTAAAGTGGTGTTGTTAGTGGTATTAGTAGGCTCTGCCTTAGCCGAAAGGAAGCCTACTATTACTGAAAAACTTCTAGGAGATTCCGACCTTTCAGAGGTAAACTTTGAAACTTTTAAATAAGTTATATTTTCGTTGCTACTTTTTAAACTTGTTTTATAATAAATTGTTAAGAAACAGTAACTTTTGTTTAGCTCCAATTAAACTTTGTTTAAGTTTAAACTGTTTTTTTTTAGTTTGTTTATTTCGAGTGCACTTTTGTAGAGGCGCCAGCGAACGCCTTTCTAGTCCACTTGGTAGACGCCAAGTAAAGAACTTGTTAGGCGAGTTCGTGTTTTGAAATTATATGTTTTTTAGTTATATTTTTAAATATTCATATTCTTAACCTAAATCCTAAATATATCATGACACTATACATATAATATATAAATGAAAATATAGTTCAAATACATGTTTGAACTATTGAATAATTTAAAATGATTATATTTTTCTAATATTTTTATGACAGAGAGAGAGAGAGAGAGAGAGAGAGAGAGAGAGAGAAAGAGAGAAGTATTAAATAACCTTACACCTAATAAACACAATTAAATTAATCAAACTTAATTAAATAACAGTTAAACTATATAAAATATAGTTGTGCATTACAGCATCTAAATATTTACTATATATAATTTTAAAGCTACATTCAAACTCGTAAAGATAATTTGGTAATACTCTTTATACCATTTCAAATTTTCCGCATGCATGATATGGCAGAACTATTAAAACAACTTTGCGATTAGGCATTAACAGTCATAAATCATAATACTCTGCGAGCTTATTTGTGATGTACATATTTGCTAACCAAAATTGGGGAACTAATTATAGATTCACGTTCACATACTAATATTATAAATGTAAAAACGTGCTTGTTTGTTTGTCTTTCTCACGTCGAAACAGAGTGACGGAGTGATGTGACGGAGTGACGGTTTTTGTGTGGAGATAGTGGGAGAGCTGGAGTATGACATAGGCTACTTTTTACTGCGGGAGATTATCTCATTCCCGCGGAAAAACACGTTATAATTCAACCCAAAAAATATTTATGATCAGAATTACTTGAAACTTAGCATTAATGCTCTTCAATACAATTAAATAAATACGTGTTTTAGCATTTTTCGAAATTCATGCCATAAGGGGATAAAATAGGGATTGAAAGTTTGTATGAAACCTACCCTTTTAGTTTTTTTATAGTTTTAGCGCGAGTGAAGCCGCGGGTTCTACTAGTACTAAATAATATAGTATAAACAACATAAGAAAATATTATACTTAAGCTACTAATAAAAGCGCACAAGTATTTAATTAACGCAGAAGAATTTTCGTCCAACCATATTCATAAATTCAATAACCTACCATAACTAATCGATTGCAGAAGATAGAAGATTTTGCTGATATTTCTTTATTATTATTTTGTTGGGAATACTATAAGGTAATAATATTTAGGGTGAAGTTGTCAGAACATTTTTTTTTATTTTATCGCATAGAGGGTTTAAGGGCATCAAATTTGTTACGGAATACCTTTGCTTAAACGTAGTTTACATGTATACTCAATACTTAATAAATAAATTATGTGATATAGGTTAAACCTATCAACATACACTCGATATAGCGTGGTCTAATACGCCTTTATAGAGCCACTTTGCGTATCTAATAAGATTTATTAAAGCCATCAGTCCGATTATGACCCACAAACGTGACTCATACAGTGCGTTGATCGAGAATTCCTTAGCGCTGACTACTAATACAAAGGGGCAGGTTGAATAATATATTGCGAACTAGCGAGTTACTCTCGCTTCGCTTGGGTGCGTCCCTAAGTGCCATTTTGGATTTCTAATAATATATACAACCAAATTTTATTGCTAACCATATCCTATGTGCTACTTCAGGTCGATCACTGTACCAAACTTCATCAAAATCGGTCCCGCGGTTTCAGCGTAAAAAAGTAACAAACATACACACATATAAACAAACTTTCGTATTAATTTTGCATAATCGATGTTTGTATAGCTTATAAAGTTGGTCAATGGTCGCGGGTTACATTCTCGTTCCGATCAAATTTGTTTAAAGCGATCTAACTCCTAGTTTACGTACGTCCTTTTCTTATGGTATCAGACTTTGCAGGAATATTAAGATAACTATTATTTTAAAAGATAACTATTATTTTATACTATTATTTTACATGCGGTAAGTATTAGGGATACGATATGACTTCTTATTATACGTACGTAGTCTACATACATATATATGTACTAGCTGAACCCGCGGCGTCGCTCGCGTTAAAACTGCAAAAAATTTAACCGCCTTGTAGGATGAATTTCGAAAAATGCTAAAACACGTATTTATTTAATTTTTTTGAAGAGCATTAATACTAAGTTTCAAGTAATTCTGACTATAAATATATTATAACGTGTTTTCCCGTGGAAATTAGATAATATCCCGCGGTAAAAAGTAGCCTATGTCACTCTCCAGCCCTCCAACTATCTCCACACAAAAAATCACGCCAATCCGTCACTCCGTTTCGACGTGAAAGATGGACAAACACAAAAACAAACAAACAAACAAAAAAACACACTTTCGCATTTATAATATTAGTATGGATGTAAAATGTACATACCTACATCCAAATAACTTATTTATTATACTTGTCAATCTCATATTATTGGCCAATACGCGCGTGCCACTTTCAAGAATGATTTCCTTATGCCATCAACATAATTACATTTATGTAGTTTAATTATAGTTTCTTAAACAATGGTTTAAACTTAAACAAAGTAATTAATTACAACGAAAGTCACTTTAATAAGGTTTATAATTGCTTTGATTGAAAGTTTTAGTTCATTATACGACGATCACTGACTAAAAGTTTGCTTCTGTCGCTTAATCAAGACATCGACATTCATAGATTGAAAATATTTTGAATAAACTTTGAATGTACAGATGAATTTATTAAATATTTTAACTATACATTTTTTTCTTGTTAAACTTAAACTTTTTCTGTACTTATATTTAAAAAATCTTTTATGTATGTACTGGTTGAAAAAATATATTATACTAGTAGTAGACAATAACAAACCTATCCAACGGGAACTGTACACTTTTTAGGATAAAAATAGCCTATATGTTATTCCAGACTATAATCTATCTCTGTGCCAAATATCATAGAGATCCGTTCAGCCGTTCTGTCGTGAAAGAGTAACAAACATCCATATTCACAAACTTTTACATTTAGAATACACTAGCATTGCCCGCGGCTCCGCCCGCGTTCAGATGACCTAAAACCAAATTCTTAGGTTTTACATATTAGTATACTCTTACAATGCAGTTTTGTATTTTTTCTCAGAAATAAGATATTTTCCCGCGGTAAAAAGTATCCTTTATGTTGACCCGGCTAACCAGCTATCACCATACCAAATTTCATTAAATATGTCCAGTGTTTTTTCTGTGATGCGGTAACAGACAGACAGACAGACAAAAATCCTAAAAACTATAGATTCGGACTCTGTATCGATAATAATGTCTATTTCAATAAGATTTTCCAAAAAATATTTAATGTACAGATTCTTACTTGACTTAGTTAGAATTTTATTATATGTATACAGATATAATTCGGATAATTACATATATATGTCTGTATTATATATAATGTATATATCTTATCAAACTTCGTTTCCTTAAATTTCTTAAAAAATGGTTACGTACACAACTAGTGTTTGTAATTGTATTACGTACGTGTGATAGTATTTTTTATTGACAATTAAAAACTCGGCAATATTAGGCCTAAGTAGTATAACAATTACGTAAGGAGAAATGTGGAGTGCGCTTTCTTTCCACCGGAAGCCCATCTGTGTCTTTATTGCTAATTGGCCACATAAGGTTAATGAAACTAAGTAAGTTCAACTGAACTAGTTAAAGTAACCTAATAATACCGTTGTCAAATATTTTTTACAAGTACTATAATTATGTATTATATATTAGCATTGCCCCTGGCTCCGCACGCGTTCAGATGACCAAAAACCAAATTCTTAGGTTTTACATATTAGTATACTTTTACATTGCAGTTTTTGTATTTTTTCCTCAGAAATGAGACATTGTCCCGCAGTAAAAAGTATCCTATATGTTGACCCGGATAACCAGCCATCACCATACCAAATTTCATCAAAATCCCTCCAGTGGTTTTTCTGTGATGCGGTAACAGACAGACAGACAGATAGACAAAAAATCTAAAAACTATAGATTTGGCCTCTGTATCCATAATAATGTCTGTTTCAATAAGATTTTCCAAAAAAATATTTTATGTACAGTTTGATTTTCTTTTCATTTTCGTTTAGTTTTTATTAGTTTGACTGTGCAAATTTCTAGAAGAACCATATGTTTTTGGATTTTATAGCTCATTCATTAAGGAACGTTATGTATACTTTTATTACATTTTCTTAAGTTTAGTATATTATTGCCATATTCATTTCTTCCACGGAATTATCTATTATACAAATATTTTTTACAATTTGATATTTCGCAAAATTCTATTTATTAGACAAACAACAACGGGGTAGCATTTATATGGAAAATTACATTATCTAATCAAAGTTAAATATTTATATTTTATACTTTGATATGATTAAAAAAACATTAAATTAAACAACAAGTAATTTCGTTGAAAAATAAGTTAGTAAGGATGAAACATGATTACCACTTGCCTTACGTTGAAGGAAACCTGCATGTCTGAGAGAACCTATCAAGTTTTCGAAAGACTTCCGCCAAGAGTCCGCCAACCCGTACTTAGCCAGCGTGGTGGACTATATGGCCTGATCCCCTTTCTTATTCAAGGGAGGCATGTACCCAGTAGTGGGACTATTTTTCGTCGCTTTTCTGTTCAATGTTTTTAGTTTACTTTATTTGCAGTCGTGTTTTTGCACATGCCATATTACGCAATACTTTTACCAATTGAGAATTGCTTGTCATAATTCTTATTTTAATGTATAAGTTATTCCCCTAGTGGTTTCTTGTAGGAAGGATTTCATCGGTAGTGACATGGGTTAATTTCCACCCCGGTAAAAGGTTTCGCAACAGAGGCGATAAAAGTATAAAAATGGTCGTTTATTTACCTGTGCTATATTTGAACTGAATGGGTTTAAAATTTAAATGTAAAACATTTTACCCTCAGAAAAGGGAAAACGTGGAGTAAGAAGTAAAAAAAATGGTCCTATAGTTATTAATAAAGTTTGAAATCAATATTTTGTAAATATGTTTGGTATTAAAATTTAAATCATACTTATCTTTATATTTTACTACTTTACTACTTTTTATTCTATACTTAGTAATTGATAATTATTTTCTAACAACAGTATAATAACTGAAATATCTTATTTATTTGTAAAAAGCGCACTTACAACGGACCTATGAAACATTTTCAATTTAATTAATGTAATAATAATATACCTTATTTATATGTATGTCAATTATAAGTGTACATAGCAGTTAAATATTCATGAATTAAAAGTACAAAAATTAAAAAAATATATTATCATAGATAAATGTCATAATACAAAAGAAATTGATAATAATACATAACAATAAGAAGTAAAATTAAAATCATCATTATAAACAAAAAAATTACAATAATTAAGATTAACAATTATGCATTTTATAATAATGAAATAACATATTTCTAAAAATTTATGGAGAGTCATATAAAATGTCAATGACAGGAATTGATTTAAGGATATCATTATATTTGTTACGCAACTGTACCAAGTGGGCTATATATATATATATATATATATATATATATATATATATATATATATATATATATATATATATATATATATATATATATCTTATCTCTCTATCTTTATTAAAGAAAATGAAGACTCGCAATAAAAAATACTGACACTGTCTTACTTTTAGTAGATAAGACTTAACAGTTAAAATGTAAGGTTACTTGAAACAAAATGCGAAGGCAATTAGGCAAATGGTCCATTCATTACATAAGTCTTAAATTTGAAAATGCATTAAATGCGAGATACTTTTGTGCAAATTCCTAAAGACAGCAATTCTATACTCTATCGAAGATACTAAGACCTCGACTTACTTTAATTGAATCGAAAGAGTCTTGGTCTACGTCTTACAATACTTCTTATTTACTCATACTGCTATAAAAATAAATGATGTATTTGTGGCAGAATTATTTTTGATAATAAAATTGAACTTAAATAAGAATCTATACATATAATATAAGTGTAACTGATCGCTGTCTGTACATAGAAGATATTTGAGAAAAACTATTATTGGGGGTCTTTATTTACGCAGTTGAACCCAAAACAATGATTTTTAGAATTTTTGTCGGTTTCTCTGTGCGTTTGTGCGCACTAATCTCAGAAATGGCTTAATCGATTTGGATGCGGTTTTCACTAATATATTGTGGTAAGTTTCACTTAACATTTAGTATTTGTTTTATTTCAATCGGTTCATGAATAAAAAAGTTAGATCAATTTAAAGAATCACCTTGGGACGAACCCGAGCGGAGCGAGGGTGAGTCGCTAGTGAGTAAATAAAACTAATATTTTATGTTTTAGAAACATTCTAATATCATAGAAAAAATAATAATAATTAAGGTTTTTTCTTTTCATGATCACTTTAATTTTATCGATATAAAAATTGGAATATAGATATATAGTTTTGAAATCGTTACACATAGCTTGTACAGCTTGTCCTTATTATTTTTATTAAATTAACACGCTTGTAATACATAACGTAATCTCATAATTGAATTAAGTTATTGAAATATGTAAACGATTTAGTTTATACATAGGTATTATATGAAAATCCATAATGATACTTTACGAGGTACAGTATCCGTCTACCGATATGTTGATTTTTCTAGAATAAATTGCTAAAACAATTGTGATGAAACTAGGCTTTAATTGTTGAATACAATGGAGGAATATAAATATTTAAAAAAAATAATGTATTATTTAATTAAACTATTCGTAGGAGAAATAAATAAAGGCATATAAAATTAGAAAAAAGCATTCGGGCGACACCAAGGTTACTAATATTCTATATTATAAATTTATTAAATTATTATAAATTTTAACATTTAAATATCACTATTGAATAAGGGCACTTATAATAAACGTCAATAGATAGTGTAATAACACTTAATATTTTTTGAGTTGATTATTCCGGAAACTGAGTCACCAAAAGCTACTTATAGAATTCGTTCAAATAATTTTGTAAAATTAAACAAATCGGCATTATTCGGCTAAGCGCCACCTACTGTCTATTTAAGCAAAACGTCCAATGTATTTATTTATATGGGATACGTGCTAGTATAATACTATTACGTCATCTGTAATATTGAAAACTTTCATGAGATTTCTCTGTAAATGTTATATGAACATAACAGTACTAATTAAAAGAATTTTTATACCTAGGTTTGCAGATTTTTAAACCTTAAAGGACAAAAGAATGCCGCTATGTTAGCATGCTCCGCTTTTCTGTTTCTTTCAAAATAGAAGTTGCCTGGAGGACATCTCCGACAAGACAGATCAGTGATAAGATCTTGCGAGCGCCTTCACTTAACTGTAAAGAAATCCATTTATTTATAGTGAGATTGTTGTTTATATTTATACTAGCATTGCCCGCGGCTCCGCCCGCGTTCAGATGACCAAAAATCAAATTCTTAGGTTTTACATATTAGTATACTCTTACAATTTGCAGTTTTTGGATTTTTTCTCAGACCCGGATAATCAGCTGTCACCATACCATAAAAATCCCTCCAGTGGTTTTTCTGTGACGCGGTAACAGACAGATAGACAGACAGACAGACAAAAATTTTAAAAACTATAGATTCGGCTTCTGTATCGATAATAATGTCTATTTCAATAACATTTTCCAAAAAATACAGATTCGGCTTAGTTACAATTTTATTATATGTATAGATAACTCCAATATATTACTACAAAATATTAGTGTTTTCGCAATATATGTATTGAGTAAAGACGTTGTACTAAACTTAATAATAAAATAACAAAAAGTAATAGCTACACAAAGTAATTCGATGAATTTAATCAAAAGAATACAAAGTGAAGATAAGAATTTCTCAAATCGTTCCTACAAAGAAGCAGAAACAAAAACAATCTTGGCTTCGCGGTTCAATAAAACACATCGATTACGCTTTGATACACTGTTGGTTGGTTAATTGGGCAGACGTCTCAAATGGTTACATCCGTTTGGGCAATATCTATATGTACGAATATGATACCATAATATGCATACTCCATACACTATAGAATGCAAGGTAGCTGGTACTGTGGACTGTAGTGCCATTGTAGATTTCCTTTGACAGCTCAGATATTAGCTTTATATCTACGAGTATATCTACTAGATTAAGATTAAATCAATAATGGAGGCATAAACGGAAAGGTGTATCAGCTTTTAATTGCTAATAATTCTTTGCATAATTAATTTTTTGTTCATTTAAATATATTACGTATATTTCTATTGTGCTGTGTTTTGTTGTAGGCCCATGGTTTATAACGGATTTACTGCCTTTTTTACACGTTATCTAATATATAAAATTCTCATGTCACAGTGTTTGTAACAGAACTCCCTCGAAACGGCTTAACCAATTTTTGTGAAATTTGAAATTCTGTGTGTATATTCAGTAGGTCTGAGAATAGGATGTAAGCTGTTTTTCATACCCCTAAGGGTAAGGTGGCCCAAAAGAATTTTTTTTATTTTTTGGACAATTTTTTTTTATGATTCGGCATTAAAAATTACATACAAACCTAAATTTCCACGAACCCAAGCGGAGCGAGGGTGAGAGATATAAATCAATGATTACGATTGTCTGGTGTCGCTACTTTAAGCTGATACCACGTGCACGTGAAGTCGCAGACGTCTGATAATAAATTAGAAAGAACGGTGACTGCGAAAGATTAACAAGCTGTTCAGTTACATTTACTAGAGTTGTGGTCTCTGTCATTATCTTCTATAATATACAACTGTTAAAAAAGACAGCTCAGTTAGGGTACTAAGTTTAGGTTTCGTGGTTGAGTGCGTAAGCGATCCTGCGATGTCCCATTAAGATGGTTGAGACTTTGATGGGTTTTAGTGGGTAGTACTGGCTTCTCTAGCCGGTGAGTCCCATATAACCACCTAAATGTATGCAGGTGGTATGCAAAAATGCATTTACCAACATTACAAAAGGCTACTAAGTTTATGTACTCTCCTTTTTGAAGTCAGTCAAATCTGATATTTATTCCAGATCTCTTAATGAAATAAATATATATAAAAAATTGATTTGTCTCTATTTGATTCCATATTATTAAGTATTTATAACAAGTATTTAAAAAATCTTCCTCTAATATCTTTTAAGGAAGTGGTGGAATATGTTGTTAAATTAAAGTCGTGTAAAAAGTTGTTGCTGACCACAGAGCGGTCTCGTGTTACTTACTTCCTCCAAGAAGCAATTATGACGGACAACGGGCCCCTTGTCAATTAACGGTCAGTTTAATTTTATTTGAGCTTCCTTTGTAAGGATAAGATTTATTCGATATAGTGTTACAGTGGCCTCTTCTTGAATACTTGGATTATAAGTAGCTTACTTATTTTTGTAATATAGTAAAAATATTATTTAGTATGGGGAATTAATGTACGTAAAGATACAAGAATGTCTACGAAAAAAACATATCAATCCTTTTCTCTATTGCTGAGTGAAACAATAAAATAAACAATGTAAAATATTTATATATAATTGTTACTTCTTCATGGTAAAATGGCTGGACGGCTTTTGATGAAGTTTAGTTCACAGATAGGCTATAATCTGGAGTAGCACATGGGCTATATACTTTTTTCGGTTCGGCACCTAAAGACGCACCCAAGAAAAACAAACGATGGTAAGTCGCTAGCAATAAATAAACTTAGACATTAATTCAGAAAGTAGCTAATTAAAATATGTCCAGATTTCTTGTCCTGAATTAATTTCATTTGAAGTCGTACCGAGTCCCGAGCGTAAATTCAAATGGTTATTTCAACTGATAAAGCCATGATTTTAATGCAAATAATTTTGTATCGCGCAGTTATTAATGTACGATGAAATTGTGGTTGCCTCTTACAATTTTATGTAGTAGTATTTCATGGATGTTCTGAACACGCTTCATTTTAAAGGCTTTTTTATATTGGAATTTATTATAATGTCTATAATAGACTTTTCGCATTTTCCTGACACGGCGAATTTTGTTTATAATGTACAGTGCGCAAAAATGTATTTTTAGCAATATCCTGCACTGGATTCTTACTAACATATTCAATTTGCACCACCATTTTCTCTCTACTCTTATTTATATAAAAATTATAAAAGATTCGTTACATCACATAGCACCTACCTTAATTTTCATTCAGAATTTGAAATATTTTCCGGTATACTTATAAGTAAGACACACTTACGTTATTATAATATTAGTAGTATAGTAATCATTCACATTAGATTATTATACTGTATTTTAATAAAATAAGATGATATACTAGCGACTCACCCTCGTTCCGCGTGGGTTCGTTCCTACTTACGTTTTAACGTTTAGTATAGATTTCTCAGAGATGAGATATTTTTCCGCAATAAAAAGTATCCTATACGAGTATCTTGACCCGGATAACCAGTTATCATCATACCAAATTTCATCAAAATCCCTCTAATGGTTTTTCCGTGATACGGTAACAGACAGACAGACAGACAAAAATTCTAAAAACTATAGATTCGGCCTCTGTAACGATAATATTAAATAAATAATTATTTCGATAAGATTTTCCAAAAAAATATTTAATGTACAGATTCGGCTTAGTTACAATTTTATTATATGTATAGATATCCTGTTCTTACTTCCTGTATTCCTGGAAATGAAAAATAACAATTCTATAGGCGTAGATGCGGGCGTGTCATCTCTCTCATTTTATATTCCATATACGTAAGATTATCGCTTGCCACGTATGTTGTAATACATCCCGTACGCCGAAAGGAATTCCATCTGTGACTTTTAAATAAATTCATAGTTTTCGGTCGAAATATTTTATGTCTCAGATATCGTCTTACAGTTTTGAAGTTTTTAAATAGAAAAATACTCTGCTTTTCTTTTATTAACATTGGTATAATATACAATGTAAAATCTAGATGTTGTTTTTATGAAACAAAATGCTTATTGTATCATTGAATAGATAATAAGCGACATAGAAATAATTGATTTATTTGTATATATTTACTACTTAATTCAAATGGTCATTACAAATTTAATTAGTAATATCTATTAATTGTGCATCGATTATACTGAAAATATTCGGAATTAAAACAACGCACGTGATGCGTTTACGCGGCGCTGAAAGTTTTTTTCAATATAAAATACCGGTAAAAATAAAGGATAAAAAGATTTTGGAGTAGCATTCGAATTTTAACAATACTTCACGAAATGTAAATTGCTTCGCGTAAACTTAAATAATTTACTCCATACGATCAATCTATTTAAATGCTACCTACTTTGCTAGCACATATCTTTGTATACTCAAAATACTCTATACTTATTATTGTCTAATATAATAACTGACTTGTTCCTTCATAATAATTCTCAAACAATATATCAAGTATAAAGCAACAAATTATTTTTTTAGAGAAAAGATTTATGAGAACATACGTCTGTTTTCCGCCTTTAAGGGCACGCATTTACTTCAATAGTCACAGTGGCTTATTGGTTTCAAACCCTAGACCCCTGTCAAAGTAGTTGTTGCTAAGTTCATTTTATTTAACAACCGCGATAGATAAATCTTTACTAATATATAAAGCTGAATAGTTTGTTTGTTTAAACGTGCCAATATCTGAATCTGCTGGTCAGATTTGAAAATTCCTTTTGAAAAAAAAAATTTGCGGTTTATAGCCTTACCTATTGAAGAAGACTAAAGGCAATTTACATTTAATTGGTGTAATTATCCAAAATTAAAAGACGCGTGCGGAGCTGCGAGAAAACGCTAGTTTGGAATCAATTTATTTAAGCAAATAAAGTGGAATCACTAGAGTTACATTAATTTTCTTAATCCACAGTCAGTTATGCGAGTAGACATAATAGGATGATGAGGACCGTACGTTAACAAATTCATTACGTAATAGCTTTGCATGCTACCTGCGATTACCTTCCCTCTCAAAAGGTTAATCTTAGCGGGTATGTCAAAATGCGGCCCGCTTATAATCATTGATATGATTTTATTCATATAGAATACTATTTACTTCCTAATGAAATCTATACTAATATTATAAATGTGAAAACGTTTGTTTGTTTGTTTGTTTGTTGGTCCTTCTTTCACGTCGAAACAGAGTGACGGATTGGCGTGATTTTTAGTTTGGAGATAGTTAGAGGGCTGGAGAGTGATAGCCTACTTTACTATACTTCTTACCGCGGGAGATTATCTCATTCCTACGGAAAACATGTTATAATGCAACTCACAATAACTTATAATACTTTAGTATATAAACAAATATATTACAGTCTACCTATTCCATACTAACCGTTAAAACGTTATCTAGGGATAAACTCTAGCGAAGCGAGGGTGAGCTGCTAGTAGATTATTATAAGTATGATAAATAAGCTTGTATGTCGGTTTTTGACGTGGTATCTCCTAAACTGAATATTCTAATACTATATTTGTACAATGACTATATTTGGAAGTGCAAACTGAAACAAAACTTTAGGCCTTACAATAAAAAAAAGAAATTAATTTGATTATACAGTTACTAAATAATTCTCGTTAATAAAATACGTACATACAAGATATAGAAAAAGGTAAAGAATAAAAAAATAAAAAACATATGTCTCATAAAACTTGTTGGACTCTGTCTGGTTAAATTATCTTAGTATCAACTCAAAACTTACCAAAATATTTGGATTCTCCCCTTGAAAATGTATAGCTATTCATAATAATAATTACGCTATGACCCTTTTAGTTTCGTATAGTTACACCTGCTATAAAGTTAAATTGACTTCAAATTATAGGATGAATTCACTTTTATCAAAATGTTCCTACGCAGAGAATTTGAAGTTTTAACTCATATTGTAGCTTAAAAGTTGTTTAATGAAGTAGAGAAACGTAATTTCTATACACAATACCTATTATAATAAGTTTTTTTTTGTATTAATAATTTTGAACATGTTGATCTAAATTGGGTCTAGAGTCAATGAAATCTTTAATATTTATCCTGTGAAGCCAAATGTGCACAATAATAATTATAACTTTTAGTGTACCTTATACTGAATTCAAAATCACTTATAAGTAATTTTTCTACCCTTGGGGTTTCTTTTGATTTTTTTTCAATTAATTATCTATTCATTAAAATAGAATTATGAAAATCTCACAAAATATATAGAAGAATAACCTCCCCTTTTGTAAGTCGATCAAACAGTTTTGTTATTAAATAGTACTAGCATCTTGCCCTAGCTTTGCTCGAATACCCTAATGCCTAAGAACCTGTTTGTTACCCCAAGTCATAGTTCATTAAGTATAATTAAAAGAAAAACAAACATTTTCAAACCAAGTTAAGCTTTATTCGATCAAGTTAACCATTTTAGTAAGGTAATACACTCACGACACAGTTATTAGAGTCAACTTCAATGCCCATGCGATTGTACAGTTAGTAGCTCTCGCATAGTAGATTTATAAGCAAAAGCTAATTTTATAATTAGTTTTTTTTTTAATTTTGAATATATAGGTAGTAAATTCAATTTCCAATTAAAAATATTAAATTATTTTAATGTATACGAGTATTTTTACGATATCTCTAGGAGAAATAGTCTCATTTTATTAAATAAATATATTTTCATTACAATCACAAATATTGAAACAGTTTTCGTTTTGTTTATATAATCTCAAAAATATTACATATGCAGAATAACTGTTGTCTTAATAATAAATACATAATTAGCAGGCAGTGGTAGCCCAGTGGTAACGCGCTCGCTGGGAAACCGAGTTAAGCGGGTTCAAATCCCGGGACTCGCACCTCTGATATTTTCATGTGCGAATCGTTTCCAACATGATTACCACTTGTCTAACGGTGAAAGAAAACATCGTGAGGAAACCTGCATGTCTGAGAGAACTTAGCAAGTTTTCGAAAGAAGGAAAGAGGGTAGAAATATTTCCTTTACAAAACAAATACTAGATTATTATTCCGCCTGCCAAGATATCCCTAGTTACAGTGTTATCTATATACAATATACATACATATGTTTGTGTCCTGAAGAGAAAAGGAAGAATGAACATGAAGTTTTATACGTGAACTTTGAGGTGTACAATAAATACATATGCACTCAGCGATAACCCCATGTTTAGGGGAAAAATGTATGTAAGTCGAGCGCTGTATACCTACGAGTATATGGTGCAGTGCGTCGCCTACTCATGCATGGGCACAGTGAGAGGAAACGCGCAATACGCTACTTTGCCTTCATTTACTTTAAAATATTTTATACTAGAATTATTAATCCTTACTAACGTTATTAGTATAGCAACAAATGAATATCTCTTATGTATGAGCTTGTGACACACAAACATAATTTTTATGAAGCTGTTATATAGTAATATTATAAAAAGCTTCAAAAAATTTATTATTCGTTAGTAATAAAATGTGTTAATAATTATATTCCTAAAACAACAATTATATGGTATAAATTTTCCAGTATTGAACATTAAACATACATTCAATTACCTAAGGCCATATTTTTCAATTAAAAAGTATATATATAGGATAAAATATAACATAAGCAAATTAAATAATTACGTTTGTATACATAAAACAGTATTTTTTTCACTTTTATATTTAATCAGGTTAAAATTTATAGATAAGTCTTGATAAGAAATTCCATCGTTAGTCTGTTTAATGTTATATAGGAGATCAAAATTACTGTAAGAATTGACACTGCATTATTTAATATATTTTAACGTTTAGTATAGATTTCTCAGAGATGAGATAATTTCCGACAATTAAAAGTATCCTTCATATTGACCAGCTATTATCATACTAGATTTTATCAAAATCCGTCCAGTGGTTTTCTCGTGATGCATTCCCAGACAGACAAACAGACAGATAAAAATAGATTCGGTCTCCTTATCGATAAATTAGTCATTACTATTTCAATACGATTTTCCAAAAATTATTTAACGTACAGATTGGACTCAGAATTTTATTATATGTATAGACTAATATCAAAATATTATCAGGTCACCTCACTAATTGTTAGCTTGGAATTGATGAACATGTTTGCTTATGTACCTACTTGACATTCGTACTCGTCAACACTCTTGATTTAAGTACGGTCACAATGATTTAATTCAAATATTGTCAGACACTAGCTCTGAAAAGTTAAACAAAGGGATAAAAAGTTATAAAATGGATTTTAATTTTCTTCTATGACTTATTTTAGTAGATTACGGACAATTTTCGATTTCCTTTAAAAAAACACATTTTTAGTATTTTTTTCGTTTTTAAACAAAGTACATGAATTGTTCAAAAAAATCTCTTACTCTCAGTAGTCATTCTTCGACGCGTAAACTTTCTTTAAGTAAGCAATCTTCTTAGTTCGATGCTCAGTTTCTGCGTAAAGACAAAGCAAATAAACCAGTAAGTATTCTTTTAACTTATATTAACACATTGTAATTTATGTTAAATTATACAAGACATAATGAGATTAAAATATTTTCTATACACTTGAAATATTATTTTAGTCTAATTATGCAAATTGATTTCTCTGGAACACCGTAGAGCTTAAGCTTTATTGCAAGCCATTCCCGGCCGAGGATGTTATTTATAAAGTCTATTACATTTTGAAGTAATTTTCTTTAGATATGGTTTTTCTTATGAAATTCTACAGTAATGGTTATGAGATGGATGATGTGCTACCTTCGTTGTATTACATTCTACTTTACTTATATGAGAATAAGTTATTGAGAATTCAATTTTAATAAAAGAATGTGTTTAATATTTATGAATAGCAATTTTTTATTATATAAAATGACTTGTTTCACAATGGGTTTATGTAATGGCTGTGTACGTTAGCGTCCGGCTATCCAGCCGGGTGCGAAGCCAAGAAACACACTAGGAGGCGGCCCACCTCGTGGAGCGATGTACCATGCGGGTTGTTCCTGGTACTTCTCTGATAGCAGAGTGGACTGTTCGAGCAATCCCATGGTTGTTCAGGTCTGCTTCGGCAGACCTGCTGTCGGGACGTCGTGCGTAAGTGATCCTGCGGTTTCAGTGCGTAGTACTGGCTTTGCCGGTGAGTTCCACATAACCACCTGTATGTATGCAGGTGGTATGCCTAAAAGCATTTTGATGTTAAAAAAATGTCTGTGTTCTGAAGTAATGTTCACATTTATGAGTGATAATTTTTCTAGCTGACTATAGAATCGTTTCTACATAAAACCCTTAACTTTCTATATAATAAAAAAAACAGTAATACCATTTAAAAGCTCTACCAATAGAAAGAATAACATTCTAAGTTAAAGTTTTAGTATTTTAAATAATTTGTCTTCATTTAACATAAATGTACTCGTAGATAAGAATTTTAGATTATTTTAGACATACAGAATACTTCTAAAGAAAAGCTAAAGCTACCCTCTTTAGCAAAACACAGTAATTACATGACATTGCAAATTAAAAGGCGACGTGTAAAATCTTGTTACGTGAAGCATATTATGTGAAGTGTATTAATTGGATGGAGAACTTGTCCGAACGTGACTTGCGCGTACTATTGTCTGACATCCGTTGGTTTATCGCGATTCCTGGTACCGTCCTTATACGGCTGCGGCGGTTGTAAGTACCCTCTAACTTGTAGAACAGCTAATATGCTTTTTAGTATGTATATTTAAAATATTCACAGTTTTATTATTTAACTAGCATTTCCCGCGGCTCCGCCCGCTTTCAGATGACCAAAAACCAAATTTTTAGGTTTTACATATTAGTATATTCTTACAATGCAGTTTTTGTATTTTTTCTGAGGAATGAGGCATTTTCCCGCAGGAAAAAGTATTCTATATGTTAACCCGGATAGCCAGCTATCACCATACCAAATTTCATCAAAACCCCTCCTGTGGTTTTACTGTGATGCGGTAACAGACAGACAGACAAAAATTCTTAAAACTATAGATTCGGCCTCTGTATCGATAATAATGTTTATTTCAATAAGATTTTCCAAAAAACATTTAATGTACAGATTCGGCTTAGTTACAATTTTATTATATGTATAGATATCTTCGTTTAAAGATATCTATATAACTGCCTCGGTGGTGTAGTGGATAGCATGTACGGCTGCACACCCGGAGGTCCTGGGTTCAAGTCCCGGGTCGGGCCAAGTTTAGTTATTGAGTCTTTCTGTATAGTAAGCCTCAGTAATAGGCCGGATTTAGGAAGTCGGCGGTGTTTCACCTCCGTGCCTCGGAGAGCACGTAAGGCCGTCGGTCCTGCGCCTTAACTCTCACCGGTCGTGTCGAGTGGTCGTCCCATCGGAGTATGAGAGTGACTGGAATAGAGAGTGCACGTTGTGTCTGCGCGCACATTTGTGCACTATAATATCTCCTGCGCAGTTGGCTAGTCTCAATGAGATTGGCCGCCGTGGCCGGAATCGGTCAGGAGAACATCATCATAGTTTATTTTTTTAAAAACGTTATTCACTTATTCGTATATGAAATCAGTATTTGCCAGTAGGTACCTACGCTATCATAGTAATCGTGAAAGGCTATGAATAGACAGACAGAGTTACTATCAGATTTAGTGTAGTAACTAACAAGTTAACAATAATATAATAAACCAAATAGTTATATTTGTAGTTAATGACACATTACAGATAAGTTAATTTAATTTTTTTTTATTAAAAAATATTTATAAATAGCTTTCCCATTTTGTTAAACCTTTTCTTAAATATTAAACAACTCACCTACTGGATTTTATTCCTTTACTTACAACGATTCTAATCGCTGCACGAATTCGAATGAAATTTAGTATCCACATATACTAAATTTAGTAATATTTTAATTAAATAATATTTTAGATTATAAACTATAGTAACACTAGATTAATGTTATTAATAAAATTTGCCAAAAGTTGTCACAGCCTGTATACAATATTTTTAATAGAAAAAGCACCGAGTGAAACGAGAAAAAGTCAGTACTACATAAAAAATGCAACATCATTGATGAAAAGCGGACATAAATGGCTTTATAAAAGGTATAATATGACGAAATTACTTACTGAAAACATATTATTATATTCTTGATAATATGATTATAGTTATATTGGTGTGATGAATTACATGAGGGAAATAAACATCTCCCGTGAGAAAACAGACGTGTTTGTACAGAAATTCCTTAAATATAAGAGACCTACCGCGTGCATTCAATACGCTTTGTATGATTTACTTAAAATTACATCATTTTTTATATCTATAGCTTATCATTTAAAACTTATATAGAAATTATTATTATAACCTCATTTGACTTAATTTTACACAAACGTACATAAATTATTTATTATGATATATATACTCAAACCATTTTAACGTCCCACTGCTGGGAACAGAGCTCCCCTCAAATCGAGGGAGTTCAGGCTATAGCCCACCACGCTGGCCAAGTGAGGTTTAGAGAACTTTACATGTCTTTCAAAAACTTACTTGTTCTTCCAAACATGCAGGTTTCCTCGTGACGTTTATATCCGTCGTAATTCAAGTGGTAACCATGTTAGAAATGATTCTCATATGAACATTTAAATATCAGAAGTGCAAGACTTATACCTGCTTCATTTGATTTCCCAAGCAAGCGCATTACCACTGGGCTACCACTACAATATACTACTAGCAAAACCCGCGGCTTTGCTCGCGCTAAAAATACAAAAAAAACTCTAAAAAGGTAGGTTTCATACAGACTTACATGCCCTATTTTACCCCCTTATGGGATAAATTTCGAAAAATGCTAAAAAAGGTATTTATTTAATTGTATTGAAAAGCATTAATACCGAGTATCAAGTAATTCTGGTCATAAATATTTTTTTGGTTTGTATTATAACGTGTTTTCCCATGGGAATGAGATAATCATCCGCGGTAAAAAGTAGCCTATGTCACTCTCCAGCCCTCCAACTGTCTTCACATAAACAATCAAGCCAATCCGTCATTCCGTTTCCAGGTGAAAGAAGGACAAACAAACAAACAAATAAATACACTTTGACATTTATAATATTGGTATGGATATACAAGCATGAAGCATAATATATGTAGTTGTTTTAATAATTACTATAATGCTACAAGCACTGGAACAGGAATTCACATAATAATTTAATAATCATGTTAATTTAATTTCAATTATTGGAAATTAGTCCATACCATTGCGTGGTAATTATTAAGCACGAAAATCTACTTATAAAGCTATAATAATAATCTTTATTTAAGGCTAACATGCACAAAATTTAAATTAAATAATATCGTCGGTATAAACTGTATCGTGACACAAAAATAGAGTAATCAATTTGAAGATGAAGAAAAATTTAATTTTTTGTCCAAACCTACTTTCCCGTGAAATCTGATAAAATTGATTAAACGAGCAACAGTTTTTATTTAGCTGTAGTTTTGTCAATAAAAACATCTTTGGACAATCAATTACAATTAACAATACAACTAACAGACAGCCATTTTATTGAAATATGAAAATTTACGTAATTTCATTATTTTTCTTATAATAATTGGAGAATATTCTCTCTTACATTATATGTTCCCTATCTTATTATTCTATACTTTATAACTTTTTTGAAGACTTAACTTTTTTGTATTTATGTAAATGAAGTGATTAAAACTATATTCTATTTATGTACCTTAAAATATTAAATATATAACATTTCCAGCCAGAATTTGTAATCTATACATATAATAAAATTCCTAGTCGAATCTGTATATTAAATGTTTTGTAGATAATTTTATTGAAATGGTCATTATTGTCCATACAGAGGTCGAATCTATAGTTTTTAGATTTTTTCTCTGTATGTCTATCTGGGAACGCATCACAAGGAATCTACTGGACAGATTTTGATAAAATACTTTTTACTGCAGGAAAATGTCCCATCTCGTAAATTCTATACTAAACGTTAAAACCTAACAAGGGACGAACCCGAGCGAAGCGAGGGTGAGTCGCTAGTGTTACTATATAACATCGTTAACCGAGTGTCGCAATATCTCGACGATAATCCCCATAGCATTCGCAATGAATGTGGTTATCCCAGCTTCTTCCTGAATTTAAAATTCGTTTCTGGCTCATTGAACATGTCATCGTTGTTAATTTATGGCCTCCCTAACCCATGTCAATAATATTAGATGAAGCGTGATCAGTGTATACAATTGCTGATAGAATTTTGCAATTTGCAAAGTATGAAACGGGGAAGACTAATAACTTCCTGGTGACTATCGATGCGGAATACTTCTCACAAATAGGTACATTTTGAAATATTAATTCAAATATCTTTAATATGTACCTACTTTATGAAAGTTTTAATTAAATGTTTTATCTATATATTAATACGTGAAGCAAAAACTTTGTACCCTTTTTGACGAAAATTGCGCGGACGGATGAGTTTAAAATTTCCCACACTTGTAGTTTATATTATAGAGAAGGAGTCCAGAAAGCTAATATTTTTTTAATTATGCATAAAAACACATTTAATCCATAAAAAAAAACATTACACACACTACCATGTATTTGACACACACACCCAAATATACTCTTTTGTTTATTGTTAAAGTTTGTGGTCAAATTGAGAATAGAACCTCAATATCGATCAAACTTAAGGAACTATGGTTGATTTGCAACCACGTGGCGATAACTAGTTTGTATAATATGGTAATTTTATGCTGTAAATAAATATAAATAAATAAATAAATATGTTGGACTTGGGACATTACAACACAGCACCATCTAGTTCCATGGTAAGCTAAGAAGCTTGTGTTATGGATAGTTGATACACTACACATATATAACTTTAAATACATACATATTATAAATATAAACACCCATGAATGGAGTAGAAACATTCGTGCTCATCACACAAATGAATGCCCCCAGCGGGATTCGAACCCGCGACCGCTGGCACAGCAAGTAGGGTCACTACAAACTGAGCCAAACGTGTCGTAAATAAATTAATCGAGGCTTGAGAACTATTTCATTTATTTATCTAATTCTTTATCTTATTTATTGCAAGCGACATATCCTCGCTTCACTTGGGTTCGTCCCTAGATACATATTAACAGAATTTAGTTAGAATAGAATAGAAAAACTATATTATATACATAGGTATAGAAAAGTATGTAAGTACTTTAAAAATTAAAACAATTTATATCCCTTACTTGAGAAATTATTGATTAATCATACAAACTTCCACCGCTTTCTACCCACTTAAGGTATGATTTCTGGGATAATAACTATGCTATGTCTTCCCGAGGATCTCAAACTATCTGCATACCAAATTTTATCCAAATCGGTTCAGCGGTTATGCCTGAAAAGGTAACAGACAGACAGACAGGCAAACAGACAGAGTTACTTTCGCATTTATAATATATATTAGTATGGATTAGTCAATATAGGTGCCAGTAAGTATATATATAATGTTTTATTATTTAGTTTAAGATACCACAAAATCTAGACGTCTATTGGTCCAACGAGTACAATTTAAACGTTCTTATCCTTTATACTGTCGAACCTTTCAACATTCATGCTATTAAACGAAACATATCAACTTACTATACTTAGTTCAATTTCACAATCAACACTTTACCACTCAGCTATACGGAGTATTTTTTAATTAATTTTTATCAGTTTTATTTTAGCAGTACCAATTAAAAATTTCTTGATTATCATACTAATTTATGAAACTCTTCTACGACGTCTAATTTATTATTCCTGTCATAATAAAAATTTCATTGAATATTAATAACATTTTTAACTTAAAACTGTCTCGAGTGCTCATTTTCTCTTATAATTTGTTAGAATAAGTAATAAGTAAAAAGGAATTTATTTTTCTAGTTATAGGCAGATGAGCGTAATATTACATCAGTAGTTCATGATGTACTGGCTAATAACAAAGATTTGCAAAGCCATTGTCACAAGGAGAGGGATAATCGAACAATACATTTGATTTATACGAGTACTGTAGAGCTTACGTAGCATGGAAATATAAAAATATCTATATTAAGAAATACTTATTTATTTATTTAAATATGTATGTATATATGAAAATGAACATTTAAAGTAAGAACAGTAAAAGTTTGTTCATAAAATATATATTAGGTACATATAAACATCGAATTGCAATAAAGCTTTGGTGAGATAGGTATTGTTTGCACACCTCGAAAGGCACAGTACCATCGACCTACTCGACCTACTGTAGGTGACACGTGAACCATATGGAACCGTATAGAATTTGATATTTATTATTCGTAGCACAAGAGATACAACCGATATGTAATAGATACTAATCTACTACATATATACAATAAAAATGTAACTGTGTCGAATCTGTACATTAAATATGTTTTTTGGAAAATCTTATTGAAATAGTCATTACTGTCGATACAGAAGTTGAATCTATAGTTTGTAGATTTTTTATCTGTTTGTCTGTGACCGCATCACGAGAAAATACTAGACAAATTTAGATGAAATTTGGTATGATGATAGCTGGTTAGCCGGGTCAACATATAGGATACTTTTTACTGCGGGAAAATATCTCATTTTTAAGAAATCTATTCTAAACGTTAAAATGTAACTAGGGACGAACCCGAGCGGACGCTAGTATTATATAAATGTGAAAGAGTGTTTTTTAGTTGGTTTGTTCTTCTTTCACGCCAGAACTGAGTGACGGATTGGCGTATTTTTTGTGTGGAGATAGTTAGAGGACTGAATAGTGACATAGGCTACTTTTTACCGTGAGAAACTATCTCATTCCCACAGGAAAACACATTAAAATACAACCCACAACTCATCATACCTATGTACATATATATAATACATAGTATATCTACTCTAAACAAACTGTAAAAACGTACCTAGGGACGAACACGAGCGAAGCGAGGTGGAATCGCTAGTTTAATCATATATGTATATTATATTGGTATGTATATAGAATATAGGCATTTATGTCTTTATACCACTTCACTATAAATATTGTACATATAATGTGCTTGTAAAATAATTGTTAATGCACCTGCTATTAAATGATAAATATTTTAACAATAATTTGGTACCATCGGGTTGATCTGATAATAAAACCAGGAAGTGGGTAAACTAAACCTTCGAATTTAGACATGTTTGATTGGTTTTGACAAGTGTCAGATTGGCCAAAGTTTTGTTTCTATCTATTTCTTATCACGCATAAACCCATCTTTTTTCACGAGATAAAAATTAGGCATATATTACCAGACCCTTTATCTGCTACTGAAAACTTGAACAAATTGGGTTCAAATTCGGTTTTAAATCTAGAAGATTGGCGAGTAAAAACCGAAACATTGCTTGTATGGTTATTTGGAAAAAATATGAATAAACCATATGAGTTCAATGTGGGTTAGCTATGTTAAGTTGTATACAAATATTTTATTTATGAGACTAAACTAAACTTCTATTGTAGTAAAGAAGTGTTCAACTGTATATAGCGGTAAAGCCGAATTATTTATAAATTATAATGTAATTTACCTACGACAAGGTCAATTCAGTAATCGATAATCAATCACATTTTTCATGCTATCATGCAACATTAATTCAAATAGACTTATAACTATATTTCTCTATAAAGAAGATAGAACTAAATCTAATTAGTACTTATAATGTCAAAGCTAAGCCACCGCAGGACTTCTCATTGACGTAAATAGCTTGGCCGATTAAAGTATTTGCAATGTAAATGGACTCCACTAACCCTTCTGTTAGTTTTAAACTTGTGTTGTTTGTGAGTTTTGTATGAATAATAATAGATTTACTTTACTTTTAAAAATGTTTTTGTTATTGTGTCTATAAAAATATTATAATAGATATCATTCTCTTTGTTTTAATAAAGCTGCCATTACACATCTCTTTTCTTGTTCATATTTTCTTTTATGTACCATTTTATTGTGCTAGAGTTTAATAAATAAATTGGCAGATTTTTTTTAAAACAAAATCATAATAAATAAACGTTATTAACGTAATATAATAAATAAAATACTATGTAGTTACTGCTAACATCTTAATACAATACAAAAAACCTATATAAGCCTATGCCATTTTCAAATTGGCAGAGGGTGTCCAACTTTGCACTTTGACTTTCAAAGCATTAACCATGCTGTAATAGACTCTATAACTTCCGGTGTATTTGGCAGAGCGAATCAAACACGTGTCATAGTACCCCATAAAATCAAAATTACAATAAGTATAACCGGGCAAATAATATAAATGCGAAAGTTTGTTTGCGTATGTATGTGTGTTTCTTACTTCTTCGCGCTTAGAAAGCTCGTCAGGTTTGGATAAAGCGTAGTATACCCACAAAATTTGACCTAAAATAACACATAAGCTTCAAGGCACTTCAGGGACGGTTTCAAAGCTGTCTAAGTCACTACTATTATGTCTTTAAATCTACGAGTATCTCTTTAAAAAAATATATACTTCGTAGAATTTTGCGCTAGGAGATAAAAAAACTTATGTCCACATTTTTGTATATAATTGTATTTTAAATATTAAAATCCGATTGTAGTACAATCTGTTGTGTCAACAAATTCCCAAATTAACCAATTGTTCATTAAAATTTTATCGCGAATATTATGCACCCGTATTATCGCGGCGGAACGTGTTATGGGCGCTGATAACTTTTGACAAATATGCGTAATTATAATCCAATAAAATTAAACCATAAATAATCATATTCGAAACTGCAAATATAAAAATATATATAAAGAAAGTACATTCATTGTTTGTCTTCATGATAATTTTTAAGCCTTATAGTTGTTACTGTACTAGTTTCTAGACCTTTTTAACGTCCCACTGTTAGGTCTCTCTTTAATGCAAAGGGTATCAGGCGAAAGTCCTACATTCTGGCCAAGTACGGAATAGAGGACTTCACATATCTTTCGAAAACTGGCTAGGTTCTCTTAGACATGCAGGTTTCCTCGTGATGTTTTCCTTTACCGTGACGCGAGTGGTAATCACGTATATATCGACGACACGTTTAGCTCAGTTTGTAGTGATCCTACTTGCTGTGCCAGCGGTCGCGGGTTCGAGTCCCGCTGGGGGCATTCATTTGTGTGATGAGCACGAATGTTTGTACTCCAGTCATGGGTGTTTATATTTATTTATAATATGTATGTATTAAAGTTATATATGTGTAGTATATCAACTATCTGGTTTCCATAACACAAGCCTCATAGCTTACCGTGGAACTAGATGGCGCTGTATGTTAATTTCCCAACAACATATTTATACTAATATATTTTTGAAACATTTTAAATACTTTTAAAATATCATTTACAATTTTCTAAACAACTTTACCTCGAATAAAATAGCAAGCAGTTTTGTCTAACCCGGGTTATATCGAACACTCGGAAACAAAAATGTATGAATCGGACCTCTAATCTCCAGAGCAATAGGTAAGATTGGCCACACATACGTGACGATAGAAAACCGTCAATGTAAATAAGTTTTGCCCTTATTCCATAATCCCTTTATTCCCCTGATTTTTGCCCTTCACAGTAATATAGCATAAAAAATGTTACACAACTTCCTTTTGTTAGTATAAGATTACCAGCTTATAATAGTATCGTATAAAGGCAGACCCTACCGGAGCAAGAGTATGCGGGTCGTCATTGTTAAACGCAGAATAATAATATTCAATTTTGATTATATTTATGCCGATTAGGGTAAGCTTGGCTTAGATAAACTCCATTAATCTAAGAAATGTAACGTTTTAATATATATAATAAAATAAAAACTTCTACATAAATAAAAATGAATCACCGAAATGTATGTATGTATTCGGCTGCACCAAATTGGATAATTCTTTTTTTTATGTTTGTTATTGTCAGGAAGTTTTGTATAGAAGAAAATTAAAAGTTTTTTTTTTACTAAAATAATATTTTTTTTAAATCTCATGATATGAAAAGTGAGTGAGTGAAATAGTTTTTATCCCGAAAATCATCCCTTAAGGGGGTGAGAATGGGGATGTAAGTTTGTATGGGGAAGCAAGCTAGAGATGAACCCGAGCGAAGCAAGGGTGAGTCACTAGTATAAAATAAAAAATAATATCACTTTTTAAGACATAGTAGTCAATATATCATTGCCAAAGTTCGTAGGTTTGAGTTTAGCTCAGATTAGAAGATATTGCACATATATTTACGCGGTCTAGATTATTATGTTCCACTAGGTTCTAATACTGGGAAATTTAGCTGGGGGTCGTTCGTACCATTAGATACGATAGTATTTATTATAAAAACGAATACATAAACGAAGAAGTTAATTAGGTCGACCTAAAACATTTACTAAAATAATATATCATCACTGTCATAAATATTTTACCGCTAAAGCAATGAATATATTTAAGCTTGATGGGAAACAACAAAGTTCTTACAAATCACCGTTGAACGTTCCAACCAAATATATTATGTGCCTTATTTTGTATTCTATACATGTATGGACATATTTTGAAGTTAGTAACTTTCCTCGCTTCTGCGAAGTCGGTAAAAAGCGGGTAATTTATCGGAAGCCCCTCAAGGACGTGTTCCGGTTTCGAAGCCGCCCACTGCTAGGGCTTCCGTTGGTAACTAAGTTATAGTCAGCAAATTTTTAACGACCATGCGAAAAGTAGCTTTTTAAATATATTATGTAGGAAAATAATGTTAGTTCATCCATTAGTATATTAGAACTTTATACTCCATAATCTAAATAGATATTATGTACATAAATTGATTGATCTTGTTTTAGGTTTATTGTATAAAGAAGAAATTACTATTTGATTTATTTCTTGTCTGATATTTTGTTTCATCGAGGCTTAGGCAAGATGTCTTTCTACAACCGTTGACAAATAAAAATCTAAATTAATATAGGAGAACTAGCATTGCCCGCGGCTCCGCCCGCGTTCAGATGACCAAAAACCAAATTCTTAGGTTTTACATATTAGTATACTTTTGCAGTTTTTGTATTTTTTCTCAGAAATGAGATATTTTATTTATATTCGCAGTAAAACGTATCTTATATTTTGACCCGGATAACCAGCTATCACCAAACCAAATTTCATCAAAATCGCTCCAGTGATTTTTCTGTGATGCGGTAACAAACAGACAGACAAAAGTTTTAAAAACTATAGATTCGGCTTCTGTATCGGTAATAATGTTAATTTCAATAAGATTTTTCAAAAGATATCTAATGTACAGATTCGGCTTGGTTACAATTTTATTATATGTATAGATGACATATTATAATTCTAGGACATAACGATTAAAGCCATTTCAATTAAAAAAATATGTTATAAGCAGTTTTAGAATATCATGCCCGCTAAATTTTAAGACAGGCAGAAGTTATTGTTATTTATATAACATTTTAAATTGATAGGTCTTATAATAAACTTACATACAATAAATAATATCCTTATAACTTTATTCCGTACATAAATAGTTAAAGCTGTTAGGTTTTTGCAAAGCGGACTTTTTATGTACCATCTATTACCTACGACAGAAAAAGGAAGACGGAAAACAATAATTTAAAAGTTCCAACCAATTTCACAATGAACAGATGTTATATTGTGACCATTTGCCTTCTGTTACATTGACTGTTACATCAATTACTCAACAAATTCAATTTTATTCACGTGTTTATAGTCAATTGATTTAAACGACACAAGAATTTTAACAATCGGCTGTCGATTAACTGAGTGATATGTAAAAGTGGTACATAGAATTTGGCGATTCGCCCGTTTTGCCCCTTCCTGGTATTCTCACTAATCCAATCAATTTGGCTTAACCAGCTTATTGTTATATTATTATTTCCCAAAATGTCGTACACAGTTGTGCTCGTGCCAAATGACAGCATTTAAGTATGTTATATTTCACCGTGCTTAATACTACCGTAGTATTGGTTGCTTTCAATCTCCCGAAACTGTCAATGCCATATTGTCAAAAGCCGCCAGCGCACATTTCTATATACATTTCTATAATTTAGCTTTACGTCTTGCATTAACTTAATAAGAAACGGACAGTTAAATGTAACGAAAGTGATTTTTTTTATAGAGAAAGACGATGACATGTTTAAATAAAACGTTAATATTTAATATTATTTCTTCCACAGATCTAATTTGTATGTATTGAGCCCTTTTTAACGTTCCACTGCTAAACACGGTTCTCCCTTCAATACGAGACGCATCAGTCCACCACACTGGCCAAGTGCGGGTTGGCTTTGACTTCACATGTCTTTCGAAAATTTGCCCTTACGCTGTTTTCCATCATTTTAAGGCAAGTGGTAATCATGTTGAAAATGATTCGCATATTATCATGTGCGAATCATGCACCCTGCATTTGAACCCGTTTGACTCTGTTTCCCAAGCAAACACGTCACCACTGGGCTACGACTGCCTTAATTCATTAGGATACAAAATTTTCAATATAACGTATTTTATACCTTAAAGACAACTATAGGGGTCCTAAAAAATATTTTACCAAGCACAATTTTATTTCCCTAAAACTAAAATAACAAAATAAAACGGAAAGAAAATTCGTAAGCAATAGTGGTTGGTTTTATAAAGGAGATATGATCTGGAGCTTACAAAAATGTTTTACAAGAGGCGCTTTATCTTTACACTTATATCGAATGCAACCGAGCGTCGTTTCGAGCCGTCGGCGAATCAAAGGATTGCTTTAGCAAGATATTCTTACTTGGTGGTCTGACATTAACCCCTAATCTATTTTATGTCGTACAGTACATTACTCAGAATGTCATACAAAGGCATTCCACGATCACGTAATATCATGATGTTAAAATAAAAGTGGAAAATATGTTTTACAATTTTTTCTAGCAATTGATATATGTGGGTATATGTACTGCTTTAAATTATAACTAGCGGCTCACTCTCGCTTCGCTCGGATTCATCTCTAGATAAGTTTTAACGGTTATATGGACTTATATATTGTATAACTGCTTCGCTTCCTTGGATAGTAGCTGGATGATATATATTAACCAATAGTCTTCCTCAATAAACGGGCTATCTAATGCAAAAATAATTTATCAAATCCTATTAGTAGTTCCTGAGATTAGCGCGTTCAAAGAAACAAACTAATTCTGCCTCTTTATAATATTAGTATAGACTAGCGGCTCACCCTCGCTTCGCTCGGGTTTGCCTCTAAAAAAGCACAAACAGATCTATCCCACGGGAACCGTTAATTTTTCCGGGATAAAAAGTAACCTTTTGTTTGACCAATGTAATCCAATATAATGTACCAGCATGCCAAAGTTTACTAAAGTAGTTGTGCACTAAGCTGTATAAGTTACTATAGTTTCTTAACTATCCCACAAGAACTCTTTAATTTTCCGGGATGAAATGTATATAAAATTTTGATCAAGGATACTACCATGCAAAATTTCATTTAAATCAGTTCAACAGTTTCGGAGATTAGCCCGTACAAACAGACAAACAGACAGAGAAACAAATAATAAGAAAAAAAACTGGAGTTTGATTCTATTTCTCTTCTTACTCCACCTGACTCGGTTTTTAGAAAAAAATAATCTAAAGTTTTATTATATGTATAGATTAATTTTTAATATGAGGGTAAAATTTGTAATTAGTAATACAATCAAGATTAGAACATTGAATCTTTATGATTTTATCAATTTTAAACACGTCAACCATAATTTCCTTTGATATTTCCAAATATACATATAATATTGTTTTACTAACATTAGAATCTAACGAAACGTCTTGATAGTTGTTATTTCTAGATTTTGCATTTTATTTTTATCAGGCATACTAAACTAAGGTAATGAAGTTTGAATTATAATGTGGTATTAAATTTCACGTCATATTCGTTACGATGTAGACGGCAAGCGTGTCGGCATGAACAGCACGTTCTCAACCTTGTTTTTAATTTTATACGTAATTGAATTAAGTATTAACTTCGACACTAAATTATACATATAGGACTTTTTCTTAGATCATTTAGTTTATTCATAGTATCCAAATATTTTCAACCGACTTCTTCAAAAAGGAGGAGGTTCTCAATTCGGCTGTATTTTTTTTATGTTTGTTACCTCAGAACTCCGTCATTTATTAACCTATTTGTTTTGTTTGAAAGTGTATACTTCCAGATTGGTCCCATTTAAATTTCAAAAAAAATATACCACCCCTAAGGGTGGAAAAATAGCTAATGATGAATTTAACCTACTTCTAACTGTCATATTGACGTGAAACAATTTCTTCTCAAATAATTTCTTTAAAAAATTTGATTAGATATGTATAGTAAATGAAAACTACCAATCAGTTATTTTTTACTTTTTAGTGCTTTTTTTTTGAAGTCGGTTTTTAATTTTTGGTAAAAAGTTTTTTTACCGAATGTCTTTATAAGCTGACTAGTTTTTGAACGTTAATCCACTCGCGTGCTACTTCAATCAGACATACACATCACGTTACACAGAGATAGTGCAGTTTTCAACGTGTAAAAATTTTAGAAGTGTATACTTTAGTACTTTCATAGATAATCTCTTACATATAAACAACCAGATTTTATTTTAGTATTAGGTATACAAGAGTGCAAGTTAAAATTCGTAGCCATCATACGTTTTTAGTAAAGAGTATTTTTAAGTACTTTTAATACTTTTAGACTTCATGTCTGGTAAGTAACTAGATAAACTAAAAACAATGAACCATGTATAAAATAAAGGTGCCAAAGTGCCCAAGGGACTGGAAAATTTGGACACGGTTGAAGACATCCCAACTACGTCACAGCAACTGTCCCGTAAAATGCGTAGTATAAAAACTTTAAAAAATCGTTTTTTTTAAGTTTTTATTTTTCCATTTTTCGTGTAAACGTAATAAGCAGATAATTTGTAAGAAGCAAGTTTTTTAATAACATTCGATTAAGCCATTTATTTAAAAATAATTTATTGTTCATTTTTTAAAAACCGCTTGACCGATTTCAATGAAATTTAAATTAGACCACCTGGAAAGTATACCCTTTGAAATAAAAAAAATAATTTTCCAAATCGGTTCAGGCGTCTTCGAGTAATGGGTGAACATCCATAAAGAAATATTCCGACGAATTGAAAACCTCCTCCTTTTTGGAAGTCGGTTGAAAATGAATAAAAGAACTTCCTATTGACTGCATTCAAAAATCTTTACTGTCTTTATATTGCGAGATAGGCAAAAATGACTTATCTGTCCAACTTCTGTCTTTTCCAACATCCTTAGCCTATAACTATCTATCTCTATGCCAAAGGTTACAAATTCGAATCCACTACTTTTATTGACCATATATGGTAGTTGTCCATGATTTCTTGATACACTACTTTGAGGGGATACCATATGACAGGTCTTAACTAAACCGTAACCAACATTTAATAGATTAGTATCATCAGTAGCCGCCCGTAGTAATTGAACCTGCCACCTTCGGTGTAGCAGTCAGACTTGTTTGAGTCACGATAATCGTCCTTCAAGATTATGATTTTTATATATACATAAATATACATATTTAGGTACATTTAAATATTATATCAATTCATATTTAACTTTAGCTCTACTTTCATTCAAAAATTCGAAAAAAGTTAACTATTAAATATAACGGACGATAAAATTTTCTTTACTTTAATGACAGAATTACAATGTATAATTTTAAAAAAACTCGCTTATTCATGGAAGTCGTATACAAAATTGAAATAAAATGGTAAAAAAGTGTTACTAAAAATCACAAGTTTGCTTGAAAGAAATCCGGCTTTTGAATAGAAATCTTCAAGGGTGTGCTGTTAGGGTACACACTTACGTTGTAATGAGAAAAACCCTTTGTGATTTCGTGAATCCTTTAACCTTTCTCTATGTTGGTGTAGTGCAAAATTCAAAGAAGTGCTAGTTTCTGAGATAATATATTATACTATTTACAGTATGTTTTAATTATTTATAAGGTTATTCCCTGGAGAGTACAAAGAATATATAGTCACTTACTCGAATTTTAATTTCGAAATCTTAGTATTACATAATTATCTATCTATACATATAATAAAATTGTAACTATGGCTCGAATCTGTGCATTAATTTTTTTTTTTGGAAAAACCTTTTGGAACAGTCATTATAATCGATACAGAGGCCGAATCTATAGTTTTTGGAATTTGTGTCTGTCTGTCTGTCTGGGAACGCATCACGAAAAAACCACTGGGCAGATTTTGATGAAATTTAGTATGATGATAACTGGTTACTCGGATCAACATAAAGAATACTTTTTATTGCGGGAAAATATCTCATCTCTAAGAAATCTATACTAACAGTTAAAACGTTCCCACACAGAGCGAGGTTGAGTCTCTAGTTACAATATATGTATATATGTAATGTGAAATTTGTCTTACTATGTCTGAGAAAATAGGCAATGCTAATTTTAATACAAACGCTATCTAATATATATAAGTATCTACTCATTAACTTTAGATCGTTATGTAGCAATTATTAAGAAGTAAAAGAAAAATACTTAATTAAGTCATTTAGTTACAAGGGTATCTTACGAATAGTTAGAGAAGTCACGTCCTACGTAGTGCTTGCAGTGTTCTACGAGTATTGTTTAATTATTTTAAAACAAATTAAAATTCAAAAGACGTAATAAGAAGAGATAAAATAAATTGAAAAAAAAATATATATATAGAAGATTTAACTACTTCTCAACATGAACTTACATATATTTATCTTTAATATCTACCTATAGGCTAACTCATTCAAATATTGTATATCTATACATATAATAAAATTGTAACTAAGCCGAATTTGTACTTTAAATATTTTCTTGGAAAATCTTATTGAAATAGCCATTATTATCGATATAAAGGTCGAATTTATAGTTTTTAGATTTTTAGTCTGTCTGTCTGGGAACGCATCACAAGAAAACTACCGGACAGATTTTGATCCGGGTCAACATATAGGATACTTTTTATTGCAGGTAAATATCTCATCTCTGAGAAATCTATACTAACCGTTAAAACATATCTACCCAAGCGGAGCGAGGGTGAGTCGCTAGTTTTATATAAAATTACATAATATTCTTATTCCAAACATACGAATATATAGAGTAATACTGCTTCGTAAAAAGTTTCATTTATAAGCGAAGCCCTTTTAATTCGTTTTAAATTAAAGAAAAAAAAGGAGAAAGGAATTAATGCAATGGTATTCACAGAGTAAGAAGATTTACAAATGAAATACTGTCCGATATTTTGTAAGAACTTTTTGTATGTTAGATATTTTAAATGTTGACTAAAATAGAATGATGATGATGATGACGATGATGTTCTCCTAGCCGATTCCGACCACGGCGGCCAATCTCATTGAGACTAGCCAACTGCGCAGGAGATATTATAGTGCTCAAGTGTACGCTCAGACACAAGTGCACTCTCTATTCCTGTCACTCTCATACTCCGGTGAAACGACCACTTGACACGACCAGTGAGTTAAGACGCAGGACCGACGGCTTTACGTGCTCTCCGAGGCACGGGGGTGAAACACCGCTAACTTCCCAACTCCGGACTGTTACTGACACTTACTATACAGAAACACTCAATAACTAAACTTGGCCCGACCCGGGACTCGAACCCAGGACCTCCGAGTGTGCAGCCGTACATGCTAGCCACTACACCACCGAGACAGTTTAAAATAGAATACCATAATTTTAAAAAGTTTCTACATATATATCTCATAAATTTTTAATTTATCTAACGAAAACTTACTAAATTCTCTTAGACCTGCTGGTTTCCTCACGATGATAATCATGTTTTAAAGTCATAAGTGCTTTACCATTGCCTCAAATAATTATTTAATGGTTTTTTTAAAGAATACTTATATTACTTGGATAAAATATTTTTTTTAACAAACAGTACCTTTGTAGCAAGATATCTTTTTAACAATGTAGGATAGATTTTTGTGCACGTCCTTTAATATTGAAACGTCATAGGTTTAATAAAGACAGGCTTTTTTCAAAAGATAACAAGGAAAACATTTTTCGAACTCCAATAAATCTTTTAAGACCCAAAAGCTAGATTCCACACTCTGCACACTAGAAAGGCTTCATAGCGTTTAGGTTTTCTAGTACTATTTTTGAAAATGCCTAAAAGCTCTCATGCCTTTGAAACAACACTAAAACAAAATTAATAATAATCAAAGATCAGCTGTATATAGAGATAGCTTTTAAAATAATATCAATTTTTATTTTAAATTTGTAGTGACATCGTTTGGCTCAGTTTGTAGTGACCCTACTTGCCGTGCCAGCGGTCGCGGGTTCAATTGTGTGATAAGCACGAATACTTGTACTCCAGTTATGGGTGTTTATAATTATAATATGTAGGTATGTATTTAAGTTACATATGTATAGTGTATCAACTATCTGGTATACATAATACAAGCCTCGTAGGACGTAGCTTACCAGCTTACCATGGAGCTAGATGGTGTTATGTGTTATTATCCTAACATAAAAAAATATAAAAGAACTTATCTGTTTAGTAAATATAATAATTTATATATATCAAAAATCAAACTTATACTTGATGTTTCGTAAACAATCCTATTATTATAAATGTAGTATTAGTAATAATAAAATAAGGTAGTAGGTATTTATGAAAAAAAAAATCAACTTTGAGACTGGAAGTTTGTCAAATAAATCACGTGTTTCATTTCGTGAAAATACTTACATATTTTTACATATGACTTAATAAAATCGGCAGGCAAAAGGCAACTGACAACGGTATTATAAATTGATTGAGAGGTACAATCATATAATATATTATTAAATTCGAAGATTCTAAAAATGAGGCACATAATATTCAATCGCTTTTTTATGTAAAGGTGGGTAGAAATGTATTTGTATAGACTTTTATATTTCGTTAAGGAAAATTCAAGATTGTCTCTTTGACATTTTGATATCATATAAACCTACTCCATGGATGTTTTGTTGGATCGAGTAAAGTAACTTGGACTTTTTTTACAACTTTCCTACAGAGACAAAAGTAAATATTTTTCAAACATGTACCTACTTAATACTTTCTTAGATTTACGCGAATACTTGACATTTTAAATAAAACTATGAGACCATGATTGCTGTAAAGCATTCGAAACGTCGGGAACCAAAAATCAAAATAAATTCGCGAAAAAATCCGAAAAGATAGTTTTATTTAAAATGTACCTACTTATTATAGTTTTTATAATAATACAATAATTATGATAACACTAAGCAATTAACTTTTCAGTAGGTAATGATGTAAGAACCTTTAATATATTGATTTCAAATTAGTTTTGTGGGAAATTATAGGCATTCAGTCATTAGGGTTTTCTAGACGATTGATTCACAATAATGAGCAATGAGTAGATTTTTTTTGGGTATTTTAAACGTACTTAACTGTTTTATTTTAATCTGACTGATCTTTTTAGATTAGTGAGTTGTTTTTATTGGTGACATAAGATTATTTATTCACATTTATTTCTCATTTACCTATACATATAATAAAATTGTAACTTAGTCGAACCTATACATTAATTTTTTTATTTTTGGAAAATCTTATTGAAATAGTCATTATTATCAACACAGAAGCAGAATCTATAGTTTTTAGAATCTTTGTCTGTCTATCTGGGAACTACGCACGAGATAACCACTGGACAGATTTTGATGAAATTTGGTATGTTGATAATTGGTTATTTGGGTCAACATTGAAGTCACTTTTTACGGCGGGAAAATATTTTATCCGTGAGAAATCTAGTCGTAGACGAGTCGCTAGTATAGTAAAATAAAAGTGATGAACATAAAAAAATATTATAGCACTAATAATTTTTTTCATTATACGTACTTGCAAGATATTTACTGTCACTATTATTTATTGATGTACATCTAATACATTGCTTACTCATTATTTTTTAAACACAATATTACTTGAAATAAATAAGAAAGTAGGTTTTAAAGCACATTTAACTTGAACACAATTTCCCCCTAATATTAGACCTATTGAAATTTAAAATGAAACATTGTTAAAATGAACGACGCAGGTATAAAAACGCTATTAAGTTAACAAAGAGAAAAGAGCTATATAAATTGAGAGATAGAAATCTAAGAAAATAATGGATACTTTATGATAATACTAGCGACTACCCTCACTTCACTCGGGTGTCTAGGAACGGCGTATAGAACGGCGTAAGAAACAAATAAACAAACAAACAACAAACAAACAAACAAACAAACAAACAAACAAACAAACAAACAAACAAACAAACAAACAAATAAACAAACACGTACAAACTTTCGCATTTATAGTAGTAATCTGATTTGTTTTTCACCTTCTCTCGTTGTATTGGGCCCTTTGATTGGTCTGTTTGGTTTCACGACACTAAATAAATTATGAAACAAGTTTCGTGGTTCATGAAATTAGTTACGTGAAAATTTCAAATTTAGTGATTGGTATAGTAATTTCAAATATTGTATTGAAATAAATCGTTTTTATACACTGTACATGATATATAAAATTGAATACGTTTTATATCATATTCTGGTTATGAAAGAGGAAAGTGTTGGGTACTAATATCAAACACGCAAGTCTCCCTAATTAATATAGAGCCACTACGTTTTCTAAGTAAAGGCTACGATAAAATATAAACTAAGTCGATTGAACTTTGTAAGTAATAGGTACATTTTCAAGTATTTTAATGTACATTAGTCTTATACTGCTTCAAAAACAATTAAAATATTTACTGAAAACTATGATGAATTTAATTAACTGCCAATCAATTTATATAATAGATATCAGTAAGTGTACGAAGAAAACTATCATCGACGTTGAATACAAACGGTAGGGTAAATGACAAAGGCATAAACTATTGATGTGAATAGAATAGAGCGGAAGAGGAAAATGGTGTACGGAAGAATGAACTTATGTAAACCTAGAAAGATTACTATGTTTTTATAATACATCATTGATTTATAGATATTTTTACAGCAAATTCTATATGAAATATGCCTGAGCTGATTGAAATCTGATACACAATTAGATAAGAAACTCGCTTAAAATACACAAATAAAATTATTTTTTAATCAACAGTAATTATTATTAAAATCTAACTTAATTTTCCTATTTGTATTTTGGAGCGGGTAACACCGGATGGAGTTGTACGTGATGTCGTCTTGATTAGGTTGCGAATTTGGCAGCTTGGAAATGGCATACGCTCGCAAATCATCTGCTGTAAAATGTAAAACTAGATGTAATTTAATTTGTACAAATTGTGAGCTATTAAATTAATAGTAACTTTCTTAAAGTGTTAGAGTTATTTTAAAGTCTACAAAACGCCCACAATGGACAGGCAATGGTTAGTTTTTAAAGTCTTATGAGTTAAAAACGCTCACAATAGACAGGCAATCACACATATCGGGTCATTTAAAATCACTGGACGGTTCGATTTGCATATTTATGATTACAACAAAAAATTATATATCCTACTGTAAAATTAAAATGGGATCGAAATTTTTAATTCTCCATAAAACAGCAAAATACGAGAAATAATCGAAACAATGAAGCAATTTAGTATTCCGTATTCATTGATATGTGAATCAAAAGTCGTTAGACTTATATTTCATTCATCTGAACTGCGGGAAGAATTAAACGGTAGGATTTTTGAGATTTTTAGTACTGCCTATTGCCATAAACTCAAAAGCTGAAATTTGAGTAGTTTGAAATTCATTTAATATTAATAAAAATATTATTCTATAGTAAAAATGACTAAAGTAGCACACTATGACTAACCACTTCGTGAAAGATTCAATAATGATTCAATGCACAGACTTTTGACCTGATCTGATTAAAACAAGATGGTGTCACTATGCTCCTTTTGTTAAAACTGTTAATAAGTAAATGTGTATATAGTGTAAATATATAAATATGTTGCGAATTAACAGCACAGCACCATCTTGTTCCAAAAAAGTATATTACAAAAAAGTATATGTAAAGTTTGTGAGTATGAATGTTTGTTACTCTTTCACGACAGAACGGATCTGGATAAAAATTAGCACATAGATAGATTATAGTCTGAAATAACACATAGGCTACTTTTTATCCCGGAAAAATGTACGTTTCTCGTGGGATAGGTTTGTTTTTGTTTTCCTAGAGGCGAATCCACTAGTTATAAATATAACCACCCATGACTGAAGTACAAACATTCGTGCTAATCACACAAATGGATGCCCCCAGCGGGACTCGAACCCGTAACCGCTACCTTAGCAGGTAGTGGCACTACAAACTGAGCCAAGCGATCAGTCAAATGTATATTATATCTTGATATAATGGTAGATGAAACTCCATAATTCATAGATTTATGTCCAAGTAATAAAGTTTGTTTGCCAGAATTTAATATTAACAATGTATGGAATTTTGATATCATATTATGACGTTACAAGGTGTATTATTACATATTCAAATTTTACCACTACGATTGAAATTTCACAGCTAGTCTATGTCCGTAATTTAATTAATAATATAGTGCTTAGAATACTTTTCTAAGATTAAAGGCGAATTTTGTTACATTCATGACTTCTGGGATCTAAAATGACGTCTTCTGCACTATTCATAAAAACATATATATATATATATATATATATATATATATATATATATATATATATATATATATATGTTTTATTAATTTTGATTCACAAAAGTCACGTACGTTCACAAGCACACGAAGTACATGCACAGTTCTGGCAAAACTCTATTTCTAAGCACTATTTTTCACCACTAGTTACATTTGCACTATAACTTTACTTCACTTTTCCTCACTTTTTTTGTATTTCTTCTTAGTCCTCTCTTCGCCCCGAAATTCAACTGATGTCTCGACACACTGCCGGCTTTTCTATATGCATAAAAAAAGAACATTCTAGTATTCGAATTCCGAATCTTTTATAGTAATTTCAATTCTTTTCTGGAAAATGTTTTGTTTCTCTCTCACACACGGTAATTTACGATTAACTTTTCTTGTCGTTAATTGTCATTCATTGACCTGCCATAGTGTTAAGCATGCTTCAGACGTGCCATTTTTAATTATAATTTTTTGGTGTTATGACATTACACTCTCCACTATGCAACAATTATGTAGTAGTAAAGTAATATAATTTGTTTTAAAATAAATACATACTAGGTACTTTTAGGGAAGGAGCAAAGAGCAAATAATCAAATTTTAAAGAGTAATTTCCATGCATTACAATATATTTGTATATGTGATGAACACTTGTTTTCTGAAATGTAATATACATGAGCAAAAATCATCCAACGTTTGTCCGCAAGGGCCAACCAGTGCACAATGGCGCTGGATGATTGGTTTTGCAAAATTAATCAGTGCTTGTGTAGGGTTGTCCAAACGCAGTTTATGTATTCTCGTTCAATATCTACGCCAACACTATTGTGTTGACGTAGATATTAAACGAGAAAGAAATTTTTCAATATAAATTGCGATTTCATGTAGACGTGTATATGTATACTTACCTATAACTTATTTTTTCAATAAAACTAAGGTGTAATAATCGATTTATATCTCATTTTCTTTATATTTACATTTAGTTCACGTAAATAATATTATAATATGGGACTAAGATAACACATTAATCCATACTTAATATTATAAATGAGAAAGTGTGTTTGTTTGTTTGTCCTTCTTTCACGTCAAAACGAAGTAATAGATTGGCGTTTTTTTTTGTAGAGATATTTGAAGAATAGAGGCTGGAGAGTGGCATAGGCTACTTTTTACCGCTGGAGGTTATCTAATTCCCACGAGAAAACCCGTTATAATACAATCAGAATAACTTGAAACTTGGTACTAATGCTTTTCAATAAAATTAAATAAATACGTGTTTTAGCATTTTTCGAAATTCATCCTATAAGGAGTAAAATAGGGGATGAAAGTTTGTATGGAACCACCTTTTTAAATATTTTTTTGTAGTTTTAGCGCGATCGAAGCCGCGGGTTCTGCTAGTAATATATAAATAACCCATAAATTCGATATTCCCTGGATTGACAACCCTGACAGTATCATAGTGTACTTACTAATTTACAACAAGATTATTAGCAGTGAATAAATCTTAGTTGAGCGTATTCAATCATAACTGTTACCCCTTGGTTATCTTCGACCGTCTAGCATATGTGGAACCTATTACTGCTAATAGTGTGTTTGCGGAAATAAATTTATTAACATATTAAAATAATTATACATATCCCATATAGTAATAAAATGGAGATTATTCAAAGCGTAGCTTTAGCTATAACCATAAATACAAGTATTATGGCAAGGTTGTTGTGGTTTGTATAAATTTTCATGAAATTGTGAAATTATATGAAACTTTCCTAGTTATTTTATTGATTTATATAATTTTTGGTAGGTCCAATCAAGAAGTATTAAAAAATCCTTTTTTAATATTCCTAGTTTTTTTTTTTTAATTATATTTATATACTGGTCAAGATCTTGGCACCGGAAGTTCCGTATTACTATAGTGTACTTTCTCACACAAATCTACTATTTTTATCTGAATTTCAATACATTTGTCATGCCATTTTAACACTAATGCACAAACTTTTTTTGGACAATAAATTATTTAAAGATAGCAGTTAAACTAATCAATCATCGGAAATGATAAAACAACAATTATACTGTATACTGACAAATTATGTATAATTAGCTGTCCCAAAAGCCGCTGTTTGCACCTTTCAATAATTTTTGTGATCTCTGAGTTCACACAAAACATTTTCTTAAGGGTTCTAATTTTACGGGAAACTTGAATTTTTGCTCTTTAAAAATCTTATTTGAACTATTTCGAATATTTTAAATGAACTTGGGAAAAATCAAGCCTTTTTCAAGTGATTCACTTTAAATAGAGGCTACATTTTTGTTTTATATATATACACGTTATATAGAGTAAGTCAGATAGATATTAATACTATATATAACTATTTATTAGACTTAAAAGTATTTTTATTGATTTCAACAGATTTTATTATGAATGCATGAGTGGTTCTCAATTTGTGCCAGAAATGGAGATAGTTCTACAAAGAAAGCATTTGCTTGATGCAATCTAAAACTCGCTGAAAGGAAAAATAAGTGATTTTCCATTACAAAAATTAATTTAAAGATTCATATTCTACGGTTATTTTAATTTACTAAAAATAAAGGAAAAATATATCTTTTCCACTCTCTATTCTTTATTTTAAGAGTATACTAAATACAGGTTCTATTAATGTACACTGTGTAAAAAACTGTAGAGAACTAGGTACAAACCTATACAATTTACATACACATTAAATTCATAGAGGAATCAAATCTGCGACCTTTAATAACAATCATTGAGATAATAGCACTACGCTATGGTGGTCATAAATTTCTTTTTGAAATTATGCGGCATACACCATACATACTATATAACTGAATCTTTACTAAGATTAATTAGATATTCAGAACTAATAAATAAGTTTCATCAATACTGTAATGTTAAAATTTGTATTGTAAATTACTTGATACGAGTTAAATTATTCTTTTGAAATAAATGTTCATAAACCAATGTAGATAATATAAATTATTAAGAAACAATACTAAAGATTCCTCAAATAAAATGTACTTCTTTTGGGACCCAAGTCAAATCAAATCGAATCAAATATTCTTTATTACACACCAAAAAAATTACATGACATATCTACATATACTAATATTATAAAGAGGTAAAGTTTGTGAGTTTGTGACGTTGTAGGAGATAATCTCTGGACCTACTGAACCGATTTAGATGAAATTTAGTAAGAAGATAGATTGAGACTCTGGGAAGGACATAGGATATTTTTTATCCCGGAAATCATCCATTAAGGGGCTGAAAATGGAGATGAAACTTTGTATGGAGAATCAAGCTAGAGACGAACCGAGTGAAGCGAGGGTGAGTCGCTAGTATATACATATATTAAAGAAGAAATAGCACAACAGGCGGCCTTATCGCTAAGTGAGCGATAAGGCCACTAAGATTATTTTTCTTTGAACTGACGATAGAATAAGTTGCAACTATTATTTATTTATTTATTTATTTATTTATTTATTACAAAATGAGTTTTCGCAACAAATGTAATATAATTCTTTGATACTAGTTGTCAGGAATGCTTTTAATACATTTGAAATGCCTCTATGATCTTGTGGCCAGCATGTACGGCTGCAGATCTGGAACTCCAAAGTCGGAGTCCTGGGTCGGGTAAATCTTAGTAATCAACCGACTTCAAAAAGGAGGAGGTTCTCAATTCGACTGTATGTTTTTTTTTTGAGTTAATCTGTTAAAAAATTCTCAGTAACAGCCCAGAGTTGGGAAATTGTCGGTGTTTCCTTGCCTCGGAGAGCACGTAAAGCCGTCGGCCCTGCGCCATAACTTTCACAGGTTGAGTTGAAATATCGTTCCATACGAAGTTGAGAGTGAAAAGACTAGAACGTGCACTTGCGTTTGCGCGTACACTTGCACTCTATAATATCTCCTATGTAGATGGCTCATCACGGTAAGTTTAGCTGCCGTGACCGATGCTGTTCGGGAAGACATTATTATTATTAAATTTGAAATACATGCTTGCTCTCATTTATATTAATTTTCACTGCACTTCCGATACATTTAATCTAAGTACTATACATATCAGTATAAATGTGTGTATGTTAACAGAGCTTTGGCTCTTAACGCCCCTGCTTCACGTTGCAAGGAAACGAATTACAAATGCATGAGCTACTCTTAGGCCGAGATTCCCCAATAGCATCGAAGAGGATAGCTATCTACTAATAAAATTCAACATGAAATTACGTTAGGATGGTCTTTATTCATAGATATTTGAATGTTTTTATAATTTGATTTAACATGTTGTATACCTAACTATATTTTCGTCAAGGGCACGATAGGTATTATCTTTAAGTTTCTTGAAAGTCATTTAATATCTTAATCCCTCAACGACCGCGGACACGCCGGCGTTACAGTTGACAATAGATTTCTTAGATATTTAATTAATTTCTTAGAAATTTACCTGGTGGTGTTATGCCTAGTATTAATATTAAAAAATTTTATTTAATTATTGTAAAAACAGCCTTTTTTAACTTGATTTTTGGTCTACATAATTATACAGATATATGATTCGCACAGTGGTTACTTTTTATTACGATATGTGAATTATACACGTTATGACTACTACTAATAAAATAAATGAATAAAATAACAGCATTCTAATATTACTTTTATGAAGACATAAATGGAAATGGCGAGGCAGTTTTTATATTAATGGGCATTTCTCTTTTTCTGCTATTATATCAGTTGGGGCCAGTCAGCATGGATTCGAGCTTTTCCCTCAATGACGCTGCTTCTATGTAATTGAATTCAGTCATGTGCAAAGCACACTAATAGACATGATAAATGACTGTAGCATTTATTAATTAAAAAATTATTTATTTTGTTATAATTGTTCAAATACTTAAATAATTTTTACATGTATAAAAACTAATATAAATATATGATAATTGAAGCAAGTTTAAACAGTAAATAAAACCAATAATAATTATTTTATTACCAATTAAAGCTAAACCCTATACTAAGACTCTACTTTCTTTGCAGATTGACTAATATGAAATCTAGTACTCGTACTCATATCGTTATGCCGTATTTCTCACGATTAAAACTTGCATTTTTTATGGATTTTGTCAAGTGTAAGTTTTAATAAAGTATGTAACATTTTAGAATTTTTAAATGAATATACAATTTGATGAAAATTGATAATGTACAATAAAATATTAATTATAAAATTGTCATACTAAAAAGGTATTCCGACTTTTAAATTATTTTAAAAGTAATTGTTCACCATCCCTAGCAGTGGATATTTATATAAAATTCATAACAATCATTCAATTTTTTTTAACAAAAAGAATCGTACACGCAGATTAATTACTATTTATTGTCCTTTTTTTAAGTCGGTCAAAATAATTACGTAACGTCTTTTTCCTTTTACATTAATTCTGGTACAAAGTTGCGTTGTCATTATATGAAAATGAAACATAAGGGTTTTTGAACACTAGAGTTTGTAAACTAGTTTTGTTACACACTAGTTTTACCTACTTATATGTAAAAGTAGCAAATCGATTTCGAATCGTATCACATTTTAAAGGTGTTCTGGTAAAAATAAACAATAGAAAAAAATATATTCTCTTAAATAAAATTATTTCAAGCGTTTCAAATTTTCACAATAATTTATAAAATAATTATGTTTATTTTATGTTACTATACGAATAGAAATTCGACTATATGAATACTCAAATCATATAAAAATAAAGTCCAAATCATTGAAACAGCTGTTGTGCAAAAGGCTCGAGCAATAAACTTATTTTGTTTGAAGTAGCTTTAACTTATAATATTTAATGTGTATCTTAATTAAAGAAAATAGTAGATACTAGCGACTCACCCTCGCTTCGCTCGGGTTCGTCCCTACTTTTTAACGTTTAGTATCGATTTCTCAGAGATGAGATATTTTCTCGCTGTAAAAAGTATTCTATATGTTAATCCGGATAAGCAGCTATCATCATACCAAATTTCATCAAAATCCCTCCTCCAGTGGTTTTTCCGTGATGCGGTAACAGACAGACAGACAAACAAAAATTCTAAGAACTATAGATTCGGCCTCTGTATCGTTAATAATGTCTATTTAAATAAGATTTTCCAAAAACTATTGAATGAATGTATAGATAACATATAAAGTTCACATTTTATTTCTTAGTTCAAATCATTTTTCTCATTTTATATTTTTTCTATGTTCAATTATAATCAGTGTTTACATTAAAAATATACTTATAATTAAAATTGAAGAATGCATGTGTGATTTCTACGTAGCTACTATTCTATTATTTGCTAAGATAATACGTTATTTGTACAATGCCAAAATATTTTAATAATTTGTTTAGTTTTTAGCACGGGTGTAATGAAGGCTGTAACAATACGAGAATAGGTCACTAGAATATAGTATATAAAAACAGGTCAAGGTACAGTTAGACATTGCGTGCAATCCCACGAAGGTCTCAAACGTTTACGACATTAATGGGTAATTTAAGATATATTCTACTATAGAAAAGAAAAGAAAGATAAGTATGGACTTTGTACATGAAAGGAAAAGCCAAGATCACTAGTTTTAAACAAAAAAATATAGGTATACGAAGCAATAATATAGATTTTTTGTAATAAAACTTATATTATTTCCAATATTTATACTGTGATCAAATAATTAAATAGAACAAAACAGATTCTCACAATAAAGGACGAGTTCGTAGACCCCAATCCCAGCCATCCCCTTTTGGCGTCTCCTAGACTACAGAGTCGTCGCGACATAGCGGCACCAGACCAACTTTATGTGGAACTAGCGAAATTGCCCCGTAAATTGGCACATGGCTCTCAAATAAGATATAACTACAATCATATGTTTAGCTTGTTTTTTGTGGTTTTATCATTCCTATAAAAAGCTTAATAAACTTGCTCAGGTAAATGAAAATATATCATGCCATTGCTCTGAGTTATCCTATTAATATTATAAATGCGAAAGTTTGTGAGGATGTATGGATGTCTAGATGTATAGATGTATGGATGTTTGTTACTCTTTCACGCAAAAACTACTGAATGAATTTTAATGAAACCTTACAATAATATAGTTCATATATTAGTAAAACACATAGGCTACTTTTTATCCCGGAAAAACGTACGGTAACCGGGGGACAGATTTGCTTTTGTTTTTCTAGAGTGTTAGTATATACCACATCCACCGCTTGTACTAACACATATATATATATATATATATATATATATATATATATATATATATATATATATATATATATATATATATATATATATATATATATATATATATATATATATATATATATATATATATATATAAAAATATACCACAGTAATCACTTATCAAATAGGAATAAAGTACATTATCAATAATTATAAATCGCAAGAAAAAGTAGTACGTTATGTTATTATTTTTAGCCCCCGACCCAAAAAGAGGGGTGTTATATTATAAGTTTAACGTGTGTGTGCATACATAGTGTATCTGTGAGTCTGTCGTATCATGGCGCCCAAACGAATTTTAATTTAGGTTTTTTGTTTGAAAGGTGACTTGATCGACAGACATCTATAAATCAATAAATTCCATTCGCAGGCTATCAGCTCTTTTTTAGACGGTATAAGAATATGAGCATTATAAATAAATAAATTAATAAGTAAATATGTTAGGATTAACACAGGACCATCTAGTTCTATGGTAAGCTACGAGGCGCGTGTTATGGATACCAGATAGTTAGTACACTACACATATATAACTTTAAATACATACATATTATAAATATAATCACCCATAACTGGAGTACAAACATTCATGCTCATCACACAAATGGATGCCCCCAGCGGGACTCGAACCCGCGTCCGCTGGCACAAGTAGGATCACTGCAAACTGAGCCAAACGTGTCAAATCCATTGAACAACTCCCACAGATATAATCGATTCGAAACTTGATATCCTGTTACTTACATATGACATTGCAACGTTATGATAACCTTGGCCTGATGCTGCAGCTCCATCTGGATTCTGCTAGTATCTTCATACTCGACATTTTTGAAATACTGCAGAGATATCTTGTTTAGGCTCATTGAAATGGCCTCAATGAATAGGTTATGTGTTGTTTTTTTTTTTTTTAATTTAATTTCTTGTTAGCTTAGAACAACAAATAGACATGATTAAATTTATAATTTTAGAACGTATTTCCATCCACCATAAAATGTAATGGCGTAACTTATATGGGTATATGTATGATCTTACAAAATATATTCTTTGGCTATTATAAAGAGAAAACCTAATAAATAAAAATAATTGTTAGAAACAGAATTGAAAACCGTAAATTGATTATCTTAATACATGTTATTTTACACCAAAATTATAGAGTTTAATAATTTGTATTCTTATAAACGATAGAAAATATTATTTAAATTGCATTACATTTCTTTTATTACGGTTACAGCTATAAATCCTATACCATTAAACGAGCAATATTTGTACATATATTTGTAATCACGTTCTCGAAAACGGCTCTAACGATTTCGATGAAATTTGTAATATGAGGGTTTACGAGGGCGAAAAATCGATCTAACTAGGTCTCACATCTGGGAAAATTAGTTTTCTCCATATTTTCACGCAAAAAGATTTGCCCGTGCAATATAGTTCGTAATTTCGCCGCCGCCGCCGTCAGAATAGCCTAATGGTTAAAGCTGTTAGTTGGCTTTCTACATCAAAGGTTAGAAGTTTCTGATTTTATTTTTATAAATTAATTAAATGAGCTATTTATATATAAATTTATTTCATGTATCTCGGAAACGGCTCTAATAATTTGGATCAAATTTTGCATTTAGATAAGGTTTTGCTTTTTAAGTTTATCTATCTATATAGGTGTATTTTCTGGAAAAAAAAACAATTTTATATCTTTTCTGAATAACATAAAAAACGCCGAACGAAGCTCGGTCGCCCAGGTACTGAAAAGGTTATACGAGTACAACAACAATACGAGTGCCCACTTAAATATTATTTTAATACATTTTAGAATGTCGATGATTATTCATTTAATAAACATACGAAATACAAAATGAAATTAATTTCACAGAGATATTCGAAACATCGTAATGAATAATAATGAATTTTCATTGAATCTTTAAAATTATAACAGAATGAGAAGAACCAGTCATAATGATCTGTACATAAAACTATCCTTTGTTTTATGGTCTCATCTCATCACCCATTATTAAAAGGATGCTGGAAGAGGCGAGTAATTTAGATTTTTTAAACTGCAAGCACTAACTTGAAAGATGAAATTAACGAGATGAAATCGCTGGGTTGGAAAATCTAAAACTTGATAATTTTCGTACACATTGTACGCCTGTACGTTAACGTTAAAATTAATTTTAGTTTTAAATATATTGTTTTTATTTTATAACTTTTTTTTATTACTTACATCTATACTACTACTTACATATTATAAAGAGGTAGAGTTTATTTATTTGTTTGAGCGCGCTAATCTCAACATACTTATCCGATTTGAAAAATTCTTTTTCTTCTATTAGGTAGACTGTAGGCTATATCTCTAATACCTATATAAAATTCTCGTGTCACAGTGTTTGTAACAAAACTCCTCCAAAACGGCTTGACCGATTCGTATGAAATTTTGTGTGTATATTCAGTAGGGCTTAGAATAGGACAGGACGTAAACTATTTTTCATACCCGTAAGTGATAAGGGTGGTCCACTCTAGGGACGAACCCGAGCGGAGTGAGGGTGAGTCGCTAGTACCTACCATAAAATATATAGTCTATTTATTCCATAACAACCGTGAAAACGTACCTCGTATCTCTTTTATATTCCTAAAATTATTTGCAATGCATCGTTTCTAACATAAGTCATTTAAGTAAATCTCACTTAAATAAAACCTAAAACTAATTAAATAAAACTTTAATACTTTATTAAATGAATTTAATTTTTATTTTAAATACCACATTCAAAACAATATATTTTAATAAATAATTATTAAAATATATTGTTATTATACTTCCATAAAAAGTTTTTTTTGCAAGTTTTCGACTACTTATCTGTTATTTTTACAGTGTTATTTTTAAATTGTCTTACATCAAGAAAACATTGTGCTTATTTACTATAAAATTAGTGTAAAAGCCAAATTTTCAGTTACGAATTACATTTAGCCACAATATGTTATGGAATGAAAGAAAGCTATTTCCATACTAAAGAAATATAGTTCGCTAAACAAATATTTATCTGTCTACGAAAAACCGGTAAAAGTTATTTTAGATTAAAAAAAACAAACTTGGCATAGGAACGTACCGTGAAGAATTATTTAAATCTAATATTAATGTTAGGTAGAACGATTTGCACGTATTCCTGAATGCCTCATTGATATTTTAACGGGCGCCATATTTATTGGAATTTGATTTTACGCTTTTGAGTAGGGATATTCGTGGAATTTTTATGACTGGTTTAGTGATAAAAGGCGCCATTCAATTATAGGCGAAAACTTTTTCAAAGAATTGATGTACGTACATTTTTTACATTGGTCCCGAACCTCTCTTCCATATGAATGTGTAGAATGCTAAATTTTCCCCACACCCTCCTATTTCTACTGGTTTTATTTACTAATCACATATTTTTAGATTGCATTCATGTAAAAAAAATATTGCGGCTGCAATCATAATAATTGAAGGCAGTGATAGTCCAGTGGCGCTCGCTTGGGAAACCGAGTAAAGCGGGTTTAAAACCGGGGTCTCGCCCCTGTCATTTTATTTTTCATGTGCGAATCATTTCCGACATAATTACCACTTGTCTTACGGTGAAGGAAAACATCATGAGGAAACCTGCATTATAATAATTAAAGTTTAAAAAACTTAAAAACAAATTATATTAGGCCCTTTTTATAACATCCCACTGCTGAGCTCGGGCCTCCCACCAGTACGAGGGGAATCAAGCCACAGTCCACCTCGCTGGCCAAGTGCGGATTGGCAGACTTCACATGTCTTTTGAAAACTTGCTAGTTTCTCTCAGACATGCAGGTTTCCTCACGATATTTTCCTTCATCAAAAAAAAATAATCAAATTCAAATAAAAAGTCAAATTATTGTATTGTTGTCGAGTCTACTCTTAAAAAGGCTTGTAAAATTAAAAAAAATAATCAAACCTTGATATAACCAATAACCAATCAAAAATGTCAAAGTAAATAAAGTCAAGAGAATTTAATAAAAAAAAAACGGTTCATCTCTATTCAAATAATTTATTTTAAACTTAATAAAAAAAATCATGCAGAAATCGAATCCCAATTTCTATCTTATTACGCCAAAACGCGATTTCAGAAACAGCGTAGAAACTCATCAAAACCATTACTGATAACCAGACAAAGCAAACGCCGACCCAAAACCATTATTATGAATTATATTATAACATTTTAACGATGCGATTATTTTAATCTGTAACAATTGTTGAGAAAAATAGATACTAATAAAATAAAGATTTTTGAAGTTATACTTCTTTTATCACGTTTGAAAAAATTATGAGACAGCCAAAAAGCGACATAATGAAGTTAGCTGATAGCTGTCTCTCTGGTTCCCGTGAAAACTCATAACTATATTTTAAGTAGTTTCTCAAATATTCATAAATCTATAACACGTGATTTATTTCAGTGGAGATAAAAAGATATATATTTATTTTTATTAATTTATCATTCCTTTTATAAACAGAGAGTTGTGACATACGTGATGAAATCTTTAGCTACTTTTGTTTTGTTGCTGCCAAAGAAGTATAACTTCTTACGTGTGTACATAAGTACACACACACACTTTTTTTTAATGCCATGTAATCAAATAACTAATAATAATAATTCTTACTTATACTCAAATAATACAATATATGTCGCTGTTTATTCTGTCTCCTTATAAGTTAAACTAAAATAAAACCATATTTGACAAAACTGGAACAAAATCACTGATCTCTAGCAACCCACTTTACTGCCACCACTTTTTACTATTTATAACTAACAGTGACGGTAAATATTTAAAATACGTTCAGTTACAAACAAGGTTAAAGAATTTTAAAAATATAAAAAAAAAGATATATAGATATATTAATTGCTTGTTAGACTTAAAGCTCTAAAGTTCAAAAAAATATACACTCTCTTTGATGTTTCTTCGCTAGTTACGTCTCAAAACTAAGGCATTTTCTGTTTGAACTTGCGCTAGCATTTGTGACTATAAAAAGAAAATATACAGTTTCTATGCTAATTATAAAAAAAATATAAATAAAAAAAAAACAGATTTTTGTTTAACTTTTCAGTGATAGTAAGACCGTGATAGCTTTATTTTATTATTATTTAAATACATTTAATCATCAGACACACTGAAATTGTAATTTTCTTTAAGATAACTAAGCTTTAAGTCTGTTTATTTCCTTAAATAGCAATCTCTTAGATTAACAAATTCTTAGTAATTTGCTGAGGCAGCTTATCTTCATGAATTTTAAAAGCTTATAGCGGATCAGAGTTGTTAAATTTTAAAAGAGAGGGAAATTTGCTATATTAGATGTGTATAAGCTTTACATATAATAAAACATAACCCTTTCCTTGCAGTCGGGTAAAATTTTTAAATAAGTGATTCTGTACAATAATGTTTTTTGGAAAATCTTATTGAAATAGTCATCATAATCGGTAATCGGTACAGACGCCGTTTTTAGAATTTTTGTCTATCTGTCTGGGAACGCATCACGAGAAAACCACTGGACAGATTTTGATGAAATTTTGCGTAATGATAGCTGGTTATCCGGGTCAACATAAACGGGAAAATATCTTATCTCTGAGAAGTCTATACTAAACATTAAAAGTAGATAAATATATTAATTCATCACTATTCTAAAGTTGTGTATTAGTTTATGTTTTTGAGTTATAACTATTAATATTTACGTAACCTCACAGTTTATCCCTCGCGGGTTAAGTAAGATGAAGAAAATAATATCTGTATGACCAAAATAAATATTTACTCGAGACTTTCAGCTTAAGGCTCTAAGATGCACTACTGCTTCAAAGGGATTTTTGCAAAAATACTCGTAGTAGCAATATTAAAAGTAGTTTTATAAAGAGAATAATTAATACGAAATGTAACTAAAATCTTATTTCGTTACTGAGTCACTGTTTATACTAAAACATTAAAAGGAAAGGTATGTTATAGGCGAAAACACATTTTTTCTAGCAGAAATTAAATTTGTTTACAGCATAAAAAGCATTTTAAGCTATTGTTTTCGAATATGTTTCGCATAAGACTAAAATACCTATTAATAATTGAAAAAAAAAACTTCATGAATTATTTTTTTACTAGTACAGTGCAAAGTACTAATTTATTACTCAAAGAAAAAAATCGGCCCGAATCCGGGTTTTTTATGAAATAAACTATTAACTGCATGCATGGTCTTGCATTTTCAGACACTTTATACTAATACTAGAAGAGGCTTACTCTCACTGCGGTTAGGTGCCTTTTACATATGTTTACAATATTATATACATACAGCGCCACCTTTTGGTGAATTTTATTACTAATTGGAACCTATGTGTTACACAAACACACACACAAAATTTCGCTTTTATAATAGTAGAATGGTTTCATGGGAATCATTAGAAATACCAGGCATAAAAACCTAACTGTTTTACAAAAAACCAAACCGATCTGTTGCTCGACTACTTCTTGAAGGGCAAAAAATTCTAATTATTTAAGCGGTAACAATTAATTTACCTTCATTTCGATATGAGAAGTAAAAATAAAACCTCAAACTTTTACGAGAGAAGTACCAAAAACACAATCCATTACTTTTTAATTAAAAGAGATTAACATTGTCGGACCGGTAGCGGGATACCACAGCAATTTATGCGCAAGCAAATAATGAGTATAACAAACTGGAACATCTTTTCGGCTTCGTCGTCCATTAATTTTCTAGTCATTAGGAATCTTTAATACTACCTACTTTCTTTTTATTTATTTAGATTTATGTAGATTTTTCTTTAAGTTCATTTATTTAAAATACTTTCTTAGATTTACGCGAATGTTTGACATTTTAAATGAAACTAACATTTTGGATTTTTCCCGTAACCATGATTTCTATAAAGCATTTGAAACGTTGATAACCAAATATTAAAATAAATCTGCGAAAAAATTCGAACCGATAGTTTTATTTTAAATGGTCTTTTATACACTTACTACCTCTTATCTAAAGGAAAGCGAGCAGAAAAACGTTATGGATATCTTGAATTTATTATAAATATAAATAATCCAGTCCCTTTAACTTCTCGCTTAATTTGTGAACCCCATATGAGCCAAGTTTAATCAAAATATGATTTTTTTATAGACCTAGTGAACCTTAGTCTTTACATAGGCTCTGTAACGTGATATACTTATCAAATAAAAAAAAACACAAGTCATTACATCGATCAAGTAAAAGACATATCAACAAATGATCTTTAGACTAAAATTAGAACATTAAGAAAATTATTATGAAAGCATGAAATTATTATATGTAGGTATAATTGATAAATTGTCAAGTTTTATTCGCATAGTAAGAACCAAACAAATAATATAAAAAATTTAAATGAAAACAACCAGTTAACCAGTATAATACTATAAATAAAGATCGTAATAGATATTTAAGTTGTCTTATATTATATCACTCACAAAAAAATGATGCGTCTCATGATATGCATTGTAGGACCCTCTGCCCAAATTGTCACTAGAAATAACTGTGTATTATTTATAATGTATGGAACACATTGTAATCAGATTAACGGCTTCTATACAAAAGCAGTGTTTACAAAGTATCTTTTATGAAATTATGGGTTTACCTTCCAGCTAAGGGGTGAATAAATGTTTCTCCGAAGCAGATGGTAAGCGGTGTGCATAAGTTGCTCATCTAAAGTCGATAGATTACATTGGTTACTTGTATCGTTTCAATTAAGTTAAAATTTTGTATTGTAATTTAAAGTATAAATATCTTAACAAAGTAGGTACAATATTATAGAAGCCTTAACCGCTAAAATAAGACTGTTGTGTTTTACCGGATTATCCATAAGAAAGTTTAGGCAACTACCTTGGGGCCCCGCATCGCCAAGAGGCCCCAGGCACCGAAAAAAAAATTGAAAATGTTTCATCGAGTGAAAATTTAATTTAATCAGGTGAAAACTCCATCATGAAGTCAAATACAATAAGTTAATTTCTGTGAAATCTACTTAATAGTGTAATTACGTATATAACTGCATCGTGGTAGAAAAATGTATTTTAATAAGTTAGAAAGTGAAAGGGGCCCCGAGAATTGCATTGCCTAGCTGCCCCCGACATGGTTAAGTCGGCCCTGCCCACTATACTATATTTTAACCTGTGATCCATTTTCTACTGTATGCTGCTAGTTTAGTAGACGATGACATATTAAATAAATATTTAGCAAAATCTAAATCTTTCGTACTAATGACATATCGTGAACCAAATAGTTTCTTGACATGAATAGTAATCAGTATGACCATGAAAATAGGCAAAACTTGTACAATATGAAGACAAACTCCATTTGACTAATTATATCGACAATAAGCATGCATATAAGTTATACATGTACATATGTAGGTATATATTATCTTATTAACAAAAAAGTTCAAATATTTCATACCTAGCAGTTCGTTAGCTAACTAGCAGCTTACCCCATTTCGTGTAATAAGATAATCATTAATTATAATAAACTAGTGGTCCACCCTCCATTTGCTCGGGTTCGCCTCTAGAAAAATAAAAACAAATCTATCCCACGGGAACCGTACATTTTTCAGAAATAAAAAGTAACCTATGTACTATTCCAGACTATAATCTATTTTTGTGCCACATTTCATCTAGATCCATTCAGCCGTTCTGGCGTGATTGAGTAACAAACATCCATCCAAATATCTAAACTTTCACATTTATAATACTAGTAAGATACACAACGAAAAATTCTAACCATTACAAACTTAACGTCTTATTTATTGAAGTATTATTTACGTTAGGAGCGAACATTTTCGCACATTTATATTATAACTAGCAATGCCCGCTGCTACGCCCGCGTTCAGATGACCAAAAACCAAATTCTTAATTTTACATATTAATTAGGGAACCAAAAATCAAAATAAATTCGCGAAAAAATCCGAAAAGATAGTTTTATTTAAAATGTCAAGTATTCGCGTAAATCTAAGAAAGTATTAGTATATATACTCTTACATTGCAGTTTTTGTATTTGTTCTCATAAATTAGATATTTCCCCGCGGTAAAAAGTATCCTATATGTTGACCTGGATAACCAGCTATCACTATACCAAATTTTATCAAAATCCCTCCAGTGGTTTTTTTGTGATGCGGTAACAGACAGACAGACAGACAAAAATTCTAAAAACTATAGATTCGGTCTCTGTATCGATAATAATGTTTATTTCAATAAGATTTTTTTTTTTTTTGTTGGGACATTAACACATAGCGCCATCTAGTTCCATGTTAAGCTACGAGGCTTGTGTTATGGATACCAGATAGTTGATACACTACACATATATAATTTTAAATACATACATATTATAAATATAAACACCCATGACTGGAGTACAAACATTCGTCATCAAACAAATGAATGCCCCCAGCGGGACTCGAACCCGCGACCGCTGGCATAGAAAGTAGGGTCACTACAAACTGAGCCAAGCGTGTCGTCAAAGATTTTCCAAATAATGTTTAATGTACAGATTCGGTTTAGTTACAATTTTATTATATTATCTATAGCTATCCGGCGTAATTTATTCAAACAAACCAATTCTTCATCTTTACATTTTAGGATTAAAATCATCAAAGAATCATATGTCATAATGTATTATTAGATCATGTATATTAGAATATATAGGTACGTAAAATAACTTCAAATTCGTTTCACGAAGTGAACAAACAAATTATTCAATAGGAAAATTTATACTAGTATCTTTTAACACAATAATCGGTATAATTTAAAATATCTATTGTACATATATTAAAATATTTTTTTGGAAAATCTTATTGAAATAGTCATTATTATCGATACAGAGGACGAATCTATAGCTTTTAGAATGTTTGTCTGCCTATCTGGGAATGAATCACAAGAAACCCAAGGGACAGAATTTGATGAAGTTTGGCATGATAATAGCTGGTTACCCGTAAATATATAGGATAATTTTTAGTGCGAGAAAATATCTTATCTCTGAGAAATCTATACTAAACGTTAAAACTTAACTATGGATGAACCCTAGCGGAGCGAGGGTGAGTCGTTAGTTTACTTAAATTGTGTGATTTTAAATATTTAATTTTGATTTCTGTTCCCTTTACTTAAGAACAACTACTTGGCAAGTTACATTAAGATCATGACAAGACGAATTTCAATAAAATTAATTCAGGCATAATATTTGAAGCTTTGAAAATTCGAGAAGCGTGCCTTTATCAAAGCGTACCTGCCTGCTACCAGAATTTTCCAGAGAAAATTGTTAATTTATTTCTTCAGCTGAGAATTTCTTTTATTTGATGCGAAAGTCTTTTAAAATATTATTATAATTCAATCGTCGCTTGATGAAACATACCAATTTTCAAACAATATTTTCGTTTATTTCTACTAGCGACTCACCCTCGCTTCGTTTCGGGTTCGTCCCTAGACAAATCTATCCCACGGGAACCGTACATTTTTCCGGCATGATAAACAGCTTATAGCCTTCCTCAATAAACAGGCTATCTAACGAAAAAAGATTTTTTCAAATCGGATTAGTAGTTCCTGAGTAGTATCTCAGTGCGTTCTTCTCAACAAACAAACAAACAAACAAACAAACAAACAAACAAACAAACAAACAAACAAACAAACAAACAAACAAACAAACAAACAAACAAACAAACAAACAAACAAACAAACAAACAAACAAACAAACAAACAAACAAACAAACAAACAAACAAACAAACAAACAAACAAACAATAAAGAATACGAACGAGGTAAAAGAGGCGAAAACTCGTGTAAGAATAACATAGTCGCATTTGAACAGTGACACATGCGAAGGCTAGTTCTAATTTCCTTAAATATTTTAATACCTAAATTTTATTTCATGTAAGAAAATTTCGTTGGGAATACGTCGTTAGAATTTCGTTTAAATATTTTAACACTTCACCGTTCTCTACAATTACTATGAGTCCAGGCACCTACGTGTGGCTTCGTGAGATAAGGGAATATACAGGACAGCTTTCATGAACATACAAGCCATTCGCTGAACTATAATAGACTATGTTTTTCTTATTTTACTTAAGTGAAATTGTATTTGGGAAATCTTAAATTTATTTCACAAGAATAATTTTATACAAGTATATATTTATTTTAGATTCAGCCTACCTTATGAAAATATGAAATAAACACAATCAAAGGCCAATTATGATGATTGACGATGATGATGATGAGTATATGAATTAAATTCTGTGAAGTTATTATACATAATGCATGCCAAAAATGCAAGCAGCACACTACGAAATGTCGCTGATATGACATTGTCAGTATGAGAGCAGATAGATTTTTTAAAATAATTAATTAGTTATAAAAAAACACTTTTTGGTGAAAATTATGTTTTTTAGAAAATATACCTCCTGTATAAACTTAAAAAGCAAAACCTTACCTAAGTAAAAATATTTCAACCAAATCGTTAAAGCCGTGTTCGAGATACACGAAATAAAAATTTAATTCAAAAATCCAAGAAATCATTAAACCGTGAGGGATTAAAATTATCAAAAATCAAAGGATTCATTAAAATCGATTGATAACTGCCGAAAATATAGCGTAACATATGTCTATCATATCTACACCTTAAAGCTACATAAAAAGAAATGGAATTTTTCCTCCATTTTTGACATCCGTCAAAAAAGGAACTGCAAGCTTTGAAAAAAACATCAAAAATTCTACAATTGTTAACGAATTGAAATTTTAAAAATTGTATCGAAATGTCGAATGACAGAGCAATATAATATGTCATGTCGTTGCCGTATGATTGTTAAATGTCATTTTGTCGCAGCCCCCTGATTGTGTGACGTTTTTTTTTTTCATCTTTTCATCAACTAAACCTCGGAAGTCATTTGCCTCATATAAAATTTTATATATAAGTCTATATGAATCAATAAAAATTACATATTTTAACTGAAAACCTGTGCTTTCCATCCATCAATAGATACATATACGAGTACATAATATGTATGTCGCAACCGAAACTCAAATCCGCAATAGCTTCCGACGTTGAAAATAAAACTCTGATCAACTATGCCGTATTTTTCTATTTGGTGACACTCAAAATTACCTTCATCTTTAATAATACAACCGGTTATAATTTTATTTTCCAACTTTTGTGGTTTTTGATTGTGGAACAAGTGAGAGCAGAATAATATTAATTATAAAGGAAAACTTTCATAAATATTTCAACTGGTACGGTACAAAGCTAATCCACGCTCATTTGGGAGGACGCTCATTTATATTTTGTATTTGGGGTTATGCTAATATTCTTGTTTTGTTGATTGTGAAATTATTTTATTATTAAATTTCTGATATGATTTGATAAAGTTTAGCACTAGTGTTTTTCGCTAATTAAATAGAAACAATCGCATTAAATCCTCTATTGAAGTGCTGTTGAAGAACTAAATGATTTTACATTGATACCTATAGGTAAGTTCTGCATATTAATTTCGTTTTTGCAACCAATTTTGAAGGCATTATAAAGTAAGAAATAACTAACCGAAGTTTTGCACTTGCAAAAGACATCTAATTAGATATTTTTGAGTCAGTGACAGCCAACGTAATGCAAAGACAAATGAACAATCCATTAAATATGAACACGCTTACTTTAATTATTATATGTATATAGCGTCCCCGCGACTTTGGTCATATGATATAAGGTATATATGGTATAAAGTACCTATGTATGGAATAAGGTAACTCGGTAACCATATATGTTAAAATAAAACTATCTTTTCGGACTTTTTCGATAGAGTCTGACTGACTGGGTCTCTCTCGTGATCATGGTTGCTGTAAAGCATTCGAAACGTGGGAACCAAAAATCCAAACAAATCCGCGAAAAAGGCCGAAAAGATAGTTTTATTTTAAAATTTCAAATATTCGCGTAAATCTTAGAAAGTATTATGTGAACCATATATGTATACATATCCATCTCCAATCTACATATTCGCCATAAAGTCTATTCAGTGCCTTCGTAGTTGAAGTCCAATCTAGATCAGTACCTACCGGTTTCAACCTACCACCTAGTTCCACCTAGTTTCGGGATTATCAACTACTTTTTCTGAGACCGATCTAAAAGCGTATATCTAAACAAATAGATCAACCGGTGTGAAATATAAAAAAATGCGTTCAGTATTTGATTTTGGCATAAATAAAGCGGTCTTTTATTACGTTAAATGTCGTACTTATCCCCGTTGATTTTCAACAATGTGTTAAATCAGATTAACACTTACTCTCTCGCATGGGTCGCTTTGTCACAGCACTGTTATCGAGATTGGAGAGTAACAATGTAATTTTAAATGTGTATACACCAACAAAAGAAATCAGGGATACGAATTGAAAAAAAGAAGCGGGGTCGATTTTATCAGTTATGTCGTAAGCTAAGGGTTACAGCGTGTTTTATACGAAAACTAGTGTTTTCTGTTTGGAAGTGTAAACGGTTTCACACCATGTATTTTAAAAGCTACAGAGGGGAAAATATTCGTTTGTATTTTGTATTTATTTATTTATTTAGGTTCACCAACAATTGTTTAGCCGATTTATATAATCAGTATACAATCTTTGATATTCTTGTAACAGTGTAACAATTACTTAAAGGTAAACTCCACATGCAAGTTTTTTATAATGGTAACACTATAAAGAAGTCAGTAAAAATAATGCCTAAATAACGTACACAAAAATTAACCAACTTAACAAAACTAAAATAGTCTAAACTTCCAATAAAGTTACATAATATATTTATGTAGGACAATATAAGTTATTATTAACAATATTTGCTTATAATATCTATCTTACCATACCAAAAAAAATAACATTAGATGGTTATTTTTTATACGATTAACAACAGATTTGTAAAATTTAGCAGCGGAATCATGATATGGATCGATGCTATCGCTACAAATGGCCTGTACCACCATACCATATCCTTAACTATGCTATTTTATTAGGTGAACTGTTCAACTATGTTTTACTTAAAACTTGAAGTCAGAAAAATTGATTTTAAGTAATTTTACTCTATTTGAAATAACATTAATTTTATTCATGTGAAAGTTTGTGAGTGATGAACTGTGATACAATTATGCAGAGTGGTATATATTTGTTATTCTTCACAATTCTCATAAGATTTGAGTGAAAATAAAAATGAAGATAGTTTCCATCCAAAAATAATACATAGGCTCGGCTTTTTGTCAAGGTACTACGTGAGTTGAACTGTAATTGGCGAAAGCTCATTTAATATTTATCTCAATCTACAATGATAATATTTTAAATAAAAACATTGGTAATTTTATATCCTTTATAAAAACTTAAAAAAAAAACGACTTCAAAAAAGGCACTAAAAAGTAAAAAATAACTGATTGGTACTTTTCATTTACCATAGGTATCTAATCAGATATTTTCGAATTCGGTGTGCTTTGATTTGTATCGGCTGGCACCGACTTTGAAAATATTTGTTAAAATTAATTTAGTTAAGGACTTTTTAGTAACATATATAAATAACCTAAGTTATAAATTAATATGTAATCATAAAGATTTTTCACAAATAACCCTTTAATTTTGACTGGATTCCAAATATAATGAGTTTTTTATGTTAAAATCAAAGTTGTTAATCAAATAAAGTAAATATGTAATATTATCATCATTATTACTACGTACGTGTTTTATTAAAGATAAACAGATCGTACGATGAAGATAATATATAAATCAACGTGCGTGCCTTGTTTATGTTCACATCCATCTCACTCCCCTAATTTAGGCGATATGCTTCCTGCGCATGTATTCAGCAAATTAATTTAAGACCCAGATTAATACAGTGGCCAATCAAAGCAAATTCTAAGACAATGAGGTAATTAATGTCCATAGATAACATATGTATTGTAACTTGTAAGTGTTATCTAAATTTACATTATTGTACTATAATCTAAAAAATCGGTCATGTGCGAGTCGAATTCGCACATGAAGGGTTCCGTACCATCGCCCATGTACTTTTTATTAATATGACTTTTACTCTATGTATGTAGTATATGTAAAAAAAATGTTTCTTGTCTTTTATTTCATTATTTATTGTTATAGCGGCAATAGAAATACTCTGTGAAAATTTCAACGCTCTACCTATTACGGTTCAAGTGTTAAAGCCCTCTGACAGACGGACGGACGGACGGCCGAACGGACGGAGGCATAGTAATAGGGTTCCATTCGCACCCTTCGGGTACGGAACTCTAAAAAAGTCCTAGCTACTATATATGTATACTAATAATAGATAGAAACAAGATATATTTATTCGTTTATAATCGATAAAATCTGAAACTAATGAAGCGATTTTTATGATTCTTTTATCATTAGAAAGCTACATTATTATCCAAAAGTAATATAGGCTATTCTATTTTAGTAGCAATCATTTCGCAACCTTTTAAAATTGGGAAAGTTGATAGTAACTTATCCATAACTCAACGCAAATTCTCATTTTGATTGTCTTTTTTCTTACGTCTACCAATCAATCGAGAAGGTTAGGTACTGATATAAAATGTATATATATATATATATATATATATATATATATATATATATATATATATATATATATATATATCATTAGTCCCTTGGGCTGCGTGAGCTACGTGAAGCCAGGTTTTTTTGCTTTAACAAAATTATTAGAAAGTATGTATACTCGTACAATAATCTTTATAAATCAAATAACCTAACTAACATTATAAATGTAAAAATATTACCTACTGACGCCGCTACGCTACAATCAATCAAGATGAAATTTGACATGCACGTAGCTTAGGGTATGGAAAAGATATGTTACTTTTTAATATATAAAGCTTTTTGACTTATTTCAAAATGGAGGAGGTACCTACTTAACTCAGGTGTTTTTTTTTTTGCGTATTGTTTGTATTTTTTTTCCTTTATTAATGATGATAAATTGAAAGTTTTACATTTTATTTAAATATATATATTTAAAATTAAAAACCACTAAGGTTAATGTAATGCTACGAGTACATATAATAAAATTCTAACTGAGTCGAATCTGTACATAAAATATTTTTAGGAAAATCTTATTGAAATAGACATTATTGATAGTAACTTACAGAGGCCGAAAATTCTATAGTTTCTAGATTGTCTTTTTTCTTACGTCTACCAATCAATCGAGAAGGTCTAGGTACCGATCAATGCAAATAACCACTATTATATATATATATATATATATATATATTGGTATATGATAGTTGGTATGTCATCAGCATTGGGATACTTTGTGAGCTACGTGAAGCCATTTTTTGCTTTAACAAAATTATTAGAAAGTATGTATACCTACACTAAAGTGCAGTACGAATGTAATAAAATAAAGAAATTATATAAAAAAAATGTTCTATGTAGACAAAAGACGTGATATCTGTACACAGATGTCTGGAATTGTTCGTGTGATGAGCTACTTTCTGTGATGTTAAATGTTTTACGTTTAAACTTTGAATGTATTCTAAGGAGAAAAACTATAAAACATTATTTACCGATAGTATTTTCTGTTAACAATTAATAAATGAAATACGTTATGTTCCCATATTAAAAAAAAATTAAAGATTTTAAATTAGAAGATTAAGAAAAAATAGAAAAAATAAATAATTTAATTTAATTTGCGCAAAGAGCTGAGAGCTGAGCTTTTAGTTATAAAACAAGAAAATTTTGTTTTAAAGTAATAAACAGAGAGCCGAAAGCAGTGCTATGTAATGCTACATATAATAAATAAGTAATCTGAACCTACGAATCTGTACATATTGTCTTTATACGTCGTCAGAGATAGAGCATATGGCAATTACGGGAAAATGGAATACTACAAATACCAGATTATCTTAGGAATTCGCGCTTTCTCTTAATGAGAAACTATAAACGCCACCTGAACTATCTTAAAACTAACTATTTTATCTTTAGATTTTATCGGGGTAGCATATAGGATACTTTTTACGGGGGGAAAATATCTCATCTCGGGTAGAAATCTACACTATATATATACGAATGTAATAAAATAAATATATATATATATATATACATAAAATGTTCTATGCCGTATATATATATATATATATATCTGTACACAGATGTCTGGAATTGTTCGTGTGATGAGCAACTATACGAACATCATCTTTGGTGGTTACTCATTAAAACTTGTGAATGTTATTCAGGGCTCAAATAATAAAGTATTCAGTGCTCAATACACAATTAATCAGGGAAGTCACAATGTTATAAACTTGAAACGGTAATTCTAATGATTTTAGAGCTAGCGGGTTCACAGTCACCGATCATCGACTTAATACAATATGCGCAAAGAGTTGAGAGCTGAGCTTTCTAGTTATCCAAAACAAGAAAATTTTGTTACTAAGCCACGTAATAAACAGAATGAATGTCGTGATGAGCGTTCTCGACCCGTTCGAAAACTAAATCTCTGCTCTAAATTCAAGTAATAACTTTAAGAACCTACCAACGTCATATTGTAATTAAAGAACATAGATAGAGCTAAACAATAATAAGGTTTCATAATTCAGAAAAAGGCTTAATTAAAGTACCTCCTCCGTCTATATATATATATATATATATATATATATATATATATATATATATATATATATATATATATATATATATATATATATGTATAATTATTCAGCTCCTCAGAGTCGTAACTTGACGTTATATAGCCTACAATCTTCCTCAATAAATCGGATATAAAAAATTTTCAAAATAGTCTGGTTGTTTTAGAGATTAACGCGTTTACATTGATGAAAAAACTCTTCGGTGCTATTATATTAGTATACAGAGAAATAAAGAGGCCACGGAAAGAAACTCTACGGAGAGACTCTAAGAAAATATTCCTTTGAAGGGGACTTCCTCAGCCTTTTTATTTTTAACCCACGCAAAAAGAGAAGTGTTATAAGTTTAACGTGTGTATCTATGTATTTATGCGTCTGTCTGTGGCTTCTTAACGCTCAAACGGACGAACCGATTTTAATTTAGTTTGTTTTGTTTGAAAGGCGACTTGATCGAGAGTGATCTAGGTATAAATGAAAAAAATGCGTAACGCCTTTAGCAGGCTATCACCTTTTTCTAGACGGTAAAAGGATACGAGCAATTTCCACACATCTAATCGATTCGAAACTTGCTATACCGTTATATCAATAACATTGCAACGATATGGTAACCATGGCCTAACGCTGCAGCGTCACTTAAAATCTGCAAATTCATAACTCTTTACTAAAATAAAAAAAAAGGAAAATTGGTTAAAAACTTTAAATAACACACCTAGGTGTTTTTTTTTTAATTTTAATTTAATTTCTTGTTAGCCAATAATCTACCAAACATTAATAGTCAAATCATCAAGCTATGTTTGTTTAATAAAAAAAAATCACTCTATAAATAAATAAGCTAGAAATCAATCGCAAAACGTTCACTCAAATAAAAAAAATGTTAATAGTTATATTTTATTAATAGTATCGAAACGGAGCGACGAGTTGGCGTGATTTTTTGTGTGGAGATAGTTGGAGGGCTGGAGAGTGACATAGACTAATTTTTACCGCGGGAGATTATCTAATTCCCACGGAAAAACACGTTATAATACAATCTAAAAAAATACTTACAATCAGAATTACTTGAAATTTGGATTAATGCTCTTTAAAAAAATCAAATAAATGCATGTCTTAGCATTTTTCGAAACTCACCCTACAAGGGGGTAAAATAGGGGATGAAAGTTTGTATGAAGCTACCTTTTTAGAGACTTTTTTGTAGTTTTTAGTATTATTATATATTTTATACAGAAGCAACTCATATAAAAATGATAAAAGCAACAGTTACTTTTTCATTATGCCTGTTACCATCACGCTATTCATTATCACTGATGCTTATAATAGTTCTGGAAACAACTTCTCAGAACTACTCAACACGAGAGCATAGCAAAATATTAAATACCTCAAGGAAATCTGTATCACGTCTTTTTTATTAAGTTACCATTTATGTACAAAATAGAATAGTTATACGATATAGTTAAATATACTAATAAATTATCTTATAATATTATATGAGCAATTATTGTATAAATATATACATATATTTCGTGTATCTCGGAAACTGCTCTAACCATTTGTAACAAATTTTGCATTTACATAAGGTTTTGTTTTTTAAGTTTATCTTTGTACGTGTGCTTTCTGAAAAAAACGCAATTTTTATATGTATTTCGAAAAACGCCGTGCAAAGCTTGGCCGCCTAGGTACTTATAATAATTTAAACAATATAATTTATATATCTACGGCATTAAAGTTTCATACGTATAATAACTCGATAAAAATCGTTAAAAACAATGCTAAGTTATATTCCAACCGATCCAAAAGACTCGAACATACCATATAAGCGCCTGGTTTTACGCGCTATTTGAAAAGCAGGTCATATTTATTGATTGTACTAAATAGAAATGCACAAGTGAGCAAGGCTGCGGGCATAGGCTAGTATAAATATATACTTTGTATAATGTATAAATTATTGTCCAATTTTTTAAGTTGGAAGACCGTGATCTGTTCAGGTTTTTTAAGATGCATTGCCATTTCGCGATTGGCCAATTTAACAGCAGCCATATTGTTTAACACTAGTCGTTAAATAATTTGCCTAAGAAAACTAAGGATGTCAGCTTCTTCGTATTCACATATGGGCAAGCAACCCATTAAGAACGAAATTAAGGATTCGTAAAAGGCAACTCTATAATACCCCGATCTGAATAACGATGTGGCGAAGTGTTTATTTGGGAATATTGATCAATACCTTACAATATTTGCCTTTGATTGTGAGCCAACTTCCTACACGGCATATCGTGATAATGCTCATAAATAGTAATCCGCCAAATCACAAAATGGCGGCATATTACGAAAAACCTAAGCATATTGTTCAATTTATATAAGAATCCAGAATAATTCCTAGGAAATAAAAGTATAGAACAGAGAAAATTAGAGAAATAAGGTTTTCAAGGGAGCTTATAAAGGAAAAAGGCATAACAATGAACATAGGTATAAGAACAGTTGTTACCACCGTACCTTATTAGACGCTGGCTATTGTTCACTTAGCGTTCCTGCCTTTTGCGGTTTCTCTTTGGCCACATGTTGCAGTGAATTTGCGCCTTACAATTAAAAAGGGGTTTTGCTCACAAAATAAGCTTTAACTGGACCCAGTTATGCAAAAAACAGCCATGTGCGTAAAAGTACCAACAGAGTTATAAGCACTTTAATATAAAAAATAAAATAATTATAAAAAATAAACAATACTTATATAAATATTGTTCAATTTTAAAATAACCAGAAAAAAAAAGATAACCTAAGTGCTCTACTATCGACAGAAAAATGCTTATAGCTCTATTGGTACTTTTACGCACATGGCTGTTTTTTGCATAACTGGGTCCAACTATACATTACTTGAAACGAAATATAGCATTTAATATCTAAGCAGTTCGACCTCAAAGTTTGACACATTAAATTACTGGAAAGACACAAGAAGTCACGTATACATGAGCTCGTATGAATAATTTGTGTCGCTATAATATTATAGACATGTATATGTACATATATTTGCGGTTACATTTCAAACAAAGGATAATTAGTTTCATCATGTACCAAGGATTTGTGTTTTGACTAACATCCAACTCTATTATATACAAATAATTAACGAAATAATATACCGAAATGCATTCATTAATTAAAAATATTTGAATTTGAAATGAAGTAATGGAATTTTGCTTCCATTTTATAGAAAATTACGCCTGAAATTAGAAACTTGTGTAAGATATTGAGTTAAATAGAATTAATGCTTTATAGGTATGTTTAGAAAATATTCGTTCATTAATACCATTTCGACGTCTATCTAATTAATTATCTTTTAAAGGGTAATTTTAGTCGAAAACGTCTTTTGTTTGTTTTTATAAACAAAGGACTTGTTAAATGTTATTTTAATCTTACAATATTATTTTCTTGGGTAGGCTTTGTTTAACAATAGTTTATACTAAACTAAAATATACCTATTGTTAGCATTTTATGATGTACATACAATACGCATGACGTGTCCTACATTTTTCAATATACTTTCAATATAACACTGGGATGACGGCGCTAACTAATCAGAGGCTGTCATCTCCCTCTTTAATTATGTCGCTTTTAAGTAGAGCTTACCTTATTCTATTAAAATATGACAAAATGTAGGACGTTTATAGTTTAATAACTTGATCCTTTATAATCTATACATATCATAAAGTTGTAACTAAGCCAAATCTGTACATTAAATATTTTTAGGAAAATCTTATTGAAATATATATTATTATCGATACAGGGGCCGAATCTATAGTTTTTAGAATTTTTGTCTGTCTGTCTGTTACCGCATCACAGAAAAACCACTAGAGAGATTTTGATACAATTTGGTATGGTGATAGCTGATTATCCGGGTCAACATATAGGACACTTTTAACCGCGGGAAAATATCTCATTTTTGAGAAAAAATACAAAAACTGCAATGTAAGAGTATACTAATATGTAAATCCTAAGAATTTGGTTTTTGGTCATCTGAACGCGGGCGGAGCCGGGGGCAATGCTAGTTAATTATAATATACAAGGTTGGACCTAAAAATAGGATGAAGTATATTACGCAAAGAACAACTTTTCAAGTAGTTCAATCTTAAAAATTCATTATGTTTGTTTCTCAAAGTAACTTTTTATGTCATTTGTTTGAGAAAAATATTTTATGACTTTATTAAAAAACAAACCTCGCTTCCATATAATATAAAGTATAACTTAGTTTATGCTGTAATTTTTGATATATTACTTTAAGCCGGTACATTATTATCTTTTAATAAATTATCACACATATTGCGTAATATCCATACGAATAATAATTTTTAAACATTACTAGTATTACAAGAAAGTATTTATATATTACTAGCATTGCCCGCGGCTCCGCCCGCGTTCAGATGACCAAAAACCAAATTCTTAGGTTTTACATATTATTAGTATACTTTTACGAGATATTTATCCGCGTTATAAAGTATCCTATATATTGACCCGGATAATCAGTGGTTTCTCTGTGATGCGGTAAAAGACAGACAGACAGACAAAAATTCTAAAAACTATAGATTCGGCCTCTGTATCGATTATAATGTTTATTTCAATAAGATTCTCCAAAAAATATTTAATCTACAGATTCGGCTTAGTTACAATTTTATTATATGTATAGACTAGTGACTTACCCTCGCTTCGCTCTGGCGCGTCTCTAGGTACGTACTATACGTGTATAGCGTTATTTCGTTTTTCTATAATACATTATTTTCATATAACTTTATTAATTTACACAGCACACGCCAATAAAGCTCCCAATCGGCACAATTTTTTCCGACATCTTCACCAATCATCGTCATATTTCATCCAATTTACACAAAACCTTATTGTATTATACACTTAAACCTTCCTCATGGATCATTCCATCTATTGGTGAAAATTATATGAAAATCCGTTTAGTAGTTTTTGACTTTATCGCGTTCAGACAGACAGACAGTCAGACGCAGGGGGGGCTTTATTTTATAATATGTATAGTATACTATAGATTTACCCTTTATTAAAATTATTTGGTTATTTTTACGGTACCTAAGCCGGCTGTTAATAAAATTTTTGCTTGTCTATTTGTACTAGTTAATGTTCACATAAAATGAATCAGGTAAAAGATCAAGTATCCCAGAAAAGAAGATCGACGTAATTAATTTTCACTGACAGGTAGAGGACTTACAAATTTGACAGTTATATTATAATTCTTTTTTATGTAATACGCAAACGGACCAGCAAACTAAAGCTAGTTCTAAATAAATATAAATATTACATGAAAAGTTCTCAATGAAACATGTGCCAAAGCTAAATTATAAAAAGAAAGAGCGCTGGTTGAATTAAATACTTGCCAAATGGTAAATTATTTCAAGTAAACATTTTAAAAAGGAACAAGTCTTTGTAAAGCCCATTAGAGCTGAACGATATGCGAATATAGGTCGTTCGTTCGTTGCCAAAACTCCGAGGGAGAAAGACGCTCGCCACATCGGCGCCGTCGAGGACAAACTGTTTTGCCCACATTGTCCTATTTCTGCTGCCAAAAAGATCTTTACATGCCCTAACATTTTGCAGGCCTACAATTTTATAATATCTTTAAAATATATATACAACGGTTAACTTAAAGTAACATAGATAGTAAATATTTTTAAAAAACCTGAAGGCGGTCCGGGATCTCTCGATGTTAAATAAAATTTGTAATACACATTCTTATTTGAAAAAACTAAAAAATCTTACTAAAAGGAGGCATTTCATCTATAATTTGCGAATTTGTTGGATAACTTAGTGAAATAAGAAGGTTTATTAGAAATTTCCAAATAATAAAAAATTAAACACGGCGTTAACTTTCATAAAATTTCAAACCACGGATAACGATTGGTTACTTTAAAATTTTTAAAATAATAAGCTTATAAGACATTTAGGAATTATAACAAATTATCTGCTCATCCAGATCCGTTCAGCCGTTCTGGCGTGAAAGAAAAGAATAACAAACATCCATACTGACAAACTTTCAAATCTATACATATAATAAAATTGTAACCAAGCCGAATATGTACATTATATATTTTTTGGAAAATCTTACTGAAATAAATATTATTATCGATACAGAGACCGAATCTATAGTTTTTAGAATTTTTGTCTGTTTGTCTGTCTGTCTGTTACCACATCACAGAAAAACCACTGGAGGGATTTTGATGAAATTTGGTATGGTGATAGCTGGTTATCCGGGTCAACATATAAGATACTTTCTACCGCGGGAAAATATCTCATTTCTGAGAAAAGATACAAAAACTGCAATGTAAGAGTATACTAATATGTAAAACCTAAGAATTTGGTTTTTGGTCAGGGGTGAGGATTCACGTGATTGCGTTTGCATATTTCAACGGATATGTGCTCACTTTCGCTCAACACGGGGCAATATTGTATGAGAGAGGAAATTTTATTATCATTTATGCTGCAGTTAGCATGTAGGCATGGAGTTGAAACAACTAATAGGATTATGGGTTATTTCAAAAGCATTTTATCGTTTTACGAAGTACGTGTTATGTACTTATTTACTGATATAATAAACTGTAATATATATAAACTTGTATTAAAAATAAATATATTATCTATACATATAATAAAATTGTAACTAAGCCGAATCTGTACTGTGTATTAAATATTTTTTTGGAAAATCTTATTAAAATAGACATTATTTTCGATACAGAGGCCGAATCAATAGTTTTTAGAATTTTTGTCTGTCTGTCTGACTGTTACCGCATCACGGTAAAACCACTGGAGGGATTTTGATGGAATTTAGTATGGCGATAGCTGGTTATCCGGGTCAACATATAGGATACTTTTTAACGCGGAAAAATGTCTCATTTCTAAGAAAAAAATACAAAAACTGCAATGTAAAAGTATACTAATATGTAAAACCTAAGAATTTGGTTTTTGGTCATCTGAATGAGGGCGGAGCCGCACGCAATGCTAGTATAAAATATATTTCTATTTGAAAATAATAATTTTAAAAGAGTCATTTAATTGCAAAAGTTAACAGTGTTATTTATTAGGGGCTTCGATTAAAACATCATTGTTACATTAAAATATACCCTGTATACGACAGTGTTCTTTAAGAAAGTTTTATTCAAACTTCTATCGAAAGAGAACCATAATAATGAGAAGAGTTTTCAAAAGTTTTTATTGAAGCTTCGGTCCAATAAGATGTGAAAAGCCCAAGTAATAAATATATTTTATTTATATAATGTAATATTTTATACTAATAGAAAAATTTAGACTATTTTATTAAATTTAAGTGATTTTTTTGTTTCATTTACACCCTGACTCTTACGAAACTGAATATATAATAGACATATATACATCCTTATATGTATATAATAAAATTCCGAGTCATATATGTGTAGGTACATGTAAATATTTTTTGGAAAATCTTATTGAAATAGTCGTTATTATCGATACAGAGGCCGAATCTATAGTTTTTAGAATTTCTGTATGTCTGTCTGTCTATTTGTATGTCTGTCTGTCTGGGAATGCATCACGAGAAAAAGTAATGGACAGATTTTGATGAAATTCGGTATGATGATAGCTGGTTATCCGGGTCAACATATAGGATACTTTTTACTGCGGGAAAATATCTCATCTCTGAGAAATCTATAATTTGAAGTAGTAAAATATCTTTTATCTTTTTTACCTTTTAAGCCCGTAAAATAAAAGATATTTATTAAAATTTTCTATATTGTAGAGTCTAAGCAATTACTATAAAAAATAATATTACTATTGACTTAGTCTCGAATTAGGAAATGACATCTTCAAGGCCTCCTATATAAAGCCTCCTACATAAGCTCCTATATAAATCCAAATTTCCTGTTCTCTAGCTGCAAAGTACATGTAAATAGACAAACCATATATAGAAAAAGGTGTTTTAAAAAACTAAACTAACTACCCTTAAGTATCGAGGTGAAACTATTTGTTAGATTTTATTATTAGTATTATTAAATTTAATTGTATTCATAAATAAAAAAAAAACTAATTACTATGGATTATTGATCTGAAATAAATACTTATTATGTGTATTATTTAAAAAAAGATATGTTATAGATTAAAAACAAATTAAAAATATCTTTTAAATAATTAATATCTTTGCTATTTGAACCCTGTATCATGAAATTATCTGTACAATTATATCAGTATTGACTATTGATACTTGTCAATTATACTGATCGTTACAGTTACAGCTAAGCTCATTTAAGCTAATTGCCAATCAAAATGATGCACCGTGATAGAATGGTATTTATTGCGTTTTATATTTAATGTATTCTATCGTTTTCAATCAATTAATCAGCTACAATAATGATTGTTTGAACAATCATTATTTTAAACTAGCGGCTCACCCTTGCTTCGCTCGGGTTTGCCTCTAGAAAAACAAAAAAAATCTATCCCTCGGGAACCGTGCATTTTTTCGGGATAAAAAGTATTACTATAGCCTATGTATTATTCCAGATTATAATCTATCACTGTGCCAAATTTCATCCAGATCCGTTTAGCCGTTCTGGCATGAAAGAGTAACAATATCCATACATACAAACTTTCACATTTATAATATTAGTATAGATAGTATAGACTCATCTATTATTGACAGTTTTAGCATCCGATTCTTCTCGCTCTTATCCAAAAATATATAGCCCTAAAAATGTAAATTACGAAATATTTAAAGTCAAAAAATATTATTTGTATCTTTATCATTTTAAAATTTAAAAGATAATGTTAGCAACCTTAAATTTTAAACCACCTTCAAAAAAGGAGGAAGTTCTCAATTTGGATGTTTGTTGCCTCAGAACTCTGTCACTTATTAACACAACTGCATCGGCTGGGACTGACTTCGAAAATATCTGATTAGGTATACCTATAATCTATATAGTAAATAAAATTTACCGTTCAGTTATTTTTTACTTTTTATTGAATAAGCCAATAGCTTTATAGGTTGAATTTTAATTATCAGCTAAAAGTTATCCATCGACCAAATCCATAACCTGTCTGAATAAAAACTAAAAATTAAGCAAACAATTTTATTTATGTTATTACATTTATTTTTTATGTTGTATTTTATCCTATAAATAATTTTTATTTGACAATTGAAACGTCGACCTTACGATAATAAAATAATATTTTCGCAGAGTCGTTGTAAAAAGTATGTATCACGTTATATATGACGTTCAGCGGATATTTTATTCAATGAATATTTAACGGAACTGAAACACATGGACGTAAAACGCTTCAGTAAGTTTTGCGAGTTTTATGAAACGCTATGTTACACCTCGCACTTTACTTGCGGAAAGAATACGTAGTATAATAGTGATTATTGTATTCAGCCCTTTTTACCGTCCCACTGCTGGGCACGGGCCTCCCTTCAATACGAGGGGGATCAGGGCATAGTCCACCACGCTGGCCAAGTGTGGGTGGGCGGACTTCACAAGTCTTTCGAAAACTTGCTAGGTTCTCTCAGACATGCAGGTTTCCTCGCGATGTTTTTCCTTCACCGTAAGGCAAGTGGTAATCATGTTAGAAATGATTCGTACATGAAAATATCAGAGGTGCGAGACCCGGGGTTTGAACCCGCTTCACTCGGTGTCCCACGCGAGCGCGTTACCACTGGGCTACCACTGCCCAGTGACTTGTGAGTTGGGACTTTAGTGACTATTAATGTATACTAATGTTCGTCCAGTGTTCAAAATTTTATTAGAATATTTTTTTATTGATCAATGACTACTAAACAAAAAAAAGAGGAGGTTGACAAACAGAGGAGAAAAAGTTGCTGAACTGTTTTCTCTTTGCCTTTTTTATGATATTTTATGTTTCTGAGCCATTATTTTGTTATAGAGTATGAAAAATTAAATATTTTTGTCATCTTGGACATCATATTTTCACAGTAATGAAAGAAAAAAGAAGTTTTTCTTGACATACCCTAATACATATGGTATACATATATATAACAATTTAGCCGTTTTCACATCCCACTGATTGGCACAGGCCTTCCTTCAAACGAAGGGGATAAGCCCATAATAATTGCCGATAGCCGAAAATGAGTTGGCGGACTAAACATATTCTTCGGAAAGCTAGTTAGGTTCACTCAGACACGCAGATTTCCTCATGACGTTTTCTTTTACCATATAAGTAAAGGATGAGCATGTTGAAAGAAAGGTGTGCAAATCTACCCTCTTGAACTGTGAAAATCGGTTTAAGCCCAAAGTGGGTTTTTTTAATCAAGCGTGTTACTAAAATATTAGCCATCACTGCTACTATGCAGCATATAGTCTCTCACCATCTTAAATACTGTGCCAAAAATCGAGATAAGTTTACTCGTTTGGGATATATCAGACAAAATAATAATAATTAGAGGAAAGGATAATGGGTTAGGTTATTAGGTTATATAAATAAAATAAACGTATCGTTAACCTGTCGGGATCAATGACTGGATGTTATTTTGGTAACCTTTAAGCCAAAGATCACCTTTAGCAAATAGATACATTGGTCTATTTAGATGTCAAGGTAGCAAGGTATATGAACAAAAAAGGAAATTATTATATTTTGACGATTTCATTGTTGCATTATATTTAAAATAGCCCAATCATTAATAAAATTTGCCACTGCTTTTAACCGATTTTTTTTTAAGTATTTTTTTATAAAATTACGAGTTCTATTACAAAGAAAATTATTTTTATTAATGCAAAGACAACATCCAGCGTAATGGCAGCAGGTGTGCAAATGAAAATATTATGCCTGATTCGTTGAAATACGCCATCAGCTGTGGTATTACGTAAACTATTAGGTAACTGTTGCAATTACTTGCGCTGGCTTACTGCAGATTCTCTTTGTAAAGATTATATTATATTAATTTTCTTATATTTAAATTAAATTTCTACATATCTATACATATAATAAAATTCTGAGTCGAATCTGTACATTAAATAGTTTTTGGAACATCTTATTGAAATAGTCATTATTATCGATACAGAAGCCGAATCTATCGACAGATTTTGATGAAATTTGGTAATATCTGGTTATCCGGGTCAACATAAAGGATACTTTTTACTGGAGGAAAATATCTCATCTCTGAGAAATCTATACTAAACATCAACCCTAGGGTGAGTCCGTAGTTTATTATAAGATCTTTAACAATAGAATGTGCTTAGGACAATTGCCTGATCCCACTCGTATTTAAAGGTTGCCCAGCAGTGGGACGTTAAAAAGGGCTGAATACAATTTAGCACTAAAACAGTCTTTTGTATTTCTTGCAAGGGAAATTAAAGAATTTGTATTGCAAAATAAATCTAAGTGCAATAGTATTCTTCATTAAGTAGGAAATAGAAACATATGGATTATAGATGTAGCCTAACTTATCTTACAATTTAATTAAGTACATTTATATACATACAAGTATAGCAATTAATTAAATTATTACGGAATATATATATTAGAAATATTATATTTTAACGTATATGTATGTATGATATAATATATATACATATATATATATATATATATATATATATATATATATATATATATATATATATACATAATAATAGTAAGATAATAAAGATAGGGGTATATACAATGTCTGAGGACTATTACATAAAGTAAGATAGCTTTATTTTATTACGTATGATACGATTTTTGTATCCAAATATTTCTCGTAGTTCCTATTGGATATAAAAGTAGGCAATTTCCTTAAACTTTCCCACTTCGTATCATTTTCTGCTTGTTAACTTAAACTAGTATTGGCATAACACCAAAGTTTTGTAACCAATATCTATCTACATTTGACCTGACTTTTATATAATATTAATAAGTACTCGTAATTCAAAAAATTTTTTCAATGACTGCCATCTTAGTAAATTCCTTTAATTTCCTTCAGTAACATTTATTTTATATTAGATACATTTTTTTTAATTTAATAAATTAATATACTGCCAATAGTGTAGTGGTAAAATTATAAACTTACCTATAGTTTAATATAATCACTTATAGAAAAATAAATGGTTGGATTGATTGTTTTTTCATCTTCTTAGATGCCTTGTTGCATTCAATTGCATGAAATAAAACGATGAAAGTTTTGGGAGTTATGTACGTACACTCATGTTTCAGACAGTGTAGTACTAGCATGTACACCGTGGCTTGCATCAATATCATGTACGGCTGTAGATCCGGAGGACTTGGGATCGAGTCCCGGGTTGGGTAAAGTTAGTTCTTAGATCTTTATTCCCAAAGTTATCAGTAGCAACTCGTACTGGTTTTAGATAAAATTAATAAACGTGTTTGCATACTTCATATTTATAATTCAAAATTGGAGACCGATAGACACTTATTCATTAGTTAATATATCATCATAATAGCGTATTCTATATATGAATATTGTGGTTAAAATGAACGTGATTCACATTTCAACAGAACCAATTAAACATAAAACTCCGAAACCAGATAATTAATTTACTATGTTAATTGAATTGTTACTTGCTGGTAAAAATATTACATTATGTGTAATTAAACACGACGTTCTGAACTTCACAACTGCAGGACTAACGAGCGGAAATATAATTAATATTAATCAATTTCATTATAATTGATAATTTTTTAATTGTTGTTAATTTTTTCGGTTGGATTTTAGTGGGTAGTACTGGCTTTTCTAGCCGGTGAGTTCGACACAACCACCTTTGTATATACAGGTGGAATGCATAAATACATTTCCCAACTTTAAAAACGAGGGTACCCAAACTTCAAATAAATTGGCTCGCAAATGTGAAAACTTCTATTTTTCGGCTTTACTTAGTAATCCGAAAAAAGAAAGCCATGTGCCGAAAGAGTTAAAATTTAATTTAACTACAATGATAATCCAATAAAGAGAATAAAAAACCTAAAAAAATCGTAATCTCTGAAACTTATCCCTACATATACCGCACGGCAGCATCTATCGATTCGTTTACCTGATAGTGCCAATTTACTTACTCAGGCTGTACACGTAACATATAGTCGCAGCTAATTTCTCTTTGATACGATCTTACCGACAAAATAACACTTTAGGAGTGTTTGCTATCGATAGACCAATCATTATCTGATCATTTGCCGGCGCCGTGTTGGGTACATTAGTATTCCAAAGGGCCTGCTTCGTATGGGCGACGGCATTCGCTTTGTGAGTGCACTGAACCTGATTTCTACAGCGATCCACGTATTAGCAAGGTTCCTTTCCATTCCTGACTTAGTTATCCTTTGTCGTGAAGTACACTTCAAATTTTAGGGGCAACTTGTGACATTTCTTTTGTAGATATAATTCGTAGATTTTTATTTTTTGTTCGATAGTAAAAAAGCAATGGTTTTATTTGTTGTGGTTAGGACAGCAGCTTAGATGTGATCAGAACTGAGCTTGAGTTGTTTGTAGCTTTCTCGAGAAGTAATTAATTACTCTCTTTGAATTAAGTTGATAATTCAAAAATGCATGTAAAAGTCTGTATGAATATTGTTTTTTTTTTGATGGATTAAAGATTGTTTTAGAAAAAATATATAGTGTTGATTTAAAATATTGAAAATTATCAATTTATATTGTATTACTACTGACACCTTCGCTTCGCTTGAGTTCGTCCCGAGGTACGTTTTATCGGTTAGTGATTCTCATGCAAAATAATCAGTTCAGAACTTTTCGAGCTGTTTTTTGGAGACCCTCCCAGATACTTATTCAGATTATTTATTATTATCATTATATATTTTATTCAGCAACATAATATTATTATCTCGCTTACTGAATACAGTTTGTGAGTAGGTCAATCAATATAAAGTTTCCATTTCCAATTTTGACTGTCTCGTTAGTCTAGTTACTGTCATACACTGTAGATCCGTAGCAGGAACTTTGGTAAGCTTGGAAGGTCGGACCAAGCAAATATATATAAGTTATTGTAGTTTTGTCAAATCTCAGTCTCTAATAGCATGTGGTGCCCGCCCGTGTTTCGTAGAATACGTCCAGCGGTCGCACCACCGCTTTAACTTTCACTGACCGGGGCGAATTTTCATTCAACCAGATTTAAAGGATTAAAGGAATTACATTGCAATACATTCTGCACACACACACGCACACGCGCATGCACACGCACGCACGCACACATTTATGCATTATAATAGCTTCTGTAGAAATCTCATTAAAATTGCCGTCGTGGCCAAAATTACTTACAAGGACTTTAAAAATTTTCAAAATTATAACGTTTTCTATTCTTTCGTAAATATCATGCGTCGTTTTCTATACTCTGTACTCGTTATTCTACGTTAGCTCCATTTTGTTAATACGAAAGTACTTAGCTAAAGTATGGAATGAATTATATTTTTAGCGAGTGGTTTTGAATAAACAAATATAAAGTTAAGTATAATGGATATTAAACACTCATGCAGTAGGTTTTACTATAAAGCTTGTTTCGTTCTTAATAGAAGCACTACACAGCTGCGAACTATCCTTTTTGTCAGTTTTTTAACATTCAAGTTTAACTCTTAGATATAAAGTCGTATGTTTATTTATTTAATGACCATTGACCATTTATTTATAACCATTTTTCGTAAAAGCTGAATGGATATATACAACACTAGCAGGCAGACTTTTTCCTGCCAGGGACTGACAAGTTTGGGCTATACGTAATTTTATGTAAGAAATCAAAAAATATAAAGAAAGAATTTGGTCGGATAGCTAAAAACAGAATCTTCATCTAAACGAAAGCGCCACTTACGGGCCCAACTATATCTAGGAACCGTCTAGGTAATCCCATACTATAACCTACCTCAAAATTAGCAAAACCGTTAACTCGTTCTTTAGAAGAAGAATTTAAGTTAAAACATTAACTTAACCAGAAAATCAACAGATTATTACTGTTTTATTATACTGCGTATTATTTAAAAATTAAGAATACAATTTTTACAGAGATTATTATTATATTATCATACTGATATGATCTGTGTTATTTTTTTTACGCATTTTTAAGTTCGTCTTATTAAAAAGGCTGAAACTTACGATAATATTACAAAGTTAAAAATAACAAAATTTCGGGACTGAAGTCCTATAACAGACAGTATATATCTTATTACTTACCACTAGCGTACTAATGCCGAAATGAAATTCGGATCTTTTATAAATTTCAAGAGAATAGTGCATTTACAAAGTTTATACAATAACATATACTTATAATCGAAAATCAGGACAGTACAATATTATTTCAAAATTAATCTTTATAACCTGAAAGCTGCGTTTTGTTACGTTCTTTTTTATACGTACAGCTGTTTTATTAATTACTATGGCTTCATTCTCTATTTTACCGACTTCAAAGTTAAAAACTATTTTTTACTCGATAATCTTCAATTAAAATCGATAAAATTTCGATATCGGTGCAATTTATTTATTTTTAAAAAGCAAGAACACATCCTTCTTCATGTCTTTGTCATTTATATAATTTTAGATAATAACAGTTAATATCCTATGTAAACAAAAGTTCCTGCTAATGTTACTTCAACACAGTATGGCACGCAAGCCGTATCTGATAATTTGAGTTTTAGAAGTCTGAATATAGAGGCTAATTAAGTAAGTAATTTAGATCTACGTGTAATGTTTTGCCCTCGCTATTCTAATTATAATATTATAAATGCGAAAGTTTGGATGGTTGTTTGTTACTCAATCACGTCAGAACGGCTGAACGAATCTAGATAAAATTTGGTACAGAGATAAATTAAAGTCTGGAATAGCAAATAAGTTACTTTTTATTCCGGAAAAATTTATGGTTATCGTGGGATAGATTTGTTTTCGTCTTTCATTAGGGACGAACCCGAGCGAAGCGAGTTTCTAGTATATTACAAACGTGTGTACATAAACTTTTTCAAAACAAGTCTTTGAAATTATGGCAAAAGTTTTACAATAATTTGTTACTTAAAGAGTTAAAGAACTAAACGAATAAACAGACAAAAAATTGTGACTTTGATTTATACTACTTTTGGATAATTGTAATTTAAATCGCTCCGATGCTAAAAGTTTATCTCCTAATTTCAAGTGCTTGGTAAATATTTTTTCACCGCCATTGTTTAGTTCCCAACTGATTTTAGAATCTGTTTTAGAATTTAAAATGTATTTCTACAAATATATTTCTTACCTTTTCGTTTTTTCAAAGAAATATTGTGTCTAAATCTACTTGTGGAGTGTGGACCTCTTATGCATATGCGCAGTTATGAACTGGTGAACATTTTCTAGGAAGAATTCATTTTTCAATATGAAATTAAAGAGTGTACCTACCACCTACTCTAAACAAATCTTGCAGTTTATCAGAGCGGCTGGGTTTAGTGGGTTAGGTACTATAGCTAATATGCAGTGATCACAATAGGCCAGTCATGGTCGTAGTGATACTTCATAGCTGCGACTCAGAAACAAGAGATAAGGCCTACTACGTAGGTAATTTTAGCAATGGGTTAATTTTATATACGACAAAGTCAAGTAGTTTTTAAGTAAAATAAGAGTCAAACAATTAAGACTGAAGAATTGAAACTTTTAAAAAATATGGCCATTACCATGGTATGTTTATGGATTTCAAAACAATTATTTTTATCACAGAACTGCGAGAAGTCGTGAGCGCTGGCATCCTTACGTGGTAGAAATCCAAGCAACTCGCACGAAACGCTTTATACGTTTCTGAAACGAACTGCTAAGGTGTGGAACACCCTTACAGCATCCGCGTTTCCTGCCACCTAAGATATAAGTACCTTCAAGGCAAGAGTGAATAGGCGTCTTCTAGGCAAGCGCGCTTCAACCTAGACATCATCAGTGCTTCCCAGCATTGATTGTCGTCAAGCGCAAACCTATCAAGCAATAAAAAAAACAATAAACAAACAAAAACAACCAAACAAATCTGCATCCAACTTGGAGGTCTTCTCAGGGTCTTGAAAAGTAATTATTTATCAAGTACTCTAGAAATGGAACTCTAGAATTCTTAGAATTTAATTCCCTAGATGTTTAAAAAAGTGACAAAGCAACTACTTAGTTTTAGATTACTTTACCATCTAACAATAAAACATATTTAAATAGAAAATGGTAAAGGTCACACGAATCCTATAAAGTATTATATATTTTCTTTATACGTCGTTAAAACTAATAAGTTTTGAATTTTGGAGAATATGGAACATGATATTCAGTGTTGTACAACTTTAACAGGATGAGTTATAAAGTGAAAGTTATAATGAAGGCAACTGAAGTTTTACGCACAGCTGCGAACGATAGCTACTTAGATGCTTAATATAGCTTAATTTGAGCGGATTGCCTTTAAAAATGTTACAGGGAAACCGAATGTGTCAAAGATTGTTTAGGTTCGATTCCCGTACCAACAAAATATACCTACCTAATACCTATATATATATATATATATATATATATATATATATATATATATATATATATATATATATATGTATATATATATATATATATATATATATATATATATATATATATATATATATATATATATATATATATATGGACAAAATTATTTGATTTTTTGAGATATACCGACCTACTTGTAAATAAAAAAACAAAAAGTTATTTATAATAATTTTATAATTGTTATAATTAGGTTATATTTCCATAATAAACGCAAACGTTTTTGGTTGGTACATTATACATATTCATATATTATATTTATGTAAAAACTATAGAATTACAAATTATTTTATTTACATGATTTAATCTAATTAATAATAAATTATTGTTTATCTCTTGTTCACAGTTCTACTCGCTACTAAAACGTAATGTAGTAGCAAATACGAGTCTTCAGCATAGGCAGATGACATTATTCGCACCCACCAACGAGGCGTTCCAGAGGTTTAGTGGAGAAAAGGACGACTCACTAGTTCTTTTTCATATATGTAAGTTATTTTTATACACTACATATTTATTTTGGCTTCATCCGTGTGATGTACTAGGTTGAACCAATTAAACTTTTACAGTATGGGTAATTCAAGACGCATTGCATTGAGCCCTTGCCGAGCAGTGGGACGTTAAAGAGTCGAATACATACATACATATACTATGTTTTTAATTTAAACTAAACTTTACAGAAAGAAAAAAAAGATACACTTAAATAATCTTTAGACAAAGTAAAAAAAAAACAATATAACTACCAACTTATTTTACAAGAATAAACTATAACATTACATACAGTATAAAAAATTTGCAATAAATATTTAATGCACACTCTACATCTTTTTTAATAATTGTACAGATAGATTTTTATAGCTTTATGCCACATTGATTTCATCTATTCAATCGTACAAATAGGATCCCAACACCTGGTAACTTGGACGCTTAAATATTTGTGTGACATTAGAACCCAGAATATATTGTCCTAAAATCTAGGTAAACACGGAAAAAAATGGCGTATATTGTTTCTACCTCGCAACTGTATTAGTTTAAAGAGAAATAAAATAATTTTCTTTGTATTAAAACGTGAACATAGAACTAATTATTATCTATAAAGATAAATAAAATAGAAGTGTCCGTTTGTAAGTCAAAATAACAGCTTTTTACTAAATACATGTGAAAATTTTGTAAGGTACTAATAAGAAAAAAATATTTTTTATATTTTTTATCTGTCTGTTCCGGCTAATCTCCAAAATGGCTGGACCGATTTTGACGGGATCCTCACTGGCAGATAGCTGATGTTATAAGGAGTAGCTTAGGCAATTCTTATTTTTGAAAAAGAATCAGGGTTCTTATCAAAAAAATTAAAACCTATGAAATTGTGGACAAAATTATACCTAGGGACGCATCTGAGCGAAGCAAGGATAAGTCACTAGTCATGATTAAATAATAATATTATAATAATCGAAAAGTGCCATAGAGGCGTATAAAAATTTAAGAATAAAAAATACTCGTACATTTACAGCGGATCTCAATAAATCTATCAATTTTTGGTTTTCTATATAATAATTTGACATTACCTCCATAAAAATTATGTTATATCCGCGGGAATACAATAGGTGCCTACACAAGTCTCAATGTTACTTACCAATATTCCAATATTTGCTTGCGACATCATTTATTTATATACATACATATGTATATAATTGCTCTACTCCTAAGAGTCTTGACGTGATGACGGATAGACTATAATCCCAAATTTATTAGCTTTAAGTTACAAAAAAGATTATTAAAATCGATTTAGTGGTTCCAGTAATTAACACGCTCAAACAAGCTTAACGCACAAAAAACAACCTTAAACTTTATACATTAGTACTGATACCAAATGGCTGTTTTGGAATATTATATATTCAAACAATATTAAAGGCATTATCTTAATTAATCCAAACTAATTCAAGTGGCTTGAGATTAGTTTCGATGTTAGTGTACCATTCGCAATAAAGCTTTTACGCAGGCCTCATTGTAAGAAAGTTCTGTGGTCAAACAAACTTCCCTGGTCTTTATAACAATTTCACTTTATAAAGTCAGAGGTAGTTATGGTTAACTCTTGTTCCGCTGTATTTGACAAAGCAATTATTTTATAAGCTTTTATAAAAAAAAAAACAAAAGTTTTTTTTTTCTAAAGAACAAGTAATATTCTGCTTTGCTGGGTGGTTTTATTTTTTCATAAAACTATCTTTTCTATCTAAAATCTAAGAAAGAATTATGTTTTTTTTTCTATTTAGTGGCTAAGTTAACCACTTTGTATGGTATCTAGTACTGTAAATTGGATTATATACTCTTTCGATCTACTTCAATGAAATATATGTAGCTATTTTTAAAACGCTTTTACTAAATTCACTTGTAACTCTCTTACTACGAGTATATAACTAAATCTTCGAAATTGATTTTAGTTATTTAACTGTTGTATCGATTTCAAATTATCTGTAGGTATGTGAAATTGACAATATAATACTTTGTTACTATCTCGATAGTAACAAAGTATTATAGTACTATTCAGACAGAGTAAAAACTTCATAGATACATCCTTTTATACTGTCACCTATATGAATTCATATCATATCCTTGTGCTTTGATAAAACAAATATTTCGTCATAATGATTTAAAAAACTTTTTAACAAAAAAATAAAAACCGACTTCAAACAAAAGCACTAAAAAGTGAAAAATAACTGATTGGTAGTTTTCATTTACTATACATACCTAATCAAATATTTTCGAAGTCGGTGTGCTTTGGCTAAGTAATTAAAGCCTACCTATTAAATACATACCTAATCAAATATTTTTGAAATCGGTCCCAGCCCATACAAAGCAAAGCACACCGACTTCGAAAATATTTGATTAGGTATGTATAGTAAATGAAAACTACCAATCAGTTATTTTTCACTTTTTAGTGCTTTTGTTTGAAGTCGGTTTTTATTTTTTTGTTAAAAAGTTTTTATTTTTCCCTTTTTAGTGTAGACAGTAATAGCAAAGTAAGGATTCTAACGTGTTAGGCTTGTCAAATCAAACAAAATAAGCCCAAACTCAAAGTATCTACTATTAGCCGTTGAAGAGTTCCACCTATCCACCTTCTGGCCTTGCCATCAGATCAGGTCAACAACACCGAACCACTGTACTATCAACGGAAATAGAAATACTTGCAAAGTTTCAAGTCAATATGACAATTAGAAGTAGGGTAAATTCATCATTAGTTGTTTTTCCACCCTTAGGGGTGGTATTTTTTTTTTGAAATTTAAATGGGACCAATCTGGAAGTATACCCTTTCAAACAAAACAAAAATTGTCCAAATCGGTTAATAAATGACGGAGTTCTGAGGTAACAAACATAAAAAAAAAAAACATACAGTCGAATTGAGAACCTCCTCCTTTTTGAAGTCGGTTGAAAAGATTCAAAGCATACTCGTATATTTTTGCTTTGTTTTAGGTTATATTGAGATACTATCTCTTGGTTATTTATTCTCTTTCCCTATTTACCCCTCTAGGAATATGTCATGAACATAATCTATACTAATATTATTAACCAGTAAAATTTGTGAGTTTCTGAGTTTGTGACGTTGTAGGAGGTAATCTCTGGATGTACTGAACCGATTTAGATGAAATTTACTACGGAGATAGTTTGAGACCCTGGGAAGGACATAGGATACTTTTTATCCCGGAAATCATCCTTTAAAGGAGTGAATATGATGATGAAAGTTTGTATGGGGAGTCAAGCTAGGGACGAACCCGAGCGAAGCGAGGGTGAGTCGCTAGTATATAATACGTAGAGTTTTTAAAACACTATAAAATTTTCCTAAAGTCTTTTTTTATTGTTTACAGCGAATTTGGCAACGACTCTAACTAACCTGGATTTCTCAATATCATCGGAGCTCGACGGCAACCCACCTCTATGGATAACGCGACGTCGTGACGCCATGCACGACGATATTTACGTGAACAATGCCAAAGTTGACATCTCGAGGTCATATCAGGCAGTCAATGAAAATGGCAAGTTACAGGTAATTAGAAAAAGTTTTATGTGCCCTTTTTAATGATAATGTATTGAAATAATGAAATGATCTACTTAAAAATATTAAAAAATAACACATCCATATATTGCATATACTGTTAGTGCATTATGTAAATCCATTATCTATACATATAATAAAATTGTAACTAAGCCGAATCTGTACATTAATTTTTTTTTGGAAAATCTTATTGAAATAGACATTATTATCGATGCACAGGCCGAATCTATAGTTTTTAGAATTTTTGTCTGTCTGTCTGTTACCCCATCACGGAAATACCACTGGAGGGATTTTGATGTTTGGTATGGTGGTAGCGGGAAAATATCTCATTTCTGAGAAAAAATACAAAAACTGCAATGTAAGAGTATACTAATATGTAAAACCTAAGAATTTGGTTTTTGGTCATCTAAACGCGGGCGGAGCAGCGGGCAATGCTAGTAGCTAATATAATATTTGATATCATTACAATGACAGTTTAAATGAATAGAAATATAATTGAAAATTGAAAAAACTGACAAGAAAATTAATTTCGAGCGTTTCAGGCCTCTCTTTTGTGAGAAATATTAAAAGGTAAAGTCATCAACGATATTAAACAACGATGATTGAAATAATTAAATCAATATGGAAATGAAAATTCATATCCGATACAGTAATTTGAAGGTACTTTAACATCGATGCATATATTTTATCTCAAAAATGTTTCGTGTTTTAATTTCCTGTAGGCGATGTTGCTTACCATATCAATTTTAATCCTTTATCCTAATAAGGCAGAAAAGTATAAATGATGGATTTTTTTACAAGTTTTACTAGCAATAAACTAAAACAAATACATATGTTTCCCACGGGAACCGTACGTTTTTCCGGCATAAAATAATAACCTATGTGTTGTTCTATGTATGAGCTATATTATTGTAAAATTTCATTAATATCGATTCAGTAGTTTTTTCGTGAAAGAGTAACAAACATTCAGACATCCATATATCCTCACAAACTTTCGCATTTATATATTAGTAGGATAAATTTAAAACAACTTATATAATAATTACTAAAAACAGATATAAATTATAATATTGTAAAGCATTACCTTTATAAGTATCTAGTCGTATATCGGTATAGAAAATGATTTAAAAGTAATAAAATACTATTTTATTACAAGAGACAGAAATGGATTAATAAATATATTAATCTTTCTACAAATGAGGACATTTTCCAAACAAACTGACACTTTGACTGCTAAATTATGATCGAAAAGTTTTTGTTTTTTGTCTTTGTTTTGAATTTGTATTGGTTTTCTTTTGAATTCAAAAACACATCTTACAGTAAAAAGTTTTGTTCAAACAATTCAATCAATCTAAAACTTTTACCAATATTGATAAATTAATATATTACAATGACTGTCCTATGAAATGAAATTAAAAGCTTTTAATAATCAATAAATTTTAGTAATTAAAATGTTTTAATAATACGAAATGAATGTTATGTATTATATTACGTAAAGTTCATACAGTTCTTTAAAATAAATATGAGACACTAATATATTATAAGCAAAATTTGAGCGAAATTCTTTTAAAAATGTAATATATTCTCTATAATACTCCATTGTAACAATATCTGTGCATATAAGTGTTATGTATATACAGTTTAGGATACTTATGACCTAATGTACGTAGCAAAAACCGGTAAATAATAATATATAAATAATATAAAATAGCGACTTACCCTTTCTTCGCTCGGGTTCGCCTCTTGGAAAACAAAAACAAATTTTTCCGGGATAAAAAGTAGTCTATGTATTATTCCAGACTATAATCTATCTCTGCGCAAAATTTCATCCAGATCCGTTCAGCCATTCTGGCGTGAAACTGTAACAAACATACATCTATAATCACAAACTTTCACATTTATAAATGATAGTAAACAAAATTTTATCGCAAAGAGAAAATCCTGTAGCACTCGGCGATAATGCAGCTTTCTATTAGTGAAACAATTTTTAGAATTAGTGGTAGTCAAATCAGTAGTTTCAGAAATAACCACTCTAACAAACTCACAATTTTTACCTCTTTATAATCTATACTAATATTATAAATAAGAAAGATTTGTTTTCTTGTTTGTTTGTTCGTACCGAATAGCTCCGAGACTACTGAACCAATTTAGATGATTGGTAGACCCTAGAAAGGACCTAGGATAGTTTATATCCCGGAAATCATCCTTTAAGGGGATAAAACGGGGATAAAAGTATGTATGGAGAAGCAACCTAAGTTATAAAATAAATTAGTGTTATGTAATATAATATAACGGAAAGCACTCTCAGTATTTTAAAGCAAAGATTAATAAAGTAGTTCTTGCCCTGAAGTTATTTGCCCTAGAGCTTATTATGCATCTCCGTCGAATGAAACTTGTTTTCAACAACCATAATGCACAAGGTATCTATATACGTGTAAGTTTTAGTTAATGTTTAAAACAAAACTCATCTCAGCAAAAATTACTCCGTACTTAAATCTTCTTCGTTATTAAATAGCTATTTAGGGTCCTTTCACAAAAAGTAGTAAGATATTATATATATATACAATTAATGTGTTCTACATTAGAGTGTACAATTGTTCTCGGTATGTCGGTTAAACAAATTGTTATTCATAGTCTATATAGTATAGCTTTAAGTGAAAAAGATTGAATCAGTTTAAAAATTTTAGAGATTATCACTTACATACGAACTAAGAAAATAAATTTGACACTTTAAAATAGCATTTGATCCGTTTTTTTCTTAAAAGTTGCATCAAATTGCATTTTAATTACATGTCATTTACCTTACATTCAATATACTTATTTAATTATGTAACATATTTTTCAAAGAATATAATAATTATTATTTAGTTTTACACATATAAAATAAAACAATCTGAAAACACTACACTTTTCCCCAGGTCCTTCATGTGATTGATCAAGTACTGCAGCCTCTTCTCCCCCTAGGTCAGAGCTCCGTAGGATCGCCTGTATACAACCCCAACGCATACCAGTTTCTAGAGCACTCGGACGTGTTCAATATCGGACAACACCGCCTCAGGTAATACACGTTTTAGCTTTTAATAAAACTAACCGTTCATATCTCAATGGAGTACATTAAAACTCATAATTGCATTTCATTATTTGAATTGTCCCTTGTTTTAGATAATTTGGTCATTTCGCATTGTATAAAATAATGCAATGAACGTGTACAAATTATCATATTAAATAACAACAATTATAAAATATTTCTAAACTGAAATTTAGTAAACTTTATGGCAAAGAGTTATTCTGATAACAGGGTCTACGTTCTTTAAAAATAATCGTCGAACAATGAAAAGTACTTACAAACTACGATTAGATCTAGTAAAAATCCTTTAGTCAATATTCATTTTAAATGTGAAAATAGCACACTCTTAGGTTAGACTTACCGACTCAAGGGAGCAAAGTTGGTTTTTTTTTTTTGCGTCAAAGCTAAGAACACCATTATAACTCAGTATTGAGATAATTTTAAAATAGATGTTAATTCTGTTATACAGAATTGTTAGTTACAATATTGTTCCATGCATGTGTCCATATAAATATTTACACTGAGATAAACTCAAATCTAGGACGTCTATAATTTCTTACTATACCAATATCATTACCGCAATAAACAGTGATAGCATTTATTATTTACTTGGCTATTTCAAATGTGCAGCTACTGGATGTTTAGAGATTTGGTTTTAAACAGAATTTTCTGAATACGCTACGAGTGTATGCTATCAACGACGTTCACGAGTACAGAGGGATTCATCGAGATATGTAGAATTGAAACGTTTTTGTGCATTGTGCTACTATTGAATTGACAATCAGTTTTGCATTTTGGCGATATGTCCTTTTTGCAACATAAATTAGGTTATCTCGTTTATTTTCGTGTTCCTACATTGGATGTTGAATTACTTTCACAAAAGGGCGGTGGGTTTTTAATTTAGTTGAGCTCTTTTGTATGTGTTACGCGATATTTACAGCGATTGAGAACCAATTTTAATTCAATAAAAGGCAAATAAAATAACACATACCAGTATTCAATAATAATTATTAATGAAAAACGGTATTATTTAAAAAAATCAGCTGCTGTAATTACTATAAAGTTTAGTTGAAATGTCCATATATTATTATATTTCCATATTATTATGCAGAACAAATTTTGAAATCAGTTTTAAATAGTTTAGAAACATTGTTTGGTTTTTTCGAATTTATTACTCGTGGTTATCTGCGGTATAGAAAATATATTTTATTTCAAGTAAAGCGAAAAAATGAGATTATCGGTTTGTATGCTTTCTTCTTATTATAGTAAGTATTTATAAAAAAAAAACTTTTTTATTGTATTTTTCTGCTTCCATCTAAAGCGTCTGCCAGATTCTAAAATTAACATGGAATAACAGTCACGCTAACCATGTCAAACTGTCCATACTAATATTGTAAATCCACGCCTCAATGATTAAACAACTTTCGATGTTTGATAAGGACATGATTTCATCATGGGAACGGATACAACGGATATAGGCTGTCCCTTATCTTGACCGCATACACCACCCAAGCAAAATCGCGGACATAACCTAGTTTTATACTAATATAATAATATAAAATAATAATATAATCTGAAATCAACATTACAATTTTAAATTCATTCCATTAAGTTTTAACTTTGAAATTCATATAATTGTTATAAAATTTTAAGTTGAAAGATTCAAATAACAATTTCATTTGTGGTCCGTTTATTCTTCAAAAGCATAGCATATTAGTAGAGCGAGTTGATTTTTACTGTTTAGTTATTCCAGGCTACTAAGTTGCGCCTCTGATGCAAACTTTTATGACTGCGATTTTTCCACTTTAACGCTCCGTTATGGTAAAAAACCAACACTATTCAAATATTTGTTTTTTAAATTTACTATTGTGATATATTAAAATTCATAGTAAAATATTTCAATGATATATTTGCGCATTTTCATCTTTAAAATATGCATTATGATATATATACGAAAGTTATTTAAGTTTAATTAAGTAATAACTATTAAAACCACTAACTTGATTTTGATTTTGGATGTTGTCATAAAACTGTTTTTTTTTTTCAATTAATAGGATGGGATAAAAAATATTGCTTTAGCTATTCTTTTATGTTAGCAAACAGAAATTGTTATCCCGTGCTAATATCAAACTCCCAAACTTCGTCATAATACTCGTAGTTAGAGCGGAGTTAGGAAGTTGGCAGATTTTACAGATCATATTGGGACATTGAGCATGACGTCATTCCTGCGTGTTACAAATTCTCGTTCTACCGAGAAGATTTACAATTTATCGTGTGGGTTCATTATTTAAATCAACTGAACCCTAATTGAATGCGTACGTATATACAAAATTTTGTTTCTGTATCGTTGACTGTTGAGGAGATATCTATGTATACCCTAGCAGCATTCAGGCTATGGTGGACTTTAGAAGAGGCTGTTATAATCGACTAGATATACAAAATTTTGTATCTGTGCCATAGAGGAGATCTCTCATTTGGAAACAATCCTGGACGAAACAGCGAAGTCATGAGAACTTTAGAACAAGCTATAAAAATTGATTGCGTGTATAACATTTCATATCTAAACTGTTAACCGTTGATACCGATTGAACTGTTGATTGTTTTGTTTGGATACAATACTAAATAAATAATCAGGTCATAGTTATCTTAAGATTGATTATCACCGGAAATGAACCTACATGTACAACTCTATAGAGTAAGAAGAAGTTGTTCTAATTCAGCTTACAAGATGTGACCCATACATAAATATACCAACCAACAAACATTGTGAATTAAATAAAAATTTATAAATAGTAATTATTACCTTTGTTATAATATACTGTAAGTCCAAATTCCAAATTTCCAAATTTCTCTTTTGCAGATGATATAATATGTACAATATACATATGTACACAAATTGTATCATCATTGACAAGAGCCCTATAATCCTTATTTATAGAAGCCAAGTATACTTGTGATCCAATTTGTACCGCAGTTAGAAAGGTCAAGTAACAGAAGATATAAATTAACTTCTTTGTTATTTATTACTTCAAAAATTTTTGTAAATCTTAAAATACCTAGAATCAATAGTAGCCTAGTTACGCTTTATAATATCAGCTATCTGCCAGTAAAAGTTCCGTCAAAATCAGTCCAGCCGTTTCGAAGCTTAGCCGGAAAAAACAGACAGACAGACTGATGACAAAAATTTTAAAGATTGTGTTCTTAATAATTGTTTCTTAGTAACCTATATATTTACATATGCATTTACTAAAAAGCTGTTATTTTGACATTACAAACAGACACTTCAATTTTATTTATCTGCATAAATAACAAAAATACATATTAAGTGCTAGAATATTTTTATGATTATAAGAATCACATGTAACACCTACTCTCAGTATTGAACAGCATCGACTTATGATTTACTATTTTTTTTAGAACTACATTTTATACTTTTTTACTTCTCATCCAAATCTTCAATTAATTTTGGTCTAAAATCTTGAGTAATTGTCCCGTACATAATATGTCCAAAAAAGTAGTCAGAAAACTTTTCATCTAACTATGTTAAGTTTTTAGAAAGCATTTCGTGTTTTTTCACATACAGTAATCTCTTACCTTCATCCGTCCTTGTTGTAAATTGACAATTATATTATTACTAGTGAGCCCTTTCAACCCTCGCTTTACTCGGTGCATATGTGTTAATCCAGGTCATAGTCTATCAGTGTTTTCATCCAAATCCGTCCAGCTGTAAGAAGTAACAAAAATACACACACAAACATTTTTCATTTACAATTCTTAGTCGAATCTTTATAAATACTAGCGCTTCTCGGCTCCGCCCACGTATCTCAACTAGGTATTAGTAAATCTTTATAAATTTTACCTTATGTGTTACTCTAATGTAAAAACTATATTACTGTAAAGTTTCATCAAAATTCGTACATTTTTGCGTGAAAGAGTAAAAAAAGATTTATAATACCAGAAGGAGCGATAACTTTCAAAGTATCATTACAATGAATATTGGTTGAAAAAGAAATCTATAATTGTACAAGATTAAGCAAACTCATCGTAGAAAGATTTGCTGTATTTGAAATAAAATTTTTATACGACTCATGGTACAATATGCCTTGTAAAATGAATAAGCAGAGTTAGATGTCTTTTTAAATATTTCTAACATATTATTATTTCTTAATATTATTAACATATTATTTTATTTTTAAATACATACATACTAATATAAAAAATAATATGGTGCGGAACTCTGATGATGATGATGTATAACAATTAGTATTTATTAGCAGTAGTTTTCCATGCCCTTTTATCTTTAGCTACTGCTTCGACGTGGTTCCACGAAATTTCCACCCTGCTAAGGTCCTCCAGGTGTTAAATGGTCGACCAGGTCTTCTTCGAGCGGCAGGCTGCCATTGGAATGCCTCTTGTGCAGTATTTCCTTCCTCTCTTCACAAAATATGCCCGATACAGATTCACCTCCTTAGACTTTGTTTACAATATATTAACTTGCTAGTGGCTATACTTAAAACATACGAGACTGACAATAAAAAAATCTGATATTCAACTAATTTGTGTTAAGTCTAATACATAACAGTATTTACTCTTTACGTCATGAGGAGCTTAAACTTATGTAGAGTTCTTTTAAGGTTTCAGTAACGTACTTATGTTATGAAGTTTATTTTAGTTGTTATTTTTATTACGCAAGGCCTACTGTGTTATTATTAACATGGTTTTATTTTCATGGCCTTTAAATACATGTACAGCACTAGTTAATTAGGTTTAGATTTGTTTAGCTTACAACTTTAGAAAAGTACTGCAGTTAGCAGGTTGTGAAACCTTTAATAATTTTTATATGAATTTAATTTCATTTATAAATAATAATAGATTGTTTTGCTTTGCTTATTTTACATTTTGTAGAAATTTTATAATTAAAATTTGTTTATACCATTTAATAAGTATTAGCAATAAGATCCTACTGCTGGGCCTCTCTTCAACACAAGGGCTCCCCACGCTAGCCAAGTGCGCGTTGGTGGACTTCACATGTCTTTTGAAAATTTGCTATGTTGTCTTAGATATACAAATTTCCTGATGATAAGGTATATAAAACTCATCGTACCCATATGTGTATATATACCTACTAATATATAGTCTATCTATCCCGTACTAATTTCTAACCGTTAAAACGTACCTAGGAAAAAACTCGAGCGAAGAGAGGGTGTGTTGCTAGTCCCATAAAATTTCATTTGTCCTGATTCATTTTGGTTATATATAAAACAATAATTTTGTATGTTAATTAATCGGTATGGGCAAGTGCGATAACAGCATTACATATTCGTAGTTTAACTCTAATAATTTGTCCTGCATTAAATATAAATTATTAATGTAATTCATTTTAGTTCTGGTGATTTTATACTGATATAGAGCAATTTAACATCTCTCTTCAATAGCGTTTAGATGATTATAACATGATAAAATATTTCTGTCATTTCTAAAAATGGCAATATTTACATTGAATTTATACTACAAATTCATATTATTTTTTTAAAAGTATGTTCGAAGTTTAAAAGTGTATAGCTGCCACGATATTTCAAGAGCTATTTTGTTTTAAGAAACATGCTAAGCACAGCCCTAGAATGTCCCTAAAAACTCTCTATAAATGTAAAAATCGTCTTAGTAGGTATATTAGTAACATATTATGTTAAATAATACACACAAACATAAAAACTAAAATACCAAGTCAACTAGGTGACTGCAAGTATAAGACAGCTCTTGATAAAATTGTCATCAAATGGGGAACAGAGAAGATTCTTTGTGCTATTAAAAAAAAAATTTTTTTGCTTTTCAATTCTGGCAAATGTAACCACTAGCCGCCCTGAAAAGTACCGTTATGCAACATAAGGTAGACATTTAAAATATTTATAGCGTTTTGTTTATACGGGAGATGATTTATGAACATTTTGGGTCACTTTTAGACAGAAATTTTGAATTTATTATATTATCTGCTAAAAATACAATTTATTACTGAATACACTCCCTCAATTATTTCTAAATATTAAATTATGCTAATAACTGCTCTGTTAAAAAACTTATGATAATAATAATAAGCAATAATTTATTTCCAATCCTAACTTATATATTAATAAAAAGAAAAAGTATGTACTTAATTAGAGATAAAGTATGTGTTTTTTCACTGTTTAATGGTCCTGGATTGGAATCCCAAAATCCCAGATTGGGTGGGTATAGGGTTCCTAGCTAGCTAGCGTAAAAGAAGTACAAACTGACAAACTCACTTTCATATTAACAATAATATTAGATAAAGCTAATAATTATAACTTTATAATCATAAGAAATGAAAAGAAAATCGTAAAATATTTGTAATTACTACAATTGTTTAATCTACGTCGAGAAAATGCGAGTTGGTCCGTTGAGCAATGATTCTTTAATTAGATTTAGAAAAAATGTGTAAACTCATAAAATACTCGTTTGAGGGTTTGATAAATGAAACGATTGCTTTAACAGCTATTAAATATAGGATAGTGAATATGTGTACAAAAATATTTTGTACCAGTTTTGATTTTTCTCTTTTCCTATCTATATTTTACTAATCCAGACTTTGGACAAGTTAATTGGTATAGCAGTAGTTGTTTGGTTGATATTTATCATATATTTATAATATGTATGTATTAAAAAAAGTTATATATGTGTATTGTATCAACTATCTAGTATCCATACCACAAGTCTCGTAGCTCACTATGGAACTAGATGGTGCTATGTGTTAATGTAACAACATATTTATTTATATATTTTCATTTTATATAAAAAAAAACATCTATCCGTTCTTCCAATTTCAATTATAATGTTTGTCAAGACGACTTTGATACCGACTAACTCAGTTATAGGTCTGTGTTCTGACATAGCGACTCTGTAATAATTAATTTTTGGTATCCGGATAACGCAATAAAAGAGATGAGATTTTAAGTTTTTTTTTTAAATTACTAGGTACCTATAATGAATGAATAAAGTGTAAAAGTTTCGATCATTATATATTTTATTTTTGTTCATAAGTGAAATCTTCGCAGAAGATATCTCATTAATATTTATTTTGACGCAACTGCGACAAACCGATTAATATATTCTGGCAAAGTGGGATTATATTTGTATTGAAATAACTCACTGAGTTTCACATTTAAGATTACGCCATTACATGTTTATTAAACTTTGAATAAAAAATAACTTGTTCTACAACAATAGAAAATCAGAACATTCGACATTATGAAACTTACAGCAGAAACTTTGTTAAATATACAATACAAGGGCTTGAGGGTTGTTATTGTACTTTCATTACTTTTTAACTTTTTGTGAATATTGTGCTTTATAAATACCCAAAAAAACACAATTCCTGTCGTAATTTTTTCCTTAATTGCACCTATGTGTATGAATATACCAATAAATATATACTAATAATATTTATTCTAGATAATATGGTTTGGAGGTAGTGGTAGCCCAGTGGTATCGCCCTCGCTTGGGAAACCGCGTGAAGCGGGTTCAATTCTCGGGTCTCACACCTGTGATATTTTCATGTGCGAATCATATCCAACATGATTACCACTTTTCTTAACGGTGAAGGAAAACATCGTGAGGAAACCTGCATGTCTGAGAGAACCTAGCAAGTTTTCAAAACATATGTGAAGTCCGCCAACCTGCTCTTGGCCAGCGTGGTGGACTGTATCTCGATCTCCCTCGTACTGAAGGGAAGCCCGTGCCCAGCAGTGGGACGTTAAAAAGAGCTGAATACAAATATGGTTTGGTCTGCTACTATGGTTATGTACACTACAATAAAATGGATATAACAGCTTCGGTATGCGCACGAAACGAACTTTTGTATTGGCTACACCATATAAATATTTGTACCGACTTATTTTATTACTTATTTCTTTGATTACTTAGCAATATCCAAACGCATCTAGTTAAAGGTTCATGAACAATTTGGTTTCTTTGGTTGTAATGAAAGAGGACTATTATTTCTGACTATTTTAATGTTTGATTTTTAAGCGTAAATTTACTTTGTTTTCGTTTGGTTTTTTATTTATATTCCTGCTGGTATTTTTTTTTTAATCGATATCTCAGTTATGAAATAAAGCATTTTTATTCTTTTACGCTTGCATTATTATTTATTATTGCAACTCGTCTAATTCATATAGGTAGGTACAGGATGGAACAAATGGATGGTACATAGAAGAAAAGTATCTGGAATATTGAGTTATCAAATTTCACTCAATGGAAAGATGCTGTATTTCCAAAAACTAATAACAACTGCATTTAATTTTTTATTTTTTTAACTTTTTAGCATTTTTAGTTGGTTCGATTACTGGTGCAGATATCACCTTTTTTTTTTAAATTAAATGCATTTATTCTTATTTTTAGAAATAAAGTAATGCTTCCTTTAAGTGAAACTTGATACTTTTTTTGAGAAGCTTTTAAAAAAAATGTTGTTATTTGATTTCCTTTGATTATAATTTGATAACTTCACACTACTTACTTTTCTTTCATGTCCCATCCATTTATTCCATTCTGTATACTATAATTAATAATTCAGTCAAGATCACTATTTTTTTTGTTATTTAATAGAATAATCAAATATATACGTAATATTACAATACATTATTTTGATCGGACGAATAAATCTGAAGATGCAACTTCAGATCATTCCACGTACTCTTAGAAAGGCTAATTTCATATTTAATGGTTTAAGTAAATGTATACTCCTCTCGTCTTCCGTTCACTCTTAAAGAACCCGAGACTCGAACCCAGTACCTCTGAATCTGCAGCCACACACACTAGCCACTAGACTACCAAGCAATTAAGTCTAGAATATAACCTAAATTCAGTCTAAAATATAGACTCGGTGCAAACGATAAATTACTACCCTAATTCTTCATTATAGATCGTTCCGCCAAAAAGTGAACCAACTACAGAAGAAAGAAGTTTTCAATGCGGACGGGCGACACACGTTCTTTATTCCTGTCGACGAGGGCTTCAAGGTAACTGAAGTTTAGAACAATAAAACTAGTTACAAAAGTTTAAAGAACTAAAGTATTTCTTAGCGACAATTACGTGTGTGTTACTACATAACTTACGCTATTCTTATCGAGTAAATAAGTACTATGACTATTTAAATCGAAAACTGTTGAGCAATGTATATAGTACATATAAAATATTGACAAAGTTGGTATTTATGTATGTTCAACATATTTTTTATATACTGTTAGATATTTTAATAAAATTATCTTTTCGGATGTTTTCGGGAGATACCGTGTCCCTCCCGTGCCCATGTTTGCTGTAAAGCATTCGAAACATCGAAAACCAAAAATCAAAATAAATCTGCGAAAAAATCCAAAAAGATAGTCTAATAATTATTTATCTTAAATATTCGCGCAAATCTAAGAAAATATTCTATTAGATATTTTAGATTAAGACAATAATTTTAGAACATTTTTCTTCCTATCTAATAACTACATATTTGATCCTACAAGCACCAGTGAGAATGCCTGAATTAATTTGTAATATAAACAATAGACTGGCTTAAATCCAATATGCATTAACTATTTTGGTAAATACAAAATTACTATTTCCACATTAATTTTTTTTTCATAATACATTATATACAAATACGTGCTTATATAGTTTTAAAAAAATTGACAGTTTCATTTCGAGAGTAGCAAAATTAATCGAATCGGGCCAAAAGACGAAATATATCTAACGACATTAATTTATATACTTAGGAAACTCCAAATATGTATCTACATATTATAACTGTTTGCCCATTTATATCAAAAACATAAGTAGATATATACATACATATAGGTATTATAGAAGTTAGCAACTATCAGCGTTTCAGTAGAAACAGTTCAAATTTTTTTTTTCAAATGTAATTGGACTGCAAACATGCTGGCTTGTTATTAAAATGTAGCGTTAGATGTTCTTTCTATTCACAATATTTTATTTTTAGACTAGCTTTTGTTGTTGTTTATTGTGTTTGTTTATTGTTAGTGGGATTCCCCATTTTAGGGGCATAATAAGTGGATTTGTATATATTAAAAAAACTTTTAATATCAATTAGCAAGATCATTTCCCTTTATAAGACAACTATATATTACATATATTGTACTATTTTTTAAGAAATAAATTAATTAATGACATTATTATTCATTTTAAATAGCCAACAACCCGGTCAGATCTGATCGACGCGAAAGTCGTAGACGGACACGTGATCCCTCATCACGTACTGTTCACACAAGCTACACCTGACACCAAGCAGTTCAACAGCATGGCCTTTAGTGACAATGTAAAGGTTATCATCTCCTTCACCACCAGCGATAATGGCAAAGAAGAAATTAGTAAGTACATACATATTATAATTAAGTTAATATTGTTTATTTGTATCATTCAACATTATATACGAACTCCTTAAAATATAAAAAAATCTATTTGATAAAACCAACTTTCAGCATTTATAATTTAAACAACATCATTAAAAAACAAAAAGTATCCCACAGGAATCGTACATTTTTCCGAAATAAAAAGTAACCTATGTGCTATTGCCTTACGGTGAAGGAAAACATCGTGAGGAAACCTGCAAGTCTGAGAGAACCTAGTAAGTTTTCGAAAGACTTTCGCACTTGGCCAGCGTGGTGGACTATGGCCTAATCCCCCTAGCATTGAAGGGAGGCCTGTGCTCAGCAGTGGGACTTAAAAAAAAAAGAGCTCAATACAATCTGCTATTTCAAACTATAATCTATCCCTGTGCCCAATTTCGTCCAGATCCTTTTAGCCGTTCTGGCGTGATTGAGTAAGAAACATCCGTCCATACTTTCGCATTTGCGTTATTAATGGGATAATAGAATTACTTAAACTAGATAAGCTTTCAATGTGACCTTTACATAACAACAATATGTTAAATACAAAAATGAAGAAAATATTCATATAAAAAATTAATTAAAAAATAAATAAACTTTTGTTTATGTCATTTATTTTTATCATTCATTTATTGTCTTTATTTACAAGTAACAGTAACTTTTTGTATCGTGCGAGAACAATTTTATGTACTGCAATAAAAAATACCCTTCAGCACTTTTTGGCCCAAAAATTATCGGTATACGAAATCATAAATCGTGAAATTTGAAGAAAATAAAAATATATTTGCTTTATAATAAATATTTTTTAGTGTTTATATTTCTTATGAAGTTAATAATTAAATTACGAAAAATGTTATTTTAGTAACAGTGTAAACAGTGTTAGACAACTCTGAGATGTTCATGAGCGAATAATTTGTAACTTGATAACTACTTACTAATACGAAAAAGAAAAACGTCAAGAGAAAGCCTGAAAGTCTGAGTGTACCTAATTAGTTTTCGTAAGACGAGTGAAGTCCATCACCCGCATTAGGCCATCGTGGTGTTATATGATCCCCGTCGTATCGAAGGGAAAAAGGAAAAAGAGCTAAATCTATACTAATATTATAAAGAGGTAAAGTTTGTGAGGTTGTAGGGGGTAATCTCTGGATCTACTGAACCGATTTTGATGAAATTTGGTAAAAAGATAGTTTGGGAAGGACATAGAACTTTTTATCCCGGAAATCATCCCTTAAGGGTGTGAAAATGGGGATTCAAGTTTGTTTTGGGAAGCAAGCTAGGGACGAATCCGAGCGAAATGAGGGTGAGTCGCTAGTTATTATATAAGTATAAATGTTCCACACATTTTCAAAGTATAGAATGTTCATATTTTATTATTAACTTACATTCGTGTCATATATTTCTGAAAATACACTAAAGAAACAAACAAAGATCTTATATTTGAGTAAGAAAAGTATTTATCTAAGCTATATGAAAATTGTTATAACAGCAGTATTTGATGTTTCCGTTCCAACATGAACTGCAAACTTTTGAATTAGTATTTACACATCCCACATACAAGCAATATTAATACAAAGAGTATAAAATGAGAACATTGTAGAAATATTCTAATTTATTATATCAGTCTTCCTTAAATGTAAACAAATAGCCATTTTAAAGAGATTTTATGTGTTTTTTTCGGTATGCGTTTCGTTCTAGGTCTTTATTGCGCCCGGCGTTTGGAAAACGTCAAAGTTTTTTGCTTTTATATTCAAAACAAAGTTACATCGTGAAACGGTTTAAGTTACAAAAAGTTTTTAAATGTATTCTATAATAGTAGTTTTATTCTACCTCTTTTAACTATATCAAAATAAAAAGTTTGTATATTTAGTATCTTAAAAACGAATTAAAATTATTTTTCATATAAGTGTGTGCTTAACCCTTGTTTTAAGAAGCAACAAAACATAGTGCATCCATTGTTTTTGCGTAGGAAATGTTTAGGGTCTATGTCACACAAGTAAAGTAAAGTTTTTGTAATATATTGACTTATAGCAAGAAGTCACTTAGGACGGGACACATTATGTTGATATTTGTACTCATCCAGCCGTCCTACGATGGTCTTTATCACGATTACACCTTGAGACAAAATTAATATCATAATCCAACTAAGTAATAAGTATAAAAATGTTGTTTTATTTTAAATCATTTATATTTATACTCTATACTAATATATAAAGCTGAAGAACTTATTTCTTTGTTTGTTTAAACGCGCTAATCTCTGAAACTACCAATCTGAATTGAAAAATATATTTTTGCTTTTTATAGCCTATTTATTGAGGAAGATTAGGTAAACTGATATCACGTTACGATACTTAGAGGTAGAGATTACACATAAAACACGCTAGTTAAATATTATACGTCCAAGCTTATTATATGATCAAAGTAACAGATAATATACTAAAAGATAAACTTCAAGTAAAGCAGAATCTTTTAATCACAAATAGCTTATAGAAAATCATCTATTAAATCATGTTAATGGCACACGATATGTTAAAGGTAAATTACAACAATACCTTTTAAGTGTTCCTTTACATTCAGAAACTTCAATAACACTTGCTTAATATTTGGTTATGTTTGTTTAACGCTTATTGAAATTGTTAGCAGAGTCGATAACAAGCCTGTTCAAACATACGTTGATATCCCTAACAAATCCTCTGCACACCAATTACCTATTTATATTATATACTTTATGAACTAAGTTCTTCTTTATGAATTCATTCAAATAGCTTTAGTTTATTTGGCGTTCAAGTCTTCTTTAATTTATTTCTGTAGCCTTTTGTACCAATATTCTATACAATCTCCTTAAAAATATAAAAAAATCTGTTAGATAAAACTAGTAAATTTGTTAAATACGGATATAAAGACAATATTCAAATAAAAATATATAAAAGCCTAATCTTTTGTATAGCATTTATCTTACATTTACTTAAAAAACTAAAACAAACAAATTATTTTAATAGCACCCATTCACTTAAATATTTATAAGGCTAAGTTTTAAAAGCTTTAAAGAAATCCAGCTCGCTTCGTTTATCTTCGTTCACTCGAATCTCCTTCGGATTAACATTTATTAAACAAAAAGAAACTAATAAAATGCATACAATTTCTATTTGTATTATTAAAATAATACAATTTTTTTATTCATATAATATTGTTTAAATTATATACCTATTGCGAAATGGTCTGTTTGTTTTATGGTCAAAAACCTATTATTCTACTAGCACCTCACCATCGCTTCGCCAGGGTTCGTCCCTAGGTGATTCTTTAAATTGACATAACTTTTTTAAATTATGAACCGATTGAAATAAAACAAATACTACCAATAAGTAAGACTAACCAAAATATATTAGCTAAAACCGCACCTAAACTGTTAAGCCGTTTCTGAGATTTCAAACGCACAAACGAAAATTTTTAAAATTATTGTTTTGGGTTCTTTTGCGTTAATAAAGACCCCCAATAATATTGTTCTTCAAATATCTTCCATGTACAGACAGGATTATCAATTTTTACAAAATAGTTCTTTCCTCGATTCCTAAAATTCTTTTAGAAAGCTACACTAAACTTAATTTTTATGGGTAAAAACAAATATTGAATAAAATTACCATAAGCATACGTATATTTATAAATTAACACCAGTATTCGTGACTAATTCGTTAGTTACGTGTCTGAAGGACACATGGGCCAAAATTCGTAATTTCATTTAAATGTAGTAATAATGAATATTATGTTGAGCAAAGGTCTATCCAAGTAAAGTTTTATTAAATAATACGATATTTAAATCAAATTTAGTACCTATTTGTTTATGTTATCCCATCAAAAACATAAATGTGAAAATGGGAGCCAAGTTCAATATTAAGAATATGCGTGGTTGTCAACTTCACTGACAAAAGAATTGAGATCTAAATGAGTGCCAAGTTCTGTAGATAATCCTGATTTTTTTTTTTCATAACCATATACAACATTCTAAAATAAATCTAAAACACAATTTTTTGTCCTCGTTTCTGCCCCATAGCTTACGTGAAATCAAACACTGTATCCGGGGATGCAAAACACGCTCGAGGTGTAGTCCTTGCAGACATCGTAAGAGCGAATATACCCGTTAAAAACGGTGTAGTCCATCTCATACAGAGGCCCTTGATGGTTGTAGATACCACCATCGTCGATTTTCTTAAGGTAAGCTTACATTTAACGTCTTTTAATTTCATTTCATCATCCTATAAAGTGTAGGAATACTGGTACTAAAGTTTATATAAAGACACTTATTAAAATCAGGTAGGTTTTAGTTTACACTTGGCACACTGTATCCATCTTTATACACATGTTGAATTGAATGAGTATGATAAACCCTGAATAGTTAAAGATGACTTACATACTGCCTGTGTGAATGAAAATATAGAGTTATAAACTAATTTGCCTTTCCACATTAGACTATAAAATTTTGTATCTATTTACATACCGCACATTAGTCTTACATGAATTATGTTTACTAAAGTTGATTATAAGGTAAATAATTTTTGACTGCAATTGAAAAAAAAACTGTATTTTGAAATATTTCATTAATTTTTGCCCCATTTTCTCGGAAAGCAGATGAGAAAGGTAAAATGTCGTGAATTATATTTATTTTATTATATTCATGTGAGTGTCCATTCATATGGTTATATATCATAATAACTGGAGCACGTTTAACAGTTTTCATACAAATTTTTAATATTGTAAGTAAATTATTCCTCATTTCGGACACTTTTGACACGTTTGAAATCATTTTCATATTTATTTTTATGACGTAATCCATTTGTTTTTGAGAGTTTTAAAGCCTGCTTTTAGAAAGGTAAGGTGCACGATGTTTACTTAGGCAACGTAAGTATGAATTTTATGAGAGTAAATTCATTAATACCGAGACTTAAACTACTCGTTACGTTTTTCCAAATTATTTCTAATTATTATTATTTTTTTAGTGTTACAACACTTTTTATACATATTATTACATATATTTTTATTTGGATTTCTTACATCAATCCATTTTACATAATAGTAAAAGATAATTTACCGTATTATAGTTTGTACTTAGAATATATTAAGAGGTATCATAAAGTATTTGAAAGTGCATGTGAATATTAATTTTAACTTATTAGTACTGGATTCTATTGTGTAAGTATCTATGTCTCTTAAAAACTCATTTTAGACCAATTTTTAACTGTTAAGGTTTGAAAAATTGATACCTGTAGTATAGCAATATATTAAAGATATGTAATACATATATTCATATTGATAATTATCTAATTCATATATGTATATAAAACAATTATTTATATACATTTTACTATTTTATATGTTTGTGCCTCCTTATCATGGATCCTGCATGAAATTTTACAACTCTAGGGAATTGTAAGTATTTTTATGCATGCTAATCAGTATACCAATATAGATTGTAGAAAGTAAGGCGTCGGTGTCATACAGTGACTTCTTAATCGAAAAGAAATTAAAGATATTTATATATATATATATATATATATATATATATATATATATATATATAAATATATAATATATATATATATAAGGTATTAGCAGACCAACGCATAAGACGTTTATGAGACTTTTATTTAAACAAAACTTAAAACACAGATGTATTTTTTAAAACATATTGTTAATAGATAAAATTCATCCAGTTACGAGTATATTGCGTAGATTATAGAATGAAATTATACAGTATAACTTTCAGTATATCGTGTTTCGTAGACTTCAACACTTTTTTATTGAGATCATCAATTGAAATCGATTACATTAACTGTATATATAGCAATTCCTTAGTAATTGGAATAACATCAGTCATAGCAAAATTACATAATATCTAATAGATCTAGATATAGATATCTCGTAGATTTTAAAAGCACTAAATGAACGCAGTCTCTAAGAAAAGGTACACGGAGGGACTGAACAAAGCTGACTGACTATTCATCTAAAGACAATACGTTCTAGCTCTGCATCTGATATTGTCTTTTGACCTTGCTCTAGTGAAAGCTGTCCTTTTAATAATGCATATTTAAATCTTTCTTAGCATTTCAAATTAATACGAGTAAACTATATATAAAGTTTAATTCTTTTAGAAGCGTACTGGTTCTGAACATAAGGTAATATTACACATATATATACATACATATAGTTCTAAAATACTTCTTTGATCGGAAATTCTGAAATGTATATTTCAGTACAAATAAAAAGTTACGAGAAGATTTCGAAATGTTCTACATGTTAAAGTTACTTCAACATTTTATTGACACATTTGTTTTTCGCTTAATAATTTTCCTTTTAAAATACCTTACCTTATAATATGCATGACTGTATGAAAAATACTCATTTCAAATTTGAAGACGCATTACAAATCGTTTTGATAAACTTAGCTTTTAATATGTAATGAAATATCAATAATTATAGTAAAGATATATAAGCATAACCAATAAAAACACCTCCTTCCTTAACATACATATATCCAAGCCCTACCAATTTTGAATTTTGTCATAAAATACATACATGTGGTGTGTAAAAATAAAATTTATATATTTGGTATATCCGATGTCCGAAAACTAATTCAAAATACTATATCCAATCATGGAGCTTAGACAGGCTTACTATCATTGTTTATGGACAGAAATTCAAAAAGCTATGTATGACATAACCGTTAAAGTCGTTTCAATACCATGTTTAAAATTTCTCTTCTTTTAGGATTGTAGATCGACATGTTTTCTAAACCCCGATGTTATCATAATAAAAATATGTTATTATTTAATTTTTTCATAGGAAAAAGAAGATGGACCATTGTGTAAATTCTATGAAGTCATAATGGATTTGGGCGAGCACAACCAGTTCCTCAACGAACTGACTATGGCTAAAGACATCACGCTTTTTGCACCATCCAATGAAGCATGGAAAGAGCACAGTGTTCAGAACATTTTAAGGTGACACTAAAAATGTTTTTTTTTAACTTGGTTTTTTTATTTATGTACCTACATACGTTTAAAGTAGAGAAAATGGGATTTGGATTTTAATTTGATCTCTATGTGTATCTTTATATCGCTACACAATGACTATATTTTAGTGCCACTATAACTTAGTGTCTTTCACTAAGTTATAGTTGCACTAAAAATAGTGACACTAAAATATAATGACACAGAAAAAAGGTGAGTTTCCATTCTCCGCTTTATTGTTTGTACGTACAATGCATGTTAGTTAGTAGTGCATTTTACCAATACATTTGCCCATGCAGAATAACAAAGTAAGAACCAACCTTGTAGGTAGTAGGTACCAATCAGATATCTCTTACATTGCAGTTTTCGTATTTTTTCTCAGAAATGAGACATTTTCCCGCGGTAAAAAGTATTCTATATATTGACTCGGATAACCAGCTATCACCATACCAAATTTCATCAAAATCCCTCTAGTGGTTTTTCTGTGACAGACAGACAAAAGTTCTAAAAACTATAGATTCCGCCATTGTATCGATAATAATGATTATTTCAATAAGTAAAATATTTAATGTACAGATCTGGCTTAGTAACAATTTTATTATACGTATAGATAATAGTCAAACCTTTTGATTAATCTAAAGCCAATATGCCTTAACGTTCTCATCTAATCCTTAACCTAATCGAAACAAATATCAAATTATCAAGCAACAATCGGCAAAGCGCTCCTTTATTTAACGAACTCCCCAATGTTTAGAATTAATTCATATCACCAGCACATTAGATATTCCTAATAACACAATGCCATTATACCATAACGATATTTTATAAAATTGTCAAATTAAAACAAAGGATTTTTCCACAGGAATCATCAAAAGCTGAAAGAGATACTGAATTTACATTTGGTACGCGAGAGATTACCCTTAGAGGCGATTATGCATAACAACATGAATCAGGTCAGTCTAAATCATGGAAATTTTAAACCAAGTTTTAATTTATTGTTTTTTTTTTTTGATATTACATTAACATCTCAAACTGTAAAATATACATTTCAAAGTTAGAGAAACACTAATATTTAGAAATGTTGATATTTATTTATGTGAAACGATAAAGTATAGACTAAAGTTATAAAAATTACAATTTAAATTCTTAAATTAATATAAATGTATCGAAAATAATGACAATATATGCAAGCAATAATCAACAGATTGGAAGTATTTACAAATGAGAGCGGTACACTTAATACTGTTTATTCTTTTGCTGCCACTCGGAACAGCTCCCTGGCGCAGTACGTTATTTAAAACCCAAAATCTGTTGTTGAAACAATACATTGTCCATATCCAATATATTCATTTATGTAACCATTTGTATCATGACCGTTCATAATTCAAGGCATGCTATTTTCATTTACCCGAGTAATTCCTGTTCATCGTTGGAAGACTGCATGTTCTACCTTTTAAAACAACTGTGTAATCATTCATTAAGCCCTAGTAAAGCTCGAAATAGTTGTCCTGGCATGGCATTTCTATGTGAAATAAACTGGCCAAAAAGATATCGTATGTGCTTTGTGTATTAGCCAAGCGGCAAGCACTTTTCTGCTAACGTCTGTATTTTCTATAGTAAAACGTCAGAAATTTAGATTTTTTGTTTTTTATAGATCTATCAAGCACCGACGGCGTTGCCGAGAAAGTATTTGTACTTTAACGTAATAACGCATGGAAACAACTTGACTCTAACGGTCGAAGGTGGAGGTGTCAATGCAACAGTCACGCAAACTAACATCGCAGCTACCAACGGTTTCGTTCACATAATCGACAGGGTACTAGGCGTCCCTTATACTACTGTATTCGAAAAAATGAAAACTGATCCCATGCTCAAGTAAGTAAAAGATAAGTGGTAATCTATATTATTATGTATAAGGCAAAAGTGATTGACTGATGTATCAACACAGGCCAAACTCTTAAGGCTAGAAAATTGAAATTTTGCACACGTATTCCTCATATGACGAAGGCATCCACTAGGAAGGATTTTTTAAAATTCAACCCCGAAGGGGATGATATAGGGGGTAAAAGTTTATATGAAACTTTTTATTTCTTGGACATATTTGCATGAAATTTTGTATGAATTGAGTACGGCAAAAAAATTGAGTTACTTATTTCAGCGTTTTCTAAAATGTAACCCCTAAGAGGGTAAAATAGGGGATGAAAATTTTTATGAAACTCACTTTTTAGTTATTTGTAGTTTTAGCGCGAGCGAAGCCGCGGATTCTGCTAGTATCATAATATGTAGTATGTAGTTTTGTTGATTTAGAAACGAATTTTCCTTTTATCGTTATAGATAATTGTAGTCATATACCATGTAAAATATTTTTTTTACAATTCGTAATTAAAAAAATTCCAATGCCAATCTATGTAATTACTGTCTGTACAAAATTTAATTATTATGGTATGATGACTATCAGAGAATGGTAAGTTATATTTTTTTTTTATTTCGAAGTAACCTATGAAAAAACTCTTTTATATAGAATGTTGTCACTAAGTAATAAAATATAGTTAGAAAAAAAAATTGGAAAAAGGTAAGCAGAGTGACCATATAAACGTACAAAGTGTTAATTTCGTAAATTTATCGTAAAACGAGTTTATCGTTATATTATGTTAGCATTAATCTAATAATAGCTTTATTTGAATTTCCCAATTAAAAGTCATTATTATAATATCTAATTGTGATTTTGTTCTAAATTTGCATTTCCAATGTGATTTTAATGAAAGCGTCGCTTTCAATTTTGGCAAGCGACAAATTTTCGAGTAATACCAGCTGAGTGACGTTGTGTACGTGATTACGTTTGACAGTAATTTCAATGCTTTGCCTTCACATGAAATATGGAGTAGTAAAAAAGACATAAAACGTGTACTATAAAGTACACTCATCGAGCTTTATCTCGAGACACGTAACTGAAGAGAGATGTGTGCTTTCTCAATCTTGTTATTGAATTATTATTATTTTTATATTTAACATACTTATGTCATAAAAATTTGTTTCGTTTTATAGCTGTAAAAGCTGTTTATTAAGAAAATTGTTTTCAAAAACATTAATTTCTTTAAATGAGAATTTCATATGACACGGCTATAGTAATTAAGTATGTGGTTAGTTTTAATAGTTGTCGAGCATTATTGATAAAAACAGCGACAAATTATAATAAATACGCAAAATGGGTTTAAAGACATTTATTTCTCTAAAGAACACACTGTTCACTTATATAGAGATTAAGTACAATATATATAAAGATAATATTAACAGTATTTACACGGTAGCATGCATTATATATTTTTTTGTTATTTTTTTCTTATTTAACTTTAATTTGTTACTATATCATGTACATATGTATTACAAAAAGATAATCATTTTAAAAAAATATTAATATTATACTAATATAATATTCATATTTTTTTTAAATTGAAGACATGCAGTTATAAAATTTTATCTATAACATATGATTTTAACTTATTCTTAAAAGGCTTAATATTATTACAATTTTTTAAAGTATCCGGTAGATTATTATATAAAAGTACACCTTCACACATTATATTTTTATTGCCATAGGATTTCGTTCGAGGCTGCCAAAATTCAAGTTTGTTTTTGTTTCTAAGGTTATGTTTAATATATTTTGGTGTGAATGTTAACGTTGAATGTATACTTTTAGTTACAATTTTTTTAATAATAAGGCATGTGTTGTATGTATATAATTGTTTGATATTCAAGAGTTTGGTTTTTCTGTATAGCTCTGTAGTTGGTGTTAGGTAATTGTAGTGGAATAGAGTCTTTATTAGTTTGTTTTGGGCTCGCTGTAACTTGTTTATGTGCGTTTGTGCGGCTGAACCCCATATCTCTATAAGGTAGTCCAGGTGTGGCTTGGCTAGGGCGTTATAAATAGTTGGTTTGATTTTATATGGAATACAGTTTGATATCTTTCGTAATGCTCCCGTAAGTGATGCAAATTTTGATGTTATTTTGTCAATGTGGGAGTTCCATATAAGTTTGTCATCTAGTAATAGGCCTAGGTATTTTTCTTTTTTAGATCTATTTATAGTAATATTATTAATTTTAAGTGGTGTGTAGGTAGGTATTTTTTTATTTTTAGCACAGAAAATCATATAAGATGTTTTAGTCGTGTTAATTGTGAGAAGATTGTATGAAAACCACTCATTTAATATGTCCAAATCCTTTTGTGCTTGTGATATAACTTCGTGAATTGAATGTGCAAAGTAAAAAAGACAAGTGTCATCTGCATAGAGTGATAAATCACCTGTTAGTTTTAAATTGACTATGTTGTTTATGTATATTAGGAATAACAAAGGTCCTAATATTGAGCCTTGTGGAATACCACATGTAATTTGTTGAGGGTCACTTTTATATCTAGATATTTGTACAATCTGTTGGCGGTTAGTGAGATAAGAAGCAAACATATCTAGTGCTGTGCCTGTAATTCCTATATTATTTAGCTTTTGTAATAGTTTTGAGTGGCTTACAGTATCAAAAGCCTTTTTTAAATCTATGAATATTCCTAAACAGACATGTTTTCGATCAATATTTGTCTTTATTTTTGTAACTACATCAATTGCTGCTGATAATGTGTTAGATTTAGATCTAAAACCATATTGCTGTTCAATTAAAAAGTTTTTAGCGTTTAAATACTCGTTAAGTCTGTTGTATATTATTTTTTCAAACACTTTAGAAATTACAGGGAGCACCGATATGGGTCTATAATTGCTAGGATCAGTTTTTGGTCCCGACTTATGGATTGGACTGACTTTTGCAATTTTTAGGCTGTCAGGAAAAGTCCCATTTGATAGGCATTTATTGATACAGTTTGTAAGGTCAGTGGCAATGACATTTTTAATACATTTTAAGGCCTTTGGACTTATTCCATCGATACCCATACTTGTATGGTTATTAAAATTATTAATAATTTTTAGCACTTCACTGACACTACAGGGTTTTAATTCACTTAAAATGATGTTATGTTGGTAATTTTCTTTATACATAAAGGTATGAACTGAGCTTGAGTGGTATTTTGAAAGTATTTTGCTTGCTAAGTCTGTACCAATTGTCAGAAAAAAATTATTAAAAGATTCACAAACCTTATGTCCATCAGTTAAAGTACCAGAAGGTGTGAAGAGCTTAGGCACAGTACAACTATTTTTAATTTTATTTACAGCTAAGGTATTGATCAGGTCCCACATTTTTTTTGGTTTATTTTTACATTTATTGAATTCATTACAGTAGTATACATCTCTAGTGACTCTAATCATTTCACTTACGCTTTTTTTCTCTATATTATATTTATTTAATATGTCTTCATTTTTATTATCTTTTTTTAAGCTATACCAGTAAATGTTGCGTCTATCTATCCCTTCGATTATGCTTTTATTAATCCAATCCTTCTGTGGTAAGTTTAGTATTTTAGTTTTTGTTATTTTGTTTCGTGCAATTTGTTCCATTATGTAGTTTTCGAGATAGTTGTAGTCACAGTTCTTATTTATATGTTCAGTTTCTGTGCAGCTTTTTATTAGGCCATTGTAGTTCAGGGCAGTATAGTGGACCCGTTGAAGCGTTTCTGGCTTATATTTACATACTTCCACAAAAATTTGCTTATGGTCAGATAAGGACGATTCGAGAATAGAGAGTGAAAACATATTATTGTTTAAGTTTGTACATACGTGGTCCAATATTGTTTGAGTTGTGGCTGTCTCGCGTGTGCAGTATTCCTTCTCCACTTTGTTTAATATTTCGTATCCAGATTCTTCTATCGTTCTCAAGTAGTTAAGAATATTGTTAGGTCTAGGTTGAAATCGCCCAAAACTATTGTTCTTTTACGGGTCTCTAGTTGGTAGGAGTATATGTCCAAAAATTTATTTACGTTTGACTCTCCTGGCTTATATATCCCTCCTATATTAAGTGCAAATTTGTTTATATATATCCATAAGTAATGATTACCGCTCTCTGTTAGCTCTTCTGTTAAGTCATATTTAATACTGCTATGAATGTATATTGATACTCCACCCCCTTTACTAGCTTTTCTAAAGTTGTAAATATGCGTATAATTATTTAATTGATATTGACAAGCATCCTGCTCAGATGTAAGTCAAGTCTCGGTAAAAATAAGTATATGAAGTGACATAGGTACTGCTTGAAGTATACATTGAATTTCCTCAAACTTGCCGGGTTTTTTAATACTTCTTAAATTGGCGTAAAATATTTTTAAAGAATTTTTGCTTGTAACAGGTAGATCTTGATATTTTTGGATTAAGTGGTGCGTGATGTAATTATTGTCTGAATTTATAGGATAATTTATTACTGAATCTCGAACAATGTGTTTTAATCGTTTTTTGACTGAACTATTTTAGGTACTCCTTGAATGTATTTAATTATAAGGCCATTTTCACCGTTTTCTTTACGTCTATTTAGTTCCTCAGAAAGTCGTTTTAAAGGGTTATATTTACCTAGACGCATTGTTTTTATCGGCTTAGGACATTGTTCAAATAACGAGGTAATAACTTTAAACGCTTCGCAATCGTCGTGTTTTCGCCTTGCAAGGTAATTTTTGTCGCAAATTTCATTTACACCCACAAGTACAATATTTTTTTCTCGCTGACTTCGGTCTCTAAGTTCTAGCATAAGGTTTTCTTGGATAGGCGAAAGCGATTTTTGGTTGATAATACTATCGTCAACAGGAATATTACTTGGTTTACATTGATTTAATTTATTCTGTAGTAATTTATTTTCTAACTTAATATTTTCAATGTCTTGTTGTAGTGTCTCGTACTTTGAGTTTAATTTTTCAGTAGTCTTTTTAATACTTTTAATTTCATTCGTGATTTCTGTTACTTCTTGACGAATCTGCGACAAGGTTTCATTTTGGGAGATAGAAAACTCTTGAAAAAATGTTGTTATTTCTTTACGGAACTCAGCTAGGTCTTTTTTGAAATTATATTCAATCGGGCGCTCTTTTCGTTTTCTAGGACGAATATCTATGTATCTTACTTCATCCTCAAAATTTGATAAATTTGACGTGGAACCCCTGCCTCCGCTTCCGCTTACGAGATTCCCGCTGCGCGATGTTTGTTGTGTAGCCATCCTCGTAGCCACTTGGTAGGTATAAGTAATTAAGAAGCAATACAGTCAATGCACTTTGCTGTAGCGCGAGCGAGTTGAAAAATCGCAGCTGTCTTCTTTACCCGAGGGGGTGAGGGGAGCTTCGTAAGATCTATGATTTTCACACAGTAATGATTAGCCGTATGTAAAATGAACTTTGTTTTGCCGAATTCACTTCACAAATGATAGTTTATAAGTATCACTTTTGACTGCATTCGCTTATGGTAATTTATAAAATATTTTTAATAGGTTTGTTAAATATAATGCACACGTCCGTGCAGTTCGCGAGTCCGCGAGTTTTATAATAATAATTAAAATAAACCTATATTTTTACTACATACTACTTTTAGTAAGTTGAATAGCTAAACATTCGCTTAGAGATATTTAAATATCGATATTTAAAAAAAAAAAGATAAATGCATCGACTCTTTACTGTCAATTAAACTAAAGTTACTTTTTATTGGCACAAAAATATTGGACATTTTCAATGTGAGATAGGATTTCAATTCTAACACAAACTAATGGCAATTTATCGATTTGATGTCTTCAATTAACATCATAGCGTAATTAAATATCAATATATTATAATTTGTGCGAAATTTGCATTCTAAACACGATTTGATTTGCAGCATCACATACAATCTCGGCAAGCGACAGATGTTCAACCACCAACTGAGCGACATGGAGCACCGCTACACTTACTTCGTACCACGGGATCACGCTTGGTACAAATTTCAATTAAAACATCCCTCTGCCTACAATGCTTTATTTAAAGAGGACTTTGGTTACTACGTGAGTATGCATTCACAATGTTACGTGCAATCGCAAAATTATACAGTAAATGTATATAAATATTTGCGATGATTTAAAAATATTTGTTACAGTTGAATAATTTTTTTTTTCTCTTTGATCAAAATTTGTTGGTAAACCTTTGAACTTCAAAATAACAATTTAATATATAATTAATATCTAAGCTAAAATGATTAAAGCATTCATAATCTGAAGTAGAAATATAACTTTTAATAAATGAACATTGTTTCTTTAAAAATATTTTCAATTTTCAGACGAAACAGATACTAGAGAGGCACATAATCCGAGCTGCCCGCGCCTACACCGTATCCGACCTTAAGCTATTGGCCAATGAAACTCATCCTTTCGTACTACCGACCTCCCGCGATCCTCTCAGATTACGCGTCAAGGAGTCTGACAAAAGTGAGATATTATTTATTTTTACTTCAAATCTATACTAATACTAGCGGACCCGACAGACGTTGTCCTGTCTACACGTCTTTAATTTGAAAATTTCAAACTTTTTGGACAAAATTGTGAATCTAAACCATTCCCAGATCCCCTTGAACACACACAAAAAATTTCATCAAAATCGGTCCAGTCGTTTGAGAGAAGTTCAGTGACATACACACTCACAGAAGAATTATATATATAAAGGTTATAAAAAGGTAAAGTTTGTGAGTTTGTGAGGTTATAGAGGGTAATCTCTGGATCTACTGAACCGATTTAGATGAAATTTGGTAATAAGATAGTTTGAGACCCTGGGAAGTACATAAGATACTTTTTATTTCGGAAATCACCCTTAAGGGAGTGAAAATGGGGATGAAAGTTTGTATTGGAAAGCAAGCTAGGGACGAACCCGAGCGAAGCGGGGGTAAGTCGCTAGTCATTCATAAAATGAATAATTATTGTAGTATAAAATTATAACATCATAAAGCCACTCCTATTTAGCCTTATAATCCATGTCGGTTACATCCAAATCGGTTCAAAATATTATGTAGAAGCTAGGATAATGAACCGTGCACACATACATTCACCCTTAAAACATAACATTCCGTTTCTGCAGTAGGGTAAATGATATAAAGTTTTCAAATAATTGATTTATTATTGATAAATCATTTAAATAATTGTTTGAATAATTATTGCTTATATAAATGTCATAGGTATCTAGTGCTTTACTTGTACTTGTAGTCATAAGTTCGAATTCTACTCGGGGCAGATTATAATTTTTTCTTATATTTAATATGTATTATCTGAGTCCTCCACACATGAAAAGTGTGAAATAAACGTGATATGGAGTATTTTAGGTAAAATAAGTGTTATCATTTCATTTTTACTTCAACAGATTACTACGTAGAATGGAACGGGCGTTGGATTCATGTGTTCCGACCAGACGTGGAATGCACCAATGGAATTATTCACGTTATTGACGAGCCTTTTGTACTCGAAAGTGATATTAGAGCCACTGGTAGCGCCACCACTACTTGTTTTTATACTGTCACCTTAATCTTCTCCTTCCTCTTCGCCAGGATTTTAGAAAATTAAAATCTTATAAATAATTCATTGACCTTTTTAGGTTACCCGCAACCCGTTTTGGTAGTTTCCGAAATTTTGTTTGATTGATCGGTGTGTACCTATACTTAGTTTAGTACAAATTTTAATTAAAATCATCCGGTTTTCATCGAATTTATTATATTGATGTCATACTACTTAGTGTGTCAGTAAGAAATGTTTTGTCCATTACATCTAAATATCTAACCAATATAGTGTAATTGTTCTATGAATATGGGAATTTACAAGTAAGGTGTTTAGATAGTTACCAATTTATATAAAAAAATGAATGCTACAAAGGCCTGTTGTATACGAACAGGTATGTGTTTTTGAAGTATAAATTTTTATTATTTTGGTTTGATTTTAAATACAGATTTTTGGTTGTAAAATATACGAGTATGTATGACACTGCCAACGATGAAATTTTTATTAACATTGGTAATGACAATGTTCCATGATTTTTTTTTTGGTGAAACTCTTAGTTAACTTGCTTTCTTTTGACAAAATATACAAAAACTTATACAAATTTTGTTATATTACATAAAAGTTGGAGAATTCTATGGGTATTTCTCCATCTAGTCAATTAAACTTTGACTTTCTTTATTTATCCTTGAAAATTGAATGTGTCACAAAATTACTTCCATATTGGGTCTTGAGAAATTAACACCTGCCTCTATAAAACGCTTATCAATAGATATTCACACGGAGCTCTGTCATTTTTCTTTAGGTATAAGAAAAGTTTGACTTAAGTTATAAAGTGGAATATCATTTAAAAATGACGAATTTATTAAAAAAAGTTTGGTTTGAAATATGAATGAACAGTTTTCTTATAAAAACATTAAAAACATACAAAGTTTGGAAACTTAAAAAATGAGCATTTAAGAATATTTTTAATTAACATGGAATGAAATTTCGAAGAAAAATATAAGTATTTATTATTGAATAGCGCGTCCAATAAAAAATGAACTTAAAGCTTCTGTATTTAACATTGCCTTTTAATTTTTATAACATTATTTTCTATAGAAAGAAAAATATTTATTTATATTATATTATGTATAAAAATTAAAATATATTTTATGTCAGTAGTGCCTTTTGGTAATGAAATTTTAAATACTTGTTTAAATTTTATCTATTTATTGTATTATAATTTTACATTCCAATTTATTATATCACAATAAAGTATCTATGTTTAAAAAGGAAGGATCTACGGATGTTAGATGTCTCTGAAGTCTACGAAATTATAACTCGGTTTCGATTGTTAAATAAAATATTCTATAGACTACCAAAAAGTTTAAAGAATCTCTTAAAAAATTAAAGTATTAAATATTGATTTTAATAATACTGTATTATTTTGCAGTATTATGTAAGGATTGAATAAGAGTAATGTTTTTATTTGTATATAGGGATGGGAGTGCTTATAAATTATGGTGCATTTGCGACTACTAAGGCGATTACACACAGCACTGTTAAATCAATTTCTTAAAATATTACCTTAACCTAAGAAGTATATTAGATACCGCTTAAGAAATAGTAAAATTATCATTATTACAATATAAAATAATATGAAGTGTATGTCCTGATTAAAGGTTAATAGATTTATATCACATTTCTTCAAATGAGCGTTAGTTGACCGTGCAGTGTGTAATCTGCCTAATACAGTTAATGTAAATATTTTTCATAAGTTATTATAAGTTAATTATAAAATAATTTGAAATGAAATCCCTAGATGCGACTGAAAAAAAATCATATCTAAATACTTAATTACAATTCATCAGATTTAAAAAATCGAAATGCTGTCCTATGATATACTTATTTATATATCTCATGTAGAAGCGAAACTTTACGATTACACTCTTTTATATGGTTAATAAGCTATAAATTTTAACAATATGACTGATTTTATAAAACGTTTTACACTTTATTGTGAGACAGCATTTCATTTTGCGATTCAGTCGGAAGTATTCGCAATTACTATAAAAATGTATATTTCTTTATTTTAATTTTAAACTTCTAGTATAAGATGAACGTAAAATATCAATAAAAACCTCGTAAACCAAAGCTTATCCATTTATTATTCGTAACTAATATGAACTACATTCAATATAGACAGTAAATGTATTCAGTTACGTATTATAGTTCTATTGACATAACTAAAATAACTTTAGATTTATGCGGGTCCGAGTGACCCAAGACAATATGAGTTTCGACCAAATATACAACCAAATATTTGGTTAAAAGCATTGGAGTTCGATAAAATTATTGATGTTATCTTGAATGTATCAACTACGATTAACAATGTATGTAAGTGTTTTCTGAATAAAGACTTGAAGTAAAATAGAATTTTTACTCCCATACATAGTATATCTACATTAATTACCACCCGAGGGAAATTACTGTGTGAACGAAGCTTTTGCGAGTACAACACTATTTTTCAAGAGGCCTTCTTATTCCATATGTAATATGTTAACAGATTGGAAATATAAGTGGATTAACCTTACAAAATATACTTGTTATCCATCATTTTATCATTACAAAACAAAAGATTATAATGTGCATTGAATTTTTTTTTTTTTTTGAGATTTTAAATAATATATTCATACTAATATTATAAATGTGAAAGTGTGTTTGTTTGTTTGTTTTTTTGTTTGTTTTTTTGTCTGTCCTTCACGTCAAAACGGAGTGACGGTTTGGCATGAATTTTCGTATCGAGATAGTTGAAAGGCTGGAGATCACATAGGCTGCTTTTTACCGCGGAAGATTATCTAATTCTCAAAGGAAAACACGCTATAATACAATCCAATATCCAAATAATCCAAATATTTATGATCAGAATAATTTGAAACTTGGTATTAATGCTCTACGATAAAATTAAATAAAAACGTGCTTTAGCATTTTTCGAAATTCATCTCATAAGGGTATAAAATAGGGTATGAAAGTTTATAGGAAACTATCTTTTTAGAGATTTTTTGTAGTTTTAGCGTGAGCGCTGCCGCGGATTCTGCTAGTGTTGTATTCATACTATACGTACAATTTAACTGTCTTGGTCTAGTGTTGAACTTGTATCGCTATAAAGCAAATCGCATTTTAACTTAGTAATTAAAACAAAATTACGAAATATAATTAAAATAAGAAACGTTATTATATGAATATAATTAATCAAAGCTTTCAGTTACCACTTCGAGCAAAATTGCATTACGAGCTGGTGGAAGTCGTTGCCAATTCTCAAGTAATGGTCATTTGATATTTAGGTGTTTAATATATTTGAATTATTATGAATACTATTTTTGACCGACTTTAAATAATGAAATACTCAATTCGGGTGTGATTGTATTGTGTAAAAGATTTTAATTATTTTACAAGTTTTTATTTAACTTGCAATGTTTGTTAGTTGGTACGTTCTTATGGCTCCAATCTTGCAAGCTAAATTGAACCATTTCCTCTTATTCTACAAAGTTGAAATTTAGACATGTTCAGTTCCAATAACAATGACTTTTTATAATAGTTATAATGTGATTCTCCATCTAGCATTGACTCCAGACGAAGCAACTTCTCAAGCGTCTACACTCTACAGTAAATACGCGAAATTTTATATGCGCATTCAATTATTATAGCCCGTTCTAAAGTACCATTCTCGGCTGCTGCGTCCAGGGTCGGCTCCAAATATGAGAGAAAGAGAGTGAGATCTCCTCAGAGGTCAACAGCACTGATACAATATTTTGTATATGTATTGAATTAAGAAATTCAATTGATTTGAATAAGAAACTAAAAAAACATAAACAAATTAATAATAAAAAACATTTTTAAACACGACCTTTTATTTTAATGCTGATAAAAAAGAAAATAAACCTATAAAAGCTTGTTCTTAAATTTTTTTTATTTTTCACTATTTATTTATTACTTAGTGAAAATGATGATCCCATACAATATTTAAGAAAAAACTACACTCACGAAGGTGCAATGATTTTGAAGTTCACATAATACTTTCTTAGATTTACGCGAATATTTGACATTTTAAATAAAACTATCTTTTCGGATTTTAAAGTTGGTATATATTTTTACTTAAAAAGTTATAATTAATATCAATCTTTATTTTAAAAAAAATTGTATGCACAGAACAGAAGCCTACAGTAGTGTAGATGTAAAATAAAGTACACAAATTATTCTTGCTACTAAAAACATCATAAGGCGAGCTTCCAGTAAAATAATATGAAAAGGTCTATGTATAAAGAAAAAATACACTTAAAGGTAAAACGTGGAATCGTATTTAAAAGAATAAAATACTTGCATTCACAATTTCTGTGAAAATATTCATTTTATAGTATGGGATTGCGGATAGCATTTGGAACGCTTAAACCGTTCGCAATACGAAGTGTTATGTGCAGTTTATTTTTTTAGGGCGAATAAAATTTTAACCAAAATGACATAACATTTCAACAATAGTTTTAAAACTAACACTTTGTATTTTTACAGGTTTGTTCACTTCTTAATGTTCTTTGTTCTATGACTTATAGGCGTGCCATTTGGGCATTGTTTACTTCGCCAATGTCGTGTAGAATGGAGACAACACTATCTACAGGTTTATTTTTCTTTCTTTTTATATTACGGTATTCTTATGATATGCCATATATAAGATACTTTCGTAAAGTTTATTTATATGATTTTGAATTGAATTTTATATGTCTAATAATTCTTTCTTTTAGGTTAAAAACTACACTTGTCTTTTCGAGATATAACAAAATGTGTCAATAGAATTGAATATCATTTTTGACCACAGCGTTTTCTACATTCAATACGAATTATCGATTAGAACACGTTATGGCATTTCTAGCTAACGACAACTTTGCTATTAAATATTAAATTATATAATTATTAAATTATATAGATAATAGAGCTGTAGAGTAAGTTTGTTTTTGTATTTAATAGTCTAATTCTTGAGGTTTGACTAACATCACAGTACGATTTTTAGGATCGAAACAGGTATACAAGTGGACTATGAGAGCGGAGCCGCGAGGAAAGCTAGTTACAATAAATAATTCAGTAGTTATTGTATAATAAGATCGAGCAGAGTCGAGCCGAATAAAATAAAACTGTAATAGGATAAATATTCAACAAATTCTTTTGACCGACTTTTCAAGTTTTACAGTTTCAAGTTTGAGCTCATTTGATTCGTTTTACCTATCATTGTCTTTTATATATAGCAATAATAGCTTAAGCCTTTTTACTTTATAGTATAAAGAAGAAATGAGGATTATGGACTGTATAGAGTATAGACACAACCAAACTTGACGCATGTACAATGTATATAATATGTACCTACTCGCACTTACAAGGTAAAAGTTTCATCACTTTGTTCCATAAATTCTCTTGATTCCTAACAAAAACAAACTATGTAAACTTACATAGACTTACATATATTACTTTTATAAGTAAGAATATATAAAAAATTGACTTCGTTACTAAAATGCAGATTATAAAAGTTCCTATGTCGTTTGAGTTAAAGGCGAAGATGCATTGGAACCTTTTCCGAACTGTGGCTTTCCGCTTCCGTTTGGAACAGCGCTCATCTAGTTTGCCTAATCTATTTAGTTACGTTGAAGCTGTGCTCTGTTTTAGAGGTCGCAAACGGAAGTGGAGGACGTGCTCTAACCACAGTCACATCCGGTAGGGAAATTCTGTCGCATCGCATTAAATATACTGATTATTAATCTAGTTATAGACATTTAAATCAGTTGTGTTCTTGACAAGCTGAAAATGCATTTTCGTATTTGTAAAATTTTTAGTAAGACAAAGAGCATCACATTTCGGTTATCTAATCTATTATCACAAAACCAATATAACCTAACACCTTCAGGTAAATTTCTAAAAAAATAGTTAAATTTCTAAGAAATCTGTTGTTAACTGTAACGCCGGCGTGTCCGCGGTCGTGGAGGGAATAATATTGATATCATCATCATCTCTCTGCCCATTTCCCAAATTACATTTGTTCGGCGTAGTACCCTCTTCCTCTTCCATTCTCTCCTATTACGTGTCACCCATCATTCACACCTTTATCTTCCATGTCCTGTCTCACACAATCTATCCATGATTTCTTCGGTCTACCTGTTCCTCTCCATCCATCTATATTTACTTCTTCTCATCACATGCATTTTATCCCTCCTCATTACATATCCATACTTACATCTACTTAATAATGACACCTTATACTTATATTTATACGCTCTTAAAAAATCACTAATTAACGCTTTCCATTATAAATGTTTAGTCAAACGTAAAATATAATTTACACTAGAATTGTAAAAATAAATGCGATTTATTTCTTTAACGTCTCAATTAAATATCATGAAATAATAATTACAGTTAAATATTCCTTATACGTTATTAAGATTATTTTGCCATTCTATTTAAAACAAGCATTCTTGATATTGAACAAACGGCTATATATATTTCCATCAAACTTTTATTATAGTTAGAGATATTATAGTGCAGAAAAGTGTACAAAAACACAAGTACACTCTTTATTCCTTATACCTTACTAAAATTGTGACGATAATTCTACACAACCGGTGGAAACTACGTACTGGAAAAAAACCATAACTTACGCCAAACCGGGCCTTGAACATAGGACTTCTAGATCTAACACATTACGCACTATACGAAGCATCCATTTTAATAAACGACGCATAAAATTCCGTTGAGCCCAGTAATGATTTAATTAATTATATTTAAATTAATACATTTTCAGTACAGATACTCTATACAATAATAGAGTATCCAGTACCGAAGCACATACTCTGTGGCTTTTCATGCTAAAGTGGTCAGAGCCTTAGGCTGAAAGCTCGTTACCACTGCTTGTGTTTATTCACAGTTGTATAGTGAGGCTTACTCTGTTGTTACTACGAGAGGCTTTAAATATAATTTTCGATTTGAATTTAAAATAAGGAGCTTTATAACTACTTTTCGTACTATCTGGAAGTGAATATAATAGACATAAGGTTTTTTGTACAATATTAGTTCATTCATTGTTTAAGCGTTGGCATAGTAAGTCCAATTACTTCCAATATACGAGTACATATGCCTTTCTTATGTAGTCGCTTCTGTTCTACAGTGGCTTAATAACATTGTTCCTTTAATATACATTCAAAGAAGCTCAGTTGTTTTTGCATTTTAAACATCACTATTCGAGATTGGAAGCCATGAAGCCAAGATATGTAGATACCAGTATGCAGCGTAAGCTTTGTACTCCTTCATACGAGCTTTTATCCTTTGTTGCTAGTATTGTTATTTTCTTCTGAATTTGAATAATTGTATATTCTTACACAATTGTATCAGATTTAGTGACGAATGCCATTTAAAAATCAACTATATGGAACCGAATTATATTTATAGTATGCGAGGAGGTACAATTACCGAATTTCATATAACAAATCATCTTTTTGTTATTCCTACACGGTAAGTGGTCAGATTACCCTGGAGATTATACCTTGTTATCATCCCTTTTGTTTGAGCTCACGCATTGCTTGCCATTATTTTTACACCGCATAATGTATAAACATATGGTATTTCAATCGTATTGTTCTTTGAATATATTCATATATGTACATATAGTGTATATGTAAGTTAAATATTATACCTTGGCAATAATAATTATTTAAATATCTTTACAGTTTATTAAATATTTATTTAGGTTTTATCTAAAATTATATCCTATAATCAACTCTGCTCTTGATAAAATTTATTTTATCTATACATATAATGAAATTCTAACTAATCCGAATCTGTACATTGAATATTTTTTGGAAAATCTTATTAAAATAGACATTATTTTCTATACAGAATCAAAGTTTTTAGAATTTTTGTCTGTCTGTCTGTTACCGCATCACGGAAAACTCGCTGGAGGTATTTTGATGAAATTTGGTATGGTGATAGCTGGTTATCCGGGTCAACATATAGGATGCTTTTTACCGAGGGAAAATATCTTATTTCTGAGAAAAAATACAAAAGCTGCAATGTAAGAGTATGTTAATGTGTAAAACCTAAGAATTTGGTTTTTGGTCATCTAAACGCGGGCGGAGCCGCGGGCATCGCTAGTTATTTTATAAAATAGCGAGTCACTCTAATCCTAATCCTCTAACCGCCAATAAAAATCCAGATAAATCCGTTAAGCCGTGTTTTTTATGATCTTTCCCAGGATAAAAAGTATACTACGCCACTCTCATCCAAAACCTCCATCTGCCAGTAAAAGTGCTTATTTAAATAGATTTTTCAGGAGATTAGAGGAGACAAATGGACAGACAAAAATTTTATTACGGCTACAATGTTAATATCTATAAATATATGAGGTAGTTATTTTTAAATCATATACGCAATGGTTCATCTCTTATTTATAAAGCATAAAATACAAAGGATTTAATCCATTTTTATTCTCTACTAGCGATTTGCCCTCTCTTTGTTCGAGTGTGTCCTTAGGTGCCTAACTATTATTAAAAGGTAAAGTAATTCAAATGCCATTTTTAGATATTTAAGTTATTATGATTTCTGGCAGTAAACATTTTTAAATGTTGGGACATTAACACACAGCACCATCTAGTTCCTACCATGGAACTAGATGGTGCCTAGATGGAACTAGAAGCTACGAGTACGAGGCTTGTGTTATGGATACCGTATAGTTGATATATAACTTTAAATACATACATATTATAAATAACCCATGACTGGAGTACAAATATTCGTGCTCATCACACAAATGAATGCCGGCAGTGGGACTCGAACCCGCGACCGCTGGCACAGCGAGTAGGGTCACTAAAAACTGAGCCAAACGTGTCGTTGAATTATTTTTATATTTCATTGTAACGGCTATAAGATATCACTGCGGCCATTTTTGGTCTATTGTGATCGACAATAAGCATTCATATGGGAAAAAATAGCCTACGACAATCGACGGTAATGTAGTTTCCTATTAGTGAAAGAATTTTCATAAATAAATCAGTATTTTTCATAAATAAATCATCATTATCCCATACATACTTTACAAACTTTACCTCTTTATAATATTAGTGTAAATAACATAGTTTTTTTAAGTTGGTATCTGAAAGTTATCCCTCGATATAATTTTAAGTTTATTAGATAAAAAGTTGAATAAATTCGTAGAATACAGTTTGATTAAGATACTTTTATTAGCTTTTCTTGTTCTATGTATTCTAATCTTGGAAGATGATCTCAATCTGCTCCTAATGCCTGTCTCCAGATGGAGGCATAATAATTTTAATACCTTATAGCAGGTCTAATAATAGAACCAAGGTATTGCCTTTTCAATCTCTTCTAGGCCTATTTTCTTCGGATTCTCATGCATTTTAATTGGTTATAATCAAATTCTAATATTTTTTTTAATAATTTAAGTTTTTTAAAACTATAAATATTTTTAACATCAGCCTAAGCTCTATAAACTTGTCCAATAAAATAAAAAAGTTTGATAAATTTTCGTCGAGTGATTTTAGTTTAGTTGATAAAAATTCTAAAAACCTGTTGACTTGGTTTCTATGACACCAAACATCCACGAAAAATAAATATTCTAAAAAAATATTCGGTGTACAACTCGACAGTACATACTCAGTATAACTAAAACAAAATTAAAAAATATTTTCTCTGTAAGTAAAATAAAGACGATATTGCTGTGAATAAAATATTTTTTCGAGATAAGATTTGCCGCTTCCTGTTCCGAATTAAGTTAGCGTAGTTTGCCTAATCCGTTTAGTCGGCCTACAGCGTGGTCCGGTACAAGGGTCGCTACCGAAAGTGCGAGACGTATCTGTCGCTTTTAAACTGAAAATATACATTTCAAATTTAATATTTTGATATATTGAGCTGTTAGACAGTGTTTTGACTTTTGTGGTTTTCAATGAAAGTAATACATATGTACATAGTATATACATATAATATATATATATATATATATATATATATATATATATGTATATACTATGTACATATGTAATAACTTACTGTATGAAAATTACTGAAAAATCGTTACTTACCGAAATACCGAATATTTTTTTGTAATACACAAGAAACAATCTTATAAATGTGAAAGTGTAAAAGTATTGATAATAATTATATTCCATTATACTACTAACATTTTCTAAAATTGCCTTTGTGAAAAAAATATTTTGTGTCTCAAGCACCCAATCATGTCTACCTTGTATATACATTTCTACTATCTTTTATCCCTTTGGGCTTTTTTTTATTTTGTACGATATTAAAAGTTGATGATGATGACATTATAGCGCAAAATTGTGTATGCACTCTTTATTACTGTCACTCAAAAAGTTAAATGGGAAATAAGCTCGACACGACAACAAAAGGTCTAACGCAAGACAGACGATTAAAAGTGCTCTACAAGCGACAAAAATGTAGTATCGCAAGCTTTTAAGACTGAAAAATCTTGAGTATTGCTCAATCCTAAAATTTAATTATAAATAATTCATAATAATAATAATTTATTCATATACTCTTAAAAAGACACATTATAGTATATATTGCATACACAAACTTACATAATTATAAATGAAGCCTTAAATTATAAATTAGCTCAATTAAAACTAGGTAAATGATGAACAAATAAGTTAAATTGAATAATTCATTTGCAAATACCTGAATTGAGTTATGTTAATATTTTGCCATTGATTTAAATAACAGAGGGAAAAATAAAAATGAAAGAAGTATGAAATTTAAAACTTACTTATGTATTTTACTTTATATAAAGGGATAATTATTAATTATGAAACTTACATAAATAAGTATACATACATATTATTAAAAATATTTTATTTATATACTTGTATATACGTATTTACTTCCATTTATAGTAATAAATAACTAAGGAAACGCCAATTACCGCTTAAAAATCTTTTAATATTGTCTTTCCGTCCATTAAAATAAAAAATACTCAAAAAGTTATCAAAACAAAAGCACTTTTATTCGGCTGACAGTACTGCGAAATTGAACCGCACTGATAATAAAATTGTAAGAAAGTATTTTTTTAATATTAATATTTTATTCATAGTCAGGCCCACGGACTATTTTTATAACCTGCCATACTTTTCTTTAAAACCTCAATAGTTAAATCCAATATTTTTTCAGTATAAAACATTCTCGTAGCGTCAGCTACAAATGTAAACAGACCGATGGTAATAAATTGCTATCTATTTAGAATAGATCTTCAATTCATTACGATCCGCGATCAAGCCGGGATGCTCCCATCCTCGGCGTCGAGATAAATTGATTCAGTGAAAACTTTTATTTTCTTTGACAAAGGACTATTTGAACGAGTTCCATTTATTTTGTGAAACGATAATTCGCGCTTAGAGCTTATATCTTTTCTGATTTAAAAAAAAGTCCAATTAAATTATTTTATTGATAAATTGATGATTGATGTGAAGTCCGCCAACCCGCACTTGGCCAGCGTGGTGGACTTGACCCCCCTCGTATCGAAGGGAGGCACGGGCGCATCAGTGGGACGTTAAAAAAGCAATTGATAAAACATTTTTCTCCTGTATAAACAGGTAAAGACTTAAAGTTCGAAATATTGTTTCAAAATAAGGTTAATAAACAAAAATGAGTTTTAAATGAGTATTATTTTATGCCATCAGCTATGAGGTAATAATTATATAGTATCCAATTTTTAACGAATAATTTATGATTAGGTAACTTTTATCTCAATAGAATATTAACATTGTTTGGCAAATATTTAGTTAATAAACTTTTATACATTTTATTACTGTATTGAATATGAAACTGTTTTAGTTACACATTATATTCATATCATATTTTATTTTTAAAACACTAATAAAACACTAATAGAGAGAAAAACACTAATAGAGATCTAGTAGTTCCCACGGGAACTGTTTATTTCTCTGGGATGAAAAGTAACCTGTTGTTTGACCGGCAATATAAGGTATCAGAATGTAAAATTTTACTAAATTAGGTGCATAAGTTGTTGTGTACTAAGCTGTATAAGTTATTATAGTTTTTTAACTATCCCACGGGAACTCTTTAATTTTCCGGGATAAAAAGTATCTAAGGTATAAGGTACCCCCATACTAAATTTCATTCAAATCGGTCCAATAGACTCGGAGATTGGCCCGTACAAACAGACAAACAGACAGAGAAACAAAAAAATTGAAAATATCTGGATTTGTTCTATTTGTCTTCTTACATCGCCCTGACTCGGATTTTAGCATTTTTTTGATATGTACAGACATTCGACCTCTACTCTTTTATTATAGTATAGATAATCGGACAAGTACGAGTCTTACTTGCATACCGAGGGTTCCCGATATTTATATTTTATTTTAACATACCTACTAATTTGTTGCGTTACAAATCAATAGATTTCAGATGCTTAATAATTCAAGCCTTCATCAAGCCAACTTTTTTCGAGTAATTCTTTCTGAACAATCTTATATTTAGGACAGAGGACGTAATTGAAGCCAATCTTTTATGCACCTTAATTATTTTTGAATTCAATATATAGGCTGAATTAAAAGTAAAACTCATTTATATTATAATAGATCTGAAGATTTAACTTGTCAGACTATGTGAGCCTTTTTTTTCATTTCCTTAATCAATGAACTAAAATAAGTTTTTGTATATTAATATTATAATACATATTTAATTAATTGGACTACTACTATAAATGTAAAATTTGTATGTTTGTATGTGTATTGTGTATTAATCTTTGTTACTTTTTCACGCTGAAATCGCTTAACAGTTTTGATAAAATATTTGATCGAAATGATTGAATTGAAAAGATCAAATTTAGTACACATATGCTACGCACCTAGGGATGCCAGTATATTTTTATAATTCGGATAAAGATAAAATTTAAGTTACTTATTATCTCATATTGTGTAAATAACATCAAGTATTGGAGCATTAATGAAATATTTACGAAATTTATCACATTTCATCCTGTTAACTGTCACCTCTAATAAAATGTATTGTCCATAAATGCTATCTGAATATAACATAGGGGTCTGTTTGTTACTAGAATATAAAAAAAATTACGTTGGCATGAACATATTACAAAAATAGTCACTATATAGTATTATATATTTTCTATTTTTATATAAAGTCAAACATAGCAAAAATTTAAAAAGGTTTTTATTCAAGATTCTACGTAAAAAAAACTACATGATCATGAATTTCGTATGAGAAGAGGACCTTGGGACGTCGGCGGCCAGACGTCACAATAAAAAGGAAAATGGCTTTTGTACTAAGCTTGGCCTCTTGATTTGTTACATTGTAACTTAGTGTTTTATTTTTTATCAAACTAGTTTTCCCCCGTGCCTTCACTCCCTTGATAATTTGATTAAAATTACTCAGGAATAGTTTAGTTTTTTGTTAAAGATTTTTTTAGAACGGATTCGAAGGACTATTCATACAAGTTTATTAAGTTTATATTTAAGATTTATACCTATTATATTTTATTAAAATGAATACTAATCAGCCCTATTTAAATTAAGACATATAGTAAATTTTCTACAACTATCACTTAATAATAAAACTATAGTTTTATTATTAGATTACATATTTATTAAGTAAAATATAAATAGCTTCGGGAGCAAGATTGAAAATAGGTAAACGGAGTAAGCAGTTAGTTCGCTGAATTACTTGGTAAATAGCTTGAACTTAGACGAAATTATAATACAATATTCGAAAACCTGCTAAATCAGGCCAAACAAAGTAAAGTTATTTCATTAAATCTATCTCTCTACTAATCTTGTCCGTTCTAGACGCCTTCTAAGAGACAAATCTATTTAATTAAATTAAACAATTTTGTTTATAGATATTTAGATTTTGCTAATTATCTTCGCGACATTTCCATATAATCAAAATAAGTTATTAAAATTCTACTATAAATACTAAAATTGTATGTTCATAAAAACTTTGAACAAAATTCAACATCGTACCAACGAGGGCTCGATACCGGCTGCAAATGTACTTAACTGTAAACTGTCCACGTCCATATAAATCTTTCCCGTATATATACCACTACTCAATTCTGTTACAAAATACGTATTCCAATTCTGAAACTCGAGCCGAATGGGATAAAGAATGGATCAATTTTTTATTTTGTCTAGCACCGTTCGCCATTACGAAAGTATTCAATTTGTAGCGTTACATGATTTTAAAGCAGCAAAGCCAAATGAATATTATACGTAAATCCTTTGTTTCGTACTTTGTTGTACAAAAGTTCTCAGTCTCTCGAAGAAATATACTAAAAGGATCGTGTTAAATAATATGTAAGCACTAAATTATTTATTAAAATACTAGCATTGCCCGCGAGGTTCATTCAGATGACCAAAAACCAAATATATATAAGTACACTCTTACATTGCAATTTTTGTATTTTTTCTCTGAAGTAAGATATTTTCCCGCGATAAAAAGTATTCTATATGTTGACCCGGATAACCACCTATCACCATACCAAATTTCATAAAAATCCCTCCAGTGGTTTTGCTGTGATGCGGTAACAGACAGACAGACAGACGGACGGACGGACAGACAGACAAAAATTCTAAAAACTATAAATTCGGTCTCTGCATCGATAATAATGTTTATTTCAAAAAGATTTTCCAAAAATATTTAATGTACAGATTCGGCTTAGTTACAATTTTATTATAATATGAATAGATTTATGGCTATCCACACGATAACACTAACTAATTACACCATCAATCAAGCAACAAGTACGAGTGTTTGTTTTTGCTTCATGTGAAGTCTTGACACTTGCACAAGCGCTGGAAGCTTGTTATTTATAATTTATACTTTCATAAACGCTATTTATAATGCTTATATACTATTATAAATGTATATCTTTGTCACGTTTTTACGCAGAAATGGATGGACCGATTTGGATGAAATTCGGTATAAAAAAACTATCACTTGGAGTTACAGTCTAGATAACAAGTTGAAAATGGTGAAAATTAGAAATAAGGCTCCTAAAAATATGCGCGATAGCTCATTGGATCCGAAAAGTGTATTTAAACCATTATTCCGCATGTTAAATATTTCAAAAGTTATAAACAAATTAAGGTGGACACAAGAAAGTATTTAGGTTTTCGCTATTAATTTAAAAATTATTAATAATTAAAATAAAATAATCAAAATAAATCCGCGAAATAATCCGAAAAGATAGTTTTATTTAATAATATTAATAATTAAGTAATTAACAAAAGATCCTTAAGACCTCCAGGTAAATTTCTAAGAAATTAATTAAATTTCTAAGAAATCTATTGTTAACTGACACACCGGCGTGTCCGCGGTCGTGGAGGGATTACCAACTCCCGGAACTCTACCTCCATTATTTATAATTTTTATTTAACGCTGAAAATAGGGCTCCAGGCGGCCGGCGAAGTGTGCGCACACCACCTCTAAAGCGAGTGCATTATGTAAAATATTTTTTTACAGTATCAAATATCAATTTAAATAATTATTTTTTTTAAATTTGAATAGAATTCCGGGAACCGGGATTTTTGCTGAACAGAACGGCGTATGTTATTTCGGCTTGCCGCTCGTAGACCGCTTAGCGGCTTCTACCAATGAAAACTATTCGTCAACTAATACTTATCACTGCAAGCTCGCGCGTTTTTAACATATTTAGTTTTAGTTTTTTTTTGTTTACTTGATGTAATTTTTGCGGAAGTTCCAGCAAGAATAGTAAAGTTTCCGTAAGCTACAAGTAAGGTTTACATGAACTATGGTAAAGCGTGTGTATTTAGTTGAATTTTTCAAATATTTGTAAAATACAAGTAAATGAAACCGTAAAACCTTTCATTTCCTAAGCTTATATCATAATAATAATAGTCGTTTCGCTAAAAATAATTTATGTATATAAAAGCAACCTCATTATCTATTCTATATATTCTAGTTTTATGGCTTTTAGATAAACCTAATTAAAGAATGTGATAACAGGTTCTAATGAAACTTAATGAATATTTAATTTAATGATTAAGATACATATGTAGATATTAATGCCAGACTAACATATTTTCCAATCTTTGTTTTTTGTTTTGTTTATATAAAAAACAGTATTACCTCAAACAAACCTAATAAATGTCAACTAGCGGTCAAACAATTACCTTCAGTAAGTCCCACTTTTACTGTAAAAAAGAGAATAATATGCAAAGAGTTACCTTTATATGACGCTGTGACATCCGCAGTTCGAGCAATTAATTAAATACTGTTAAAATATTGCCTCGGACGAGATAAAACGCAGCCGTCCATCCCAAAAGTAATAAAAAATGAGTTTTGGCAAAAGTGAATTAATTATTGTTTTAAAGTCATTATTTTACGTTATGACCTTAAAAAAAAAATATTTTTTGTAAAAACTTCTTTAGTACAAAAACTATTCCAAGTAATTTCTCATTGATCCAATTCGTTTGTTTAATATTTCGTTAGTCTTAGAGATGACTTTTGCTTTTTCACATCACAATTTATAGATCTTTATATTATTGTACGAGTATTATAACGATCCAATCAATTTAAATAAAAATAATATGACCTTTTCTTACATTCTCGTTTTACAAAAAATATGTGAGCATATGAATCAAACGTTATTGTTGACGTGGACGGTCGTTTTAAAAAATACTGATTAAAAAGAAGTTCTTTTTTAAATTATAGAATAAAAAATCTCTAATTTTTATATAGAGAATACCTACAATATATATTTACTAGCATTGCCCGCGGCTCCGCCCGCGTTCAGATGACCATAAAAAAAAATCTTAGGTTTTACATATTAGTAAACTCGTACATTGTAGTTTTTGTATTTTTTCTCAGATATGAGATATTTTCCCGCGGTAAAAAGTATCCTATATGTTGACCAGCTATCACCATACCAAATTTCATCAAAATCCCTCTAGTGATTTTTCCGTGATGCGGTTGCGGTCTGTCTGTCTGTCTGTTGACAGACAGACAGACAGATAGACAGACAGACAGACAAAAATTCTAAAAACTATTGATTCGGCCTCTATATCGAAAATAATGTCTATTTTAATAAGATTTTTAAAAAAATATTTAATGTACAGATTCGGCTTAGTTACAATTTTATTATATGTATAGATTGTTTGTCAAAAAAATTAAATAATGCTCAAATCTTGCTGTAATAAAACAGCGTCAAATAAGGAATCTGAAGATTATATTTATCAAACGATAAGAGTAAGTAGATTAAATGACATAAGAATTATTTGCACTATAAAAAAAAAATTTTCAAAGACAACTCGCTTAATCCCATCCACAACATAAACTGATTATGTTTTATGTCAGAATGTTGCAAAGGTACATACAATTATGTAGTTTATGCAAATTTCTAATAAGCTACTTAAATAGTAGAGGAAAGCCACGAATATACCTATGTATAATGTACACACTGTACTCAATATTTTATTGTGTAAAAACTTCGGTTTTTGAGCGTTGTTGCTAAAATTCAAATTCCAGTCGTAGTCAAATTCATACTAATATTATAAATGTGAAAGTGTGTTTGTTTGTTTGACTTTCTTTCACCTCGAAACGGATTGACGGATTGGCGTGATTTTTTGTGTGGCGATAGTTAGCGGAGGGCTGGAGAGCTACTTTTTACCGCGGGAGATTATCTAATTCCCACGAGAAAACACGTTATAATACAATCCAAAAAATATATTTATAATCAGAATTACTTAAAACTTGGTATTAATGATCTTCAATAAAATTAAATAAATACGTGTTTTAGCATTTTTCGAAATTCATCTAATAAGAGGGTGAAATAGGGGATGTAAATTTGTATAAAACTACCTTTTTAAAAATTTTTTGTAGCTTTAGCGTGCGCGAAGCCGCGGGTCCTGCTAGTACCTTATAAATATTGGATAGAACAGTAAGTGTTATGCAATTTTCAATGTCAGAGCGATTTGCGGTTTAATACATTTCCGGAATAAATTGTGGATAGTGGGATGTTTATGCCTGCGGCTTTGTTACTCGTAGCGCGGATTTCGGATTTAGGAAGTTCCTGCATTCTATTTATACGACGACTTCGCGTTAATCCAATGTCCTATATTTCTACAAAAAAATGTACGAAAAATCTGTTGACTACATTTTCGTTGATATGTATTTTTCAAATACTACAAAGATGCACATTTTCTCCAACGAAATTAAGATGTACCTATTCAACTTTTAATGGAGCATTTTAAAGCGGAATTGGAATTGGATTTTTTTGGAAAAATAAATTACCGAACTGAACTAGACTTCGTTGGTTGGTTTGTTGGTTCGTCGTTATTTTATACTTCTACGAGCAAATATTTTCTATTGTTTAAACAGAATTTAATCTGGTCGTAATGACAAAATCGGTACTGATAATATGTACTGATAATTCTACTAAATGCCGTGTCTTAATGATGAAACGGAGTATTGAAATTTAATGTTTCAATACTCAATATTATATTTAATTTAATTTTTAGTATTTCTAGTTTACTTTTGTTACAATGAAATTATTTTTAATTTAAAATAACGGTGAGTTTCATTTGAAACGACTGAATGCATTCAAAGATACAATCTGAACGCTTGTCTACGTGGTATCTTATAATAAAATGGAAAGCGCGCCTACTTATCGTTTTAATTCAAATAAAAAATCTCACAGACAATGTAATGAAATAAATGATTAAGACTAAAAAAACTGTAAAAAATGTATTATGTACGATGACATGCATCCATAAATGCGATAGTTTCTATATATATATGTATATGTTTGTTATTCCCCTACGCTAAAATGACTGGACGGATCTAGATGACCTATTTAGAACACAGATAACCTGAAATTATTGACAGGCTACTGTTAGAAAGTTTACCAAATGTAGCGCTGATTGTTTTCCAAAAGATGAATACATACAAATCAATACAAATTAATTAAATTAAATTGTCTGTTTGTAATGTCAAAATAACAGTTTTACTTAATATATATATATATATATATATATATATATATATATATATATATATATATATATATATATATATATATATGAAAGTATATATGGTACTTATAAGAATTAACAATTTTTTTAATTTTTTGTCTGTCTGTCGTTTATTCCGGCTAAACTCCGAAACTGCTATATCGATTTTGACGGGACTTTCACTGGCAGATAGCTGATGTTATAAGGAGTAACTTACTTTTATTTTCGAAAAAGAATTAGGGTTCCGCGCAAAAAATGAAACCCCACGAAATTGTGAACAAACTTCGCGTACCCAGGGACGCACCCTAGCCAAACGATGATAAGTCGCTAGTAATATAAGAAAGTCAATATTGTCATACCAAGTCGTAAAAGGGACTAATCAGAGTGTAGCAGGTAATCCCTCAACGACCGCGGACACGCCGGCGTTACAGTTAACAATAGATTTCTTAGAAATTTAATTAATTTCTTAGAAATTTACCTGGAGGTGTTAAATCGCTAGTTAAATACATAAATGCCAATTTCATGTGCTAGAACAGATTTTAATGTTTGAGGTGTAGAATTCCAGTATTACAAACACAATTCGAAAACGCCACCTGAATATTGCAGCTTTGCATTTGTCGTGTCGCTGTCAGTTTCAGCACAATTCGTCTTTGACGGGACGATGTAACGAAGCTTAGAGCCGCGCCCATACAACTATTATCGTTTCATGTTTTCCCACTATATATACCTTTAAACAGTTTTTTTTTACTTCTTCATTTATCTCACACTTCAGTTTTGGTAGTAGGTCCAAAAATCTAAAAAAGTCAATTAATTTCATAAAAAATCACATTATAAAGTAGGTATACTTTTTTGTCGCATCATTGAAGAGGTTTGTTGTTCTAGATGATTATCATAAAGTGTAAATAAGTATCAATATTACATATTAATATGATAATCATAAAAATTTTAATGTACAATATAGAAGCCAAGACCGCTTATACACTTATACGAATAATTAAAACCAATACAATTACTTTCAACGATCTAGTCAAGTAGTCGCCTACTTTACTAGTTGTTATGAAGATAATAGTAGTTTAGATCTTTAGATTTAGATAGATATATTGAAGTCAAGAGCAAGACAATGTACATACTATACATACGTATATATATATATATATATGTAAATATATAAAAGTTTAAAATAAAAACCTAAAACTAATAGTTCTTGCCCGTGACACTACTCCTATACATCACAAAATGTCTTATTATATAGGCTCAAAAATGCAGTTTTGTATTATAAAAAGATGATCTTTAAAACTAATAGAGAAACTCGTCAATTTGGATCAAATGAGCCCAAACACAACGGTTTTAGTAATAGCCTTTGAGGAGTTCCACTATCAATTCGTTGGTTCCATTATCAGGTAACATAATATTATTGTACAGCGTTATCGTTTCAAATCGATACGAAAATCAGGGATTAACATTCCAAGATTAGACTGCATACTTACAAGTGAAGCGTGAATGCGCGAATAAAAGCGTGTTTAAAGAGAACGGAATACGAATAACATTAATCAGCACCAATAATGTTACTCAGAAAGCATGGGTTCTAATCCTGGTAAATTGTGTTATAAGAATTTTATTTTAGGATATTTTCTCCTATAGTTGAATGAAAATGTAAAGGTACCCCCTACAACCTCATAAGCTCACAAACTTTACCTCTTTATAATATTAGTATAGATAAATATTTTTAATTAGCAGAAACGACTAACGTACGTAATAACTTCCCCTATTAATCATTTTGACGAAATTTTGAAAGGTTCAAGGGCAGAAAACAGGTGACATAATCACAAAAAATACCAATCCTTAAAATATCTATTGGATTGGGTTTTTACTGTCAAGACAATATATTGAAATTATAAAAAAATAAGCAGCTGTATTTTTAACTAGCACGCAGTATTCGCATTAAATGTTAACACGACCATTCATGAAGCTTGTAATACGAGTATGGTACCCTCGTAGTTTCAAATAGAAATGTTGGGTTAAAAAGTTAAATTAACACGAAAATAATAGCACTGGTGTTAATAAAAATTTTTAACATAAGTTTCAGTTTCTAATTATATACATATAAATTTTTACTATTTATTGTTGAGTTATGCACGTACGTATGTATATACTACTATGCTGTAATAATATTTATTCATCTATACACATATGTGTGTGTGTATATATAAACGTATTATTTTTATACATATTAATTTATTACATTCAATACATATAAATATTTATTTCTCTTATTTACTAATACAAACATATGTATATGCTGTTGTGTCGAAGAGCAATAATACTAATTTTAAATAAATAAAAGAAATTAAATATAAGAAAGTATTAAGCAATAATACTAAGTTTCAAGCAAAGGTCAGAAAAAGTTTATCTATACATATAATAAAATTCTGAGTCGAATATGTACATTAAATATTTTTGGAAAATCTTATTGAATTACATTATTATCAATACGGAGGACGAATCTATAGTTTTTAGATTTTTTGCCTGTCTGTCTGTCCGTCTGTCTGTCTATTACCGCATCACGGAATAACCACTGGAGGGATTTTTATGAAGTGAATATTATACGGGTCAACATATACGATACTTTTTACTACGGGAAAATATCTTATTTCTGAGAAATCTGTACTAAACGTTAAAACGTAAGTAGGGACGAACCCGAGCGGAGCGATGCGAGGGTGCGCGCTAGTTATTAATATAAACGTTTCAGTGGTCTAAGGGTTCACGGATACATTAGCCAGCACATGTATTTTTTATGGACTGCCTAGTTGTTTTAGTGGCTAGCATGTACCTACTGCTAATCGAAAGGTCTTATATTCAAGTCCCAGGTTGGACGAAATTTTAAAAGTTACTGGTTACGGTTTTTTGACACGAAATACTAAGTAACAATCCGGAATTAGTAAGTTGGTAGTAATCACACCGCCATACCTCGAAGAGCTCATTAAGCCACCGACCGAATCCGACAAATACAAAGTGTTCGTATAAATATAATTCGCGCAGATCTTCCAAGTTTAAATGTATAAAAAATCTGACGCACATGCCCATGAACATGGCTTTTAATCACATATTATATTCTTATTTATTAATCTATATAACTGCAATATAACTATTAGAACACTCAAAATAGAACCATAAGTCTTGTGAAATGTCAATTACAACACACTATTCAATGTTTATCAACTTCTCACACGAATCCTTTATTACACACTAGTGCCCCTTCCTCTCCCTCCCCTAGCTTCGCTCGGGTTCGTCCATAGTGAAAAACAAAAATAAAACTATCCCACGGGAACCATACTTTTTTCCGGGATAGAATGTGCTATTCTGGACTATAATCTATCAATGTGCCAAATTTCATTTAGATCGTTAGTCGTTCTAGCGTGATTGAGTAATAAACATCCATCCATCCAAACTTTCTCATTTACACTGTAGTAAAAATTACAGGCATTTTTAATTAAGCTGCGACCTAAATCTAGTTTGGAGTAGTTATAATTTTCTCTGGTGCTTTAAATTTGTATTAGAAAACCCCATACTCTCTGTGAAAACTACTGCAATATGATGTACGAGTATATTTCTACCACGTTGTACATATACAAAATATATCTTTCTATTTAATTCTATCTTTATGTTCTTCATACCATATATCTTTTATTCAAGCTCAATAAAGCCAAGCTTAATCGATAAAATATATACCACCAGAATAAATTTCTTAAAAATCTAAGATAATCATTTGATGAATGTTCTTGGATCCAAGAATCTTAACTTACTAGAAATGTTAAGGTGAGATAAATTTCAAATACGGCACAATCAGCCTTTCTCGCCTCGGAATCCATTCGTCGACATTTATGTTCGCAAATTTTGAAAATGCAATAAAAATATCAGTTTTGCTGCAGAGGCCTTAAAAATAAATAAATATATTGGGACATTAATATACAGCACCATCTAGTTCCATGGTAAGCTACGAGGCTGTTATAGATACCAGATTGTTGATACACTACACAAATGTAACTTTAAACACATACATATTATAAATACAAATACCCACGACTGGAGTACAAACATTAATGCCCATTACACAAATGAATTCCCCCAACAGGACTCGAACCCGCCATAGCTCGCACAGCAAGTAGGATCACTACAAACTGAGCCAAACGTGTCGTCAATAAAATGGAAATCAAAATATCCTAATGACAAGATAATATGGAGCGTTGACGGAAAGAATTGATCTTCTTAAGTAAATTCGCGTCCCTTATCCAAATTTATTCATTTATACTATTTACTGTAAGAACACTTGACCCATCGAATTGAATTGATAAAAACTTCTTATCGCTAAAAACTTCCGTAAAGAACTTTAGTTGAGTTTAAGTTATATATATACTAACTGCCTCGGTGGTGTAGCGGCTAGCATGTACGGCTGCACACCTGGAGGTCCTGGGTCGGGCCAAGTTTAGTTATTGAGTCTTTCTGTATAGAAAGACTCAGTAATAGCCCGGAGTTGGGAAGTTGGCGGTGTTTCACCCCCGTGCCTCGGAGAGCACGTAAAGCCGTCGGTCCTGCGCCTTATTTCTCACCGGTCGTGTCGAGTAGTCGTCCCATCGGAGTATGAGAGTGACAGGAATAGAGAGTGCACTTGTGTCTGCGCGTACACTTGAGCACTATAATATCTCCTGCGCAGTTGGCTAGTCTCAATGAGATTGGCCGCCGTGGCCGGAATCGGTCAGGAGAACATCATCATCATCATCATCATCATATATATATATATATATATATATATATATATATATATATATATATATATATATATATATATATATATATATATGTCATCATCATTTTTATATATATTAAATAACTACACTTTATAAAAAAAAGAAAATAAATTATCTGGATAGATTAATATTTTAAATATTTTAGAAACGGAGCCAACAGACGGATATTTTCTTAAAAAAAGTCATCAAAATATCCCGTACCAGAAGTACTAGGAGTAATCCGCATGGTACACCGCCCACCGAAGTGGACCACTTTCCAGCGTGTCGCATGGCTTCACACTCGGCTAGATTGCCGGACGCTAATGAGCCCACCATCACGAGGTGAGTACTCGTCGGGGACACTTATTTATCCTCTATCCTAACAGCGCCCGAAAGAAATCATTCATTTAAGGATAAGGTCGCTTATTGTGCATAATGGATTTAGATATTTTCGAAAAAAAAAATTATGTGCCTTTATGGAAATGGGTACATGTACAATAAATAAAATTTTACTTTTTTATTTTTATTACTGTTCCATAGACTTCTATAAGTAAATAAATAAGAATATAAATTAAATGTGGAGTAACTACATAAACTGCAGCATTAAACTGCGAAAGATGCAGTCCTAAACGTTACATAAATAGACACATTTGTTAAGATTCATAAACCTAACATAAATCATTTTATCAATTTACTCAGAATTTATGTAATTTACTATATTTAGCAAGTAAATAGCAAATGATTTATCTTACTACTTGCTAGCGACCCGCCCTGGCTTCCCTTTCGCCTTCACTAGATTACAACTACGTGCCTTGCAATCATAAAATTTATCTATATTGGATTTTTTCCTGTTTCTGGGTAGAAGATCTATTATATCAAAGTTTGGCTCCCACTGACATATAGGCAAATGTTTTGACGATAATTTGAGTTTGACTTTAATTTTACTTAAAGTACATTATGTATTAATTTATTTTCTATTCAATATGACGCCAAATATTAAGTCTACGCTCTCAGTTCACTGAATGCCATAATTTTTCACAAGCTCTAACAACATTAATTAATTTCAACCAAGCTCAACTGTCCAAATAGTGTCGGCTGTTGTCAAAATACATCGCAACTTATCCAATAATTTGTCACTCATTTATTACTATTTCATTTCAATGGTACTAAAGCTAGTTAATATCAAGCATTTCTCCAATTAAAACCTCCATTGTGCGTAAAACCAAGCGGTAGCTATTTTTTAAACGCAATTATTTCGACCTGATATGATTATGAAGATGTGTACCTATTCTTAAAACTAAATTAAAACTTGTAAGAACATTTTGTATAATTTATTACGCGAGTAAACTTTTAGCTTTAGGTGTAAGGAAAGCGACACGAATTTTAAGTGCCCTTGATTAAGATAATTAAAAATGACGCTAACAGGCTTTCATTTTGTACTAAAAAAAATTTCTTAACTAAGAAATTTTCATAAAATACAAGAGGTATTATGAAGGAGCATTTAATGTTTTTTCTTAAATTTGGGCAGCTTATAACACATCTTAATTCTAAACATCAGACTTCACAGAAATTACGAATAAGTTTACTAACTCAGTATACGTGACTCTATCAGCTGTGAACATTTTATTGTCATACTAGCATTGCCTGCGGCTCCGCCCGCGTTCAGATAACTAGAAACCAAATTCTCAGGTTTTACATATTAGTATACTCTTACAGTTTTTGTATTATTTCTCAGAAATTAGATATTTTCCCGCTGTACAAAATATCCTATATGTTGACCCGGATAATCAGCTATGACCATACCAAATTTCATCAAAATCCGTCCAGTAGTTTTTCTGTGATGCGGTAACAGACAGACAGACATACAAAATTCTAAAAACTATAGATTCGGCCTCTAATCGATAATAATGTCTATTTCAATAAGATTTTCCAGAAAATATTTAATGTACAGATTTGACTCAGAATTTTATTATATGTATAGATTAAAGCACACTTCATTATACATTAACTATTCAAACTCCTACCTCCAGACATGGTGAAGACATCATGTCTGGAGATTCGATTTAAATACTTGCTTTTTAATCCTTAAATTTAGAACTTTTGACACGGTAATGTGACTTTTTATTTCTTAATATGTTAAGTACCTACATCAAGTTTATCCTTTATGTTTTTATAATGAGAAATAATTAGTCTATATATCTAAAAATATAGTTATATACACATACCATTTCTATTAAAATCATTTAAAATGCTAGTTCATTTTAAAATCTCTAATAATCTACCATAGATGACCTAGATGGTAGATATAATTAAATTCGCAATTACTTATATTTTAAAGTCCGAAGTAAACTTTTCGCGTACTCTTCTCGGAAGTATTGAAATCGAATAAGAAAAAACTTTTACTTAATAAAAAGACTACACTCCACCTACAATTTACTTGTACCTATCAAATAACTGGATCTCTTTTTTATCCCGCATTGAAAAAGCGTGAAGATAAAAAGAAGTATATCATGAAATTTTCTTTAATATCCCGCGAAATCCAATCCACAAGTCTCAGAATTTCGCTGTTTTTGTCATACTGGCAAAGAAATGGGGCAGATTTATATTGTCTTCTACTAAACTCACCGCTTAGGATCGCTCATTTTAGATTTGGGGAAAGCCGCGCGAATGTGACCGTAATACAATACAGCGTCAATATAAACGGGATTTTCTTATTCTAAAAACTATTTCGTACGTGCACTGAATATATTTTTTTTAAATAATAATAATGAATAGTACTTTAAAGAAGCTTCTTAATATGCAAGCTTGATTCAAAATAATTTTACATGAGTGTCTGGGACGCTCATGAGTAAGCCGTAGATTATGTAAATAATAAATTCAAAAACCTACACATTTACTGAGCAATTAATAGTGCCTTAACAATAAAATGTTGAAATTTAATACGAATATTTCGAAATTAACAAAAAAATCTATATCTGCAAGTAATTTTTTAGCATAGCATTTGAAAGAAAAGTAGTAATTGAGAACTCTTATCAATTTGAGAGCTTTCCAGCAACGCGTCGGAGTACGCTAGATATTTAATTTGTACTGTTAAACTTATAATGTAAGGAGACATTTTAGAAACATAATAATACAGTGTAGCATCTGTATAAGATGACGGCTAATTAAATTATTGAGTGAGTAATAAAATAAATGTATGGTAATATACAAAAGAATATGAAACTATCTAAACTATTATAAAAACATAATATTTGTTTGTTTAACAAAACTATAACAGTCTCTCAGATACCGTTTCTAACTAAATGTTATGATAATATTATACATTGTCATGTAAGCGGAATCGCGGCTCTTAGTTAGTATTATAGAATAAAAAGCTATATTTTATTGACTACGCTAATATGCCAGAGCACGTACGTAAATTCCGTATATCATGATTAAGATATTATATCTATACATATAATAAAATTGTGACCAAGCTGAATCTGTACATTAGAATTTTTTTGAAAAATCTTATTGAAATAAACATTATTATCAATACATAGGCCGAATGTATAGTTTTTAGGATTTTTGTCTGTCTGTTATCGCATCACAGAAAAACCACTGGAGGGATTTTGATGAAATTTGGTATGGTGGTAGCTGGTTATCCGGGTCAACATATAAGATACTTTTTACCGCTGGAAAATATCCAATTTATGAGAAAGAATAGAAAAATTGTAATGTAAGAGTATACTAATATTATGTAAAACCTAAAAATTTGCTTTTTGGTCATCTGAACGCGGGCTGAGCCGCGGGCAATGCTAGTATTTTAAATTATCAAATATTCTCGATATTCGACAGTGAAAACAGGATAATACTTACTTTGATCTCTATAAAGACCCTGCGAAGTAATAAGTGTGAATGTATAACATATAATATATACTTGTATTACGAGTATATAGCTGAAAAAGAGAACTTTTTCATTTTATTGCCTTAAGTGCCTGTGCGTAATAATTATATATTAATACTAGCGACTCACCCTCGCTCCGCTCAGGTTCGTCCCTTGGTACGTTTTAACGGTTTAGTATAAATTTCTCAGAGATGAGGTAATTTCCCGTAGTAAAAAGTATCCTAAATGTTGTGCTATAACCAGCTATCATCAATACAAATTTCATCAAAATCTGTCCAGTGGTTTTCTCATGATGCATTCCCAGACAAAAATTTTAAAAACTATAGATTCGGCCTCTGTATCAACAATAATTACTATTGCAATAAGATTTTCTAAAAAATGTTTAATGTACAGATTCGACTTAAATAAAATTTAATTATATGTATAGAGTACATAAACAAAAACTAGTATATTTTTATAATTTTACTATGAACCATTAGCGGCCTGCTTTGGTTTCGTCTCTCTATTTTTTTATACCACATACATTCACAACGTTTTTTATCCTCTTTCTGAGTTAAATTGAAAAAAAACTCTTTTAGCGATTACATACGCATTTATAGGAATATATTTTATCTCTTTCATTTATTTTAGCTCTTTCAATTTAATAATTTGGTTTGGACATGGTTTATTATAAATCTATTTTATAATACAACGATGACACATTTGGCTCAGTTTGTAGTGACCCTACTTGCTGTGCCAGTGGTCGCGGGTTCGAGTCCCGCTGGGTGCACACATTTGTCTGATGAATATAAATGTTTAAACTCCAGTCATTTGTGTTTATATTTATAATATGTATGTATTTAAAAAACGTTATATATGTGTAGTGTATCAACTATCTAGTATCCATAACACAGGCCTCGTAGCTTACCATGGAACTTGGTGTTGTTGTGTGTTAATGTCCCAACATATTTATTTATTTTAATACAAAAGTCAAACTTTAATATTACACATTAACGACGTGGAACAGACTTCAAAGGGTTCATACTTCCATTTAACATTTCGTTAGAAACGTAATATATAATATTATATGTATCTCAATCTATTTTTGGTAGTTGCATGAATAAGTGGCTGTGCTAGTGACAAGCGGATGTGCTACGACGTAGACCCTGCGGGAGTGATATCTCAGAAAGACCCTCGTCTACTCTTAACGTTAACAACTAAAATTCCCTATTCCGAATTCGCGTTGAAATATTTGTATGTTCCAAACTAAATTATAACTTGTGATATCATCTGAATAATTTATTGAATGAGCCTTTACCAGGTGTGAACGGAGTTTAAATTTTAAAGTGACAACAAATATTGGCATTTGTTGAAGGATTCGATTCTCAATTGAGGCAACTTTTTTTAACATTTTAATATTTTGTTAATATTAAGCGAACATTTATCATTTTAAATAAAATTATCTTCTAAATGTTTGTAATAATATAGATCAACCAAAGAAAGGATATTAGTCACTAAGAACAAAGATGTTACCTAATTATATTTATTATCAGGGCACTTGAAGTATCTGGTTATAAAGCCTATGGCGCTCACCGGTACTATTTTTAAGCAAAAAAAAATACTTTTTTATCAACGAAAAAATGATTTAATCGCCAAAAGAGAACAAACCAACAAATGTATCACCACATTTTTAATTACTTTAAATTAGTGAGGAATATAGAAAAAAGAACCACATCCACAAAAGTAAAAATCGATAGATATTAGATAAATTAGGTTCCAAAAATCAAAAGTTAAGATAAACAGCACCATCTATACCTACAATATTATGCAGTCAACTTATAGTAGAAATCGTACTTGAAACTGCATTTAAGCCGTCTTGGGCCTCTTCACTCCCTAGACGCATTCACTATGCATCTTAAAATCTCAGCCTTCTCGATTCGAATGTTAGAGAATATTACTATTATTATTTTTCCTATTTCATTCAACATCTAGACATAATGATAATTACTATAAACTTTTAGAAATAACGGAAACCGAACGGCAATATCTATTTAAAATCAACGTTACTATAAATCAAAATCGTTACACGGACCCTGCGACTTTTACGCCAACTAGTGGCAAGCACTTGAATTACTTGGAATGATTTTTTAATAATATCAAATAAAGAAAAAAATACTGACTTTTCGATAACATTTTTATCATTTTTTCTAGTTTTTTGTGTTTGATCATATTTGACACGCTCGTTTATGGTACAACTTTTGCGGTAAAGACAATTTCACTTTTATTACGTTTTTCTACTACACCATAAACATGGTTGAACTTGAAAAATTTTTTACCTTTCTCATTATTATGATTATGTACAATATTATTAATAACTGTTTGAAATCCATATTTTATTATTTTTTTCCATTTTTATAAATATTCCGTGCTTACAAATGAATGTTTTGATCCAATAATTATCTTCGAGAATAAAACATTAAGGGGACAATGGTGCTGCCCTCTACATTACGCACACGGTTCCTATATAAACGACAAAATACTACCACTCCATTTACTCACATAGAGCTTAACTAAACATTTTTTGAAAAATTCGTTTGAATGAAAGCAATATCATTTTTAGAGGTCCGTAACCAAATGGCTAAAACGGAATTTCGCCATGTCGACGACTAGTAGATCTACATAGCTAAAGTTTAGTAGATGGCTGTCTCATGTGAAACAATTTTTTAGTCCAATTATAAAAAATATAAAATAAGTTTGGCACTCCATACATGCAACCGAGGAGCCTTAAGGGAATTCAGCCCCGTAGATCTTAAGCTACAACAAGAGCTCCCGCTCTACACCCATTCACATAAAGCAGAGGTCATGGTTACGGATGTCGTTGGCAAATTAAACAAAAAAAAACAGGTGAAGTCATAGAAAGTATATATTTTATAAAGATCACACTACTATTATAAATATGAAAGTATGTATGTGAATATGTACGAATTTGGATAAATTTTGTACACGAATAAACTATAACTTGGAAAAATTCCGAAAAGCAATGCCAGTAACTAACATTGTAAATACAAAAGGTGCGAAGCAAAGTAAGAGATCAACGCTTAGTTTAATGATTATGAACAAATTGACTATTTAAAACACTAAAACTTAATCATTTAAAAGAAAAAGTAGGTACTATTTGAAATGTTTCTAAAATGAAGGTCTTACCACAACTATTGTGACAGAAATAGCATAAATGTTCTCCAAACAATCTGCTCGTGTATTTAAGTACTTTTCTCATAGCCTTCAGAATAATTGTCTCGATTCGCACAAGATTCTCGGCGGGCACACATTGTCTGCAAAGTTATTTAACATAATATGAGTTACTTCAAGTGCTCATTTCAATGTCTATTAATTTAATGTTATCATTTAATTACAATTTTCTCTGTAACACTGTATTGAATTATAAATAATTTGCTATCAAAATTTATAAAATCAGTTTAAATATTTGTGACTCTCTATAAACAGGTGTCCCAGGACGTAACGATAAGCTGGCATCGGGAAAAAGTCCTATTATGATGAGCCAGTAAAAAAAATCAGCGTTCTATACCCAGTAGTACTCGAGTACCAGCCATTTTTTCGAAAAAATAAAAATATAGTAGGTACCCGGAGTGGAATTTTTCGGCATTGTGCAAGCCAAACTAGTTGTTGAGAAATGAAACAAATCGGAAACAAACGTTTTTGTTTTAAAGAAAAATTAGTAAATATCATTGTTAAATGTACTTTAAATTTACTATCACTTTACTTCGACTACTCGTAATAAAAAAATAATACACTGAGCCGAGCAGGCAAGTTTGATCAAAAGATGGTCGATTTCATCAAGATTCTAAAATGCTATCACATGTACATCTTCTGTAATAAAATAATATTTTATTTTAGTTTTTTACGATAAATGACCCATTTCATAAATTATGTCGTCCATATAAAGGTATAAGAATCAAATGCAGTTATTTGAGTAAAATAAGTTTTATCATTCTTCATCGTTTTATCGTTAGAAAGAGATACCTGTATATTTAGCTGGATACAATCAAAGAAACTGTACAATTTATATATATATATATTTTTTCCACTTGTTATTGGCTTAAAGTGAAAGTAGTTTGCGATCTCTAATATGCACCTATCCAATGTCAATTCTATTAGATAGTTTCTTAATTGCCATCCTATAAATATATTATTGGTTGTAGGTTACTTGGTTACCATTTATTATTTATTTCTGAATTGACTTTATTGATTTTCTTTATACCGTGGTTGTATATAGTATGTTAGAATTAAAACACAAAATATCAATTTTTAAGTCTTTGCCAGGTTCTTCATAAATCAGATTGGCTAAGAATATCCAAACAATTTTTCTAATATTTTATCACAAAGCATACTATGCGGTGTACGGTGGTTCATTATAAATTACATATTCTATGGTAGAACTTTTAGACATATTCATTTATGGTAGAATTTTTCGTTACTTTTCGGTATAGCGCACGCCTAACGCTTAGAATATTTTAACCGACTTTAAATATAAGAGAAATAAATTCAGATCGTATATATTTTTATATACATACTCATACACAAAAACACAGCACGTTTTTCGGTATATACCCAAAATTACGGAAATCCAAGCGCATCCAGTGTCTATAACTGTCATGTTAAACATGCTGATTAGGTTCTTAGACTTGATTACCCTTAAGTATAATAAATATGTAGATATCAAAAGCCTTTTGAAGTATTCCTCTACCATGCCTGTGAAGTTTATTTCTTCGAAGTCTTTAAACGACTTTAGAAAAATTGAAGAAATAAAATTAATAAATAGATGTTGCATACAAATACACGAACGAATGTATATACTTGGTTTATATTATAATATTTTCAACGTTATTATTAAAATATCTTCAACGTTGTTTTTTGTGTTATATTTTTAATAAAAGCTATTAAACAGCAAAAATAATAAAAAAAAATTTTTTTCAATTATTTTTCGACTATTTTTCTCCACATTAGATAGAACTATACAGCAGAAAAATTACATTTGAACTTATTCAATAGTAGGTAAACACGATTTATTTTTCGCATTAACTTCAGTGTGGATGTAGCTTCTTGGACTATGGACTTTGAAGAAAAAACTAACATAGATTTTAGAGATAGCTCTATCTCAACTAGACCAAGTCAGATATCCATACTAATATTATAAATGTGAAAGTGTATTTGTTTGTCCTTCTTTCACATCGAAACAGAGTGACGGATTGGCGTGATTTTTTGTGTGAAGATAGTTGGAAGGCTGTAGAGTGATATAGGATACTTTTTGCCGCGAGAAATTATTTCATTTCCACGGGAAACCCGTTATAATACAACTCAAAAAAATATTTATGATCAGAATTACTTGAAACATGGCATAAATGCTCTTCAATACAATTAAATAAATATGTAAATATAAGCATTTTTCGAAATTCAAATTCATTTTAATATACTGACGTTATTTGACTTTGACGCTATTTGACGTTTTATTACTTTTTTTGTTTTCTGTGGGCACACATTTGTGCCTGTATGTCAATATATGAGTGCCAACTTTCAAGTGTTAATAACGCAATTCTCATATGTAACGTCCTCCTTATACTACAAGCTTAAAATTTAATTCAATTGATCATTGATAATATTTTCAATATTATTAATAAAGGATTAGTCAGTAAATTCAAAGTAAATAGATTTTACAAACAAACATACAAACACCAGAATAATTTTATAACGTTTCAATTTTTTTCTTTGAAAATTACTAAAATGATTCCTTTTTGACATTTTCTGATAGTAGTTGTTATATTTTTGACGCTTTGAATATGAGGATTAAGAATACAAGGGTTATATCTTATGCAGGTCTTCGACCCCTGTCATTCTCAAAACCTTTTTGTGGCCACAAATAATAATCAATATTTGACGACACGTTTGGCTCAGCTTGTACTTGCTTCGCCAGCGGTCGCGGATTCCAATCTCGCTGGGGGCATTCATTTGTGTGATGAGCACGAATTTTTGTACTCCAGTCATGGATTTTTATACTTATAATATGTATGTATTTAAGGTTTATATATGTGTATTATATCAACTATCTGGTATCCATAACACAAGCATCGTAGCTTACCATGGAACTAGATGGTGCTGTATGTTAATTTCCCAAAATATTAAAGTTGATTTGATTCGTACTCTTTAAATCGATTTAGGTACTTAACACTAATTGACTGAAAGACAAAGCTCAGTTATATAAAGCAAGTGAGCACTAAGAATGAATTTTCTAAAATTTTATCAGTATACACTTTTAGCAATTAGATCTATGCCGACAAAAAAGTTATTTAGCTACACGATTATCAGTCGACTGTAAAATGAGTCTGTGTACACGTATGTATGTATCTATACTAATTATTAAAGTCAATTCGTCCAAGTATCATTCGATAGTATAATCCTAGGACTCCCCGAGACTCGCTGAGGTTTTAGTCTGGCTTTGCCGGTGAGTCCCACACTTCGTGCCTAAATGCATTTCTCAATATTAAAAAAAGGACTCCCCAGGTGAAGTGACTGGTCATTACAGTAGCCTATGCGTTAGTCCAGGTCTATAGTTTATAAATACCTACTAAATTTCATCCAAATCCGTCTGGCCGCTTGAAAATAAACAAATTTACACATATAAAGTTTTACATTTGTAGTAGTTCGAAATAGTTCAATTCCGGTCGCTTGGTGCGCGGTCGGGGTAAGGTCAAGAGTATGTTTTTTACTAAAAAAAAACTGGTTTGATCAACAAGTTTTATAAGAAAAATCTATCACCATTTATTATGAATTGTTTTTAATTATCTTACTTTGTTGCTTGTTCAGCATTAATTGTCTATTTTACTTTAAAATCTTTTAATTTGTAAAATAATTGAAAATGTTCTTAAGATACGTTTTATTATCTCATTTATCCAATTACCACTATTACCATTCTATTATGCTTAATCCCTTCACGACCGCGGACACGCCAGCGTTAAACTTAACAATAGATTTCTTAGAAATTTAATTAATTTCTTAGAAATTTACCTGGAGGCGAGATAACACGTTGGTGTTAAAATATTACAAAAAAATCTCGGATTACTTCGTAGACATAAACTTTGAAACTTATAATACTTTCTTAGATTTACGCGAATACTTGACATTTTAAAATAAAACTATCTTTTCGGATTTTTTCGCGAACTTTTGAAACTTATTTTAATCCAAGGGACATGTTTTGTTTGGTACGAGTATATGCACTAACACACACTAAGAAATATAACAATATGAGCAAAATGATGATAAGATAAATATATCCAACAATATAGTATGACCAAAACATTCACTTCAAGAGCTGAGGCCATTATAAAAATGGTATTATCTTAAATAAGGTTGGTCAAAATTAATATACGATAACTCACTAAGCCACTATGAAACGTTTCGCTGCCATATAATATTGATTAAAGAAACGAGTTTTATTGCTCGAATAACGGGAAGAGAAAAAAATAGCTAATTACCATAAAATGTAAATATTTTTTATAGCTATAGTTATTAAAAAAATCTAGCAAGTGCGAGTTGGACACCGAGTATTTTATTCCGTGGCATGCATAGCATCTCTATCTCCTATGCTACACTCACAACAACTATTTTCATTTATTTAAAACATAGCTAGGGATAAAAACTGAAGGTATAATAAATAAATAATGAATAAATATATAAGAATAAAATATAATACAGCTATACAAGTTAAAAAATCATGTTTACAAATAATAGACTATTTAAATAAAACTATCTTTTCGGATTTCTTTTTGGTCACGGGAGAGACTGACCATGAATGCTGTAAAGCATTCGAAACGTCAGGAACCAAAAATCCAAATAAATCCCCGAAAACATCCGAAAAGATAGTTTTATTTAAAATGTCAAATATTCGCGTAAATCTAAGAAAGTATTAAATAATAGACCATTTAATTAAAAAAATATATTAAGAAAATATGTAGAAGATAATGTCCTATGATAATATAATTGACACCTAATCTGCTTTTTGCATAGGCAGTACAAATTAGGAGTAAATAAGTAACTTTAATTTATGATATGATCAAAATTATTTTTATGCTAGAGTATGTCTATAATATTATAGTTTGTGAATTGTGAGTTTGTGAGTTTGAGACGTTGTAGGCAGTAATCTCTGGATCTACTGAACAGATATAGATGAAATTTGGTAAGAAGATAGTTTGAGACCCTGGGAGGGACATAGAATATTTTTTATCCCGAAAATCATCCCTTCAGGGGGTAAAAGTAGGGATGAAAGTTTGTATGGGGAAACAACCTAGGGACGAACCCGACCGAAGCGATTCGCTAGTATAAAATATAGCATTAAAAAAAATACAGGACACGTGGCCGAAGCCGCATAGAATATGATATAGTAAATAATATAATGGAATCATTTTTATTAATAAAAAAGTAAATTATCGTTTTATGATTTATTTACTTATAATTCTTATAAAATAGCTAGTACATAATGTTAGTAGGTAATAGTTTATATAACCTATGGTTAAAAGTAGGAGGTCACGGGATAAATTACTCGATTGGAAATGTACGGCCATGAGAAACAGTTTATAAAACTTAATTAACATAATATAACAAAAACTTAAAAATAAGCAGATAAAGGCACTAAAAAGATTAAAAAAAAATGGATGTTTTTTTTTAATAATTTACAATAGATAAGGCAAAACAAAGAATACCTAAATCTTTTTAGATATGAATGCAAGCAGTTGAGTTTAATCATAATTAAAATACGATATCAAATAGATTTGCATTATCTTTTGTCGTCTGGCAATGACTTCGAAAATATCTGATTAAGTATCTATTGCAAATAACAAAACTCCTTTAACTTGTTTCTTTTAAGTGCCTTTAAATCAGTTTATCTCAGAAAGTAGCGACTTTAAAATTAAAAAACAATGGAATGGAAGCGATTTAAGTTATTTTGATGTCGGGGATTATAATTAAAATAAAATAAAAAAACTGTCTGTAGTTTTTAATTTTTAATATACGTATACCTACTCAGTACACTTAAAAGTCTATGTATTATGAAGTCTTAAAAATCACACTTCGAATTCGAATACAAAGTCTTGCATATTGAACTTGTTAAAACAAATTAATTCAATATAAAGTCAAAATATGTATTAGTTACCATTGAAGTAAATCTTTTATCTTTTGGTCCAAAGTTACAAGATTTACTTCAATTATATTTATTCATCACATGGCTTCATACAAGAAGTGTTTGTATAGAAATCACAAGTTTTTAATATTAATATTATTAAATTAATAATATTAATAAAACGACTTTAATAATAATTAATGTTTGGGATACCTTTTTAAATATGATTTTAACTGGCCAAACCAGTCAAACCATCTCTGAGAAAACGGTAAACGAACCAAAAAACTTACACATCACAGTTTTGTTTTTTAAAGATCTTTGAAATAACGCGATATGGTTTTTATGGGAACATATATTTATTTACTTTCATTTATAGATTTAATTTATTGTAAAATAATTACAACTTAAATATGAATAATATATAATAGATCTTACAATATTTTTAATAAACTATCTTTTCGGATTCTTCCATGGATTTATTTTTATTTTTGATTTGCCGACATTTCGAATGCTTTACAGCAATCGGGAACAAAAAATCAAAAAAAACCATTAAAAAACCGTTTTTTTTTTAATTAAAAATGTCGCTTTTAATTAAATATTTGCTTAAATCTAAGATATACTTTTACAAAATCAAAGTTCTTAATTCCTTTCCAAACTTATTTAAACTACATCTATACATATAATAAAATAGGTAAAGCTAAATCTGTACATGGATTTTTTTTAAAAACAATTACTTTTACATATTGTGTTCACTGTTCAAAATATAGTTACCAAAACAATACTTATTAAAAATTTTGTCTGTATCCCTATTTGTTTGTATATCCGACTGCATTTTACACAAAACGTACAGAACTGATTCTAAAAAATTTTTGTGTATTGATAACTTATTACTCGGGTCATCATTTAGGATTGTTACTACAGTAAAATCTTTCATTTCCACGGGAAAACATAATAACTGGTTCTATCGAGTCGTCCATAGAAATTTACATGGCTAACACTGGCAAAATGTTAAGAGATACATAAAAACAATGTACCTATTAGAAAAGAAAGTCCGCCATAGTATATTTTTATATATGTCATAATATATCCTAAGTAACACTCTCAATAAGTATTCTTACAGTAAGGCTGTGGAAGCCCAGCGGTAACGCGCTTGCTTGGGAAACCAAGTGAAGTGCGTTCAAATCCCGGGTCTCGCACTTCTGATATTTTCATGTGCGAATCATTTTTAACAAGATTACCACTTGCCTTACGATGAAGGAAAACATCGTGAGGAAACCTGCATGACTCAGAGAACCTAGCAAGTTTTCGAAAGACATGTGTAGTCCGCCAACCCGCACTTGGCCAGCGTGGTGGACCATGGCCTGATCCCCCTCGTACTGATGGGAGGCCTGTGCCCAGCAGTGGGACGTTAAAAAAGGACTGAATACAAGTATTTTTATCTATTTAAAACACACCTACGGAAGCACCCGAGCAAAGCAAGGCTATTTACACTACTCAGTAGTAAAGAATAAGTGAAAACCATAAATAGTAATCACAAAAGTCAAATCTAATACGAGATCTATAACAATGGATTTTAATTATTAAAAAGCGATAGGCAATTTAATTACATCGCTTCTATTGTGTCCGCATTTAGAATTTTCAGAACTTAGTTAATTAATTATCTAAATACTTGTTGTACAGCGTAGCTAGTACTTTTAATGGACAAAAGATATCATTTATTAATTATCACTAAGAGTTCTGCTATATAAAGGTTCATAAAAATAATTAAATTTCATTGTTTACTACACCTTAATAAAAAAATACAATACATACACAATAATATCTTAGTAGTCCTTGTCATTTTTATCTGCCCATACAAATTTATAGAGTAATGGCGCAAATGCACCTCCAATAAGTGGTCCTGCCCAGTAAATCCAATGAGATTCCCAGTTGTTAGTCCATACAACAGGGCCTAGAGTTCGAGCTGGGTTCATACTTGCTCCGGTTAAAGGCCCTCCGGCAAGCGACAAAGCCGCAATAGTGAAGCCAAATTTCAGAGGAGTAGCATCTTGTTTCTCCTTATTCACAGGATCCCAGACGGAACAGTTAATAAATCCTAATGCAACCGAGAGAACTATTTCAATGACCAAGCCTTGGTATATCGTAACTTGCGGGTGCAACGCGGTGACACAGATATTGTCTGAAGCATTGAACGGAGATACGCTCAGTAATAGCCAGTAGCCGACTATTGCCCCACCGCACTGTGCCACGACGTACATAATTCCAAGTAGAATAGATACCTTGCCCCATATTACTGCAGATAGAGTTACTGATGGGTTCATATGGGCTCCAGAAATGTGTCCAAATGCAGTAATATTAAATAAAACCACCATGCCGAACCCGATAGGGCTATACATAGGTGGAGTCAAATCAAAATCTTTTAACGGCACGCACGTCATGCAGCCGAGAAATAAAAGAAGCATAGTAGACACAAATTCGGCTAATAAAATTTTCATGACATTTCTCCAGGTTTCCCCTATGACCATCAAAGTTGAAGGCTTAATTTTTTCATTAGGAAGACCTCCAGCTTCATTGTGTATTTGCGTACCGCTAGTCATTATTTTGTATTAAATTACTTACTTATTAAAAAACAACTTTAAATAGTAATAATTTAGAAACACACACTCAACGAATTATCAATCATTATTTGTTAGTTATTTGATTTATTTTGAAATTATTCTTAAAGGAAATACGTCCGCACTTCAACAACGACACTGCGAAAATATTGATACCTGTTCCTATGAATGAATTCGCAGCGATCACTAAATTATAATAAAGATAGGCCAATGTTATCTGGCATCAAACTGCGTACAATGTAAACAGGTTTTCCTTCTATGGGCAAATATCATATTGTCTAGGCAACTGTCATTTTACACTCACATATATCTGTTAATGTCCTTAAAATAAAATTTTAAAAAATATCTTTACTTCAACACTACGTTTCTTTAATATTTTTATCTATACTAATATTGTAAAGAGGCAGAGTTTGTTTGTTTGTTTGTTTGGACGTGCTAATCTCAGGAATTACTAATCGGACTTGAAAAAATCTTTTTTCAATTGGATAGCCCGTTTATTGAGGAAGGCTATAGGCTATATATCATATATTTAATCTCTATCTATTCCATACTAACCGTTAACTAGAGAGCATGGACGAATCCGAGCGAAGCAAGGGTGAGTCGCTAGTATATTATAAGTATACATATTTGATTATAGAAAAAAATATTAGAGGAAAAATTATTGTTAATACACATCATTATAATCACATATACTCGTATATAAACACCAGTTTCCATACTTAATTTTTTCTAAGACTTTTTTACAAACTAAGATATAATGTTTATTTTCCTTTAACGTTTTAGTATAATTATAATACATTCAAACAAAATAAATCAATTACCAGTTTACTAATATTTGTATATTGGACATTTTATTAAGTGGTAAATTATAATCAGGAACATGCTCATACATATATAAATAATAATTAATAGTAAACGTTTGACATTAATTAATAAATAGTACCTAAGTAAAAATTTAAAATGTTTTTATCTTCTTATATATAAAATTTCCATGTGACAATGTTTGTTACCGTACTCCTCCGAACGGCTTTACCGATTTATACCAAATTTTATATGCGTAGTAGGTCTGAGAATCGGCTACTATCTCCATTTTCCATACCCCTAAGTGATAAGGATAAGGGTGGTCCTCCCAGACCCCACCCCAAGGACGAACCCGAGCGGAGCGAGGGTGAGTCGCTAGTATTTATAAACAAATCATATATATTATATTTTTTAAAATATAACTAACGTTTAAAAAATTATTTCCATCACATGGAGTCAAGCATCTTTTAGTAAAGTTCTTTTGAATCATTAAGAGACAAACTGACAAACTCATTTTTCTCTTATCTACAACTCTTGATAATATCGCTACTAATTACTATTTAATTTGTTTATTACTTGTTGTCATAAAAAGTTTATATGATAGCAATAAGTACATTTAATATTTTGGATAATATATAATTTTATCTGCGATTATAGCTGATATGTTATGTAAATATATCTCTCAACATATTTCATCATAACTGAGACATGTTCGAATTGCAAGATAAATATTTATCGTAAACACTTTAAAATTATATTTATCTTATTATTGTACCTATAATAAATCCATCTATACTAATATTATAAATGTGAAATTTTGTCAGTATGGATGTATGGATGTTTGTTACTCTTTCACGCCAGAACGGCTGAACGGATCTGGATGAAATCTGGCACAGATATAGATTATAGTCTGGAATAACACATACGCTACTTTTCCCGGAAAAATATACAGTTCCCGAGGGATAGATTTGTTTTTGTTTTTCTAGAGGCAAAACCGAGCGAAGTGAGGGTGAGCCGGTAGTACTTAATATTATAAATGTGAAAGTGCGTTTGTTTGTTTGTTTGTGCTTCTTTCGCGCTATATAGAGGACGGATCGGCGTGATTATTTTGTGAAGACAGTTGGAGCTCGGGCTAGAGAGTGACACAGGCTACTTTTACCGCGGGAGATTATCTCATTCCCATAAGAAAACACGTTATAATACAACCCAAAAAATATTTTATGGTCAGAATTACTGGAATCTTGGTATTAATGCTCTTCAATACATATGTTGAAAATGTTCTAGCATTTTTCGAAATTCATCCCATAAAGAGGTGAATTGGGGGTTGAGGGTTGGAGGTGAAAGTTTGTATGAAAGTACCTTTTTAGAGCTTTTTTGTAGTTTTAGCGCAAGCTAAGCGGCGGACTCCGCTAGTAATATTATAAATGCGAAAGTATCTCTGTGTGTCTGTTACCTTTTCACGCTTAATCCGCTGAAGTCTGAAGCGATTTAGATAGGGTATTGAGAGAGTTTGAAACCCTGGAAAGGACATAGGATAGTTTCCCGGAAATCATCACTTAAGGGAGTAAAAAGGCGGTGGAAGTCTGTATGGGGAATTAATCATTTCTCAAGTAAGGGATATTTTTTTATTGAAATGAACTTTTTTAGACGCGCCATGTGAGGGAAAAAAAGGAATGGCATTACGATTTTTTTACAGAAACGGTTAGGGTTGGTTACAGAAGTGAATAAATAGTCAATTAAAAATTAATTATTTAAACTGTTATATGAATAGGTACTTCAAAGAATAAATGAAATAAAAATAGATATTTAAAAAAAATATTTCTTTCATTTATTTTTAAATGAACGATGAAATCATGTCAAATGAATATTGTAAAAAAATATTAACTTGAAATAAATTTTTATACATAATAAATATTTTTTATTTTTCACTAAAAAATTTGCATCCCTGTATTATTATTTATTTAATTGGAGAATATAATTGATTGAATCATTACAACACTTAATTATAAATTAAATTTTATCTTAACACTACACTATGTGAATAATAAAATATTGTTTTCCATTTTAAATCGATAAAAAAAATATTTTTTAGTATCTTTGCTATCCTATGTTTAAAACATAAATTGAATTTCATAAAAATTACCAATAACCTACAGAAGTTTCACTTCTTGCACAACACATTGATACACGCACTCTTAAATTTTATTTTTAAAGTACTTATCTACTTTTCTATACCAATGTATATGTACAGCCTATTCCATATTAACCTTGAAAACCTACCTAGGGACGAGCCCGAGTAAAGCGAGAGTGAGTCACTAATTTTAAATAAATCTATCTTTTCGAATTTTTTCGTGTATTTATTTTTATTTTTGATTTCCAACGTATCGAATGCTTTACACTTTACAGGTTACAGCAATCATGGTCACGGGAGAGATATTATTTTATTGTATATACAGTTATAAACCTCAAACTCATCAACACTATAAAATTTAAGCCGTGTAGCGCTCGGATTAGAATAGGCCCATAGGGCTACCCTATCTCCTCCTGTAAGCATCATAGAAGACGACTAAAGTAAATAGGGACATTGCACCTGTAGTTCCAAGCTTGATGGCGGGCGAACAATAGCATTCCCAAAGAGGGTTGACGTCAGGCCGGCGGCCGGTCGGAAAACTTATGCCAAAACTAATAAGCGTGCTGCACTGACCCCGAGTAATTTGGGAAATGCGCAGAGAGATGATAATGATGACAGGTCAATGATTTTATTAGGAAAAAAAATGTATAATTAATAAACATTTTATAATTAAATTACCCGACTGCGTCGAAGGCCAAGGGAGGGTTATATGTTTGGCCTGTATATATGTATGTGACAAATGTATACATACATATGTCCTATATTCCCTTGCAATTTCTAAATGGCTTAACCGATAGTAAAAGCCGGTTTAGACTAAGACACTATACACGATACACTCAGTGTATACACCGAGTATGTTTGTGTGAAATCGAGTGACTCTAATTTCACTTTATAATTATAATTTGAGTCATATGTATTTAGAATTCGCTTTTATAACGCAAGTATTACGTACTGTACTAGCGGCTAACTTTCGCTCGAAAAACAAAAACAAATCTATCCCGCGGGAACCGGTCATTTTTCCAGGAATATAAGCCTGTGTGCTATTTCAGACTATAATCTATCTCTGTGCCTTTCATCCAGATCCGTTCAGCTGTTCTGGCATGATTAAGTAACAAATATCCATCCAAACATCTAAACTTTCATATTTATAATATTAGTAAGATGGATATTATTAAACACATTTTTTAATGAACACATTTTTCTTTTGATTTTATACGACGAACTATACTGATATTTACCAGCTAACTTTTATACACCTTTAACTGTAATGAATTCTCAATTCAATTCAATTTTCTTGTTAATGCCTTCAAATCGTGCCAGTCAAATTAATCAACCACTGGGCTTAAAGGCTACTAGTATGTATAAATTTGCTTTTTATTCAATTAATTTAATTGACAAAAAATGGTTTGTCATTGTTCTATGTTCCAATTAATCGACGTGATTTTTTTAGAAAAGGGGTTTTTTGTGAGTCCAAGAATGATATAGTCCAATTTTTATCCTAGTTCATAATATAACATACTTCATAAAGTAAAAAAAAATTAAAACAACTAAGCGAAATAATAATTCACAACTTAAGGTTCTTTCTTGTTGAAGTAACATAAATATAGATATTGAAATTTAAAAATATTTGAAGTTAGTTTGAAATACGATTATAATGAAAGTATGTATTGAAATGTAATCTGTTATACTGCATATAATTTTATTTATTTTCACTCATCAACTTATTTGTTTTGTATTACCCATTGCCTTGGTAGAAGGGCCTTACTAAAGCAACGAAAGGTCATTTATTAATAACAATGTAAAAGATGAGTATTTACAAAACAAAAGTGAGTATATTATGTTGTGAATGTTAACCTCTTGCCACTTCGTTAAAGGTTAAACGATTCACAAAGCCCGGAACACGAACATGCTGATGAGACGCGAATAGATTTATAAGAACCTACCATGTTTTTTATTTATAGCACCAATTTGTCCGGTTACGGGAGTGTGTACACGTTTTATGTTATATTGTTTTTTTTTTTTGTTTTCATAAAAAATATTTTATTAATATCTCTAGGTAAATTTCTAAGAAATTAATTAAAATTCTAAGAAATCTATTGTTAACTGACACGCCGGCGTATCCGCGGTCGTGGAGGTATTTAATATTATAACAAAAATACTACTAATAAGCTAAGAACTTTTCAACTTTATTAGTTGAAAAGTATGCACGATTCACGTATTGTGACATTAACACACAGCACCATCTAGTTCCATGTTAATCTACGAGGTTTGTGTTATGGATACCGGATAGTTGATACACTACACATATATAACTTTAAATACATACATATTATAAATATAAACACCCATGACTGGAGTACAAACATTCGCGCTCATCACACAAATGAATCCCCCCAACGGGACTCGAACCCGCGACCGCTGGCACAGCAAGTAAGGTCACTACAAACTGATCCACACGCGTCGTATGTATCGACATTTTTTGAATCGCGACTCTTCTTCAGAACCATTTCACTTTGAAAAGAGGTTAATAATCTTTATTTTATTACAAGCAGCGAGCCTAATGGGATTTCTAACAGATACTGCAAGTACCTTTAACTTTAAACACAAATTTCGATTTCAAAAATGATTATTTATTCTTTCTAACTTCAAAAACACACGCACCACCACATACATACAGCTACCTTGGTATACAAGAAAGTCTTCTGTAAAATTTCATATCTTCTAGACGCAGGCTGTCATTGTCAATAAATAACTTTTTAATAAATACATATTATATAGAATACTATCGAAATTTACAAACGATAAATAGATCTTATTATATACTTGTATATATGGAAATAAGAAGAATTATCAAGAGATGTTGGCATTAATTAATTACGCCTCTAGACACTAAACAATTTATTATAAAATTTAATCGAACTTTAGACAGCTCAGTCCATTTCTCAGCTATTCATTTATATATTAATTATTTTTTAAGATAAAATTACGGCACTCTTTTATAATTTTAATGTATAATTTAATTGAATGAAGAAGAAATTTATATATGGATTTGTAACAAAGGATAAGATCTAAAAACGCAATATCACAGAGATATGTACATTCAACGTTATGCATACAAAATTTAATCAGGCAGCTAATTACGCTTAAATCTAGACACAATTTGCTTTAATAGGCTACATAAAGGATAAAATTACATGGGACTACTATTATAAATGCAAAAAATATGTGTGTATGTCCTTCATGATAAAACGGCTCGACAGATTTGGATAAAATACCACTAATACTGTTCGGCACCCAGAGAAGAAAACGAGTGAAGCAAGGGTAAGTCGCTAGTCCAACTAACATCATAAATGCGAAAGTTCGTTATGTGTAAAGACGTATGGATGTTGATTTTAATGAAACTTTACAGTGTAGCTTACACATGAAAAACAGGTTCTACATGTAATTTATAAACATATAGTAATATATAATTGAGCATGGCGGGCGAAGGCGCGAGAAAACTAGTATAAAAATATATCCAAAATACAAAAATTCAAAACAAAATTCGAATATCGTTTTACAAACACGGCGAAGTTCGGTACAACAGCAACGTAACTTAGATAAATTCGCTTCACGTACAAAGTTATGCGCGCGGGAGACGAGCAGCCGGCTTAAGCTTCACGCTATGCCTAAAACAAACCGTATAATAAGGTTTATCCTTTGTTTACCAACTAATAATGCAGAGTCTCGACTGCAAATTACTTGAATCTGAAATGGAGGGCTTAGTGTCTTGTGCTTAAATACCATAAGGTTTTCGGATATCACACAACACATTTAGATTTGTTTTTACATATAAGAACTTCTGTCTACATGACGGAATTACAGAACTCTTTTTTCAATCGTTTAAATAGCTCTAAAATTACAGCTTTACTTACGACTTATAAAAAATACAAATCACTTTAAGAGGCTGCAACTTACAAACTAAATAGAAACATGTACAATGGTCATCTATACTTACATATAATAAAATTGTAACTAAGTCGAATCTGTACATTAAATATTTTTTGGAAAATCTGATTGAAATAGACATTATTATCGATACAGAGTCCGAATGTATAGTTTTTAGAATTTTTGTCTGTCTGTCTGTTACCACATCACGAGAAAACCACTGGACAGATTTTGATGAAATTTGGTATGACGATAGCTGGTTATCCGGGTCAACCGTCTAATATGTAAAACTTAAGGATTTGGTTTTTGGTCATCTGAATGCGAGCGGAGCCGCGGGCAATGCTTGTCTTTTATATAATATTAATCTTGCGACATTCACCATTACACTAATATATTAAAAAGTTTTAATAATAGAAGCGCAGTACCTCATTTTGGGCACACCCGCTTTAGAAACACAGTGAAGCGGGTTCAAACTCCAAGACTCGCATCTCTGAAATGTTGATATTCAAACCTCATTTCAAACACTATTACCACTTAATAATATAGTTAAATAAATATAGTGAGGTAAGTCTATTAGGTCCTTGATTTCGAAAAACCTAAAGAAGGGCTGACCTTGCAAACTAACCCCCTTCATAGGGAAGGGCTACACCCAACAGTGGAGTTTTAAAAGGGCTGAGTTACAAGTGTACTACGATTATAAACTTGTACAAAATATGAGTAAGCCCTGTGAAGCTCCAGCAACTTTATTTTACTATACACAATCTCTGTCTCGGTCCTTTGCTAGTCCTCTGTACCTGACAGCTTTTAAATTACATAAATTAGCTCAACACTTTTTAAATTAGTTAGTATAAACACTTTTAGATTTATACAAATTCTAGCTTAAAATAAATAGAAAGTCTATTATAAGTTATCAGATAGTTTAAATTCAACGGTACTTCAAAAAACACTGATTGATGACATAAAAGTGCGAGTATTTTTATACCTAATTATAAATTTCTTCTGAGTCCCAATAAAATTAAACTTATTTTTTAATTACTCATACTGTATGTAACCTTTAAAACTATAATTAGAAATATTTTAATTGCCAGAAATAATCATTTAAAAAATGTATGCTTTTAATTAATTTGTATCTACATCTATAGGTACATATAATAAAATTGTAACTAAGCCGAATCTATACATTAAATATTTTTTGTTTTTTTTTTTGAAATAAACATTATTATCGATACAGAGGCCCAATCTATAGTTTTTAGAATTTTTGTCTGTCTGTACCGCATCACACAAAAACCACTGGAGGGATTTTGATGAAATTTGGTATGGTGATAGCTGATTATCCGGGTCAACATATAGGATACTTTTTACCGCGGGAACATATCTCATTTCTGAGAAAAAATACAAAAACTGCAATGAAAGAGTATACTACCATGTAAAACCTAAGAATTTTTTTAGGTCATCTGAACGCGGGCGGAGCCGCGGGCAATGCTAGTATATTATAAATATCTATAATATATATAGAGGCTTCATTTAGTCAAAAATGATATATTTCTGTACTCACAAAGAAAAATATAATTTGAACAGTGTAAAATTTAGTCGCGCCAAGCAAAAGCTCACAAGATTATACAAAAAGATTTAATTTTTTTTCTGCTATAAGTCTTTACAAAAAAATATTTTATAATAGTATAAAATTCTACACTAAATATGCGGTCTGAATACACTTTCAGGTCGCCGGCTATGGACAAAACCTCTGCGTTTTAGCGGAACTCTCAACCATACACTTTTAACTCATGCACAAAGTATAAAAATAAATAAATAACAAATATAAAAAAATATACTTCAAAACTCGTAATTTTTCTTATCATTACAATTTGTATTTAAAATTAAGGGAAGGACAACGTCACGGAGAGAAATTATCATGTAATTTCTAATAATATTTTTTTTTTTAGATTTTACTTAGATTACCAACAAAGTGCGTACTAAATACATAACTTATCTAGAAAACAAAAAGATTGAGTTGTAACTTAATAATAAGTGATAACGACAATCAAAAGATAATATATGAAAAGGAAAAATAACTTTTAGAAAAAAAAAGTATACAAGTAAAAATAATGTTATGAAATTAATAACAGCTATATTATTATTAACAAATTAAGAAAAATTTAAGTAAAAAATATATATGTCTATGTTTCTCTATATACCTACATACGTAAACAATTAATTATTATAATAATATATTTATCTATTATTAGAAGTCGATAAAAATATGAACAAAGAGGCTCGTATTTAATTGTTTAATGTAAACAAATAAATAGTAATTCATAAAATTTGCCAAGCAAACTGTCCGTGACATCTGTTAATTGGAATTAGGTATCTGAACTCCTCTCCATTGCGATAAGGCGGTATATTGTGGCAGTATTCTCCTTCAGATCAAATTAAACTGGATTCAAAGTGAGCGCTGCTGGTTCATTAAAAATTTAATCTCTGCTCTTTGCTCTATTAGTAAAGTAAGGTTACTAGACCAACTTTATTCCTTTAAGAAAGTGTAAATTCAAAAGATTTTAGGGCAAAATCATAAACCAATAAATGAAGTTTAAGTGTTTAATAATTGTCTTATTCTTATTTGTACAAAAGTATTACTTTAAAATAAAATATTGTACATAAGACAAGTAAAACGTAAGGTAACGAAAGCGTTCTTCACTTCGGCACAAAGGCTGCGAGTATCAAAACGTCATCAATATAGAAGGCAAACAAAATGCAATCATTTTTCAATTTCCTTGTATGCTAGAAGTTCTACATCACGAATTTAAAGTTTAAATTTCAATCACTTTATAACACGGTTATAAAAGAAACATGAAGGAGCTTCGTGTCGACGCGGCTTCGAATTAGCTCTCGAATTTTATATTCACATGAAAAACAAAATTATTTTGATGTCCATTTTTCGTACAGAAATTTTATTATTAGTTTAAATGGTTTGGACATGTCAAATGGATATATCTCGTTTAGTTACTAATGATGACATGAAGCAAAATGCGAGTATAATTATATTACTAAGTATGTAAGTGCTCCATTTATTAACTATATCTGGTGAAAAAATTGGACTCTTAAACAAAAATGGACTATATATTATGATTATAGTACATAAACAGTCAGAGCAGCTGTAACAATGAACTTTTTAATAAAACTCTGGATTAATACATTTGTACTAAACATAGTAACACAATAAATAAATAAATAAATATGTTAATAATTCCAAACTAAATTTAAGAATTTTTATAAATAAAAAAGCGTCCTGTGTAAAAGTAAACGTTGGTCTTGATATAAAGCTCAGGAAAATTCTTCATTCGTTGATGTACTGCAGATCCATTTCGCCAAAAGCAAATATTCTCATTACATACGCACTATTCACTATTTTTTAACTATTTTGTTGCAAGCGACACAATTTGGCTCCAAATCACATCGACATACTTTGAAAGGGAACGATCCATCAAAAGCCTTATTGTAATCCCATAGCACTTTTATTGTACCTTCGACGTACGGATTTTCGGACTTATTGTTCATTTCAAACGACTCGCAATACACAGAGTCTCCTATTAACATAGCAGTAACAATAGTTTCTTCACCATTCAAATTAATTTTACATTTCCAAGGCAGAAATGCCATATATAGGTATATTTGTGTGATCTTAATATCAACAATTTTTCGTTTGCCACTTTCAAATATGAGATCCTTTGTTTCTGCGATACGAGGACAAAAGTCCGGTCCAAACAGAAGGACATTAGTATTTCCTTCAGGATAAATAACGTTGTCGTTACCGCAAAGTTGTTTCGTACATAAACTTTTGGTGACACACCATGTGCATGCGCTCTGGGAAATACATGTGGCACACGAGGAGAACGACCTACATGGATCGTCCTTGGGAGATATTACTAAATCACCTGCTAGGCAACTTAATACTGCGTTGGTAATCATTAAAAAAACCGCATCTAGATGAAACCCCATTTTTATCTGAAAAGTAGATTTTTTAAATTATCAACTATAACTCTAAATAATTACAGTAATCATATTAAAAAAAATTAAATTAAAATCAAATCAAATATACTTTGTTGCACACCAAAAAAATTCACTTGATATATATAACTACATATAAGTATATTAAAAAAGAAATAGCACAACAAGCGGCCTTATCGCTAAGTGGGCCATCTCTCCCATCCTTTGGGCAGAGAGAAAGAAAAAAATCAGGAAGGGGTGCAATCAAAAGTCTTACAGAAAATTATTCAACGAAGTTATTTCACAGCATAATTAGTCATGAAAAAAACAAAAAAAATACTGTATCATTTTATGTTGGTCATATTTATATTAATTTACTATGAAATCATTTTATTTGGTAGTACCTTAGTAGTTACGTGTTAATGTCCTGACATATTAACAAAAATTGATAGTATTATAGATGGTTGCTGGTTCGATTCTCGTTCAAGGTTTAAGAAATATTCTTATTGATTGCTAGTTTTCTCCTGCGTGCTGTAACAATAAGAACATCCTACATCACTCCCTCTGAAATTCTCACGCTGTTATGAAAATCCCGTTTAAATTGCAACCGTTTTTGTTCTATCATTTTTCCACTTTTTTACCGAAATCGAAGTCGTATCGATTCTAACTAAACTAACTACTTAATCCATATGTCAAGCAGTATAAGTCTTCTTAAGATCTCAGTCCGAAAAGATAGCACTACTTATGATAATTAACGACCGATATGATTTTTATCGCCTATCCCACAAGAACACTTTTCTTTTCTTGGACTAATATATTTAATTAGCCGAATATATTTATTAGGCTATTGCCTATGTTATTTTTGGCCAAATCTCTATCCGCCAGCGCAAAACCAAGTAAAATCTAGTATTTTTCCTTCTACACTTTATCTAGCGAGAATCTTAGTCCCCCGGGATTAAAGTAGCCTACTTCGTTTTCACCTAAATGTGCTGTTAAAGTAAGTTTACCCCATTTCATAAATTAGGTGAAAAAGTTGTTTTTATAGGTATTTGAGCTCACTATGAAAGGTACCTATTTTGCAGATAAACACTACAATTTTAATTATAAGTATTCATTTAACCACCATACGTACCAAAATTTCCGTTTCACTAGAAATGTGTAACTTGCTTATCACAGATGCACTAGAAATCGAAACAAATAAAGTGTCACTTTATATAGAAACTAGTTTATCAGTGGAGCTTACTAAGCTATTTGCCTAGGAAGCGATACGATTAACACAAGGGGTCAAGCAACATATCTAATAGCACACTGTGACTTCTCTCTTCTTTCTCATTCTCACTAATATTATAAATGTGAAATTGTTTGTTATTTTGTTGGTTTATTCTTATTTCATATACCAACTGAATAACTGATTATCGTAACTTTAGACCGACGACAAACGGAGATCTCAATTGAGCAGTATTTTTAACCGACTTTCAAAAAGGAGGAGGTTCTCAAATCGGTGGAATCTTTTTTTTATCTATGTTCACCGATTACTCGAATAAATGGCTGAACCGATTCGGTTTTTTTTTGTTTCGAATGGTATATCCCAGGTGGTCCCATTTAAATTTCACCGAAATTGGCCGAACGGTTTTTAAAAAAAATCAACTATAAATTATTATTTTAAATAAATTGCATTATCGAATATGTTATTAAAAACCTTTCTTCTTACAAATTACCTGCTTATTACGTGTACACTAAAAATGGAAAAATAGAGACTTATTGGATAGATAGTTTATTGTCCTATAGTAAAAGAAATAGTGCCATTGAGGCTAAGCGAAAGTCTTTCAGTTTTCGCTAATAAGTACTTATTTAATGCTAATAATTAATAACAGATAAAAAAAAAACAAAAATCAATCATCAATAATCAATGCTCTCATTCAAATCTTATCTCTTATTAATTTTTTTTTGTTCAGAACATATGTGTATTATATTTATCTATCATATTCTATATTAATTACTTTTTGTGTATATTAATATAATTATGTATCACAGATAAAACACCTTTTGTCACAACTCAAGTGTTGTGAAATTGATGAATTAATTTTTAATTCTTTTTTTATTAAATTTATAAATTACTGAAATGAAACTAGTAATATCAAAAATTATTTAGTTTATGTAAAATACAAAATAATATTATACTTCCTTAGATTTACGCGAATATTTGACATTTTAAATAAAACTATCTTTTCGGATTTTTTCGCGGTTTCTATTGCTTTACACTTTACAGCAATTACGGTCATGGGAGAGTTCTCTGACGTATAATCGAAAAAATCCGAAAAGATACTTTTATTTCAAAAACAAACTATATTACTTTAAAGTTTAAAGAGAAAGCCAAAGAATTATAACATAGCATATATAACTTATAAATAACATTAAGATAAGCAAATACGTAACAAGATCGTGATGCTGGGTGTACAAGCACGTGTTACATTAACATGACCTCTCATAATATAACTGTCGTCAGTGAACTATGTTAAATTCTATTACGTAAACTAAACGATACTCTTACAATAGGAATTGAATTGCTATTATTTAACAATGGACATTTAAATAACCTAATAAATATTTAGTGAATTTTGGCGTTTGATGTGTTCTACATTTAGTTGTTGGTGTCATTTTAACAAAATAACGTATTTTTAATGTTCTGTATCTAAAAAAACAAACGCAACGATTACAATTTCATCAAGTCCATCCGTCCGTGTGTCATAGCAATTTTAGACTATAATAATAGAGACTAATGAAAGTATCTCAGTAATAGCAATACAATGCAATCAAATATAAAAAATAAAAATATACTGGTTGCATTTCTGACTTGCACTTGATTTTTTGTTTAATTTAAACCTGCATTAAATCCGGTTTTTCTCCATACACAAACTATTTACTGTATAGAATCAAATTCCTAAAAAATCCATTAAATATCCGTACTTTGGCCACACATACATACCTACAAGCACATTTCGTAAACAACATTGCCCGTGCTTCGACACTCGCTATCAAATATTATTTTATTGATTGGACAAGTTTCCGCGAAGTCACAAAGCAGTTACAACTGTTCAAGCGTTAAGCATAACAATACATTGTATTTGGTATTCCAGTACGAGGACGACCCAGTTAATGTAAAGTACAAAATATATGTTACAAAGGAACATTTCTCACAAGTTTACATTTCCCGCAATAAATTTATATATTCATAATATCTAGTTTTGCAATGTTATAATTTTCTCCCTCAATAAATTCACTTATATTTGTGTTTTTTTTTTTGAAAAATAAAATAAAATCCTTTAAAATAAATGACTTTAGCAGCATCCAACTCTGCAACTATGTACTTGAAAAAAAGTCAGAACCATCTAACTAAATTTTAAATACCTCTTCAAAGACATCACAATCTATGAAATCTATCAAACAATGATATAACCCAAATATTGTTTCATTAAAATGTCTATCGATTACATCCATACAAACAGACAGACAGAGTATAGAATAGACAGATAGATATATTTCGTTTTAACTTTTTGCCCACAGAACCCTAAAAAATAAAATTTTTCATCTATAGAACATAAATAATATTTTTTTGATAGGGGAACTGAAACCAATATACATTCGAACGTTATATCTCATTGTATTATTTTCTCCGATGATCGGATATAAAAATTGGGGATATTTCCCGAAAACAGTACCTACTTTAGTTCACTTCCAAAGACCTCATCACTCATTTGTAATATTCATTAGTTATAAATGTGCGTTTACTGTTAGTATTTAGTTGCGAAACGGTTTTATATGTATAGAATACGATAAACATTTCCTACAAGCCGCATCGCACTTCAGGTGGCACAAGGGCGGATGAACTTCATGTGCAAATGAAATGTACACATGAAGCGGCGATGCGTTTCATGATTAGACTGACATCCAATTTGATTGTTTGTATTTGATCTCTATATATGGAAACTCGACAATTTCAGCCACTTCGTGTAATTTAATATTCTGATTATAGAATACGTCTTATGAACTGCTTTAAATTTATTTAAATAAAATATTTCTTATAAAAAATACAAATTGAAAGTATATATACATATTACATAGACTATTAAATGTACAATAATGTAGTTTATGTTTGTAGTAATATTATCCTTAGACCAAATTACAGCAACTTTGCTTACAGAAAATCTTAGAAGGCTGCCTACACTAAAGCAACCTATGTGCCACATGTTCAAACCATCGTAATGGGCAGTTTAATTAGAGCGGCAGGTGTACTAACTTAAGTGCCCAATCGTCTGGACTGTCTTATCGGAAAATGTTCTATAATAGATAACATAACACATGAAAATTTGAATGGATACTTAAATAATTTTCTATTTACTTTTTAGCTTCTATTGTTTTAAAGTGTTAAATACTGACAGAAGAAGAAAATTACTAAGAACACTCTATTTTTTATATACTTAATGTAGCGTTTGAAAAAATATCGCATGGATAGTAAATGATCCGAAGGAAATTCAAAATATATTACTGGTAGAGTAAAAAATGAGGATAAGTTACGACTTACGACCAACACATGCCTCCACTTTTTATGACCAGATAATATATTTTAATCTAAAAAAATAAATAAAACTGAATCATTATCGGTTTCTTTAGCTAACTTTTGCCGCGACATTTTGTTACTTTAAATTTGGATATATGAAAATCTGTTAATATAAATAAAATACTTTATTCAAATAGACTTTTACAAGCACTTTTGAATCGTCAATTTTGGATTTTAAATTAAATCTCAATATTATGTAAGTCTGTGATTAATAATATACCACCAGCTCACAAGACACTTCGAAACTCTTTTAAAAAAAATAATAATACTTTACAAAAATGCTATACAAAATTGTGTTCTTCCTTACATTCTATGTAAGAATAAACTAATAGTAACCACGCTCACTTACATCTGTAAAATATTCTGCAACGGAGTAATACGCTTTGCTCAATTTAAGTGGCAAGCTGTTAGAAATTTTATAATACATACTTTAAATGATTTAATTTATTGCCTGTTCCTAAAAACTCTACGACTGACCTGTTGTTCTGATGCTTGGAATATTTATCCCGGTATGGTTAAAATAGATTTATTTAGAAGTAAGTTGGTATATAAAGAAAAATCTTTTAAACGGAAAGTAGTGAGGTAAATCTGAGGTCCATCTTCTCTGCAAAAAGTTGCATCATAAATGCTTCCATTAACATAAAGACTAATCCAGCTAGTCCTAAAAGCTAGGTGGCTACATAAAAAAAAAGATTCCGACGAATTGAGAACCTCCTCCTTTTTGGAAATCGGTTAAAAAGTGTTTAAAATTTAAAAAAAAAACTATAAATTTTTAGCTCACTACTTACAACTTAATACAATACAATTTTAGTTCAAATACAATCTCATGTATTTAAAATGTATATCCATACTAATATGAATATTCATACTAATATTAAAATGCAAAATACTGTCTGTCTGTCTGTTACCTTTTCACGCTTAATCCGCTCAACCGGTTTAGACAAAATTTGGTATTAAGATAATTAGAGACCCTGAGAAGGATATAGAATAGTTTATTCCGGAAATCATTACTTAAGGAGGTGAAAGGGGGGGGGGGGGGGTGGAAGTTTGAATGGGAAACCAATCATTTCTCAAGCAGGGGATATAAAACTTATAATTCCTAGGTATATATAGTCTATATATTTCACACTAACCGCTAAAGTGTACCTACGGGCCAGCCCGAGCGAAGCGAGGATGAGAAAAATAAGATCTTGATCGTTGGTAAGCACATCACTTTGAACGTCTTGACCGATTTACATAAACTATTTTCAATAGGTTTTAAAAATTATTCGGAAAATCGGAAAAACACAATAATGCTTTTTTACAGTATTTTTTTTCTGAACTTAGAAAGATTACTATAGTAATATTTGGACTGGATCTGTTGGGTCAAAGTTTATAATATTAACTAGCATTGCCCGCGGCTTCGCCCGCGTTCAGATGACCAAAAACTAAATTCTTAGATTTTACTTATTAGTATACTCTTATAATGCAGTTTTTGTATTTTTTCTCAGAAATGAGACATTTTTCCGCGGTAAAAAATATCCTATATGTTGACCCGGATAATCAGCTATCATCATACAAAATTTCATCAAAATCCCTCCAGTGGTTTTTCCGTGATGCGGTAACAGACAGACAAAAATTCTAAAAACTATAGATTTGGCCTCTGTATCGATAATAATAACTATTTCAATAAGATTTTCCAAAAAATATTTAATGTACAGATTCGACTTAGTTACAATTTTATTATATGTATAGACGAGACCTTTATTCATACTTTAATTAAAAACATATCATCTGTACAGCTAAGATGATGCCGTGTTCATTTCCGTTTGCATTGTTTGTTAAGCATATACTAAAGGTATACATTCATTTGTTCAGAATAACAATGCCAGAATACAAACATTACTTAATGAGCAAATTTATGTTTTGTTACTGTATTCATGGAAAAACCATTTGACAAATGTTTATGGCACTTTGTAGTTTTGTCTTTTTAGGTGTCGTTAATTTGTACGATATGTTACTTCATATTTACCTATTTGTTTTTTGGAAATTCTGACATTGGGAAACAAAATTCATTTGAAATCTTATGATATTTCTAAGTTATCTTACTTTGCCTTTACTATCTAAAATATAAATGTCAACGTAATCATTTTTTTTAATCGAATTTATTTATTAAATTGTTTGATAAAATATCTTGATTGATATAGCTCAATTGTTGATAGTTGTCACGGAAAAATATACTATTTAAAAAACAATACATAAATGTCAATAAACAGTAAAAATACCGAGTCGATGCGGTTATTTTCACAAAAATTTACATTAAAAAACCCGAACTGCAAAAACATCAATAGTTCTATAACAATTGTTCAATAGAACATTTGCAACGACTGAATAGACAGTTTCGCTGCAACAGTACAACAAAGATAAAGTTACATTGATTAAATAAAATTAATGAAATTAAGCTTTATTTACTACTTACTTAAGTTTATTTGTCTTCATCCAGTCTACTTACACGAGATAAAATTAAAAGATTGCTTTACAAAATCTTATTTACCTAAGTGTTTATTATATTCATAAAGCTACCATTGAGTTCGTATACTTATTAGGTTTTCGGGCAAAACCACATTCGCGATCGGTGGTGGTATTGTAGTGGCAAGCTATTTCTATGTACAAGATATGTGGAAACTTGATTTGTTTTAGGTATAAATTTATGTTTCTGTATATTATTTTATTTATATGTTATATGTGTAATTATTTATTGTACTGTACGTTTCTCTTGAAAATCAAATAAATAAAGAAATAAATTATTATTTTAATTTATTTGTATATTTTCTATTCACCTTCCGTTTGCTATTTCTGATTTTATACAATTTCTGAAAACCAAGACTTCATATCCTTGCCTTTTTAAATAGCATTTTAAATAAAACTATGTTTTCGGTTTTTGCTTGTTTTACATTTATTAGCTATTCTTGTATCACAAGCCTAGAGTGAAATCTGGCACACGTCCTATGTCGATGAGTTCCCCGACCGGCTGTTATGGGCGAGCGTACGCCATACAATAATATTATACCTTTTAAAAAAAATATATATCGAAAATTGCTATTTTAATGATCATTGTAAATGAGTTCTTACTCATATAGTAAGCAACGCGTTATAATGTTATAAGAAAATTAAATACACATAAATTTAAATAGAATTAAAAAATGCTTGAAATTATTTTATCTATTTATATATTTTATCTAGAGATCATATATATTTGCAAAGTTGTTTACAATTCTAGGCTTGGTTTTACTAGAAAAATATGTTGATCTTGAAATTGTTAAAATATCAAAATCTTGAAAAATACTGCTCAAAAAGCAATGGCGCCTTATATATATGTAGCTATAAAAATGATTAATTTTAATAAAATCTACAGGAAATAGTGAACAATGATTCTACAACAAACTAGTATAAGTGATTGTTCGTAGACTCCACTCAAAACTTGAACAAAGAAGCCAACTTTTCGGTTGCAAGATTTAGTGCCACACTTGCGCGTTAGTATAGAAAGTTAGAAGTAATTTCCTACCATCATGTCACGTTATATTTCTTCACTTTGAAAGCATTCAACCTTTAGTGTCGTTTATTATTTTATAAAATCAAAGTCTACTTTTATGTTGGAAATATTGAATAACTTTCATAAATATCATAGACTTATACAAAGACAATGTATTGAGAGACTTAAAAACTCAACTTTATTGTCATCACTTCATGTACTTTCATTAGAAAATTATAAAATATTCATAGGTGTTGTAAAGAGCATCAATAAAATATTTACATCCCTTTAAGGATTGTTGGTTTCCAACGTTTCAAATTCAAAATATTTTATTCAGCATTAAATTTTGAATGCTTTTTATTTTATTTGAATGTTTATTTTCTTAGCATTTTAAACAATAAACTGATATCAATATCAAACACCTATGATTTTGTTAGTGAGACCTCTGAACTTTTTTTAATAAAAACTGCTGTACAAAAGTAAATCTATACATATATAAAATTCGGAGTCGAATCTGAACATTAAGTATTTTTTGGAACATCTTATTGTTTTTAGATGTCTGTCTATCTGTCTGGGAACGCATCACGAGAATGCCAATGGACAGATTTTGATAAAATTTGTTATTTGCTTTTTGATGGAAAATATCTTATCTCTGAGAAATCTAAAATGAAATCTACACTAACCGTTACAACGTACCTAGGGAGTAAGGACGAATCCGAGCGGAGCGAGAGTGAGTCGTTAGTCTCCATATACTCGTATGTACATAAGTTTAAAATAAAAATATTTTATCTATTACCTACGCGTACATTTCACGCTGACACCGCTGAACACATTTCGATAAAAGACAAGGACATAGACTGCATCCCGGGAACGGATATAGTCTACTCTAGAATTCCACCCCGCTTATCACCTGTGAGAATGTAAGAACCATTTAGCTAAAAATAATTTAAGATTTAAGAGTCTATATAAACGTTTTTTATACTACCATTACCAAGTCTTACTGAAATTCTACAAATACGCACAATATTTATACAAATGCCTTTGATGCTTCTTGATTTTGTTTACCTTATTATAATTTCTTTTAAATATTTCGAATTTAATTTACCTTTTTTTGCTTTTCTATTTATTTTATTAGAATGAAAAAAGTCTCCATAATTTAAAGAGGTACTTACCTTAGAAAGTAAAGATATAAACGGCTTCTATACATATAATAAAATTCTAACTAAGCCGAATCTGTACATTAAATATTTTTTGGAAAATCTAATTGAAATAGACATTACTATAGATTCAGAGTCCGAATCTATAGTTTTTAGAATTTTTGTCTGTCTGTCTTTCTGTCTGTCTGTCTGTCTGTTACCGCATCACGAGAAAACCACTGGACAGATTTTGATGAAATTTGGTATGATGATAGCTGCTTATCCGGGTCAACATATAGGGTACTTTTTACCGCGGGAAAATATCTCATTTCTGAGAAAAAATACAAAAACTGCATTGTAAGAGTATACTAATATGTAAAACCTAAGAATTTGGTTTTTGGTCATCTGAACGTTGAACTATTGGCGTTTTATCGAACTGGCCACTTTGATTTCAAATATCTGACGTTTGGTTAGGAATTCCAAATTCAACTTTATTTCAAATTTAGGCTTGTGCATTTGTGTTTCGAATTTATTGATTTATTTGTTTTGGCGCCATTTGATTTTTCTTTGACATCTTCCTGTTCACGATATGGAAAAATTAAAATATTGCGTTATTTACGAATACGAGTTTCACCGTGGCACTCATAGAATTAATTTGTATATGGGGAAGCTACTGTAAAAAATACGGTATGTTTTTGGTTCTAAAGTTTTTGTTCTGGAAATTTTGACCTTGGACGGCTCATGGACGGCTGGAGACCCTAATTGACAATGAAGAATTAAAAGTGATCGTGGAACCGAACCCATCGCAAACCACGTCAAAGTTAGCAGTAAGCTGCGGTGTGAGTGATAAAACAATTTTAATTCATTTAAAACAAATTGCAAAAGAGTAAATGTAAATGGTCGAAGAATGAGTGCCGCATGAATTGAGTGAAGCACACCAACAAACACGCGTCCAGTGCTGCGTTACATTACTTAACCCTCACAATAACGAGGGGATTTTGAATCATATTTGTACTTGTGATGAAAAATGGATCCTGTACGATAGTTGAACGTAGGAGAACCGGCCAAATCCTGCCCCAAGCGAAAGCTGACTCCGCAAAAGGTCCAATACCTTTTACGTGTCTGGTGGACCAGTGCTGATGACATCCACTACAGCTTCCTAAGATCTGGCCAGACGATTACGTTAGATCCATATTGTCAACAATTGCAAACCGTAATTGAAAAGCTAGCCGTTAAACAACCGAGACGGGTCAATTGCTCTAGCCCACTGCCGCTTCCGGACAACGCTAGAGCACACACTGTACAACAAATGGTCGCTAAATTAGAAAGGCTCCGATTGAAATGTCTCCGACACCCTCTATACTCCCCGTACTTTGCTTCAACAGGTTACCACTTTTTTCGGAATTAGGACAATTTCTTGCAAGGAAAATAATTCAATTAAAATGAGGCAGTCAAAACCTTTAGAGATTTTATTGATTCTCGCTCCCACAATTTTTTCAGTAACTTTTTTCAATAACAATAAAATATAGGGCAGCAATTTGATATCAAAAGCAATAATGTGTTAAACAATTACTAAACACTTGTCAGTTTCAAAGTCATAAAAGTTACATTATTATTATTAGAAATGCTCATTAGACATCACAATGTAGGCAGTATTTGAGATCTTAAAGTAGGCCGAGGTTTTACTATTCATTTTTTAACGAAATGAAGCAGAGACAAAGCCGAGCCACAGTCCGTGCAAAATTAAACCGTTTGAGTTTCGCAACCATTATTAAAGCGGACCCTGTGATTGGGACAAAGAATTTTCTCATAAACGTTTCTGACTCGGCTACGAAAATAAAACTGAACTTATTATTGTTTATTGAAAGTCATCCTAAATTATTACAAAGTAATGTTTTAGACATGGAATTTAATCTATTAAAATTGGATTATATTATTTTCTTTTTTTAATAACTTTGTTAGTAAAGTTTTAAAATTTGGTCAAACTCATATTACTTACGTCGGCATTTGCTTCTTCAGATTTTATATATTTTATTGTCTGATGTGAAAACAAAGACAAAATCTAAAAACTCATACAACAAGAAAATCAAATCCTTTTGTGGAGCCAAAGACCAATCGAAGTTAGACATTATTGAATCTTATTGGAAAAGCGCAGGTGTTACCTCGATGTGCGCTTTTCTTCTGATGGGCATACAAAAGTAAAAATAAAACGGACATTTATATTTTATATGAAAAGAAGAAGAAATATTTCTAAAAGATACCTTATTGTTATTATTTTTGTTTTCATAACATAAATTCTAAAGCAATAGAATAAATTATCCTATCTTATATTATAAACTTTTTTGCAATTAGCAATAAAAAACAGGTAAATATCTAAAATATCAAGTTTCTCCAATATTTACTGAGCTACAAAAAAAAACAGAACAGCAATAGAAATGAATGTAAATAAAATTTCTTTCATTAGGATTTAACAAGCACTTTTGAATCGTCAATTTAATTTAAAAAGAGTCAATGAAATCAGTCCGTGAGGAAGGAAGGCGGAAATGATATATAAATTGCCAATAAAAAAATGAAATGTTATCGCTTAGTATAAAGGTTATTTTTATATATTTTTTTATTTAGAAAAGTAAATATCTTAGTAAGTCTTACATTTATTTTTCTACTTTTCCATATTAAAAACCTTGTTTATATTTTGAATTTATTATATTATGTTCAAAGTAAAATATTCCAATAAATTTAATATCAGAATCTGTGCAGAGATAACGAGTTTGTCGAGAAGCCCAGTCAACAGTCCATTCGCTGACGTTGAATTCAATTAGCTTTAAAATATTTTTCTTTCTTAAATATTAGATGAATAGGTAATTTACAGTGATAATGTATTGGTAAGGTTTCTTTCTATATTGTAGTAATGCACTGCGTGTCACTTTTCACATGTAATATACCTATATAAACGATCAAATCAAAACATATTGATGCCATTTTTTGGAGCCGTAGCCGGTTGGTAATGATTTAGCAGATCAAGTAGATTAAAAATACTCTAAGCTGAGGTGAATTGAAAATTCTACCTTTTACTAAAATAGGTATTTTCAATTATATTTGATTAAATTAATTAATTTGTAATTCCGTTAACAAAACTAATAACATATCATTTTACGTTTACTTATGAAACAACATCATTGGTTTAGTTTTAAGTCTATACATAATGCATTGGCCAGTACATATTTAAAATGAAACATAAAATATCCATTTAACCGTTTCCACTTACTTATGCCTTTACGTTTAAGTACGTCTTGTAACTTTTAAGATTTCGAGTTCTAAATACAAGTTAAATTAACAAATATTTTAATACTATTATTAATAGCTCGTCAAGGCAAACTTACTTCTAATAAGTGGTTTGGTTCTAAACATAATTCAATAAAAATTAAAGTTGGCAAAAATGATGGCATACATTGTGATGTGACGCCAGAGATATCGAGAAGTCTTCATCTCGTTATGTTGAATAGAGATAAATTTTCGATTCAAGAATTTTGAGAAGATAAGTAAGTGCTCTTCTATGTTTTATCTGACACGTATAATCGTCAAGCAAAAAGTAAGGCCGCTTTCATAGTCACAAAAATTTCATGCACAGAGTAGATATATATTAGGCACGATACACTAATCATAAAGGATAAAAATTTTGTCTTTTTAACCCATTAGTTCCAGTTTTATATAGACGTTGATAAATAATAGAGTCCGGATTTAATTAATCGTAAACGTCTACACAGATAAATAAAATTGAAGTGTCTGTTTGTAATGTCAAAAGAACAGCGTTTTACTAAATTCATATGAAATTATATAAGGTACTTATAAGAAATACGCAATTTTTGTCTGTCTGTCTGTCTATTTGTTCCGAATAATCTCTATAACGGCTGGACTGGTTTTGACGGGACTTTCACTGGAAGATAGCTGATGTTCTAGGGAGTAACAAAGGCTATTTTTATTTTAGAAAAAGAATTAGGGTTCCGCTCAAAAAATTATAACGTACCCAGGGACGAACCCGAGCGAAGCGAGGGTAAGTCGCTAGTATGTTATATTATGTAGGTATGAAGTCAATCACTATTATTTAAAATCTTGAGTGCTTTTTGTTCTATGCTATTTTGAATTCGTTCTATTATCATCTACGCTGAGGTTGATACCCAAAACAAATAAAAAATGCAATAAATAACTTAATTTCATTTTTTAAACACAAGAACAGGAAGTCAGGACTTATGTAAACTTAATTAGAATTATATTTATCATGATTTACTAAAAAGTTCATATAAAATGTTGTATGAAACAAAGTAAAGAGAAATCAGTGTCACAAAGTGAAATAAAAGAAACAAAATCTCTTTTAGTAGTTTTCTTTCTCTGCAGAATAAAAAAGTTAGTGGAACGTGCATTAGAACATTAAAATTGACATTGTAGTCTTTTTTGAAGCTAGCATCCTTTCCTGTACTACGATGCGGGTTGTGTAAAAATGTGGCGAACAAAATTTTAAACTATCTTAATGAACACATCTTTTAAATGATTATACATATAAAGAACTCTTTAGTACTTTCCTATAAGTAAAACATACATAGCACAATAGAATTAGTTATTTATGTTATCAAAAATGAACAGCTGTATTGCAAAAATTTTTTGTCACGACTCACGAGCTAGATAAAGGTCTTTGTCGATAAAAATAATATATTTGTTAGCTAGCGAATCAGATCTATCCCACGGGAACTGTTTATTTTTCCAGGATAAAAAGTAACCTGTTGTTTGACCGGCAATGTAAAGCATCAGCATGCCAAATATTACTACATTAGGTGCATATAAGTTTTTGTGTACTAAGTTGTTTATGTTACTATAGTTTTTTAACGATCCCACGGAAACTCTGTAATTTTCCGTGATGAAAAGTATCTATAATATTGACCGGGGATATAAGATACCATCACGCAAAATTTCATTTAAATCAGTCCAACAGTTTCGGAGATTAGCCAGTACAAACAGACAGAGAAACAAAAAAATTTGAAAATAAAACTGGATTTGTTCTATTTCTCGTCTTACAATCCCTCTGACTCGGTTTTTAGCAATTTTTTTCTATGTACAAACATTCAACCTCTACAGTTATTATATAGAAAGGATTAAACTTATCTCTAGGATATAACTTATCTTTATTTATTTTTTTCTCTTAAATCCATAAAGCCGGTACAGCGTGAAAAGAAACAAACACTCACAATCATATAATATATCATTTTTTGTATCGGTTTTGCTATTTCCTAATACAAATGATAAACCTATAGTCCATATATCATAGGCAATACTTCATTTAAAGCTCAGTGAAACGGAGATAGTTACAGGATATCATACATTGGATATGAGGGTCAGGAGCTAGGGTTGGATATCAGAACATTCCGATACGTGCTATATCCGTTGATTCGCTGCACATTTCCGGTGCCCTAGTCCATGTACATATATACATACTAATACTTGTAATAATTCTCTTTTGCGATATATAAAAATGATAAATATGATAAAGTACCACCAGATTTGCAGCTTTACGGTTTTGGCAATAGAAGAAAAAGTAAAAGATTTTCAATTTCACAAATTTCTCATACCTGAGAAATTTCTGAAATTGAAAATCTTTTTCGCTTATATTTTACAATAGCATCTTTAGCCTACTTTGACTCTTAATTTGTTTTTATTACGAAATACAAGTCTGTTTAAAAGAAAGGCAATTACTTAAAGGACGGTGTACTTTAGACGGAGGCGTTACATGTTACGTGCTGCACCTAGTACTGGGTTTCGTCTCATTTTTTATTTTAAGTAAAAATAATACTTGATTTTACTATTTTCGGATTCATATATGTTTAGATAATGATGATTACTAGAAATTCAACCTCAATTTCAGGAGTAGTTTACCTCACTTGACTTCTTATGTGTCCTCTCAAAAATAAAGTTTTCCCCACGATCTCTTCCTTCATCTTATCGTTGAAAATTTAATTTAAAATCGCATATGAAAATTTAAAAGGTGCGACATCCAGGTTTTTAAACCAACATTACACCAATTCTAAAGCTAGCTTGCTTCCACTGCAAAGTTAACTACAGTTAAGCTGTAAATTTCATAATAGTATTGATACTGATCAAAGTAGAAACCATCTAGTAGGACGCTGGCCTGTAGTTAAATTGATTTCACTCACAGGCCAGCGCAATAAATATTTGTTACAATGGCAAGTAATTACTTGTGTCAATGTAAACGAAAGTGCAGTACTTTATTTACTCTGTCGCCTACAGTAGCATCACATTCACTCTCTTGAAAACAGCCAATATTGCTATAACTGTTAATTCTAACTCATATCTGAAGATTTTGAATGACCTATATATCCCAAATATTAATACTAATATTATTATTTTATCATTTATAAATTTTTTAAATAATTACAGTACAATCTTACATTTTAAAAGAATTTCCTCGTATTGTCACTAAATAAGAACTGTCGATAAATAAGAAGTACCTATGTGTTTCGATAAATATGAACTTCCATAGACCATATAAATATTATTGATCAAAAGAAAAAATACTTATAAAGGTTTCACTATCATTACATTTTAAATTAAATGAAGTAGGAATTTATTGCACATTTCTAAAATATTGCACTAAATTGTGACTTTATTGCAGAGTTCTACAATGCAATGTGCACGTAACGTCGTAGAAAACTACGACTAAAACAAAGCGCGCCTAACTATGTAAGAGATTGTTCCTTCACTCTACTGATAAAACTAAAACAAAGAAGCCAAGATACGGCGTACAATATTAAACACCTGTAATGCGAGAATACAAATTAATTTTCTAATGTAACATTTTATTTTATTACTAGCGACTCACCCTCGCTCTCTCGGGTTTGTACCCTACTTACGTTTTGACGTTTAGTATAGATTTCTCAGAGTTGAGGTATTTTCCCACAGTAAAAAGTATCCTATATATTGACCCGGACAACCAGCTATCATCATACCAAATTTCATCGAAATCCCTCTAGTAGTTTTTCCGTGACACAGACAGACAGACTGATAGACAGACAAAAATTCTAAAAACTATAGATTCGACGTCTGTGTCTATAATAATATCTATTTCAATAAGCTTTTCCAAAAAATATTTAATGTACAGATTTGGCTTAGTTACAATATGATTATTATGTATAGACTATCCTCACTCCGTGCATCTCAAAGTAGACATCTAACAATAACAGTAGCATAATATTTCATATATATATATATATATATTATATATATATATATATATATATATATATATATATATATATATATATATATATATTACATTCTTATAATAATATGTGTTAGTTGTTAACCCAAGTCTATCTTTGTACTAATCCAAATCCGTCCAACTATTTTAGCGTAAAGAAGTAACAAACATACACACATACAAATTGTATTTTTAATAGTAGTCCAATTTATTAATAAAATGAACATTCGCTTGAAATAATCTGATAATCAACCCTTGAAAAAGAACGTACCATAAAGTCTAGAGGGACCCAGAGTCTATATTTTTTTAAATAAACTTAAAGCTTAAAACAATCAAACACAGGTACCAAATACAAAAATATATAGGTAAGTCAAAGTTCTTATCCTATCACGATTCATGTAAATTGGAGCATTACTCATTTTACATACAAATCGTAACAGAAAGGAAGCCTTAAGATAATTTTAATGATCTTATTTTACCGACCAATCTCTTTCGTGCCCTCTTCATTTTTCGTGACATTGACGAAGTAATATTGCTCAACTGGCACGCTTTGAAGCCATTAACAAGAAAATTGAATTGAACTTAAGATGATAATTTTACATACATTAGTATCTTTATATCGAAATTTAGTTTTCTACATTTAAGTACAATATAGTAGTTAACAGAAAATCTTACTAATATTATAAATGTGAAAGTTTAGATGTTTGGATGGATGTTTGTTACTCAATCACGTCAGAATGGCTGAAGGCCGCTGCACGGATATGGATAAAATTTGGCATAGAGATAAATTATAATCTGGAATAGCTCATAGGCTACTTTTTACTTTTTTTCCAGGAAAATGTATGGTTCCCGTGGGATAAATTTGTTTTTGTTACTTTAGAGACGAACAAACACACTACATTTTTAACTCAAATCTCTGCTTAATTTATACATATTATATTCTTTATTGTACTAAATAATTGATGAAAAAATATATATAGGAACTGACGTGGACAAAAGTGGACTCTTCCAGTCAACTTTTTTACGTAGAAAATAGTGCTAAGTAGCGGGACAGAAAAAGAAAGTGCAGAAAAACAGTAAAAATATACAAAAACATAGATACACATTTCCTAACAAATATCTCTTCAAAAAATGGCGTCGACACGTGACGTTAAGTCAAACCAAAGAATAAAATAAAAAAAATAAAAGTTCTAATAGTCTAAACATAAATTCTAATTTACGCACATCATCATCATTCAAACCAAACAACATGCGTTTTAATTTTGTCATCCGCAAAGCAAGAAACAAAAGTGATGTGACAAAAACGCAAATCATTTTCGAATTGTGCACTTCTTTTTGTGGACCCTTCCGAGACGGTAATTGTATATCTTGAGTTTTTGTATGTATATGGAAAACATACATATATAAAAAAAGCATTAGCAAAACAAAAATATGTTGTCCTACAGATTACTCCTACGGAGGCCAATATCACTAACACTCTCCTGCGCTATTAAAAATGTTATAATTTCATAATTCATAGTATTCCGATTTTTGAGACAATGTATTAAACCTAATAACTTAGATTCGATTTATCATACAAATATTATACCTAATTTTAACTCTGTCATAACTTAGATGCGAATACATTAAAACTTTATCGCGTCAATACAAAATTTACTTTAGAAGCGATCCCTTTTATTACTATGTTGCATATTAAAGCATTAGCAAGGCAAGGAACATAATATGTATGTAGAATCCACCTCTCTAAGAAGAAAACAAATATTTTAATTTAATGAACTGTTTATATCTTTATAATGAATATACAAAATCAATATTACTTATAGAAAATTAATTTATTCTCATGTTATGTACTTGAAATCCAATAAACTTGAAGATAAAGCCGAAAAGGTCTTAATATATATATATATATATATATATATATATATATATATATATATATATATATATATATATATATATATACAATTTATACTCATTTCCATAAAAATGTTATTTAATAACAGAATATCATTTTTAAAGAACTACAATAGCTTGAGTGCAATACTGTTAAATGTTTTAGTTTATTTTGTAGCTCTAGCGCCTTTCTAACGAGCGAGATGCTTTCAAGCACTAATAAAAATAATTAGCAAAAGCACGGATGCTAACGCTAAAAAACTTGAGAGCTTACCGCTTTTTACCCGAAATAATACACTTCAGCATTTTCTAATATAATATTATTTTCATATAAAGAGACGTAGTTGAATTATTATTCAAAAATCAGTATCTATATAACAATTCAAATAATTATCCCGTGCGGAATGAACTTGTGACCTCTACCACAGTACCACTATGCATTAATACGGCAATTACCCATACGTAAATTACAACTTTAGTCCAGAATATGATGAAGATACTAAAGATGCATTTTGTTTTAAGTTAAAATTTACAATACAATTATTTAAATTTAAATAAATACGATATAATATATACCAAGGCAACAAAAAGCTCCTGCAGGATAGTAAAACTAAAGTATGACAGTTCTATTAACATATTCGAAACTGCTGTATACATTTAAATAAATATATAATATATGACTCCATTTGCTTTTAAATTGTTTTATCACATTTCCCCAACAAAGATAAATGCAAAACAACTTTATATGGAATTATCTTTGATATCCAAGATACATTGTCATATTATATTTAGAACAAACGTAATAACTCCTTAATCTAAATCAGGGTCTACTTGACCCATTAATGCACAAAGACGTCCCAACTCTCGACTCACGAGGTTTGAGTCAATTTGCCTGTTTCAATTGCCTCGGAACATACTTATATTGACTTGAGGTTAGTGTAAGTTTGAATACAAAATGATGTAGTAATATTAATTAGTTTTCGCCTGTAGTATTACATGTTTGTTGTGATAAATGATTTAATCATAGCAAATCAACGTGGGACTTTTAGTTTAAACATATTTTTTTTTGTGCTAATCTTTTATTTACATATGAACTTCCAGAAGTAAAAAATATATTCTAAATGTTGATCTAGTCGGAAACTGAAGAGTAGTACTATGTTACCAGTGTAAAAATCCATTAATGAGTTTCCCTATGGTAATGATGCAAATATTTTTATAACTGCCTCGGTGGTGTAGTGGATAGCGTGTACGGGGCTGCACACCCGGAGGTCCTGGGTTCGAGTCCCGGGTCAGGCCAAGTTTAGTTATCGAGTCTTTCTGTATAGTAAGCCTCAGTAACAGCTCGGAGTGGGGAAGTTGGCGGTGTTTCACCCCCGTGCCTCGGAGAGCACGTAAAGCCGTCGGTCCTGCGCCTTAACTCTCACTGGTCGTGTCGAGCAGTCGTCCCACCGGAGTATGAGAGTGACAGGAATAGAGAGTGCCCTTGTGTCTGCGCGTACACTTGTGCACTATAATATCTCCTGCGCAGTTGGCTAGTCTCGATGAGATTGGCCGCCGTGGCCGGAATCGGTCAGGAGAATATCATCAACAACTTTTGTAACGTTCTACTCTCAATCCGTTTCCGAAACTAAAAAACTAAAACAAAAAAAATCGTAAAAACTAAACAAAAACAAAAAAGAATCGGTTGACACTTGACATACAAAGGAGAAAAAAGATTTTTGTCTATTAAGAAAAATTTATAACTTCATTTCTTTATAAATTATATATTTCTTATTAAATTTCGCTTTATAATGAACCGTGAGGAAAAGCAAACATTTCGTTTAAACTCAAAGGAGCAAAGTTCTTTAGGTAAACATACTTTGCCACATTAAGGAATTTGTTCTGGGAAACCAAAAGCAAGGTAATAAACAAACATTTAACATAAATGTTAACGTTATAGAATGATAAAATGTTATATATTATAAGAGTAGTTTATATTTATAATAAAATTAAACCTGTCCACAATTCGATCATGTGTGTTCGTTCGTAAGTAACTAATAATTTTGTACCGGAAAAATAATAAGTAACCTATGTTATTCTCGGACCCATAGATATTTTCCGTGTAAGCATAGTTAAAAAAAAATTGTTTTAAAACTTAACAAAACAAGCTCTTGAACTGTATGGGATACATCAAATTGAATGAAATGAACTCACACTCGAAGGTTTTGCTTGGTAGCCTTTGAAACATTCCGCAAACCCACATCCTGGCTGCCTCATTAGATTAGTTCAATAGTATCAAACTATAGTAGCGTCATCCGACTACTCTATTTATACTTAAAATTGATTGAGGTAAGGACAAGAGTAAGTACATTTAATTAATGACTAAAACTATGTAAAAGAAATAAAAAAAAGTCGAGAGGTGTCGTGGGACCAAAGTTTCTTTCGCTGTCCCTTGGCTCATAAATTAGGTCATAAAAATTGTCACAAGTACTAGGGTATCATAAATATCAAGCAACGTACATTTTAAATGTTGATCATAAATGCTCATCGAAAAAAGGTTTGCACAGAGTACACATGAATTTCTTATTTTTTTGTCTGGACTTTAGTTTTGATAAAATTTACCGTTTTCTAGAAAAATCCAAAAAACCGAAAATTTCGACCTTTGACCTTGAATAACTTTTTTAGCACACATAGGATCGATGGGAACTTTTGGCACTTTATTTCTACTGATGTACCCAAGGTCTTCACTAAAATTCAGCTATGTCGGAGTTTTTGTTATTTGATCACTATTTTTATGTCTGATTTGATCGGTCTATTAGCTCATAATATCTGATGACAAGAATGACGAGTACTAGGGAACCACAAACTTCAAGAAATGTCCATTATATACATATGTAGGACTCCTTCATAAGAATGCATACGAACTACTTACTAGATACATTCCTTAACACTTATGATCGCCTGGTACTTATGATGATGTTACATGGTTGTTCTTATATAGTAAATAATAAAAGTGTCGTGACGGTCGAAATATTACACTCTTTTTCGTCCCGTAACCGTACCGAGTAAACGAACGATAAGGAACTCCGTTCCAAAGATTAGTTTATATAATTAGTTACGAATTAAGCCATAAAAATGTGATAACACCATTTCAATTGCACGTTGCATTGCTCTATATTGCGTGATAGAAGAACGCACCAATAATCACACACAAATGTATAGAAATATTTTTCTGCTACCAAAAGTAGATTATTGAGCTCTTATATATTTACATATTTCTGTCTTCTACAAATAGAAACATAAAATGTACTGGAAAATAACTTGATAATAAAAAGAGACAAATGATAAAACCCACTTACAACGTTGTTACAAGACAACGCAGAGTTACCAAGTTTACTAAGTTTCTTGGCAAACTTTTGTTTTAAGCGTTATAAAATGTTATAAATTAAGTACAATCAGTTTAACAATTTAGGCGATTATGAAAGTCAAGACATAGCTAATTTTCAAATACATATTTTCATGGTTTAGCTTATTACTTAGGGATCCTTTAAAGTAAATGTAATCAACCGACTTCTTCAAAAAGGAGGAGGTTCTGAATTCGGTTGTATTTTTTTTACATATCAACAGATCATTAAAAAAATAATTTTATAAATGTAAAATTTTAAATAGTAGGCAGTGGTAGCCCAGTGGTAACGCGCTCGTTTGGGAAACCGAGTGAAGCGGGTTCAAATCCCGGGTCTCACATCTCTGATATTTTCATGTGCGAATCATTTCTAACATGATTAGCACTTGTCTTACGATAAAGGAAAACATCGTGAGGAAACCTGCATGTCTGAGATAACCTAGCAAGTTTTCGAAAGACATGTGAAGTCCGCCAACCCGCACTTGGCCAGCATGGTGGACTATGGCCTGATCCCCCTCGTATTGAAGGGAGTGGGACGTTAAAAAAAAGGGCTGAATACAAAATTATCCACCTCCAATGAGACACCTAAGTATATTTATCACCACTTCTATATTTTTTCTAACATTATTATGATAATACCTATTAAAGTTATTTTCATTTAATTTCTTATTTCATACATTTAAAAAAAATATTTTATCAATTTTTAAGCGACGGCTAATATCCATACTCATTATACCTTCGTGGAAAAATATTTACGTATGAAATATGTTTTTAATCATTATTTTGAAACAAATTAACATCAAAATATTATGTAACAAAATTTTACAATACAAGAAAAGACAACTTATACATATAAAGGAAATATGTACTAATAAAAAAGACAATTTTAAATAATCTGTAACGGAATATGGCGTAGTAAAAACACCGAGAGCTATAAATTTAATATCGGGCGCGGTGGAAAGATAACGAGGCTGTTGAAAAACCGAGTCAACAGTTCATTGTTATATTTACCATCGTATTGTTAGCTAAAAACGAATCTTAAAAAATAATTTGTATTAGGCTATTGCTGTCCTTATGACAAATCTCTAAATAAGATTGAAGTTTCTGTCTGTATTTTAAAATAACTATCTTTATATATAGAGTTAGATATATATAGAGTTAGATATTTATTATAATAACAATAATAATAAATCTTAAATTCAGGCAAAAACCCATAATTACACAAAAAAAAATTAATCTATTCTAAGAGTTAGTAATACAAAACACTTAACCTATGTTAGCTTAAAAAGAGAAAAGAAAAACAACTAGATTGCCCTACGTGATAAGGCGTGTGGCCTTATCACACAAGCATGAGACCCATTTAGGTCCGCCTCGTGGCTTATATGATACCAGTAACTTAACAACTCTTATTCTTGTTTGTCTGTCTTTCTGTTTGTCCGGGGTAATCTTTGGAACGGCTTAACCGATGGTAATGGGAATTTTACTGAAAGATAGAGAAGTTTGTAGGGCTACATATAGGGTATGTTTTATACCGGAAATATTTAGGGTTCCAGCGCGAAAATTGAAAACCCTTAAAAATGATGCAAAACGTTCTCACGAAAAAGTGTGCGCTAGCATGTGTGTGTAGAACCCTAAAAGTACACTCACAATAATTATTTTTATCTATTGAATTGAATTAAACTTAAGTCGCTAGTAGTTAACAATAAATTACGGTAGGTATATAACGCCTATGGACTCAATCTAAATTAAACACTTCGAAACATATTTTTCCTCGTTATAAAGCGTCTTAAATAAACGCATTTTGTGTAATTTTCAAATTTATTCTTTAATTTAATAATATTCCACTTCTTCAAATAAAAGTAAATATTTTCTTTTATTCTCAATAAAACCTCATTGTTGCTAACTGTTGTACGAATCTATATTTAAAATTATACGAGTATATCTATTAGACGCTTACCTTTTAAAGTTCCAAGTCCTAAGCATAACTATACTTTACAGAGACTGTTTCTCCGCTCCACTTGGTAACTTTGACAAAGAAGCCAAAATTTCGTGTGCAAGATTTAGTGGCTTACTTATAAGTTTGCATGCAATGAAACAAGTAGGGTACTTTTCCGTTCACTTACATCGTGTTTATAATATTTCATAACAACAAAGTCTACTGCACAATCTATACAGATAAATAAAATTGAAGTGTCTCTTTGTAATGTCAAAATAACAGCGTTTTACTAAATGTATATGAAATTATATGCGGTACTTATAAGAAAAACACATTTTTTTTAATTTTTGTCTGTCTGTCTATTTGTTCCGGATAATTTAAGGGTTTAATTTTTTGAGATAATAGGTAACATACATAGGTAATGTTTGATGATGCGACGTAATGTATTTACATACACACATCACTTACATATATCAACAATAAAACCCAAAATATAACAGAACTGTGAGTAAACATAATTACTTCAAAAGAATCTTAAACACACGAAATCTCAACCAGCCGGGTTTCTTATTACGTTTTAATTACAATTCTCATTTTCTTATTGCTGTAAAGTATTAAAATTTTAAAAAGACCTGCTTACAACACTTAACGAGCAAACAGCTTTCTGCAGCACTAATTATGATTAGTAATGCGCTGCTAACGCTAAAAAATTGTTTGTGAATTCACAACATTTCAAAACTACGCTCTTAAGCTTAATGGAATTCATTAACAATTATTCTAGACTGTTCTACCAAAAATATCAAAATGTATTATATAGGATTTACACGGATTTGTGGATATAGCGTCGTTGGTTATCTCTACACACTCTATTGCATAGATTTCAAGCTTTTTAATACCTACGTAGATTTTTGTCGTTCGCATTCGCACTATATTTCATTTTAGTCAGGTTTTTCTTCTATAGTAACATCCTGATTTCATTAGTTAATCAAGGAGCAGGAAGATGCTTTAAACGAACAGGACACATATGGGCGTGGCGATCATAAAGTTCAGTAAAGAAGGAATTGAAAACATCCACATGTTCGTCAATAGTAGCGCCATTTAACGCTCCCAACCAGTATATCTGAACAGCGTCACCCCGAGAGAGTTTAAGTGTATTTCACCAAAATTTCGCACATACATGATAAACAACTAAAAATTCTCCCACATCTACGGGTGGAAAACCAAATTCTTTGGTTTTACATATTAGTATAATGCAATGTAAGAGGCATTGCAGTTTTTGTATTTTTTCTCAGAAATGAGATATTTTCGTTACGTTACAATTTTATTATATGTATAGATGTAACACAATAAAGCCAAACCAAACAGCATTATCTTTTTGAATCTAGACAAAGGATAACATCCTAAGATACAACTTAAACCTACTACTTAAAAAATTAAATGAAAATGCTTGAAGGCATACGATGTCATAATACTTAATCATGTATGTTATTTTACACGTCATATTAATGCTAAGGAACGACAGGTACGAACGAACGCTATATCAACACATCCTGACACCCGTCATATCCGCGCCTGGCCTCGTTTCCTGCACATAGGTACATTTACACCTAAATATTTAATATAATTTTGCTGTGTATTAGTATTTTAATGGAAGCATGCGATTATAGGTGTAGTGGATAGTATGTTCGATCTATACATAGGATTTTTATGGTCATATTTATCCTTAAATCTAAAAGCATGTATGGTAATACTTTCTTAGATTTACGCGAATACTTGACATTTTAAATAAAACTATCTTTTCGGATTTTTTCGCGAATTTATTTTGATTTTTGGTTCCCGACGTTTCGAATGCTTTACAGCAATCATGGTCACGGGAGAGTCTCTCTCGTAACCATGTCCATCCGAAAAGATAGTTTTATTTAAAAAGCATGTATGGTAGTTGAATCCTATAAAAAGGAAAAAGAGGATGTAGACCCTATATATTTTTTTTGACGAAGTTTTTCGCCTAGGCCGCAGCGAAATGGAGCGTTTTAGGAACCTAATTAACACCTATCGTAAACTTTACGACATAAGTTGTATGTAAGTACACTGTAAATTATTTATTTGTTAGTTTAGAAGGGATTTAGTAATAAAAACTTTTTAACAAAAAAATAAAAACCGACTTGAAACAAAAACACTAAAAAGTAAAAAATAATTGATTGGTAGTTTTGATTTACTATACATACCTAATCAAATATTTTCGAAGTCGGTGTGCTTTGCTTTGTATCGTCCAAATCGGTTAATAAATGACGGAGTTCTGAGGTAACAAACATAAAAAAAACATACAGCCGAATTTCCTTTTTGAGGAAGTCGGTAGAATATTTAGTCTCCACTAATAGGAAATTTCATTATTTTGATAGTGTACGACAGTGTACAAGAAGCATGTAATAAATGTATATGCAATGAGTAAAATGAATAATACAAATAATATCAATGTGTTCTTTTGTACTAAAATAAGGCTTTACAACTTAAGTGTCTACACAATCTTAGTTTGAAGTCAACATTAATTACTACACTGTTCATTTCGCAATTCCGTCGCGTCTTAACAGAAGTTGTGTGTACATTAAATATTCCAAGTCAAAGGAAAAGTTGGTGAAACAGTGAGTCAAGACGTTATAATCTTGAAGGAACAATTTCCTTTTATCAAGCCTCACTCCCTACAAAGTTGATTTCACGCTCAGTCTGAACCGCATGTACAATGCTATTTTAAGTTTTCCCTATATTTACTTGAAATTATATCTAATTCCGCCATAAATATGCTTTATTTCTATTGTATTGTTTGGTGTTTAAATTACATTACAAAAAGTGTATTCAAATGTGATCATAATGTTTTATATAAGGAATTTAACAATGTAATACCTACTAGGTAATTATCCTAGACTATAACGTCTAGCTCTTAATCTACAACGAGGTCAGTGGGCTGGATGTAATTTAGCTACCGTTTCCATTACCTTACCTAATTTCAATAGGGCTTTGTATTCAATTCAACATGGTTATTTGTCAACAGAATGTAAGTTTAATAGTAGTACGAGCTTTGCATGTTTCTCCTCTATACGTCTCTATACTGTTCATTCCTAAAAACGCAAGAGCGAAGCAGAGGTAAGCCACTTGTCTAATATATAAAATTTCCATGTCACAATGTTTGTTACCGTACTCCTCCGAAACGGCTTTACCGATTTTTACCAAATTTTATATGCGTTTTCAGTAGGTCTGAGAATCGGCTACTATCTATTTTCCATACCCCTAAGTGATAAGAGTGGTCCACCCCAAAAAAAAATGTTATTCGGCATTAAAAAATACATACAAACCTAAATTTTCACTAGGGACGAACCCGAGCGGAGCGAGGGTGAGTCGCTAGTATAATATAAAAAATGCCTAAATACTTAGTGTGCACTCATATATATACTTAAAATCTGCTCATTTCCTACTCTCAGTCTGAACTCGGAACTGTACCTGTGTGAATAAGCCACAGCATGAACGAATAAACCACTGGACGAGACATAAAATATAAATGTATGAAAACTCGTTCAACCAAAAGACGCATAACGCACACAAAGATTTTATTACATTATTATACACACAGGTACACAATACAATATTTCTAGTGCTTGAACGTAATCGATAAAATACATATATCGATGAACCAATTAATGACATTTTAGACATTGGTTAGCATAGTCATCATATTTTACATCTTTTAATTTAAAATATCTGTATTTATTATAATAAATTAAAATAAATGAATTAAAGAGGCAATAATAATGTGTCAAATAATAATTATTTTTTAATTTGATTTATATAAATACGATGGCATTGATGGCAGCATTCTGTTGGCCTATAATAATGTTAATGAACAAATGAATATCGGGTGTATATTCCATTAATATATAATAAAAATTATTTTTTAAAGATTAAAAAAATATTAAGCTAATTTAATTAAATAAAGTGATTTTGTTGATTCTGTTATTGAATTATTTTAATTGGCAATTGATTGTCTCGGGTAGCTTATAAAAATGTGACACTGTCCTAATATTGCTCAGTTCTTAATAAACATTTGTGAAATTAGGAAAAAGAAAAAGTGATTGCAAATTAAAGTGAGTGTTGGATCGTGAAAGTAAAATAGATCGTGAAAGTAAAGTGTTTTATTACAAATCGCCAACCCAGAAGTTTAGTGCTAAAACATTATTGTTTGATTTTGTGTAATTTATGTGTTGAAATAAAATGATCTTTATTATTATTACAATGGAATAATATTCCAAAGTATATAAATGTGGTATAAAATAAAATAAAAAATTAAGTACACATACTAATTATAATTTTTGCATTTATATTTTTATGTGACTTAGAAAATATTTTTATAAATTTATTGTCATCAGATTGTAGGATACTGTGATAAAAGTATTTTATGTTATTGTACTGTACAAATAACACAATTCGTTCAGTTATTTCGTCAAATATCGATATATTTTTCGACATTGTCAAGCACTAGTCGATGTCAAATGGACTCACTCGACAGTTTAGTCATTTGTTCTGAATGGTATAATCCAGGGATTTTATGATGGTTGTCAGATGTCAACAATACATAGAAATATCGACTATATTTAACATAGTTGGATAATATGACATTTTATTTTACAATTTTATTAAATTGTGTGATAAATAACAATAAATGTAATAAAATAATGTATTTACAAGTGAAAAGAAACAGTGCTGCTTCCGCCGCTATAGTTTTTACACCATTTAACAGAACATTTAGTCATTTTTGGCAGATTGTTTGTTGACAAGTAAATGCTTGAGACTGACGCAAAAAACAAACGACAAAGGCTGAAATTTCCTGGCTACTAATAAGACAGATAAAGGTACGTCCGCTTATATGTCTGGTCCAGTGACTTATTCGTTCATGAGCCACAGTTATTATTGTACATATTATGTTTTTATATCGTTCTATTTTCTTATCGTTTCTTTGCACTTTCTCTCTCTGTCTCGCTATTTAACACTATTTCCCACATACATGGGTTGACTGGAAGAGATCTCGTATAGAGATAAGTCCATCTTTGTCCACGTCATTTTCTATGTATTTTTTTATTATTACTTATTTAGTGCAATAAAGAATATATATAATATTGTATACCTACCATTACACAGTTAAAAAAAGTTTCCGACAAATTGAGAACCTCCTCCTTTTTGGAAGTCGGTTAAAAAGTTTAATTTATACAAAATTGTTCCAGAAGCATCTACGTTTTAGTAACATCACATGTAACTAACGTAATGAATGTAGAAAAGATATACATATACTCGTAAATACAAATCGAACTTAAAAGATGGGAACAAGTTAACCAAAGAACAGAGTATTATGCATTAGGAAACATACATACATGTTTCTTCCTTAGGGCGAGATGTACAATGTACATACATACATACATACATACATACATACATACATACATACATACATACATACATACATACATACATACATACATACATACATACATACATACATACATACATACATACATACATACATACATACATACATACATATATATGTAAACACGCTCATTCACACTCAGTCATGCACTCACACGCATGCACCCATCCTTGGACTTCGCCGCAGTCAATTAAATATCGGTAAATTTGGAAAATAGGCAAATTCATTTCACAAGATATTTAAGATCAGAATTGTCAAGTTCAATAGTACCCCTTGAATTATAGCTACAAGAATGTAGAAAATTTTTCAAATGCTTTAAAAGGAAAGAGAATTGGTTCTTGCTACTTGTGTAATATAATGCAGTGCTAGTGGTGTACCTTCTAGCGAACTAATGTTTAATACAATAAAACTTTTGGACTCTTTTTAAGTTAATGATTATTTTTTATGGTTATATTAAAATAGTTACATATCTTCTATCTATACATATAATGAAACTATGAGTCGAATCTGTAGGTACATTAAATATTTTTTTGGAAAATCTTATTGAAATAGTCATTATTATCGATGCAGAGGCCGAATTTATAGTTTTTAGAAAGTTTGTCTATCTGTCTGTCTGTCTGTATGTTTGTCTGGGAACGCGTCACGAGAAAACGACTGAACAGATTTTAATGAAATTTGATATGATGATAGCTGGGTATCCGGGTCAACATATATATAATACTTTTTAATGCGGTAAAATATCTCAACTCTGAGAAACTTATACTAACCGTTAAAACGTATCTAGGGACGAACCCGAGCGTAGAAATGATGATAAATATTAATTGCTTAAATAATACTGTTACCTTAAAAATACGAATAGAGCAGCTCAAAATTATATGGAATATCTTAAAAGGAACTTAAAATTATCCACCACGTTATACAATTTTTCTGTTAGAATCATCTTCAATTTCTTTATTCTTAAAGTTAAACGAATCTAGTGCCATCTATGTGTATTTTTCCTATGTAAAAGAGTAAGCTGATTTTATCACCGAACTTTCATTATTCTAGAAAATTCTATATTTATTCAAAAAGGAGAGTTGAAAGGAAAATATTAAGATATAGCCCTCATAAATGCAGGCGAAAACAGTTGATATTTTATATGACCAGTATATGTTTTAACGTGGATATTGAACCGAGAACGTCGCTACTAAATCTAATAATGTATAGAAAATTGGCCGAAAGGCAAGATTGGAAGCTATACGATGATGGAGTTATAAGATGACATATGCGAGCGGGAACGAGTGTATTGGTCCTTTGCCGTGCTAATTTATATAATGAAGAAGCTGGTGATAAATTCATCTCATCCAGAGGTTTCCTTTGACATATTCTAAGATTGTTTTCCCAATATACCCATTTCTCGTATCAACCCGTTAGGTCCAATGGTTTGGCCTATACTTTATTTCAGATTAATTAATTATTCAGAAATAAATTTAACTTAAATAAATTTAACTTTAAAAGTCACCATAAAGGTAAATTTTATAAAAAAAAAATTTTCATTTTAAACGACAAATAATAATAGGCTCAAAAATAGGCTTAATATTACAGTTAAAAGTTCACTTCCGACTACTATTTGACGAAGCCTGGAGCCAAATTTGAATGCAATCTCTTTTATTCTTTCATTCTAGCTGAATCGATTTCCAATTTTTCAAGCGTTCAGAAATGAGTGCTCACTGCTCACTCATGTTGCATCGCAGGCACATAACCGCGTTAGGTAACGACCTAATCAAACGACTTTTCAAACATTTTCAACAAATCTATGTTTAGAATTGAAAATTTCGATTCTTGTTAGGTACTGAGAATTTATTGTTATATACAAGGTTATATTATCTCTTAATAGAAGTGTGCCTTGCAATGCAGTAAGCGGCGTAGCACTGAAAATGGAGTACCTAAACATTTATTACTCTTGGTCATACATATGTAATATAAAAGTATTTTTGTTTGTCCTTTCAGTCAACAATGGAACATAGCTTATGGCTGAAGTTAAAAATAGGAGACTTGTAGTCCCGACTTGAAAGTGGTTTCCTATAATATATATCTAAGTATGGTGTAAAGAACCACGTAAGGACACGAGTGAAGTTATTGCGAATCGCTGTAGCTCGACTGCTACGTACGTGGATTCTGTTCACAATTTCATGGGTTTTAATTTTTTTGCGCGGAACTTTAATTCTTTTTTAAAAATAGCCGAAGTTAATTATTATAACATCAGCTATCTACCAGTAAAAATTCCGAAAAAGCGGTCCAGCCGTTTCGGTGATTAGCCAGATTAAACAGACGGACAGACGATTTTTTTTAAATACCTTTTTTTATTAAATATATACATATACATATATATATATATATATATATATATATATATATATATATATATATATATATATATATATTTCGTATGAAGTATGTTACCTCTTTCCACCATTTTAAATTTAAATTTCAAAAAGCCTTAGAAATTATAATAACACTAGCGACTCACCCTCATTTCGCTCGGGTTCGTCCCTAGGTACGTTTTAAATTAAAATGAATATAGTATGTTATCCTTAAGAGATAGACATATGCCATCGCGGAATTTTCTGTAGAGCTATATAAGATACACAATTCCACCATACATTATTTTGTTATATCTCAAAGGGTTTAGGCAGCGTTTTCGTTGAAAGCTCCCAGACGTCTTATTTTTTCCGACACTTCCAACAAATATCGTTATATTTTAGCCAATGTATACAAAAACTTAACAAATTATATACTAAAACTTTCTTGAATCACTCTATCTATTAAAAAAACCGCATCAAAATCCGATGCGTAGCTTTAAAGATTTAAGCAATAGTAGTGATAATATGCTGTCAAATTTTTACTGCTACACTGAAGATCGTGCTTGGGTGTAAAATAATCAGTCAAGACAAGCAACTTTTTATATATTACTAGCAGAACCCGCGGCTTCGCTCGCGCTAAAACTACAAAAAAAAACTAAAATGGCATGTTCCATACAAACTTTCATCCGCTATTTTACCCTCTTATGGGATGAATTTCGAAAAATGTTAAAACACGTATTTAATTAATTGTACTGAAGAGCATTAATACCAAGTTTCAAGTAATTCTGATCATAAATATTTTTTTGGATTGTATCATAACGTGTTTTCCCGTGGGAAAGACGTGAAAGAAAGAGAAACAAACAAATACACTATAACATTTATAATATTAGTATGGATATAGAAACTTAGCTTTGCAAATACGAATACATAGTTATATTTTACTCGTTCGTTATTACGCGAATACCAATACTTACGTTATTTCTCGTTCCTCAGCAATTAGTTTATCGCCATATCTGGGCCAAGAAAGTCAAACTTTCGGTGTTCAAGAGTCGATAGCGCCTGAATTGCTTAATTAAAATTTAAAGGTAATTTAATACTAACTTACCACATTTATGTTCTTCACAAACATCATTAAATGTGTGCTAAACTTTAGACATTAGCACAAAGCTTTCAAACGGGTTTTCAACAAATAAACTAATGAACGAACGATATATCGATGACAAGGGAATGTATTGAGACACAAGCAAGTAAACTCTCTCTATTATCATTCGTAACTAACGGCCTACAATATTATGACATTATTTAACAATCACTTCAACCAATGTGTTATAATACTTTCTTAGATTTACGCGAATATTTGACATTTTAAATAAAACTATCTTTTCGGATTTTTTCGCGGATTTATTTGGATTTTTGGTTCCCGACGTTTCGAATGCTTCGAATCCTAGGTCCTAGAGTAACACATTAGCTAATGTTAGGCACCCGAACAAAGCGAGAGTAGTCGCTAGTAGGTATAGCATACATCTATACTATAATATTATAAAGAGGTGAAGTTTGTGAGTGTGTGACGTTGTAGGGGGTAATCTCTGTATCTACTGAACCGATTTAGATGAAATTTGGCAAGAAGATAGTTTGAGACCCTGGGAAGGACATAAGATACTTTTTATCCCGGAAATCATACCTTGAGAGCGTGAAAATGAGGATGAAAGTTTGTATCGGAAAGCAAGCTAGGGACGAACCCGAGCGAAGCGAGGGTGAGTCGCTAGTATTATTATAACTATGTTTTTGCACATTTTTGCGAAGTATAAAGACTAAATATAATAACTCACCTGTTTACTGATTAATAATAAAATTACAAACAGTTTAACTTATTTGTATGTTTAATTAGCCTTTGAACCTTTTTCTACAGCACTGACATTAAGTTTTAAATTAAAATTTTCTCTGATCCCTTACATATTCAAATAATAAAATTAAAGACTTTAAAAATAGTCTTAAATGTTGTTCTAGAAGGTAATGACATACAAAAAATAATAAAAAGGGCTGGTTTTAAAGCTTATAGATTTTTATGTCAAGTCTGAACGTATCTATTCCTTTAATTGGCAACAAAAATGGTTTCTTGTTTCCTATCTTATTCTATAACCACAAACAAACATTTGGAATTAGAATAAAAAGTATAAATAGTAAATACTAAATTCATCATACCGAAGAAAATCACACCAAATTTTCCCGTGTAATGAATAAAAAATTAAAGAGAGATAAATGTACTAAGAGCTTACTTAGTTAGAAATAATTACTCTTTAAATAAAAAGGTACAATGACGTTTACAACTTCTCGGTTCACAATAGAAAGTAACCAAACATATACATAAAAATACAACACTAACATAACACTGCCTCCCTTTTATTTTCAAAGTCGGTCAAAAAATAAAATATTAAATTCCTTGAAAAAAAAAGGTTTTTAAAATAAAACACAAATTCACATTATAACATATATATTGTATCACTGATACAAAAGCATAACATCACTGCACTGAGTTATTAAGCAATCAATACTTATAGAAATGATATTACACGATACATATGAGTACTTTTAAAGAACTAAGCAGATCCAATGTATCAACGTTTTATCTATTCTTATCACTAATAAATGCCACATCCAACTGAAAGTACTTCAGTTATTCTCTTCCATATCCTGAAAAAAGTTATCATTATCAATACTTAGGTATTAAATATACATTTGTATATATATATATATATATATATATATATATATATATATATATTTAACGTATTTAAAAACATACTTTTGATATGTATAGAATTCGTCAAAATTAATAGTTTGTGAATTTTAACAGTTAATAATATCTGGACTTTGTACCTAAAAACCTTATACGTATAATTTATTTACATAATTTTAATGTTTATAAAAATAAAAAACACAAGTTTTAGTAATATGGACTGTTGAAATGATTGTTCAAATATTCATAAAGGTAAGGTTATTAAGAAAAGTAAGTCGGTAAGCTTAATGATACGAAATTAATGTACCGACACCGATCGTGGGCGAAATTTCAAGTAAATCCGATGTCTGTAAGTGAATGTAAATTGAATTGGAAGAATCCATTACTCTCATGTATACATACAAATGTACATACCAATATACATATACATAGATAAAGCTAATAAACCCGTGTTAAAAACATAAAAAGCATAACATTTTATTTTAATAGCGGTTATTAAAGCATATTAGAGAGACAGTACATGTTCGTATAAGCCGAGCATTATTTAGTTTGCGAGCTCACGTCTCACCCGAAACTATGTACTTTAAGCTTCATTTATCACTTTCATAACATATTTTATAATAGCAACTCGGATTTTCGCAGATAATAAATAACATTTAACCGGTTTTAAAAGGAAGACCGAGTGAAACGGTAAAATGATTTTTATTCCATCTATATATTAATATATATTCTATATAAATAAAGGCGTTGGTAACCGAATCAATGAACATCTGGACCGATTTGACCAATTTGTTTTTTTTTTAAATATCCTTAGTAGTCCAAATAAGGTTAAAAACAGTTGGAAAAGTTACCCGGAAAATTGGAAATTTTCTATACGGTATTTGTATGAGTTCAAAGATCACAAACTTTATTTAAAATAGAGGACGACCTCTGCCAACAAAATTTAACGACTTTTTGTTTACATGGTACGTATATATGGGAAAACATATACAGAATTATTTATTAGTTATGTTGCTACATCCATAAAAGACAGCGCATAAAAAAATCATGCATAGTATTGAAAAATCAATAAATTTAGCCATTTATCTTGTGTTTATAAAAACTCTAAAACTAAAAGTATATTTAATAAAATATAAATATACAAGTACATAGAATAAATACGAACAACATATGATATGTAGATATATACAAAACAAATAAGCATTCAGTACTTACAGTTGGGTCGCAGTCGGCACAATGCCATGAATAGCCGCGTTTTTTCGGATTTTTATTCAGAGGTGGCTCCAAACATGTAAAGTGGTAGCGTTTGTTGCATTCGTCGCATCTATATATACAATATAATATGCGTTTAAGTACAAATATGTCAAAACTATTACTTCTTTAGGCATTTATAAAGAAAACAAAAGTTTTTTTTTTTTTTTAATATACACAAGTAATGGTAAATGTGGTAAGAATAATTTAACCAAAATATATTGTTCTTTTAAACATAGAGAATCTAATATAGCAAAGATTTAACATTTAACGAAGGTATCTTGAAAACTGTTCAGCATAAAACATTCTGATACAAGTTATTAGTATACAATTTTGTAAAGGTACAAAACAAAAGAATTCTCGCTTTTCCCCTTTTAACTTGCCGTTTAACTCAATACAATGTTGCGAAGTTGGACACATTGTTGCAACTTTAAATTGTATTGTAGTTTCCAACTCCTGGGGCTAATTCGAATGTTGGCAAATTGTTTCAAATAGTACTATATTATTCTTACTTAAAAGTAAACATCGGTAGAATATATTAATTTTAAACTAGTACCTACTTTATTCATAAACGACTTAACGAATAAATCTTAAAAGCTACAATAAAATTATACGTTTAGTAGTGTTCAATTAATGTCTTCATCTATCTAAAACTAAGTTGTCGCTTAGCTAAAATAAATAATTAAATTATTTTTCCTAACTTTTGCTTATCCCTTTCATTTCCCGCATTCTACACCTATAGTTCATTCGCGTTAAGAAAAGAGTGAGTCATCGGTGTCCACCGGCCTAGCCATGCCCCCCGTCCAATTAGATTACATAAAATTATAAAGTCATATTTCACAATGACCAGTTGAAGGCAGACTTAAATATATTATTAATGAACATAATTATCTAAAATCAAAATAAAGTCATTATCATTATATGATGACTTTTATTTTTGTTTAAGATAATTAAGTTTATTAATTATCTCAAATCAAAATAAAGTCATTATCATTATACGATGACTTTATTTTGATTTAAGATAGTTAAGTGGATTAATTATCTCAAATCAAAACAAAGTCATTATCATCTCAAATCAAGATTTGAGATAAGTAAGATAATTAAGTTGATTTTTATCCATTAAACTTAATCTTTTGAAATACCGAATTTGAATTGAATTTTTACTCCCGCTTTATATACACCTTTACCTGCCGTTGCACTTGATGACTCACTATTTTCCTAACTCGAATGGACTATAGAGGAATCACCTTTATACAAACTGCAAATCACAACTTATGATATTTACCGAAAATCGAATCCAGGACCTGTTATTTAAGTCGCCAAAACCTTAATATTTAAAATAAACCAAGTTCAAGTGATATTTAAGTGCTTACAAGTGTACTTACCGAACGAGATTCGTCGTATCTCCGGGCTGATTGCAAACGTCGCAGTGTGTTAGAGGCGTCAATGTACTCGTATTCACCGCGCTATCACCCCCGCCTGCACTTCTTCGAGCGCGGCTTTCACGGGAACGCTATGTGAAACGTATTATATACTATTTATTATAAGCAATGTATGTATAAACAGATTTTGAATTTCGGAATTAGGGCTTTCAAGTATTTGTTACCATGAATTATAACAAAAAGCTTTTTTCATATTATTATCTATTATAAGTACCTATATAATACGTAGTAATGTGGTAGGTATAGACTAAAAATATATAGCTTTGGATTAATCTATAATATCGTGAGTTAATGGTAAGATTTTTTTAATTATTTTAATGTTACTTTTAGGATATAGAAAAAATATTTAAGAGTAAAATTGTCTTCGATTTTCGATAATTACTTAATTTTTTATGCGATATGCTGCAGTGTAATTTTTATCTAAAGTAGGTATATTCTGTATTACCAGAGTAAGTGATACCAGCTTTAAATATTAAAATGATTTCAAGATACCTATAAATATAGGTCAAACATTTATTTTTTCTTCTTTCTTCTAGTTCAAATTATAATTTAAATTAATTAATTATATTAGATATATAGCATTTCGTTTTACATACTAACTCTTGAATATTTAACAGAATAAAAAACAATTAGTAACATATTACACTATTATTATTACAAACTTCACTCTTCACAAAAAGTCCTATACAAATGCAAAAACACACAAGTATTGGTACAACAATTCTATAGTTTTTAAATTGCATTTTCAAAGACTCGTTTATCACAAACGTATCTCGGACGGAATTGCCGGTTTTGCTGGGAAATCCATAAATTCATTTAAAGCGGTGGTCAGCCAAGCTCATAATTCATCATTTAGTGCCAATTTTGAAAAATACATTATATATTTTTTAAGATTGGCAACTTACGAATATATTTGAGAAAAATTAACACGTGAGTATAATAAAAACTGAAACACGAATATTCTTATTGTTTATCTTTAAAATTGTATAAAACTGTTATTATTTAATTAATAGACAAAATTAAGTCAAAAGATAATTCCTTTACAAAAATATATTAATTTTACAATTAAGAACAAGATGCACCTATTAATTAATATATATATATATATATATATATATATATATATATATATATATATATATATATATATACATATACATATATAATGTCAGTACAAAGTTTATATACAAATACTTTTAACATCTCATCGTGTTCTGCACACAGAAATATTCAGTAGTCTTCGAGAATAAAAGCTTTCATGAATGCCACGTAGTTGCTATTCGAAGACAGTCACACGTAATAGTCTGGCATTTGGTTTTAGAAATATCGGTTTCCTTTATTTGTTCATACAAAATAAAATAAAGAGAATGCCACCTTCGTTCTTTTAAAATGTGCATAATAACTATATAATAATATTACATCTATTACATATAATAAAATTGTAACTAAGCCAAATCTGTACATTAAATATTTTTTTGTAAAATCTTATTGAAATAAACAGTATTATCGATACAGAGGCCGTTTTTAGAATTTTTGTCTGTCTGTCTGTTACCGCATTACAGAAAAACCACTAAAGGGGTTTTTAATGAAATTTGGTATGGTAATAGCCGGTTATCCGGGTCAACATATAGGATACTTTTTACCGCGGAAAAATATCTCATTGTTGAGAAAAATACAAAAACTGCAATGTAAGAGTATACTAATATGTAAAACCTAAAAATTTGGGTTTTGGTCATCTGAACGCGGGCGGAGCCGCGGGCAATGCTAGTCCTTTTATATTTCCCACGTGAGAAATACTTTGTCAAAAAAAATAGGTATATTTGTCAAGTTAAGTAATTCCCAAAATTAAGTTTCAGTTAGAAGCTCCGCTAGTTGTGGAAGAAATAGGAATAAGTAATTAGACAAAACCTCGGGCAAGAGCTAGTATGTCATAAATTCAAACAATAAGCTATATTTATATGAAAGATCACACAGGCGCAATATAAAGACACATTTAAGTTGCTTCGCTTTTGTGACGCACTGACAATACGTGATGGAATAACAAAGAATATGAGTCTCCTTTTGCGAATGAGCGTACGCCTTAATGTGTGAAAAACAAAATGTTTCTTTGAAAAGATAGCTCGCGGATCGAGTGAAAGACAATAAATACAAAAATCTGCGCACATTTGATATTTTTTTAAATATAAATTTAGATGATTTTGTAAAAAAAAATAGTGCCCTCTAAAGTGGATTGTATTTACTACAATTTCGTTACTTTTTAACATAATTTTCCAAACAGGTATTACGAAAAAAGTAAATTCGATGGACTTTACATACTTATATTATTTTCTTAACAAAAGAAAGTAAAATATTGAGTTATTAATAAAATTTTCCTAATTTTAATTTTTTTTTTTTTGTTAACTAATTTGCGTATTTCAAGATGGTGATCTGAATTTTTTGAGCTATTTTTTCTGGTTTCAAAGTTATGGTCATCGAAATTGTATTTGCTTCTGTATTTCACCATCTTCCACAAATGTAAGTGCATACATTTTTTTAAATTGTTATAACAATTCGACAACGACTTCGACTTCGACTGTCCACTACTAATAGCGCCATGTACCTCAAACCAAATAAAACAGCTCTTTATTGGTGTGTAGTGAGGTGTCTTCTTTAGTGTATAGTTACTATAAAAAATATTATTATTGATATTACAAAAATGACAAAAATCCTTCCTTAGTTAAGCATGAATAACGGCTTCGACAAATTATTATTTTATTACAACGTAAATAAAGAAACACTTTAGAAATATTCTTAATTCCTATGAACCTAACAAATTTATCAGTATATCATAATTACCTACCTTTGGCTTAGATATAGTGACTGGTGGCTCAGGTTGTTTCTCCTCTTGCGTTATAAGCGGCTTGTAAAAAAATACCTTTTACGTACCTATACTATTCTACTATAAAGATTTTACTTTTAGATTAACTCTCCACAACAATGTAATGAAAACAGCATATTTTATAATATTATAATGTGTTTAGAAATCTGAACAATCATGAAAAGTAAACATTTTTTTTTTAAAAGACAATTTTAAACGTGTTTATTGTTTATTTGGCAAGTTACCTATTATCTACAATTGGAAAGTATTTAACCGAAAATTATATATATATATATATATATACACCCGAATTACTCCTTTTTTTAGTCGGTCACGAAACACGTTATGTCTAAAAGGCTAATATTATAAAAAGGTAAAGTTTGTGTGTATGAGGCAATCTCTAAAACTACTCATCTGATTCTAAAAATTATTTCACTAATTGAGACTAAAATTACCGCAGTGTACTTTAGATTTTTTGTATTCGGATAAAAATAGGTTTACCGTCAAAAATCAAACAATTAATAAATTTAAATCGGAAGAAAAGTGGCAGTAGAGTTGCTCTATTAGTGTACATTGCCTAAATAGTTTGAAGAAAAAAAAAACAATAAAATGTATAACAAAAAGAAACCTAACTCCCAAGTTTTATATAAAATTATCGAGTGTGCGCATACCCTTACAATGTTCAAGAAACACGTCGATATGTCAAGCTTGAAAGGGCAAGGTTTATTGTGATATATTACATTTACGATACACATGTATTAATCATTATTATGTAAAATATAACTATGCTGTTCTTTGGCGATATATTTGTTTGTTGTCACTGAGAACTATTATATGGGATACAAGTTCGATTATACCTACACTATATTTAAATATAAATTAAACTAGCGACATTTTAAATAAAACTATCTTTTCGGATTTTCCATGGTAACGAAAGAGACTAAGGTTTAAGATTTAGATTCATGATTGCTGTAAATCATTCGAAACGACGCGGGCAACTAAAAATCAAAATAAATACGCGAAATATTCCGAAAAGATAGTTTTATTTAAAATGTCTAATATTTGCGTTTATCTAAGAAAGTATTAAACTAGCGACTTATAGTAATCTAAGAGTACTCTTTATGTCACTCTAGGTCATACTGTGTACTAAAATTACATCCAAATCTGTACAGCCGAATCATCGTGTAGGAATAACAAACACAGAAAATTTCGCAATAAAAAAAAAGAAATTAAACTAAACGTCATTCAAATAAACTTATACAGTTCTTATAAATCATCAATTTAGTTTAAAAAGCGTCAGTGTAGTCTGTCCGTGTGGAAGCTGCCACCGACTCGAAAAGCAATTCTACTGAGAACCATTTCAATTTTTTTATCTAGAACGCTTATAAGAAACACTTTCTTTTTTATTCTATTTTAATGATCTTATGTGTTTACACGATATTATATTTAACAATTACAGTGATACCTTGTTGCGCTCTATATACAAAAAGTTATAATGTTACTGAAAATTAATGAAACTTCCAATTAGGCCAAAGCTGGGCATCTCACAAGTAGTATTGTCGTTTTTTTTTTCTTTCATAAATATATTATCTTATCAGACACAGTCTACTTTCAGAATATGTACAGAAAAGATCAAATCGTATGATATAACTTTTTTCGTTATTCTGGGGAGAAAATGAGCACTTATCGATACTTTTCCTTTCATCACATTTAGGTTAGGAGTTCAAGTGGAAAACGTAACAAACATTCATATACATACAAAGTTACACAAATTATAATTTTAGTATGCAATATATGGAAGTATGGATTTAATTATGTATACTTACAGCAACGGCTAAGGGATCCACATTTTCTGTCGATGGCGGAGATTTAGGTGTTTCTGGTTCCACTGGCTAAGAAGAAAAAGCAAAAAAATATATTTTAAATTTGTATTGGCGTAACGCATTTCGGTTAAGTTTTATCTACACTAATATTACAAAGAGGTAAGGTTTGTGAGTTTGTGACGTTGTTGGGGGTAACCTCTGGATCTACTGAACCGTTTTAGATGAAATTTGGTAAGAAGATAGTTTGAGACCCTGGGAAGGACTTTTTTGCCGGAAATCATCCCTTAAGGGGGTGAAAATGGAGATGAAAATTTGTATGGTGAATCAAGCTAGGGACGAACCCGAGCAAAGCGAGGGTGAGTCGCTAGTAGTTTATAAAATGATTTTTTTCAAATTTGATAAGGTATCCAATATATTCCCAAATTATTTTTACAGATTGTCTTATTCCCTATAATATTCCAATCATTTAATTATATACGGACAAAAATGGAAAACTTCTCTTAATTTCTTAGTATCCCCTAAACGCAACATTTCCAAAAGGATTTATTGCAAAACTAATCCAATTTTATTTAGTAGGCGCATATACAGATACATATAAAAATCACTTATATTTTACAAACTAATATAAAATAAACAATTATTTTGTATGATATAAGTTTTGTATATAATATAAATACCTTAGGAATTTTCTTAATAACAACAGGAGGTGGTCCGTCATTACTTTCAGACGGTACGTAGAACATTTGAGGGTCTAAAGATCCATCCGGCTTTGGAATTGGTTTGATCTGAAAAAGAACAACATTTTGAAGAATTCGTCATAAAACTTTCATATATTTACGCGAATGTTTGACATTTTAAATAAAACAATTTTTTCGGGAATTTATTTTGATTTTTGGTCGCATACGTTTCGAATGCTTTATAGCAAACATGGTCACGGGAGAGACTCTATTCATCATATTACGTTTATTAATTTAGTTCGCGTATTTCCATAAACAATCCTAGTTATAAAAAACTGCGCTATCAAGTTTCTGGCTTTGTCATCAGACTAACTCGGTGATATCATATTATTATTATGTTATCATCCTAATTTGATTTCAGAGCTAAAAAGTTTCAAATCGATACGATAGGTAGAAGTTGGTTATAATCGTGTTTTAAGGTTGTAGCTTAGAAGCTTATAAAAGCAAGATGAAGATCTATGTCTATTTTACCGACATATCCAAAATTTGGTTATGCTTTATGACAGATTAGTAACTAGTTTGGGCTTATTTATATAGTAACTTTTAGTTTGAGCTTAATCTCATAAGATTTTTATAAGATTTATTTGGATGAATCCCATATATTACATATGATCGAAATCATTTTAACCTTACAATCATATTGGCGTTTATTTGATGGATTATATTTATATAGCAAATAGAAAGTAAACAAAAATTTTAAACAAACTTTAATAGTAATTCTCGGGTGTGGCGGATCTGGATTTTCTATATCTTGAGTTTTCTTCTTCCTTTTGTGCTTGTGCGATTTCGAGGGCGACCGCATCAAATCCGGTGAATATCTCGATCTGTGTTTTTCCTTCCTTCTCTTTCTATTTGCTTTGTACATAGCTATATCTGACGATAGATTCGCTAAAGTGCTTTCTATAGAACTCTCTATCGTTTTACTATCGCGTTCCTTCGAATCGTTTAGTAACGCTGAGAACGATAGATTTTGGGAGTAGAAACTTGAATCTTTGGGCGGTACGACGTTTGTTGAATCGTTTGAATGCTCATTATGAGAATCGTTTGGACTATCTGCTACTATAGGTGTTATCGACATTAATGGCGTATTTGTTAATATAGGGGACGTAAACGATCGTTTGTGAATTTTCTTTGTCGATATCTCACTCTCCCCGCCCGAAGTTGAACAATATTCCTTTTTGGACTTGGCTTTTTTCTCCTTCTTGAGTTTTATTTCGGTACTTTCGTTACCGTCATTGGTAAATTCGAAAGGTTTTATTGTCACCTTTATTGGTGAAATGTTTTCTGCTGAGATGTTTAACTTAGGTTTTTCGATTTTGTGCGGTTTCTCCATTTTGGGTTTGGGCGGCGGAGAATTTGGTACTGAACCAGGACTTTGAGGCTCAGATATGATAGCGCCATCTTTGCTGTAGCGTATTCGAGACCGTCGCGGCACTTTCTTTTCTAATACTTCAGGTTCTGAGTCTGACGTTTTATCGCATTCGGAGCATTGCCTGGAAAAAATATTTACAGTGAATCAAAAATATAAACAGCAGATCATATTGTTAGTTTATACCAAAATAAATAAAACAATATCAATGAAGAAACATAATATCCTAAACCAAATGATCGAAATGAGAATCCCCACATAACAAATAATACTTTAATGCCGATTTTGACTCGAACCCAGGATTGTATGCTATGTATTAAATGTAGTATACGAGTAATGTATTTTCATTCGTCGAGCTTGCTTTTTGTCATCGCAGTGGTCGTCAAAGACAATCAATCTACAAAAAATATAGGGGTCTCACAATGGGGTCTCATCGGGAACACGTTTTGGTCCGTAACGTACATACTCACACTTTACTAATTAGTTACTATAAGAGTAATTTTGTTGATTGAATTAGTAGCTGTGGATCTACGTCATCTATCGTTTATTTTAGCAAACAAAAATGTCTGGCTTCCCTTCGGGCACACTTGTGCCGCCGTCGCTAGGCAACAGTGTTGTTTATTTACAGGTAGTCAAGTCTAGTGGTGCATTTACCAGCTGAGTAGACTTAAGCCTAGAACGACAAATTTAAGGGGCGGCTTTAGAGCAGATTTTTTTAGTAATAACTATTTCTTGTGTAGTTACATCCAAATTGTTAGATAGTAAAAAAATAATCTAAGAACTGACAATTATAAATGGCAAAACATTAACAGCATATACTAGGAAAGTGTTTAAAATCAACCGCTGTGCGTCAACACACTACTCACCAGCCGTAGAGCTTGCTCTTCTTGGGCGGGCGCTGCAGCGGCGGGCGCAGGCAGTGCAGGTGGTAGTGGTGGCGGCACGTGTCGCACGCCGCCATCAGGTGGCGCTCGCTGCGGCGCCCGCACACCGCGCACTCGCGCGCCGCCAGCGCGCCCGTCGCTGGTACACGGGCGGGCCACGTTACATACTTTGTTACATTCATATCATCATAATAATAGGCCTTTATTTGTAGCAAAATATCGGACTCGAACCCAGTACTTGCGGCCGTCTTTGCTAGCTACTAAACTACCGAGACAATTGTGCTTAACAGTAGCCGATGTGTAGTAACAACATTATATCCAAATCCATCCAGCCGTTTCAGCGTGAAAGAATAACAAACTTAGACACACACACACAAACCCCCACATCTATTATAGTAATCCGTTACTCAGAATTGTGTAAAAAGTTTTGAGGTACCAGTACCAGAACAACAAACCAACACACTCACTCAATATTAGTGTGATTATTTTAATACTTCAAATAACCATAATGCTAATAGATTCTATCTCACAAATATAATTAATACATATTATCCATTCATACTAATAATATAAATGTGAAAGTTTGTAAGGATGGATGGATGGATGGATGTTTGTTGCCCTTTCACGACAGAACGGCTGAACGGATCTGGGTGAAATTTGACACAGAGATAGATTATAGTCTGGAATAGCATATAGGATACTTTTTATCCCGCAATTCCGTGGGATAGATTTGTTTTTGTCTAGGGATAACCCAAAGCGAAGCGAGGGTAAGTCGCTAGTAAGCTATGAATTTGAAATCACCGCGCAAACTGTCTTAAGACAAGTCCTTACAGCAAATATGAACACTACTACCGAAGACCGCCAGTAAAACATCTCAGTGAATTTTATAAGTACGCGCATTATATATAAAACAACAACTAGCAAAGTTAAAATTTACTTTCATTCATAGGTAAAATGTTATTTGACTATTAAAATTGCCAAATACAAAGTAGTTTCGATTTTTCTAAGTTTTATTATTTACTGTAACGCAGATCGTGGTTTCAATCCAATATTTCATAAATTGATAGATGTACTTCGTAGATAAAATTCTCTTTTTTCTTTCTTTTTTACTTCTTTTAATATTCAAGGAAAAAACTACAGATACTGTACCTAAATATTCACTAAATATAGCAAATATTTAACTTTTATATACAACATAAAGTTGCACCGCTTTCAAAATAACCTGACCTGAAATAAACGCTTGGAATGTACACATATGGCACTAAACAAAAACACACACAAACACCCAAAAAAATCTCTCAAATTGAATCCCTCTTATTCAAAATCGGTTAAAAACAAAAAGAAACCAATAAGAAACCCACCTTCTAGAGAAGTCGACAACACTTTCCCGTGGCGAGCGTCCGGGTTGTCGCTAAGAGGAAAACCAACGCCCATCTTAAGTGCAGCCGCGGTGGGCACGGACCTGACGCCCATACACTATACTATTGTATACACCTCACCTTTTCTCATTTATTTACATATTTATTGTACCATTTCAAATTTTATAATCGTTTAATATTTGACATTTTAAATAAAACTATCGATCATATCGCGAATTTATTTTGATTTTTGGTTCCCGACATCTCTCCCGTGACCATAATTTCTGTAAAGCATTCGGAACGTCGGGAACCAAAAATCAAAATAAATCCGCGAAATAATCCGAAAAGATAGTTTCATTTACAATCGTTTACTCAAACAAATATCAAATTCTTTAAAAAATTTTGATATATTTTTGATATCGATTTACTTGAAACTTTCGGTCTTTATTTCGCGTCTAGATATTGAAATTGCACAATAAATTTCAAATAAGAAATAGGTAATGTGTATAAGTTAGTAACTTTGGTCACAAGAAATGCAATCATACAATGTACTTAACAGAAAAAGTATTAATCTATTTGATATAAATATTTTTTTAATATCATAAATATATTTTTTTTAAATATTGCTCTCATTTGTCTGCCAGATAAATCAGATATTAATTGATAGTACTAAATAAGAGAAACATGTAGTAGCTAGGCAAAAGTCGATGTTTATAATCCTTGCAGGACAGGCGGCTTTGCAAATTAAAAAATTTAAGCAAGGTCCAACAAAGTAGCATTCCTAGTACTATTTGATATGACATAGGAGGTTAATTGCAAATAAATAAAACAGGTAAACGGACCTTTGACTATATTTCATTTGGTAACCCATTTGCATTATATTTGTTTAAATATCATGTTTTAAATTCTTTCCATACAATAAACAGATAAGTTAATGGTTATCTTACTCCGGATCTTAGACTAGAACACAGTAACCTGATAAACATGTGACATACGAATGTCATAATATCATTTTCAAAAAATAATAATAAAACTACCATAGCAAAAATGGCCTAATCTAAAATTGTTTTAAAAGCATTATTTCTGTAATAAATTAAATTAAATATTATTGGTAACTTCTAAGCATAGGCGCCGGGAGATGCTTTTACAAACCAAGACAGAAAATATACAGTCAACGTATATGAAGTAAAATTTTATTATTAAAATCACTGTTTTTTAGATGTCCGCAAAAAACAAAAATTATATTTCTTACATTTTAATTAAAATTTAAAATTTATATATTTTTAAATTTATGAATAAAAATGAAAAAACCGAATCGTTAAAAGATTAGTTAACCATTTAAAGATACGCTTCATTGATAATAATTCCGCCGGCGGCCATGTTTATAAAGGCTATTAATAAATTATAACAGTCCCCCGTAGGTTCTGAATTTGTTACACGAGTTCCGCTCCGGACTGAGGTTTGGTCGAACTGACGGTAAACTCCTGAGGTTCAGTAAAAAATTGTATAATTTACAGCTATTTTAAATTTGAATTCTTTAAACTCACTAACGATATTTTAATTATTTTAAACAGAATAATACACCCACGGGTACAAACTACACAATGTACCCGTGACTATAGCGCTTATAACATATCGAGAACTCAAAAATAAGAGAAAAACAATAAAAATATATGAATTTGAATATACGTACATATATACAAACATAGAAAGAAAATGGAAAGTTTTAATTTTTTTGAGCGGAAACCTAATTCTTTTGTCTAAAATATAAGTAGTGAAAGTCCCGTCAAAATTAATGCAGCCGTTTCAGAAATTATCCCGAACAAACAGACAGACAAAAATTTAAAAAATTGTGTTCTTCTTATAAGTACCGTATATAATTTTATATGCATTTAGTAAAACACTGTTATTTTGACATTACAAACAGACACATCAATTTTATTTATCTGTAAAGATGTATAGATAAATATACATTTATATACATAAAATATAAAAAATAGCATACCGTTTGTGCAACTGTTGGGGCGTGACTTTGGGCGTGGAGCGCGCGGCCTCGGGCGCGACCAGAGGCTTGTCCTCCATGATGGCCGGCATTACCTTTTTGGGCGATATTGCTATTATCGCCTCGTATATCTTTTGTAAGCCTTCTTTCGTCGTTGAGAGCTCTGCCAGAACATCCGTATTCTCTTTTGACGCCTAAAGAAAAATGTTAAGTAGTAAATAGCATAGTGTATATAGACGCGCGATTATTATACCATCTAGTTTAGAATATTGATAATAAATTATATTAATATTATGTGATTTTAAAACAACATCCAACTGTAAAATATTTGTTATTTTATATAATTTTTGTAATTTGTATTAAATATAAATTAAATATCAATTGTAACAAGTGGTAAATTAATCTTGTTATTAAAGAATATCGAAGTCGAGTTGTTAAATAAGTTTTGTGTAATATCATTCCATTCTCTTTTCGATTTTTTGAATGGTAAGGTTGTTTGATCAGATCTACATATTATGTCAGGAATCTGAGAGAATTTTGGGCTACGCGCCGACATTAATTATGAGAATTTACAGCTTTAAGAATTTCATCTTCTAGAACACATTTAATCTATATTCAAATTGCATTATAAATTATCAATAAAATGAAAAGCCTTTTATGTCACTTGAATTGGCTACAGGATACAATTTAATTTGTTTATTTATTATTTTTTAATTTTTTAATACAAGTAATATATTTTTTTAAACAAGACTTACACAATAATCGTTTCATGCAATGATTAGAAAAAAATTAAATATAATATGTAAAATTAATATTTAGTAATTTAAAGATTAATAATGATTGAATTACCTCATCATATTCAATCCTAAGTCTCTCATCGTCCACAACGAGCTTCTCATTCTCCTTCGTGAGCCGTTCCAGGGATTTTCTTAGGGATGTGACACGAGTGTTCCTTTCTAAGTAGTATCCAACGAATTCTACGGAAAACGCCGGCGGGACGTGCCAGCGTCGCGATACATCCTTCAATGCTGCCATCTGGGATAAATGTTATTGTTACTTGTGTTGGCATTTCCAACGTGTACATTTTTATAGTTGGCAACAATTTTGTAATTATTTATAATTATTATTATTTTTATAACTGGCAATACATACTTCCTTTTTCCATTATTATTAAACCTTTCCTGTATGGTGGCGGATAGTAAAATAAACGTGTGAAGTTAAGTGCTCCGAGGTTTCATTAACCAGCCCCTATAGATAAATAAAGCCGCCCATTCCCTTAACAACTTGTTAGTTATTACTACAAGGGACTTAGTGAGTTGACATTCTATGCTTATTAAAAAAATAGTTCAAATTTCACTCGTCAACAAAACTCGTAATTTATTCGTTTTTTTTTATTTGCAAGGCGGCCATTTTGTAATTCGCCATATTGTTTTTTTTACTGTTTGTTGTTATAGCGGCAATAGAAATAGACACTGTGTGAAAATTTCAACTCTCAATCTATTACGGTTCATGAGATAGGTACAGCCCGCTGACAGACGGACGGATGGAAGGTGGAGGCTAAGTAATAGCACCCTTCGGGTACGGAACCCTAAAAACACTTTTTCACATACTAAGTTTCAAATCGATACAACAATTAGAAATTAAGCTCAAATCAACAATTAGCTGTTTACAAGTTTTAAAAAAGTAAAGAAATAGTGTTGTATTGAGTCATGTGACTGGACATTTTATAACCATAAACATATATTTTGTTTTCTATTTGTTGTTAAGTGTAGAAACACTAATTAACGGCTGACGTCCAGCCCACCGGACCAAAATAAATGTTCTTATACATTGCTTTGATTATATCTAAATTTTGACGTTAATGTTAGCACCTCTAGGTAAATTTCTAAGAAATTAAATAAATTTCTAACAAATCTATTGTTAACTGAAACGCCGGCGTGTCCGCGGTCGTGAAGGGATTCAGAATAATTTCTTACACGGTCGTTCTTTTTTAAATTTAGCCTCTTATGAGTGACAAGAGGTGGCAATGTTGCAACAAAAATAGTTTATTTCTAGCCAAGTTTAATTTACTTTTTTTGGAATTTTCCAAAATTATTCCCATTCTATCTCTTACAAAATCAATATTTAAAAGTACACTTTTAATTATGTCAAATTAAAACAAAAGGTAAAACCAGACCAATTTACTAGTAAGTAATAAGATAAACAAATAACCTGTGCATCTTGAAACTCTAGTGCGTGCGTGTCGACCCCCATGCATTCCGCCTTCCTTTGGAACTTCCTCATGGCCGACGCGCTGCTATACACCATCCGCGCCATTTTTTGTGTTGGGACTGAAATATAAACTACTACTGAAACTATCTTTTCGGATTATTTCGATTTTATTTAACCTTAATTTCTCCCGTGACCATGGTTGCTGTAAAGCATTCGAAACGTCCACCGAAACCAAAAATCAAAATAAATCCGCGAAATAATCCGAAAGGATAGTTTTATTTAAAATGTCAAATAATCGCGTAAATCTAAGAAAGATTTAACGCTTCATATAATAAATAATAATAAACAAATCAGAACATACTTTATTATTTAAGGACACATATATAGATAAACTAAGAAGGCATAGTCTTATATAAATACAAAAATCGATCGAAGTCGTTAGCGCAGTTTCCGAGATATTTGAAATAAATTTATTATAAGTTTATTTCGCTGTATATTATCTCGTAACTATACATAAGCTACCTATTTCAGTATAAAATGGTATAATTTACCAAAAAACTTACTACATATTGATAGAAAATAAATGAAACTCCCCTAACCCCTAACTTACCCCACGGTGGATTACGATTTTCCTTCTGCTGCGAATATTTCTTCCTATACTTGATCAATTTGCGTTGAATGCGCTTCTTTTCTTCTGCACTCAGATTATTTTGTAATTCAATTTTTCTGTCATTTAAAAAAATGATTTTAATACTTTAATTTATTATAATAAAACCTATCCTTTCTTAATGAAGTAGACTTGTATCGGTAATTTCTAACTTTCAATTCTTTTTCAATTTCTGATAATATAATCTATGCAAATAAATAAAATGGAAGTGCTTGTTTTTTCCGGCTAATCTCCGAAACGGCTGGGATGATTTTGACGGGGCTTTCATTGCCAGATAGCAGATGTTATAAGGAATAATTCAAACTACTTTTATTTTAGTAAAAGAATTAGGGTTCTACTAAAAAAGACACGGATCTAGGGACAGCCACAGTAAGTCGGTAGTCATTCAATAAGTGAGTAGTATTTCATTTTCATATATCACTTTCATATATCTGTATTATTAATATTATATGTAATTTTGTGAATTTATATAGATGTTTGTGACTCTTTCACACCAGAACGCCTGAACGGATCTGGATGGAATTTGACACAGAAATAGATTTTAGTCTGGAATAACACATCGGCTACTTTTTATCCCGGAAAAATGTACTATTCCCGTGGGATAGGTTTGTCTTTGTTTTGCTTGAAGTGAGCCGCTAGTTACTTTCATATAACACTTTTATATCTATACATTTAGAGATAAGTCCACCTTTGCAATCTTTCATTGAATTTTTATCACGTTTTTTTTAAGTGCAATGAAGAATATACTATACATAGGAGATACACACCGTTTCTCAGTCCTCAACTGCAAAGCTAGCCAATTCCTTTTACGTTTTTTCACCAACATCTTGTCTGAGTGCAAGCGGCAATGCGCATAGAACGGGTCCGCCTGTTCCGCCTCTTCTGAATGTGCCTCAGCTAACAAACCCTCTCGTTGACCGCTTAATTTCAACAAATAACATTATATGTAATTAAATCTGTTACCATGCTTCACAATTCATGGTTATTCTGATTTTATCAAAAATGGAAAACTCTGTCAAAAAAAATTTTATGAGACCATCTCGAGACCTACCTTAATAGAAAAGTTTAAAGTAGCGAAATTAGTCAAGAAATCGGTGCATATACGAAAAAACCCCTACATACAGACGAACAATGAACACAGAACCTCCTCCTTTTTGGGAGCCAGTTAAATAGGCGAAGTAATCTGTGCTCTACTGGTTTTGTAGCGATTAACAAAAAAGTTAATTGAACAATAAAACCATATCATTATCTATAATATTGTAAATCTGAAAGTAACTTTACCTTTTTACAGTTTAAAGTTTAAACACCCGATATAGGCTACCCTTGAATCCCGCACCGCTCTGGTTTTTCACCGGTATATATATACCACCCATATATTATATGGGTGTTTCTCATTAAGCGCTATAATAGTGGGCTCTTCATCAGTCGTGTCTTTGGAGTTTAGAGATTCCTTAAAGGCTGGCAACGAATTTGCAACTCCTCTTATGCAGATGTCTGTGAACGAAGATAGCCACATACACATAACTTTTTCCGTTAAAAAAAATATATATACAATCTCACCAAGTAACATGAAAAAACGTCTTGCACAGTCCCGCGTCGCAGCCCACGCACACGCCCGTGCGCGCCAGCGTGGCGTCGCGGCACAGCGCGCACGACCGCGCGCCCCACCGCGAGTACGCCATCTCGAACAGCGTCACGCCCGAGAGACGCTCCACCTGTGTGTCATAGTTTGAGTTTACGATCACTATTATAATATAATGTATGTATTCAGCCATTTTTAATATCCCAACAATATCTGCTCGGAACTGACCTCACTTCAATGCAAGGGATTGGGCCATAGTCCACCACACTAGCCACCTAAGAGTTGGTGGACTACATATGGATTCCTAGTAAAACTAGGTTTTGCTAGGATCTCTTAGATGTAAGGAAGGAAGGAAGGAATTACTGGCTTTTCTAGCTGGTGAGTCCCGCATAACCACCTGTATTTTGTCTACAAGGTGGTGTGCGTAAATGCATTTCCCAACATAAAAAAAAATCTCCCAAATGTGTAGGTTTCTTATTAGACAAGAGGTAATCATGTTGGAAATTATTCACACATGAAAATATCAGAGATGCAAAACCTAGAATTTGAATCCACTTCACTTGGTTTCCCAAGCAGGCTACCACTACCTCATATTATTTATATATACTAGTTTTCACTTTAATTCATAATATGGTGAGAATAATTAATTCAAAATTTGAATTATAAATCAAATTATATATATATATATATATATATATATATATATATATATATATATATATTTAAATGTCTATTTTTCTTTAAAAACCGGCAAGTGCGAGTCGGACTCGCGCACGAAGGGTTCCGTGCCATTATCTATAAAAACGGCAAAAAAATCACGTTTATTGTATGAGAGCCCCCTTAAATATTTGTTTTATTTTAATTTAATTATCTTATATATTTAAACGAGCTATTCTTGTATATATATATATATATATATATATATATATATATATATATATATATATATATATATATATATATATATATATATATATATATATGTATATATATCAATATATAATTTGAATCTCGGAAACGGCTCCAACGATTTTCATGAAATTTAGCACGTAGGAGGTTTCGGGGGCGATAAATCGATCTAGATTAGTCTTATTTCTGGGAAAACGCGAGTTTTCGAATTTTCATGCGATTTTCTTTTGCATTTTTACAATTTTTGCATTGTCACTTCTGGTGGGTGGGTGACGCCACTGTGCAACTGTCAACATCGTGTCCGTGTTTACATCAAGTTTAAAAATATTTAAGTGGAAATAATCTAAAGAAAAATAGAATACATTTTTACAAATAAATCGATAAAACCTATGGGCAATATGTAAACATCACCAAGTCTTGATGTGTTGAAGAACAAATGAGCTTTTAAAAATTCACCTACCAAACAAATACAAAAGTGACAAACATAACTTAAAGATACTATCAGTGCAAAACCATCTTTTCTGTGTGATGACAATAAAACAAAATAATTTGTGAAGTGAAAGCGTCAAATATTAAAACATAAGTTTATAACCTCAAAAACTAATACTCGGTATAAAATTGCAATTCAACTAGGTGTAATTGGTGCTCTTTTTCAATCAGCTTTTCTACTTCCAACTTCACACATAAGATGGAGGACATAAAAAAGTTGCTAATAAACATGCAACAAGAAATAAGACAGCAGAAAACAGAACTGTTAGAAATGAAAGAAGCCATTAAAAATAAATCAACAATAATGATTTAAACACTTAGAAATAAAAAAATTGAAGTTCTTGAGAAAAAAATCCAGGAACAAAGTACCTCAATAAATAATTTAGAAAGACATATTAGGCGCAAGAACTTGGTTATGTTCAGAGTAGAATAAGGTGAAAAATCCTATCATAGAACTAGAGGAAAAAATAGTCTTAAACAAACGCAAGGAGTTACAAGCCCAACTGAAGATAAATAGGTGTGGGTAAATCACAACATTTGTCTCTTGAGTCCGTCAATGTCAACTGCTTGAATCAACATTTTTCAACTCCGCCTGTTCAAATTTCTAATATCGAGAAGACGTTAACCATTAAGCAACTTGCTATGACTAACCAACCTAACTGTGACCGTTTTGTTTTTCAAGAGATCTCAGAGGACGATGTTAAGAGAGGCATTCTTTCTACTACTTCTAAAGCCGTTGGGAGTGATGAAATTAGTCGTGATATGCTGCTTGTAACAGTTGATCACATCTGCCAAATATTAACTCACATTTTTAATTTTTCATTGTCTTCTAGCTCATTTCCCGCGGCTTGGAAGTTAGCACATGTTATCCCCTTACCTAAATCTCCCAATCCTATTGTTCCCTCACAGTTTCGTCCTATCTCAATTCTTCCCATTTTGTCGAAAGTTCTTGAGGGCTTAGTATCTAAGCAGATGTGTCAGTACTTATTACGAAATAACCTATTTAATGCTTTTCAGTCTGGCTTCCGTCCTTCGCACAGTACGACATCTGCTTTGCTAAAAGTCACTGACGATATTCGTTTCGCCATGGATAATAAGAAAGTGACTATTCTTATTTTGCTTGACTTTAGTAATGCCTTCAACTCAGTGGACTTCGATGTTTTACTTTCTATCCTTGCCTCCCTTAACTTCTCGTCTTCTGTGATTGATTGGTTTAAATCATATCTTTATGATCGCCAGCAGAGAATCTACTGCGACGAGACTATCTCAGAGTGGTCCAATCTCTTCGCTGGCGTCCCCCAGGGTGGTGTGTTATCGCCATTGCTTTTTTCAATTTTCATTAACCAACTCCCACAGGTACTCTCTTCTAACTACCACCTATATGCGGATGATCTGCAACTTTATAGACATGCTTTGGTCGGGGACTTAGCGTCTGAAATAGACAGGATAAACCTTGATTTGGCAAGAATCAAAGATTGGGCAAAGTCTTTCGGACTCCTTGTCAATCCAATAAAGTCTCAGGCCATGATCATTGGTAGTAAGCAGTTGCGGAACAAAATCGACTTCAACAATCTGCCTGACATCATCTACGATAACACTTGCATTAATATCTCAGACACGTGTAAAAACTTAGGTTTAACAATCGACTGCAACCTGTCCTGGGCTGCGCATGTCAACGAGGTCAGTAAGCGCGTACATTATTCACTTCATTCCTTGAAACGTTTACAGAATTTTCTTCCATTTCAAACTAAAATTACCCTAGCTCAATCACTGCTAATCCCTCTACTCGAATATGCCGACGTCTGCTATCTTGATGCAACCGAGGAGCTACTCGACAAGCTAGATCGCCTTCAGAATTTGTGCATCCGTTTTATATATGGATTGCACAAATTTGATCATATAAGTATTTTCCGACGGCAGCTGAAGTGGCTCCCTATTCATTTTCGCCCAATTTGCCCTAATTAGTGGTTCCTCACTACAATACTACGTTCTATAAAAAATCTTTTTCTGTTACGGCAGCAAGTTTGTGGAATTCACTGCCTGATTATATTTTCAAAGATGATCCCTCATTCACTACATTTAAGTTTAGAATTAAACAGTACTATTTATCAAATCAGACATAAATTATTGTAGATTAGTATGTATTTATATGTAAGTATATGTGTTTGTATGTATGTATCTGTGTATATATATATGTATGTATATATATATATATATATATATATATATATATATATATATATATATATATATATATATATATATATATATATATATATTTGTATAATCATAATATTTAGTTAATATATGTATTTTAATATTAAGACAATTCCATTCAATGCTGTACTGTACCTACACCGCACTATATAACTTATTTTCTCACTTCTGAAGGGTTTCTGGAAGAAATCTCTTAAAGAGATAAGTTATCCTTTGTCAACATTTTGTTATTTTATTTTGTATAACGTATATTTTATGGTACATAAATAAATAAATAATAAATAAGATAAAGAAAAAGACCTAGGCAAAACGGCTTTCTTTAAATATGACAAACTAATTATTGTGGATAATAATAAGAACGCTTCTCGCCAATACTCAAATAAAAGAAGTCTGCCTGTATCTCCAGAAACGCCTTACCTCAATTATAAACAAAAACTAACAAATAAACAACATACAAAGAAAACCATACCTGGTAATATTAAAGACTTCATATTACAAAAACCAAAAAAAACTTTCAACCACACAAATGATAACCAGGAACAACTAAAATCAACACTGCAAGATACAGTTTATTAAACACTTTTTAACATTTTATTATTATTATGATTCCTTTTTCATTATTTCAATAAATTAATAATTAATAATTCTATGTAAAATATTATGTTCGATAATTTCGCATGCTCAGATATAAGCATCATGGTCAAGCGGCCAATGCGCAAATTTGACAACCACAGGTGTCTGGGTTCGTATCCCGGTCGGACACAAAGTTTTTAATTTTGTTTTTTTCGTAGTTATTCAAATTCTTAAGTTTGTTTTTTTTAATGTTTTTTTTTTGCCAAACACTCCGAGCAAGGCTCGGTCGCCCAGGTACTTTATTTTTAAATTGAATATATAACTAAATATTCTGTGAATATTTCAAGCGTCTACTTGTTGCCGTCATCAATATCGATCAATATCGGGCAAAAATGAGCAAAAAAAATCACGTTTATTGTATAGGAGCCCCCTAAATATTTGTTATTCTGTTTTTTAGTATTTGTTGTTATAGCAGGAACAGAAATACATCATCTGTGAAAATTTCAACTGTCTATCACGGTTCATGAGATGCAGCCTGGTGACATAGGGACAGACAGATTGACAGACAGACAGCAGAATCTTAGTAAAAAGGTCCCGTTTTACCTTTTAGGTATGGAACCCTAAAAATTAAGATCTGTTTTAGTATAGTTACCTCTGAAAATGCAACACCCGGCACATAAAGTGCACATACTAGATGGACCCACGCACCAACTTCTGTCTCCTTAAATATGCCACCTGAAATAAAATAACAAGAAAAGTGTAAGTTCGTAAGAGAATGTTTGACTTTAAATAGATTTTAATATCATTAATGTTATTAGACCTTTCTTTTTTTTTCTTTAACAATTACGACCAATAAATAATATATAAGACCATAATCTGGATTTCTATACTTAAAATTTTCAATTTACCAAACCTACATTTAAAAGTAGGTGATAAAAATATGATGTCCTTTTTATATCAAATTCAATGTAAAGTTTTGATGCTACTTCATTATGTTAACATTAATATAATATTACCAAGACACAGGTTACCTTTATTTGGGCATAGTTCACAATTTGGATCTGATACACCAGCTTTGCAGGCCTCGCAAAACCATGGCTCTGTTGAAGCTGAACTAACAGTACTTGATTCACTTGCAACATCTGAAACTCCATAGCAGCCTGCAAATAATAAGTACTTATATTTAATTTCATTTTAAATTCATGTAAAATTACTGCATATAAGCTTTTACAATAGTATTATGTACTATATCCATACTAATATCATAAATGTGAAAGTGTGTTTGTGTGTTGTCTTTCTTTCACGTCGAAACAGAGTTAGGGATTGGCGTGATTTCTTGTGTGGAGATAGTTAGAGGGCTGGAGAGTGACATAGGCTACTTTTTACCGCGGGAGATTATCTCATTCGCAAGGGAATAAGCGTTATAACACAACCCAAAAAAAAATATGGTCAGAATTACTTGAAACTTAGTATTAATGCTCTTCAATAAAATTTAATAAATAAATGTTTTAGCATTTTTAGAAATTCATCCCATAAGGGGGGAAAATAGGGGATGAAAGTTTGTATGAAACCTATCTTTTTAGTTTTTTTGTTGTGGTTTTAGCGCGAGCGAAGCCGCGGGTTCTGCAAGTAATATTATAAATGTGAAAGTGTTTGTTTGTTCTTCTATTACATTGAAACAGAGTAATGGATTGGCATGATTTTTTGTGTAGAGATATTTGGAGGGCTGAAGAGTGACATAGGCCTCTTATTTTATTTGCTTATTACCAAGATTATCTCATTCCCAAGAGAAAACATATTATAATAGGTACAACTGACAACAACTCATCATACTTAAACTATTATTATCTATACATATAATAAAATTCTAACTAAGTCAATTCTGTACATTAAATATTTTTTGGGAAATCTAATTGAAATAGACATTATTATTGATACAGAGTCCGAATCTATAGTTTTTAGAATTTTTGTCTGTCTGTCTTTCTGTCTGTCTGTCTGTTACCGCATCACGAGAAAACCACTGTATAATGATAGCTGGTTATCCGGGTCAACATATAGGCTACTTTTTACCACGGGAAAATATCTCATTTCTGAGAAAAATACAATAACACTAAAACTGCATTGTAAGAGTATACTAATATGTAAAACATAAGAATTAGGTTTTTGGTTATCTGAACGCGAGCGTAGCCGCGGGCAATGCTAGTATTAACTGTAAAATTTAAAAACTACAAAAAAACGAAAAAAGTAAGTTTCATACAAACTTTCTTCCCCTTTTTTACCCCCTTATGAGATTAATTTCGAAAAATGCTATAACACGTATTTATTTGATTGTATTGAAGAGAATTAGTATCAAGTTTCAAATATTCTGATGATAAGTAATTTTTGGGTATTATTATAACATATTTTCCCGTGGGAATGAGATTATCTCCCACGGTAAAAAGTAGCCTATGTCACTCTCCAGCCCTCCAACTATCTCCACATAAAAAAATATGTTAATCCGTCACTGCGTTTCAACGTGAAAGAAAGATAAACAACCACACTTTCACATTTGTAATATAAAGTTTATTTTATTTCATTTCAAAGTATGGAAATATGGATATAGTCTATCTATTCCATACTACCCGATAAAACATACCTAAGGACAAACCCGAGAGAAGCAAGGGTGAAGAGATAGTACATAAATAATTCTTATATCGACCAAATAATTAAAGACAAATGTTTAATTTGTGCTTGTTTTTCTTAGGATTTTGCCACATTCACATTTTCTTGCTTTATTTAATTGCTTCATCAGTATTATTACTTATGTGTAAAATTAAAGTTTTGTTTAAATATAAAAGCTCTAATATAATCTTATAGAACACAATTTTTTATTTTACCTTCATGTACTGTAACACCACAACCATCACATTCAACAATCTCATTGAAATCATCACTTCTTGAACCGAGACAACCAGCACATATCATCACATTTGCCAATTCTGGAAACTAGAAAAATAAATGATAGTATATATGCTTCATAAAATTTGAGTCAAAAAACAACGCACATATTACAGTATCATTTTGAAGAACTAATAAAAGTAAGCCATTAAAATTGTGTGCATTATGCAAGTGTTTTCCTATTCTTGTTCTACAAATGTGTTAGATACCTTAAATTCTTGTTGCTTTGCTTTTTCAAGAAGATCTGTAACACTCATCTCTTCACCAAGCTTATTTGTTGTATTTTTGTATCCATCTTCACCATCTGATTCTGATTGATCTTCAGAGCTTCCGCTATTTGCATTTGCCTCTTAAAATTCAAATAAAAATCGTTGTAATATAATTTTGTACTTACATTGCTGGTTACTTTTATACAATTACTAGATAATATAATTGTTTTAAAAAATTACATACTTTTGTCATCATCAGAGTTTATAGAGTAGTCGTCGCTTTCTTCAGGGTGGTCTTCAATTCGAAAATCAGAATCGTCAGAACTCTCACCCTCACCAAGATCGAAATCTAATAATGATTGCGGCTCCACTGGCTTAACTTTACGCTTTGCGGGTCCTCTACTTTCTAGAAACCAAATTTAAATATTATCTTCAATAACACCGGCAAATAGATATTCAGAAATATTCATAACATTTTAAAGAAGCTTACGATTATTCATGTTTAGGCATAAAGATCATGAGTAGAAAGTTAAATAATGAATTTATTAAGCATTGTAAATAGAATAGAACGCAAAACGCAAAAAATATAAGTAGTTTAAAACAATTTATTAAAATTTAATTATTGCAAAATGCAAAATGAGATATCAATATGTATAATTTTAAAATCTGTGCAGTGCGCAATTGCTGTGTGAAAAATGACTGATGACAACAAACTACATTACAAAGTCAAAGATGATATCAATCTTTTTATTTACAGACTATAAAAATAATTTAAGGGCGTCACTTGACAAAACAAAGTGTTATTTCCGTGATTAATGAAATCTAGTGATGTTACAGGCAATTCGTTATTCGACCTATATTCGAAAATCGAAATTTACGCCATTAATTTGAGATACATTAGTATATGATTTCGAAAGATTATTATTAAATTTTATCTCTTATTATCTTATATTGCATAAATAATTTTTGAAAAATATATTCCACTTTTTTTAAATATTTAAATTTGAAATATTTTTTTAATGCTGATTACAGTCTTATCAATTTAGTAACTAAAACTAAAATGATTTCTTTAATTTATTAAATGTGTTCGTTTGTTTAAGCTTCCCTCGATTATTCAGTTACTTTTGCACGTAAAATATAATACAAACTTTTGATCTTAATTTGAGATCGTTGAACTAAATATAATATATTAACCGTAGAAGTTCTTATTTTTGACGTGAAACGTCTTTAAAATCACACCGAAACATAGAGGTACCAGGTCAGAAAAATACATCGCAAAAAAAACTTCTTAGAAACATGAAACATGAATATGGAGCTGCTGACGACAGAAACCAGCGTTCTCGCTCATTTCTATTAATATAACTCATGACTGACATGTTATAGCGCGGTGGTTCTTACGTTAGCTTATAGAGTTGATTTAAAACAACTGATTTAAATAATCCTGGGTGTAATTTGGATAAAATGTATAGGAAGAAATAACCGAGAGGAATATAAAAAAATACAAATTCAATATGTTGGCCTCATCTCGTGCTGTAGCCAGCCGGAAATATATATAACGGCTGTCATCGGAAAGAGAAGGCTAGGAACCACGCATAGGTACCCCAGACGATGTTCATCATAAAAATATTCGTGGGTACTTTTAATAAAATTGAAAGCCAAGTGAGAAATTTTATATTTTTACTTTTAAGTTTTTTTTTTTTGTGGCGGGGTTTACTAATATTTTTAATTTTATTTTTATTTCATTCTTCTTAAATTACTCGCGGACACTGGTTCCAATAGATAATTCTAATTGAGATTATTCTTATGAGCCGAAATACGCTATATCTGCTGTTAGTTTCTAAGAAATTAAGCATACCAAAGACTATTTGATGCTAGTAGTTTCTAGAAATTAAGCATACCAAAGACTATTTGATGCTACAGCATCTGCTTGAGGTTAGCATGTCTTGGAAATACCACCGAAGTAAAAGTACACCAAATTTCAAATTAATCGGCACTGTGAAAGTCAGTAAGACCCTTTTGTAGAGTAGGAAATAAGTGATAATCATCAAACTCCTGAACTGACCTTCATAAATTATAACTAAGAACCATCACAATTAAGTCAGTTTTCAAACGAAAAAAACCGCATCAAAATTAGATCATCTATTTAGAAGCTACAATGCCACAGACAGACACACAGATACACATACACACGAACAACCAGACACGTCAAACTTTTAACACCCCTCTTTTTGCGTCGGAGGTTAAATTAACACATAATGTTCTTTCATTTGATGCCCCACTTAGGTATATTTGAATATATTCGATTATTCATCACCGCGTGCACCACTATTTCTAAAATGACTAAATCGATTTTGATAAAACGTGTCCAATTGTAATATACACATACGCTATTATTTGATACCCCACTTGGATATATTTGAAAATATCCGATTTTTCATACCCACTTTCATCTCCCATATCTAGTAAATGGCAGCACTGATTTTGATAAAAACATGTCTAAGAACCATCGCCAAGAAACTAGCTCTCAAATAACAGACACATTCAAATCGGTTCACTCGTTTAAAAATTACGGTGCTACACACAAACACAGCGGTCAAACTTATAACACCCCTCTTTTTCCATCGAGGGTTAAAAAAAATTAGAACGAAGTCAATTTTGTATTCATTCCAATCATTAGCACTAAATAGACGTTTCACGTTAAAGCAACGGCTCGGGTGTGCTCCGATACAGCCCCACCTGATTTTTTTAAATGTAGTGTATTCAAACTCCATTTAAAAAGTAGCATCTCAAGTTGTTCATAACGGATTTTTAAGAACATACCACTAATATTCGGACCCGACTCCTTGGTTACTTGATGATTATTAGAGGATATAAATAGTATAATTTTTGTGCCATCTAGTGTACGTCTTTACACGCAGTGTTTTTAGCACAATGAAACATCAATCTTCAGTTTTACAAGATGAAGTAATATACTAAGTAACGTTCAATGTAACGCTATATAAAATGAAAAGGCACATGAAAACATAGCTACAAATTTATATGTTATATATTGTGTTCATGAAGATTCATATCGCAAACTTTACTTTTGCCACTATCTTCTAGATATTTCCTTATTTATTCAGAAAAGCACACTAACAACATACATATTAAAACTTTTATATACATTTAGAAGACAATAATAATTAATTAATCAGATATGCATGTCTTTACAAATGTATATAACATTCGCTATAATTACATAATAAAAAGTATAAAATAATAATAAATCCCTAATATATAATTAATAAATACAATTCAAATACCATAAAAATGATTCATAAGTAGTCTACAACTGTCAGCTATAATAATTAATTTAAATAATGTTAAAAAAAGGCAAATAGTAATAAGTCAAATATAAGTCAAGTTAAAAAATGATCAAATAACAACTAAACAGTACATTTTAAATAAAACTATCTTTTCAGATTAATTCGCGGATTTTTGGTTCCCGACGTTTCGAATTCTTTACTGCAATCATGGTCACGGGAGAGACTGGGGTGTTAAATCTAAGAAAGTATTATGTAAACAGTACATGCCAAATTATTCAAGTAATTAGTAAATCAAAGGAGTCGAAATAAGTCAAATTAAATACAAAGTCAAGTTAAAGATTAATAAAATAATAACAAAATCAAAATAAAATAATTCAGAAATTACAATTTGATAGTACATGTCACATCCAAATCAAAATACATCAAACAATGAAGATAAATCTAATTAAATAAAAAAAGCACAATATAAAAAACACACACTTGAGAGAAAGATTTACATGTAAACAGCAACACTAATCTTGGATTTTATAATAATTAAACAGCTTTTTTCTAAAGATTGGATATTTTTCTAAAGATATTGCCTAAAGTGGACGCTCGATAGATAATATCTATATTGCTTTGAATAAACATAATATCATGAAACTCGTGCAAGCATTCTCAAGATAAAATATTAGAAAATGCCGAAATTCCATGTATACGTGGACCGGTGTGATTCAGCTATAAGATATTGTAAACTAAATCGATAGAACGCACACAATGCAGTAAAATATATCTAGTACATAACTAGGGAATTGAAAATTGACATTAGGCAAGGCAATTATTTTTAAATGTCACTGTCACTTGTCAGTTTCAGAAACATAATTTTCCTCATTATTCGTATGTAATTTTTTTAGCAGCAGATTATTTGAAAACCAGGTTTATATAATTTAGGTTGTAAAAATGCTAGGCCGTACCATTCTCTCGAGGGCTCTATTATTGAAAACCTTAAAAAATGCGTCTAATATTAAACAAGCTACAAGAAATGGAAGCCATGGGTAAGGATTACCTGAAGAACTTGTTATGTCATTACTTTTGTTGGTATAAAAATACAGATATTGATATTTTTCTAGAAGCTATCAATTTTAGAAATAAAATTCAGCAATTTGTTAGTTACATTTTCACTAAAGAGGCAGGACGATTTTAAAATCACTAATAGTAAATTTTCAAAGGTGGAATTTACTTTAGATGTATGTTGAACCACCTCTTGGTTATTATTTATTAGTGAAGGTATAACGATATTATTCAATAAAAATCTGTTTACAGTAGGAAAAGATATGGTTTAATCTACACCCGAAAATAAATGCATGTGTACCTGTTTTTTTTACTGTAGGGTTTGGACATACCGAGTACCACCACCCATGCCGTCAAAAAGGGTAACCTATTTGGCTCAAGTTCTCGGGGGACTTTGTTGGTGGTGGATTCTTTACCATATTGCTACAGAACCAGAACACATCTATGTGAGTTAAACTCCTTTGGTTTTAGTTGCAATAGAATTTGCCTTATTTGTAATAATTACATATTAAGATATGACATATTATTTTCAGTCCTTATAAAGTAACAATCCATTATGTTTAACCTTTAAAAGTATGATTTGGTAATTTTAAAGTGCTTTTCTATAAATATATAAATGGAAGTACCTAATTTCATTGAAATTTTCAAACATCATATTTCTGTAATTCTCAAAACAAATAGGCAGTGGTAGCCAAGTGGTAACGCACTCGCTTGGGAAACCGAGTGAAGCGGGTTCAAATACAGGGTCTCTTGCACCTCTGATATTTTCATGTGCAAATCTTTTCTAACATGATAACCACTTGCCTTACGGTGAAGGAAAACATTGTGAGGAAACCTGCATGTCTGAAAGAACCTAGCAAGTTTTCGAAAGACATCTAAAGGTGGAGAACCTGCACTTGGCTTGTGTGGCATGGTGGACTATGGCCTGATCCCCCTTGTATTGAAGGGAGGCCCGTGCCCAGCAGTGGGGAGATATAAAACATACTTCAATGTTAAGCATTGCATAGACTGTTGCAATTGCATTATGCATGCATTAAATATTATTTTATTTCAAATGAATATTTTTCAAACAAATTAATTTACAGGGTGAATGGCCATATGTTGATCCAAGCACCTGGAGTGATGAAGAACTTGGTATCCCACCAGATTCTGCTGGGCCATTGAAAAATTAAAGCTTAGGATATTTATTTAAATCAGAATGGGTGTAGCTTATTTTAATGTGTAAATAAACCATAAACCTAAACATTTTTAGTGTTATTTTGATTAACAATATTAATCAAAAATTTCATTTTCTGATTATTATTTTAATCCATACATATAATAAAATTGTAACTAAGCCGAATCTGTACATTATATATTTTTTGGAAAATCTTATTGAAATAAACATTATTATGGATAGAGGCCGACTCTATAGTTTTTAAAATTTTTGTCTATCTGTCTGTTACCACATCACAAAAACCACTGGAGGGATTTTGATGAAATTTGGTATGGTAATAGCTGGTTATTCTGGTCAACATATAGGATACTTTTTATCACGGTAAAATGTCTCATTTCTGAAAAAAAAATACAATAACTGCAATGTAAGAGCATACTAATATGTAAAACCTAAGAATTTGGTTTTTGGTCATCTGAAAGCAGGCGGAGCCGCGGGCAGTGTTGGTATATAATAAATGGTTACTGTTAATTAGAATAAATGAATTGTAAAAAGCTGCTTTAGTTTTTATAGTTATGGTTTCTATATCTACATTTATTCTCGTCTTTAACATTTTTATTACACTTACTATTAACAAAAACAAATTCTGGCAAAGATTTTACCTTATTTTATTATAAAATCATAACATACAGGCTATATACATTTCAATATTAGTCCAGTTTCTGCTAACCCATTTCGATTTTTTTTGAGCGGAACCCTAATTCTTCTTCTCCCTGCCCACTTCCCAATCACTTGGGGTCGACGCAGTCCATCTTCTGTACTGCTGAAAGGATTTGGCAAAAGTTTTACGACCGGCCGCCTGCCTGACGTCAACCCTCCTTGGGAATGCTATTGTCTCTCTTTGTCTGAATGGTGTCCCGAAAGTCTTGTAATTATTATGCACTTTCGATTTTGTTGTTTTTAGAACATTTTTTATACTATTACTTAAATTTTTAATGTTATTTTCAGATACGTAATTTTAAAATAAATTTTGATTACACCAAAATTTTGTTTTGATGTTGTCAATTTTTTTCTAAAAATATAGAAAAGCGGAATATATGAGCGGAACCCTAATTATTTTGCAAAAATAGAAGTAGCCTAAGTTACTCCTCACAACATCAGCTATCTGCCAGTGAAAGTCCCGATAAAATCTGTGATCTGCCCAACTGTTCTGGATTAGCCGGACCAACAGACAGACAAACAAAAAATTTGAAAATTGTGTTTTTCCTAACTAAATACCAATATTATAAAGAGGTAAGATTTTATTTTTTTGTTTGTTTGTTAGTACCGAATAGGTTCCGAAGCTACTGAACTGATTTATATGTTTAGTAAGAACTAAGAAGATAGTATGAGACCCTGGGAAGTACATAAGATATTTTTTTCGCGGAAATCAGCCCTTAAGGGGGTGAAAATTTGTATGAGGAATCAACCTGTTATATACTTGTCTATGATTGATTAAAATAAATATACTGGTAACCACAGAACACTTTTACTCAGGAGGTGGCAGCACCATGTGAATTAGTATTAAGTAAAGGAGTGCGGATTAAAGGCATCCTTTTTGGACGCCCGAATATATCATTTCGAAAAACCTGGACCCAGTCAAAAATAATAAAAGCCCATATAAAACACAACCTAGGGACGAACCCGAGCGAAGCGAGGGTGAGTCGCTAGTCTTAAATAAGTTTAAGTTTTATATATGTAGCAATATACTCTATGGTTTAAGTGCATTTAATAAAAAGCTGTTATTTTGACATTAGGAACAGACACTTCAATTTTATTTAGCTGTATAGATTTGTACTACACTAATATTATTAAAGTTTAGAAGACCGAAGCGCACTCACGACCTATTTTGCGGACGACTTGCGATAAATGAACGATTCGATAATTAATCGATTCGGCTGAGGTGTACGCGCAGGGAGTGGGTAAGATTTCTTGAAAGGAGGGCGCTACACTTATGGTCTATTTACATTCAATCTGAGATTAAGCAATTTATTATGATATCTCTTTTGTACCTGGTTTTTGCTTCTATTGTGTTCGCATCTTACCTGTGCATTGTATTGTACCTGAAAGTTAGACCAGCTGTAGGATGAATTCAGAAGGCGAGATGCATCCTGTAGTGCTCCTGACTGACTGATAGATCAACACACAACCTAAGCTACTGGTTGTAAAAACGTGAAATTTGGACAACGTATTTCTTATGTGATGTAGGCATCCAATAAGAAAGGAAATTTCGAAATTCGTTCCATAAGCGGATAAAATAGAATAAATATTGTTTATTTTAAAAAAATATGAGCTCGTGCAACCTTTACGCGCGCTTGTAGCAAAACTTCTTTGGCGCTGTGAAGTTTTATTTGTCATCCATGCCAATAATCTTATAGTCTTTTATAAACTTAACTCATTGATCCATGCTGTGAAGTGTGTTATATTGTAATACTTCTCTATGAGGCTGTGGCAGATACCGCAATTAAATTTAAACAAATCAATAATTAAATGAGGTAACTTGAAATTTAATAGTATTTATTGATAATATAATTGATAGTGAGTAATAATAATATTTTTTATGAAATTACTAATAACAAATATCTGTTTTTACAAATATATTTATTATAATCACCTTTAATAATATTTATTTATTATTCTTATATAGCCTATCGCCGAATTTACACTAGAGGCTAGTACCCTGGGCGGCAAATTTTTATTCGGAGGATGGGAAAAAAATTTCTTCCCGTTATCGAAACTGCTTTTCATATTTTACAAAAAATGAAAAATAAAAAAGATTAGCTAGTAGGTATATTTTCGAAAAATTGATATCATTTCTTAATTATTTCTTTGCATTTTTCAAAAAAAAAAATATTAAAATTTTTTTAACTTTCAACATTTTATTCAAAATTTCGATAATAGGGCGGTATTTTTTACTATGCCCATAGGCGGCGCTAAGGTTATATCCGGCACTGTTCCCGCCACATTCTATTTTGGCGACACTCATTTGCGCTCCTCTCACTTCCGCGAGACTCATTTTTTCAATGTATTAATTTACCCCACAGTCACGCCTGAAAAAGTTTTACTTCAAAACCATATTAATTTAGTACCAAAATTAAAAATTAAAATAGGAGCTCAGCGAGGCGGAGAGGGGCGCATCGAGCCGGATGGGAAAAGAGTTAATGAAGTTGGCTATCAGAAAACACTGTAAAAGTTTTCTTTATGTGATTCAGTCCTTTGTGTTGTCCATGTGTTATTCAGTCTTTTTTAATGTCCCACTGCTGGGCGCAGGCCTCCCTTCAATACGAGGGGGATCAGGCCATAGTCCACCACGCTAGCCTGATCTGGTAATCATGTTAGAAATGATTCGCCCATGAAAATATCAGAGGTGCGAGACCCAGAATTTGAACCCGCATCACTCGGTTTCCCAAGCGAAGGCGCTACCACTGCGCTACCACTGCTACTGTTTTCTTTATACTTACATATTAATAACCTATTAATAATAAATTAACTTTCTGAATGATATTGTAATACATATATTTTTTGGTACATAGATATCATAATGCAATCTTATTGTGACCTCGCAATGGATGAGCTCCAGGAGAGTGTGTATAACTAGTACATTCTTTTTCTTTGTTGAAATAAAACATCACATTTTATGACTATTATAGTGTACGAGGTACATACGCGATGCAGAAAACAATAATAGAGATCCTATTTCTTTTAAAACGTTGTACAAATAAAAAGTTGTTTCTTTTTCAGAAACAATAAATTCGTAATAATCTGGCAACATTATGTATTTGGTTGTTGTTAATGTTGCCTGAGACCAGTGTTGGATTTCGTAGTATAATTATACTATTTGTACCATTATTTCATAGTGTGTAGTATGTAGTATCGTATTGCCACTATACTACGTAAAAATACCATAATTTTATCTTTAGGTCGACCGACTTGTATTATTGGTGAGTACTTTTACTTTTTAATATTAACCCTACAATCTTAGGAATTTCTGAACGTACGACAACACCAAATCAGGCAATGAGAAGGTTAGCGGGGATTCCCCATGTGATGTTTTACTATTCCATTCGTTCTGACGAGAAGGATTTATAAATAACCGCGAGAGAGACGATATCATGTTCATAGCAATATTTTGACTAAGTATAAAACTTGACAGTGAATTGTTGCAGTATAGATACATTAATATAAAGTTTTAAACTAGTACAAATTGTAGTGTGTAACGTGTGTACATTATTGTTTCTTAATTTGACAATTTTGAGAATAAACTATTTTGTAGTCGCAATTTGTAATCATGAGTGAAAGTGAGGGCGAACAAGAGTGTGGTGTTTCGACGCCAAAGAAGAAACGCGTTGAAAGAGGCGATTTAAAAGTGAAGAAAAAACATAGACAACAAAAATATACGGAGTCGAATGGGAGAGTGATCCAAAATTTAGTAAGTGGCTTAAGCCTAGTTCGCATAAGCTAGTATTTTAGTCTAGTAGCGAGTAATTTAGTAGCTAAATTACTCGCTACTCACCAAAAATCGTTCGCACTTTGGTCGAGTACAGTTTACAAGTGAGTGGTGTTTTGCAAGATGAACAGCCTACAACGCAATAAGTAAATAAACTGATTAAGCTGATCGTAACGGCTATTTTAGAAGATGGATGAGGAAAGTTTTCTGTGTGATTATAAAAGGCTATACGAAAATGGATCGAAATATGCGGAATGATTTTCATATGCTTGTTTTTATAATAGCAAGGACCTAATATTCCACAAGCATTCGTGTTCAACATATTTCGAAACAAATTTAAAAGTCATTTCTTCGCTACTTATGCAAGTTATTTCAATTCAATACAAAAATCATTGCCGTAAAACGAAACGTGAAATCATGAAATGTCAAACGTAGTATAATTTTGGACAAGTAGTATAATTTTATTCTCTATGTACAATATTTTTTGAGGCTCTGGATCCAACCCTGCCTGAGACTGAGTGAGAATTGAGAATGTGAGTACTGAGTATACGTACTTATTCTGTGGACTTGTGATTTGACGTGAATTGAATATATTTTTCATAGTCGCCCTCATTTGATTAAAATTTATTTACAAATTTATTTTTAAGCGTGAAATAATTAATAAAGACATTATTGAATATATGTGATGATGTGATTGTAAACAAATACATTTTATAATGGAGACGATTGCAAATCAAAAGGGTAAGTAATCGTCATCAGTAATAGTAATGCTTAGTTCTTGTTTGTATATGGATAACTGTACCTTACGACATGATTTAACTTGACGTACGACACCTGTTTTTTAATATTTTATAGCAATTTGATTATCATTATATAAAATACATGGTCAGTTGCAGCTCTCTATGAAAGTACATATATTTTTATGTCATATTTTATTAACTTTATGGGGCTCTTATGCGATCATTCATCATACGATCTTGAGATTTGGACGTGTGTTCTTAGGTATTGCCTAGTTTGTCATATGGTGTGAGTCATTTTCATGGCATTGTGATGTCATGTGCATGCTAATGCTAATAAACAAAACACTATAAATTTGTATAAGGCTGAAGAAGTAGTTAGTCAAAATCTACAGTCTACACTATACAATTGTTGTTGTATGAATTATTTACTTAATAGATTTTTTTATATGAGATTGTTAGTACACAAAAATTAAGAATATCCATTATTTTATAAATTACCTAGGTTGGATGGGTAAAAGATAAACTTGTGTATCTTTGATAAATAATACATGGATTATTTTTATCACAATCAAGTATAAACATAAAGTGTAAATAATTCAATGGACAAATGATATCAATAAATCAAATTTATTTATAGGATTTATATAATTTAACTATTATTTTAAATATCATGTTCTCTAAGGTTACCCATGTCATTTTTGTGGTTATAATATCAGTAGGTATTCCTTACTATACATTTCCTTAAATACTACTGAATTTATTTACTGTACTAGAGAGCTTATTATTTAATTGTAACAACATTGCATTATTTATTTCATATTTTTTAAATTATGTCAGTTATTTGTTTCTGTTGTAATTGTCTAGAATTTTTTTTTATGATAAGGTTGTTAAATATGTTTTTAATTTACCTTATTACATTAAAATTAGCGGCTCATCCTTGCTTCGCTTGGGTTTGCCTCTAGACAAACAAAAACAAATTTATCCCACGGGAGCCATACATTTTTCCGGGATACAAAGTAGCCTATTTGTTATTCTGATGTATGAACTATATTATTGTAAAGTTTCATGAAAATCCAATCAGTAGTTTTTGTGTACTAAGCTGTATAAGTTACTATAGTTTTTTAACTATCCCACAGGAACTCTTTAATTTTCCAGAATGAAAAGTACCTAAAATTTTGACCGGGGATATAAGATACCACCATGCAAAATTTTATTTAAATCGGTCCCAGAGTTTAGGAGATTAGCCTGTACAAACAGACAAACACAGAGAAACAAAAAAATAAATAAAAACTGGATTTGTTCTATTTCTCTTCTTATATCCCCCTTACTCGGTTTTTAGCATCTTTTTTCTATGTACAGACAGACATTCAACCTCTACAGTTCTATTATAGTATAGTTGACTATTATAAAGTTTAGTCACCATTTAAACCAAACACAGCTTTCTAATAACAAGGAAGGTTTATAGATGTTTTCAAGGAACTAAGACATCCTAAAATTTCTATTAGATAATGTATTTATAGTTAAATCTAAGAATGTATTTTTTACAATTCCTAAAGATATGGATATCACTTTTTAATTTGTTGATCACTGTTTATTTGTAATAGGTGAACAATATCTAATGTACATCAAACATTTAAAAATTATCTATACAGATAAATAAAATTGAAGTGTCTGTTTGTAATGTCAAAATAACAGCTTTAATTAAATGCATATGGAATTATATATGGTATTTATAAGAAAAACACAATATTTAAAATGATTGTCTGTCTTTCTGTATGTCTGTCTGTTTGTTCTGGCTAATCTCCAAAACGGCTGGGCTGATTTTCACGGGACTTTCACTGGCAGGTAGTTCATGATATAAGGAATAACTTAGGCTACTTTTATTTCAGTATAAGAATTAGGGTTCTGCTCCAAAAAAAAGTACCTAGAGAAGATCCCGAGTGAAGCAAGGGTGAATCATTCGTTACATATAAAATTGTAGTAAATGATATCAATACAATTTTATTTATGTTAACTAATTACGTATTTACAGTAAGTAAATAAATTTAGTTCAGCCATTTTAGAAAATGGCAAATAGATATAAAAACATAACATTAACTTTATATTAAGTTTCACATATATAGCTATATTAGCTAATACAATAATATTCAATTTAATTCAAAGTTAAGATATGCACATAATATCATTATAAATAATATTGAAGAACTAATAAAAAAAAATCCTTACATATTATATTTTAATATAATCATGGAAAATGATGGGTGTAAAGTTTCAAATATTAATATTGTTATAATACTTTTATTGGTTATTTGGATACTCATGATTTTGAAAGTGTCCCAAAACTAACCAAGATATATTATATTTAGTATAAAATTGTCATATTAAAATTTTAAATTTAAAAAGCTTACAGGAATAAAACATTTATAATAATAGACAATTGAGTTCATAGTTCCATGAGCAATTGTATGTATGGGTCTGAACAAAATTATTATATAAAAAAAATTAAAACCTGAAGTTGTATATCTTCAAAATATTAACAGGTATATAAGGAAAAAAGTCCATAAAATGCCCCCGATTTCCAGCTATCCCCGAGAAATGGGGGGATGAAAAGCGTTGAAAAATAGTTTTTTTCAATTTCCGGCTTACAATGACGTCCTATCGAAAAATGTTCTATTCAAAAGTTGTAGGCCTAGAAAAAATCTACAACTTTTAAACATGATACTTTTTACAATAACCTCAAACTTTTCGAGATATTTGCAAAAAAAATTTTTTTTATTTTTTCTTGTTTTTTTATTTTTATTTCTGCAATATTTTTTTTAATTTTCGTGAAACTAGGGGAATGCAATCTTCGAAACACATATAATAACCCAATTTTTTTTGAAATTAAAATATTTAGCTGTTTCCAAGAAAATGTTTTATGTTTTCGGCAGGCTGAAAATCACCCATACTTGAAAATAGAACGATTTTTAATGTAAACATCCACTTGAATTTGGGGGTGATATTCAGCCTCCCGAGACACCCCCCCCCCCCTAGTTTCACAAAAAAATAAAAAAACATTGCGGAAATTAAAAATAAAAGACCAAGAAAAAATTGAAAAACGTTTTTTTTTCAAATATCTCGAAAAGTTTAAGGTTATTGTAATAATTTTGTGGAGAACATTTTTCGGTAGGACGACGACAGAAGGCCAGAAATTGAAAAATCTACTATTGAACGCCTTTCATCCCCTTATTTCTCGGTTTTAATTTATTTAAATTTTTATTAAAAATAAACAGATTCCGATCGGTCTTCATGGTCAATTATTTTAGATAGGAAAATGTAAACCTTAACACGTATGCGATAAAAAATTAAATTAGTTCTTAATTTAACAGTCTCGAGAAGTTTGTGTTCGGTTCAAGCCAATTCGGCCCATCTCTATAAAATATACATTCAATATATACTCCAAAAAAAAAAAACTTTTTTTTTGTGTCTTAACTATCTTCTTATTTAATTTTTATATACTTGTGTATTGAGAGTTCTGACATTTCTTTCTTTCTTTTCAGTATCTTGTATAGTAAACTATGCATATGATGCTTCAGAGCCAGATGAGTTAACAGTACGGCCTGGAGACATATTGAGAGATGTAGAAAGACTCTCTGGAGGTTGGTGGAGAGGAGAACTCAAGGGACGCAGAGGCATGTTCCCTGACAATTTTGTGTCGGTGCTAACAGAACATAATAATACAAGGTAATTTATGAATATTACTATTCTTATTATTAATACATATGTATCAAAAAGTTCATTGTGGCAACTATTTTTATGCACTACTCAAAATTATATGGAACTTATATCATGAATCTTTTTTGCATTCATTATATATTTCTATCACTTCAATTTTTATAATAAGCTGATTAAAAAAAATTGTTTTTGTATTTAGGGGATTCCTATGCTTGGTGATGGTAAAAAGGGCTGAATGATTACTATCTATTATTGTTAAATAAAGAATATTCAATTTATATTTTGAACATAAAATAGGGACTTTTTCTTTAAAAAAATTACTTCACCTTTACATGATTAAGGACTGGTTAGTTGGTTTTTTTCGGAGTTGCCATTAAGAAAAGCCTAGCATGACATTCTAGAAATATGAATTATGGATGAAAAATAAAAACCGACTGCAAAAAAAAAAAACACTAAAAAGTAGAAAATTAGTGATTGGTAGTTTTCATTTACTATAGATACCTAATCAGATATTTTCTAAGTTGGTTCGGCTGGCACCTACTTCGAAAATATCTGATTAGGTATCTATAGTAAATGAAAACTACCAATCATAATTTTTTACTTTGAGTGTTTTATTTTGAGGTCGATTTTTTAAAGTTTTTTTTTTTTCAAGTTTTTATTTTTCCATTTTTAGTGTAGACATAATAGCAAAGTAAGAAGAAACTATTTTAATAAAATTTCAGTTAATTTGATGGGAATTTTTATATAAAGACTGAAAAACTAAAATTTGCTTTTATTAGTAACACTAAAAATATAGCTCTAAAATCCAATTCTAACGTATTGGGTTTGTCAAATCAAACAAAATAGGCCCAAACTCAAAGTATACGACCTATCCACCTTCTGGCTTTACCATCAGATCAGGTCGACGATACCGAATGACTCTATCATCGGCAATAGAAATATGTACTTGCAAAATTTCAAGTCATTATGACAATTAGAAATAGGTTAAATTTTCATTAGCTATTTTTCAACCGACTTCAAAAAGGAGGAGGTTCTCAATTCGACTGTATGTTTTTTTTTTATGTTTGTTACCTCAGAACTCCGTCATTTATTAACCGATTTGGACAATTTTTGTTTTGTTTAAAAGGGTATACTTCCAGATTGGTCCCATTTAAATTTCAAAAAAAAAATACCACCCCTAAGGGTGGAAAAATAGCTAATGATGAATTTAACCTACTTCTAATTGTCATATTAACTTTAAATTTGCAAGTATATCTATTTCCGTTGATAGTACAGTGGTTCGGTATTGTTGACTTGATCTGATGGTAAGGCCAGAAGGTGGATAGGTGGAACTCTTCAACGGCTAATAGTAGATACTTTGAGTTTGGGCTTATTTTGTTTTCATTTGACAAGCCTAACACGTTTGAATCCTTACTATGCTACTACTGTCTACACTAAAAAGGGAAAAATAAAAACTTTTTAACAAAAAAATAAAAACCGACTTCAAACAAAAGCACTAAAAAGTAAAAAATAACTGATTGGTAGTTTTCATTTACTATACATACCTAATCAAATATTTTCGAAGTCGGTGTGCTTTGGCTAAGTAATTAAAGCCTACCTATTAAATACATACCTAATCAAATATTTTGAAATCGGTGCCAGCCCATACAAAGCAAAGCACACCGACTTCGAAAATATTTGATTAGGTATGTATAGTAAATGAAAACTACCAATCAGTTATTTTTTACTTTTTAGTGCTTTTGTTTGAAGTCGGTTTTTATTTTTTTGTTAAAAAGTTTTTATTCAGAATCCAAATCGGTTAATAAATGATGGAGTTCTGATGTAACAAATATAGAAAAAAATACAGCCGAATTAAAAACCTTTTTTTGAAGTCGGTTGATTAATGAATGTTGTCGTATTTTTAATCACTCGTTTTTAAATATATCTTTGATTAGTATAGAAGTTATGATTACTCATTTTATCTTATCTTTTAAGATAACACTTTTGATAATAGCCACAATCTGTTACTCAAGTTGTGTTTTTTTTAGTTGTGACATATACATATTTTTTTTATATTATAATTTTTAAAAGTATGAACCTTATTACATTTTAAAAATTAAGAAGTTCAATGCTTTTAAATTAAAAAAAACATATAAGTAAAATTAATGTTGAGTAGTTTAAAAAGGGTATTTAGTAAAAGGTATGTCATATATCATAATGCCACAAACAATAAAAAGTGAAATATTGTATTAAATAGATGCAACTGTAGTTAATATCTTATGATTTTTACATTAGCAATCATTAATTGAAAAACCAATTATTTTTTATAAGTGTGGGTGATAATTAAAGATTTATTTTGAAGTGAGTTATTTATTTTTAAGTGAGTTATATTCGTGTTGTCGTGTAGGTCTGGTGGTGTGCAAGGCCGATGTCGAGCGGTTTTCAGTTATCAACCTGCAAATCCTGATGAGTTACCATTGTGTGTCGGTGACGTCCTAGAAGTTTTAGGGGAGGTATAATAATTTTTATTTATTGGTGTATAACTTAAAAAGGCTTATATATATATATATATATATATATATATATATATATATATATATATCTGTTAAATTTTTTTATATACATAATTGTTATACTTGAAATGTGTTTTGGCGTAATTTTTGGTGATAAAATTTATTATTTTAGTATACTGCCTCAGCGTCGCGTGTGTATGTTATATTTAGCCCGTAAGCACTTTAACGTGACCCTCACAATATTCAAGTTGTAACTTTGTAAATACTACCGAGTGATTGAAAATAAAATCGGCTAAATTTTTAATAAATTTCTGTTACTAATTACATTTTATTACTGCCTATACCATAAAGCGCCATTAAAATGAGTTCAACGAATGTCAAGTGATGGACGATTAAATAGAAAGTAGATTTACTTTGTATTACATTTCAGATATCTTCAAGTATTACCGTTACAATTTGTTGTTTTTATATTTTAGGGTGTTAAACATGTTTTTATTGTACATATTTGTGTAGAATCCAAAATCTAGTACTTCGGATTTTCCACTACATATGATTCTTGAATGACAATATCAATATATTTATTTATAAGAAAGTATTTTTTTTTTGCCGTTTTATTTTTTAGAGAAAACATAGTCATGGGAGAAACTGAGATTTTTGACGTCTCAAAAGTTTGAGTCCAAGAATTCCCAAAGGAAAATTCGAAAAGATATTTTCGTTTAGAATGTCCAGTATTCGCGTAAATCTAAAAAAATAATTACGCCATTACGTCAAGAATATAGAATCAAAATAAAATGGCAACAACATCCAAGAAGACAGTTACTTATAAATGAATATATTGATATTGTGATTTAACAATCATATGTAGTAGAAGATCCGAAGTACCATTCTTTGGATCCTACACAAATATGTACAATAAGAACATGTTTAAAACCATAAAATATAATAATAACAAATTGTAACATTAATAATTAAAGATATCTGAAAAGTAATACAAGGTAAATCTACTGTCTATTTATATAAATATACCTTTTGAATACACATCAGGTAGAAGAGGGTTGGTGGCAAGGCCGCCGTGCGGGTCGCGTGGGGGTGTTCCCCTCGAACTTCGTGGTGATGTTGGAGCCGCCGCCCGCGCAGCCTGCGCCCGTTGAACCCGCGCCCGCCTTACCACCTAAACCAAGTGAGTTGGATTTACCTATTTGAAAAAAAAAGAGTAAATTAAAAAAAATATTTAGTAACACGGACTTTCCTTTTAAGCATTTAAGATATACATATTATGTACATTGTACAGATATACATGGGCTCGAAGCGATAAGAGTTTAATTTAGGTGTTTTATGTATGGCAACACTAATATTCTAAAGTTTGTATGTTTGGGTTTAGGGGACAGTCGCTGAAACTACTTATGTGATCATGAAAATTCTTTCAGTGATATTATGGTACATTGTCAAGTGCTATACGCTAGACCCCTTTAACTCATAATAACATAGGTTCATTCTTCATTTAAGTAGGTTTTTAGTATTTGTTTTTAGTTAGTGAGTTTTATATACATACATATTATACATATTTATAACTTAATTACCGGAAACAATTTTAAATTTAGAATTTGATAAATGCACTCAATTTACATAAATATTAATTTTACATAAATATTATATAATTTTGTAGCGATGTTACATATTTAAATGTGATAAACGTTTATTTTTATATGTTAAAAAACTTTCTCGTATATTTTTGACTATTTATAATAAATACCATATGCATTACAAAGAAACTGGTCAAGCCCGGTATACTACAACTGTTCATAATTTTAGCGAATGTGCTGTTATGAAGATATTCTTATCGGCAAGTACTAGTTATACCGTAAAAAAGATGATATCATTTGATTTTATCATTTATAGCATAACGGTGAATTATGTGGAAAGCAAGTGAAATTTTTTATTTTTATAATATTAAATACATTTTTTTTGGGTTATTTCTAAACACACACATTAACATTTACTTCGGTATTGTGGCTTTATAATTTATATTTTGCAAACTATATTTTAAGTTTTGTAATTTTTATAAGAATATAGGTATATTCTATTTATGTTTATCATTTTATTGCTTTAATCGTAAATTAGATACATAATCTCATCATAGTGTTGAATGTGTCGTAAGTCCAGCATAAAACATCTAATCAGATTTCCGCAAGTCATTTACGATCATTACTTCTTTTATGTGCAATGGATAAAGCTACTCAAGTATTTTAGAACACATTTATATAATATATAAATAGTATTCTTTAAGAATTAAGTGCAAAATTATGAAAATAAATGAATAGCCTTATTTTATTGGTAATTTTTATGACCACTTAGCTCTAAAAGTCTACTTCATCATTTTTTTGAATTGTGCATGTAGAATGGCTTTAGAATTCTTGCTACTGTAAAATGTATATTATATAATAATTTCTTATTTAACTTTATGTTACTTAACAACAAGTACATTCGATATGTATATAAATATTTGACCTACATATTTTTATTATAAACCGTACCAAGTAGCTAATGCTATTTAGTCGATGTGTTATTGTAAATCTCTTATTGGATTTTAACCCAGTTTTCGCATACAACACTTGGAAGTTCAAAGTTCCCAACACATCGAGTACATTATGTAGAGCAGGGTAAATGAGCTAACGATGTGAACATTGTTCCCATGCGGTCTTTGTATGCAAAGAACCAATAGTTTCTTTCACTTACACCTATGAATATGGTTGGCATTCGTAGCTTTTCAATTGATATTATCAGGTTGTAAATTATTGAGTTTTATAATTTATTCACAATTAACCAGTGTGAAAATGTGTTTGTTAGTTTTAGTTTGTCTTTCTTTGACTTACGGCCGATTTCACCGACGTCACCAAGTTTATGGGATCCCCTAAACGTGGTTAGGAGGTTGTTAGGGGACAGTTTCTGTTTCACCGACAGTTAGGGGTCACCTAAATGTTAAAAGGCCCCCTAAATTTAGGTGCTCGAAATACGGGCTCTTAAACCGACACATAATTAAGTGACTAGTGAGCTCTTAAGCAACACGATAAATGAATAAATGTATCCATATAAGCGTATGCTTAAGAGACTTTGTCAAAAAGCTATATTGTGACAAAATATCGATAAGTTTGAAGACGAAGTAGACACTAGTGTCGAAGACGAATCGTCACATAGTTAAGTATCGCCTAGTTAGGTGTCAAAGATTATGGTGAAACGAAATATAAAATTTATTTATATCTTAGGCAGCGTTTATGGCAATGTAGCTATAGGTACATTAAATATCATAAAGCTTTTTGTAGGTGTGCTTAAAGCTATGAGATTTCGAAGAATAATTATTTTTTTGTATATTATTATATTTAAAAATATTAGTATATCTATATGTTTCATCCAGACTGACTGGAAATAAAGTTAGGTAAATCGCTTACACGAGAGGACAAATTGGTCCAACAACAATGCAGGGACATTAATAATTCAATTTACTCACTTTCATCCTGTACATTAGCCGTAACCAGACAGTGTGTCAACAGTGAATCATTCATTGTCGGGGGCTCATCGCTTTGATAGCACATCAAAGTTATCTCTTCGTCATTCTTATTAATATTGTAATATGAACGTTACTGTTTGTTTTATAAATAGAAACATTTAATTGTTATGTCTCTTAAGAACATAATGACCTACGAAATAGAAATATACTTCCAACTAGCGACTCACCCTCGCTTTGCTCTGGTTCGACCCTGGTGATTCTTTACATTGATATAACTTTTTTATTTATGAAGCGATTGAAATAAAATAAATATTAAATATTAAGTTAAGCTTACCACGATACATTAGTGAAAACTGCACCCAAATCTGTTTGGACGTTTTTGAGATTAGCGCGCACAAACGCGCAAACAAACAGACGACAAAATTTAAAAGTCATTGTTTTGGTTTCTATTGCGTTAATGAAGACCCCCAATAATAGTTTTTCTTAAATATCTTCCATGTACAGACAGCGATCAGTTACACTTTTATTATATATAGGTATAGATTTTACGTGTAGGTACTGCATCAAACTGATAAAGTCGATTAAAGTCGTTTTTTCACAACATTTATTTATTTATTTATTAATCTTTACGCTAGCTTGCATAGTACCTATGTACTAGCTACCACTTCCTGTTAATCGTTAGTGTCAATATTAACTATTAACGGCAGTTCCCAATAACCTATCTTTAGTTTTCCTTAATAAATGTTTGATATAATTTTCATATAGGTAGTGTAAAATTTTTATGTGTAGTAAGGAAAAGTTAAGAATAGGTGGATAGTAATTATGTTATTCGGAACCGAACCCACTACCTGCTGAGCTATCAAATGTAACGGTTTTATTTGGACAGACATTAAAAAGTAACGTGTATAAGCTTTTCTCTAGTATGGGATTCGAATTCATGGCAATAGTTGGTATTCCAGATCGATATTAATTGTCCATATTAATTTTTCCATAGAGTTAATCACAAAATCTAGAGTCAATTTTATACTTTTGAAATCAACAGTCGAAAATCCTGTGTCAAATTTATGATTTCTAATTTAACAACTACTGTCCGCAAAATAGACACAATAGTTAAACAATTGAAATGTTCATATAATATGACTCATGGGACGGGGAAATGGTGAATATACGAGCACATTTACATTGCCACTAAACTTTGGCGATAGGTTATTAGTAAAGGTATAATATCTTTATATTTCCGAGAATAAGTGATGTGACACGAAAACTTATGTGAATGAAAGAAAGCGTATTCAATATAATGTTTATTGTACAATCGATTGTATTATCAGTCGTCTAATAAAGCTGCTTTGTAATAACAAACGTTTTTCTTCAAATAATAGTAACTTTTGTTCGAGTTCTGAGAATTAATTTTGTTTCCCAAATGTACAATATATAGTGATTAGTGAATAATAAGGATATGTTATTTTTATTATTGAATCTTATATTTTTCTAACGTCCGCGTGTTTAGTAATGTGTTTGTTATCCAATTTTATTAATTATAATATCGTTTTATTATGCATTTATAAATAGCCTCTGATCTACATTCATACTTAAATGTTTATTACCTAATATTATAAAGCTGTAGAGATTTTCTTTTTGCTTTTTGAAAGCGTTATCTTTAAAACTATCGGCCTCATTTTAAAATTCTTTGCATTTTATATATTATTTAATATTAATATTTATTGACGTAGGTTTTATACTACCTATTATCATGCTAAAGCCATTAAGAGCGGAAGATTTAGGTATATGAAAACCAATCGAAATACGAGTATACTTTCATGAGCATTCTTGTATCAACTTTTACATTTTTAACGTAATACGCAAGAGGAGACGCGAGCAAAAGATAGTTTTTTTTATAATAACCAGGACCGTTACTTAACTATAATAATACGTCTAGCTAGTAGTCTAGGTACTTACGATGTGCAATTATAATTTATTTTTCATACGATTTTTACAATGATTAAATAATTAACTTTTTGCTATACTAAAGCCAAAAGATATTTAAACAATATTATAAATTGTTACAGTTAAAGAGCAATGTCGCGTGCTATTCCCTTACGCTGCTGTGAACGAAGATGAACTAACGTTGTCAGAGGGCGATATAGTTAACATTGTGTCCAAAGATGCTCCAGACCGAGGGTGGTGGAAAGGAGAACTCCATGGCAAAGTTGGACTGTTTCCTGATAATTTTGTTCAATTATTACCACCTAGTAAGTAGATTTTGTACTCATTTTAATTTTTCGTCATTTTTTTTTAAATGTTACTCTTGTTTTTGATTCTCGTATTTGTATATTTAAGATTTACACATATACACGCGCTATAAGGCTCGAAATATTGATGTTATTTTACGATACTATTTAGTCTAATTTTTAAAGTATATTTGCACGATGATTATACGATTAGTTCCATTACTTTAAAAAATATATTTTTTTTAATTATTATACTTAAAAACCTTGCTTTAGATTTATGTATTTATAATATTTTAAAAAAAAAATTGAAAGTTAAGTTTTTTAAGTACATATAATAATTAAGTCTTTCGTACTAACAATAAGCTGTATTATAATAAATATTTGGAATCATCAACATATAAATAAGAGTAATATTTTAACAGTAACAATTTTGATGTTTTACCCGAAATTAAAGAAATGACAAGTACAAACTAATAAAATTACAAACCGAACTAAAATATCTCAATCATAAATTAATTTCATTGCGGAATCGATATAGTTAAACAGAAAAAAACAAACGCATCGTACTCGGTGTGACCGATTAGGCTTACGTAAAAGCTGTTGCGATAACGTGGCGTCACAAGGTCAACTACAACTTTGAGACAACTATTAACAATAACATACGCTGCCGTCTGCCGTCACACGTAAAGAATGCATCATAATCGGAATCGTGCGTTTATTTCATTATAACAGTATATTTTTTTATATATGTATGTACTGTGTTTTCCCGTGGTTTCGTTTGCATGCGTATTGGACCATAAAGTTTAGGTATTTCAAAGTGTCACGTTTCAGTCGGTATAAAATATGTACTAACGTTGTAAGAGCCCAATTCATATTTCCGTCCACTCATTTCTAAGAAATATTCAGAACAAACAGACATTACATTTAAAAAAACTTTTTTTTAAATGTAGAGATTTAGTATATCTCACTTAGTGAAATAAGTTTTTTAATTTATAAAAGTTTTTATATCAATAAAGAAATGTATATATACGTTGTTAATTGCATCATTAGAAGTTTTTTTTGAAATTAATTGTAATATTTTCAAATAAATCGCCGCAAAATTGGAAAATTGGGAAAAAGTGAGTGTTTTACTATAAGTTTTTTTTAGAATTAAAAAAACTTTATCTGTATGTTTGCTTTTACATGCTAATCTCCAGATCAGACTTTAACTGGACTCATTGGCTGGTAGAGAGGATAACGGTGAAGAGTGACAGACTCTACTCTCTACTCTCTATTTTCTTACTGTCATAGCATAGCGAGTGGGGCCACGACAGAAATCTAGTTATTGAAAAAATATTTTATAGCATTTAGAATGAGTACAAAGAGAAGGTTTTCCAGGGGATAGAAAATAGAAATTTATGTTATGTGTACATTTGTTTGAATAACCCGCAAAATATGGACTTAGAAGTACATAGTTTCAAATAATAGATTTTATTTTCAACCGACTTCAAAAAGGAGGAGGTTCTCAATTCGACTGTATGTTTTTTTTTTTTTATGTTTGTTACCTCAGAACTCCGTCATTTATTAACCGATTTGGACAATTTTTGTTTTGTTTGAAAGGGTATACTTCCAGATTGGTCCCATTTAAATTTCAAAAAAAAATACCACCCCTAAGGGTGGAAAAACAACTAATGATGAATTTAACCTACTTCTAATTGTCATATTGACTTGAAACTTTGCAAGTATTTCTATTTCCGTTGATAGTACAGTGGTTCGGTGTTGTTGACCTGATCTGATGGCAAGGCCAGAAGGTGGATAGGTGGAACTCTTCAACGGCTAATAGTAGATACTTTGAGTTTGGGCTTATTTTGTTTGATTTGACAAGCCTAACACGTTAGAATCCTTACTTTGCTACTACTTTCTACTCTAAAAAGGGAGAAATAAAAACTTTTTAACAAAAAAATAAAAACCGACTTCAAACAAAAGCACTAAAAAGTGAAAAATAACTGATTGGTAGTTTTCATTTACTATACATATCTAATCAAATATTTTCGAAGTCGGTGTGCTTTGCTTTGTATAGGCTGGGGCCGATTTCAAAAATATTTGATTAGGTATGTATTTAATAGGTAGGCTTTAATTACTTAGCCAAAGCACACCGACTTCGAAAGTATTTGATTAGGTATGTATAGTAAATGAAAACTACCAATCAGTTATTTTTCACTTTTTAGTGCTTTTGTTTGAAGTCGGTTTTTATTTTTTTGTTAAAAAGTTTTTTGTACAATTAGGTACCCCCTTACATAAACTTAAAATTCTTCGGCAAATGTGTTAATCAAAAGTAATAAATATACATATACTTTTATCTTTGTAAGAAAAATTTAAAGCGAGTTAAGCCTCGTGCAAACGATAGAGATTCAATATTACAAATATCATAAGTTTTGTTGAGGAGGTCAAGGACGCAGTTGCTATTCCTATACCTTGTGTCAACACTACTATAGCTACGGAACTTTTTATGCAAACATTTTGAAAGGTTTCCTTTTAACACGCTTGAAAGAAAAGCAAAAGTCTAAGAAATTACGAATTAATATTAAGGATGATTGAAGTTTTTGTGATATAGTATACTTATAGTTTATAAGAAAATATGGACATTTATGTTTTTTATGTATATTATTATTTATAAACTTAAAAAAATAACCTTGCATAGCTAAGGAAATATATTCAGTAAAAATACTAATTTCAGCGATCGTCAAGATAAGAAAACTTTCCAGTCGTTCTTGATTGTTTTAAATTTCTACACTATTCCAGACCTTCGAAAATATCACTAGACTAATATACAAACAAATAAAAAGTACGATATTACTTTGTTATATACATAATATGTAAATACTCCATAAAGAGATAAAATGCACGTTTCCTCAATGTTCACGGATTATTTATATAATAAAAGAAATCAATTTTATCAGCCTATAAAATAACAATGCGTGCATAATTTTTAAAGCCTCACGTATTACTCTCACGTATATATTATGTGCACTAGCGACTCATCCTCGCTGCGCTCGAGTTCTTCCCTAGGTTGCTTCCCCATACAAACTTTCATTCCCATTCTCACCCCCTTAAGGGATGATTTCCGGGATAAAAACTATCCTATGTCCATCCCAGGGTATCAAAGTATCTTCTTACCAAATTTCATCTAAATCGGTTCAGCAGTTTCGGAGCCTATTCGGTACAAACAAACAAAAAATGTTTCCTCTTTATAATATTAGCATAGATAAGTATAGTAAATATTGACACTAATTGTATTACTGGTAGCCGCCTCCACGTTGATATTCGAGGTTTTGCTATTGACATTTCTTATGAAGGTCTCGAGTTGAGAGTGGTAGAAGTCGTGATTTTGCGTAACGTCACCTCATCGGTCGTGATTTAGCGCAGTATTTTAGTATTTTAACAGTGTCGAGTGAACGTTGATGCAATATTGGATCCGTTTCGAATTTACTCCACTTGTGACTTTTCTGTACTCTCAAAATGGGTGTTGAAAGTGAGTTTGTGTTGTGTTTACTATTCAATTATCATTATTTTTTTAAGTTTGTTATTGGTATGTATATTAGAGATACGAATAATTAATTAATATGGCAACTAGACGTTGATCGATGGAAGTAAAATATGTGAAGTGTTTAAATTAATATTTTTGTTGCTATTAATTTATATTATACTTCAATCTATTTCCTTGAATTTGTAAATTCATAAAATTTCATAATTAATCATCCTTTCGTCTTTCCTGTTCTAATCGCCGATTAGTTAATGTTTTACTCGACTTATCGCCTGTGCTTTCATCATCGTCTGCTAATCATTTGCGAAAATGTCATGAGAGAGTGCGTTTTAAATGTTATTCGTGTGTTACAATCTAATTATAGTGACATAGTGAAGGTTTACGTATATTTTATTTGAATAATTGTGAAAATCTATTCTTGGAAGTGAAAATTCAGAATAAAATGGTTCAAGTGCCAGCCGTCTCCAAGTAATTATTATGTTTACGGAAGCAAGTGAATTGTGTTTACAAACCGGTATAAGATAATTATAGCGAAATTGCATTATTTAAGAATTAAAATATCGATCTTCGATAAATAATTGAATATCAAAATGAAAAAATATTGCTTGAAGTTTTTAAAATACCGGTTATGCATAGAGATGATAAAATGTTTTTGTGTTTAGGATATTGTTTCATATCATTTGTTATATCAAATGTATAGTAAATATGTTTGAATTACAGTAGCGCAAGAGCCCGAAGAAAAGAAACCTGACAGACCACCGGCGAAAACCAGTCCACTCTATCCTATATTGAATAAGTACACTGAGAAAACTGCCTCTGTCAAAGAACTCACTACGTCTAAAGTAAGGTAAGTTGACATATTTTCTTATTGATCCATACATTTATGTGTAACTAGCGACTTACCCTCGCTTCGCTCGAGTTCGTCCCTAGGTATGTTTTAATTTTTTTGAGCGGAACCCTAATTCTTTTTCTAAAATAAAATTAGCCTATCTTACTCCTCTTAACATCGGCTATCTTGCAGTGAAAAGTAAAAATGTGTTTTTCTTATAAGTATCTATAATTTCCTATGCATTTAGTAAAACGCTGTTATTTTGACATCACAAACAGACACATTAATTTTATTTATCTGTATAGTTTTCGTAATCATATTGTCATCGGTGTAAAAAGGTTCCCATAGCTTACATATCGCAATATTATGACTAGTCGAGTCAATAAACATAATTTTTTATACAATAATATCCAATAATAAATACTCAGAAATAGTTAAATAAAAAAAATGTTAATATATTAATTTTTAATAATATGTTAAGAAAAAAAATCTACTCTTAATTGTGGACTATAGATAGAGTTACACTTAGTGATTTTTAATTTGGTATATCGTTTTAGTTAAACGGTGATTATTTTATTATTTGTTAGAATGATAATAATTATTGAACTTATCACCCTAAGTGATAATCTCAAAAATAAAATAATAAACACATTCAAATCTAGATCTACTTCTACATATAAAAATATCCAGACGAAATTGAAGACTTGACAGTTACTCAACCCACCTTACGACTGCTTAGCTAATCTTCAAAAGGAAATTGCACTATCGCACCATGACGGTATTATGCATATATTATATATGTATCTATGTCCCTCGTGTTTTATGCATAAAAATTACAATTAATTAATTAATTAATTGGAATTTGAATGTAGTATGTTTTTTATAAAGCAAAATTGATGAAAAATTGATTGAAATACACATAGGATTATGCTAGATCAGTTCAGTTCAAATAGTTTCTGGTGTTGACACATTGAACAATGCACATAGATGATTTATTATACTTTATAAGATATTCTGCGTATATTAGTTTTTATTTTGTGAAATATATAAGTAAAATCTCTTTTTTTGCTGTCAGTTAAAAAGAAAACGTACCAATGTGTATTTTTTATTAACATATCCCTCTCTATTTTTTATCCTATCACTGTTGTTAATTGTAAGATTAGCGTTAAGTTTCGGTTCAATATAATCTCGCCCATGAAATGTAATACGTCTACAAAGAAGTGTCGTATTTACTTCTAATTTTACAAGTTACTTTAGATTGCGATTGAAAAACATATCTGATGATTTTTGATTTTGCAATAGTTTGTTATTAACATAAAATAAATCAGTTATAAAATATCTAAGTGCTTAAATATAAATGTTTATCTAATTAAAAGATATAATAACTATTTTTTCGGGTATATTTACTTAGAGACAGTATATCCCATGACAAAATAAAATGTCAAATATTCGCGTAAATCTAAGAAAGTATTATATAATACTAATTATATTCCTGCTTTTAATAATAGATTGAAAAATTGACAGTTAAAATTTAAGAAATATTTAAATTAAACAAATAAAAAATTATATATAAATAGAGGTAAATAGTGAATAGGTACATATAATATTTTACTACTTCTATGCTTAGGAATAAATATGTTCCATGTTAAAACTCTTTTGTTAAAGATAAAAAGCGTTTTCCTCGTATTGACATGATATAAATTGCCTATTGTTATTATTTACCTCAACAATATTCCATGGATGAAAAGAGATGTCTAACTCTGCAAACTTTGAAATCAATCTAAAAGCAAGGATTTCACCTTTAAGGGTGTTTTTTTTCTAGATTTATATGGATGGTTCAATTCTTTGGGGTATAACTTATTCATATAAAAAAGAATCATGAAAATCGATTTTTAATTAATAAAATAGCTTACAATCAAAAAACACTCGCTAGATCATAGACCTTATCTATGCCTTCAAGCTAAGATGAAGGTCAAGAGTGAGCCCATTTTTAATTAATAAAAAAAAAAACACGCACTCGGATTGAGCACCTCCTTTTTCAGAATTAGTAAAAAAAAAATTGCGGTCTATTTAATAGCCCTACATTCGACTAAGGCTGGATGAATTTTAATGACTTTTCACTTTTCAGTAATGGCCGCGATATGAGTTAAAAACGTAGTTAAACTAAGATTAATTTCAGAACTTCAAGTAGCCGATATACGAATATATTCTAATAGCTTAAGCTCTCTGTTTAAATGCTCCTTTCAATACAAAACGGAGGTCACAATTATTGCGTATACATATGTATTCAGCCCTTTTTTAACCTCCTACTGCTGGGCACGGGCCTCCATTCAATACGAGGATCAGGCCGTAGTCCACCACGCTGACCAAGTGCGGGTTGGCGAACTTTACATGTCTTTTGAAAACTTGCTTGGTTCTCTCAGACTTGCAGGTTTCCTCACGATGTTTTCCTTTACTGTACAACAAGTAGTAATCATGTTGGAAATAATTCGCACATGAAAATAACACGAGGTGTGAGACTTGAAATTTGAACGCGCTTCACTCGGTTTCCCACGCGAGCATGTTACCACTGGGTTACCGCTGCGTATACATATATATATACATATATATATATATATATATATATATATATATATATATATATATATATATATATATATATTATATATATATATATATGTCATTATTTGTATAACATTTTCGTTCCAGTATGCACAAAGAAAACACAGTAAGCAAAGAAAGCAGCACACACAGTACAGTCACGCACACAAACAAAAGCGAGTCAGAGAAGATAATACACAACGAAACAGTCAACGATGGGACGCTCGAACGTGAGGGACAAGTGAGTTTTTAATTTAATTCTTCATATGGATTTTATATTTGAATGTTAATAGATATTAAGTGGTGGACAGAACCATAAAAAGTATGTTAATTTGGCGCCTTAGTATTCTTTCAATATTGACACAATATTTTCAACGCCATTTTTACATAGACTAAAGAATTATAGTATAGTAGAATTATAGTAACTTCTTTATTCTTCCGTTTATTTCTTATTTCGTCTGAGTATGAAGTCCGCTAAAATAAATGTCAAAGTCAAAAATATTAGCGGCATTTGCTGTTTATGATACTATTCTCGATTCTACCATACAAATCGTTTACTTTCTTTAATGAATAAGAAATTTTATAAATGTATTTTTTCCATTTTTGGGAATATGAATAATACAAATAATGTTATATTGTTTTGAATTTTTTTATTCTGCTATTTACAATTATTGATACTTATTTATTTTTTTAGGGTAAAAAACCTCCAGTGCCATTGAAGAAAAGTCCGTCGTCGTCTACTTCAGGCGTAGGCGGACTATTGAGTGGACTTAAAAATAAAGTGCTACCTTCTTCGGACAAAGTGTAAGTGGATATTTATTAGATGTTTAACACATACACTACTTTTATTAAATATTATAGAAGAGACGTTTAAACAAAAATGTCTTTTTGACCGGGTTCATACTCAGGACACATGATCTACAGCTATACATTCTAGGCACTACGTCAGCGAAGCAGTTAATAGAAGTAGAGGTAGTGTATGAAAAAGTGTCCGTCAAAACGAGTCCAATAAAGATGGCGATGCGATAGCGTAGGATACATTTTAAAAGTAGCGCTAAACGTAATTAGAGTAAGATAGAGAAATAAATGGGGATGGTTATATTTACAAAATTATTTTGGATTACGCAAATAGGTTGAGGTTTTTTATACTCGTCTTTCATTACCTACTTTAGTCAAGAAAAATTTTAAATTTTTCAACTCAGCAAGCTTCACTTCGTCTACAACATCTAAATTCGTATCGTAGTTTTTCGTACGCCAGCGCCATCTATTTTTAGCATACAGAGATTGCAACGTACCCTTGCCTCTACCCTCCCATATAACGTAGTATGAATATTGATAAAAAGTAGCTAAAATGTTAATTCCGTAAATACGCTATCTCCATATCACGCCTACGTAGTAGAGACAAAGTTCCATACAACTGCGCAAAGACAGTTACATTACACTGCGCGGCGGTGTGTGTGTGTGGCGCTTCACTGAAGAGTCCATATACGCGCTACGAGTCCGTTGATAAAACCGATCTTTTCGGCTCGAGCTGTTGACACTGTGATAGGGCGAGCCCCTAGTTAAGAGAAACACAGCCAGAGGTCCCAAAAATGCTAAAATTTACTTATTTTTTTTTAGTTTAAACTATACTTAAAATTACATCATAATTAATATGTCATATGCTAGAATTGAATATAAGAATAATTTTAATATTAACGTGAGATTCTATTGAGCAAACAAAAGTGTACACCTATAGCTATGCGCCATAACACCGTCGTAATCAAAAGAAAAGACACAAAGCAGATACCGCCGCCCTTTCTAGTAGTGTACCTGTTGTTGCACTGTTGATTGAAGCTTTTATCTCTTGAGATACTTACTCATGTGGTTACAGCGTAAAGACGACAAACACGGACTCATATTCACAGAAAGTTTCGCATTAATAATATTAGTGTGTACAGAGAGAAATCCCCAACGTTGTCCAGCAGTGGGGAGTGGGACCGGACAGATGGCGCTACCAGTAGCAAGCCTACCGCCACACCCACCCCCACTCCCACTACCAACACGTTCGACCACATCGAGAGGAACTCCATCCTTAACGATCCTAGAGCGGGCAGGTACGGCTTCCTTTTTTTTTGTGTTGAAATTTTAAATGATTTTTTTCTATTTTTTTTTTGTCTTATTAATAGGAAAATTGATTTATACAGCTTGATAATTTAAGAATGTATAAAGTTTATTTTCGATTTTTTTATTGATTATAATTAAAGTGTATTTTTTGTGTGTATATTACATATAATAAATAAAATAATAATGTTTTCATATTGATCTGAGTTTAAACATTTTATCTAAAATCAACTATCAACATATCGTTTTGACGGAATACATAAATGGACATAAATAAACACATATCAAAATTAAATACATAAAGAACGAATAATTAATACAATGAACTATATCAGCTTATTTACTTGTAATGTTCCAGAGTGAAGGCGCCGCGTCGAAGGCCGCCGAGCCAGGCGCTTCGCGACGACACCCCCGCGCAGATCGGACTCACTAACGGACATGAAGGTATTTATATATGTACTAACGGCTCACCCTCGTTCGCTCGGGTTCGCTTCTAGAAAAACAAAAACAAATCTATCCCACGGGAACCGTACTTTTTTCCAGGGTAAAAAGTAGCCTATGTGTTATTCCAGACTATAATCTATCTCTGTGCCAAATTTTATCCAGATCCGTTCAGCGATACTGGCGTGAAGAGTAACAAACATCCAAACATACAAACTTTCACATTTATAATATTAAGACGGATATTTTCATTTGGTGTAATATAAGGTATTTTTTGTTGAAAATGAACGTTTTTTCAAATTTCAATTACAGTTCCCACAGAAAAGCCTGGAGATAAAATGGAAGAAATCAAACCCAGAACAAGAGAGTGGGAGAAACACAAAGCGCCGTGGATGGAAGAGCTCAAACTGAACCAAGCGAAGAAAACCAGCTTCGGTTCCGAGGGGAAGTCCCGGTCCGTGTCGTCCTCGTCTGAAGGCGTTGCGAGCAAAGCTGGCTGTGGTAGTACGGATAGGTTGGTTTATTCTTTTTTTTATTTAGCCATTTTTTTAACGTCCCACTGGACTGGACTGGGATGTTAAAAAAATGGCTGAATATATTTATATTCCATATACAAATAACTCGTGTAAGGTTGGATAATAGGGAATATGCATGATTTTTTTTTATTCTTTATACAATAACTTACATATTTATATATGTATGTAATTGAAAAAAAATATCCAAATCCAAAAAAATAAAATTTAGTATAAAAAAAAAATCTACTTTATTTAAATCACACGCATATTCCCTATTATCTACATTGCCCTTTATAAATCAAAGCTATATTTATTTAAACATGACACGGACACGTGATTTGCCATTTCTAATATTAGTTAATCCTAGGATATATTCTATACATCATGTTCCTGAGGATATGTATTAACTTTGTAAAATGCTTCTATAGCTTTTACTAAACATACTTATAAATGGAAGTAGTACATTATAAAGTTTAGTTTTTAATTTATATGTAATAATTGTATTTTACACAAAATACAATTACAAATAACTTAAAAACTAAAGATAAAGGCACTTTTACACTGTACATAGTGTAAAAGTGTCTACCTGTGCTATGGTGCCGTTGAGTGCAATCATATCATTCAAACTATCTATTGCATTTCATTTGCGCTTATTGCAACGTACGCGTAGATTCTGAGTTTTGACGAAAATGTACGATAAAGTTGTTGTGGTTACCGAAGTTACTATAATTTAAATGTCATGTCATTATTCAACGTATATTAAAAACTTATACTTAGAGTTCTTGAAAAAAGTCACTTAGAATTTTTTGAAGATATTGATCTCGATACTCCGAAACATGTGGCAGCAACATGATGGTGCCCCTGCCTTTTGCAGAACACAAGTAAATGATTATTTGAACAAGACATTTCCGGGAAGTTGGATTGGACGCGTTAGTACAATCATTGCAAGGTCAGCAAGATTCCCCGACTTATCTCCGAATTTTTATATCAAATTGATTGTTTTAATAATTAAGTTAATACTTCGCAAAACAATTATTTACTATTTTCTAGATAATTGGACACTAGTTGCATTTTAAGCAAAATTGACAACACATTTCGTGTTAGTTTGCTTACTGCGTCATAGATGGCGCTGTCACTTTAGTGTCAAATTCTGAATCGCGCTGGCAAGATGTTCTGACAAATAATGACCTCTCTCGTATTATGTTAGTTTGTTATCGCTTCTCGGCCTTTTGGCTAAGATCAAAGTGTAGTATCTGTTCTTTTCAGCTTAATATCTGAAAGTTCCCGCACTGCGGGACCAGTATATTAAACTGATTTTTGTAAACCGACGGGATGCTCGGGGCTCGCTCCACTCCCGTCACGGGTCGGCCCGGCATTGCAGTGCCGCCGGGATCGGCCCACATAATTTAATGAAACCCTCTCGACTCTTCAGAGTCTTCATTGTAGACACTTGATTGGCATCTTTGTTTTTTTTTATTTATTCATCAGCGTTGTAAAACTTTTTGAACCAGTAATCTGTATTTTAATTTTATTACCTCTTTGGTTTTCAACAGGTTATCTTTTTTTTTTATAGTTCGTGACGTAGACACTTAGTTTTGCATCTTTGTTTTTTTATTTATTCATCAGCGTTGTAAAACTTTTTGAACCAGTAATCTGTATTATATTACCTCTTTGGTTTTCAACAGGTTAATCTTTTTTTTATAGTACGTGACAGTGAGTGTGTCGATAGTGATTAGTAAAGTCTATTAGAAATCATGGTTGACGTTAAGAGAAGTGTTTAAAAGTTTAATATGCACTTTTAGTTAATGCGACTTTGCCAGCCTGGGTAAAGAGTAATACCATATTAGTTATTTTACATTCAAACATTTAGTTAATAAAATAATAAAATTTCATACATGTGTCCATAATGAAAAGTGATCAATTTAATGATCTGAATAACAGGCCAAAGTTAATGCATATCCTCAGGAATACTGTGTATAATTAAAAAGAACATCTTAATTTTTTTTCAAATAAAATAACAATATGCTACATAAAGTTATATTTGGGGAAATTCTTAAATGAATAGTTCAATAGTGAACTTTTGAAATAATATAAAGGAAAAAAGCGTCTTCAAATTCTCATTCTTATATTAAATGTCACTCTAGCACATAAACCATTATAATCGCGTCGATTGAAATATTATATGGAATACTAGTACTCATATTCGCTTCGGGTTCGTCCCTAAACAAAAACAAATCTGTTCCACGGGAACTACATTTTTCCGGGATAAAAAGTAACCTTTGTGTTATTCCAGACTATAATCTAATTTCATACAGATCCGTTCAGCCGTTCTGGTGTGTCAGAGTAACAAACATCCATACATCCAACCCATGATGATCAAATGATTTCTGAATGAAATGGACGTTATCGATCCGATAGCGTGTTAGTAATCAATAAATGTCTTTATAAAGCTGATGTAATGTAGACACAAGGCCATGAATTAATGATCCAATCATGATGTAATCGATGTTACTCACTATACCAGTTTTAGTTGTAGTATTTACATTAATATTACAATATTTCATTTGTAAATAAAACAATATAGTGTTACGGTTTTGTGCTTAAATAGATTTATTTTCTTTCAGAATATTGGAATGCGGCTTGGAGGAGAAACGATCGTCTCATTCTATGGAAATGTCGAAAAGTACGTCGTCGATAAGTAACAGGATATCTGTGTTAGAAAACCTTGAATCTAGTTTAGAGGTAAGAATAAGTTTTTTTTATAAATAATTAATAATTAAAATATAAAGAAGTATTATTGTATTCCTTATAGAGGTCTTTATTTTAATATATAACATTTAGTTTACTTCACTTCCCTTAGAACTCAATTAGGGTTTAATCTTTCAATTGCGTTCAGTACTGCACTAAAATAATGTTGCCATTATTTGACGTGTAAAATATTTATTGATTTACTAGCATTGCCCGCAGCTCCGCCCGCGTTCAGATGACGAAAAACCAAATCTTTAGGTTTTACATATTAGTATACTCTTACATTGCAATTTTTGTATTTTTTCTCAAAAATGAGATATTTTCCCGCGGTAAAAAGTATCCTATATGTTGACCCGGACCACCAGCCATCACCATACCAAATTTCATCAAAATCCCTCCAGTGGTTTTTCTGTGATGCGGTAACAGACAGACAGACAGACAGACAAAAATTCTAAAAACTATAGATTCGGACTCTGTATCGATAATAATGTCTATTTCAATTAGATTTTCCAAAAAATATTTAATGTACAGATTCGACTTAGTTACAATTTTATTATATGTATAGATGATACTAAAAGATACTTTTGATCAATTGTATGGGCTAGTCAAATAGAATGAAATAAATCGAATCTGCCTTCTTGCTTTATTACACATACTTTTGACAAAGTTTTAAATTTAAATCGAGATGACATAAAGAAATTTAGGTTAAATTGACTTCTGAGATATACACACATAGTTATAAAAATAGACATATCACTTGGTTTATTTTATTAACTATATTTATCTATAAAAAAGACAAACTGTCAAACACTTTTATACTAGCGACTTGTATGTCAGTCATCTGATTTGTAAGAATTTTTTATGTAATACTATAGCTATATCGATTCCAGACGAAAACCCGGCATTCAATAGAGAGTAAGAAGGACACGCCGCCCGAGCTGCCCGCCAGCAGGCCGCCCCCGCTGCAGTCGCCCACCGCCGCCGGTACCGTGTTTGCTATTTACCAATACTCTATTTGCTTAGCCTTTTGCCATAATATAATTTACCTGTTATATTGTGACATTTTATTTGACTTTTATAAATGAAAAACTTTAGGACTGATCTGAATAAAATATATTTTGTTTTGACAACTGATTTAGATCGTCGATACATCTAACATAGAAGACAATGCCGTAGTATAAAACACCTACAATGTAGTAGGCGAACGCCTTTGCTTTTAATCGAAATACTGTCGAATGCAAGGGTTGTCGAAAAATGCAAATTTCTGAATAGTTTCGAAGTTTTCTAGGTAACATTTACCAACTGTGGTAGTGTGATCAACTGGTACGCTTTGAAGCCATTTACAAAAGAATTGAATTGAATTCATTTATGAAAGTTAAAGCGTTGTAGTGCCATCTCGTGGCGAATTACAGATACAACCGTCAAACCTAAAGTTTCCCGATTGTCATAAAGTATAATAGTCGGATGCGCCGCACCGCAACGCGCACTTCGCGCGCTATTGCCGCATCTAGCTGCCTGTTTTATACGACTGTATGCATTAGTAGACTGTGACAATTCTATGTTAACACTTTCTTATATTTACGCGCATATTTGACATTTTAAATAAAACTATCTTTTCGGATTATTTCGCGGATTTATTTTGATTTTTGGTTCCCGACGTTTCCAATGCTGTGCTATTCTGTTGTAATTCCAGACACCTTATTGCATGCAAAGAAAATGGACCGCTGTAATATAATCTATTTTGTGGAACCTAATTAATTGTTAGATAATTTAAATGAACAACGGAAGAGAACATGAATTAAATATAATTATTTTATTTCAAAAAAATAAACCTTCTTAGAACTAAATGGCGAGCGAGAAACTATAAAGGTGTGTGAGTAAGGTAACTGAGGTACATGATTGAGTGTATTTTTAATATACTAATATATTTTAAATGGAGTTATGAAAAAAAATCACATCCATCCACTTTACTGTATGATAGGACAAACCAACAAACACATTATTTCTTAACAACATTGTACTTTAACTCAAATGTATTGTGGAAGAGTGAGTTCAGAGATTATTTTTAACTTACCAGTAGATTCTTAACGTTGTAAACATAAGCAATTTTGTTACAAAATAAATAATTTTCATTAATTTTCAACATTTATGTTCATCCAGGTCGAACATTAACATCGATGTTGGATGATATAAAGAAGCCGTCTCCGCCGGCCGCCAGCGCCCGAAGCAACGAAACCACCGACAAATCACCAAACAAACCCGACAGAAAAGAAGATATCAACTCGATTAGCATGTTCAGTATCGAGAAATCGAGTTGTATAATCGAGAAGAGTGAGAAATATGAAGATAAAATGGGCTCAGGCACTTTGGAAAGGCGGATCCAATCGATTAAGTCGGATAAAGTGGAAGGCTCTGATGTGTTCATAGCACAGCTCAATGACAGAGTAAGTTTGTGATTTGTTCGTTTTATTGGACACCACTTGATGACACGTTTGGCTCAGTTTGTAGTGACCCTACTTGCTGTGCCAGCGGTTGCGGATTCGAGTCCCGATGAGGGCATTCATTTGTGTGATGAGGACGAATGTTTGTACTGTAGTAATTAATGGGTGTTTATATTTATAATTTGTGTGTATTTAAAGTTATATATGTTCAGTGTATCAACTATCTGGTATAAGTCAAGCCTCGTAGCTTAGCATGGAACTATATGGTGCTATGTATTAATGTCTCAATATATTTATTAGAGACAATGTATAGAGGGTTATGGGTTCTATTCCGTTAGATTATGTTAAGCCAAATAGTCTCGTGTTAGTTATTACATCCGAAAATGTATTTATGAAGGAGAATATATAAAAGGATTTTATACTAAACTTATATTAAAATTTATATAAAATATTATATATTAGGTAAAAAAAAAAATTAATTAATTCAATTCTTTGTTTTTATTCTTTGAGACATACCAAATGAACGTAACTTATTTAAAAAAAAAACATTAATTTTATAATCAACTTACAGATATTAAACTTAGAGAAAATAATAGAAGTACAAAATGCAAAATTCAACGCGGCCATCGAGGATCTAACGAATAAACTTAAACAAGAGACGGAAAAGCGCATCGCCCTACAGTCGCAGGTAGAGAAGCTCGCGCACTGCGTCACTCAAGTGTAATACAGGCCATAACATTACTTTAAGGTACTAACATTTTAAATAAAATAAAATTAACTATCTTTGCGGATTTTCTCCCGGATTTATTTTGATTTTTGGTGAGATTCTCTCCCGTGACCATGATTGCTGTAAAGCATTCGAAACGTCGGGAACCGTAAATCAAAATATATCGCCAAAGAATCTGAAAAGATTGTTTTATTTAAAATGTCAAGTATCCGCGTAAATTTAAGAAAGTATTAGGTACTAACTTGTTAATATTTTATATAATCTGTACGAGAATATGAATTTTGAATGGTTAGAATGAACCATCGGTTATGTCAAATTTTACGTTTGAAGCATTATTTTTTAATGTTTTTTTTTTTATGAATGTCTTCTCTCTATATTTCGTATATGAGTTTTTATGATGAGGAAGCGAATATTGTTTTTTTTTTTAATATGTAAAAGTACTGTCTAATTTTTTTTTGTTCGATTCGTCGTTATTTGAGTAGCTCCTATGTTGAATAATATATTGGAAGTTTAATTTTGCATTTAGTCTCTAGTCTCCACGTCGTGTGTAAAATCAAAAAAAGTCAGCAAAAGGCCTAAAACTTATCATTTTTATTATAATACTAACGTTCTTTAAAATGCCTGTAAAACGTTCAAATGCGACACGAATCGTTTCAACGCTTGTGATACAATTAATTCCTAACGAATCAGTACTTAAATTCCATAGATGTATAAAGTTTGTAGGAAGGCATTAAACAAATAAGATTTGTAGAATTCGATTTTGAAAATTATTTTAAATTAGACATTTTGTAATGTTATTGTTTTATTTTCTAACTGCTATATTAGTCTCAATTTCAGTCTTTATAAGTTAATAGGGAATATGCGTTCTTTTTTATTTTTGTTTATACAATACATAGTTTATCGTTATATAATTGTAAAAAAACTATCCAGCTCCAAAAAACTAAAGTTTAGTATAAAAAATTGTTTTTTAAAATATCATACAGATACGGATAATTTAAGCGCCCGCCATTTCAGCGCGCTCGGCGTGACGTCATAGTGTATGACAATATTGCAATCGACGAGCAAACAGGTCTAGAAGTATTGAACAACAGCGCTCTGTTATTATAGACTTTAACGTCACATTCGTTCTGACCAATGTCGTTGCGTTTCAACTACTTTGAAGTTACCACCTATTTTTGCACTTTCCAATAAATATTTTTTTTAAATCAATAAGAAATTACATTAAAATATATTGATTAGGCTTAATTCAGAAGCAATAAATATTACAAAAAAAACGTATGTGTGTGTACGCACGTAAGAGGTTATACTTCTTTGGCGTAACAGAACAAAAACAGCTAAAGATTGCATCACGTATGTCACAACTCTCTGTTTGTAAAAGGAATGCAGCTAACTTCATCATGTCGTTTTTTGGCTGTCGGTGTGTGCGCGCAACGTAAATATTTTACTCATATTTTTTTCCAAACATGCCAAAAGAAGTATAACTTCATATTTCATCTATATATATATATATATATATATTTCACCTTTATTTAAATCACACGCATATTCCCTATGGTGTTAAAATATCTATGGTACTAAAGTGGGTACACTAGAATACAATAAGAAATAGAATGGATATATATGATTGAGAATGTTTTTTTTTATTGTTTTGATTTGTACTGCAAAATATATGTGAGAAATAATGAATGATGTGATATCAACATTCCATGAATAAATATGTATTTCGTACTCTAAGTACAAGTTGGTATCACATACATAGTTTGATTGTATATATGATATAAAAGAGGTGCCATCTCTGTTTGAACTTATGCAATTGTACACTGAGCATTAAAATAATTAATTTATCTAGACATAAATATAGTAATAGTGACATAGTGATAAATAGTGATTTGAACATTCCATATTTGCGAAATGTTGAAAGTGTAATGTAATATATATTCCACGGCTTCCTATCGTCTCTACGATGCATGCGATTTAACTAGACACTTTGCCTTGATGACGTAGCTATGTACAGCTGTGCACAAAAGTATATATATATATATATATATATATATATATATATATATATATATATATATATTATTTGTGGTTTTTAAGGTATGAACTAAAACAGATTTAGAGTAACGGTGTCATGTCTCAACACCTATTTTTTATCAGCTTCAAAAAAAGAGGCAGTACGTAATACTTGTGTATGTTTTTTGAGTAATATTACACGATACGCGGTATCGTCTATTTTGATAATAAGGTCTCTAGTGAGATCTCATATGAAGTTAATTAATTGTCAATGTAGTATTCTAGTTAAAAGTAATCACGTAGGAAGAGAAATAATACTTACTATTTTTCTATAATCATAATTGCATTGTAAATGGCGTTTCATATAATTTATAGGTACTTTTTTAAGTACCTATAAATGAATAATATTAAAAAAAAAAGTTAGGACTTAACAAATGAATATTATGAGCAAAATCTATTAATCGGTATGGAGCTTTTTGTACTCCAGTGAGGTGTCTAGTTGATTTGCATGAACTATATACTGTACGCACAATTGTATATGGGTTTCATCGAACCAAAATGTACCAACCCACATAAAGTCGATAATAATTAATTAAATTGAATTAGAATGTTTTAGAATTAACTATTGCATTGTGACATACAATACGATTTTGAAAATAAATATTTTTGATTTATTTAAATGTGGGTTCGTACCATATTATCTACATGTTTTAAATAAAATTATTAGATTGAAAGATGAATAGTAACTTAGATAAATAAATTGATAATAATTAGACAGAAATAGCGAAATGGTTAATGAATTAATTGGCTTAGATTCGTGATAGAGAAATTAATTTTAAAAATTAAAAGATAATTGTGGAATCTTTGATAATAGTTTCGACAGATAATTTGAAAATGCTAAGACGTTTTATTTGCATTGCTTGTAATGACTTCATTGAAATGCTTTATATTCTTATAAAATGACTTATACACGCAGTAAATTTTTAGGATTCTGCTAATTACTTTTTAACGAATTTTGTACGTATATTTGAAATATTCGAAACGAAGTTCCTTATCGCACGCTACTCGGCACATTTAACGAATGAAACCAGAGCTATCTAGCTCTGGTTTCATTCGTTAAATGTGTGTGAAAAAGTCTAATATTTCGACCGTCACGACACTATTATTTACTAAGAGCCCCATGTGACGTCATCTTAAGTACCAGGCGATCATAAGTGTTGAGGAGTGTATGTTGTAAGAAATTCGTGTGCATTCTGTGCAGGTCTTTCTTCGATGAGCTTCAACATGCACAATGTACGTTGCTTGGTGTTTATACCATACAAATTTCAAGACCTCATTTGTGTGCCAAGTGTAGATAGCGAAAGGTACTTCGTTCCTACCGGGTCTACCACGACACCGATATGATTTTTTATATTATTAATTGATTTAGTATTACAATAATCCATCTTATTGGGATTGGTGTAGTATATATTGAAGTTGAAAATATAATGTACAATTTTAAAATTTCCGTATTAAATTCGTTAAATTTTTAGTTTTTTTATTTACGTAATTATGTTTCATTATTTGTTGACTATTACTGTTGTGTAGTGGATAGGGAAGCTGGTAGGTAGCTAAAATTATACGTATGTAGATGATGTCACAAGAGTAAATTATAATATAAACTTAAATATTCATTATGAATTTTTAAATATATCAACACTATTAGTAATTCACTTCAAAAGAAGTAGAAATATCCATTCAAATAGATTCTTTACTTATAATGAAACAGTACACATTTATAAAACATACATATTATTTCACATTTTTCCTATAAAACAGAGAGAATTTTAGTTATACAATTTATTTTGTATATTATGGAGAGTAAATATTTACATTATAAATAGTCTTTATTTTGTTATTTTCACTATTGTTCTAACAGTACCTACCTGCATACAGTACAGCGAAATGTTGCTAGTTTTATGCATTTCTATAAATATATTGATTTTAACATCGATCAAAAAAGTACTAGATACACAATCGGCGACAAAAAATGTCCTCACCGAATGAGCGCTCATTTAAACATTTGAGCGCACTTTAATTTTTTTTTTTTGTGAAAATAACTTTAAGCATTGCATTTAAGGTTCAATTTACATTGTTGTATATTTATTTCAACTAGAATAATTACCTAAACATAATGGCTGACAGTTTTAGGAGAACTTTTGCATTTGATTGTGTATCCAGTACTTTTTGATCGATGGATTTTAATCATCTTTTCTCAATACGTACATGTATATGAGCCATAGTGACATTAGAGCCGTGCCTATAATAATTAATTATTATTATTGTAATATTTTTATACTATTGTAGTACACTGAATGTACACACAATATAACTTACAGTAATTTTTAATGCATATCTCAATTCGTTTCCATATACATTATTGAGGATTTTGAGGATGTTGCGAACAAAAGGGCGTAAGTCCAAAGTATGAAATACAGGAGATGAGAAAATATGATATATATATAATATAAGGACTTGTTGTTTTGTAGCTTTTGAATAACATATTCACTTTTTTTTGTTCGCAACCTCCTTGTTTATATTTACTGCAATTTTAATCATAAATTATAGTGCGGTTTTGAATGTGGTTGTGTTTTAACCATCCATTTACACGTTTTCTCTTTTAATATGTTATTATTGTTTAATATAATAAAATGTTATTCGAAACATTTATTAATTGTAATTCGCGCCATTGATAATTGTATGATGTTATGTGGTTTTGTATCAGCATCAAGTATTTTTTTCTTAATTTCAAAACATATTGTATAGTGATTGATAACAGCTTGTATGATTAGTCAGAGGTGTGTTGTGATAATGCCTACTGCTAAATAAAATTGTTTGTAAATAGTTTCAATGGCTTTAATAGTGCACAAATATGAACGTTCATAGAATTTTTATTATGCAAAATTTTAACGCTTTATTTATATAGTAAGTAAATGTTCACATATATAATGTAGGTTATATTAGATATTAAATATTGTCTGTATGACGGTAATCGCAAGCAGAACGTGCATTAATCATTCATTTAGTTATTGATATATTATTATGTATGAAAGCTATGTACTTGTTTAGGAATATTTGCTCAGATATCAGAATCGACTTTCATATTGTATACTCACAATCTTTGTACGCTCCATACCTATTTCCTATTTCTCTTAAAGGGGTTCAAAAATTTTTGTATGGAAACTAGCATTGGCATGTTTTTTTTTCAAAATGGCGGTCGGTGTACGATGAAATTGCTATAAATGGATTGAGGACACTTAAACAAATAAGTAATATCAACAATATGGTGGTCTAAGTTGTCACGTATATGAGTTATTTTGAGGAAACATAAACTTAAATGAGATCTATGAAAACATTTTTTTTATATAAATGAGTGGAACACTCAGAATATACATATATGAAAAAGTAATGAGGTCATTTTTAAAGATTGTCATTGTTTAAATACGGCGACCTTCATATATCTATTTAGTTTTCTTGTTATTGGCATCAAAGCGTGCCAGTTGAGCACAGATTACTTTGCCAATATCACGTACTTTAGATATCTCAGAAACATGACACTTTAGGTAGTTATTGCTGCTCACTTTATCCTGGTCGTAAATTGTAGAAAAAAAATAAAAATGGCGGAATATTAGTAATGCCATAAATGTTCTATTAAAAATATTTTATATTCGTAATAGGTTAAATTAGTTGTGTTGAAACGATCGTTTCTTTAACATCAGAAACAGATAATGTTTCGAGACAACGGCTTTCACGAACAAGTACATGAGCTAGTAATTCATAAGCCACATTAACAGAAAGTTAAGTTTCAAAGGTAAGAGGATGTACTAGATATGTACCTGAAAATTTTATACTGTGAAGGTTTTTATACAAATCGACGCCATTCTGATATCATGGTTATATCTCATTTGATTTTAGTGGTAACATCGTGCCAAGATTTTCTTTAGTTCAAAAATCCAAACGCATTTGTTATTTTAATTGTAAGTACCAAAATACGATAAATAATTATTGAATGATAATCACAACACACTAAGTATATATAATTAATTTTTATTGTTATCAATATTGTAGGTAAGAGAAATATATTATAATGTCTTTATTTCAAAGACCCGATCGCGTCAGTACTGAGCTCCATGTACATACATATAAATATCAATAGGGGTTTTTAATGTACATAAATATTGGTACTTAATTTATTTTTCCATATATTGCTCTATGTCATGCATTCCTAAAGTTTTTACGGATACTGATATAAATATATAATAAATAAATATTATTTGTTTTATTTCTACTTATATATAAAAAATAAATACAACAGTGTTTGGTTAATAATTACTGTGTTGAATAAATATTGGTATTTAAATACTGATAATAATCGTAAATAATAAGTAATTTTTAGTTTCAATTCAACTTCAAAGTTCACATAAATAGTAACTTAAAAGGCAGACGGTAAAATTTAAGTTTAGTTAAATATATTTGAGACATTTAAATCAAATTAATACATATATTATATATATATATATATTATATATATATATATATATATAATATATATATATATATATATATAAAGTTAACAATAAGCCCGTAATATCAATGATAGCTTTAACTACTGACGAGCACATGAAAATATCAGAGGTGCGAGACCCGTGATTTGATCCCGATTCACTCTATTTCCCAACTTAAACATCGTGAATTAGTTAATCTGTAACTTATCTATAACAGTTATTACGATACCCTTAACATTAAACTTTTACTTATAATTGGAAGAATATACTCGTAGCATCATTTAACGTTTGGGAAGGACAATAAAAATTCAACATAAAAGAAACAACAAAGTCCCAATATATTGTTTTGATTATTTTACACAGTACTATCTATAATATACATCTTATACAAATACGGTTATACATTTGTATGTTATATCGTATAAAAATATAAAATTATAATAACCAGTTTAAAAAATTACATCATTTTGAAAAATCGTAGCAAATTATTCACTCAATATATTCATTTTTGACATACTTCTAAAAAAGCGGAAGTACTCGGTTGTATAAATTTTATTACATATATATTACTACAGAGTTTTAAACCAATGTTTACGATTCTTTTTTTAATAAATACTTGTAAAAAAAGGGTTGTCTCACGTAAATAAAAATAAGACAAAATCTAAGGGTAAAATGATTATTTTTAAATTGATTTTCAAAATGGTGTTTCTTTTTGGTAAATGGTTAACAAATTACAAAAGACTTAGTTTGTATGTTTGAATGTGCTAATATTAAGACTTACCACTCGTTTTTAGCTGTTCATTTATTAGCACAAACTTTTAACACATTTGAGACGAATTTAAACCGGTTTTATGTTGTACGTAATAGTAAGTAATGTAATAGTAAAATTAATTCTATAAAAAAATATTTGAGCAGTTTATTTTTCAACCAGTAGACATTTTTTTATGAAATATACTAAAACTAAATACTAACACGTTGACTGGTGTTAATGTAATCCACCTTAGACAAGCCAGTATTCGGCATGCGCTTTCAGAGTGCCGGATTAATTAAAAGGCGGAAAAGACACTTGTTCACTATAACGCTTATACACTAGCCCATCCAAGGGTCCTGCTAAAATTAATACTTAGTTGCAAAAAAAAAAATCATAAATTAGAAAAATACTAAGCATAATGCTATAAATAAAATTAAAATTCGAATATCTTAAAAAAGGTCACAACACTAAAAATGAGAAAGGTCAACATTTGATTTGACGAAGTTCGAGAAATCTAAATATGTTAGATTTGAGTCTTGAAATTTTGACCTCGATTACAACAACATAGGCGAGTGTGAGATATATCATATTAGTAAAATTAAAATTTAAAACACATTCCGTGCATATATGCGACAGAGACGCTGCATTATAAACGTGTTGTGAACTCGCGTTTGATGCGCAGTGAACGTCTTAGTATCAACACGATCGCAAGCAATCCGATTTGTACTTTTTTATTTATAGACGCAGAATGCTTCTTTAGGGCGTTAAAAATGTGGTGTTCATAGTCTTCATAGACTCTTATCTCATACTGACGTTGCGCTGCGAAAATAAAAGTTCGTTCGACTGCATCCTGGTGTACCTACATTTAATTTATATAATCTAGGACCATTAAAAAGAATATGTCTTGATTGCTGCAGTCAACTTGTTAATATTCCAAATTTATTCTATAGGAATGTATTATCTAGTATACATATTTTATTATAGACCGATCAAAAAAGTACTAGATACACAATCCCATGCAAAAGTTCTCTTAAATTGGTGACAGCAGCAATTGTGTTCAGTTAATTATTCTACTTGAAATAAACATACAACAATGTAAATTGAATCTTAAGTGCAACGCTTAAAGTTGTTGTCACAAAAAAATGTTTAAATTAAAAGCCCCATCAAATGTTCAAATGAGCGCTCATTCGGTGAGGACATTTTTTGTCGCTGATTGTGCATCTAGTATTTTTTTTAGATTACGAAACAACAATAAACAGATTAAAAAACATTAGTTTATTTAAAAAATATCATTAACTATATCAGTTTTCTTTACTTACCATAATATGGCACGATAACAAATGTAATTTAGTATTCAAAGGGTTTACGAATCATAAGTCACTATTGAGTATAAACCGATTACCTTCAGAATGCTTTCCCGTGTATTTATATACACATTTTCCATATGCGCCTGAAATATCAAATTCATTAGAGGATTTTAACTCTGTATACTTATTTTATAATAATAAAAGTGTTTATAATTTTTATTATAACTATTACTAGTTCTTAAATTATTATGAACATCAATAATTGACTTACAAATATAAAAAAAAATCCGACTGCGTAATAAGCGAATTAAGTCTTTTTAGTTCGCTTTCTACGCAGTCGGGAAGGACACAGTATTATGCAATGGGAGACACAAACATGGAGCTATTATAAAACACGTACATACATATTTTATAATAGCTGATTTTGATTCGTCCACAAAAAAAGTTTTCAAGACACACAAATTTGCACTTTAGATCCACCATTTTCATTTTTAATAATATCTATATACCCTATGGCACTTGCTTTATCAAGACGAATCTAACGACATATGAATCATCAAAATTGGTTAAGCCATTAAGTAATTACGAGGGAACATACATACATACATACGTATAGGCCAAACACATAACCCTCCTTTGACTTTCGCCGCAGTCGGGTAAAAAAAAAGATCAGGTACAGTGCATTTTAACAATTACTTCTACAGATCTAGAGTTTATTCAGTATCCACTATATACATATAAAGAATCAAACTACTAGATCAAATCTGAATTCCAAAATTCTGAAACATGTCTAATATCTTTTAATGTACAATTTACTAGTTAGGTTAGTATACATACCTTTGTGCTTGCCCAGTGAGTTTAGATCCACAGGCAAAGGCCGGGCAGTAGCGACGGGCGGTGCTTCGGGCGCACTAACGCTGGTCGGTCTCCGCACGCGCATAAACTCGCCTCGTATGGACGCTTCCCTGTGCTCCGCTACAGAAACACGCCGGGAATCCAGGAAACGTAAGTTTTGGAGTTTATACAGTACAAAATATCTGAAAACAATTAATTTAAAAACATTGTCGAGAAATTGGTAGAAGAACATAGATAGACACATTTATGAAAATTTAAAGTGTTCTACCTATAATTTGTATTTAAATGAATTATTATTCAAAAGCCATAAATAAAGAGTTTGAATGACAACATAAGCAAAGTCTTTTTTAGGTTAAGAATGAGCCAAATATATTGGAATCACTTTACGTTTCCCACAGTATCTTTAACGATTAGTGAATTTTTTATGTTCAAAAAGGTAAGTTACTAGCGCACTTTGCAAATCAATGATTATTTGATGTCCTCGTAAGATTAATACCTTATGACGTTACAAAAAACATTGATCTTGAGAGCTCTTTGATAGACGGGTAATAAAACATATATTTCATTTACTTTGCAAAATAGTTTTTTTTTAATAGTATTCAGTGACAAACGAGCAGACAGCCCACCTGATGGAAAGCGGCACCTGTCGCCCATAACACCTACGGTTCATGCACTTAGGCACTTACTATGTTACAAAAATACAGAACCGCAGGTGCGTTGTAACTGTGAGGACTAAGATGATATGCCTCTTGCCTGTAATTGAGCTGGCTACCTTATACTTCAAACCGAACACAACAATTCAATCATTGTTGCTTGGCGGCAGAAATAGATAAGCGGGTGGTACCCATCCAGTCGGACTCCTCAGGCTTGACTAGTGGCACTCTACACTAGCGCCTCGCAGCAAATTCAAGCGCAGTAGCCCTCATAAGTTCAGAAAAAAACAAGTTACTGCTATCTTAACCATAAGCTAGCAGTAAAATTACTGGATCGATAAGAATTGAGTCGAATTAGAGATGTACGTCAGAATTTGTTGCTAATTTGTTGCTTTCGTTTTCTGCTAACCTTTCACTGCCAGCTCGATAAAGCTTTTTATCTAAGCGTATCGATATCAAATATAAATAACATTCTAGTTTTTATTTTATTTAAGGATAAAAAAATATATTAATTCACTTCTTATTTAATCTTAACTTACCTATATCTTTGGTAGTCCGTGTCGTCTTTATCTTGGTCTGAGAGTTGGTTTGGACATGCTTTATTACTGAGCAGACTTAGGTACGTAAGTGATGGAAAATTTTCGCTTATTTTGTCTATTAGTGAATCTAAATCAGTTATCTAGAATAGGATACAGTAATTATGTAACGAAACTTAAATAATATAGAAAGTAAAGTTAGTTTTACAAATACACAAAACACACCTGATTATTATTTATCGATAAAGTTTTTAATTTAGGCAAATGTGGAAATTTAACGGAATCTCCCAATTTATTGTTGTCGAGAATTAATTCTTGCAGCGTCGTGAAATTTTCCAAGCCCTTCAGAGTCTCTATGTTGTTATAACTGAAACAACACAAATTATGTTTACACCAATATCTAATAGCTTTACAGAACGTACATATACATAAATGTAAAAAATAACTCCCAAGTTTTCCTACACAAACCAGGAAATTACTTTCTTACACTTTGAAAATAACTTTAAATTTATTAAATTTAATTTACTAATTTTTTTAAAGTGTCATTAAAATCTTCTATTCGATTACACTTGCTGAAATTGTTCGTCCTTTGTTCAGTTAACAACAAAAGTCGAAATATGGATTCTTAAGAATAATTAATGAGCTTGCTTTCACTACCAACAACAACTCAAATGTACACTAATTAAAGAAGAATCACGTTAATATTATTTATAAATGTATTTAAATTTTATTAGAATTAGTATTAGAATTAGTAAGATAAAGGTACAAGTGTTAAGAATTGAATGTTTAAGAAGCACGCTAATGTTTACTTGTTATTTTTAAACAGATATTTTTTTTATATAAAAGTATAGTATCGCAAATAAAACTTAAGCGTTGTACTAAACATGACAGTTAGTTTTATGATCTCCGTCCGTAAAGACTTATAATTCTTACGTATCCTTCTTAAATGTCATTTATAAATCCAACGAATAGTGGTTCCAGTCGGGTCGGAACGTATAGTTAGAATTTTGTCACTTTATTTTCATATACAACACGATTCTGTTTCAATTCTTTTATTTTTTTACATTATGTGGTATATACGAAATATTTTTTTGCCTCATTGGTCTAGTGGACAGCATGTACGGCAACAGATCAAGAGGTTTTAGGTTCGAGTTCTAAATAGGGCTAAGGCGTACCCATTGGGTCTTTCTGTTAAGAAAACCTTAGAGTTGCCCGGAATTAGATAGTACACTCCTGTGCCTCGGAGAGCATATAAAGCCGTCGGCCGTGATCTCTCAACGGTCATACTAAGGTGCTCATCATTCGACACAGTATTGTCCATCGGACTTCGAGTGTGAAAGAAGAAGAGATAGCATTTGTGTTTGCCCACATAGTACAAGATGCAAGATATTTAATATATCTCCTGTCATGGTTAGTCTCGGTGATATTGACCGCAGCGGCCGTAATCAATCAGGGATTATTTATTAGAACGCTATTTACACTAGTCATATCTTCTAAGTTGCCGAGAAATTTGTGAACAAACATAAAAAAAATATACGCGTCGAACATAATACGTTTTCCTTTTTTGTGATTTCAGTTAAATGTTCTGAACTAAAATGTGTTGTAATATTTACTACAAATCAAATAACTGTTTCTACACCAGTTTTCATAGTAATCATTGACGTGTTACTTATCATGTACTTTTACTTTAGATAACAATGTAATACTTAAGTAGGTACTATACAATCATACAAAATGTCATTTGTTGAAACAAAAGTTACAAGTTTATATAATTCTATAGAAATAATTACCTTATAATTAAAGGTTTTAAGTAAAATGGACCAGTCATAAAAATAAATAAAATGGCAATATTCAACAAATAAAGTCGCACTTGCATATCGAACACAAATCACAATGTTTACTTTAACGTGTTCTTATTATCTTTAAATTGACCTACTTAGCTGAGTATTTAATCAAATCTTGGAAGATTTGCAACTAATTTTAACAGTCGCATCGATTTGAAACTTTATATAAGTAAATAAAATTCGGATGACAATCAGAAAATGGGGGGCGGATCTATATTAAGGCTTAGAATCCTTATTGAAAATAATGGATAATATTGTGAATTTATAAAATAAAAATTTATATATCGATACTAATATTATAAAGAGGTAAAGTTTGTGAATTGTGAGTTTGTGACGTTGTAGGGGTAATCTCTGGATCTACTGAATCGATTTAGATGAAATTTAGTAAGAAGTTTGAGACCCTACGAAGGACATAGGATACTTTTTATCCCGGAAATCATCCCTTAAGGGAGTGAAAATAGGGATGAGTTTGTATGGGAAATCAAGCGAGGGACGAACCCGAGCGAAGCGAGGGTGAGTCGCTAGTTATAAAATAAAGAATAAGATCTTATGGCCTAATAACCCTGAGATTAATTAAGCAGAACCAAAACACTAGCATTATCTTAATTTCGTCTAGTAGCAGCTATCATTGTAGATTTTTTAAGACAAAATGACAATTTATTCTAATTAATTAAACTAATTGGTAGATCCCCACGAAGTGCTAGCCCAGGGCCCCTCAAATTCACGGTCCACCCGGCACCCCTAATAACAATACAATAATTGATTTCAAACATGATATCATAAACCAATAGTAAGTAAAACAGACAAACAAACAGTTGGTCAGTATTTTTAGATTTTTGAAAGTATGTTTATTTATAAATAAAATTCTAGCAATAGTAGATAATATTTGTTAATCATGGGAAGATTTCTTTTTTAGTACTTTAAGTAGGTATAGGTTTGTTTTGTTTTTGATATAAGATTAGTATATATAAAATTTTGCTTACCTTAAATCTAGATAATTTACTTTAGCTCCGTACATATTCCACAACGCTGGCGGTATTCTTTGGCAATCTTGACCGCAATAACTTAGCTGAAATTACGTTTATAATATAATCATAATATTGTAATGTTATAACGATTCATAGACTTTCTTTCCTCAAATATAAATAGCTTTATATTTCTACTAGCACTGCCCGCGGCTCCGCCCGCGTTCAGATGACCAAAAACCAAATTCTTATATTATACATATTAGTATACTCTTATATTGCAGTTTTTGTACTTTTTCTCAGAAATGAGATATTTTTCCGCGGTAAAAACTATCCTATATGTTGATAACCAGCTATCACCATGCCAAATTTCATCAAAATCCATCCAGTGGTTTTTCTGTGATGCGGTAACAGACAGACACACAGACAGACAGACAGACAGACAAAAATTCTAAAAACTATAGTTTCGGCCTCTGTATCGATAATAATGTCTATTTCAATAAGATTTTCGAAAAAATATTTAATGTACATTAAATATTTTTATTAGATTTGGCTTAGTTACAATTTTATTTTATGTATAGATTTATGTATGTTATACCTTTTCTGTGCATGAATTCTATTTACTCACAGAAAAATAAAAGTACTTTAATAACACTTGTTGCAACTAAATTATCATCACAAGTATGTACATATAAATCAGTTTATAAATCCTTTTTTATCTTTGTATATTATCCCTACAGGTACACTTAACCGTCCACCCTTTTAAAGGGACCCATTTGTCACTTTTTGCGAGATAAATTGATTACGATTGTAAGGTACCAAGAAAACTATGCTAAGAAGAACTCTCTTACAATTTAAAAATGATAAGAATTAGCTTAAAATGTTCATGTATTACGTAGTCACTCTTTGTGCTATTATGCATTATTGCTATTGATAAATGCTATTGATTTGTTCTCGAAGTAAAAAAAATAAAGGTTTTTGCAAAACAAACCTTGCTATGAACTCTCACAAATTGACACTGTTTGCTTTGATTGACGAAGGGCTTAGTCTACGTCGTTTGACACGAAACTAAAGAGTACCTCGTACGATTGTGAAAGATGCTAGTTAGGTACTTCCGGGAGACAGTATCATACGTGCGGAGACCCGGACAAGGTGTACTTCTCGCGACGACGGTTTTATTGTCACAAATGTTACATTACGGAAACTCAAGAACGTCAGAGAAGTAAGAAATCTCTGTGATGGAACGTACGGTTAGAAGAATGTGGCATAACAGCTTTTAGGGTGTCATAGCTACTCGCAGACCATCGAAGAGAAAGACTTTGTTTACCTCGTAAATACAGTGCAAAGCTATGAAATTTTTTTTATTGATTTGAATTTCTCAGACAAAACCTTGGCGTTGTGAGTGGTCTTGAATTGACGGTCGTCTCACTCGTGTACGTACAAAAGCAAAAATTAAAATTTCGCTCTATGGATGCATATTATGATGCATGGCGGCTCAGGCATTGATTTTGGGTGGTATCACTTACGAGATTCCTATGGAAATGTTTATTTTTGAAAGAGATGGAGTAAATGGTATATGGCGAATACCATCACCAAGTGGTGATATTTATGCAGTTTATTGGTGATGAATTCTTACTAAGGCAAATCATTATTGGCACAGATATATAGCAAGAATCGTGACCGAGGACGTGAGTGCACAAGGTCGGGATAAAAGATTATCATAACCACCACGGAGTTCCGATTTGAATTCGATAGAATTTAATAAGACATATTTGGAGACAAGTCTAAGCTTCGACCACCATTCAAGAGTTGAAAGACGCCATTATTGCTGAGTGGCAAAACATACCACAGGAAATATTTCAGATTTAAGATTTACAAAAAAAATACGTGAAAAGTACATTTTTTCCAAATATTAGACAAAATTAAAATTGTGCGGTTAATTGTGCCGCTGAGAATATTAAAGGGGTCGCCACTGAAATGTTGACTTTTCATTTGGGAACCAGTAGATTGCGCAAAACGTTAATGAGCGACGAAACGTTATGAAAATTACAGATATTAAGTTAATACCTAGCGAATGAATAAAGGCTCTCAATCGGTAAATTATGAATGACATTATTGTCCCTCCAATATTGTGCTTTACACCTCCAGGTAAATTTCTAAGAAATTGATTAAATTTCTAAGAAATCTATTGTTAACTGTAACGCCGGCGTGTCCGCGTTCGTGGAGGGATTATTAATAATAATTATTTTTTAATAAATATTTTTTTACTAGCGGCTCACCCTCGCTTGGTTCGGGTTCACCTCTAGATAAAACAAAAGCACATCTATCCCCCGGGAACCGTATATTTTTCCGGGATAAAAAGCATTGTTATTCCAGAGCATATTCCAGCGTATGTGTTATTCCAGACTATGATCGATCTCTGTGCCAAATTTCATCCAGATCCGTTCAGCCGTTCTGGCGTGAAAGAGTAACAAACATTCATACGAGTACATACTCACAAACTTTATTGATACAGATAATCATATTTCCAATGGATTGTAAATAGCACATACCATATGCATAGTTAACTGATACATTTAGTAAATAATTCTTTTTTTTTCTAGATATCAAAATCCGACATGTTTGGCTCAGTTTGTAGTTACCCTACTCGCTGTGCCAGCGGTCGGGTTCGAGTCCCGCTAGGGGCATTCATTTGTGTGATGAGCACGAATGTTTGTACTCTAGTCATGGGTGTTTATATTTATAATATGTATGTATTTAAAGTTATATATGTGTAGTGTATCAACTATCTGGTATCCATAACATAAGGCTCGTAGCTTACCATGGAACTAGATGGCGCTATGTCTTAATGTCCCTACATATTTATTTATTTATTTATACATAATAATGAATACGAATATATAACAAGTTTAATGTTGGGTAGACAGACACGAGTGAAGTCATAAAAGTTTAGTTTTTTGAGGTAGTTACGGTAAAAAACAAAAAAAAACTTTATTTTCTCGTTATTACATAGGTCCTAGAGTATTGTAGGGATATTGTATTATAGTTAGGAAACAAAGTAGTTTTAAGTTTTTACGTATAATTTATTTAATAAACTTTTATTGTTTTGTGTTGTTAGGTATATGTTGTATACGTTATTATTATGCATTTGCACTTAAATGAAATATTATTAATAGGATAACAAATAACAAATCATACATTAACGCATATAATTAATTACATGATAGTAGAATAATATCTTTTTAAGGTTAACTGGGAGCATTTATACAAGATTGAAGAGTCGAATTCACGCTACAACATATCGTTAGTCGTCCCTGAGCTCATTTTAATAAGGGTATTTAGCCCTTATATTTATAATTAAATAGGGTAGGTATAGTAGGGTAATAGTGTAATTGTTGAGAACTAGAAAAACTTCACTGAATATGGGTTAATTTGATGAAGTTTCTCGAAAAACTTCGTCGTTTTTTTGAACTTCATAACTTGGGTTTAGATGATATGATGTGGTGATAGTGGACTTATTAAATACATAAAATTTCATTTGCATAGCTCTTATACTTTAGATTTTATTGATATCTAAAAATCTCCGATTTCGTCACTGACTCACTGATGATCATTAAAATTCTAAGGGTACTTTCTGAAGTCCTAGAAAGCTGAAATTTGGTATGTAAGCTAGTATTAGTACATGAACAACAAAAAATTCTAAAACTTGGAACGTTTACCCCCAACCCCTTAAATTAAGCGATGGAAGTTTGTACTACAAGAATTATTATATACAATAACAGAAAAGTAATTAACAGTGAATAAATGCACCTTACATCCATGTGACGGCAGCGAAACGGCCAAGCCACATATTTTGACTAAGGTGTAGGGCTTGTAGAGTTAGAAGTTTGACTCTACATGAGATCTGATAACTTTTTGACAGTGCGAGCTATACTGTCTCGTCTTGGCGCCATTTTACATGAAAATGTTTTTGGTGGGATTATGTTATCGGAGCAGGTTATTTCATCGACATTGTAAGGTCACTTAAGTCAAGGCTGGTTCTATCAATCTCAATTAATTAAATAGTTTGCTCATGATTTCAAGCGTTAATAATGGTATGAAATATATTTTCATGAAACAAAATTGATAATATCTTATTTACAATAATGTAATTTAAGTATAAATGAAATTGGACGCTTTCGCAGTAAATGTATGCCATTTGTTGTGCGCATAAAATTTGACTATCCTTTTGAAGTTTTTATTCCATGTCATTTTGTGTTGGCGTTATCTTTACTGTGGGTCGCGTTACCGACTTTATTGCTCGTACACATACCTACCTACTGTTATAAACGTAATGCTCTGACTATAATAAACAATTTTGTTGGCCAATTATAGAGCTTTTTCTATCTCTTTAAATTTACATATCCCAAAGTCCAAACTTAAAACTCTAAAAGTATGCAAGGCTAAATACATAGGTACATGTAAATTCTACCATGGAGTCTCATCACGAATAAAGAAAAAATAGTTCAAATAAATGTCAAAACTCAAAAGATCAAATTGTCAGAAAGAGAAGAAGAAAGAGAAGTATCGATTTGTTATTAAAGTTGTGTTAAATTAATAAAAGATAAAAAAATAGATCCCAAAAAGATATTGTTTTAAAAAATATTTTAAGTGAAATGAAACGAAATAATGCCCCTGTAAATCAAATTTGCGAAATTTTATTGATTATAATTACGAGTATAATTGAAATATCAATAATCAGATATTGGGTTTGTATATTCATAGATGGCGCTTTAACTTTTTATGAATACTTTTCACGGCTAATAATTGTTAAAATCTCTAGTTTTTTTTATTCGAATGCGGGATGAATTTTACCGTATTAGTATTTACTATATCATATTTTAAGGCCTTCGAATACTTTAATTTGGAAAAAATAAAGTATACATAATTTAACCCATATATGCTTGTGCCTGTCTTTTTCATCTGCCATAATCTATTTTCGTAAGTCTACCAGACAAAAAGAAGCAAATTTTAGATATAGTCCTAGTCTCTGGTTATTTTTTTTTAAATCTAAACATTAATTAATTTTATAATATTATTTAAACATTAATTAATTTTATAATATCATCTAAACATTAATTAATTTTTAAATTAAAAAAATAATATTTTTTGAATTGTTAATCAATCATATTCTAGACTGAAATTTATTAGTCAACACATTTGCAATATATTTATTGACATATTTAATTTGATATAAAATACATATCCATAATGATGACCCCACGATTTTCGTATTTCTAAGAAATAGAAAATGTACAGAAATGTGTGCTATTACACCAGTGTGTGCTATTACACCAGTGTATGCTATTACTTGCCACTTAAAAAAATACAAGAGGAGGAAATTTCAATAAAAAAGTTCCGATTCCCGAAACACTACTTCTATTATTTATAATTTTAATTTAACACTGAAAAAAGGGCTCCAAGCAGCCAATGTGGTTGCCCACGCCGCCTCTAAAATGAGTACACTATAAAAATATTTTTTTACAGTATAAAATATCAATTTAAAAAAAAATGAATAAAATGATCCTGCATTAGACACACTTTAAAGAATTTAGTCCCATTGGGAAAAAGTTTTAAAGTAAACTTTTCAAAAAGTTAAACGATTGTTAATTAACAAAACTTTGTTGTATTAAACCTTTGTTGTAATTAAGACAACAGAAAACTTATAAATAATTGGTATACTTACCAAGATCACGTCATGAAAGTTTTCAAAATTTCAATATTTTGCTTACTATAATTTTGTCAAGTTTACAAGATTTTTGGATTATTTAATTAACTAATACTAATATATGAATAGAATCTACAAAATAATTATTAGAAAAAAGGCATATTTACAGTTATATATTTAATATTTTACAAATAATAAGATAGATTAAAATAACATGTTTGTCTTCGACTATTTGAAAAATCATAAATATTCACTTGTTTGTTATTTAACTATATTTATGTTCATAGAACTTCAGATGACTGTGCCAAATTAGTTCAGTTTTCATTCATAATTGGTCATTTGGCTGTGACATATATTTTATGCAGATATATATTTCAAACTCAACTTTCTTAAAGCTGCCATAATGTAGAAAGTACAGGTAACATTTTGTAACGTTTAGTGTACAGATTTTCATACATATTTAATATTAATATTATAAATATAACTATTTATTTTGTTAGCCTAATTCATATGATATTAATGAATATAATTTTACATTTTTTGATTTGTGTACAAAGTTAGCGGTTTTGTTTCTAAAGTTATTTTTTTAAATATTTATATGAAAATTAATAAAAGAAAGACTTCCTTTTATACAAAGGAAGTCAAACGAGGTTTAATAATATCATCGATATTTAGAAAGGATTTTCTCCTTAAGTTCTGACAATATTATGCCTAAAAGAATGTAATACGTATATAAATGTTAATTGTATATTAAAAGTTGAGTTACTTACGCGATTTTTATCGTAAGATAATGCAAATGCGTTTATGTGAGTTGATTCCATTGCTATTGATTTTTTCTTTGTTATAAATATTTTATGCACTTAACTAAAGTCTTGTTTTTTCAATGATAACAAGAATTATGAGATATTTCTCTCATTAGGTACTTTTTACGAGTATTGATTAGCATTTAGCACCAAAACAAGTAATTATGACAGACGTCAGTTTTAAGTTGATGTTTGACAGTTGACTTCATTTATAAACTTTAATTTAATAGCTATGCCAGACGTTCCGTTTTATCAATGGATTGGTATTTTACTGTTCTAAAAAATTATAATTTATAATATGATTATTTTAAATACGTAAGTGACATCATTTTTATTTCAATAATAAGATCCATAAATGCTACCAGTACTTTGACATTGTTTTGTAGCATTATGTTAAGTACCTATATAAATATTTTTGGGTAACATTGAAGTAATTTAATACTATTGAATCATTGTTTAATTGAAATAAATCTTTCCTTAGGTGTGACTGAAGGATAAGTCAATACATTCGAATAAAATAAGAAAATAAAATTAAGTTAAACGGTTTTATTTAAATAATAATGATGTAGATAATGTACTAAAACTCTAAAAGTTAAAAAAAGTCATCATATCACTCTTCTCATCAATCTAAAGACTAAAGCATTGATCAGACTCATAAATAACTATCATAATAACGATCGAGACATACTTCAACTACAGGCAGAAATAGACAACAATATCATTAAATTCTCTAGCTGCAAAATGTGAAAGCTGCCAGAAACAAACACAGGAGCACATTCTTGCTGCTAATAATTTAGTAGATTTATCTGTACATAGTATAAAATGAAGTCGCTTCCGCTGTCTGTTCGCTTAGATCTTTTAAATTACTCAACGGATTTTACTGCAGTTTTCAGCAATAGATAGAGTGATTCAAGGAGACGGTTTATATGTACTTAAAATACATGCATATTTTGTAGTACAGAAAAGCCGAGAAATTCAAATTATTTCATACTAACGGTTAAAAGAACCCGAGCGAAGCGAGGGTAAGTCGCTAGTGTACCAAATAATAAATTATGATAGTTTTGAATCTTTCACAAATAAACATATTTGTAATTGTAGGTACTCAATTACACCCTCAAGATTCCAAAATGTTTCTGTAGGTGTTGAAAATTTTAATGCCTCTGTGGGTAGGAAAATTGAGTTTAGGGAATGATTGGCCCCTTGTATCGGTCTGTCTTCTTGTAAAAGGTTTTAAAATAGTTGTCTGGCGAACATATATAAAAATCGAGCATCAGAATTTACGTGAAATTAAGTAATTATTTTGGGACCTTTAAAGCGTCTGCAAAGCAGCAATACGGCCGACGGAAAGTGTCTGGGAGTATTGACGACATATTTTTAACGATATTGTCTAAAATATACGTGAACATCAGCTTGGAGAATGTACGTGAGGTAAGTAATCTTTTGAGATACCTTGATTACCTGATACCTGGAAATTGGCCGTCTAACTAAGTTAGCAGGTATGAGGTAGGCATGCGATCTTAGTACATATTAACACTACCCAATCGTCCACATTTCGTTCGTCAGAAAATACGTAACGTCTGGCGGCTCTGGGATCTTGGATTATGTCGTTTATAGGACAACCTTTACGATAGAATTCCACAGTCGATATTGAGTTTGCCATTTAAACAATTTAAGTCTAAAATTACAAATATATTATTGAATAAAGCAAAATTAGGTAAACCTTAACGGAATCTTTTTTAGATGTCAATGTGTGGGGCTAATGTCAGGTTGGGTCTCACGTAGGATAAGTATATAATTATTGTATTGCAAAGAAATATTATTTTATAAGAACAAATGTTGAGTTTCTCGCGGGCTCTTCTGAGCAGAACTGCCTTACGAGCCAGTGGTAGATTCCTCACGGACTTACTGACATTTAATTTAAATTTTAGTAATAGAAAAAGTGACAATTCAAAGCTTGTAAAAGTCTATTTGAACAAAGTATATTTGTTTTTTTTTTTTATTTTAAACTATCTAAGCTCTTTCATCCACCCATCACCATACACTGTGTTCTACTTGTAAAGTCCTTTCATTTGGTATCCATATTGAGGGGGTTATAAAAAATATGTGATCCGCCATTTCGTGGCGGCGGCCATCATAAATAGGTGTACAATGCTTCTAAATATATTTAATTGTAATATTTGTCATCTAAACTAAAGGTGTGTACCAAATGTTAAATCAATCTGTCAACTGGAAAGGGGTAAAATTTTAATTAATAAATTTGACCCAAACAAACAAGATAAATAAACCCGTCTAAAAATGAGTGTAACTCTACCTTAATTCCTTACTTATTACTCTACTAGTGATAACTTATTACTCGGGTCAATATTTAGGATCCCTTTAGTACAGGAAAATCTTTCAACCATTCGGAAAAACATCGTAACTGTCGAGTCGTCCTTATATGTCTAACGACAATAGAGATACATCAAAACTATGTATTAGATATTTGTAGGTCTTAAAAAGGCCTACAGAAAAATCTGCAATAGTCTAAGTCTATCTCCTAAGGTACACTCGCAATAACAATTTTCATTTAAAACATATACCCAGGGTGGCAGAGACGCACCCGAGCAAAGCGAGGATAAGTCGCTAATTACTAATAATTTTATAAAAAATATTATACATATTTTGATTTATTTAAAATTTTATTTTAATTGCGGTATCTGCCACAGTGCCAAAGAAGTTTTACTTCAACCACGCGTAAATGTTATATGCGTTCATATTTTTCTTTTTCTTTTAATTCGCTCATTTTTATTTTTATCAAGGAAACCTTACAAATATTGTTAATAAGTAAATGCTTTTCTTGATTTGTAAGCTTTTCTTTTATCCAGGAACAGGTCAATGTATTTACATGATGTTCAGCAGCAAGAAAGTACTCGGCTGCGACAGTCTTAGGAGAGTCTTGTATGTTTGGCTTATATGTTTTTATGTATGGCAATATAGTCAGGCGCAAAGCCGAAAGACACATACAGAAGAATTATATTATTATACTAGCGACTCACCCTCGCTTCGCTCGGGTTCGTCCCTAACTTGCTTCCCAATACAAATTTTCATCCTCATTTTCACCCCTTTAAGGGACGATTTCCAGGATAAAAAGTATTCTATGTCCTTCCCAGGGTCTCAAACTATTTTCCTACAAAATTTCATCAAAATCGGCTTAGTAGATCCAGAGATTACCCCCTACAACATCACAAACTGACAAACTCACAAACTTTACCTCTTTATAATATTAGTATAGATTAAGATTATTATTTGTACAAAGGTGCTTCAGAAAGCGTCATAGAGTAAAAAATTATATATTGTAAATGAAAACGATATACAGAACTATATTTCTTAATTAGATTCAATATTACCCAAAAGGATACATAAATATATCCATCTAATTAAAATAATTGTACTTGTAAGTAGTTAGCTGTCAGAGAGATTTATATGATAAGTTAACATATCTTATCTAAATCTTACGCAATATAAATTAGTCTGCCGCTAGCTCAGTGCCGCAGCACCAGCAGTGCTGAATTATTATTCTGTTATTTTTTTTAAATCTAAAAATGACGTCAAACGTTAAATACACAAAAGTAAGTTAAAGTTTTGTTGTTTATTTAATTTATTTACATTATGAATTAAAAACTTAAAATTTCAAAAATTTCAAAAAATTTTCAAAACTTAGAGTTTAATATCTTGTATTCACCAACATGTATAAAATATGAAATACTTGATATAGAAATCAAATAATATAAAGCAGTTTTATATGTATACCTATAATATGTAGGTAATGTATTATATGTTTATTTCTTATTATTGCGTTGTTTTTGTGTAAATTTTGTGAATTTGTTTTATTGCACACTTTTATTTAGAAGTCAATGGCAAATCTAATGAATTTAATGAAATTTATTGGTGAATATAATATAGTATGTATTATATTTTCTTGTTTTTTTTTTCTATAAAAAATTGGTAATATCTAATTCTATATATTTTAGATTATTTGATTGACTAATCCAACGTTATACATACAACGGTACAATCTCAAAAACTTTATCTCTTTATAATATTAGTATAGACTAGCATTGCCCGCGGCTCTGCCCGCGTTCAGATGACCAATAACTAAATTCTTAGGTTTTACATATTAGTATACTCTTACATTACAGTTTTTGTATTTTTTCTTAGAAAGGAGTTATTTTCCCGCGGTAAAAAGTATCCTATATGTTGACCCGGATAACCAGCTATCACCATACAAAATTTCATCCAAATCCCTCCAGTCGTTTTTTTGTGATGCGGTAACAGACAGACAGACAATAATTCTAAAAACTATTGATTCGACCTCTGTATCGATAATTATGTTTATTTCAATAAGATTTTCATTTCAAATTTCAAAAATATTTAATGTACAGATTCGCCTATGTCACTCTCCAGCTCTCAAACTATTTCCACACAAAAATCACGTCAATCCGTCATTCTGTTTCGATGTGAAAGAAGGACAAACAAACAAACAAATAAACAAACAAACAAACACATTTTAACTTTTATAATATTATATGGATTTTACATGATTACCTACCATGCGACGCAGCGTGTAGAAGGTTATATGTAGTATTATTTGTTTGCCTCCACACAATAACATGTATTTTATTTGCTCTGTCATTATGACTACAATTTTTGCTTTTATTTATATGTACAAGTTATAGACTTCAAATAAACTGAGTAACTATCTTATATCTATAAGTCTATAACTAACACATATAGAAATAATCTATACATATAATAAAATTGTAACTAAGCCGATTCTGTACATTAAATATTTTTTGGATAATCTCATTGAAATAGACATTATTATCGATACAGAGGCCGAATCTATAATATTAATGAGAAATCGATACTTAAAGAAATCTCTGAGAAATCGATACTAAACGTTAAAACGTAAGTAGGGACGAACCCGGGCGAAGCGAGGCTAAGTTGCTAGTATTATCTAAATTTTATCATTTAGAAGTGCTATTGTTTCATTGTAGTAAGAAATAAAGACAACAATTGATACTTAGTAGTATTGAAAATGTTATTGGTTTTCAAAACTTAATTATGGTAACTTAAAGTAGGTGCGAACCCCAACGTGCGTTCACCTTGTCGTGGTGGGGGGGCTCAGTAGTGTACTCGCGAAGCCAAGAAACGCACAGGGAGGTGGCCCGCTTCGGTGGGCGGTGGGAGGCGGCCTTCTTCGGAGGGCGGTGTACTATGCGGGTTGCTCCTGGTACTCCTCTGATAGCAGAGTGGACCGTGGAGCAACCCCATGGTTGTTGTGGTCTGCTCCGGCAGACCTGCCGTCGGGGCGTCGTAGTTGAATGCGTAAGCGATCCTGCGACGCCCCATTAAGATGGGGGAAGGTTTTGTTGGGTTTTAGTGGGTAGTACTGGCTTCGCCGGTGAGTCCCACACTTCGTGCGTAAATGCATTTCCCAACGTTAAAAAAAAAAAAAAAAAAAAGGTGCGAAGGCAAAAGGTTCCATCAAATTCTTGTTAATATTATAATGTAATATATTTAAACGAGCAATTCTTGTATATATATATATATATATATATATATATATATATATATATATATATATATACACACATATGTATATAAATATCAATATATAATCCGAATGTCGGAAACGGCTCCAACGATTTTCATGAAATTTAGTATACGAGGGGTTTCGGGGGCGATAAATCGATCTAGATTAGTTTTATGCCTGGGAAAACGTGTGTTTTCGAATTTTCATGCGGTTTTCTTTTGCTATTCTATGCAAAATATGGTCAGTAATTTGCACACTCGGGAATAAGCATCGTGTTCAAGCGGCCAAGGTGCAAGAACAACAATCACAGGTTCGAATCTCGGTCGCATTCAAAGTTTTTACTTTTTTTTAATATTTATTCAAGTTTTTAGGTTTTTTTTAAAAAAGACGCAAGATTCATCATAGGTGTCCGGGTTCGAATCCCGGTCGGATACAAAGGTATAATATATTTTTGTTTTTTTTTTTTGTTGTATTTATTCAAGTCTTTTTGTTTTTATTTTTAAAGTAAATTGTACTTTTGACTAAAAACTCGGAGCGAAGCTCGGTGACCCAGGTACCTACTTAATATTAACAAGAAATATTATATTATATATTTTCTTGTTAAAATATAATTGTTAATCAAATTATTTTCTTGTACCATACGAAGTACCTACATCATCTTAGACGCAGTCATTAGTTTCTATGACGTGTTTCAAAGTTCTGCAATAATAAAGCTACCTAATTCCAAATAAATTCTACTGTGTCATTATGAAGCTAAAACATTGCCAAAATATAATTACAACCGTTCATATTCGCATTTTTTGATACGGATAATATCATTCAAATGTATATTTTATGTAATATATTATGCACGAGCATTGAGATCATCATATTCAATCTTTGAACAGTACCTAATAAGTATTTTTTTGTATCCTTGAAATATAGTTACAATGGTAACGACCTTTAATCTTTTTTTTTTTTTGAGTTTTGATTTACTCATGACTGAAATATATCATCTCTGAGAAATGTATACTAAACGGTAATCCCTCCACGACCGCGGATACGCCGGCGTTACAGTTAACAATAGATTTCTTAGAAATTTAATTAATTTCTTAAAAATTTACCTGGAGGTGTTAAATTATATTTTTATTAATTTATTCCAATGCCTGTACCTATAACAAAATACTAAATCCACATGTAATCATATTTGAACAGATTTTTATTAACAATGAATGGGTCGACGCTGTCAGCGGGAAGACTTTTGAAACTTTTAATCCCCATGATGGTTCCGTCATTGCAAAAGTTGCCGAAGGAGATAAGTTAAGTATTCCCTAAGTCTCTAAATGTACCTACTATACTTTAAAGTTTAGAAATTTTCTACGTGATCGAAATATTAAAAAGGCAGATTTTGTGTCTAAGTTTTAATATAATTTATAAAAGTATTTGTCAAAATGACTAAACCAAAGAAGTTGTTTATTCCTTAGCCCTAATAATAAATTGAATTATAATTTAACATTGCTTTCAGAGCGCGTTTGTTTGGTTTTAAATACGACTTTCGAAAATGCTTATTTTGCTGCTATATATCTAATTATAAAACTATTGATTAGCTTCTTTGGTGATACCAGCCTTTATAATATACTAACTTCACCTAACATAGAATACTAACAACTATATTTATATTTAATTTTAAATGATTAAAGTTTTAAATATTAAAATTCAACATTTTAATTCAAAATAAATTAAAGCATTTATTTACCTATCTAACACGCTGATGTTTATACAGGCTGATGTGGACATTGCAGTTCAAGCGGCAAAGCGTGCTTTTCATCGCAATTCGGAATGGCGTCTATTAAGCGCACAAGAAAGAGGCCAATTGCTTTACAAATTCGGTGATCTTATTCTAAGGGATTTAGATTACTTAGCTGAACTAGAGACTTACAATAATGGCATGGTGCTTAGTAATTGCAAGAGATTCGTCGAAGCAGGTGTAGATCAAATAAGGTATAATGCGGGTCTGGCCGATAAGATCCTTGGCAATACCTTTTCTGCGGGTAAGATTATTTATTGTGTTTTTCTGCATTTAGTTTTTGCTGTCCATAATAATTTCATAAATGTTAAGCAATTCTGTCTGTTTGTTACTATTTCAAGAGTAAAACGCTGAACAGATTTCAATGAAATTTGACAAGGATATGAATTATATTATAAGTTACCCTTTTAATACTCACTAAGTGTGCCCTGCGGTTTCACCCGCGTTAACTTTGATTATAAACATGATTTTTTAAATATAAATCAAAACTACTTCAATATGTATAATAATAATCATTTTGCTCCAAAGAAATAAGTGCATTTAGATATCTTCGTAATCTTTTATATAAAATGTGTTTTAAGATTAGTTGCTTTGCCTTTGTCCCATGACATCTACATTCTTGCTAAGTTTACATTGCGTAATCGTTAATTTAAAAAAGTAAACATTTAAACGAAAAAAAACTCCGTGGTCAGAATATGTACATGACGCAGGTTAACATATCTAAGCAAGCTGGTTTCACTGTTAAAATATTTTTTAGCTAAAATTTATAAAAATATTACAATAAAGTTTTTATTTGTAAATTTTCATCGATACTGCTTTACCGCTTAATAAGTGAGTCCGTTACACACGGACACATGTTAAAATACATAATAATAAAATATATAATCAATATTTATATGCTCAAGTTTACATGTGAACCATAATAAATGGGAAATTAATAATTATAGTGTACTTTTAACTATGTACATATGTTTATTCTTTACACAGGTAGCGATGCGTTTACCTACACCCTTAAACAACCTGTCGGAGTGTGTGCTTTAATATTGCCCTGGAACGTGCCTATACTAATGTTCATCAGCAAAGTGACAGCTGCATTAGCAGCAGGTACAAAATAAGTATATATATAACATAAATATAATATATATATATAACATAAATTAAATTCATTTTTTTTTGTTTTGGTGTCGGATAGTGTTATTGTGTTTATACAACAAATGGAGAAGATTCCAATGTTTTTTTTTTATTTTCGAATAACTACTTTTTAATTTAAAAATGTCAATTGACTTTAAAATCATCGCGTAAGTGATGGTTCCATCCCTTGAGGACATTTTTCATGAAGTTTATATATGTGATCGTCTATTTATTAAAAAGAGTGTCATGAAAATTGATACAATTATTTGACGACAAGTTTGGCTCAGTTTGTAGTAACCCTACTTGCTGTGCTAGCTGTCGCGGGTTCGAGTCCCGCTGAGGGCATTCACTAGTGTGATGAGCATGAATGTTTGTACTCCAGTCATGGGTGTTTATATTTATAATATGTATGTATTTAAAGTTATATATGTGTTATCAACTGTCTGGTATCTATAACACAAGCCTCGTAGCTTACTATGGAACTAGATGGTGATGTGTGTTAATGTTCCAACATATTTATTTATAATTATTAGTGAAGACATCGCGTAATGTTTACAAAAAATATCACTTGAATTGAGTATATCTTCCTATTTTAAAGTCGGTAAAAATTCATTGTATAACTATATTTTTTGAGACTGGTTCACCTTGTGCCAACTAGATATTCATATGCTTTGTTTTTGTAATATAATAATATGTAGGCCCCTAAATGAGTTTATACTAATACTGTGATGAAATAATAGATTCTTATTAATATTACCTATTTCTTTTTTACAAATTATAATTTATATATTTTAATGAAATTAAATCTATTTATTTACTAAAATATTACTCTAGGGTTTAGATTTGAGAAATGAGAATTATTTCGCTAATATTATGAATCAAAATTTTAACTTTTGCTATTACTTAATGATTTTTTTTTCACTTATTATAATTAAAAAGTAAAGTAAAAATAAATAGAAATGCACAATAACACTACCTTTTTCTAATGAAAAGTACATTTAATAGTTTATTTTAAATCATAAGTTGCTTTAAGAGAACGTTTTGTTGCCAGGTTGTACGGTGGTAGTGAAACCTGCAGAACAAACACCGTTGACGGCTTTAGCCTTAGCCGCGCTACTGGCTGAAGCGGGAGTACCCAAGGGCGTCGTCAATGTAGTTCCTGGATACGGTGAAACTGCGGGAGTTGCTTTGACTCATCACTCTGATATTGCTAAGATTTCCTTTACAGGTTCTGTAGAGGTATGTATATTGTATAATTATATGTATGACTAGCATTGTCCGCGGCTCTGCTCGCGTTCAGATGACCAAAAATCAAATTCTTAGGCTTTACATATTAGTATACTGTAACAATGAAGTTTTTGTATTTTTTCTCAGAAATGAGATATTTTCCCGCGGTAAAAAGTACCCTTTATGTTGTTGACCCGGATAACCAGCTATCATCATACTAAATTTCATCAAAATCTGTCCAGTGGTTTTCTCGTGATGCGGTAACAGACAGACAGACAGACAGACAGACAGACAGACGGACGGACGGACGGACGGACGGACGGACGGACGGACCGATTTCGAAAATATTTGATTAGGTATGTATTTAATAGGTAGGCTTTAATTACTTAGCCAAAGCACACTGACTTCGAAACTATTTGATTAGGTATGTATAGTAAATGAAAACTACCAATCAGTTATTTCTTACTTTTTAGTGCTTTTGTTTGAAGTCGGTTTTTATTTTTTTGTTAAAAAGTTTTTATTTTTCCCTTTTTAGTGTAGACAGTAGTAGCAAAGTAAGAATTCTAACGTGTTAGGCTTGTCAAATCAAACAAAATAAGCCCAAACTCAAAGTATCTACTATTAGTCGTTTAAGGGTTCCCCCTATCCACCTTCTGGCCTTACCATATGATCAGGTCAACAATACCGAACCACTATCAACGGAAATAGAAACACTTGCAAAGTTTCAAGTCAATATGACAATTAGAAGTTGGTTAAATTCAACATTAGCTATTTTTCCACCCTTAGGGGTGGTATTTTTTTTTTGAAATTTAAATGGGACCAATCTGGAAGTATACCCTTTCAAACAAAACAAAAATTGTTCAAATCGGTTAATAAATGACGAAGTTCTGAGGTAACAAACATAAAAAAAAAATACAGTCGAATTGAGAACCTCCTCCTTTTTGAAGTCGGTTGAAAATATTAGACTATAACCAGTACTACTGGTTAACTATATATATGGTAATATATGGTAACATATACAAATTTTTGCTGACAGAGTGGGATTTTGGAGATATATGTTAATGAATGAATCATGCACTAAAGATATTATTGTCGCATTGTTCATAAGTAGTCATATATTTTTGCTCGTGAATGTACAGTATCGTCAATCATAATATCTGTCTTTAACTGAGTGCTTCCTTATATTATACAGTTCCTAATTGCAAACCATCCATCATGTCTACCTTATAAGGTTCTTGCAAGAAAGCGTGATTTCTTATTGGGTCGAAGTTCTTAATTTAACATATTCGACAAGCTGTTTTTATCATATTCGGCAGAGTAATTTTTGATGCTTCTAATAAGCATACGGATATAATAATCCAGAAACCTTTGATCTTACTTTACTTGTCGTCTGAAAAAGTGAATCTCGGCATATAGGTAATAAGCTGAAATGTAGGTATAAACTTGTTGTGTAAGTTGTGAAAGTTTGTTTTTGCATTATAAATGATTTGTTAAAAGTCTCATATATTTTCGTGCCTGAGTCTTAGGTTATTAAAGATCAAAATTCGCAAACATCGGTTTTTCGCACATTTATTTGTGTTGAATCAAAAAACAGAGGCTTACTCAAATTTTCAGCTTAATACCTCTCGTTCCAAGGTGACACCTAGATCTGACTGTACTGTAGTAACCATTAAATTTTGATTCAGTCACTAAATAAAATCGTTGTATTAAAGATATAATTTTTAATTTATTTAGTTGAATAAATCAATTCTCGATTACCGTTTAAGTCAGGTACAAAACAATTTTTATACGAAAAATCATCTACCTGTTTTTAATTGAATAGTATGAACAAAATCAGACCTAAAGAACATGCCCTAATATAATAAGCTTTTCAAATAGATTAAATTATGTGTAAGCCTTAGTTTTACTATTGTAGTATATGTAATATATACCAGATTATAGTACATATTAACTATTTACCAAAAATAAATAAAAAAGTCTTTATCCAATATTGCTATTTCAGAAATACACTTAAAGTTTGTCCAAAACTCTACCAGCCTACACAGTAGAGTATGTACGCTGGCATCATTAGAGAATGTCGTCTAGATTTATGCATTTCATTTAAACTTTTTTATTAGATTAAGTAGATACTGTCGTGAAAGTTATCTTATGAGTTTTATTTACTGTTTCATGTGTGCTTTACTTATAACGAAACGTATATATTATGTGTAATGGAAGCTTTGGGCTGATGTTTAAAAACAAAATAAATAATAGTTTCTTAGATTTTTGCGAATATTTCATCCACTCCCGGAGAGACTTTCATTACTGCAAATCATTTGAAACATCGGAAATCAAAAATCTAAATGAAACCTTCAAAATATGTCATATCTGTTATATTGTGTATTCAATATAACTTCAATATAAAAGTTTAGCATTAATGTAAAAGTTTCTTAAAATTTAAATTTTTAAGGGTTTCAAGAACATTTATTTATTTTCTTGTAGGTTGGCAAACTTATTCAACAGGCAGCTGGAGCTAAGAACTTGAAACGAGTATCGCTAGAACTCGGTGGAAAGAGCCCTCTCATCATTATGGACGACGCAGATTGTAAGTTGTATTTTATTTTGAAACTCGAACTAAATACTTTTAACACTTTCTTAGATTTACATGAATATTCAAAGTCGGATCAGTTACACCAAGAACGACTGGACCGATTTTTCTCGCTATAATTTCATCTTTTTTAAAATTATGCACACGTGAAACTCTTAATTATTATTAGGTCTTGAAACAACTGTATAATCTAATCTATGAAGTTGATTTAAATCTTTTAATGGTCATATGGATTTGTAATGTTGTTGGTAGGTAGGTATATGAAAATCCTTAACTACCTCGGTGGTGTAGTGGCTAGCATGTACGGCTGCATACCCGGACGTCCTGGGTTCGAGTCCCGGGTCGGGCCAAGTTTAGTTATTGAGTCTTTCTGTATAGTAAGCCTCAGTAACAGCCCGGAGTTGGGAAGTTGGCGGTGTTTCACCCCCGTGCCTCGGAGAGCACGTAAAGCCGTCGGTCCTGCGCCTTACTCTTATTGGTCGTGTCGAGCAGTCGTCCCACCGGAGTATGACAGTGACAGGAATAGAGAGTGCACTTGTTTTTGCGCGTACACTTGGGCAGTATAATATCTCCTGCGCAGTTGGATAGTCTCAATTAGATTGGCTGCCGTGACCGGAATCCGTCAGGGGAACATCATCATCATATGAAAATCCGGGTATCAATCGTTTTGATTCTATTGAGCTAATCTGATGATAAAGCCACGATATATAGTGGCAGACTTAATGAGTCCTAAGCCCAGAGCCTTAGAAAACTTCGGGTTTAGGCTCATCTAATCTATTTTAGATTGTGATGCTATAAATATAGATTTTTTGTTTAGATTTGTTACGATATTTAGGTATAAAACATTTTATATGAGAAACTTAAAAATACATTAACTGAGCGTCAGGAAAAACAGTTTTAATTTAATTTAAAACTCATCAAGTATCTGATCCGATCGCTATGAATTTTGTTACAAGATTAAGTAAATTTGTTTTACCTAATACTCTCGAATGTAAATTTACTTCATTTTTGGTTAAAATTTATAACGATCACTTCCGCTTTGGGCTTGAAAAGCAATAAAGAGATGTACGCCGACTTTCGCATTTGTTATATAATTTTCTAAAGACTTTGTTGTCTACGGCTTTGCTGGCTTTATAATAAAATTTTGGTCTCGGCGGAAAAGGCTGAACATATTGATACAGTAACTACACGAATAATTTATTATTATTAATACAGTTACTGTAGGTACGACTAATATTATTTTTATTAGTCCGGTTTTTAATAATTAATATGATATAAAAAAAATATTTTTAGGATACAACGAGGATCAGAGAAAAAGTTTGGGTATTTACAAATCTAAGACGCCTCTAATTCTCTCTATCTGTTCTCTTGTTTTTATTCTTTCAAAAATGGAGCGTATTTAAAAATAAAAACTTTTTAACAAAAAAATAAAAACCGACTTCAAACAAAAGCACTAAAAAGTAAAAAATAACTGATTGGTAGTTTTCATTTACTATACATACCTAATCAAATATTTTTGAAGTCGGTGTGCTTTACTTTGTATGGGCTGGCACCGATTTCGAAAATATTTGATTAGGTATGTATTTAATAGGTAGGCTGTAATTACTTAGCCAAAGCACGCCGACTTCGAAAATATTTGATTAGGTATGTATAGTAAATGAAAACTACCAATCAGTTATTTCTTACTTTTTAGTGCTTTTGTTTGAAGTCGGTTTTTATTTTTTTGTTAAAAAGTTTTTATTTTTCCGTTTTTAGTGTAGACAGTAGTAGCAAAGTAAGAATTCTAACGTGTTAGGCTTGTCAGATTAAACAAAATAAGCCCAAACTCAAAGTATCTACTATTAGCCCTTGAAGAGTTCCACCTATCCACCTTCTGGCCTTACCATCAGAACAGGTCAACAATACCCAATCACTGTATCATCAACGGAAATAGAAACACTTGCAAAGTTTCAAGTCAATATGACAATTAGAAGTAGGTTAAATTCATCATTAGCTATTTTTCCACCCTTAGGGGTGGTATTTTTTTGTGAAATTTAAATGGGACCAATCTGGAAGTATACACTTTCAAACAACATATAAATTGTCCAAATCGGTTAATAAATGACGGAGTTCTGAGGTAACAAACATAAAAAAAATACAGTCGAATTGAGAACCTCCTCCTTTTTGAAGTCGGTTGAAAATAGGTACATTTAACACTTCAAATTTTTCTGATCCTGTCCAATACCTATAATTTTCTGTCATCTAATTTTAAATAATATAAAGCAATAATGATACTGGGGGTTCTGGCTAAGGCGGGCCTGTCACATAATTAAAAATAAAACTTACAAATCTTTTATCCAGATGATCAAAAAAAAAACAAATAAAGTAGGTGAACAATTAATTATAGGTATATTAGTCGTACAGTAACTGGATTAATAGTCACTTCCGGCGGAAAATGTCACTGAGACTAGGCATCCCTAGAGATATTATGGTGCAGACGTGTGTTTAACACATCTGTATGTTTCATTCCTTTCTCTATCTTATTTCTATGGAATGAATTCGACTCTCTTCGGACAGAGATTAGGCACAATGCTGTGTCTCAACACCCGGATATACACCGCCAACTTTCAAATTGGGAAAACTTTTGTTACAAAGTATTTCTCGATAGATTAAAACCAATTATTGTTTCTCACCCGGGACGGAACCCACTGTCTCAATAACGGCAAGTAGATATGCTTAACAAAACGACAATCTTTTCTATTTACTCCATAACTATACTAATTATAGGTCCTGCCAAACCTTGATTTGCATTGAGCGGAGAATTCAAGCTGCATAATATAAATCATTGGATGATGAATGAAATACATATAATGAAATAGATATATTTCTAATATTTATACTGCAAATAATTTCATTTTAGCCGTGAAGTTTATACTACACAAGTGTTCTAAATGCTATTGATGGTATCTAGTTATTATTATAGATCAAGATACTAGTATCTGTCTATAAAATCAAAACAACTTGACCTCGTCACAATATTAAATAGCGTTGATACGATCAGCTAAGATAATTTTGTTTCACGGTAACTTTGAAAAATTACCTAAAGAAAATTCACCATTCACTATATATGCAGGAAAACATGTTCTTCGAATTGGTCAATATACGAGTAATGTTCAAGTGGAAAAACTTAATAGCACAAAAACTTTTTAAAAAATAATAAAAACCGACTTCCAGGTACTAAAGTGTAAAAAATAACTAAACGGATATATTTAATATATATTAAATAATCAGATATTTTTGAAGTCGGTGCGAGCCGACAATATTTTAATGAAAACTCATACAATACATACATTATATTGATAATGTATTAAACAAAAACAATGTGCAATTTAAATAATGTTTTTGCATATTTAATTTAATCTGAACGTGTTTAATAAATGAAATTTTAACAACATAGACATTGCAGTACAACCTTTTACCCTTATAAAATTTTATCTGTAATCATGAAAAGGTAAAAACGATAGAACCGTAAAATCACTATCGAAGTTATCTCAGCTGATTGCAAGAAAATGAATTTTAGTAGCGTATTTTTTTAAAACTTGGAGCATAAGTTAAAGTAAAACCCAATTTACTTCAAGTATCTTTTGCTTTACGTGAGTGACATCGAGAAAGACAGGCACGTTACAAATCCAAACACCAATTTATAAAGCTGAAAACTGAATTCTAGTGGTAATAAATAGTGTCAATCTATCTGTCCATTCGTAACTTCAATATGTATAATGTAACGAGGTCATCACTAATAGATAAATGGTTTTTGATAAAAGTTTTGTTTGTGATTTGGAATATTCTGTGTTCTATAGTTTTTTAGAATTTTGTCTGTCTATTTATTTACGCATCACTCTAACTAGGTTGAACGAGTTATGCGGCTTTATTTGTTATATGAATGATAATCTCTAATAAAACGTAGGTAAACTTTATTTATAATAATCGTTAGAAACGGTCTAAAGACCACGAATATATACTTATACATATGTATTTTACTTATGAGAAAAACATATATAATGAAATTCAAATTATACTTAGTTATACTTAAGTATATACCTACATAACTTAATAATTACTATACATTATATATGTTAGGTATATTATAATATTATTACCATTTTCTAGTTGTTTCAAACCAAATGGAAATGCACTATAGTTAGAACCACAGGTTGTGGTTAGTATATATTATTTATATTATATATGTATAATAAAATTGTAACTTCGTTAAAGAAATAAGTTGAAAATTCAATAATAATATTTAAGTGATGAAAAAAGGTTATGAGATGTTTGAGATTCACAAGCAAACAACACACCATATCTCAAATAAAATTTAAAAAGAAGTAATTAACCGATTTATTGCGTCTCTAAAATACTACATTATTTTCAATTAAGCATTGAAGATTTAGAGATACAAAGCCCTTTTACGATGTACTGACGTGATCACTTTATCAAGTAGAGTCCATGTAGAGTAAAATGAATTCACACGTGTGAAAGAACATACATACAAAACCTACTATTTTTAATAGCATACTGGTTTGTTAGAAATGTAACTATTCCGTTTAAATTTTAAAATGATCTCTGTACGTCTGTACGTATAAACAAATAAACAAAATTGAAGTGTCTGTTTGTAATTTCGAAATAATAGTGTTTTTACTTAATGCATATGGAAGTATAGACGGTATTTATAAGAAAAAAACGATTTTTATTTTTTTTGTCTGTCTGTTTGTTCCGGCTAATCTCTGAAACGTTTTTGGCGGGAATTTACTGGCATATAGATGAAGTTATAAGGAGTAAGTTAGGCTACTTTTAGCGAAGTGAGTGTAAGCCGCTAGTTTTTGCAAAATAAATGTAATTGATGTTTTCGGCACAAGTAATTCAATAACAGTAATTCAGTGCAACGTTGTTTGCTCGCAATAGTTAAAATTGCATTTTAGTCCATTGCATACTTTGCAATACCAATATAGAACAAAAACACGAATTCGTTTCAAATATGCGTGCAGAATTTGTTTTAACGTTTTAGATATTGAAGGGTACAGTTACAGGTTAGCATCACCAACATGCTTCTGAATTTTTAAATAATTTCTAAATAGTTTAACTTCATACAATTTTCTACTATAGATAAATTTATATTATGTAATATACAATCAATGCTGTATATATGTATTATACATATATACAGCATTGATTATATAGTTCCTGTTTCAGTTAATATCTAATTATCACATGATAATTAATTAAAATTAATCAACATTTTTTATTGAAAAAGTGATTATACTCTATTAATTTTATCAATAGGCGTAGTAGCTTAGTGGTAACGCGCTCGCTTGAGATACCGAGCGAGGCGGGTTCAAATCGCGGATCTCGAACCTTAGATATTTTTTTGTGCGAATCATTTTCCATGATTGCCACTTGACCTATGGCGAAAGAAAATATAGCGAGCAAACCTGAGAAAACCTAGCAAGTTTTCGAAAGATATGTGAAGTCCTACAATTCGCATTTGGGCGTGGTGGACTATGGGACTTTAAAAAGGGCTCATCAATAGTAATACTATGGTTGTTGTAGAATTTTCCATGTAATTTTATTATTTTTCACATTACACAGTCGTCCTTAATAACATATTATGTACAACATATAATATATAATATATCATTTTTTGTAACGTTGGAAGAAATAATAATCCTAATTATCTATACTAATATTATAAAGAGGCAAAATTTGTGAGCTTGTGAGTTTGTGAGATTGTGACGTTGTAGGGGGTAATCTCTGGATCTACTGAACCGATTTTGATAAAAGGTGAGAAGATAGTTTGGGACCCTAGATCTTTCTAGTCTTTACATAGTATTAATGTCCTTACATTGGATACTTTTTATCCCGGAAATCATCCCTTAAAGGGGTGAAAATGGGGATGAGAGTATTGGAAGCAAGCTAGAGACGAGGCCGAGGGAAGCGAGGGTGAGTCGCTAGTTGCAATATAACATGAATATTTTTTCCTTTATCACAAAATAGATATACCATGATTCATCAATGTTATAATACATGAGTACGGCATGACTTATGAGTTCGTTTATTAAATTGATACTTCTAAAGGTCATATCACATTATGTCACCTTTAAGTAAAATTTAGGTAACCTGTTATTAATATAATTTTAGTTCATGTCTAAAGAAACAGGCGAACGGTGCGATTTTACAGAAGACGCAAGTGGGTTAGTTATGGCCAGAGAAAAGTGAGGGCGGATCGAGTGCTAAAGTTTTGCTTTAGTTCTTATATAGCATCCGGGCTAGAGATAGTTTAAAGGCACTAGAATGATATACGGAACTTTTGAGCTCAACTTTTTAATACCAGTGTAAAACTAACGCTTGTTTCTAAGACAAATAGCTCTTTCATCTGTTAGTAACGGCAATCCAGAACCGAAAATGGTGAAAATCAACGTAATAATAATTTATTATTTACGTGCATTATGTAATTCAATAATTTTTTATCTAACATTAGATTATTAAAAGAAACATTTATAATCTAATCAATTGTTATTGTCGTATAAACACATATTCATGATGATTTGTAATAACGTCAAAATAGATAATTTATAAGTGAGCTAGGGCTGTCTCGTTCAGCAATATAAGTATTTAAAACTTTAAACTTTTTTTATTTCTATTTTTTTTAAATAAAACTTTTTTTTTAATATGGCTCTATCTGCGTTTATACACTGGTTTCTAAGGATCGTGTGAGCAACATTAGTTCGTTGATCGATTTTTGGAAAATCAAGCTATTCTTTTCTGTTTATAATATTTTTAAATGTATTTTTCTATAATTTATAATTTCAAGGGTAACGACTTAGATCATAGAGATAAGATCGTATCGCCCTAAATCTTATTTTTATGTTTATAGTAATCGTACTTTGAAACTTTTAGTGAACGTTGCTGTCCCCTACGCTGCTTTAGGAGTGTTTAGCCACCAAGGCCAAATTTGTATAGCGGCCTCCCGACTGTACGTCCAATCGGGTATTTATGATGAGTTTGTCAAAAGAGCTGTGCAATTTGCAAAGACCTTGGCTATTGGAAACCCTACTGATGCAAAAACACAACATGGCCCACAGGTATTATTTCAAACGCTATTGTTATGTTGGTACCTATTTCCTTTATATGTTTTTATTGTACAATTATTTTTAACAAGAAAAATAGTGTCTAAAGCTAGGTACTACATAGCTCAATTCAAATAAACTTTAACATTTCCTTGTTTTTTTTTGCTAGCTTAATGTTTTTATTAAAAGCCGTTCATACGAATTTATGATAATTAAAAACAATGACGTTATTATAAATGTGTTGTAAAAATAATCAAGATATATAAAAACTGACTCGGTAGTGTAGTGGCTAGCATGTACGGTTACACATCCGGAGATCCTGGGTTCAGGCCCCGGGTCGGGCTAAGTTAGTTATTGAGTCTTTCTGTTTAGTAAGCCTCAGTAACAACTCGGAGTTGGGAAGTTGGCGGTGTGTCACGTCCGTCCCTCGGAGAGCACGTCAAGCCTGCGCCTTAACTCTCACTGGTCGTGTCGAGTAGTCGTCCCACCGGAGTATGAGAGTGTGAAGAATAGAGAATGCATTTGTGTCTGTGTATGTGCAGATGGCTAGTCTCAATGAAATTGGCCGTGGTGGCCGAAATCGGTCGGGAGGACATTATAATTTTTATTAAAATAAAAATATGTTAAAAATTGAATAAGTTTAATTATTTCTTCTATGGAATATGCCTTACACTTTATTGTAATGAACTTATTATTAAGACATAATACGTTTCTTTTCACAGATTGACAAAAGTATGATGGATAAAGTTCTTGGTTACATAGAGAAAGGAAAATCGGAAGGTGCAAAATTACTCACTGGAGGTAAAAGAGTTGGGACTAAGGGCTTTTACATCGAACCCACGGTGTTTTCTGACGTGACCGATGACATGACAATAGCAAGGGAAGAGGTGAGAATCCTTTGTTTTATATTTTACTAGTTTATACCCGCGGTTTCAACTGTATCTTAAGTTTTTTCTTCCTTTTCTTTCAACAACATTAGTGCCATCGCAGTGCCATTTCTAGATAATTTTATAAGTAAAATTACTATTTCATGTAAGCTTATTTAGTAATGTGATAGTTAGTATAATAATGATTTGAGTGTTTGAAACGGAGGGTTAATGATATCTTGTATGTAGTATTATTTACGCAAACGGACGCCGTAGGCTCAATCTGTGTGATCTTTCAAATAATACGTGAATTAGATTCTCGTATCTCATTACAATAACGTATTCTATATATAAATACGTAGCTAACATACCCAATAAATAAAGTCTCACACACAGAATTTCGGGAGTCTTTTGTTAAAGTGTAATTGGACGAATTCGACACTAGTGCAGTATAAAGTGCAGTACTTACGTGTTCTTAGGTGTTAAATCTAGGTTGCACCTGCGAACTAATTGGTAGAAAAATCTAAAACCTAATGTTTAAGTGATCTACGAGGTAGTTCCTTCACTATCGGAACTTGTTTCGTGATATTGGTTTAGTCATGCCCAAAAATATATTTTGACACAAAAAATTTACAGCCAAGCACGTCAGCCGTTAGATCGACGAGAAAATTCCGTTAGGTATTATCAAAACTAGTTCCGTGAAATTGATTAAGTCATGCCTGAAACTATATTTTGGCACAAAATATTTACAACCGAGCACGTTAGGCGCTAGAACTAAGAGGCAATTCCGTTATAATTTAAATGTATTTATTATATATAACTGTTTAGTAATCGTGCTCAAGCCCCCTCCTTTTTGGAAGTCGGTTAAGAAAGTTGTGTGAGTTGGTCTAAGATACTGTAATATATAATCTCTCGTAGATATGGCTATAAGTGGCATAAGGCCGATCATCGAAATCGGCTAATGGGTCATTATCAGGATATCAGATTAGTATTTAAAGTTCTTAAATGTTCTCAGTCCTGGAAATAAAAGTGCATAATAAATAAAAAAAAAAACAAAAAAAAATGCGCATTAAGTTCCGCAGCTGATTTTTGCTTTTTTATGTTTTGCGAGGCTATAAATAATAGATATAAAATATTTATTGTTCAATTTTGTTTCAACCATTATAAGGTCAAAATAAATGAAAGATGCCAACATCAATCATATCAGGCAGGCGTCGATAAAATCTACGTAGCGTTTTATATATGAGTAGTTACTAGTTACATTAAAACCTGTGAGGCATAGCCCAGTTAGAGATATTAGTACTTTTTAATAAAAACTTGAAAATAAGGTTGAAAAAAGGAGTATTACATAGTAAATATTTAACTGGAATTAATCATATTGTCATTGTAAATGTGGAAATTTTAGGACATCCAGATTTTGTTCATCAAGCTTATATCAAAAATTGTTCGCGTATTAGTATACGTTGTCCTTATGAGATGCCACTTGTATTATTATAATGCTATTAAGAAAAACGATTCTGAACTAAACAATAATTTTGAAATATATTCAGTCAGCAAAAACGCGAACAACAACTAGTTTATTTTTATTTTTAATTTAATTAAAGCTAAGTTAGTTCTTGACATTCGGGGCCGATAGGATAGATGTAATTTTCATTTACATACTGAAAGCTTTATAACTTGAAGGATCCGGAGTATTGCGCTACAAATCTTTTAATGTCTACTTATTTATTAGCTTCTTAACTGTTTCACGTGCTTGAAGTATTTTTTTCTCCTTCCTAATGTATTTTTAATCCCCGATGCAAAAAGAGAGGTGTTATAAGTTTGACGTCGATGTCTGTCTGTGTGTGTGTGTGTTTGTCTATGGCATCGTAGCTCTCAAACGGATGGAGCGATTTCGTTGTGTTTTTTTTCATTTGAAAGCCGGTTTCCTTGCGGTGGTTCCTAGCTATGGTTGTTTAATATCGGTTCAACAGTCTAAGAGTATCAGCTCTTTTCCAAAATGATGTAAAGCATTTTTGCGTATGATTACTCGATTAAGTGCTTCACGCGTGCCAGTGTAATCGTTAAATGACAATTTGCGTAGGGGTTTTTTTAAATGTTTAATATATCATTATAAGTAATATCATATAACGTGCGGATCATGCCATACATATTGTCCCATACATTTAAATTTCCCATTACGTCTAACTTCTGAGTCCACGTTGCGCTTAAATCATACTAAAATTTTATATTCGAACGTTTTATTCAAAATAAATCTAAGTGTCACACTGATCTTGAAGGGTTTTATAAAGTACATATAATACATAAATGCAACAGTTTCCAGATACTAACGGAATTATGCTACCCAACAGAAACACTTAGGGCGTTCCGAGATACAGATACAGCGTTGAAATACATTTTTAAGAGCTCCTTCCTATTTCTTATAGATAAATTGTCTCGCCCATATTCTACTGAGCTACAAATCTTTGTATTACGAGTTTTATATGAGCGTTTAATGAGAATATTGCTTATATAGCATATATATTAATAAAGCAGTGGTAACCCAACGGTATCGGAAAATCGAGTGAAGCGGGTTCAAATCCCGGGTCTCGTACCTCTGATATTTTCATGTGCCAATCATTTCTAACATGATTACTTGTCTTACGGTGAAGGAAAACTTCTTGAGGAAATCTGCATGTCTGAGAGAACTTAGCAAGTTTTCAATAAACATGTGAACTCCGCCCGCACTTGGCCAGTGTGGTGGACTATGGCCTGATCCCCCTTATATTTAAGGTAGGCCCGTGTCCAGCACTTAGACGTTAGAAAGGGCGGAATACTACTACCGTGAAATACTTTGTTATTTTTACATTTATTAGCTTTACATGTTTCTCTTCATTTATTCAGGTTCTCTAAACCAAGAATAAAATGTTCATTTAAATGGCACATAAAGGTTCTACCTCTTTGCATAATGTGTAGTAAATAAGATCTAGAATTTTAAAGTTTTCCAAAGATTACTCGTAGATTCCAATTAGTAGAAATGGCTATATTTATATATATTATAAATATTAAGTATAGGTATATATTATAAATAGCTTTTAAGCCTCTTGTGAAATATGAAAAAGTTCAAACTCTTTGAAATGAATTGCCTCGATATTCTTGAATTTCAAAGAAAACCATCAATTTAAGTCTCACTATTTATACGGTTAAATTTTGGGAAAGTTTAGTAACCGATAATATTTCTCGTTCTCATCTTCCTTAATATAATACTTTATGTAAGTTAGTTGTTGAAGTAGTTGGTACAGCAATCACAATTAATATTATGAAAAATATTGAACAGTCTGTAAATTTTCATGTCGTGATACACTGAATGGATTTAAAAAAAATCTATGTAGTTAAATAAGACCTTTATCATAATTTAGTTTAAATTTTTTGAAGTTCTTTATTATTGAGTTTGAGTAGTCTTTACAAATTTTTGTATTTATAATATTCAAATGCATTACTAAATAAGATGTTTACAATGCTATTTGGATACCACAACTAAATGAAACATTTACCATCAGATATTTGGGCCAGTACAAAGTATTCTAAAGTTTGAAACACTCGAGGAGGTAATAGACCGTGCAAATGATACCAACTTCGGACTAGCGGCAGGTATCTTTACTACGTCTGTCGAGAATGCGTTACAGTTCTCGAAACATGTCGAAGCTGGCACGGTTTGGTAAGTATTTTCTAATTAATATTATTATCAAACTAGCATTATAATCAATATTATTAGAAAAGCACAAACAGGTCTATCCCACGGGAACTGTTCATTTTTTCGGGATAAAAAGGAACCTGTTCTTTGACCGGCAATATAAGGTATCAGCATGCCAAATTTTACTAAATTATATGCATAAGTTTTTGTGTACTAAGCAGTATAAGTAACTATAGTTTTTTTACTATCCCACGGGAACTCTTTGATTTTCCAGGATGAAAAGTATCTCAAATGTTGACCGGGGATTAAGGTACCATCATGCAAAATTTCATTTAAATCGGTCCAAGAGTTTCGAGAGAGTAGACCGTAGAAACAGGTAACCAGATAGACAGAGAAACAAAAAAATTAAAAAAAAAACCTGGATTTATTCTAATCCCCCTGACTCGGTTTTTAGCATTTTTTTCTATGTACAGACATCCGCTCTATTATAATATTTATAGATTCAAGAGAGGATAGTACATTTGGGATATTAGTGAGACTATCTACTTTCCACGTTTAAAACTATTTCTATACAATTTTTTTTATTTGAAAGCTACTTTAATAGGGATGGTTTTATACAAAATACAAAAACACCATTTGTTGAAAATAATTCATTATTTTGTGATTTGCTGTAAAATTTTATTGTAACTACAACGTATGATATATAAATAATTCCAAAAAATGAACCTAAATATTAAATTATATTTGTTTTCTTTAACTTAATATTTATACTAACGCGTAAACTAGTTATACTTCGGGGATTACGTACGTCAAGAATATATGTAGATTTTCATCTGGAGTATTCTGGTATTCACAGAAGCAAAAATTCTAAAATCTATAGATTTGGCCTCTGTATCGATAAAAATTTCTATTTCAATGAAAAAAATATTTAAAGTACAGATTCGGCTTAGTTACAATTTTATTATAATATGTACAAATATTATCACATTACGTAATTTTACTCATTTTGTTTGCCAATTACTTCATTTATTTATTTTAAACATCCCGTTTAGTGCCGTTTTTTTTAAATCGCATCATATGCGTATTTCATACATTTAATACGATGCCAGCAAATTAATATTTGTTAGAACAAAATAAAACTAGCTTCCAATTAAAATGTTTACATAAGAAGGGTTATGTTTGCAAGAATTTATTATTTAACATTCTCTGATTTCATAAGGAAATGTTATATTTAAATTACTGTAGTTAAGTAAATTTATTGAGCGAAAAAACCCATAAAATAAACATTTTAACAAATTTAGCGCATTAGTATATCAAATGCTTTCTGATAAAGTTTAGCAGAGCTTTACAAGTGCAGGAAATGCTTTAGGGTATAAAGTGATAAAGAAAATTGGACCAGACGTAATTTGTAAATGCACCCATATAAATAAACCCTTGTATTTTATGCAGTATCTACTCTATTATGTAGTTGTCTTCAGAGTTTACATTAGCGAGATAATTTTTGTGTCATTTAAATAATTATATGCGATTTTTCTCTTGAATAAACTAACCTCTCTTTCATCTATACTAATATTATCAAGAGGTAAAGTTTGTGAGCTTGTGACGTTGTAGGGGTAATCTCTGGATTTACTGAACCGATTTAGATGAAATTTGGCAAGAAGATTATTTGAGACCCTGGGAAAGACATAGGATCATCCCTTAAAGGAATGAAAACGGAAATGAAAGTTTAGCTTATGAAGCGAGGGTGAGTCGCTAGTATTACAATAAATTTATTCCAAAATATTGTATGTGCGTTTATTTTGTTATTAAAACATTATTATTGTGTATATGTGACACGAACGTCAGAATGTTACTAGTGTAGGCACTAGCCATTCTATATTGTGTACGTACATTTTACGAAAATGTGAACAATTCTTACGAGACATATTGCCTTATTTATTACTTCTTTCGCATATAGGTATTCTGTATTAAGAATTCTTTAGTATATACATACCTGTCAATTATCTGCTAACGAAATGAACGGAATGAATAAAACTTCTATGATAATATAAATTCAATTGAGTGCCTATTTAGCGAAGTATTGAATACCGTATGTAATTGATTTTGTTTCTAGTTGTAGTAGAATTGTAAAATTTAGTCAACTATTTATCCTGAATAGAGTGATACAAAATCCTGTTATATCCGTTGTTATCAAAGCGTGATTTTGTAAGTTATAGCACTTAACAATTTGGTACCTGAGGTTTATGCCTAGAATAAATTTATTTATGAACGACGTAATAAAAGAGGTTGTGGATTTGGTTATTTTTTTAGTACGCATGTAATACGATATCGTAGAATGTGAATTGAAGGTTGAAAAAATTCACAGCTAAAGATGAAATAATTACTTTTAGGTTGTTTGAACGACGTTAGTCGATTTCATTTTGATGCTGATAAAGGCTTTGTTACTTTTTTTATACACCAATACCTGCTAATGGGCCTGAATTTTTATGAAACTCCTTAAAACGTAGAGCTCCAACTCCTTCTTCTTTTCCCTGCCCATTTCCCAATCACTTGAGGTCGGCGCAGTACATCTTCCGTACTGCTGATAGGATTTGGCAAAAATTTTACAACCGGCCGCCTGCCTGACGTCAACCTTTCTTGGGAAGAGTTCAAAAGTTTCAAGTTCGTAGAGCTCCAACTATTACTGAAATATAGAACAATTGCAATAACATTTTAAACAAAGTTATAATAAAATATATCTAATCGTAGTTCTACAAATTCCTATCCGTAATGCAAATCTTTATTTTTCCAGGGTGAATACTTATTTGATGTTTAAACCCCAAATGCCGTTTGGAGGATTTAAAGAGTCCGGAATTGGACGGGAGAAGTAAGTTTAATAGATATAAGCATTATTTGAAAATATCTTTCATGTTATTATCATAAACTTACGAATCGTACTCCAATTTATTTCATCTCGAAGATACGGCAAATGCTTGAAAACTCTAAAACCAAATGTTACCTCTTAAATTTACTAACGTAGATATGTGATGTTATATATTTTCGTTTATTCTGTTTCTCTATATATTTTTAGTTGTTAAGTTCATTTTAAGTTCGTATAAAATTTTCTTATACTTTGTTAAGTTATTAAGATTTACATATTTTTTTTCTATACTGAATTAATAATAACAAGCACTTGGAACAAGGAAATATTAATGTTCAAATGTAAATACATAAAATTATACAGCAGCAGCAGTCTTGATGATAATCGTTAACATAGATACGAGCACAACAAGGAGAGTTATTGAAGGTTTTTCTTGCGTGGTGAAAGGATCATATCACCAGCAACACACAAAGTTTTAGTTTAGAGACCAGTTCAATTCAATTCTTTGTTTCGTGGTTTCTGGGAGTACCGTTTGAGCATAATTTACGTTGCCAATGCCGCATGGAATTTAGAACAAAACGTATTTTATAAGGTTTGTTTCATACAAACAAGCGACAGAAAGTATGTGTAAAATGTAAAAGTGAAGTAATACGGTTTTTAGAAGAGCAAACAGTGATAAATTATAGTATTCAGTATTCAGGGACTGAAATAGGACGACAAAACGACTAATGCGAGTGTAAGTGAATCCGCGCGAGCATTAAGAGTTAACAATCTTTTGTCGATTGACACCGAATAGCTATGACACAATGCGCACACTTTTACACTAAACGTTGTGTTAATATTGAAATTTTTTCGATTGAATTAAGCTTTTAGGGGGTTTTGGCTCTTATATACGTCTTTCGTGATGGTTATAGCAACAAAAAATTGTATAGGTATTACACGTAATTAGTTTTAATTTCCGATTCTAAAACCCGTGTTTATAACAACAAGTTTCATTTACATTAAACAAAAAAATAATAATAATAGAACTCTATAGTAAAGAACTCGAATTTAAACGCTTAAAATTTATTACGGCGCGCTAAATTATGACATTTAAATAAAATTTTATGCTTTAGTGCGAGTTAATGAATAATACAATAAAATAACTTTTTGCGTTAACATACTTGAACAAGACTAAATGTTTCGTTCGACAAAAGTTTTGCGGTTATTTGAGGTTAGCGAGGAAGTTAGCTATGATCAAACAATATCTGACATATTGGAAAGTCTTAGTTTATCATAGTTTTGAGCTTTAACAGTAACAACGTTTTACAAGTTATTAACATTATTTTATGTTCCAGTGGACCGATGGGCGTTGAATCGTATCTGGAGGTGAAAACTGTAACAATGGCAATGAAAAAGGAATTTTAATAAATGGGGCAAATTTACGATAATGTCTAAAGAAGAATTTTACTAAAGAAAAAAATTATGTTTTTAAAATAAAGGGACATTAAGCATGAGGTTTTTGTTTTACTGTATGAATAATATTTAACTGTGAAAAAATAAATGCTTATATATTGTGTACAACTATTATTTTTTCATAACAAATTCTCATCGAAATTGGAAGGACAGTATATACACGTTTTTTTAATAATAGCATTAGCAAAAGTGTTACTATTGTTTTTTTTTTAATCTTGATGCCTAGAAACTTAAGCTTTATTTAGTTTTGCTTTAGTTTTGTAAACTTAACCCATAAACTATATAAAAAGTATAAGATATACAAATGATTACGAAAATTCTCACCGTTTCTAAAACATATTACGCAAGACCTTGTGCTTGGGAAGAGGCCAGAGGGTTAGGTGAAAAGTGACAGTCGAATAACACATCCGCCGTAACAGTTTTTAAGAATCCTAGTTCATTATAATCTACGAGTAGATGTTTCGATCGTCGAGAAATCGCATACGATATTTTAAGCATATTAACGAAAAATAGACATCTTAATCCAAGATCCTAGGGCCACCAAACGTCACGTATTTTCTGACGAACGAAATGTGGATGATTGGGTAGTGTTAGTATGTAGGTACTAAGATCGCATACCTACCTGCTAACTTAGACGGCCAATTTCCAGGTATCAGGTAATCAAGGTACCTCAAAAGTCAAAACATTACTTAGCTAACGTACATTCTCTAAGCTGATTTTCACGTATATTTTAGACAGTATCTTATAAATGAGTCGTCAATACTCCCAGACACTTTCCGTCGGCCGTATTGCTTTACAGACGCTTTAAATGTCCCAAAATAATTACTTAACTTCACGTAAATTCTAATGCTCCATTTTTGTATATGTTCGCCAGACAACTATTTTAAAACAAGAAGACAGACAGATCCAAGGGACCAATCATCCCCTAAACTCAATTTTCCTACCCACAGAGGCATTAAAATGGGACCTTCCTCTATAAGGGAAAGCAGTGAAAAGGGTAAGTGGTAAGCATGTAAAGGCTATATTTTAATGGCATGACAGATCAAAATCTACTATTCCGAAGGTTATATTATTGCATGGAGCTCACGTATTAGGACGGATTTATCAATCATCAAAGAAAAGTTCTCCATAAAATCTGACCGAAAATGTAAGTGAAATAATCGGAGTATTTTATTTGTATCCATATATTATATAATAAAATTCTAACTGAGTCGAATCTGTACATTAATTTTTTTTTTTTGGAATATCTTATTAAAATAGTCATTATTGTTGATACAGAGGCCGAAATTATAGTTTTTTAAATTTTTGTCTGTCTTTTTGGGAACGCATTACGAGAAAAGCACTGATATTTATTATTATTTTATAATATTTCATATACTTAGTTTGGTAGAAAAAATAAATAATGGTCCCATTAATTAATCTTAATTTCTTTGAAGCCCTTTCTGCTTATCTATACAGACAAATAAAATTAAAGTCCCTGTTTGTGATGTCAAAATAAAAACTTTTATTAAATGCATATGAAAGTATATACGGTACATATAAGAAAAACGCAATTTTTAAATTTTTTGTCTTACTGTCTGTTTGTTCCGGCTAATCTCTGAAACGGCTGGATCGATTTTGACTAGACTTTCACTGGCAGATAAAAGTAAATTCAGCTGATGTTATAAGGAGTAACTTAGGTTACTTTTATTTTAGAAAAAGAATCAGAGCTCCGCTCAAAAAAATTAAAACGTAGGTACTAACGGGTGCACCCAAGCAAAGCGAGGGTAAGTCGCTAGTCTCTACATATAATAAAAGTTAAAACAGTAATTTAGCGAGATCTATACATGAAATATTTTTAAAAACAATGATTATAACGTATTATGTACATAATATAAACCCCAAAACAATACCTATTGAAATTTTGTCTGTCTTTACGTCTGTTTGTCTGTATATCTGTGTGCATTGCAACCAAATACCAATAATTGTAACTAAATTTAATGTAGTGATAGCTTATTACTTGTCAACATTTAGAAAACCTTACTGCAGGAAAATTTTATTCCCTCGGGAAAACAGACTGGTTCTGTTGAGTCGACCTTAGAAATGTACATGGCTAAGTCTTGCTAAGCCGTATGTACTTGAAAATTGTAGATCTTGAAAAGGCCTACAGGAAAGTCTGCAATAGCATATGTCTATCTCCTAAAGTACACTCGCAATGATTATTTATATCAATTTAAAACGTACATAGGGTCGCACCCGAGGGTAAGTCTAGCAACTTACCCTCTATAGTATAATAACGTATAGTATATATAAGTATAAAAACATACACACTATATACTCGTATAAGTATAGTATATAATAAAGTATAAAATGTATAGTCTACAAATGTATTAATTAAGCAACTCCACGTTCTATAAACGAAATTCTATTATCGAATAAATAATCATTTACATTATCATTTCACGTCACGCTTACACATATATGTATGTACCTATGTTACATATTGAAAAATAAATAGGTCAATATTTGAATAGTACCTAGTTTAAAACCTTAGTGCTTGACCATTCATATTTAAATAGCTTTTCTGTTTTTTTTTTATTCTTACTGTAGTATAGTTTGTATGATAATACCAAGTTTGACGGTGACATCACGTATGAGCGTGTACCTATGAATTTATTTTCAGAGAGTAAAACAAAAATGCATTTTTGTACAGTGTTGACTTATTACTTAGTTTGTTTGTTGAATATTATCATATTTGCAATATGCATATATAAAAATTTTAAGCTGCTACTTTTTATAGTAGATTAAAATTTTGTAGAAGTGCAGACAGACGAAAAGTCAGTTTATTTATTTTAAATTTTAATATACAACTTATTTATAACTAGCATAGCCCGCGGCCCGCGTTCAGGCGACCAAAAACCAAATTCTTAGGTTTTACAGATTAGTATACTCTTGCATAACAATGTTTGCATTTTTTCTCAGAAATGAGATATTTTCCCGCGGTAAAAATTATCCTATATGTTGATCCGGATAACCAGCTATCACCATACCAAATTTCATCAAAATCCCTGTAGTGGTTTTAACGGTATTTATTATTAACATTGTCAATGTGCAAAATGTACTGTATTATCTATACATATAATAGAACTGTAAAGGTCGAATGTCTGTACATAGAAAAAAATGCTAAAAACCGAGACAGGGGGATATAAGAAGAGAATTAAAACAAATCCAGATTTTTTTCAATTTTTTTGCTTCTTTGCCTGTTTGTATGTTTGTACGGGCTAATCTCCGATACTGTTGGACCGATTTAAGTAAAATTTGGCATAGTGGTACCTTATATCCCCGGTCAACATTTTAGATACTTTTAATCCCAGAAAATTAAAGAAAAAACTATAGTAACTTATACAGCTTATTACACGAAAACTACTGATTGGATTTTAATGAAACTTTACAATAATATAGTTCACACATCAGAATAACAAATAGGCTACTTTTTATCCCGGAAATATGTACGGTTCCCGTGGGATAGATTCGTTCTTGTTTATCTAGAGGCGAACCCGAGCGAAGCGAGGTTGAGCCGCAAGTAATTTCTATTTGATCAAAAACATTGTATTTGGACGTCCTTCTGTAATAGTGAATTTAATCATGTAAGTTGATGCCAAAATAAGTTAAAACGAAAAATATGCATACTATAAGTCCACAAGGCTCATACAAAAGTGTTAAAGTACACCTCAACCTCACCTTAAGTCGTTCTACTAAAACGTTGAAAATTTAGAGAGCTTTTGTTTTACTGAGATGCGCATGGAAGAGGGTGCACTATAATTATTCTTACAGCTAATATGTGTTTTGACTTTTATGTAGAGAATTGTTCAATTATTTATATAAATACATATAAGAATATATAACGTAACTTTTATTGGTTTGTTAAAAGAGCTTAGTTAGGGACAATCGTAAAAGTAATAAATACGTTTTTGCGGCCTTTTATCTTTAATTAAAGTAATACCACTCAGATAGATGGGGAGCTTTAAAACACAGTTATAAAAAACTGAATCAGTCTCTTTTCAGCCAGTACCTACATAGCTTTTTTCCTACATTCAGCATTTTTCATATAGATAGTTAATGAAGTTAGAAAGTGGAGTGACTAATGTATTAAGAAAAATAATGTTGTATGAAAGATTTGGAAATAAGTGCCCTTGTAAAAGGCACTTAAATACTTAAGTACCTTTTATATGTATATCTTTGATGTTGGGGAGAAACATGATGAAGTATAAAAACACACGTTTTCAGTAGGTATGACACTTTAAAGATTTGATTATAGACCGAAATTGTGACTTATTTAACACCTCCAGGTAAATTTCTAAGAAATTAATTAAATTTCTAAGAAATGATTAAATTTGTAAGAAATAATTAAATTTCTAAGAAATTAATTTCATTTCTAAGAAATCTATTGTTAACTATAACACCGGCGTGTCCGCGGTCGTTGAGGGATTAAACAATTTAGGAAAATACAACCATTGTATTTTCTTCAAGTAAGAGTTATCAGGGTAATATTAAAAAAAATGGAAAATTTTGATATCATTGTAGTAGGTACGTCACTAAAATTCGACCAAATTGTGAGTTATCACGTTTCTCCTGACACCACAGATATAGTTTTATAATGTTTAAAAGAAATGGGGTATAAATCGTGATTTTTGAAAATTTTAGATTTCTTATTATTTTTTGAAGAAGCTTAGCTAAGCGAAACTAAATTCATAATAACATCGCAAAAAGATTTCCTTCTTACATCCTATATAAACAATGTATATATAAATAAATATATTTTTGTCATCACATACAAAAATATCAGAATAAAATATAAATTGTTTATCAAAGGATAGCAACTTACCTTCTAATAGTCCTTGTTCTTTTAATACAGTCTTCGAATGCTCTTCAGACTTTTTACTGTACCTACTTGTGTCTCGTAATCTTAGGGTCATTAGAGTTTCTTTGCTGCGTAATAATTCTTTTGATTCTCCGTCCTCTATATATGTATGTAATATAATTCGTTAATGCTTTGTTTTGTCTTAAAAGCTTTTCCCTGTGCCTTGGCCCACGTTTATTTCTATGTAATCTAAAACCATTATAATACCTACATATGTACAGTCCCTGTTTAATATGAGAGCGGGTAGAATGCTAAAAATCTTTGTCTCGATCTGCTACGATTGATTTAAATGAAACCTTGTTATCTTTTGTACTGTACAGTAAAAAAGTATTAAACAATTTTACATTTACGTATTTGACTTATTACAAGAATTACACATGCGCCATATCCTCCTCGTACCTATATTTTTCAAAAAAGAATCAGTCTTTCATAATATGTAATTAGAATATCATCATAAAATCATGGAAACTCAAATTATACTTGCGATTATATTTTTTTTATACGCATATAAAATAAGATTCCACAAAATATCCTAGATTTACCTTTTACAAAAATTTAAAGATAAAATTAAAAATATTTTACTGAGCAAAGCGTATTATACTGTTCAAGAGTTTTTTGTTGATGAAAATGTGTGGAATTGAGTAATATTGACTCATATGCAGGCTATCTATAATTTTATGTTAATAAAATAAATGTAACCTCTATATTTAAAAGAGCAACTGTTGAGTTTCTCGCCGGTTCTTCTCAGCAGAACTGCTTTCCGAGCCGATGGTAGCTTCCTATAGACATTCATTTATTGGCTACATTTTATAGCTGACAATCCTATCACACAAAATTTGCAGCCATATATGTATATAGAGGTTGGAACAAACGACTCAGAGATGGAAGTAAAGTACCCACCTTAAATATTGAAGGTATCAAACACTAAAGGGAAACAATCCCTTATTCGCCTCCGTGGTGAGTTTCCAGGAAATCAATTGTTAACTAACATGCCGGCGTATCCGCGACCGTTCAAGCATTAAGAATATAAATAACTGCTTTTAAATATTTAAAAATAGAGTTTACCAAGCCGGTAATCGAACCAGCTAAAAATGCAAAAAAGTACAACGTCACTATTTTATCGTACTAATTGGTAGGGATTATGGTAAGAAATAAGAATAGTGTATCTCAAACAAACATTGTATCTTACAATTGCAGAAAACAAAGAAATCTTACAATTTGTATATTTCAATTTTAACTAACACCATGGAACAAACGGACGGGACATGTCAGAAAAGTACCTTAAATCTCAAAGACATCCAGTTTCGCTGTAAGGAAATATTCCTTAATTTTTAAAAATAATACATAATAACTGTGCCTTAGTGCCTAACAAGTCTTATAATATATATATATATATATATATATATATATATATATATATATATATATATATATATATATATTCACTGTCTATCTGTGTACAGCGGTTTTAGCGGAAATAAGTAACAAGCATACACATACACATACAAACGCATTTCGCTATTATAATAATACTTCGATGTTACCTCTTGACATTTTTTTGTATTTTTGCTAACTGAAATATAACGTGAGTGAAAATTATTTACTACATAAAAAAATATAAAATCAAGATCTATTAAGTTCATTATTGGTGTTGTATTTATTATTAAATGTTATAAGTTACTATTATATTTAATGTTATCAAAGGCAGATTGGGGAGCATGCGCTAGGCGGGCGGGCGGCATGTAAAGCTACATATCGCGCGAGGTGAAACGACAAGTACGACGTCTAAAACTTGCTTGGTAATCGATGTTTACAAATGCTGAACTTTTTAAAAAGTTACTAAAATAAATTTTGTGTTAATAATCTAAGCTTTCTTTACTTATATATGGTTAAGAAAAGAATTGAACAATTTTCACTTAGAGCAGAAAATATGGTGATGACAAACAATTAAAAAAGTGAGCGTGGTCAACGTGGGAACGTTATTGTTGGTGTTGTGGTGTTGTAATTTGAAAAGTATGAAATTGTATTATTATTATTAGATTATATTGTGTTAGTATATCTATCCACTATCTAAATATGGTGAGTCCCATAGTATATTTTTGATGAGTCGTAAAGTCTCAATTAATGTTTCTATTGTAAAAATTGTAATTCACGATTTTTTCCAAAATATGTCTAAGCCGCTAAATCAAATTCTGTTTTGTTTCCAAGGAAAAAATATTTTGCCTGCTAAGCAGTTTGTAAAGTTAAGAGATTTTTCGGATTTTTTCGCGGATTTATTTAAAAATTAAAGTAAATTATTATATTTTTCAACAAAAAATTAGAATTTCATCCTTGAATTTTGGGAAAGTACATAGTCTGTACATATTGTACAGACTAATCCAAATTAGTTAGAAAAACGCGCCTAAAGAAGTTTCACTTCAATAAATCACTACATATTATAAAACAAAGTCCTCCACAGCGTCTGTCTGTCTGTCTGTTCGATAAACTCAAAAACTACTGCACCAATTTTCATTCTGTTTTCACCAATGGATACAGTGGTTCTCGAGGAAGGTTTTAGTGTACAATTTGTTAAGCTTTTGTATACATTGACTAAAATATAACGATATTTATTGGAGGTGTTAGAAAAAAATAAGCCATCTGGGAGCTTTCAACGAAAACGCTGCCTAATAAGCCCTTCGAGATATAACAAAATAATGTATAGTGGAATTGTGTATCTTATATAGGTCTATAGAAAAGTCCGCGATGGTATATGCCTATCTCTTAAGGATAACATACTATATCCATTTTAATACTTAAAAAAAAATGGAATTATCTTAATTTTTAAAACCATATAATTTAAATGAATATCTCAGGAGTAATCGCAAAAAAAATACGGACGCGAGAATTACCTAGGGGCGAACCCGAGCGAAGCGAGGGTGAATCGTTAGTAACTTATAAATCGTACTAAGAAAAAGTAGTATCAATTACCTAACTAGAAATATAAATTTAAAACTTTTACAAGCTTTTATTTAAATTGTTTCATTCGTGTAACTGACATTTTTTAAGCTTTTGCTGTCATCTCACAAAGCTGAAAAATGAAGTATGTATAACGTAACTGTGTATGACAGAGCAGTTATATACGTATCTGCCTCTATCAGACAGTCTGGAAGGTGGCCAGAACATGGATCCATCTACAAGTCATCGTTTTGTCATGTTCGAGCATTTGATCTTGTCTTAATAAGTACAATAGGCCGAGGTGCTACATTGTAATATTTAGGTGCATTGTAAAGTTTAGGCCTTTTTATTATTTGTACAGAGCACTTTAAATGTTTTAGGAACTCGATGATGATAAATTAAATAAAATGTAAAAAACAAAACCATGCATTTACTCGTTTCATTTTAATAAAAGTTTGTTTATAATAGTTTTTTTTTAATTTTGTAATAAATAGGCTCGATTAATTTTTTTTTATTTTTCTTTAGCAGTAAATATTTGTTCATAATTTATAGAATTGAACAGCTCAAGCTGTCTTTGGATGTCATACTTATTTAAAATTGAAATTAACAATTTTTTAGTATTATAATTAATTTGCCGTAGTAAAGTTTAAGCGTGATACCTGCACGAAGAAAACTAAAATTTTAAAAGCTAGCCTTGCTGATATTAATTTGTCACATCTTAATCCCCCAACGACCGCGGACACGCCGGCGTTACAGTTAACAATAGATTTCTTAGAAATTTAATTAATTTCTTAGAAATTTACCTGGAGGTGTTAACAAAGCAATAAGTAGACAGCAAGTACTTATTATTTCTATAAAGTATTAAATTAATTCCCTTGTTCGAAACACGCTTTTTCGCCTGATATTGATCTCCTATAAGTAAAGGTACGAGATTATGTATGTTTACACAGGTACGTACCTACGGGGAGTTTTGCCGATCAGTAATCACCGATAAATTGTTTTTATTTATTGCATCTATATGTATATTAAAATAAAATCCTTGACAAAATGTATTGCAATTAAAAAGGCTTTAAAGATTTTAAAAACCATGGCTCGTTTTGACGAAATCTTTAAAAATACAGAAACAAAGCAATTTTTCGTTCCTTAAAGTTTCTATTCATACATCGCGTTATTGTTTCACTTTATAATCCAAAAATTAATTTAAAAAATTTGTCAAGCCATAAAATTCAACCATAAAATAGATAAGCCATATATCTCTTTCCATATATCTCTTTCCGGTCAAAGAATGAATCAGATTTTCCTCCTTCAACTTAAGTCTTAAACTCTTAAACTCGTTAGGAGTATTGTTGTGCATCGATCCTACATTTATTATTTATTAATTGACTATACCTATTTATAATACTGTTTTGCTCAACCAAGTCGTACAATATTAAACTTTTCGAACTCTGTTTAAATCAAAGTTTTTGAGTTGTGATAGCAAAAATCTGATGGTTTGGATGGGGAAAGGATGAGAAGGATGAAAAACATAGGATTTCATTTAATAAAATACTAAAAAAATTTTTAGCCCTATTGTAAAATTTTAATACTGCGTTATTCCCTTTAAGCGTCTTTTATTTATACAGTTTTAATTTTAAAACTTTCTGTTTGTCTGAGACCAAGTTATATTTGTATTTTACGAAATATTAATTCTGTTCAATGTTCATACTTTTTGATTGAAGAGCGAGTACCTATGTAGTATCTATTCAAACATCATAATTTTATTTTCCTAATACTGCTGTTTATTTAATATACTAGCAAGTCACACTTGCTTCACTCAGCTTCGTCCCTACGTAAGTTTTGACGCCTTAGTATGAAATAGATTTTTTTTTATTTTTCGTGAATATTTCCGATGTTTTAATAGTTATTCTGCTATTCGGGGTGAAGATAAATCCAACAAAATAAAGATAAAAATCAGTTCAGCAGTTCTCGAGTTATAAGTGTTGTAACAAACCCGACCTTGTTTTATATAAATATATGTATAGATATTACAGATCTTAAAAACATAATATAATAATCAATCAGTAACAATTTATTTAGTGTTGTGTTTCTATTTACATTTTAATTACAACACAGTACTGTCCCGCCTAATTATTTATTCCGGCAATCAGTAGATTTACGTCTTCCACACTCTAACCATAACATTTAGATTATTTTGGAACTTACAGAAGAGTTTAAAGCTGTAGACTTTAATTATATATTGAACAGATTTGAAGTAAAAAGTTAAATTATTATGCTTAATATCGATTTAACTTGGCGAAAATTATGGTATAGATTTTGACTTATTTAGCCCGACTACTTGGCATATAACGGATCTTACTTAGAATACTGTTTACTTTGGAAATTTGAACTATAAGGCATCATCTGCCATCAGTTCTCTTTGACCCAATACACCTATCCATCATAGTAGTGCTATTCCGTAAAAACTTTTAAATTACTCGACAGCTGAATCCGCGAACATAGTTTGTACACAGTTAGTCTAGGGTATAATTCGTGTTACATTAAATTTCTTACAGAATAGCACTTCAGAGTCCAAATCGTGTATCATTCGCCACTAATGCCCGATTTCACCAACAACCCATAAGCTACCACCTACGTATGAGATCCCTAGCTTAAAAGTCCCCTAAGCTAGCCCCTAAATTAAATTTCGTTTTACAATCGTCTTTAAGCCCATATATCGAGCATCTAAATTTAGGGGGCCTTTTAATATTTAGGTGACCCCTAACTGTCGGTGAAACAGAAACTGTCCCTAACAGCCCCCTAACCATGCTTAGGCGATCCCTTAAACTTAGGTGACGTGGGTGAAATCGGGCATAAGTGGCGTAAACTAGCAAAAGGTAAATTATACTCAATAGGATTCCCAATGAACACCTTCGTGATTTTTTTTTCAAGTTATACTTCCTTTAGCACGTTTGGAAAAAATTATGAAAGTAAAATTTTTACACACGTTGACACGATGAAGTTAGCTGCATTCCTTTTAAAACAGAGATTTGTGATATACGGGATGAAATCTTTAGCTATTTTTGTTCTGTTATGCCAAAGAAGTATAACTTCTTACGAGCGTACATAAGAACACACACGTTTTGTTTTTAATTGTTCAAATCATTATAGTGTCATAGAAAATCGTAATCAAAGGTCGTGCTGGTCAAACCATAAAATATACATTTAATATGTGATTAACGACGCTTTCATTTCGTTAGTGAATGATAAGAAGTAGTATGGGTAGTATACACCGTTCTGGGAACAAGACCCCTATAATTTTCTACCTCACTTTGTAAACGTCGTCTCTGTATTCACGTTAAAATAATTAATGATGTGGAATGACACAAATTATTAAGAACATTCAAAGGAGCAGGTACTTTATTGTAAATTTTGTCTACGATTTAATACTTTACACGTGTCACACATACGATGAAGATTACTTATTTTTGGTAAATAAGAAAACCTTATTCCTTTTAAATTACAATAATTGTTATAATAGATGCAAGAATTATGGCGACTATGACAGGGGGACAGAAATTATAAGGGTTCCTGCTTAATTATAATAAAAGTTGAGAATAAAATTACGATATACATACTGTGAAGTAATTCATTTACTTCTAGCACTGTGTATTGTGATTGTCAAATGAATAATGAATATAATTACGCAGAATGACGCAAACACTTAGCAGGCCATTAACGTCAAAATAAGATAACTCACTATGAATTTAGGCGTAATACCACGGTAATGTAATGATTACCGTGGTAATACTATTGTTAAATACGGTAAATTTAGACCTTTAATAAGTATTTATATACTGACTATAAAATATTTCTTGTCTATTTTTGTAACTAATGTCCGTGATTTTTTAACGATTTTTTATAATATGGCATGGATAAGTTATTAGAATAAGAATAATTTATTATTTTAAATGGGCATTCTCTGCTAAATTTCTCAGACAAGTATAAATTGATATTACGTTTACGTTCAATTTCATTTCTCTAGAATGAAGTCAGTAATTTAATTCCTTTGGTCGAGTATTGGAGCATTGGAGTAGAAATGTCTGATTTGTTCTTTTAATAGATATCAAAATATTCAAAGTCTATTTTATAGTTTATTTCGTTTTTATATTTATCGCAAATATATCCCGTTTTTGAGTTAATAATAATAAAATTATGAAAAGTAATAAGCTATAGTTTATTTTTTTGATGACACGTTTGGCTCAGTTTGTAGTGACATTGCTTGCTGTGCCAGTGGTCGCGGATTAGAGTCCCACTGGGGGCATTCATTTGTGTGGTGAACACGAATTTGTACTCTAATCATAGATGTTTATAACTCGTCGTCCATTTTTGTCTTCTTCAAAGCCCGCCCGAATTCCTATATGTAAAAGAATTTGATTTTTGCGTGGTAAATGCTGGTAACCAATTTTTATAGGGTTATTAAAAAATATCTAAATAGCCTAACAATTCTTTTTCTTAATAGCAATTCGATTTCTTAGCTAAAAAGTTAATCTAACCAAATTTTATTGAGATTTTGTTGCTTTCTTTCGCATAAATATTTGGATAAACAAGAGATAAATATTTTTATCCTTTAGTTGCATAAAAAATAATTAATAAACTTTAAAATGAATATTTCAGTGTATAAATAGAATATACAATACTATACTAATACTTACAATACTTGTTATCCGAAAGCTTCTGTGTTAATAAACAAGATTATCGAAACTTATTTATTTGTTATCCCCGTAATCCCTTAATTAACTTAATTAACCCCGAGGTCCCCAGGACTGCTAATAAATACTCTAACTCAATAGAGCTTAAATTCGACATACTGCATATTCGAATATCGATCGGGTATTCTTATTATATACAATATATTTTATTTATTTATTCAAACTAAAATCCACAGCTACATACAGAGATAGAAAGAGGTACATAAAAAGAAAAGTCCTTATATTTGCCAATTTCTTATATTATATATAATAATAATACTAGCGACTAACCCTCGACTTCGCTCGGGTTCGTCCCTAGCTTGATTATTTCCGGGATAAAAAGTATCCTATGTCCTTCCCAGGGTCTCAAAGTATCTTCTATCAAATTTCATCTAAATTGGTTCAGTAGATCCAGAGATCCCCCTACAACGTCACAAACTCACAAACTTTACCTTTTTATAATATTATATTAATACAGAGATAGAAAGTACATAAGAAGAAAGTCCTTATATAAGCCACTTTCTTATAATATATAATAATAATACTAGCGACTCACCCTTGCTTCGCTCGGATTCGTCCCTAGCTTGATTCCCAATACAAACTTTCATCCCCATTCTCACCCCCTTAAAGGGTGATTTCCGGGATAAAAAGTATCCTATGCCCTTCCCAGGGTATCAAAGTATCTTCTATCAAATTTCATCTAAATCGGTTCAGTAGATCCAGAGATCCCCCTACAACGTCACAAACTCTCAAACTCACAAAATTTACCTCTTTATAATATAGTATAGATATTTATTATTAGTATACTCGTATATATAATATACTCGCATAATAGGTATTGTCTAGTAGTATATAATCTACTAAAGCTTATTGAACTATAAATAAATCTATAATCGATTTTATATCAAGCCATAAAAATCAGCTACCGTCTTTTATCACTGGTCATTATCGAAATCTTACGTTATGTTATTACAAGTCGTTAATTAATAAGGCTATAAAATATGTATTGTTTATAAAAAGTTCCTCCCTTTATAGTTCCTATTGTTTTTATGTTTCATGCTTAAATAGTTTAAGTAAAATTTGGTAAATGTAATGTAAATTATTACCCGACTGCGGCGAAGCCCAAAGGAGGATTATTATAAACTAGCGGCTCACCCTCGCTTCGCTCGGGTTTGTCGCTAGGTACGTTTTATATATATAAATAGTTATTAGCCAGCGTTAGCCATATAAATTTTAATTTTTTTTGTATATATTGACATACAATTCCCACTACCTTTCCACTAACACGTAAACTTTATGTTATGGTATTAAAGTTCAAATTGACTTTTAACTATTATTACGAATCTTTTGTATGGGAGTATAGAAAAGTGTTGTTTTTAGACTTTTTCAGGCATTTTTTTTATTTTTTTCTCTCCGTAAGAACCATCCTCGTACTTCAAGGAATATTCTAAAAAAAAATAGCGAAATCGGTCCAGCCGTTCACGCGTGATGGCGTGACCAAGGGAAATAGGGATTCATCTATATATATATATATATATATATATATATATATATATATATATATATATATATATATATATATATCATTCATGACATCAATAATGGGTTTAAAAAACATAAATTATGTATTCTTAAATTGTTTGATATTTTGACTGCTAATTTTAAGTTCACGTCCGTTTTGTTTTTAGTGGAAAACTAAAAAGGCCTACACAAAAGTCCGCAATAGTTTAAATCTATCTCCTTAAGTACACTCACAATAATTATTTTGATCCATTATAAAACGTCCCTAGGGATGCATCCGAGTAAAGCGAGCCTAAGTCGCTAGTTATGAATAAAATATTCTATCTACGTAAATCAGTTACTTGTAGGTACATATGTTATTTCCATACATTTCGATATTAATTTTGTTTGAACGATAGTAATCGTATTATGTCATCTTGTTTGAGACACCTGATTATTTCCTCAATATTACAAAATTGAAGAAATATTATTTTAGAGAAAAATATAAAATTTGCATTAAAAAACGATGGCTATAAATTATTATACCTAATTTAATTACGAAACATCAAAAGAGCTTTGAAATATCGTTTCTAATTAATCATATAATATCTAATGGATCTAATCTTAATCTTTGATATTATAAATCTTTAATATTATAAGTATATTTTAGTATTTGATAAATATTAAAATATACTTAGTATTTTATATTTTACACTTTAATAATTTTATTTCAATAATAGTTTTAGAACAGATCACATAATACTTATCTATACTAGATTTTAGTAACTCGCCTGCTACCTATCGTATTTTTAGGTTTTGTTGGATACAAAATTTTCATTGTAAGACGAATAAAATACACTTACTTAACCATTTTTTATACAACATTCATATGTAATAGTCCTTAGTTTACTGAGATATTACGTAGTACGTCATATTGCATTGCTATTCATTAGCGTTATTGTATAGCTTTTAAAATATTCATTTTTATATTGATTGATATTGCAATCCTATTTTTTTTCTAATATTCAAATTTAAGATTTAGTATGTAAATTATAAATTTAAAAAATTGTTCTTAAATTAGACCAGAATCAGCTGTGTATTCGGCGCCTGAGTGCTTATTTGTTCAAACCATAAATACTTGTTGTATGTATTTTACAGAAGATAGTTTTTTTCTTCTATTTTAAAAACAAACCTTTTTTATTTATTTAGGTATATAGATAAATTAATACATTTTTTCGATTTTTTTAAATTAAAATGTGTTTTTTTACCAATGGAATGGACATTTAAAAGGTAATAATTTTAATAATTATGTATAAATAACTCTTTCGGTAGTTCGGTCATTTGGACAAATAAGCACTGAGACGACGTATAGGTACGTATGATAGATAATATTACGTAGTCAATTTGTAAATGATGCGAATATTCAGCATGGAAATTTTGCGGCAGCGACTCTGCAACTAAATATTCACCATGCATGCAATGTCTCAGAATTATAAAACACTGATCTAAATTATATAACAAATTCATTTATTTAGTATTTGGAAACTCCTCTCAATTTGCTTTTCATATTAACTTTAATTTGGGGTCGTTTGATTTCTTTTCTTTCTTATCATCCCTCTTTATCATCTTAACTTTGCAAGTTGAATAAAACATACATAAAAATCTATTATTTTGTAGTAAAACTTACTTATTAATATTTTTCTTTACACTGTTGATTTTATTACACAAGTCAACACTTACAAAAATTTTGTCCTAACTTTCATTGGCTAAGATTTCGGCAAAGCTCTCTAGTAATTCTACACTACCACTTGAAAAGGATATTGGATAGTTCTATTCCATTTTTCCATTATGTGTCTAACTCAACAACACATTTTTTATTAAAAATGGGAAATTATTATTATTATTATTACTCAATTTAATACATCTTCATGAATTGTCGGTTCAGTTTCTTCCATATTACATATACTGTACCTGGGCTACCGAGCTTCGCTCGGAGTTTTTGGCAAAAAATCATTAAAAAAAACAAACTAAAAATATGAATAAATACAAAAAAAAACAAAAGTAAAATCTTTGCATCCGAGCAGGGTACGAACCCAGACAGCTGTGGTTGTCACTTACCACATTGGCGCCTTGGCCACTTGACCACGATGCTTATGTCCTAGCGTGCAAATTAGCGACCATATTTCGCGTGGAATAATGCGAAACAAAACCGCATGAGAACTCGAAAACACATGTTTTCCCTGACATAAAACTAATCTAGATCAATTTATCGCCCACGAAACCCCCTGTGTACTAAATTTCATGAGAATCGTTGGAGCCGTTTCCGAAATTCAAATTATATACATATATATAAATATATAATAATAATAATAGCTCGTTTAAATATATTACATACGTACATGTACAAAAATATGTATAGTAAAACTACAGATAAATGATTTAGTAACTGTATGCCCAACGGTGTCAACTAGATGTGTGATATTTATAATTTTTACAAATATTTTTTTTAGCCGGAATCGAACCTAATATTGACGTAGTGGAATATTTCAAGCAAACACTCCATTAAGCAGTTTTAGTTTAAAACCTTGCTTTTCCGATGCTAGTTCATTTTCGTGCGTGATGCATGATCGTTTATCGCATCAGATAATATTCAGGCAGTACAGTGTATTTACGTTTGAAGATTTAGCAGATTTTCTTTTAGCGGCAGCGGCGTAACTACATCATGTATCTGTCTGTCTATTACAATGAAGGTTCTAAGTTCAAATCTTTTATTAACATCAACATAAATCAACTTTCTGTCTGTCTCGTAGAGAATAACTTATCATAGGATTATTAATAATTATACCTAATTAATATTGTGCTCTTAATTATGAATAGAAGGTTTTTAAAAAGGCCCTTTATATTTGACTTAAATCAGTACGAGAAAAAAACACAGAAACAAAAAAAAACATTAATAAAAAGTTGAATTTTCTTTCTAGTAACTACCTATTATAATTGTTTACAAAAATTAACAGGTTTTCATTCTTTATACTAGTCTATTCTATACCCAAAACAAATCAAAATTCCCCGACAATGCCGGTATAGAGAATTGTTGAACATTGTAGTATTTAGATGAATAGCTAGATAGGTCAAAGCGACTGAGGGATAAACCGGAGCGCGCTTTGGAATTTTGTTTTCCTTTAGATGTTTAAATTAACATCTTAAAAGATGTCGCCATAGTTTTGAGACACAGACCCTGAAGTTCACTTATCTATGGTAATATATTAATATAATAGTTTTTGATGTTTTCCAATTTACAAAAATAAAAAAATAAAAATAATAGACAGGTTTACTATTTGTTTAAATTTATAAGTTTGGATGTAGTAGATAAATTCCCAAACTACTGATTTTGCAAATTATTTTGTATTATCTCTGAATGCCATTATTTACTTTTTATCTCGATATATTGATTATAGTAATTTTTGATGTATAATACGACTTGGACGACCTGGATATTAATTTGTTGTTAGTTTGTTACTAATAAATAATCTATCCCGTTACAGGAGGATAACATACGATTGAAAGAGAAAGGGATTGCATGAAAATATAATATTATCTAAAAATATCATTCACTCACTCATTTGTAGGTAGGTAAGTATATATCGGTATAAAAAATTTAAATATAACATGCTTATCATTATTTGTTTTTTTATAGCTTGTATTGTATGTATTGTATTCAGCCCATTTTAACGTCCCACTGCTAGGCACGGGCCTCCCTTCAATACGAGTGGGATCGAGATATAGTCCACCACGCTGGCCAAGTGCGGGTTGGCGGACTTCACATGTCTTTTGAAAACTTGCTAGGTTCTCTCAGACGTGCAGGTTTCCTCGCGATGTTTTCCTTCACCGTTAAGAGAAGTGGTAATCATGTTGGAAATTATTCGCACATGAAAATATTGGAGGTACGAGAGAGCCGGGATTTGAGCCCGCTTCACTCGGTTTCCCAAGCGGGCGCGTTACCACTGGGCTACCACTGTCTCTATGTTTTTATAGCTTAGCTTCACTGAATATTGAGATTAACATCCTTGCTGAATATGGAACTCCTAAAATAAAAAATAATTAATAAAAAAATAATAATTATAAAATCCAAGTTAACATTTATTATTTTTGTAAACGAAGTTCACACGCGTCTCGAGGGAAATTAATGACCTGTTTTTATTAGCTGAATATTTTATACAAGTTTAAATATTTTATGTAAATTTTAAAACTTTTTACAGCATAAACGAAAATGACTAAATAAATCTGTAGTTAAGTATTTTAAAAGCAGAAACATTAAAAATAAAAAAATAAAGAGCGCGTGTTAGACCAGGGTAGAAGGCTTTAAAAATAATAAAAAGTGAAAAAAAAATAATAGCAGGACGCAACCCGTTAGAAAAGGAGGGGTGTCGGCGACGGAAAACCTATCTTCGAGTAACGTGTGTATTAATATAGGGACAATGTCATTTTAGCGTATTATGAATAATTGTTGTAAATATGAAATATCATTCTTATTAGATTTATTATGTTAAAATAAGTTCTAATTAGTGTAATAAGGTTAGTTTAGAGTATTTTTTGCTTATTTGAATCATATAAGACTATTTAACATTAATTTGAAAGGAATAGGTACGTAAGTAAAATGTTAGCATATAATTACGTAACTTGAAAATGAGATTTTTTGTTTCTTGCAATAGCATAATAGTTTATGTTTTAAATAATAGATTTTATTATAAAACTTATAATAAAACAAGAATTAGGTCGATAGGACTATCCGTTCAAAAGTTATAAGGGAAAATGTATAGTAAAAATGTAGCAACCTAGAAAGTTAGATAATTTTGTTTTAAGACTTTTTAATTAATTATTATATATTGAATATTATGTTTTAATATTGTATAATAGTATGTAAGGCATGTAAATAAATAAATATGTGTAAGGTGTTTTACTGAAAACATAAAATAAAAGGACTCTCAAGGTTTCGGTTTAGGGAAATTTTACTCGAAAAATGAGCTCAAAGTACGCGGCTCTCTGTAAGGTATTAACGGGCCAAATAAAAGGCGAGCCATTTCTCGATTCAAGTCAGTCGCAAGACAGCCACCGAAGAGGCAACAACTAAAAGGAAAAGGAAGAACCGAAACCAAGAGAGAAAAAAGGAAAAATTGTGTTTTTATTTCATCGCCTCTAAGTATAGTCTCCTGTCAACGAAGAAACCCTAGTGGATCGGGACCCAAGCTACGCATTCAGGGGTGCGTGGTGGCGTACATTACCAGCGAACGGACATACTGCCGTGTACGCCAAGAACGTCTGGGAGATTGTCCCAGGTCGACTTCCGGGTACTAGACATACCCTGGTTCTGGTCGTCCGAAACAGTTGGTCCTTCGAGCCGGATCCCTGCTAGAAGAAGTTCAGAAGAAACAGAAGATTGCGTTCAAGATGCCGGTAACCAGGTCGCAGAAGGATGCCCCCTCACGTCCCGGGTCCCGTCCTTCAGATAGGGACGCGACAGATGGAACGTCGGGATCAGAAGGGGTCACGTCAGCGTCGGCGTCAACGGGAACTGCAACTACATCGAACACTTCTTCGGGTGCCACGACCACGGAGGGCACCACAGTGACGGAGACTACGGTTACGACTGCAACTACGGCGGCGTCTATGGAAGGCAACAAAGAAGATGCTGCACAGAGGATGACCAGGAAGAGCCAAGAAGATGTACCTGGAAAGGATGTTCAAGGCTCCTCCAAGACCCTGAAACCGATGGGGGTCAGTCGTCGCGCCAGGTCCACGAAGACCACGAGTTCCTCGGCCAGAAGACGCGAGCTAGAAGCAAAGGAAGAGTTGGCACGCCTGGAGTTGAAGCAAGCACAGGCTGAAACTAAGCTAGCCCGTGTCAGATTGGAGATGGCACAGTGTGAAGAAGAGGACTCCGTGGATGAAGACCTGGAAGACAGAACAGCACAGGTGCAGAACTGGATCGAGACGTCTGTGCTGGAGGATGGCAACAAAGTTCAACCAGAGATGCGAGGTCCACACCCCTTGGAAGAGCCACAGAAGATGAAGCCTGAAGAGAACTCCTCAACGAGAAGAGCTACGATTGAAATTCAAGCACTGACGGCAGCATTGAAGGAAGCTCTTACCACGCGAGGACCAGCAGGACAGCCAACCTACATTCACGAGTTACCCTACTTCGACGGCAACAGCAGCGAGTGGATGGCCTTCAAGGTTGTCTATGAAGATACAGCACCGATGTTCAACAACGTCCAGAATATGGCTCGGCTAAGAAGAGCACTGAAGGGCAACGCAAGAGAAGCTATCAAGAGTCTGCTGTACTCCGAAGCCTCTCCGATGGAAGTGATTCAAGCCCTCAGAAGAAGATATGGAAGACCAGATGCACTGGTGCTGGCAGAGTTGGACAAGGTCAAAACGTTGCCGAAGATTTCTGAAAACCCAAGGGACATATGCCTCTTCGCGAGCCAGATCAGCAACAGCGTAGCGGCAATAAAAGGATTGAAGAAACCACAGTACCTGCATTCACCTGAGATGGTGAAACAAATTATTGAGAAGATACCTACGATCCTCAAGTTCCGATGGTACGACTTCATTGAAACAACAGAAGAAGGCGAGCTCTCCGACCTAACACTGGTGTCCAAGTTCCTGAACAGAGAAGCAGACAAGTGTGGAGCCTATGCATCAACAGAAGAGAAGAGCGGGTTCAGACGGACTCATCGACAAGCAACGCATTCAACTAAGGAAAAGGACTTCAAAGAAAAGGTTTCAAGATCAGAGAAGACTTGCCCCATGTGTGAGGGTGAACACTTCCTCGTCGGGTGTCAGAAGTTCCTGAAGGCGTCTGTGCAAGATCGATGGGCAATAGTGAAGAAAAGCCGCGTTTGCTTCAAGTGTTTACAAGGGACACATCGGAAGGAGAGCTGCAAGAAGCCGTCGTGCAAGGAATGCAAGAGGTGGCATCATCATCTGCTGCACGTCGAGACAGAGAAAAGTTCCTCGGAAGAAACAGAAGAACAAACCACAAGAAGTGGCGAGCATCATGGCATCGGTGAATGCGGTCAACAACGCAAGGGCATACCTGAAGATAATTCCGATAGAAACCTTCGGGTCAAAAGGATCAAAGAAGATATTGGCCCTCATGGATGAAGGGTCAACAGTGTCGCTGCTAGACCAGAAGGTAGCAGAAGAAATCGGCGCTCAAGGAAGAAAGGAGGAACTGGTCATCGAGACTGTTGGAGGCAGGCTGATAAGGAAGGAAGACTCTCAGATGCTGGACCTTACGGTAAAGGGGATTCATCAGAAGACCAAGAAGACCTTGAGAAGAGTCCGGACCATCGACGAGTTGAAGCTTGCACCGCAGTTCCTAGAAAAGAAAAGGATAGAAGAGTGTCAACACTTGAAGAAGATTGCTGACTCTCTATATTATAAGGGGGAGTCACCACAGCTGCTCATCGGTCAAGACAACTGGGAGCTAATCATGACTCAAGAAGTAAGAAGAGGGAAACCAGGACAACCAGTCGCTTCAAGAACAGGACTTGGATGGGTGCTCCACGGGTCAGACACTGGAGGCGCGAAAGTGGTGCACTTCTTAAACACGTGTCTACATGTCAGCACGCCAGAAGAAGAGATGCATCAAGCCATCAAGGATCACTTCGCAATCGAAGCACTTGGAGTACTACCAAGAAGACCCACTACGGATTCAGAAGGAAGAGCACTCACCATCCTAGAGAAGACCTGCAGAAGACTAGAAGATGGTCGATTTGAAGCTGGACTTCTATGGAAAAATGAAGATGAACAGATGCCTGAAAGCTACACGTCTGCCAAGAACCGATTGTTCAACATTGAAAAGAAGATAGACAAAGACCCTCAGCTGAAGGCAGAATACAATAAGCAGATCCAGCATCTAATCGACAGCAAGTATGCAGAAGAAGCACCTGGTGGACAAGAAGATTCAAAGAAGACATGGTACCTCCCTCATTTCTCCGTGGTACATCCATTGAAGAAGAAAATAAGGATCGTCTTCGACGCTGCAGCCAAGTCTAAAGGGAGAAGCCTCAACGACGCTTTACTACCGGGACCGGACCTACTGCAATCGCTCTTCGGGGTATTACTGAGGTTCCGGCAAGGCCCGTTTGCAGTGGCAGCCGACATAAAGGAAATGTTCCTGCAAGTTCGCATCCGGCCAGAAGATAGAAACAGCTTGAAGTTCCTGTGGCGAGGGGATCGTCGTGACGTAGCACCGAAGGAGTACAGAATGACATCAGTCATATTCGGCGCGACATCATCTCCTAGCACAGCGATCTACGTGAAGAACCAGAACGCGGCGGACTACAAGAAGCAGTACCCAGAGGCAGCAAAGGCAATCGAGCTGAACCATTACATGGATGACTACCTGCACAGCTTCCATTCAGAAGAGGACTTCAAGAGAATTACAGCGCAGGTGGACTTCATTCACAAAAAGGCGGGCTTCGAACTCCGAGGATGGGCGTCAAACCACTCCGACCTGCTGCAAGACGTGAAGACTGAGTCAGTTGAGAAGACAGAGGTGGACCTTGGTGAGAAGGAAGAGAAGACACTGGGACTACGCTGGTTTACAGAAAGGGACTCCATAGGCTTTAGGGCGAACTTTCGGAACACGCCAGATGAAGTGGCACAAGGACTCAAGGTACCTACGAAGAGAGAAGTCACCAGCGCCGTGATGTCGACCTTCGATCCACTAGGGCTAGCATCACCAATTCTCATCCAAGGCAAAAGGCTGCTCCAGAACATATGGCGAAGTGGCGTCGGTTGGGATGAAGAGATAGAAGAAAAGGAGTACGAGTCATGGAAGACTTACCTGGAAAAGATGAAGCTGCTCCAAGACCTTCAGATCCCGAGATGTCTGGCACCACGTCGCACCGAGGGGGAGCTGCACACGTTCACGGATGCAAGCGAAATGGCGTATGCAGCTACGGTATATTGGAGAACTGAAAATCAAAATGGGACTTATGACGTCAGCTTAGTAGCAGCAAAAGTAAGAGTCGCTCCGTTGAAGCCGGTGTCAATCCCGAGACTCGAGCTGCAAGCGGCCCTCCTAGGAAGCAGATTGGCACACTCGGTCGAGGAAGAAATGGATCTGAAAATAGAAAAGAAGACGTTTTGGACGGACTCCAGTATCGTGCTATCATGGATCAAGACGGACCCGAGAACCTTCAAGACATTCGTGGCTCATCGCTTGGCGGAGATAGAAGATCTCACAAAACTACAGGACTGGAGATGGGTACCGACGGCGCAGAACCCTGCAGATGATGCAACACGTGACGTACCAGAACACTTCGACTGCCAACACCGATGGTACACCGGACCAGGGTTTCTAAGAAGAGATGAAGTTCACTGGCCTGCGGCAAGAACATTCAAGAAAGAAACCACTGGCGAAGAAAAGGCAGCGGACATCGTAGCGACTGCAGGCAGCTCCTATCCATCACCAGATCCCGAAAAGTTCTCGTCATGGAAAAGACTTTGGCGAGCTACAGCAAGAGTACTGCAGTTCATACAACTCTGCAGAAGAAAGGAAAAGGTCCACGCCAGCAAAGAAGATCCTACCTGGAAAACTACAAAAAGGAATAAGAAAATTGTTGAGAAGCGACATCTGTCTTCAAAAACGTCAGAAAGGAAATACATACCATTGGAAACAAGTCTACTAGAGCAAGCTGAAACGCTGTTGTTAAGAAGAAGTCAAGAGAAATGCTTCAAAGAGGACATCAGGTGCCTACAGCAAGGAAAACAATTAGAGGGCAGCAGCAAGTTGAAAAGACTCGACGTAGTGCTAGAAGAAGGTCTCCTGCGACTGAAAGGAAGAATCGACGCGATACGAGGGGTTACCAGAGACTACAAACGACCCATCGTACTCGACAGCAAGGACAAGACAACACTTCTCATCATAGAAGAATTTCACTGCCGCTTCAATCACGGGAATCACGCGACCGTAATGAACGAAGTAAGACAACGCTTCTGGGTGCTAGGACTGAGGTCAGCGATCAAGACCATTCAACATCAATGCCAGTGGTGCAAAACAAGAAAGGCAAGACCTCAAGAACTACCAGTGGGCAACTTACCTGCTGAGAGGCTGATGCACGGAAACCCTCCATTTACGTGCACGGGAATAGATTACTTCGGCCCTATGACGATCACCGTAGCAAGACGCCATGAGAAGAGATGGGGTGCTCTATTCACATGCTTAACAACACGAGCTGTACACATTGAGCTCACTCCTTCACTCTCCACTGACAGCATGATCATGGCACTACGACGATTCGCCGCGAGAAGGGGAATGCCAAAGATAATCTACACCGACAATGGCACTAACTTCGTTGGCGCCAACAAAGAACTCAAGGAAGCACTAGACACCATGAAGCAAGAAGACTTTATCTCGGAAGCGGAGAAGATCGGCGTGCAGTGGAAGTTCATACCTCCTGGTGCACCAAACATGGGAGGTGCATGGGAGCGTCTGGTGCGATCCATTAAAACCGCACTGGACGCCACGCTCAACGAAAGGCAACCACGAGAGGAGGTACTTCATACCCTCCTGTTAGAGGCCGAGCACATAGTCAACTCTCGGCCCCTCACCCACCTCTCCGAGAACCCTGAAGAAGAAGCACTTACACCGAACCACTTTCTCATCGGGCGATCATGTGGCGCAGCAAGAATCGGCAGCTTCGAGGACAACGAGCTTGTGGGCAGACACACCTGGAAGGCTACGCAGCGACTTGCCGATCACTTCTGGCAACGTTGGCTGAGAGAGTATTTGCCCACTCTACTACCAAGGAAGACCAAAGGAAGAGTCAGCGCCACAGATTTGCAAGTCGGAGACATCGTACTGATCGTCGATCACAGCCTACCAAGATGCATCTGGCCACGCGGAAGAATCCTGCATGTGTATCCTGGACCAGACGGGCGGACCAGAGTCGTCGACGTCGAGACCAGAGGAGGTGTTCTACGGAGGCCCAGTTCGAGAGTGGTGCTGTTGGTGCCGGGAGCGTCGCCGAGTCCAGGAGTTGGTGCAAAGCACGAGGGGGAGAATGTCGGCGACGGAAAACCTATCTTCGAGTAACGTGTGTATTAATATAGGGACAATGTCATTTTAGCGTATTATGAATAATTGTTGTAAATATGAAATATCATTCTTATTAGATTTATTATGTTAAAATAAGTTCTAATTAGTGTAATAAGGTTAGTTTAGAGTATTTTTTGCTTATTTGAATCATATAAGACTATTTAACATTAATTTGAAAGGAATAGGTACGTAAGTAAAATGTTAGCATATAATTACGTAACTTGAAAATGAGATTTTTTGTTTCTTGCAATAGCATAATAGTTTATGTTTTAAATAATAGATTTTATTATAAAACTTATAATAAAACAAGAATTAGGTCGATAGGACTATCCGTTCAAAAGTTATAAGGGAAAATGTATAGTAAAAATGTAGCAACCTAGAAAGTTAGATAATTTTGTTTTAAGACTTTTTAATTAATTATTATATATTGAATATTATGTTTTAATATTGTATAATAGTATGTAAGGCATGTAAATAAATAAATATGTGTAAGGTGTTTTACTGAAAACATAAAATAAAAGGACTCTCAAGGTTTCGGTTTAGGGAAATTTTACTCGAAAAATGAGCTCAAAGTACGCGGCTCTCTGTAAGGTATTAACGGGCCAAATAAAAGGCGAGCCATTTCTCGATTCAAGTCAGTCGCAAGACAGCCACCGAAGAGGCAACAACTAAAAGGAAAAGGAAGAACCGAAACCAAGAGAGAAAAAAGGAAAAATTGTGTTTTTATTTCATCGCCTCTAAGTATAGTCTCCTGTCAACGAAGAAACCCTAGTGGATCGGGACCCAAGCTACGCATTCAGGGGTGCGTGGTGGCGTACATTACCAGCGAACGGACATACTGCCGTGTACGCCAAGAACGTCTGGGAGATTGTCCCAGGTCGACTTCCGGGTACTAGACATACCCTGGTTCTGGTCGTCCGAAACAAGGGGAATATTATAAAAATGAAAGGAAAAATAATTTACGGGCGATCTGAGGTCGGGAAGGGGATGGGGGTGAGTTTTTAAGGGTAAAAAACGGGTTTTCTCGATTTCCGGCAAAACTAAAAGTCCTATCGAAAAAAGTCAAATGGCAAATTTGTAGGTAATAAAAAGATCTAAAACTTTTATATTCACACTTTTTTCACATAACCTCAAAATTTATGTGAAAAATTCAAAAAACCAAGTTTTTGGTTTTTTATTTTTATCTTTTACAAAAATGTTTTTGTTTTAACGAAATTTGGTGAAAACTTGCCTTTTTATGTCCCAAACACGCTGTAATTTATTTGATTTAAAATATTTATTTTTTCACCTTATTTTGAATTAATATCGAAAAAGCACCCTAATTTTCAGATTATCAGTATGGATGAATCTGTTTGTATCATCTGCAATAAGGCAGATGATAAGCAAGTGTATGAAATAAAAAAGGTTTTTTGTTTTTTGCATTTTCTCAGAAGATTTACTATAGTAACATATTTTTTTTTCACCATCGGAAAGTAGAGATTTCAACAAACAGAAAACATACCAACTTTTTAAAAAAAGCTGATATTTTGACGGGTGAATTTTCGATTGAAAATTAGGGTGCTAGGTTATAATTTTTTGTTTATCCGATCGGAGTATTTGTATAGCGCTATTTAAATTAAAGAAAAACTTAATAACGAATAAACACTTAATTTGTTTCGAATTAGGCATTTAAAAAAATTGTATTATTCCTTCTTTTCTTAGACTTCAAACTTCTCAAAAAAGTATATTTGGCTTGGGGGGGGGGGGGGGTCATGACCCCCCTAAACCCCCTACCCCCCTGGATCCGCGCTTGTTTGTAATCCATCCTAAATTATTACTAATAGCATTAAGCCAGAGTCTTTTTTTTGTAGTTTTAAAGCGAGCGAAGCCGCGGGTTCTGCTAGTTTACTATGAGCGTTATCTTGTGGTGAACTGAACTACACTTAAAATTGATTATGAAGCACTTACTCTAAGTCCCGTTACCCGTAGGATGATAGAAACATAGCTGTAATCTTAGATCTCTTAAGTCTTACATTATTATTTATAATGTTGTCGTAACAAGCTTATAAATTGAAGGGAAGTTGTTATAATATGATTTATTTATTTGACAAGATTACATTAAAGACAACTTGCCTGCTTTCTTACTAAAATGATACAAGACAATAATGACGTGGAATGCAATATAAACACCATTTTTATAATTTTATAATAGTGTAGTGCAGTTCCCGCGCTTATTTATCACATTTTTTTTCATTTTCATCGTATCCGATATGGCGAATCTTCATGACACTGGCATACAGTCATTATGCCTACACAATAAATAATTTTTAGAACTCACATTCATGATTTAATTTAATAGATATTTATTATTTATTTAATTTAGTAGAAAAACCGAATTAAAATTTATATAACCTAAAATAGATATTTTCAATTTTGCTAATAGAAAATTCAGAAAATCAAAAACCTTAAGCAAAGAGGTTTTTTTTTATGACGGTACCTACGTATTTGTTGAGAGAGTAAAAATAGATTCAGAAGACGCAGATGGTATACTCGTAAAAGTAAAATTAGATAAGGCATTGTAACAATATGGTGAAATATACAGGATTTAGTGTTAACTTATACATAATATTTTACTACTTTTTTATATATTACTTCTAATATTAAAACGATTTCGCTAGAATATAAGTTACAAATAGCTAGTAATTACTTGTTAAGTTACTGATGGCTAATAATAATCTTTGATATGCTATTTTTATTAATGTTATATACGTCGATAAAAAAAAATAGTGTCTACTGCAGTAAGATTAAATTCCAAAAAATAAATCGATTTTGATTTAGACACACATATGTATGTACACATTTTGTTTAGGTAAACAATGTTTAAATTTTCATAAATAGATTGATTAAACTAACGCATAGCAGGTATACAACAACATGATAACAAGTCTCTTTTATTAATTACCCTTAGTTTCACCTGACAATATGTTAAACTAAGGTAAATAACTTAAGTGCATTATAAGTAGAACTATGATATCTAACAATCCACGCCCATCTTATATTCAGATAGCTACATAATAGAGGTATTCACTATTCCTAAATATGTAATTATAAAAAATATACATTTTTCAATTTAATGATTATAATAATAAATAATACTTACCAACTATTTTTTTAGTTCTTCAACTGCAGTTAAATAAAAAAAATCCTTGTAATATAGATTTGCATTAAAAAAAATGTTCTTGATGAAACATACCTACCTACATGTAGTTACTTTGTCGTTTACATGAATCACGGATGTTTGATGAAATAATCTATACATGAACGAAATAGCCACAATTAGTTCATGAATCTATACTACCTAATATTATAAAGAGGCAAAGTTTGTGAGTTTGTGAATTATGAGTTTGTGACGTTGTATAGAGTAATCTCTGGATCTACGGAAATAACTTTTTATCCCGGAAATCATCTCTTAAAGGGGTGAAAATGGGGATGAAAGTTTGTATTGGGAAGCAAGCCAGGGACGAACCCGAGCGAAGCGAGGGTGAGTCTCTAGAACCTAATGAGTCATTAGGCAAACTGTCTGTGTATTAAAATCTCATCCCATGATTAATTACTACATGGAAAAACTAGAACTACCTACATATATTTAGATGATAAATTACTTTGAAACTTATTTTACTAATTTTGTTATTTCATTTCGAAATAATATTTCAAACACTAAAGTAACTAGTATTAGTAAATAGAATTAGAAAAACTTATTTATAGATTCAAATGACTCATACTCATATAGGATCAAGTTACAGGGCAAATCGTGTAAGAGATCGCTTAGATCATTAAGGCCAACGTAATGAATCCATTGTTAATTATTTGCTGTCATCCCTCTCGAGCATAACAAGCCCTGGATTTTCGAGGTGTAGGTACATAAATTTTCTTATCTTTTCAAGTTAATTTTGTCTAAGTATGTAAATAATATTGTAAATATATGGTAATTGTCTTCAAAAAAAGACCCAACGATAACGTTATAGACGAGGTCTGTAACTTATCGACTTCGATATTATTGTTATGTTTTTTTATACAAAAACCCAACACTTAGTTCTGTACGTTAAACTGAAGCACGGCGATACAATATTATATTATTACCCTGATAAAAAATTCGAAGCAAAATATTATTTTTAATTTAAATACTTGTTTCATGTATTAATAAAAGTGCTTTTATAAATACTCCCATTTTTAACACCAAACGCAAGCGTCGAAATGAATCGAATCGGATATCACGTGTTTCCGTGATCTTCAGAAATTCACAATATGTTATTAAAATAATGGAAATTGTCCGCCTCCTCCGAAGAAAATAACGCTCTATAACAAAAAGAACTATTTGATGACAAAAATGAGAGAATTCTTAAACTGTCCTATTACCATATTATGTCTTTAAGTATGAATGAAGTTAAAAATCGTATCTCAAGTTTATTAAGTCTCTTTTTACTCATAATATTTTTTAAATTAATACGTCATATTCAGGTATCGAGGTATTTTGGTAGGACAAATTGACTTTTAGTGATGTCACCAACAGTTCTTCTAAAAAGACTTGATGTATATAAAGGTAGCTCCACCTAAACATCTGTGCTCATATTGAGCAAATAAATACACACACATAAATTTCACATCATTAACAGTATGTCGTTTAGAGCTTTAATCACAGTCATAAATTAACTTATCCAGAAAGTTCAAACCGACGTTTGCAGCACAAAATATGAAATGACAAGATGTTAATTTCTCGTCGATGGTTTAACCTGTCATTAATACTCGTATAACAAGCGCTACGTTTTCGTTTAATCTTTCAATTCGTTCTATACTTTTTTTGCTTTTAGTAAGTTATAATTAATGCACATAAGCATTTATCACGAAATTTCACAGATTTTTTATTTTCGATAAGTAGATAAAAGGTACATAAAATTAATTTATAACGAGACTAGCGATTCACCCTCGCTTCGCTCGGGTTCGTCTCTAGGTTGACTCTACCCATACAAACTATCATCATAAGAACCTTCTCCTGACAATAACAAACAACAAAAAAAAATAGTTAAATCGGTCCAGCCGTTCACGTGTGATGGCGTGATCAAGGGAAATAGGGATTCATTTTTATATTATATATATATATATATATATATATATATATATATATATATATATATATATATATAGATATAAAAATATGTATTGGACTTAACACACTATTCTGCGTTATTATAAAGAATATTAGAATCTTCTTTTTGTCCTTTCTTCGCTTTTTCTATTATATAATGTTCTAAACACATCCGTAGAACATTACGTAAACAGTTGGGAACTTTCAGTAAATCGTGATTATATTTTTAACACGTAGCTACTACTTTCGCTGTATTATTTAGGTTCCACAAAAAAGAATCTGGTACACTTCTACACGACTGGAATAATTTACTAAACTGAAAAGCACTTTGTTATATTTTTTTGTTTTAAAAAAAACAAATAAAAAGGGTGTATTTAGAGTTAGAGAGGGCGGCGTGTATGTCGAAATCTGTTCTTGAAATTTAAATTGAATTTTTAAAGAAGTTACTAAGGAGAGACTTTAGCATCGCAGGAACTCTTATGAATACAATAACAAGATAGCTTTTCGAGATGAAAACTTTTATTTTATATAAAAAAATCATGTCAAATTGATGACTACTTTTACAAAATTAAATTTAAAGGTACTACTTATGCACTGTGGCACATTGTTATGCAGGGTTCACACGCTTGTTATTTGCCACAAACTTCAAACCTCTACAAACGCTTAGCTAATTTGAAGAGACAAACATCGATTCGAACGCTTGTGTCTCGAAGAAGCAAGCATAACGAATGTATTATTATAATATACCTTTTATCTGTTATTACGTTCAGTTTGATGGGAAAAAAATATATGATAGATCTTTGTAGAAATAGAGATGAAATTTTATAAATTTAATGACTTAAATTTATAAAATTACCTTTTAATCTACTGTGCATCCATTAAATGCTAAGATATTGATGATAAAAAAGAAAAGGACCCTTTTTCATTGAACGTCGAATATCTCAGGAAAAAATCGACGTAAAGAGTTTAGTAAACGTTTTTTCTTTTATGATTTTTTACCAAAAATATGACTAAATTTTGTTAATATCAACTCAATTTTTTTAAATTATATTATTAACTAATGAATAGACTATGAAGGAATTTCATTTCTTTCTGTAATTACCTTATAATCAATTTGTTCAGAAAAAATCAATTTAACTCCAAAATCGATCAAATACCAATAAAATATCGATAAATTAGAAAAAAATAATAACATAAATAGATTCTACGGCAAAAAAATACTAAAGCGGTTATACTTTACGTGAATTCCAACTTTTATTATTTTTTCACGACTCGTCAAATTGCAGTATTATAATTACAATATTAGAGAATATGGACGAAAATTATATGCCTCTGATATTATTAAACTACTCAGCGTTATCTTTGTGTGTGATATATCCTGCATCTCCAACTGATTGGTAGACGATAAAATGGCTATTTTGTAAAGCTTCTTACATTAATTAAAGATACATACGTAATAAAAGCTTTTATACGAGTGTATCATTATTTTCTATTATAAATCACCTTTATAATTCGATTTGCCATTTAGGAATTATTTTGTTATGTGTTATTTTCTCTAAAAACAAATTTATACGAGATAAAAAAATAAGAAAAAAGAATTTATAATTCTTGTTCTTATGATTAAAGAATACATATATATATATATATATAAATACACTCCACTCTGAAGGTATACTTAAGCGATGGATGTCGCATGTTGAGATGTCTATTATTTCGTACTGAATTATAAGAATTTTGGTAAGGCGTTTTATCGATAGTAAAGCAATTTTCCCTGTCTACATCAAGTAGGTATGTCAAGTATAATAAGTATGTACATCAAGTATAATTTCTATATAATCAACTTATGTTACGTCTTCTTGTCACTTTGGATAGTTATTACATCAGAAAAAATACTTTTAAGAAAGTAAACTTTCATAAATATAACATGGCTGTAAAATAAAGAAATTGAACTGTTAGATAAATTCTTTATCTTAGTTCATTTGTGCAGTACCTAGTACCTACACATTTCTTTTTTCCTTATCTATTAAAATTTAAATAACGTAGCTTTCATAGAAGTATGCAAATATCCCCGGGCATTATTTGATGGACTGGAATAAAAAGACCTTCGTTCTCGCTGAGTGCGTGCTAAAATCCGTTACTCACTGAAGGGGTAAGAGTTCTTACAAACAAACTCAGTTTAATAACTGTCAATGGGTAAAATTAATAATTTGAATTTATTGACCTTTAATGATAAAGTGACACCTCACTCGGTAAGGTAACCATACTTACCCTACTTACCCTCACTTCATTTGGGTGCGTTCCTAATTGACTTTTACGCTTAGTAATAACTGTAGCTTAACCTATCTGTTTTTTCCAGATCATAATAAATCTGTGCACTCCTTTGTTGACACTTCCTAATTATCTTTTTTTTCTCTCTTAAGTATTTGAATTTAGATAACGCTGAAATAAGTCTTTTATTATTTTATCAAATAGTAAAATTGTGGACAAAGCCTTTACATTACCTTTTCATATTAGATGTATTATTAGATGTATAAACTGTTATATATTAGCCGTTGAGGTTTTTTTTTGAAATCTGATAAATCAGTCAGGGTAAGCCATCTTTAAATAGAAAATAATAATAAAACTAGATATAAAGGCGTCGTACCAATATTAGCCCAGATACCTATTACGCGACGAAATTAGACACGTGACATAGCAACATTTTTATAATGGAGTCCGTCAATCGCCCGTCGTCCATTAGCTATATTATAATAAATAATATTTAATTTATTATAATATACATATCTATGTTTGTTGCTTCTTGGACATCAGCTCGCTATTTAGAAAACTTATTATAATATTTTAAAGATTTTCTAATTTGTTTCCTAGTAAAATTATTATACAACTAATTCTTGCGGAAATAAAGATATTTATATTTTAATATTAAAATTATAATATATATATATATAGTATTTAATTTTATAGATTTTTTATTTATAGAAAAAAGAATCTTTAAAAAAAATAAGTATAGTACTGCTCCATTCTTTTTATGTCTCATTATATTGAAGATTCTAACGTTTTATTGGATGGCTTCAAAAGCTCTCCGGGCTGTGCTCTGGTTCTTGTCTCACCGCTAACAGATAATTTTTTTCACAATTTCTACAAAGCATTTACTAGGTAACTATATGATAGAAGTCTAAAGGCTTTTTATGACAGAATAAACATGATGCCCCGCTCCATCCATACAGGAAATTGGACAACACTAATTTGGACTATTTTTAGAGCTTTTATTATTTGCTGGAATACACGTTAGATATCGAACTATATTATTTTATACCTAACATCACTATTAAATTGATACATATAACGCTATCTATTGACATTTATTTGAACTAATTAAAAATAGTGGAAGAATGCTTATTATCTAACAGCGGTTCCCAAATGGTGGTCCCTGTGGTTCCGAGATCCGTCAGCGAGTTAAATAAAATGTTGTTTTTTCAGACATCAATCTTAATTTTAGAGCTATTATAGATAAATGTGAAAAAAATCATTTATCATAGATTATATTTTTGGTATAATAAATATTATTTTAAGTACTAATATTTTTCTTTTATGATTTGTTCTTTTAAGCCATAAGGAAGGTATTTTAACTACAATCAGTTTAGTTAGTTATCAAAATATCCCTATTTTGAAAAACAATATGATAAATTTGGGGTACGTGGCAAAAAAAAATGGGATCCGCTGATTTAGAAAACTGTATAGTATAAGGAGGAGATTTGAATAGCTATATTGAAATACATATAACAAATAGTATCTGAACGCCATGTTTTACACGGTACCATGGAGCTACAATCAACATTTTGTATGCGAACTTATATTCCTTTATGGAATTTCCACCTGGCTTATCTTCGGTTTAAATCATGTCAGAAACTCTGAACGTCGTGAACATAATTATAGTTAAAAACATACCATATTTTTAATGTTTTAGATATAGTACCTAATAAGATATTACATATACCTATCTGTAAATATAAAGTAAACATAAAATGATATATAATGGAAAAAATGTCTAAATAAAAGATGTCCAATTTATAATACAAGTTATCTTTTTAATTAAAACTTCCCTCTTAACTATCTAATTAATTATTAATTTTCGGTTTAATCTTTTCTAAACAATGCCAAGTAATTAGAAAATATAACAAAATTTTAACAACATAAATAATTAATTTACATAAATAAATTTCTGAATAAACTTTTTTTTAGGAAAATAGAAAATTCCGAAGCATTATTTTTTTTTGACACGCCGTACTTCGCTCATCTTATAATAAACTTATAAGTCTAAGATACCCATCTATGTGGTGGACTCCTCATTGTTTTTCCAGATAAAATGTATTTTTTAAACCATAAAATATATTACTATTGTTTTTGGGTCTATATCTTTTATTCCTATGGGAAAACACAATAACCTGTAACACAATATCCTGCCGTAAAAGGTATCCTAAATGTTGACCCGAGTAATAAGTTATCACTACACAAAATTTAGTTAAAATCGGTTCAGTACTTTTTACGTGAAACGCGCACATCGATTTCACTAAGTGACTATTTTATTTATGTATAGATTAAACTAAAAATTGCAGATTAAAATATGTGATACATTCTAGATTATTTTATAAATTACGTTTTATTCTTACTGATATAAAATGTATTTTATATTCTCAATAAGTCAATATTTTTCTCCAGGTGCTGTTTGTTCATAATGAGATTAGGAAGAAATGAAATATTTTAAGATCAGAAAAGGATGCTGTCCGGGAATAACTTGACCAATGTAGTTGATCCAATATATATTTGCTCATTAGAAGATTGTAGCAACAATGGATCAGATTTATCAAATAAAACTGACTACAACTTCACACTGCCCCACGGATTAGTTTGCATCCATGAGCCTCATTCAGAAGATTATATCTCAGTTTATATTTTCCAACTATGTGTTTATATTATGTACGGTATTATATTTGTCATTGCACTACTTGGCAATGGGCTGGTGTGCTTCGTCGTACATTCCTCCCCGCGGATGAAGACTGTGACCAACTATTTCATCATGAACTTAGCAGTTGGTGATATATTAATGACACTATTCTGTATACCATTTTCTTTTGTGCCAATGCTTATTCTAAGATACTGGCCGTTCGGTGCGGTGATGTGTAAGGTGGTGAACTACTCGCAAGCGGTGTCAGTGTTAGTAAGTGCGTACACTCTCCTAGCTATATCTGTGGATAGATACTTTGTAATAACGCGCCCGCTCAAACCTCGGCTCGGGAAGACGGCAGCAAAGTTGGTGATGTGTGGTGTCTGGTGCGGAGCGCTGGCTACCGCTGCTCCTATACTTGTTGTATCCCAACTCCAAAAACCTTCTCTCTGGCATCAAGTTTGTGGTCTGTAAGTAAAACTTCCATTATTTTGACTTTTATTTTTAACAATAATATAAATACGAATATAAAGATCACAACTCGATATACCCAATTTATCTTAAAAAAATGTCTGTAGTATAAAATAATTATTTCCCCTTTTATGATCTTTGCCGACGAAAGGTTGTAAAATGATACGTGATAAAAAGGTTTCAATATGATAAGGCTGATGCTTTGACGACGTAATACGTGACACATTGCTTTTCGTAGTAATAGGTAATTTCTCGGGTAACTGATTCTTAATATGTACTTATAGAAATATTACATTAAGATATTGAATTTAAGATTGTACCAAAATAAATGAATAATAGTTAAATCCCACGTATGTTTGTCTCTTTCCGATATATTTTTGCAATCTCCCACTGGGGAGGATCGAGCACAGAAACGTCGATCTTTTTGATAGCTAGTTTGACATTGATCAAAAACTCTTGCTATATCATAGGTAGTTATACCTTTTTTTATATAGAAGCTATCTTTGCTCATATATTTTTATGATATCTACCTGAGACACCTCCCACCCATTTATTATTTGAGGAAGTAAAAGGAATTAAGAATGTCGGTCCACGATGCTCCTCACTAAACGACAGTTGACAGTACTATACTATTATTTTACGTCGATATTTTAAAACTAGTACTACCCTATAGTACTTCTTCGATGTAGAATATTTGTTTGAATATTTTATTTTCATTTTTGACAAGGGATATCTGCAGTGAAAGATGGTCGAGTCTGCACCAGAGCGAGCAGTATACGTGCGCGTTGCTGATACTGCAGTTCGCACTGCCTCTGGCCGCGCTCGTGTGCACGTACGGGCGCATCGCCGGCGTCGTGTGGGGACTGCGTCCGCCCGGCGAGGCCGAGACCGTCCGGGACTCCAGGATACAACACTCCAAGCGAAAGGTATGAAAAATATTTAAATTTTAATATGATGCCCTTTTACAAGGCTTACTAATGTAATATTTTAGATATTATAATTACGAGTATATCGATTTTAAATTAATTCCCTACATGGGATTTCATCTGGAAAAAAGTAAAATTTCTCCAAAATGAGCCGGTTTTTGAATAAGCTTTATTTAATACCATATATACATATATGCTTAGCATGTTATACACAAGACCGCGAAGTACCACTTGAGAAACTAACAGAACCAGAAGTTATGACTCGGTTAGATTAAGATGTAGGTAGGCTCTGCTATAGTCTCTTCAGCAGTGCAAAATTCACCACCGGTACATCGAAGTACTGAAAACGTGATCAAGTCATTCCAACGTTAGGAATCAGGACATGAATTTAATGTCACAAAACTTGATGCTTGAACGTTTTAACTTAATATTATTGATTTTTATAAAATAATTTAAGATCTTATTTTTAAAATCTTATTTATGTATATGTTTAAGATATTATATGAGATCTAAACAATGAATATCCATCAATTTGATAGATATGATTATAATATAATTATATTATATTTTTTTCTTAATAAATAAAACTAAACTAATTATGTTTATTTGTTACAGATGATAAAAATGATGCTAACAGTAGTCGCTGTATTCACAGTGTGCTGGTTACCTTTGAATATATTTATTGTAAGTATGTAGATACCTATAGTATAATGTTAATATATATATATATATATATATATATATATATATATATATATATATATATATATATATTATAAATTCTTCTATGCTTACGATACAACAAGAAAAGGGTATTTAACGTATTGGAAAGCTTTACTTCGTAAAAGATTTGAAATAATATCCGGCCACAAGTAACTTTCAGTATTCCCTAGAAAATATTAATAAAAATAAATAAGTTTAGATTTTCTTATTAAAATAAGCTCGTAAAGAACGTTTTTTAAGAAGTATAATGAAGCCATAGATCTAATAACAAAGGAAATTATAAAAATAAAAAATCCCGACTGCTTAAAAAGCGAACTAAAATGATGAAAACAAGTTGATGATAGAACATAGTAGGTATTACGCAGTCGGAGACATAATATGTATGTACATACTTCTCGCAGCAAAGATGAAATGTGTGATGAAAATCGTAATTTTACTTTGATTCTTCATATCATTACTTCCTTAAAACACGCTTATTAAGGTTAAACCATTGTTAAACCATTATTCCATTGAAAAACAAATAATCAACAAAATAAACAAAATTGTCATATCGCTGAGTCTGGGATTCCGCTTGTTGTCTGAAACCAACACACAGGCACTGTCAAGTAATAATTTGTTCTGAATTCCATATCACGATTTAATTTAAATTTTTCAACGAATCCTAAAAAATATATATTAATATCATGTATTTATTTCTTTTCTCTACTTACCCATGGGGTATTGCGTGAAGTTGCGCGTGTGTGTGTGTGTCTGTGTTCGGGAGAGAGAGAGAGATTTGTTTATACGATTCGTCATCATCTCCCTGCCCATTTCGTTATTACTTGGGGTCGGCGCAGTATATCTTCCGCCCTGCTGATAGGATTTGGCAAAAGTTTTAGGACCGGCTGCTTGCCTGACATCAACCCACCTTGAATGCTATTGTTTATCGCGGAAAGGACCCAAGGTGCAATGACCAGCACATTTCATTTAGATTTAGGTATATAAAATTATTATCTTATGCCCGTAATTTTTTCACCACTTTCATTGGCACAGTCAATTGTTTGAGGTTAGACGTGGCTTAATATTGGAGAAATTTAATATTGTTTTTAAAATTCGTACAGTTTGTATATTTTTTACATTTCTAGGAGGTGGCTTGACCGATCTGGTAGCTTCAAACTGAATCCTTTAATAGTACATCCCCATAAAATTCTATGACATATTTGTCATGTTATGGCATATTGTTTTTGAAAACATAAAAATACCGTCAAATTACAAATCTTGTAACTCACTTTTAACTCACTTCTTATGGTTACAAAATGTAGCATAAATACAATCATTTTATAAACGTTTTCTTTTAATATAACAGTTTCTTTCAGAAACGTACTAAAATTTACCCTTCCCTTGATAAAATCGCCGCACTACATAGCACGTGTGTGTGTGTGTGATATATATATATATATATATATATATATATATATATAATATATATCTATATATAAAGCCGGCTTAAAACCAATTAAACCAATCCGTTTAAAACGAAAAAAGCCGTTTAAAACCGAAATAAACTATTTTTTTTTATTTAAAGCTGTTAGTGTTGATGACTATGTTTTTCTTAATTATAACTAGATTTTCTTGATGTTTGGTTGTGATTATTATATATAGATTTATAATAGATTTATAATATCAATTCAATAACTTCTCCATTCTACGTAAAATATATTGCGTTATAATAATCCTAATGACTAAGCTTATTCTTAACTCTAGAGCAAAATTAATTAATTAGGTAAAACGTAAATTAAAGCAGGGAGTCTTATTCACATAAAGAAATTAATTAATATTCGACGACACATTCATAGTTGTGTTCATGTTTCTTACGAGTAGATGCATACATAGAAAAGAAAAAAACTGACGATATTTCTTTGACTTATAATTTGGAAGTAATAATACAATTTGAAAAAAAAACTGTTTTATTATTAAAATTAGAGTTGTATAATAATGTATAACTCATTTTATTTTATTTCTTAAATAAGATATTATGGACGGCACATGAAGACGATGTCGAGTGGAGCAAATGGCCGGGCATGCCCTACGTGTGGTTCGTGGCGCACTGGCTGGCAATGTCGCACTGCTGCTACAACCCCATCATATACTGCTACATGAATGTTAGGTACCGGAGTGGCTTTAAACAGGTAGTTATAATTTGACATCTATATCTATATATATATATATATATATATATATATATATATATATATATATATATCTATCTATATACAGGGTCATTTTTAATTTACTGGAAACCTTTTGTAAATATACTATTTACCTATAAAATAATTTAGAAATATTAAAAAAAAATTCTATTTTAGCCTTGGAAATGCTATTTCACGACCACTAGAAGAGGCTACCATACGTGATCTTTGTTAAATGTACAAAACTTCCATGAACATAAAAAAGCTCTTTACCAAATTGTAATTTATAGAGCGGTTTCTCACAAATTCAGTAATGCATCTATCTATTCGTCCGAAGCTCTTTCATGATTTCGACTTTATGATTTTAAAATAAGTATTTCTTTTATTTGAACTTTGAAAATATTCATAAAAAAGGCAAATAATAAATAAAGGAGGATGTTGCTATTCGTCCGATCATCGGTTAAATTTTCAATTCAATTCCATTTAATGCTGTACTGTACCTACACCGCACTAAATTATTTTCTCACTTCTGAAGGGTTTCTGGAAGAAAACTCTTTAAGAGATAAGTTATCCTTTGTCGACATTTTGTTACTTTACTTTGTATAACATATAATTTATGGTAAATAAATAAATAAATAAAATAAAATAAATAAAAATATATTATTCGTCCGACAATTATCGGTTTGTACGAATATTCACTTTTTTTTGGTTTTCTAATGTAAAATAAGTATGTTTTAGGTGAAGGATTTTCTGTATGCAAAAAAAAATAACCTTAACCTACCTAGCTTAGACGAGCTATACTTATTTTATAAAGGACGAATAATTATTTTTTTGTCGACGTATAGACACTCAGATTATTATTTTTAAACCGACTTCCAAAAAAGAGGAGGTTATACTTTCTTAGATTTACGCGAATATTGGACTTTTTTTGTTTTGAAGGGTATACTTTCCAGGTAGTCCCATTTAAATTTTATCAAAATCGGTCGAGCGGTTTTTAAAAAAATCAACAAATAAATTAATTAAATAAATATTTTTTTAATAATTGCTTAAGCGAATATGTTATTAAAAACTTTCATCTTACAAATTACCTGCTTATTACGTCTACACTAAAAATGGAAAAATAAAAACTTAAAAAAACCGACTTCCAGGCACTAAAATGTAAAAATGTTATTTTTTAATAATATTTTTTTTAAGTTTTTATACTAGTCTATTGTCGATGATGCCTTTGTGATTAAAATACATTTTTAAACGTAAATTTTCATTTCTAATCACTTACAAAATACGATTTTGATTTTTGGAACCAAGTAGGTAGTTCGAGCGCATGTAAGTAAGCGATTTCTAGGTTTGCGCGTTTTAATTCTTATGAAATGCCTATAAATTAATAATAGGTACATCAAATGGAGTTAAAGAATTTTAGGTTAAGAATTCCAAAAATGTATGTATCTATCTACTAAGTTTCTCATCCAATTAAAAATTACCCTTTACATCATATTTTAAAATCTTTAGAAAACGCCAAATCGGCTAAGTAGTAGTAATACAAGGCAAAGGCAGTAGTAATAACTAATATATATGTTTCTATCTTTTTCGTCGCCTATACGGAAATATTAAAATAAAGTTTTTTTAATGAATTTATTGCTATTTGACAGGTATTTTGTAAACTTTTACGTTTAAACAATAATGAAGCGAGCCGATCCTGCCACCGGTCGAGCGTCTGCGAAGCGGTCCCTCTTTCAGGTGAATTGTACTTCCATATAATAAATAGGTATAATGTCTTTTATTTAGAAGTATTAAATTATTAACTTTAAAAAATTATATATATAAAATTATAATTTGACATGACACGTTTAGCTCAGTTTGTAGTGACCCTACTTACTGTGCCAGCGGTTGCGGGTTCGAGTCCCGCTGGTTGCATTCATTTGTGTGATGAGCACGAATGTTTGTACTCCAGTCATGGGTGTTTATATTTATAATATGTAGGTATTTAAAGTTAAATATATGTAGTGTATCAAGTGTCTGGTATCCATAACACAAGCCTCGTAGCTTACCATGGAGCTAGATGGTGTTGTTAATGTCCCAACATAAGTAAGTATAAGTATAAAGTATAATAACTATAAAAATATTTCAAAATAAATCCTTTTATTTTTTTTATGGTTAATGGTAATAAATAATCTTTAATATTAATAATATAATATTGTAATAATAATAATCTTTTTTTTACCTAAATAAACCTGATTTACTGGTCCTTTAAGTGCGACGTCACAAACGTTCATAATATAAATTATAGTAGGTACATAATATACTCTTTTCTTTAATATATTTAAATATACTTTCAGAATCTCTTCAACCTTTTTTACGATTTTTACACAAACAAAAACTTTGTTATAAAGGAAAAAGCATTTTTTAGGTTTCAACAATCTCTTGTTCGTAAAAGTTTCACATATTTCACTACATTCCTGTATAAGAAGGTATAATTTAGAGAGAAAAGAGTTAAGGAAAGGATGCTAAGTGGTATTTAAATCTTATTAGTTATTATATTTTAATTAATTTATTTATGAAGATGTTTTAATGCTTCTGACTTAAAGTAATATAAAAGAAAAATGAACTTAATATATGTTGAGAGTTTAATGTGCAGACACTTCAGCAAGATAAGCAAACTACCAAGTTCGCATAATATCTAAGTATAATATTAGTAGTTATCTAAGAAAGCTTATTTGTGTTGTTCTAGATATTGTTGAGACTATTATAACAATAAATGGGGGATAATAACGTTTTATGTATAAATTAACCTCTAAAGGATGACCAATTTGTAGAAATAAATTATGAAAGTATAATTAAATTAACACAATATTACTTATACAGAAAATGATTTTAATTTTTTTTTTAGTAATTATAAATGTATTGTATATATATAATATAAATTTTGTGTGTTTGTTTGTTGTTTCCTTTACACTACACTGACACGGCTGAACTGGATTCGCATGAATTTCAGTACACACAGATACACTAAGAACTAGGTCCTAGTCTATTTTAGGTATCTTTAAGTCGCATCCGAGCGAAGCGATGGCAAGTCGGTAATGTAGTAAATAATTTAAATAAATAATTTGGTAATAAAACAATGGTTACTGTAACATGTATGTTTACAGAGATGATTGCTATGAACGGGTCAATGGGTCAAAGAAGTCTATCCAGATGTAAATGCAGGACGATTCATGACGGCTTCACAAGTGTCGACAGCAGTAAACAACCCGGCAAATGTAATTCATGCACTTCAATGAGACAGTGCAAAACATCCACTATAAATAGACCCGCGCCACCAGCGAGAGCTGTATCAATTCGCTCCCATTTTGGTTAAAATAATATCTGAATACATATTTAGGTACATAAGTGATAAGTTATTGTATTAATGACAAGTCTTTGTTTGGTTTTTTACTGCAAATGGACGACATGAAAATATTATCCGTACTCTATCATTCATGTGTTTCAAAATTCATGGCGATCACTTAAACGGTGTAGAAATTGTAGCGCTGCGTGTATTTTGATGTTTGCTATCTGGTAGCTTTGATAATATAATTAGTATATATATATATATAACTGCCTCGGTGGTGTAGTGGCTAGCATGTACGGCTGCACACCGGGAGGTCCTGGGTTCGAGTCCCGGGTCGGGCCAAGTTTAGTTATCGAGTCTTTCTGTATAAGTAAGCCTCAGTAACAGCCCGGAGTTGGGAAGTTGGCGGTGTTTCACCCCCGTGCCTCGGAGAGCACGTAAAGCCGTCGGTCCTGCGCCTTAACTCTCACTGGTCGTGTCGAGCTTTCGTCCCACCGGAGTATGAGAGTGACAGGAATAGAGAGTGCACTTGTGTCTGCGCGTACACTTGTGCACTATAATATCTCCTGCGCAGTTGGCTAGTCTCAATGAGATTGGCCGCCGTGGCCGGAATCGGTCGGGAGAACATCATATATATATATATATATATATATATATATATATATATATATATTTATATATATATATATATATATATATATATATATATATGTGTATGCATCTATATAGAGTTGCTATATTACTTTAAACTACATAATCATAGATCTAGCGGTCTCAAAAAAAATTCTATTTTCATTTTAAAGGTGTTTTTTATGTATTCTCGTATAGGTACTATTTAAATTTCGTAGAAAATAAGTTTTGTTTTATACTTCATATAAAATATGCTTATTATATGTTTCGAACCATACAATATCAAATGGTTCCAGACAGGACAGATTGAGACCTCTTCCATATAGAATCGAAGAAAATGTAAATACCGACGAAAATCTACAACGTAAGTTTTAGTGTTAGTAAAATGTGATTGAAGCGTTTTAAAGATATATCTACATGTCCATTTTTTATATTAAAAGACTAAAAACTTTTTATAGGATTAATATAGATACTTTCTTCTGATCTAACAAGTAACTTAAAAGATTGTCAAAAATATGTAGAATGGCATAACTTGCTTTATATAATTTATTATTATTATATCAGTACAGCCGTACTTTCAGCCTTATTCTCAAACTCATTAGTTATACAAAATTAGTTTCAATTAATAATCTGTTTCTGTACCTTTATTATTTTCTAATTAATGTACTAAATGTAGGATCTAAGCATAAAAATTAAAAAAAACTACGTTACTAAACTTAATCAAACGTGCGTCAGAATATTTCTAATTTACATATAGTACAAATAAAATATTGGAGTAGGTATACAAAAAGCATAGTTTTTAGTGATTTAGCATATATTTCTTTGCTATCCGCCATTTTAGTAATAAATTTGTTAAAAAGTTTCGAATACTTACAATACATGATAATAATTTTTTTCTTTACAATCTGTATTAATGACGTGCAAGAATATCACTCACATTACAAAAGAGTGTCGGACCAGTTTAATAATATATTAAATAAAAATATCCAATGGGAATATATATATATATATATATATATATATATATATATATATATATATATATATATATATATATATATATATATATATATATATATATATATATATATATATATATATATATATATATATATATATAAATACCACAGTACTATTAATTTATAGGACTTTAATATGCCCTTCTGGAGGATAAGTACTTGCCACTTATTGCAATTATACTATTGTATGGCAAGAAAAATCATCGTGGTTGATTTTTTGCAAAAAGCGATGTTTATATAAGCAAATTATGTATAAACAGACAGACATAATTTAGAGGAAGAATTCGCACCTACTTTTAAGGGAAATCAAATGCAATCCCAAGAAACGGAATATCATTTCTATCACTATGGTGGAAAAGACAGTAAAGCTTTGTCATGTATAATGAATATTAAAAACTAGACTAAGATTAGACGCATTCAATCGGTTCTAACTTTAATGAAAACGTATAATTACTATAAAAGTTCAAAAAGTTACAAATAAAATTAAAAAGCAATATCCCGACACAAAACTGCTGAATAGTTAAAAAACACCCGTCACAGATTCTTTAAAAAAGTGTTTGTCAATATTTATAGTTTTTTTTTTAATTATAATATAATACACATACTACGACATTACAATTTTTTATTTATTATTCTCACCAATATAGACTCATCGTACCTTTATAAAAGGGCTTGTTATTTTTATATTTTATATTTCTTTTTCAATAGGACATTTTATTCAGAATGCCTTCTTGAAATTTAAATAAAATTGCTGTTTGAAAAATAATGTTAAAAAAATAATAATTAAGCCAATAAGTACCTACAAAAAACTATATGTAATTAGTTTTGGTGTACATATGTTATAACTTATAATACAATGTAACTTTTATATAAAATAAAATTACTTTCTTAAGCAAATATATGTAAAAAAATCATTCTCATAAAATGTATTTCCTTAGGTATACTTAGTTGTAACTAAAAATAATAAGTATGACTGTTTGCATTTAATGGAAATATCGAGTAAAATGATTTACCTTGGGTAGATATTTTATTTTTATTTGACACTCTTTTTGTACGTTATTTCATTTAACATTATACTCTACTTAATTATATTCTACTATTGTATTATGGTTATATAAAAGTTAATGGAAATTATATATTAAATTGGCTCCACCCGCGTAATAGGCATCGTTTAAAGCACAGATATCGATTTAAAATATCCTACGCGTTAATTCAGTATGATATATATACAACCATTTTCATTCAAACCCGTCGAAACCGATTACAATGCCATGTACTCGTACCAAACACATTCATTAAATCTCAATGTTTTGAATTTACAGTCTAACGCTATATCGCGTTTATTTTAGGCTCATTCAATTGGTTCTGATTTACTCTAACATAACATAAACGTAAAATTATTATAAAAATTCATAATGTTACAAATAAAATTAAAAAGCAATACCCGGTACAAAACTAATGAATTAGACCAACTAAATAGTTTCAACAATAAAATTGACTTTTTTATTAATTGATTGATTTAGTTTTTTTATTTATTTATTTTTATTTAATTTTAGTAGTTTGTTCAACAAAGTTTGAAATATCATGTGTTACACTTTAACAGGGCAGTGGTAGCCCAGTGGTAACGCACTCGCTTGCGAAACCGAGTGATGCGGGTTCAAATCCCGGGTTTCGCACCTCTGATATTTTCATGTGCGAATCATTTTCTAACATGATTACCACTCGCCTTACGGTGAAGGAAAACATCGCGAGGAAACCTGCATGTCTGAGAGAACCTAGCAAGTTTTCGAAAGACATGTGAAGTCCGCCAACCCGCACTTGGCCAGCGTGGTGGACTATGGCCTGATCCCCTTCGTATTGAAGGGAGGCCCGTGCTCAGCAGTGGGACGTTAAAAAAAGAGGCTGAATACACATACACACTTTAACAATAATGTAAATTATTAATTATATAAAAATAAATTTGTATGTATAATTTTAAAATACTTATTCTATAAGTTATTTTTCTGATATAAAATACTTATTTGAGTTTTCTTAAGTTGTCATCTTGAGTGAATAAAGGGCGGGAAAAGCGTTGTGTTTCGATTTAAGATTTAATTATATACGTCATTCATTTTCGTAATGTTGTTCGACACGTACAAAAGTACTCCCGTAACACCTGAAAGTATTGTGAAATATATGAAAGACAAAGTGGATATCAAACCGGAACCGGAAAGCCCAAGAAGAGATGATGATAATAGTTCGTTCAAGTAAGTATAACTGATTTAAAGAATTGATAATAGTTCGTTCAAGAAAGTATAACTGATTTAAAGAACTTGAATAGAGTAAAGATTAAATACGTATATTTATGGTAATAAAAATGTACGTATATTTATGGTAATAAAAATGTACGCATGTCGTTTGCACGTATTCTGCACTGATAAATTCATAAAGGCCTTAAATTATGTACACCATTAGATTAGATTACTTGCTTTTATATCGATACAAATACCTAACAAGCGCGGGTCAGCTCTTTCACTGCCTTCATTGTACTTAGGAACGATTAGATTCTTAAAACTGAGTAAATTACATATCCAAATAATAGGATTATTTAAACAAAATGGCTTCAAACTTTAATCCCTCCACGACCGCGGACACGCCGGCGTGTCAGGTTTCTTAGAAATTTTATTAATTTCTTAGAAATTTACCTGGAGGTGTTAAGGACATAAGTATATTAAAAATATCAGTTTTTCAAGGCTACGAGTTCAGATAAAAAAACTACTTATTTTAATTAACGTGTCAAGAACTATTAAACTGTCAGAACATTTCAAAATCATTGAAATTGGACAATTAATTCTGCTTTTATTCAATGGGCTTTATAAAAAAATATTAGTGACACAAAAGTTAATTTAGCTTTAAAATAACCTCTAGATAGAATATAATTCAGATATATAATAACAATTAATTAATAATATAAGATAGATATATATATTAAAATATTTTGAAGCCTTTTTTATTTATCATATCTAGTATCTACAGTTAGATTTGACAGCAGAAATATTGTGGTAAAAATTGTATCTTATACGTTAATATAAGCTTATTCCAAAGCCTAATCATTAATTATAATTTTGAAATTAAATAAGTTATTTAGTTAGTTTACTCGTTAATATTTGACGGAAGTAGTTCTGTGGTTATAAAGTGATTTAAAACTTAAGTATAAAGTGATTTATAACTTATACTTTATTTCAATGGCCTTAAATAAGTGCTTTGCATATTCTAAAATTTACACAACAGTGAACAGCCCTTTGTAACGTAACTACTTATATCAAATTGCGAAGGAGCACTACAGCCGGACATTTCATATTTATTTTAACGACTCAGTATACAGTCGTTAAATGTGTATCATTTTTAACAACTGTCGTATATAAGATTACTAAAAGAGAAAAATAATATGTTTCGAAAGATTAAAAATACTAAAACAAAAATTAACTAAGTTTATAGCTTAACTATAGCTACGTCGTGGTGAGGAATTAAATAAGGTAGTACTATTTCATTTTATGTGTCCTGTAAAAGAAAATTTGGAGCTCAACATCTATAATTAGATCTACTCCATAGTTAAAGATAATATAAGCTATGGCCTATGTGTTTAGCAATGTGCTTATGCTTATGTTTAAACCACAGCTATTTTGGTTTCATTAATAAATCAATTATCTAATACATAGATACAGCTAAAGTAAAAATAAGGCAAAATGTTAATAATACATTTTTAAAATAAATATTTGTTTCTTAGATAGTCTCATATAAATCTTATAAAAGTTAATATTGGAGAACTCGAAAACAATTAGGAAATTGTCTTTGCGATGTTTACATTTCATTAACGAAGTTAATACAAGTTGGTTTTCGTGATAATTGTGTTTGGTGACTTCAAGATTCTTTTGTATAAAATTATAACGTATTTCTTGCGCAGATAATAAATATAATCTATTCAATTCAATTCTTTGTTAATAGTTCTGAAGCGTGCTAATTAATCATTGAAACTTCCAATTTAATATATTAATAACTAGTTTTTATTTGTAGCTTTACTAGCGAGATTAGTGGGGCAGGGATGGAACGCAGTCTATACTTGCCAATTTTTATTCATGGATACACTGTATAGTGTATACACATATATAATATATCTAAAGCAGTTCTGTTCATAAAATATAATTTTAACTGGGTCAAATTCGTAAATATTTTTTGTAATTCTATTTTTCGTATTTCTACGGTAAATATTTATTCTTTCGGACATCTGAGGTATGAGAGAAGGTTACGCGTTTGTTGGTTCTCGAAAAGGTGACGATTTCGCTTTTTTTCTCATAATATTTATAATATGCATTATGTATGTATGTTTTTGATATGTATGTTTTTAAAAAGTTGTTGAGTTTCTCGCTCAGCTCTCTCTTCTCTATAAGTAAGAGAAGTATATCTCTATAAGTAAGAAGATGATAATAGTATGTTATTATTATATCATTGACATAGTAAATATATACAGGATATTTTAACATAGGTAATTTATGTCTATTCTATTCTTTGTTATTTGGCTATTTTGTTATTAGGCGTGCCATTTGGGAACGTATTACTTCGCCAATGTCGTGTATAATGGAGAAGACACGGTGTAGATAAGATATTAACCGGTTAAAAAAGAGATATTCACACTGAGGTCTCTTTACATATAAAATATGAGCAATTAATTGTATCACTCTCGAGCCCTCCACCTCTCTCCACACAAAAAATCGCACCAATCCGTCACTCTATTTCTACATGAAAGAAGGACAAAAAAAAACAAACAAACACACTTTCACATTTATAATATTAGTGCTGTTGAGAATTATACAAGGCAATTTATTTATTCAAATTAATCCCTATTGATATATATTAAAATATAAAATTTTCTCTGTCGAACTCAACTCGAACTTGCCACACGATAGACTACGTCAACATTGGCTTAGTAGGTAAATAGTTCTTATACATAGAATATTTTTTATCTAAAAAATCGTGGGATAATATTTTAACTTTATGATTACTGAGCTTTTCAGTAGAAGACATTGTCCAAGATGAAAGAAAAAGAAGGTAATCATTTATTATAGATGCAGTTAAAGCTGTGGGTAAAACATAGCTCGAAATAAAAAAAATATACCTCGAAATAAAAAATATATATAATATTTGGTTTACTAGATTTACTTATAGTTTAAGCCTGACCATAAATAAAATCCCATTACAAATTTACAGATGAGCGAATAGACTTTGAACATTTTTGATCGTCCTTCTAAATAACCTCTCTAATTGGACCACATTTATAAAATAGACGTTTACAGAGAAGGTGAATCAGATTTCGTCCGTCAAATTTAATTGGACATCTTGTCTTTGTAGAAGTATTCGTATCGTATTTAATTCTTTCTGTTTGTACATGAATTGGTTTTTTAAATTATACGGATAAATAAGTTTCTTCATTACTGTGTACTTAACTTATAAAAATAATGTGACTACTAGGTACATACTGCTTTTTATTTTTATAATAATACTAGCGACTCACCCTCGCTCCGCTCGGGTTCGTCCCTGAGGTGGGGTCTGGGAGGACTACCCTTATCCTTATCACTTAGGGGTATGGAAAATAGATAGTAGCCGGTTCTCAGACCTACTGAATACGCATATAAAATTTGGTAAAAATCGGTAAAGCCGTTTCGGAGGAGTACGGTAACTAACATTGTGACATGGAAATTTTATATATAAGATTGGTGATATTCTTCTTCATGAGCCTTACGATATTTATTATGTACAGTAAGATTAATCCATATACTACAAATAGTATTAACCCTTTACACGGTATATCCATACGACGACGATGACGACACATTTGGCTCAGTTTGTAGTGACCCTACTTATTGTACCAGCGGTCGCGGGTTCGAGTCCCGCTAGGGTCATTCATTTGTGTGATGAACATGAATGTTTGTACTCCAGTCATGGGTGTTTATATTTATGATATGTATGTATTTAAAGTTATATATAGTATATATATATATATATATATAATATATATATATATATATATATATGTAGTGTATCTGATATCCATAACACAAGCCTCGTAGCTTACCATGGAACTAGATGGTGCTGTGTATGAATGTCCCAACATATTTATCTATACAATTATGAATTAAAAAATATATAAAATAAAAAACATTGTTAATTTAGCACGCCCGTATTATACTTAAGAATAGATGCCAAGACAGTAGTTGACAACGAATATAACGTACCAATAAACGAGAAGGATAATAATGGGTAAACTGCCATGAGAAAGAGAGGGACAAAATATTTTCTAGAAAGGAATTGAGATTACTAGAACATTTTCGAATTCTAGAATGTTCTTTTGTATGCATATAAAAGAGCAGCAATATGTCAAATTGTAGTTCAGGGTTAAGTAAAAAGTGAAAAAGTGAAGTTCGTGGTGGGAAAATAGTGCTCAGAGACTGGACCAAACTAAAACTGTGCGTGTACCACGAATTTTATAGTGCTCGTGCATTTTATAAAGTGTCTCTATTGAAGCTAAAGTTATTAAACATAAACAACTATAGTGCAAAGTACGTGCTTTAATTTCCGATCCCATTCATTACAATATCACTATATCTGGTAAGCTAAACAAAAATTTACCCCAACTATATTTCTTGAATATTCAATTAAAACATGGATTCTTAGGACTTTGTTTATGTATAGACTTTAAACTTCAATCTGTACTAGTCGTATTTTAAGTCAATGTCTTAAATTATATTTTACCTTTCTTACATATTAAGGTTTTTAGGGGCTTGTGATATTTATTACAAAACAATATGTTTGTGGAAAAAGGAAAAATAAAGACAAAAGGCCAGATTTTACGTACTTACCTATACACTAGCACTGCCCGTGGCTCCGCCCGCGTTCAGATGACCAAAAACCAAATTCTTAGGTTTTACATATTAGTATACTCTTACATTGCAGTTTTTGTATTTTTCTAAAAAATGAGATATTTTTCGCGGTAAAAAGTATCCTATATGTTGACCCGGATAACCAGCTACCATCATAGCAAATTTCATCAAAATCCCTCCAGTGGTTTTTCCGTGATGCGGTAACAGACAGATTGACTGTTTTTGTTCAATCATTATTTATTGAAGTTAATTTTTAATTAGTAATACAATATTTATAATGTTTTAATACAAAATCTGTACAAGTATATATTGTTCAGTACATTACTTTTTTTCTGAGGTCTTTTCGAGGTCCCTTTTCCACTTTATATTACTGTATTGTATAGCTCACAGTTTGCAATCCAATTGCTTATACGTTACAATGTTGAAAGAGAATCGCACAATAGCTACACAAGAAAAATATTTATTAAAATCTTTTCAGTTGTTTAATCTTGTCTTACGATACAAAAGACAGAGAAAAAAAATGTGAAGAAAGCATACTTTGATTCTGCGTCTACTCCATCATTCTTGGTAAACAAATCTATTTAACATGTAAGGCGAAGTGCTTATAATATGAGAAAATGTCAGCACACTTTGTCTATAAAAGGGATGGCGTTTATTAAATTTGTTCGTAACAAGTCGGAACAAGAAAAAGTTAATGAAAATGTTATTCAAAGCTTTGTCATTATTTTATTAAAATGTAACACTTTGTACTTAAAACTTTAATGCAGAGAATAAAGATATAGGGTAGCCAAATCAAAATTTTATGTGTAGGACGAGGTGACCATTCAATTATGCATATTTTTAAATAATAAATACTATTAAATAAGCCGGTTATTAATAAAAATTACAGTAAAGAATATGAGATAAAACATACATAACAGAAACCCTTTCCTAAAGACGTAACCTTACCTCAATAATACCGAATACAAGTGAAAAATAAAAGCGTGTATAAACGCCTTTATTTTATAGTTTGTACAATTTCGTAGATTATTTTACGAACAGTTTCAATCCACTGATCAGAACTGTTTTATCTTCATTTCTTCATCTTAGCATCAGTTATTTTAGTTTGTAAGATCCATACCTATACCATCAATTATAGGTAAAATCCATTTAACAGAAGATTATGCCATAGCATAACGGGTGAGGATTTAAAACCTGTTAAAATTGTAGTTTACAACCCACAATGGTAATATGAAATCGATAGATCTTTTATTACAATGGTAGAGGTGGGCGATAACCCTGCAACAGCATGAATTGCTAAGAATTTGAACCAACGACAAGTGACAATCGATAATTAATCAATCATAATTTCATCATCAATCATATATTTTCAATATTGGTTTATTATGGTTGGAACATGAAATTATATATATATATATATATATATATATATATATATATATATATATATATATATATATATATATATAGTAAATGCATATGCAATTATGCTGTTGTACTCTAAATGATCCGTTGCCCAGGAAGCATAAGCTCATGAAGGCAAGGTTATGAATAAAATTATATTAATACCGTATATGCATAGAAAACGTTTGATAAATTAAAAATAGAACTAATTAGAAAATCACATGACATTTTCAGTATTTAGGACACTTTTCTTCCACTTCCTATGCGTTAGTTCCACGATGTTAGAGTCGAAATGTAGGTATACATTGTAAGATTTCATAGTTTTCTTTAATTGTAAAATACAATGTTTGTTTGAGAGATTTTATCCTTACCATAGACTCTATCGATTAATTTGATAAAATAGTGATGATGTCCTTTTTTGAATTTTTATTTTGTTCGATTCCCAGTTCAGGTAAGCTTTTTTAAATAAAAATTAAATGCAGTTATTATAATTTTTTAAAATAATACAATGTATCCTGTGAGAAAATATCATAACTTCAATATTTAAGGTACTTTTCTTCCAAGTTCCATCAATTTGTTCCACCCCTGTATAATGAAATAGTAATACCTAATATATAATTTCCATGTTAGTGTTTCATAGTAATCTGTGCTATTAGAGATTTCCGTTCACATAGGATTTCAATTCATTTCTGCTCAATCTCAAAAATTAACCGTTCGATCTCGTAATATGAAACCTTACTTACTCGATCTCATCGCGGTGACGTGATGAAATCGAGAAGGGATGTTATCTGCTTCACTGCATTAGCACATTAGAAACCCACTTCTGTCCCAATACCAAATCGGATATCGATTTTTATTTCTAAACATATTTTAATCTTTGCATACGCTAAGCGTAATATGTTCAAGGATGGATTCTAAGACACTTTTATATTAAAACAGAACAAACAAGAAACATCGGATCATAAAATTGATAATGTTAGGAAATACAATTGTACAGCAATGTGGGGGGAGTGAAGGTAGTTGGTTTCAAACAAAAGATCTAACGAGAAGGCTAACATGGGAGCGAAGTGCAGCCTAGCTTTCACCTACCATGATGGAAATCGGATCTGCCATCAAACTTGAATTTTGTTAATTAAAATTCTTCCTGAGTCCTTCATATAAATACGTGTACCATTTCTTCAAAATCCTTCCGGATATTTTAGTCACAATTCGCCCTGCTCACACTATGGTAACCATAGATGAATAATAAATGACAGCATTCATACGTAATAAGCTTGTTTAGTATGCAACTTGCCCGTGTCTTCACAATAACTCGTGAAACTGGCAGAATATTTTACGCAGACTAAAGCAATTTGGCCATTAATGAAAAAAACAAAGATAATAATCATTCCTAAAATCAAGATACCTTTGAAGCTAATAAGTAGAAAATTCCTTCTTTAATCTCATAATTTTCCTTTCTTAAAATTTTAGCTTTTGGTATAACTATATAGTCTTATACGTATATTTGTTAGACGAACGCTTTGAAATTATAATTCAAAGCAAAAAGATTTATTGAAAGCATTAAAGAATTTTATAGTGGACTAAGTAAATTGCTTTACATTTAGTAACTAAACTTATAAACCGTAACAGCTTTACATTTGCCCGATGTACCTACAATGAATAAACTTAATCTATCTGGTTAAATTCATAATTTTTATTTCAGTAATATTTGTTTCTATATACGATATTCATTTTTAATATTATAAGTAAATAATATCATTGATTTATTCGACTTTATAAATGTAAGTGCTCATTTGTCAGTATTTTTTAATACATCCAATTTGCCAATTGCCAATTGGAAACCATTTTTTTAAAGAATATATTTACGAGGTTTATTAGTTATCAGAATAAAGAGTCCTTCTAAAAACATTAAAGGTAAATAATACCGAAATTATTAACGTAGACTAAACATTTACGACAAAATTAAAGTCTACAAATACGTAGGTATTTGTAATTGTAGGATAAAAACATGCTTACGGTTGGTGCTTATTTTTTAGATTAAAAAAATGTCAATAAGTCAAATTAATCTTTAGTCTAGACTCTAGACTAAACATTCCTTAAATTCTTCCTCTAAAAAGGTTCCTTCAATTTGATTTAAATATTATGAATGTAATTAAAGATAGCTGATAAAAATTGAAATACATACCGAACGAATATATTTTATTTTATTAATTTCCCTTCTGTAAACCACTCGCATTATCCTCTTTGTAGTACTTTATTACTCTTTATCTACTTATTATAATTCCATAAATTGCGTATAAATTATACGAAAGGAAAAGACAACATTAAAAAGATATAAATCAAGCGCGGATCCAGTCCTCAACAAAGATTGTTGCCAGTATTTGACAAAAGGTCTTTTTAAATTTACAAAAACATTGAATATAGCATTTATTCCCTTTTAGATTTAATTGTATTTTTTTATTAATTTCAATAATTACATAGATAGTTAGTTCGTAAATCTGTGATAAATAAAATATAAAGCATGTTGTGGCACCTTAAAATGTTTTTTTAGTATTAAGTTTTTAAATTAACAACTGTGTCATTAAAGAAATAAATAACTATCGATCACAATTTAACGGTAGTGGGCATGCTTACCGTGCCCATAACGGTAGATCCGCACTTAATATTCATGCTGTAACAACAATGATTAATAACATTAATTACTATTTTTAATTAAACTATAATAAAAACATCAATTATTACCATTACCACCAATAGTAATATTTTATAAATATTGATTACTAGCGACTCACCCTCGCTTCTCTCAGCATCGTCCCTAGGTACGTTTTGACTTTTAACGCTTAGTATGAAATAGTTTTTTTATTTTTTTTTTTCGTGAATATTTCCGATGTTTTAATAGTTATTGTGCTATTCGGGGTGAAGACAAATCCAACAAAATAAAGATCATAGAATATATATATATATATATATATATATATATATATATATATATATATATATATATATATATATATATATATATATATATATGTACATATTAAGAAGGTACCTCAGGAAGGTATCCTACCGGAAAATGATAATAATAGTAACATGTTATTGCCTTAAGTTTGTACTTTGTAGCTTTTAAGGTTTCCGAGATTTGTCACTTTGAACGACAGTCACAGTTACGCTTATTTTTTTCATATCTCAAGGTCAAAACGGAGTACGGTAATGAAACTCATATGAACCCCATTTGTACATCAAGCCCATATTGAAACATAAGATTCAAATTAATTAAGTGCTATAAAACATTTCCTCTAAGTAATCTCTTTCAAATGTACAAAATATTTTATTCCTAAATATATTATTATTTATTAGCGTTCCATTGTATCACGTATAAAACTGGCTTCGTTCACTATCATTTTTAAATTATTATGTTTACATTTTAGTTCTAAATATTTACTTCTTTATCAACTGTTTACAGTTTTGTGTACGTTAAAAATAACTTACAACCATAGTTTATGCGAACAAAAAATACTACGTAGCACATTGTATGAAAAATTGGAACATAGTTAATATCTCAACAATATAATTTATTAACACTCTATGTTCTTACAACTTAGATATATAAATAACATGATATTTAAATAAAGATATAATTACATATACAGGAACCATAATTATTATAAAATAGTGTAAATTCCAAACAAATCGACATATTTATGTATATTAAAACTTTATTGGAATTGTGTGCGAATCGACAGCGCTCGTACAGGCGGTGTTGATGTGACATGCCTGGATAGAGCAGTAGCGCGGCGGGACAACGTGTCAGAGGAGCACGTAGCGTGATAAGGTCGACTTGCACAACTGCTGCTGGTGCCACGACGAGTTACTCCAATCAACTCTGTATTAAAAAAGCATCTTATAATTCATCAATCTAAATACTATAATAAAAATAGAGTTAAATCTACACTTATATTCTACACTAACATTATTAAATGGTAAAATTTATAAGTTTGTATGTAGGGTATAGGGTATAGTCGTTGAAACTGAACTGAGCTGATTCTGAAAATTCTTTTACTAATAGGAAGCTACATTACTGCAAAGTGATATAGCCTACTTTGTTTTATTGTTAGTAAAAATGTTCTTACGAGAAATCATAATAACGTCGCTGATCGATTTCGGCCACGAGCTGAGACTAGAGCCAGATGTGTAGGTGATATTATAGTGCTCAAGTGTACGCGCAGACATAAGTGCACTCTCTATTCTTGTTCTTCTCTAAATCCGATGGATCGATATTTCGACACGACCTGTGAGAGCTAAAGCACGGCTTTACGTGCTCTCCGAAACACTGGGGGTGAAACACCGGTAACTTCCCAAGTCCGGGTTGTTACTGAAAATATCATAACAGAAAAACTCAGTAATTAAACTTGGTCCGACCCGGAACTCGAACCCAGGACCTCCGGATCTGCAGCCGTACATCCTAGCCAATAGACTACCGAGACAGTTAATCATATTATCTTTAATTCTGTTCAGCCCTATTTACAGTCCCACTGCTGGGCACGGGCCTCCCTTCAATACGAGGGAGATCAGGCCATAGTCCACCACGCTGGTCAAGTGCGGGATGGCGAACTTCACATGTCTTTCGAAAACTTGGTAGGTTTCCTCAGACATGGAGGCTTCCTCACGATATTTTCCTTCACCGTAAGACAAGTGGTGATCAAGTTAGAAATGATTCGCACATGAAAATATCAGAGGTGCGAGGTCCGAAATTTGAACCCGCTTCTTGCGGTTTCACAAGTGAGCGCGTTACCGTTACTGGGCTACCCCTGCCAGGGCTATCGTTAATTGAAGTCGGATAAAAATGGTCGTCGAGTTGTTTTATCGTCATGTGCTACTAAAACGGTATAATAAAACAATAACAATGTTATGAATACAAAAGAAACCTAGGGACACATCTGGGGTAAGCGAGGGTAAGACGCTAGTAAGATAATAAAATGGTTAACACTGAAACTTAAAAAATGTACCTATTTATGTTTTGGCACTTTATTAGTTATTTTAAAGACCCACATATATAATCTAGTGTACGCGTCACAACATAATATGAAATGCCAAAGGTCACAAAAAATGTTTTTTTAGTAAATATCCTGTTTTCTTTTCCCGTATAATATTTGAAGTTATTACAAAAAATCTCTGCTTTAATCTTGGGTAATATTTTATACGATCAATCGTTCTTGAGAAGGAGCCCCACGAGTGGGAAGCGCTGAACCATATGTACCTACTTACCTTATGTTAAATTAACTGTGTTATTCAATTCATAATATATTTTTTGAAGTTATTTATATACATACCAAAAAAAAGTATGATTATTAAAAGAACTTACTTAATAGTTATATATTAGGTAATAATTAAAATATGTTTAGTAATTTTTATTTAAAATAGTGAAGTTAATTAACATAGTGAAGTTAATTAAAATAGTGAAGTGAATTATATTTAAATTCAGTACAGCATTTTTACATTCATAGTCATTACATTACTATCGAATAAAATTAGGTATTATCCTAGAGACCTAGACTGCGTTTGTAGAAAACTGTGCTCTACAATTTTTATGACTTGATCTTGGACTCTTATAACGCAACGTACACGAGATTATATGAGACTTTTGAGCAATCGTATAAACTGGCCAAAACAAAGGTATATAACCTCAGATTATTTATATGTAATAATCTAAGGATCTAAAATATAAGTTTATAGCTTATTGTTTGTCATTCTAGGAAGTCTATTTGACGAACTAAGCGTTGTACCTTTCCAACTTCTTTTAAAGGCTAAAGTTATGCAAACAAACAAGCAAAGTGCTGGTGTTCAAATGTGTAAGTGCGATTATTTATTATAACAATAACTTTATATACATACATATTATGTTATATATAAATCATAAAAACTTTATGTAGATGTTCTGAACAGTAGTTGTTTTTACGACTTTCTCGCTACATGTATCTATTTATATGTTCAATGATAAAATGTATTGAATGATATATGTATATATTTGTAATGATAGTATATAAGTAGATTTTATGATTGTACCTAATGTCCTTATGATGTACGCATGATAGTTTAATAATAAATAATTATTTTTAGAACCAGCCCAGCATTCCGGGGATAACATGGGACAAAAAAAAATATGTATACCATAAGATTGGGCTGTGATCAAAGAAATGATTTTTTACAATACCATTCAATTTCAGTAGGACACAGTCAAGTTTATCGATGTTGATGTATAGATAACCCGTATTTCTTCTGTAGTAACATTCAATACAAAATAGATTAATTATTTATGTAATTATTACCTATATCATTCTATTACTAAATTTAAAGAAATAAAATCTAGGCTTTAAGGAAGGGATATGTTGTAGGACTCACGCAAGAAATTTTGTACATACTCAATTTTTTTCTATAAACGTTGGCAGAAGCTAAAATTAGTTTTTTGTTTCTACTGAAAAGTTGAATATTTTTGTTTGACGGTTTTTTCAGGCACAGTGACGAGAGACAAGTGACTCGAGTTTTGTATCGATATCCTACGGATATCTCTTAAGTAGGCGCCATGAACAAATTAGTGACAAGTAGCGTAATACGTTAGAAAAGATATAGATAAAATGTGGTTTAAAATTGGGCAAAATCTCAATTTAACACATAACATTTAATTTTTTTCCATGTTCTTCTTCTACAAAATCTTCTTTTTCGCCTATTCATATAATAATAAATATACCTATAGAAGAAGGTCCTAATTGCTAAAGTCACTTGACATTGTACTCGACAGTTCAATGAAGAATGAACGAATACAATTGAATTTGGGTAACGTCATGTGCAAAAATCGGTTTGATCATTTATAACCTCATTGGGTTTGATTGAGTACGCAAGTAGCAGTACGCAAGCAGCGGTCGCGTCCCAGTCGCGTAGTTCATAAATAACTCCGTGGGAGAAAGGCCTAAATAAAATGTTTTGTTGCCCAGTAACGATTCCTGTAGGATTTAACATCTATTGTACCAGTCTATTATCGTACAATCCGGCTTTTTATAAAAATAAAAAAAAATAACAAGAATCTATTGAATAGGTTGATTTTGCTCAAGTTTCTTTTTAGAAATGTTTACTATATTTTTAGTTTAGATTTCGTTCTCCTCAAATAAAAGATTATACAGGTAATAAAACCATTTTTGAAAAATAACACTAAAAATATTAGTTAGCAATGATACGCTATTGACATTAGTTTTGTTTATTACTGATGTATTGCATACTTGTATCACAGACACAATACTATAGTAGTATCTCTAAATCTATACATATAATAAAATTGTAACTAAATCGAATCTGTACATTAAATATTTTTTGGAAAATCTTATTGAAATAGACATTATCGGCATTCTCGGCATCATGAGAAAACCACTGGACAGATTTTGATGAAATTTGGTATGATGGTAGCTGGTTATCCGGGTCAACATATAGGATACTTTTTACCGCGGGAAAATATCTCATTTCTGAGAAAAAATACAAAAACTGTATTTTGAGAGTATACTAATATGTAAAACCTAAAAAATTTGTTTTTGGTCATCTGAACGCGGGCGGAGCCGCGGGCAATGCTAGTAAATAAATAAATTAAACTTGAAATAAACTGAAAACCATTAATGTCTAACATTTATGTAAGTAAAGCATCAAACAAAGAATATGAGTGAAGTAAGAGTACCTGACATTGGGATACCGTTGCACACACTCGACCTTTGCCCCAATCGCGACGAATGTTCGAGCCGGACTGGTAAGAAACTTCCTAAAATCTAAAAAAGGGGGTATTTTAATGATTACAATTATTATTTCTTAACAATTAAAAAACTAATAATTTTAATTATTAAACTTAGTTTCTTAGATTTACGCGAAAAGACATTTTAAATTTTAAATAAAAGTATCTTTTCGGATTTTTATTCCAAGTTTGTTTTGAATTTTGGTTCCCGAGATTTGAATGCTTTACAGCAGTCATGGTCACTGCAGTGACGCAACGAACTTTTTAATCAATACGACGACGATAGTAATATTAAATTTAGTGTTTTTATAATATACCTACATATTTTAGATATTCTTAGTTGTAAGCTCATTGTGAACTTGCACAAATACTTGTATAATCAGTATAAATACAGTAGGAGATCATTTCTTACTAAGTATATAAGGAAAAACAAAAATAACCAATTTAAAAGACATGAAGAACTATCGTAAATAAAAAATGAGTAAAGTAATAAAATGAAAATTCAATATATTATGATGAATGAAATTAAATTAATTATTCATTGGATATATTTTTAATGTATTTGCTCTTTAGTGTATGACAAGTTCAACTTACCCTCGTTTCGCACGGATGCGTCCCTAGGCATGTTTTAAATAGACGAAAATCTTCCATAAACAATACTTCGAAGATGAAAATAGTTATTGTGAGCGTACCTTAGGAGATAGACACAAGCTATTGCAGAATTTTCTGTAGGCCTTTATTTCTTTTTCTAGTACTTTGTTTTGAAGTATCTCTAAAGGTTTGGTCAGCGTTAGCCATATAATTGTACGAAAACATTTTTATGACCAACAGACAACACTCTCCAGGCTTAGCAACTTTGTACCAAATATTTACAAATAATATATGTTATGCATACCTTGCTCGTATATCGCACTTTCTACTAGTGAAAACGAATTAAAATCTATTGCGTAGTTTAGAAGAAGTAAGCGGAGAAACAGACAGACGCAATCAACGACTTTTTTATAATTTTCCCCATAAAAATGAGAGAATTTACCGCACTAAAATGTTGTTTAGTGTGATTGTGTAATACATACATTGAAACGAGTAATAAGTTATCACTACACAAAATTTGGTTTATATCCGTTCAGTACTTTTTGCGTGAAATGCTGTGTGCATTGATGTACAGACGAACGATCGTTTTGGGGTCTTATTCCATACAAAATACATAAGTCATAGTTTAAAAATAAAATATTGTATAGACATTTTAACATGTCGGTTAACTTTGTTACTATTATATATAGGTACTAGGTATAGATTTTGAAAGCCATGATTTTATTAAACATTTTTTCATCTAACTTTACCTTTTAATGCTAAATTTTTTTAATATCTTGGTAAATGCTTTTTAGAAACTCTTAATATCGTCCCCTGGGCGTTGTGGGGTATTTTTTATTAAAAAATATATATTACATAATTATATCATAATATTATGTTCATACCAACTAATATTGTTAATATACCTACAATGCTTACCCACACCACACAAAATTGATTAATTTTCTACCATCTGAAGGCTTTCTAGAATAAATGTCTTGAAGAAATAAGTTATCTCTGCCTACACGATTTTCCTTTATTTTGTTAATAAAGATGATGTTTATGGCAAATAATTATTTATGTAATAAATAATAAAGAAAATATATTAATATGAAACTAACTAAATGATGTATAGGCTATTATTAATTTTTTGTAATTGTTAATTCTAATAAATAATTATATGTATAAAATTAATAAATGTTGCATTTAGAGCATGTGCTTTACCTGTTTAAATCCCCGCCGGTACCTGGCGTTCATGTAGCAGTATATGATGGGGTTGTAGCAGCAGTGCGACATTGCCAGCCAGTGCGCCACGAACCACACGTAGGGCATGCCCGGCCACGTCGCCCACGCCTCGTCTGTTTCGTGGACTGTCCATAAAATCTACATCAAACATTAATTACTTCTTTAAAGAAAATTCTCTTCTATAAAAAAGTAATTTTTTCCATTCACTAATAAACAAAGTTTTTATTATTTACTATAGTTTTCTTGACGCTTAATCTTATTAGATAAGAATATTCCTCATCTTGTCAGATCTTAGAATCTTATTAGGGATTCAAAATTTATGTTATAGATAACGTTTAAGAGTCGTTAAACTTTTGATCTTATTTGGTAAGCACTACTGACTACACATAATAATAATAATAACTAGTGTTCGTCCAGTGGTCGAAATTCGACCATAATCATTATTGAAAATTTGAGGAAAACACATATGAATAGAATAAAATTTACCAATCTATATAAGAAAACAAACTGTTTTCTAATTATTTATTGAGTGTGTAACATAAAATAAATAAAATTGTACTAGTAACGTGATGTACCTATATATATGATAAAATAAAAAACTCACAATAAATATATTGAGTGGAAGCCAACACACAGTAAAGACGATTACCACTGTCACCATCATTTTAATCATCTGTAAAGGAAAAAGCTTTTGTTGGTCTACAATCTACATAATTAAATCCACAACAACCTTTTACTTAATAGGTAACTTTAAACTTAATTGTCTAGAGAAATACAGTTTTTAAGTTAAAAAGGTCTAGCTATAGCTTATACAACCTTTCGTTTAGAATGTTGAATGCGCATATCTCTTGCAGTTTGCGCCTCTCCTGGTGGTCGACCACCCCATACCACGTGAGCTATTCGAAAGTAAGTACACACTAACGCAGCTAGCGGTAGCCCAAATTGAAGGACCATAAGCGCGCAAGAATATTGCTCGCTTTGTCCCGCCCTATCCCACTGTTCTAGACAAACGTCTCTGTAAATTAAATTAAAAATAGTTAAAATATATTACGAAAATTGGTAATTGATATCCATACGCATTGAGATAATTTTCTAGTGAAGTCTTATAATAATTCAAAGTATTAAGTTTGTATTTATGTTATTCCTTGTGTATGTTTGTTATTCCTTCACGGTGAAACGGACGTTTTGGATTTGTTTTTTTTTATTAATAATTATAAATACAAAATGCACCCCGGGATGCATCCAAGCGAAGCGCGGATAAATCGCTAGTGTTAAATAAATAAAAAAAAATAATAAATATTAATGTAACGATAATATTACTATGTGTAGAGTATATACATATGTCACATTATACTTACGCTTTACAATACTCATGCCATTCAGTCGGTCTTTGTATTTGTGATACAATAAAAATAGGAGCCGCTGTTGACAAAGCTCCTCCCCAGACCGCTGTCACCACTAGCTTAGCAGCAGTTTTGCCTAACCTAGGTCTTAGAGGCCTCATAATTGCCATATATCTATCAATGGATATAGCTAACAGAGTGTATGCACTAACTAACACTGACACTGCCTGAGAATAGTTGACTATTTTACACATAACAATGCCGAAAGGCCAGTATCTGAGCACTAACATTGACACAAAAGAGAAGGGCACACAAAACAGAGTCATCAAAATATCTCCAATGGCTAAGTTCATTATGAAGTAATTAGTCACAGTCTTCATCCGCGGCGAACTCTGCACTACGAGGCATACTAGTCCGTTGCCGATTAAAGCAATAATAAATACAGTGCAGTACATTAAAAACACACAAAACTGAAATATTGGTGTTTCTAGGAAGCTGCCAGATGACATTGATGAGCAAATTTCGTTGTTGGTCCATGCATTTGTTTCGTTGATACTCGTTAAGTTATAATCTTCGGCATTTATAATATCATTATCATTAATTTTTTTATAGAAAGCACTTTTATTAAAATCATTATTTTTTAAATTTTCGTAAGTATCAATCATCATGTGTCACATTTTCGAGCCCCGAAAAGCTAAATACTTCCTCCTGCTTCACCATAGAGCACCATAAGGAGCTGAAACAATTAATAATGTTTAGTAGAGTTAATTGATCGAGGGAGCGTATTGTCTCTGCTTCAAGTCTGGCAAAATTAGCTTTCTTCTGTTAGTTTTTTGGATCTCCTCTACAGGACGTATTTTACAACCGATCTGGATGAAACTTGGTTTTACGACAGGTTTTACGACTTTATAGATTTTTTTATTGTGGGAGATTTTGATTAGACTTACTTCTTCCAAAAAGGGCAAAAAAGCGGCTACTGGATATCTCCGTCTTATGAGATCCGATTTCGATTATTCTTTTTTTATTTGAAAGGTAGTAACTTTAAGTTGCAAAATAGCTCCTCAAAATGCAGTAAATTATTCGCTTTAGTGGTATATTAGTTGTTGCAAAAAAGTTTGTGCTTGCGAAGTCTACTGTTTGCAGAACTACTAATTATTAAGTGTCACATAGATAGAAAATATAGATATTGAAATTGGTTAATGTTGGTAGTTCAGGTAAACTTTGTGTGTCTGGAGGAATTTATTCGTAACACAACGCAAACGTGACGTAAGCAATGTGGGCCAACGGTCGTAATTCCTACCGGTTTATGAGGACAAGAAGTAGAACTCTACAAAAAATGTATCGCTATGTATGTACATACATGTATCCTGTGAGCACAAAGTTGCCAATTTTCAAGTAAGATATTGCATATTTTAATTTAATAAATTAGGTATTTCGAATGGGCTAAGTAAGCTCTTCGAATTGTCTGCCTATTTAGTTTGTTTTAACAAGTTCAATATGCTACACTTAAGTTCGTGAGTATGATTAGTAGTGCTTTATCGACAGTTTTAGTTTCTTAGTAAAATTTATTTTCGATATACCTATTTACTAAATATCAAGTAGACAGACATTAAAATATAAAAAAGCACAGTGTTACCTTTAGAACAGGTAGCTAGTCAGATATTTTTGAAGTTAGTGCCTACCGAGGCAAAACAAAAAATGTTGAATTAATGTAGTTACGAATAAAAGGTAAAAATTTAATTAAAATTTTAAGTTACACATAATTTTACAAATAAATTTGCTTTGCCTTGTTGAATTTTTTCTTATTTTAATGCCTTATGTACATTTTGTGAAAGTTTTTATTAAGGTTGAATATTTGATACTAAGATAAATATTAAGATACTAAGATATATATTAAGCTTTCTTCTGAAACTGGTATAACAAATAAAATATGACAAAAATTTACTCGTAAAACTCTCACCCTATTTGTAAAGTGTTAGCAGGTGTATAGAAATTGGTATATTTGCAGATTCTAGAGTCCCTAGCAACTCATGCCCACGTGTGCGTGTCTTTCCATTTAGTGCGCTATCACTAAGCGGGGGTTTCCATTGTAAACCTCATTCCATACGCAGTTCTAATTGCATAAAACGAAGAGCTTAAGCTGTGACTTTCTTTTTATTTCTGAGAGGCTATTAAGGAAAGGAGTTCAGTATTTCACCGTTTTAAATTGTGTTTTATTATTAACATCGTACTTATATTTATTCGAATATAATGTTACCTAACTCTTGTAGTCATATACACGTACATCTAAAATCTTAAATTGTACCAAAATTACCAAAAGTATCTTGGAAAAGAAAGAAGTGACGGACGTCAAAACATTATTTATTTTTATCCCTAAAAATTAAAAAACTCTACTACGCGCTCTTTACGCCCCGAACGAGTCGCGGAGGTGCTTATAGAATTTGTACCTAAATAGAAAATAAATTTCATATTTTAGAAAAGCCCCTGTTTGCTTTGAAATTTAAAGTGGCTGTTACGCTGAAAGTTGAAGCATGTACTATATGCACCTAACTGCCTTACAAAACTATCATAAATTGAAATATCCATTAATTAGAAATATATTATGAGTAAAGTGTTATAGTACACCATGTTAAACACACAGATACACGTTAAACTAATCACTCCCCTCCTAAATCCTCCCAAAGATAGTGGTAGGTTTACAATAATCACAAAATTGATGTTATAATTTAGGATAAATGAGCTAAGAATTCGAAACCTAATAGCATAAAATGATCCCTTCTAATTAATTTTCTAAATACATATGTAATTTAATATTTGATCCTCAAATACTTTTGGTGAAAGATGACAACTACGAATCTGAAGGAAAAACGAAACGGAGAGTGTATCATCAATCGAATAGTTTTTGCTTGCGCTGGGATTAATACCGTTTAGAAATCTTATATAATTTATATAATTTAACATACTATATAACTTAACATATTATATAATTTAACACAATGTACTTGGAACTAATAAAACCAAGACACGGTTACTCAAAAACCATCTTTCATTGAATATACCAATTTCGACATAGTCATAATGTAACTGAACTACTACATTTCATTGTGTTTTCGTATTTTTTGCCCCACTGATTTTGCATTTTTAATTGTGTGTTGTTTGAATTTTGTTGAAGAGAGGATTATGTTGTCTTTGTTTTAAAATTTAACTCTATTTGACTGTGCACGTGTCATGAATTGCTTATAAAATTGAAGTCTTCATTCAAGTTTGGAGAACATTTGGATTTTAGGAAATATTTAAATAAATATATTGTCATAATTTTTTCCTTAAGACATGTCTTTTGATATTTTTAGGTCCTTAAATCTTCATGAGGATGGTGTCTCTACTTTCCAACTGGCATTTTACCAGTTTTTGGTTATTTTTCTATAGTATTTATTATATATACCAAACTCGACCCAACTCGCAAATTCGACCCCACATAGAGTACTGTTCTCATCTTTGGGCGGGAGCTCCCCAGTACCAGCTACTTCCATTTGACCGCATTCAACGTAGGGCGGCTCGAGTTATCGACGATCAAGCTCTCTCTGATCGGCTTGATCCTTTAGCTCTGCGTAGAGATGTTGGATCACTCAGCATCTTCTACCGCATTTATCACGGGGAGTGTTCCGAGGAATTGTTTGGACTGATCCCGGCTGCTGAATTTCATCATCGGACATCGCGCCAAAATAGTAAATTCCATCCACACCACCTCGTTGCCCAGCGTTCCACAACAGTGCGATTTTTAAGACATTTTCTGCCCCGCACAACCACTCTGTGGAACCAGCTATCGCCGGCGGTCTTTCCGAACCGCTACGACCTGGCCACCTTCAAGAAGAGAGCGTATTCCTTCCTTAAAGGCCGGCAACGCATCTGCAAGCCCTGCGTTGTTGCAGATGTCCATGGGCGGCGGTGATCACTTTCCATCAGGTGAGTCTCCTGCCCATTTGCTCCCTTAGTCCCATAAAAAAAACTCATTGTTATGTAGTTATAAATCCTAGTTGGCCAATTTTATAAATTCATATTTTTTCTTATGATTTATTTAAAAATGAGGTAGCCCAGTAGTAACCAGCTCGCTTGGGAAATCGAGTGAAACGAGTTCAAATCCCGGGTCTCGCACCTCTGATATTTTCATGTGCGAATCATTTCCAACATGATTACCACTTGTCTTAACGGTGAAGGAAAAAAACATCGTGAGAGTCTAAGAGAACCTAGAAAGTTTTTAAAAGACATGTGAAGTCCGCCAACCCGCACTTGGCCAGCGTGGTAGACTATGGCCTGATTCTCCTCGTGTTGAAGGGAGGCCCGTGCCCAGAACTGGGACGATAAAAAGGGCTGAATACGAATTATTTAAAAAAATAGTTCTAAATATTTTCCATGAAACACCTAATCAAGAAACAGTCACTATCCAATGGCAATACAAAGTATCTATGATTATTGTTTAGCCAGGTTTTAAAATCCCAAGTATCCATAGTTAAATGAAATTTATTATTTTTCTTGTTATCTTTTTGGACTTAAGAGGGGACAACGTACCATAGTAGCGAGTGTACGAGTATTATGTCTTTACATTGAAATATCACGTAAAAACCATGCTTGACGATAATCGTTAAGATAGTTGTCAATGAATGACAAGAACAGTTAATTCTGGGTAATTTCTTCAGAAAAATACGTCATTAGCAAAAAAATTCTATATGTGTACGTACTACGTGTAAAAAAACAACAATATTTTATTTAATGATCTATAAAGAATAAAATACACTTTAAATAAAATCAAACCCATCAATTTATTACATTACACAATTTATATGGTATAAACGCTTGTTGCGAGATTTACTTATCCATACTAATATACTCGTATAAATGCGAAAGTAACTCTGCCTGTCTGTCTGTCGTGTTACCTTTTCACGCTTAATCCGCTGAACCGATTTAGACAAAATTTAGTATGGAGATAGTTTGAGTTTGAGACCCTGGGAAGGACATAGGTTGGTTTTTAGCCAGGAAATCATCCCTCAAAGCGATGAAAATTTCGGAATTTAAATTCGAAAAGTTCGTCCGCAACAAAGTCCGTTGCGTAGTTTTAAAGATCTAATCATACATAGGGACAGACAGACAGCGCGAAGCGACTTTCTTTTATATTATGTAGTGATGAAATATATAAATCCCATGAAAAACATAACATGTAAAAAAATGCAAGAATCGCAATGCAGTTGTTCTACCGCAAAATGTTTTAAGATCTAATGTTAAACCAAGTCGCTTAATTTGTTCAGTACCTGTTCAAGTACATATATGTACCCATGTATGTACATTACCTAACGACATAAAAAGGTGCTAAATTTCATTTTATACAAAATATATCCTTGAGCAAATTACGATCAGTCATCTACATTCTACACGTATAATATTCTACCTTCACAATCCGACATGGCAGGGGATCAACATGATAAAAACATAGGCCTGACGTTTAAAAGTATTCTTCTTTTTTGATATATACACCAAACATTTGTTGTTAAATAGTAAATAACATAAATAAAACCAAACCCAGTCGGTACTTGAACCCAGGACATCTTAATATACAGTTCCAAAACTAAAAACCACTAATATTATTTCTTTTCGTATCCGTATTATCTACACATCTATACATATAATAAAATTGTAACTAAGTCGAATCTGTACATTAAATATTTTTTGGAAAATCTAATTGAAATAGACATTATTATCGATATAGAGCCCGAATCTATAGTTTTTAGAATTTTTGTCTGTCTGTCTGTCTGTTACCGCCTCACGAGAAACCCACTGAACAGATTTTGATGAAATTTGGTATGATGATAGCTGGTTATCCGGGTCAACATATAGGATACTTTTTACCGCGGGAAAATATTTCATTTCTGAGAAAAAATATAAAAACTGCATTGTAAGAGTATACGAATATGTAAAACCTAAGAATTTGGTTTTTGGTCATCTGAATGCGGGCGGAGCCGCAGGCAATGCTAGTACTACATATAATAAAATTGTAACAAAGCCGAATCTGTACATTAAATATTTTTTGGAAATCTTATTAAAATAGACATTATTATCGATACGGAGGCCGAATCTATAGTTTTTAGAATTTTTGTCTGTCTGTCTGTCTGTTACCGCATCACAGAAAAACCACTGGAGGAATTTTGATAAAATTTAGTATTATGATAGCTGGTTATACAGGTCAACATATAGGATACTTTTTACAGCGAGAAAATTTCATCTCTGAGAAATCGATATTAAACGTTAAAACGCAAGTAGGGACGAACCCGAGCGAAGCGAGGCTGAGTCGCTAGTAATATTATAAATGTGAAAGTTTGTGAGTATGGAGGTTTGTTACTATTTCACGCCAGAACGGCTGAACGGATCTGGATAAAATTTGGCACAGATATAGATTATAGCCTGAAATAACATAGGATGGAATAGGCTACTTTTTATCCCGGAAAAATGTACGTTTCCCGTGGGATAGCTTTGTTTCTATGAGCTGCTAGTTAATATTAGTAAGGAAGACTCACGATTCATCTACTATATCTGCATATTTTTAACGTTTCCTTTTAAGATTGCTATCGTTAATAAAAAATGTATGGAAATACACGAATATAAGCGAGGACGTGCGTCGTCAGATCGTGTAATATTCATATTCATATATTTATTTGATATCTATTGGCGATATGACAATACTTTTAATAAATAGTACCTAGAAAGTCGACTTCGTTAAGGCTGACTCAATATCGCACGCTGTAAAATGTAAACTAACAGAATCTAAGCTTAAATATTAGTTAGTTTACCTATTGTACATATCTTATCCTACCTATCTTTCTATTACCTATCTATATATAAAAGAAAAAGTTTGTATATAGGTGTATGCTTGTTTCTTCTTTACGCTGTAATGGCAGGACTAGATGGTTTGGATGACTTTTAGTATGCAGACAGAGCTAGAGTATCACATAGAACACTGTTAGTCATCTAGGGACATACTCGATTAAAGTGAAGTTACGTCGTTAGTATATTATAAAAAAATACTCTTCATTAATTATTATAATTTAGCAGTAGAAAAAAATAATTTATATTTCGCTTAAATTTTTATTTAAAAAAAATCGCCATGTAACCTGTAAATATTTTGCAAGAAAATTATTTATTGAGTTGTAGCTTTATAAGACAATATAATATACCTACCGACACCACCTATAAGCTTTTGCAGATTTACAATCAATTACTATCTGCTTTACTCGGATTTATTTTTTTTATAATTATATTTATTATCTGAAGATCAAGCAAAAAGTTATTTTTCTTTAACTTTTTATGATATCAAAAACCTTAGTCTTATCGTAAACATGTTTTGTTATTGTCAAATCCATACTAATATTATAAATATGAAAGTGTGTTTGTTTGTTTGTTTGTCTGTCCTTCTTTCACGTCGAAACAGAGTGACGGAGTGGCGTGATTTTTTGTGTGGAGATAGTTGGAGGGCTGGAGAGTGACATAGGCTATTTTTTACCGCGGGAGATTACCTAATTCTCACGGGAAAACCCGTTATAATACAATCCAAAAAAAAAATGTGGTCAGAATTACTTGGAACTTGGTACTAATGCTCTTCAATAAAATTAAATAAACACGTGTTTTAGCATTTTTTGAAATTCATTCTATAAGGGAGTAAAATAGGGGATAAAAGTTTGTATGGAACTGCAGGTCGGATAATAATAGATTTTAATTACATAACCAGATTTTTCATATAATTTATAAAAATCTATAAGTTTATTAGGTCAAAATAAAAATATATTATTATAGATGCCATAAACGTGTGTTCATTCATCATACTGGAATAAACAACATTAACTCTTTCATCAAACGAATAAACATTCTTAATCCTCAGAAATCAGAATAGTGATTTGTTTATAAAAATGTTATCAGCATTACGATGAATAATCGCAGCTTTATATTATAATATATAGATTCATATGTGTATCACGCACGTCGGCCATTTGACAGAATTCAGAAGATCTTAAATTTTTATGAAATGGCAGCATTTCATGAAATACTACCTACTTTTTAGAATTGAGTTCGTTTTTACTTGCATATTAACTAGTAAGAATGAACCTTTTTTTTTAATTTGTCTTTTTACAAACGGCGCCATCTGTAGGTAAACACTCGTGGGTTTATAGAATGCCGAAGATAAAAATTAAAACAAGAAGAAAGAAGATAAAAAAAAGTAGAGTTGAATTGTAAAATACAACATTGTGAGTAGAAAGGGAAAAAATCAATTCGAAAAAAAATCCGAATTAAAGAAAAAAGAAAGATTAATACGGGAGCTACACTCTACCATTTTTTTTACTTTTAACGTTCTGAATTACATTTACGCATATCACCTGTATACATATAGCCATAGGTTATGTGTTACTCATAGACATTATAACCTATTGTCTGTGGTGTTACTCAACCGGTCACGGGCAAGAAATGCCAGTAACCAAGAGGTTGCTCCCAGGGTCCACTCTGCTATCAGAGAAGTACAAGAAGCAACCCGCATGGCACGCCGCCCACCGAGGTGGGCCGACTCCTGTTGCGTTTCTTGGCTTTGTGATCGGCTGGATGAAGATAACTACAAATACGCAAGATATTTTTTATAACGCACTTGTGGGAAACCAAGTGAAGCGAGGGTTTAAATCTCGGGTCTCGTCCCTCTCATATTTTCATGTATAAATGATTTTCATCATGATTTCCCACTTGCCTCACGGTGAAGGAAAAAATCGTGCGTAAGCCTGCATGTCTGAGAGAACCTAGCAGGTTTCCGAAGGACATGTGAAGTCCACCAACCCACACTTTGATGGTGTGGTGGTCTATGACCAGATCCCCCTCGTATGAAAGGAAACCCGTGTCCAGTAATAGAAAAAAGGGCTTAATACATACACATCTTATTATAGTAGTATAAGTCTAACTATTACGATTTGGATATGTCTTTATCCCACAGTGACTATAACCACTTTTAATAACCACTTTAGATAACCAGTAAACAGACCATAATAAGCCAGATGAGTTGTATATAGACCAGTTATATATGTAGTTAACTGTTATTTATTTATATAGTTAAGTGATTATAATTACTATAGTTTTTTCGCTAAGGTTCTAAGCGTTAAGAAAATAATTTTAAAATTAACTATTAAAATCTCTATCGAATTAAATTCAATCATCTCCCAACGCAAATAAAAAAAATCTATTTATTCAAATTCGGTTTCAGTTACCATTTTATTACTTTTATGGAACAAGAGCTTATGAAGACTATTCAATTGAATTCTGTTCTTAATGGCTTCAAAGAGTGCCAGTTGATCAAAGATTACATGAAAACTATTATTAGTATTTTTTGAGTTGATGAAGCAAAGAAGTCAAGAGTTAGTGTAAATTTATTTAACTTTGAAGCTTTTATCGAAGCTTCTTTAACTCATAAATTCTTTATAAGTATAATATTATATCATTTAAATTAACGTATAAATACTATATAAATATAATATGCTCTTTCAATATAGTCTTTTAAGGTGAAAAGATATGATAAAGTGGGATATTTCCACACACACTTTGGAAATAGATTCAAGTGGGTTAAACCTTGATTTAAATCAAGTTGTCCAAGGTAACACTTCATGTCCCTCCACTAAGGCCAGCCCAAGTGGAAAATGAAATTTCATTCGATTTTATGCAATCAATTAAAACAGGGCAAGAATTAAAATAACTAAATAAACAAATTGTTTTAAATGTAGTTTAAAAATTGTTGGTAGGTATACTTCAAAAAACCGAACTTGAATAAGGAAAACGAATTTACCTCACTATAAAATACTCGTGTAATGTACGGAATGTGTGAACAACGTTTCCTGCTAGCTATTTCCTGTGCTTGGTTTGCGTAAATTTGTAACATGAAAATATTCTCCGTACTCAAATACTCATGGTCCATGGGTACCAATTTTTATGGTGATAGGTAGAAGAGTAGCAGTGCCACAGTCGTCGAATTACGATAAATAGTGTAAAAACTCTATATGTTTTCTCTATGTAAACACACTTACGTATGTGTCAAAATTTAAAAGCAAACAGTTAAGATCTTTCGGAGATTTGTGGTTGTTCACAAACAAAAATTTACGTGTTTATTTATTTAGATTTCTTTTAATGAAAGAGTTTTTGAGTTAATGTAGCTTTAAGAAGAGTATAATACATGCTTACATTACTTTGCTTAGGGACGTGTTTACATGTTTTTATAATAAATCATGGATAAAAAAATTACAAAACGATTTTTTAGTTAAAAATACTATATAATTACGAGTGGTCCCATAACGATATAAGATTTCTTATATATATATATATATATATATATATATATATATATATATATATATATATATATATATATATATATATATATATATATATATATATGTAGATGGAATAAGTTGTCGAAGGAAAATAGTATTAATTGATATTATTATTATTATTTATAATGGCTTATAGTTGCGTTGATATTATTATTACTCAGTCGGAGAAGTACATGGTTCATCCTTACTGCGAGATGTAGATAAGTATTTATGTCTCCGAATACATAATATTTACTATTTTCCTTCGACAACTTGTTCCCATCTTTTTAGTTCGCTTTTTATACAGTCGATGTTTTTTGTGGCTTTTAGAAAGGTTTACCTACAGCTTGTTTATTTTTTATTATACCAATTTATGGACAAATCATTTTAAAACATGATGTAGGTGTATTATCCTAATAAATATTTTTCTTTTAAGTGACAAAAAGCTATTAAGGTAATTTAGTCCCTACATAATTCGTGTTATGCTCGTGGACGCGACAAAAATATTTTGTTCATTAGTGACTCTGTTGTTTGTTCCGGAATAACTGAATAATTCAATCAAGGAACAAAAACACCTAAAAATTTTTTTTAAAGTTTTGACAAATTGGCCCAACGCCTGTTAGTACTGTTTATAAATCAACTAACTTTTACACGTGGCTCTTCTCGTGTAACTAGTTTAGTAATGTATAATTAGGTACTCTGCTTTATACAACCTGTAATCTCAATAAATAGACAAAAAAATTCAAAATGGATTTTTGAAATCCTTCTGGTAATCCCAAATGAATGCGCCCAAACAAACGCTTCATCTTTATATTATTACTATAATAAATATCGATGTAACATTAGTCTTCATCAAACTTCGATCGCACACATTTTCATTTCATAGTCGCAATGATTCATGACCTGTAAACTACTAAGTTCTAAATGTACCATAAAATCTTCTATACAAATACTATAAAGATTTTATGACAATTTTGAGAACCGTTATATATTTAATATAAATATTAAGTCCAGAGTTAAACATTAAAAAAATACCAATCGAATTGAGAACCTCCTCCATTTTGATGTTGGTTAAAAACTAAATTCAAATTCATTTTTTTAAAATTAGTAGTGACTTACCCTCGCTTCACTCAGGTCCGTCCCTAGGCTGAAAAGGCTTAGGAATTTAATATAAAGACAAACGTCTGAAGAAAAAATCTTTTTTCTGGGCCAGGGACTTTTGTAGGCATAGGTATACATAATAATACACCAGTTTTATTACAATCAGATCAATGGTTTAGGAACGCATAGATTATCTATTTCATACTATCCGTTAAAATATACTTAGAGACGAACCCATACTGTTGTGGGTTGTATTACAACGTGGTTTCCTGTGGGAATGAGATAATCTCCCGCAGTAAAAAGTAGCCTATCTCACTCTCCAGCCCTTTAACTATTACCATCCAAAACATTACGCCAATCAGTCACTCTATTTCGGTGTAATAGACGGACAAACAAATAAACAAACAAACAAACAAACAAACAAACAAACAAACAAACAAACAAACAAACAAACAAACAAACAAACAAACAAACAAACAAATAAACACATTTTCACATTTATAATATTAGTATGGATATGGATAAAATAAATGTCTCTATAAATACTGCGTTAAAAGAAACGGATCCATTCCCAGGACGATGTGAATGTTTTTAATGATCACAATCTCACAAGGAGGAAAATTTTAGTGACAGGAGCAACTAAGCTCTAAGTAAATATAAACAGAAAAAATATAGAATCATTTTCAACAGAGCTTTTATTGGAAATCGTACACAACGATATCACACTTTACACATTGATAACAGGGCATTAAGATTCTTAAACGGCTTTTTATATTACAACATTGAATAAGGATTGTTAAAAAATATATACAACCCACAATGAGCGGGAATAATGATAAGCATGATTCAAATATATATATATATATATATATATATATATATATATATATATATATATATATATATATATATATATATATATATATATATATATGATGTACACTAGTATAAGTTCTAGTTTGACGAAATGCTTATCAATATAAACTATCATTATTTTAGCATTTTTCGCGGATTTCTTTTTATTTTTGATGGCCGACGTATCTAATGATTAACAGCACGTCTTCGTTCGGCATCCAATAGCTTCCTTATTTCCTCCACGATCGGGGACACGCCGGTGTTACAGTTAACAATAGATTTCTTAGAAATTTAACAAATTTCTTAGTAATTTACCTGGAGGTGTTAATATTATTTTAACACAGTCTTTCACTGGTAGGCTGGTAAATAAAGACTTTACATCAATACTAACCATTGTTTCATTGTTCAAGAGCTGTAAGTATTAAATTTTATTGACAAAATGGGCGTTCACATGAGCGTTCTCGAGTGACTCTTGAGTCCCTTGAGAATGCTCTTGATTGTACTCTGAGTGTGCGAGTACTTTTGTTACTAGTTTAGCCAAATTGTTAGTTAGAATGTCGATCTGACTCACAATTGAACGTAGCGAAGCGTTAAGTTTGTGTATTAGACCCAGTAGTGTAGTCTAAAACCTAAGTCTGTCCCGTGGTCAAGAATGCTGTAAAACATTCGAAACGTCGGGAATCAAAAATTCAAATAAAAACTTAATATTTATGTAAAAAGTTAATATTTATTAATTTCAATTTATTTCAATTTTAAATTATTACTTGTTGATACTAAAGTTGGGAAAATCACCAAAATAAATGTGAAAATACTTTATTACATAATTGTAATGGTAAGTAAGGATTCTAAATGTTATAGTAATACTTACGCAGATATTCCATATATTATACGATCACATTTCACAAGTATAATATATTATCTCACAAACTAAACCCTAAAAATATGATTTCTATATACTTTCTATACTATTTGCAGTGATAAACAATTTTAATGCTAGGACCACTCAAATATATCATCGAAAGTAATATTGTAACACAAGTAAGTTCTAACTCCGATTATAAATGTTCTGAAAATCAAGACAGGATGCGAGAGACAAAGGCGGGCAGTCGGTGCGCCGCCAAACACAGACTCAGAGGTTTTCCCGCCCAAAGCTACGAGCTGCGCCGCGAGCACATGCATGTCATACGCATATAAGTATCTATTATAAAAAATACCTGCTACTTGTACAGTACAATATCCTCACTTCTCTAATCATTTTTTATTTAATTACTGAGCTTCGTTCGCGTTCAAGGTACGTTTTAACGGTTAGTATGGAGTAAATCTATACATATAATAAAATTGTAACTAAGTCGAATCTGTACATTAAATATTTTTTGGAAAATATAATTGAAAAAGACATTATTATCGATATAGAGTTCGAATCTATAGTTTTTAGAATTTTCGTCTGTCTGTTACCGCATCACGAGAAAACCACTGGACAGATTTTGATGAAATTTGGTATGATGATAGCTGGTTAGCCTGGTCAACATATAGGATACTTTTTACCGCGCGAAAATATCTCATTTCTGAGAAAAAATACAAAAAACTGCATTGTAAGAGTATACTAATATGTAAAATCTAAGGATTTGGTTTTTAGTCATCTAAACGCGGGCGGAGCCACGGGCAATGCTAGTAGACTATATAATATTATGTATATATAGGTACAAAATAAACTGTTCTGAACATCGATTTTCCAGTTGTTTTTCCTATTATTTTATATTTAAACCACCCTTGCACCATATATGTTATGTACATTTTGCGCAAGGATGAAAAGTGTACCATCGTTAACTTCTTTTCAACTTTTCAATTAGCTTTTATGCACTAGGGTTTTTTTAGTTGTTGCCTACCGCTTTTTAGTTGTTGCCTATTAGACATTTGAATTTTTCTTGGTGACTACTGGAATAATAGTCTAGACAAGAGAGATTTGACGGTTAGCTTTAACTTGGTTAGTATATTATTTTACCTATAATTATTTTAAAATTTATTCTATTAACTCAGGCGAAACTTTTATGATATGAAATATTTGCAATATATAATATAATATTAGAAACATTTAAAAACAAGCAAGGACAGTGTGAAACTGGCTGAAACGAGCTAAAAAGCTAAGCTATAAAGCTTGTCAATACCGTTAAGGTTTACCATAGGTATATACTTCTTCTTCTTCTCCCTGCCCATTTCCCAATCACGTGGGATCGGCGCAGTACATCTTCTGTACTGTTGAAAGGATTTGGCAAAAGTTTTACGACCGGCCGCCTCACGCCTGCCTGACGTCAACCCTCCTTGGGAATATACTATATACCAACAATTGTTGCTTATTAGAAATGCTCTATAATATTATGCAACACCTAAAAATAAACATTATAAATGTTGCTTACGCAAATTGTAAAGTTGTTTGATGAAAGGCCAAACATCATCATCAAAGGAATACGCCTAGACAGACAGATGCGTGACATTGATTATGACAATTCAATTCTTATGTTCTATGGCTTCTAAGAGTACTAAGAGACACGTTATATATAGAACTAGCATTGCCCGCGGCTCCGCCCGCGTTCAGATGACCAAAAACCAAATTCTTAGGCTTTACATATTAGTACACTCTTACAATGCAGTTTTTGTATTTTTCTCAGAAATGAGATATTTTCCCGCGGTAAAAAGTATCCTATATGTTAACCCGGATAACCAGCTATCATCATACCAAGTTTCATCAAAATCTGTCCAGTGGTTTTCTCGTGATGCGGTAACAGACAGACAGACAGAAAGACAGACAAAAATTCTAAAAACTATAGATTCGGACTCTGTATCAATAATAATGTCTATTTCAATTAGATTTTCCAAAAAATATTTAATGTACAAATTCGACTTTGTTACAACTTTATTATATGTATAGATGAACGGTAACAAATTATGTCATATTTACTTTACTTAAATAAATATTTATTACATCATTTTATTATAATATAACTTCACGCTACTCTAAAAAATTAAATTAAAACAATGGGAACTTTTGAACATTTATGAATAACTTGAGAAACTCATCAAATAATATAACGACCCGTATTCACCAAATAATGAATTATGAGATTTGCATGTTTACTTTGAAGATATCGTCTGTTTCGTAGAATGGAAGATAAGCTAATAAAATTAAGTATTTCTATAGAACCTCAAGTTTAATCAAGTTTTTCTTATCAAATTATATGAATTTATTTAGTATTGAGACTTATTTAGATATGTAGTTTACAAAGTAAAAGTTATCGATTTTTCCATATTTTTCAATTTTAAAGGCTGTTTTTACAAGGCGACAATACAATGTTTTTGTTTTTTCAAAAACTAGAGCTTAAGACGAAAAAAATGAGCTCTATCTGAAAATTGAACAATTTTTTTTAATTTAAACATCCACTTGAAGTTGGGCGTGATTTTCAGCCTTCTGAGACCATAAAACATAAATTTTTCCGAAAACTTTGAGGTTACTGTAAAAAGTGTTATATACAAAAGTTGTAAATTTTTACCAAATCTACAACTTTTGTAGAGATTATTTTTCGATAAGACGTCACAGTAAGCCGAAAATTGAAAAAAACCATTTTTCAACACTTTTCATGCCCCTATTTCTCGGGGGTAGCTGGACATCAGGAGCATTTTACGAATTTTTCTTCCTTATAGGTATACCTGCTAACGGTTTAAAGACAAAATACTTCAGGTTTAAATTTTTTATTCCCGAACCGGATTGATTGACTAAAGCATTTATATTGTATTTTTTGGATTGTATTATATGATATTATTCTGTGTGAATTAGATAATCTACTGCAGTAAAAGTAGCCTATGTCACTCTCCAGCCCTCCAACTATCTCCACACAAAAAATTACACAAATCCCTCACTCTGTTTCAAAGTGAAAGAAGGACAAACAAACACACTTTCACATTTATATAATTAGTATGGATATAGATTTCTTTTAGTCGTCTTTATGTAAACATGAAATAAAATGAAGATTCCAATATTTCAAGTCATTATATCAAATAATTATAGTTGGAGCTCATACTAAAGCTTATTTCTTTACAATAATTATGGCTTACGGACTCTTAATTAGGAAGATTGTTTTAATAAGACTATTTTGACCAATCGTAATTATAATAATTTCTTAGATATACCCGAATATTTGACATTTTAAATAAAACAATCTATTCACGGGAGAGACTCTCCTGTGACCATGATTGTTGTAAAGCACTCGAAAGGTCGGGAACCAAAAATCAAAATAAATCCGCGAAAAAATCCGAAAACATAGTTTTATTCAATCGTAATTGGTTTTTAAATTCCTTATATTTTAAGAAATTATGAATTATTAAAAGATAATTAAAACAGTTAAATTTCACATTCAATGCACTCTTTGTTAGGAATATATAAAATACGTCCAAAATAACTTATTTTTCACAGAATATTTCTTATATCAATCTAAACTAATATTATAAAGAGAAAATGATTTTTTGTATGTTTGTACGTTTGCTTGTAATAGGTAAACTCGAAAACTTCTTAGCCTATTTTAAAAATTAAAAGTAGTAACATTGGCTGTATTTTATTTTCAAAAAATTAGACATCCCTACGAAAATTGCAATAATGTAATCCAAGGTATTAAACATTTACCTATAAAAGTCATTATTTGGCGTGCGCTGCGAAAACTGTATATGGTAGATAAAATAATCTAATCTACTATTGATATGGTCACTATAAAATGTTGTTATTTAATTATTTAGGTAATAGGTGTAACAATTTATGATAAAGTTGTTGGATAGATAAGTACTGAATAAATTAACTTGGTTTTATATTAGATCTCAAAACTTTTAGTTTTTGTAGAAGAACTGCGTTGCGAGGCTTGCCTTTTTTTACATCTTATGTTTTGGATGGGAATTATGTTTTTTTGCACATTACACGAAAAAAATTTTTGCACATATGCCCGCCCAAATCAGTTATTATTATATACGTTTTATTTTTTTTAGCGGAACCCTAATTCTTTTTCTAAAATAAAAGTAGCCTAAGTTACTCCTTATAACATCAGCCATCTGTTAATGAATGTCCCGTCAAAATTAGTCAAGCCGTTTTGGAGATTAGCCTGAACAAACCGACAGACAGAAAGATAAAAAAAATAAAAATTGTGTTTTTCTTATGAGTACCGTATATAATGTCATATGCATTTAGTAAAAAGCTGTTATTTTGACATTACGAACAGATCATAATCGGTCCAACAGTTTCGGAGATTAGCCCGTTCAAACAGACTAACAGACAGAGAAAAAAAATTGAAAAATATCTGGATTTGTTCTATTTCTCTTCTTACATCCCCCTGACTCGGTTCTTAGCATTTTTTTTCTATGTACAGACATTCAACCTCTACAGTTTTATTATTTGTATATTATATTATATTACATTCCGGACGTTACTCGTACATATTTTATAAATAGACTATAAAATCTAAGAATATATTTTTCTTACATCAATTATATTGTGTACTTGTACTTTCTAGAGGTATTAATAAGCAAATAGGTACTTATTTAATCAAAATGTGCCTGTGATCTGTTCGTCATGATTCGTTTAATATTTATGCTTATAAAGATTTATAGGTTACGCCGCGCCGTGGTATATTTAGCAAAAATATTCTGAGCTTATTGTTTCTTTTGATAGATTGACTTTTATCATAAACAACTATGTATACTATTAATTCATATTACTCACTGATTATAATTAGATATACTCGTAGATAGATTTATCAATTTAAATCGAATGTGCTTAGCGTTACCAATTATTGTCAGAAAAATAAAAAAATACAATTTACCGACATATAAAAAGCAGGTAGCGTCTAATTATATTATTATTAAGAATTAGTGGTTCGAGAGACTTAGCAATTTTTATTATTATTATTTTTAGTGTTCCATAGCGTAAAAGCAAAAACGGAAAGTGACTATGATGACGGAAAGTGACTTTATACGGAGATTGTTGGAGGTACTGTATTTATCACCTTTTGAGATTTTTAGGGATCAATGCGAGACCTTAAATTCTATCCGGGCCTGCCTTCCTTCTAGTCTATATAGCCTTCTTCAATAAACAGGCAATATGATGCAAAAAGAATTTTTTAAATTGGATTAGCAGTTCCTAAGATTAGCGCTTTCAATCAAACAAACAAACTCTGCCTCTTTATAATATTAGTATAGATATGAGTATATATTACTCGTATATAAAACAGTTGTATTTATTAACATACTACAGTTTACAGATCTTTTTAATAAATACGGAACTGTACGTCTCCTTTTAAATTCACGCTGAAAGGATTCACATAATATTATATTTTCTTTTGTATAATAATAAACTGGGTTGTCTTTAGCTCAGAAAGCGAAAACGTCCTATATATTTCTCAGTCGAACGTGTACGCTATGAATTGCAACGAGACGGTAAAATGTCATATCTTTGATTTTATAGCATACTAGCATTGCCCGCGGCTCCGCCCGCGTTCAGATGACCAAAAACCAAATTCTTAGGTTTTACATATTAGTATACTAAGAGTATACAATATATGTACATACCAATTCTATTGCACATCGCATGATTGGTAAATAATGGCAGTGATTGACAATGCTACAAAGGTTCCTACGTTAATCTCATATTTGATTTAGTAATATTGCACTTTTTGTTTTAATAATAATATTAACAGTATGTCTATACTTCTGTTTTGATTGTTTAACTTTGGGCGATAAGCTCTTAAGCTACTGTACTAATTTTAATCATTTATTTACTAACTAGCGACTCACCCTCGCTTCGCTCGGGTTCGTCCCTAGGTTCATTTTAATTTTTTGAGCGGAACCTTAATTCTTTTACTGAAATAAAAGAAGCCTAAGCTACTCCTTATAACAACTGCCAGTGAAAGTCCCGTCAAAATCGGCCCAGCCCTTTCGGAGATTAGCCGGAACAAACAGCAGCATTAGCAGCATTAGCTGAGTTATTACCCTTTGCCATAAGTTAATTTAAGCCTTACTGATTCTGCTAACATTTGTTACTGTTTTTATGGCTATAAATACTATTTATTATTATTATTATTATTAAATAAGTAAATAACTCTAAGCAAATGCTTTTTATTTTTTCATTTATACTCGCTCGTCGTATAATTGGTTCGGCTAAGCATTTTATTGTGTCCATATAGCCTTCCATCTTTCAAGAAATAGTTTCAAAATTATCTAAAAAAAGTTGTAAATACTTTTATCGAAAATTATTTTGCGGGATATACGTTTCGTAGTTTTTGAGATATGGAATATTTTTAGTTACCTGCTTTGTCAGTTAAACTTGTTTTCCATAAAATGTTGAAAAATTAAAATGAAACGAACTTATTTTTTACGGTTGATAAAATGAGTCGATATTGTGGAAATGGTAATATTATTGGTATTTATTCTTGTGTTAATCTTACAAAATACGTAAGTAAGAAAAACAACGCAGTATTTTGCTATACGGAACCTTTAATGCGCGAGGTGGACTTGTATTTGCCCAATTTTTACATTAAAAGATTTAGAAACAGTTAACATTTTTAGTTTTCAGTTTACTTAAGAATAAAAATTTACAAATATTTTCATTTGAAAATTTTCGGCCAACAGAATATTACTAATTTATTAAGTTTGTTTTATGGATAAAATTTGAATACGCGCGGGGCCTCAAGTAATTTAATAGAAATTCTAATAAAATCATAGAAAGGTCATATCCGTACATTCAATTTTTTTGGAATTAAAACTACGTATTTTAAAAACAAATGGCGGCATCTATTGACGAATATCTAAATAACACATAAATAAATATTTTTGGAGTTATTTTAATGAATAAAATAGGGCTATTATTTTTTTTCAAGATAAGCTTTTTAATACTTTTTTCCTTTTTTAGTAGGTAAGTTACCTCATGGAAAAATGTTTATAATATCATCGTGGTTTTATTTTAACCAGTTTTTGTATTTTTTCTCATAAATGTGATATTTTCCCGCGGTAAAAAGTATCCTATATGTTGACCCGGATAACCAGCTACCACCATACCAAATTTCATCAAAATCCCTCCAGTGATTTTTCTGTGATGCGGTAACAGACATACGTACGGACAGATAGACAAAAATCTAAAAACTATAAATTTGGCCTCTGTATCGATAATAATGACTATTTCAATAAGATTTTCCAAAAAATATTTAATGTACAGATTCGACTCAGTTAGAATTTTATTATACATATGTATAAACAACAAAATAAACTACAACCACAGATGACATAATACTGTTACGTTCTATGAGTTCGAGGAACCGAAATTAAAGCTCGTCTTTCGCAGTTCGCACTACGGATGTTTTAATGCGTTTGTATATCTGTATGTAGTTATTGTTTTATCTTTTGTTAATTTAACGCAACTTTAATAACAAATCTATTCATGTAACGTCATCTATTGACTGTTATTTGAATTAATTTTTCTTTGTTCGTAATGAGACCCCATGCTACTAGTAGTTTACTTTTCCATTAAAATAATTTAAAAGTGTTAATAAGCAGATATGCGAGCTAATATAAAATAGTACGTTGTAAGTAGTAATATAATATGATCAATCTTGGTATAAAAATATAAATACCTATTTATCTAACTGCTTATCAAAAGACTAATATAATATTTTTAAACCACAGAGTTTACAAACGTTGGTATAATTTTAAGGTTGACGGTTTGTCTAATATTATTCGGTAGACTTTTGACTGCTAGTTTGAAAAGGACGAATCTTTTTCAAAACAGCTTGCTCTTCGCCTTGGAGTCTCTTTTTGTGGTTTCCTTTTATATATGAGGATTTTACTGGAGGATCCTCTGACGTTGTAATTTTTTTTAGTTAGAAGTGTGGCTTAGGGATGTTACTTGTCTTTAGGAAAATGCTTCTCCGTAAACAATATTTCATCAATTCGACAACTTTTAATTGCAATACAGCATGTTATGTACAAAATAATTTGTATTCTTTCTTTTCTTTTTATTAAAAGTTATATAGCCGACATTAATATGTATGTATATTACACAATGTATGTATGTTTATTATACACAATAAGTATACAACATTTATTTTAGACATTTTTTTTAAGAAATCATAATAATCTTAATTTATCAAAATTTTAATAAACCAATACATAATACATTAGGTATTATATATGAATAGTATTATAGGTATATTTTTATAAGTAATATATATATATATATATATATATATATATATATATATATATATATATATGTATGATGTATGTACATGTGATTATTATTATGCAATAAAGAATATAATAAATAATATAATAAATAACGTCTTAAAATAATATAGTTTATGTGTCAGTGTGAGACGATTAACAACTTTTGTGCATTGTCTTTGTCTAGCTTTTGATAGCTATCGAAATAAGAATTCGTCCTAAGAAGTCCTAACCTAATAAAAATTTATCGAAAATTAGTCATCAAACCAGAATTTTGACTTTATTTATATTCGTCCTACATTGATATTATCATTTATATTCCTTTTCATATTGAATTTTTACTAACTACCTTCCTACCGGGACCTCAATCCCCTAGTTCTAATTCCTTGAATTCAATTCAGTACCTATTTTTTATTTCATGGGATTTCAAACACACAAGCCAACTGACCGACAAATTTTCTAATAATTGAAATTTCTTTAATTACTTATTAGTTATTATCAATCCTCCAAGCTAGTTTTTTTTGCTAATATAAACAATATACAGACCCGCGGAATTTTCATTCTTATAACCTTATATTTTTTAAATTATAATAACAATAATATTAATAACAAACATCCATTCATCCAAACCGTAGAATTATCTGTCTACGATCCAAACTTTCGTATTTATATAGTAGTAAGATACGATCACTCTCGTCTCACTATGAGAATGATGATCCCTTCTTAAATGTTAATTTACTTACATCTTAGTGAACAAAATAACGAATAAGAGGCGAAAATTAAATTAATTAATTAACTTCTTGTAATTACGGACGTAAGGAATCTTTAAGAAAAGAAGGAAAGAAAAGAGACAGTTTTAATAATAGATACCTACCCAATAATATTTGTTGTATGCTAAAAGTATATTTTAATTAGCCCTGTAGCGTGTTAAACTATACGACACGATAATTTTTTATCAAATTATTAATAATTATTATCTAATGTAAGAAAATCATTGAACTATGTTTATTACAATAAATAATGAAAAGGGGACTTTTCTGACTCATACTTCTTGTTTGTGCATGGTAATTCCCCTAACATGTTTTCGTCATCAAAAACCTTGAACTTGTGTTACCATACTACCAAAAAATAAATTACCCTAAAAATTGTAGTCATACATTTGAATTTTTAATTTTAATTTATTGAATATTAATTATTTTAATTAATAAAGCTAATACAAAAAAAACGTCTGTTTACTTTATAATCATTTTGATTTATATAATTCGACAAAATAATTTTAATTTACATAATGTTACGTGCTTATTTGTAGCTACACAATATATTTTATTGAAATATAAGCTTATATATTATGTATATAGGCATGTATAAACGAAATCCTATCCGATCGATTACGTGATTTGAATTATTTCTTATGTTTAGTTTACAATATTAATTTAAAAAGGTTATGTTTTCATAACCTTTTTTAATATTGTTAAACATTAAATAAAGCTAAGGATTAAAATTAAATGATATAAAACTTGAAAAATATATTTACTTAATAGAGTTTTTATTTAAATTAATTTCTTAAATCGATTATCTATTAGAAAATAAAACTATTTTGTATGTTTTTGTGACAATGAAAATATTTTTAAATCAGTAATTTATTTTCAGTTTATTATAAATCGTATTTCTTTCTTAAAAGGATACTCAGTTTAGTAATAAAATGTAGCCTCCTATAGTCCTAAAAGATTTCCTTACTTAAGAAACCTTTCTCAGAAGGATCTACTAAGATTTATTTATTATAGTAAGTTTTGTAAAATTGTAAATGTGTATAAAACAAAAGGAGCATTATATTGATTTATTTAAAAACTACAAAATATTAATTGCACGTTCACCATCTGGACCCTACAAGATGTATTACTTAAAATTTGGAACATTCTTTTTTTATTTCAAAGGGTATACTTCCCAGGTGTTCCGATTTAAATTTTATCGAAATCGGTTGAGCGGTTTTTCAAAAATCAACAATAAATGATTAAAAAATATTAATAACAAAAACACTTCTAAAATTTAACGATTATTAAAAAAACTTTCTTCTTACAAATTACCTGTTTATTACGTCTAAATTAAAAATGGAAAAATAAAATCTTTTTATAATACTGTCTTAGATTTACGCGAATGTTTGACATTATTAAATAAAACTATGTTACAGACATTATTTTTATAATTAAAAATAATAGTAAAAAAAAATAGCAAAAATTAAATAAATAATTTTCCATATTCAATTATAATTAAAATTATAAAAATGTTTAAAGTTAAAAAATATTGTAATGTAATTGGTGCAATTTTCATTTTGTTAATTTTGAGTAGGCTGTCTGTAACAACTATACCTTCAAGACATGTAACACCTCAGTCTCTCCCGTGACCATGGATGCTGTTAAGCATTCGAAACGTCGGGAACCAAAAATCAAAATAAATCCGCGAAATAATCCGAAAAGATAGTTTTATTTAATAACTTTTTATAAAAAAATAAAAACCGACTTCCAGACACTAAAAAGTAAAAAGTAACTAAACAGGGGTTTTCATTTAGAATAGATACCTAATCAGATAATTTCGAAGTAGGTGCCAGTCGACAACGCTTTAAGATATGAATATCTAATAGGTAAATATGACAAGGTATGAACTCTAATTATAGGTAAAATGTTATACATTAATTTGTGTTATATTTATACGTATCGAAATAGATTTGCTTTACTTTGCAGTGGCTGGCACCGACTTCGAAAATTATCTGATTAGGTGCCTATTCTAAATTAAAACCCCCATTTAGTTGGTCATTATCAATATACATTAAGTAGGTATTTGTGGAAATGTGCGATTGCAACACCGTCCGTATCCGTAATATGAAATGTCAAAACAAATGTACAAGACGCAAGTGTTATCTGCGCTGTCATATTCGTTTTCTTTGTAATAATTAATAATTAAATGGATAAAGTGCACGGTGAAATATTATAAGCAAATTTTTTTACATTAGAAACATAAGAGAAGAAATATAAATAAGAGTAATTATTGCTACTGAAGTCTTGTAATCTGAAAACTATAGTGTAAAGTTATTTTGATAAGTTGTTTACACACGGTCATTTATTTTCCTGCAAATTGCAAAATGTCTACAAGTGAAGCAGAAACAAGTGATTCTAATATGGAATCTCCATTTTCGCAAGGAATAGAATCACCATACAGCTCACCATCTCAAGAAGTACCTCAACTCACCAGTAATATATCACAATTATCATGGCTTGAAAAATCATTTCGGCAAAATGGCAAGAATTTTTATTTAGCTTATCTTAAAGTACTTTCATTAGGTTTCAAAATGGCAAGTTTATAAAGAGCTTTGTTTTTCTTTACATACATTTAAAACAATATGTTTAAAATGTAAAAATAAACAGCAGTAATGCAGATATATTTTAGTGAACTAAATAACTTATGGAAATTTTCTGTTTCTGAGACATTTTAAATATTCATTTCCATATTGATAATTATATTATGATTTAATGAAGTATTCATAGAATTTAACTATAATATATATTTTTGTAAATTACTTTTACGAGTATAATGGGAGACCAAAATAGTGGTAATTAAAATGTTTATTTGAAGATGCTAAAGATAGCAAAAGTATTTCAAGATTTTATTTATATACTAGCGACTCACCATCACCTACTTTCATCCCAATTTTCTAAGTTTCTGCACAATTTTCTTATTTTTTTTATGTAAGAAACTTCTAAGAAGAAGTACTAGAGAACATTTAAAAAAATGTATGAAATTGGTAAAGCCGTTCTCAAGTTTATAGCTTTTGTTATTATAATAGAGTAAAGACAAAGCGATTGTGATATTCAGTTATTGTATAAGCAAGATTTGTTTTTTAATTACTTCACGTATTTCATGAATTTTAAATACATAAAAATAATTTTCATTGATTTGTACAATCGTAAATTGTGAAAATAGTCAAGTCTATGACCGTTCCCATTTACAAATTTAAAAATTAAATCACATAGTAATCCATAGAGGACTAGCGACTTACCCTTGCCTTGCTTGGGTTCATCTCTAGGTTGATTCCTCATACAAAATTTCATACCCATTTTCACCCCCTTAAGGGATAATTTCCGGTATAAAAACTATCCTATGTACTACCAGGGTCTCAAACTATTTTCTTACCAAATTTCATTTAAATCGGTTCAGTAATTTCAGAGCCTATTCAGTACAAACAAACAAAAAATCAAATCTTTCCTCTTTATAATATTAGTAGTATAGATTAATAATATTTATCTCTTATTTTAGGAAAACAACCAGAATTGGTTATTGTGGCACAACCACAAAATCATTTCCGCTTTAGATATAAAAGTGAAATGATTGGAACGCATGGTTGTCTTGTTGGCAAAAGCTCTAACAATAGTAAGACAAAAACCCATCCAACTGTTGAGGTAATATTTGTTTTTATAATAATATAAATACATATATAAAATTTTGTTTTATGTCTAGTTTATGCCTTTGGAAATACTTTATAGAATATTCCATTGAAATCTGTCCAGTCCTTAGTTAAGGTGTGTGCAATGAAATGTATAAAGTAGTTTTCGCTTCAACACTACACTTTTTTTTATTTATTTATTTATTTATTAACATCAACAAGACATACACTAACAAAATCATAATAATATAATTGCAATAAATAATAAATTCTAAGTGCTGCCTTAATTACAGATGTTACACACATTTCATAAAAGATAGACACAAATACAAGTAGTGAATTAAAATAAATACAATAAACTATGGGAATATTATATAAATTAAATTGTATATAAATTGAATCAGAAATTAATATAAGATGATAATTTAAAACATGCATCATTTCATAATTATACAATCGTTAAACATAAAAAATAATCTCATTAATTTATTGTTCAATGTTGTCACTGACTAAAACTTAGCACATTTATTTAAATTTTCTTAATAAAAAATATACCTTTTTGACTATAAATTACAATTATTCGATGAGAATAAATAAAATAAATTACGTTTAAATATCGAGAGATTATCTGAAATAATATCAATATCAACTTTTCTATCCTTTTGTTTATCATCAGTAGTCGTTATGGCACCAATACAATTCTTATGTGTTAATTTATACACAGCATTATAACTCAACAGCAATCTATTAATCGGAGAACAGCGTCCTTGACGTGAGCGTGTGCTTTTTTCTACGAATGGTATAAAAGACGACGGCCTTTTAGTTTTCAATGGGGCACGAATATTTATTTGAGCTAGTAAGTAGGAACTATCAATGACGCCATTCACCAACTTATACAAAAAAATATTGTCGTATAAATCGTCGTTGCGACTTTGAAACCTCTTATGTGTAAAAATCAATTTTATGAGATAATCGACAAAAACCGTCTACTGAAAAAAATATAGTGAAACCAACTACAACAAAAAATATAAATATCAGCTACATGTTTCCCTGCTTTTTACTGTGATATTATTACATGAAATGAAAAGTAGTATCTTAGTGAAAAAAAAATAAAAATAAGTTCAGTTAACACATAAGATAATTTGCATGCGCTTTATGTATCACATCATTGCTCTTGAAACAAAATGCCTACAATTATTGAATTAAAAAAATTATTTATTTTATTGCAAAAACAAATATATTTCTCTGAATTACACATCTTAAGACATTATGTAACAATTGAACCACAAGTTAGAATAAAAAAGTTACAAAACAAACTACCATTACTTTTTGAATTTAATTATGTAATTATGCATTAGGGGCACCTAAGGGGATTGAATGGTAACGCATTATAAAATGGACGGTAATCCTGATCTATTACCATTTTGAGTTTCTGCAAATGTTTATACTCGCTCTCAGTAATTTTTATTCAAGATTTATACAGTCCCCTTGGAGATATAAAACCATTTCTTTGGTTGTTTTTAAGCTGTGGAAGTACCGACCACTTATCGACATGTCTTAGCCTATACGATATGGATCCATCGGATAAATATTTAAGACCCCTAATGTCCACCACGACAGGATCTCCCTTCTTTTTTCCAGGCCGTATGGATTTTAAGTTCAAAGAAATCAAAGTTAACAGATTTGATATTATAGGGCTTTTGAGGTCGAGCTTGTCCCATTCGTGCGATGTAATCACTGGAAGCGAATATTGGCGGTTTTATGTATTGCTCAATAGTGGAGTGAACACTATCTATCTCCATCATAGTGTGCCCTTTTTACAGATAAAGTTGTTCAATACAAATTTGCCTCCTTTGCACCAAATCGCTTAGGGCACTAGACGAAATTCGGTTTCATCATTAACAGACATCCGTAGACAGTAGTCTATTAAACAAGATGTGAATTCATTAGCAACTGCTAATGATGTAACTGCATTACCATCTGCTTCGTGCCAAAAGTAAATTTTTACATCTTTGGATAGCACGTTATAAGACGTAAAGTTATGGCATTGTAATTTTAATTTGTAGTATAAAGCACTAGCCATAGCTTTGGAGCGAGCAAAACACTTTGAACGTCGACTGTTATAACCACATCCTTTTCGTTTGCACTTGCTATGACATTCTTTTTGGCTTCACGGGCTTCATTTTTCTTCGCAATATGGCTTTCGTATTCTTCTTTCGAAATGTTACCCGTTTTATGACTGCAACACGTGTCACACTGGTCTTTGTGCGAAAGATGAATGCTGATATTTTCGTTTGTCAGTATCTTTGAAAATGTCCTTCTAGAGGCAGCTTTGTAGTGGTTTTCAATACACCACTCCTTAAAAACTTGATGCATGTGGAGTTCAGATCGAAAAGTCGATTCAACATAAATTTTTTTTTGAGCTTGAACGACAGTAATGACTTGGTACTTTTGGTAAAAGATCCAACCATGTTTTAACAGTTCTTGTCAATTCAACGTGCCTTTCTGGCCTCGCAATAATATTTGAACTTGGTAAAGTGTTTTCTGCAGTTTGATCAATTAAATTTTCCGCGAAAGTCCAACGACGACACACATACATACACATAAGATATTTTAAGAACCAACTTTTAATTAGCAAGCACATTCAAGATTTTGAATTTAGTAAATAACTGAAGATTGAAACGCCATATTCACATGACAGTTTTTGCATTCGATAGCGCATTAAAATGTAAAATCGGCAAGCCTAAAAAAGTAATTTTGCCAAAAGTGACACATAGGAGGTCTTAACTTCGCAACGACGAAATGCACATATGTGTGTTTATTACTATTTCATACTGAAACGGCTGAATGGATACACATTTAATTTAATACACACGAGACTGATCTGGATTATAATACAGGTTATGTGTTAGGCACATAGAGACATACCCGAGTAAAGCAAGGGCAAGAGAGTAGTTAAAATATATGCCTACATTTTATTTATTTGCATTACTTCATTTGACAGTTCCATATCTTTTGGTTGGTTCATAAGTTTAGTAATAAAAGATGATAATAGTGGCTAAAGTATGCATTTGTTTATCATAATGTTAGTCATGATTATCTGAAATCCCCATCTACTCTGAGCAACGATGCTCGCACCTATCACAAACGGTTTCCGTCTTGTTATTATATAATTATTTCTAGTGCAATGGTCAATCTGACTCATCCAACCGCACATGAATCTATACACTATATATATTAAATGTGACATAATTTTTTTAATCAAAATTGAAAATGTAATATTTTAAAGTATTACATCATCTTTCCCTTGTTAGGTACATTGAATATTTATTCGAAAGACTATGTAGGAACTAGGATATGCAGTTTACCTATGGTTACTTTATCCATACTCACTAATATTATAAATTTGAAAGTGTGTTTGTTTGTTTATTTATTTAATTGTTTGTTTGTCCTTCTTTCACGTCGAAAGTCGAAACGATTGACAGATTGGCGTGATTTTTTGTGTAGAGATAGATAGTGGAAGGGTTAGAGTGACATAGGCTACTTTTTACCGCGGGAGAAATACATCCCTTAAGGAGATAAAATAGAGGATGAAAGTGTGAATGAAACCTACCTTTTTAGAGTATTTTTTTGTATTTTTAGCGCAAGCGAAGCCGCGGATTCTGCTAGTAGTTCATAATTATTACATATAATTTAGGTAAAGCATCTTTTGACAGACTTAATAATTTACTTCAAACTTTGTTCGAACTTCGAAGATCTCTTTGTAGTTTTATTTGCACAAATATAAACATAATTTGTTAGGACATTTTACAACTTTGTTTATAACATTTACAAATTTTTTTGCTCTGTACCTATCATGTACCTAATATCTGTTTTTAAGAGTCACACTTGAAACAAGTTAAAGAAATTTATAATCATTTGTTTAAAATATTTATATCAAAAATTGCAAAAATAACCATAATATAGACATACGATAAAAAACTATAATTATTTCCAAAAATCATTTAGTTAATAACACTTAATATGTTAATTACAGTTTTTATAAATTAGATGATGCTAATTTGTTTTTATTTAATAAGTAAAATATTTTTTGTGTGTTTTGATGACTCAACACATTAATTATAATATGAATTAAAAAAATCAAGTTTTTTCACATAATTTGATTTTAATTATAATATTTAACTACATTAACAGGCTACAACAAATATAAGCTTTTTATATAATAACATTAGGCTAATGTGTTGTCTCTGGTCCTAAAATAAATTGAAATTTACAAGTATTTTACGAGAACCAAAAGATTTTTAGTTTCTTGTATATATACTCTTACAAAAAACCAATTTGTTAACTAAGCAAAACAAAATATGTATGCCTAAATTTTTTACGTATATAAACCTCCACAGTTTAACTCGTTTCTCTATATGTATTTTATTATTAGCCCACTTTGGCTTCACTCGGTCCATATTATAATGTGTTTTCCCTGTAAACAGCTTATTTCTTTCACAAGTCCTCTAAATAATTTACATACAAAAAATCATATTAATTAGTCGACGTTATTGTTGACAAACCTAAATTTAACTTATTTTAAGCCTTTTCATATAGGTAAATGTTTAAAATTTTAATATGTAATGTATACAATAGATATGATTAGCGTTGTGTTTAATTTTAGCTAAAAAATTATAATGGGAAAGCTCTTATAAGATGCAGATTAGCCAGACATGATAATCAACAGGAGCATCCACACAAGTTGCTTGAAGATGAACAAGATCACGACGTCAACAGCGTTGTGCCTCGCAACGGTTCTTACAGAATAGCGTATGTATCTATTATATATAAATATTAGGTATATTATTATGTCTTAACTACAATTGAAATATACTAATTATCAGCCTTCGTCCTTGTTCGTGATTCTTGCGCGTCCTTATATATTTTTTCTAATAATTCATGGGTGAGAACCCATTGGTAACGCGTTTGCTTGGAAAGCCAAGTGAAGCGAGCTCAAAGCCGATTCTCACACCTCAAAGTGTTTCATTTGTTTAAACGGCAGAAGTAGAAGAGGGAAGCAACTTAATGTCTTACTCACATTTGCCCAGCTTTTTTATGGCAGTAAAGTAAATTAACAGTGTGAGTTTGCATGTTTCTCGCCGGCTCTTCTCAGCGGAACTGCTTTCCGAGTCAGTGGTAGCTACCACACAGGCAGACGTACCTACTTACGATTATAAAATAATTAAATTGATGTTGCAAAAGTGCTAATTATAAGAATATATGCAAGAAATATCTCAAAGTTTTATTAGTGTCAACCTACAACAGACAATTTTGAACAGATTTAGCGGCATGGGCATAATTCACACTGCTAAGAAAGACGTCCCAGAGTTGCTGTACAGAAAGTACGCACACGAAACACCCGGATCGAAGTTTAATGAAAATAAGGTAATATTTTATTTTCTAAAAATATTATATTGGTACATTGCATCTTATTAACTTTCTATTTGTAGCCATTCTGTGATTTTTTTTACCACTAAAACTCTCAAACTTATGATCTTAAGAACTTGAAAAAAGTGTAAGCTAAAAATATATTGAAAGGGCCGTATTTAAAAAGGTCACTGTTCTATACACAGCTAGGGTAATGTGAATGTGGATTTTAATGGGTAGGTTGATACTTAAAAATTATCTTAAGTGTGTTTTAAGTAGGTGACTAGGAAGTGAATGATTTATATTCAGTAATAGAAGAAACTGGCTTCTTTTCAGTATATCCCTTATCTATATAAATTAAATTAAATCACCGAAATGTATGTACGTGCACAATTTTTGGATCGACTGCACCAAATAGGATAATTTTTTTTTTGTGTTTGTTATTGTTAGGAAATTTTGTATAGAAGGAAATTAAGATTTTTTTTAATTAAAATAAGTTCTTTTAATCTCATGATATGAAAGTGAGTGAGTGAAATAGTTTTTATCCCGGAAATCATCCCATCCCATAAGGGGTTAAATTAATTTATTTATTGTTGTGACTTGTGACGATTTATGTGTTATATGTTAGTTTAGGTTACACATATTACATAGGCTATAACATTTTTAAACTATATAAAACTTGAAAAAATAACCTTTTTTACTTATTGCTGGGAACTGCTGATTGGATTTGGCAAAAGTTTTACGACCGGCCGCCTGCCTGACGTCAACCCTCTTGAATAAATGCTATTGTTTATCGTGCACGTCTTGTAATTTGATAAATTTTAAACACACTTACGCGTGCGTGAATTAAAAAGAATAGTGTAAGAGCTTCTAGAAACAAGCATGTTTGTCCAATTGAACTGCGACTCATGATAAGGTATCAAAACAGAGAGCCTTCAATTATGCACAATGGGAATTACTTTGCTCTTTTGAGTTCCTATTTCCTATTCGGTCTAAATCAAAATAAATCCGCGAAATAATCCGAAAAGATAGTTTTATTACAAAAGATTTCCTCACTTAAAAAACCTTTCTCAGAAAGATCTATTAAGATTAATTTGTAGTAAGTTTTGTAAAATTGTAAATGTATATAAAACTAGCATTTAACGCGGCTCAGCCCGCGGTCACATGACCAAAAACCAAACTCTTAGGTTTTACATATTAATATACTTACTCTTACATTGCAGTTTTTGTATTTTTTCTCAGAAATGAGACATTTTCCTGATGTAAAATGTAGCCTACATGTTGACCCGGATAACCAACTATCACCGTACCAAATTTCATCAAAATCTCTCCAGTGGTTTTTCTGTGATGCGGTAACAGACAGATAGACAAAAATTCTAAAAACTATAGATTTGGCCTCTGTATCGATAATAATGTTTATTTCAATAAAATTTTCCAAAAAATATTTAATGTACAGATTCGGCTTAGTGACAATTTTATTATATGTATAGACTAGTGGCTCACCCTCGCTTCGCTCGGGTTCGCCTCTAGAAAAATACTAATAGAGATCTATTATTCCCACGGGAACCGTTCATTTTTCCGGGATGAGAAGTAACCTGTTGTTTGACCGGCAATATAAGATATCAGCATGCCAAATTTAACTAAATTAGGTGCATAAGTTGTGTACTAAGCTGTATAAGTTATTATAGTTTTGTAACTATCCCACGGGAACTATTTAATTTTCCGGGATAAAAAGTATCTAAGATGTTGACCGGGGATATAAGGTACCACCATGCAAAATTTCATTTAAATCGGTCCTATAGATTCGGAGATTAGCCCGTACAAACAGACAAACAGCCAGAGAAACATATTTAAAAAAAAAACTTGAAACTTAAACTATTTGTTCTATTTCTCTTCTTACACCCCAATGACTCCGTTCTTAGCATTTTTTTGCTATGTACAGACATTCGACCTCTACTGTTTTATTATAGTATAGATAAAAGGAATATCATATTGATTTATTTAAAAACTACAAAATGACAAACTAAAAATAGAGAGTTTTAAGGTTGAATCATCCGTTTTAGCACGTTCACCAACTCTGGACCCCAAATGATGACTTAAATTATAAGGTTTATTACTATTCTTTCTTATTTCAAGAAAATATAATAGTTTCTGTAATACATATTTTGTCATTGTATGGTGTTAACATCCCTCGCCTGATTATATGTACGACATAAACTTCTGGGCTATAGTAGGGCTGCTTTAAGTCCTGTAAAACATGAAGACACACTGGAAATAAAATTGAGTTTAGTTAACATCGGTCTCGCATACACGACAGACGTGTGTATTAATATTACATTAAAATTATTACAACTTAACCTTATATTTAAAAAAAAAACAATTATTATGTTCTTCTGTAAAAAATGTGGTAGGTTTATTGTTATTATTTTTATTCTAGCTAAGAGCGCAAGCCGAGAATGATGCTAAAACTATAAATTTAAATATCGTCCGGCTAAAATTTAGTGCTCATGATTTGACAACCGATGAAGAGATTTGCCCGCCTGTGTTATCAGAACCCATCCACAATATGAGTAAGTGGTTATGTGATTCGGTGTATATTATTATAGTATTATTTCAATGAGTTCCTTAAAGTATATGTAATATGAATCTTTTGATAAATCTTTTGATACTGTTTGGACTTTAACACACAGCACCATCTAGTTCCAAGGTAAGCTCCGAGGCTTGTGGTACACACAAATGAATGCCCCCAGCGGGCATCGAACCCGCGACCGCTGGCGCAGCAAGTAGGGTCACTACAAACTGAGCCAAACGTGTCGTCAATATGATATGAAGTATGTGTAGATATAAATGTTGACGATTTATGTTTTGTGTTATTATTTACTAAATTCAATTTAAAATTTTAATGCGAACATTTCTCTAGCTTAGTTTATATCGTTGCTGCGAATTCCTGGGAAATGAAATGCAAGACCTTATTAACTTTAAATAAATTGTAGACTATACTATAAGTGTATACTTACAGACTTTTAGTCTACACAGGATTCCTTTTGCTATTTCAATTGATTTAAAAGTACTTTTAATTCATCTAAAATTAACTAAAATGAATATCATTATTTATAGAAAGCGCGGCAACAAACGATTTGAAGATATGCCGTATCAGTTGCTGCACTGGACGCGCAAAAGGCGGAGAAGATGTTTTTATTTTCGTTGAGAAAGTAAATAAAAGTAAGTGCGATTTAATTATCTATAGATTATAGAATTTAATTTTATCAATTACAATTTATAAAAAAAAAACAAAAATCTTTTTTTTTTTAATATGGTCATGACGTAGGTACCCCCTACAATCAAACCGAATTACCAGGTATTTTCTTTTATTATATTTACACTGCTCACCCAAAATTTAATTTGGTCAAATATTTTTTTTTCTTTTTCGCTGAGCGCTATAATATTCATATTCGATAATAAAAAAGTCGTGTTTTCATATAACTTAAAGGCTGAAACCCTTAAAATTGTTAGTTTGCCCCTTTTTGTATAAAAAAAGTATATTACGTATATTCATTTCATTTAAACAGATCGAACTTTTTTCTTTTCCTTTTATAACTCGTTTGTATGGAATAGATATCGATCCCTTGCTCTGTGAAAAACAAAAACTCTCTACTATCCCACGGAAACCATACATTTTTCCGGGATAAAAAGTAACCTATGTGCTATTCCAGACTATAATCTATCTCTGTGCTAATTTTCATCCAGATCCGTTCAGCCGTTCTGTCGTGATTGTTGTTTTGTCGTGTTAGTTTACTAATATTAAAAAGGAATATTTAAATATTTTCGTATCAAATAATGCGATCATTTTGGTGTGTCGTGAAAATGTCAACAAACACAAACGCCAGGCCAGCAAGGCATATTGTGCGTTAAATTAAAAATAAAAGAAAAAATAATTTTGTTTTTAATTTAATGCACAATATGCTATGGTTTCTTCTTAATGTTATCAACTTGAAAGCACTTAAAAGAGTCATTGTGTTTATATTTTGAACTATCCAACGTTAGTTATCTTATTGATAATGTCTATGCCTAACTAGTCACGTCTCTATTTTACAAAATAATACAATGTAACTGTACATTTTATTTCATATCAGCCCTTTGTATTGTTTTAATAATCAATTTATACTGTAAACAACACCCACATATTTTCTGGATAATCATACGGCAACAAAGTATTATTATTATACTAGCAGAACCCGCGGCTTCGCTCGCGCTAAAACTACAAAAAACTTTTTACGCATGAAAATTTCCTATGCGAAAAAAAGATTTCCTATGCGTCGGCTGGCACCGACGTCGAAAGTATCTGATTAGTTATGTAGTTTAAGTTCTAAATAAAAACCCCCGTTTAATTATTTTTTACATTTTAGTGCCTGGAAGTCGGTTTTTTTTAAGTTTTTATTTAGTAGTAGTTACTAATCATTAAAAAGAAACGAGGCTATAGGTGTATGTACTATGTACGTATCTATAATTTAATTTATTTCTGTAACTAACAACTAACTTAACTATTGCGTAAAAATATCCGGTCGTTTCATATATAGTTTATGTATTTAACACTAAAACAACAAAGAGGTTCATCAAAGCAACTCATGCGTGCTCTCAACTATGATTATGTGACTGTAATATAGAAACATAATACATATATTACCACAATTACCAGAGGACTCGCACATCCGTAAAAAATTACTTTAAAAATTATATTTAAACCATTCTGAACTTTATCGCCAATAATGGCAATTTTACAATCTTTTAAGAGAGTCTTTGTTTATATTTTTGTATATGGGATATATTTGAAAAATAAAATATTATTTAAAATACTAGCGACTTTAATTCGTTTGGGTTTTAATTTTCTTAAGCGGAACCTTAATTCTTTTTCTAGAACTAAAGTATCCTAAGTTGCTCCTTGTAATATCAACTATCTACCAATGAAAGTCCCGTCATATTGGGTCCAGCCGTTTCGGAGATTAGACGAAACAGACAGATAGACATTTTTTTTAAATTCAGTTTCTTTTCTCTTCTTCTACCGTATATAATTTTATATGTTTACTAGCATTGCCCGCGGCTCCGCCCGCGTTTCGATTACTAAAAACCAAATTGTTAGGTTTTACATATTAATATACTCTTACATTGCAGTTTTTGTATTTTTTCTCAGAAATAACCTATATGTCGACCCGGATAACCAGCTATCATCATACCAAATTTCATCAAAATCTGCCCAATAGGTTTCTCGTGATGCGGTAACAGACAGACAGACAGACAGACAAAAATTCTAAAAACTATAGATTCGGCCTCTGTATCGATAATAATGTCTATTTCAATAAGCTTTTCCAAAAAATATTTAATGTACAGATTCGGCTTAGTTACAATTTTATTACAAGTATGGATATAACTAGTTAAAACATTACTAGTAAAAAGCTGTTATTTTCACATTACAGTGTATATATAGATTGTATTTGGAAAACCTTAAATCGTCATATGATTTTTTTTATCTTTTTTTTTTTAATTCTCTTTCTTTCACTACTAATGTTATAGTAATTTACTCGTAACATCAATCTACAACTCTTGATTTTACTATGTACCTACTTAACTTTTTAGTGGCGATTATTCGTGTAATCAATATAAAAGTACGAAAAATACATTTTCAAATAGATAACTCTCTGATAATACACTTGTATTAGAAATGAAATTAAAATATTGTATGAAACAGTAGACATCCATAATTAGTATTTTAAATGTACTTAACTTAGTTTTTCGTAATTTTACTGAAATTTACATTGCACGTCGATTCGTGATGTTTTATACAGCATTTTGTATTATCCACATAAAGACAGGCAGGCTGACTAAATATTATAATACTAGCTGCTCACCCTCGCTTTGCTTGGGTTCGCCTCTAGAAAAACAAAAACAATAAATCTAAACGCTCCTTCAGAAAAAAGGACCAAAAAGGCTAACTTAGCGTAAAACTAATTTCATTCGATGAAGATATTTTATTTTGATCGCATACATATGAAGAGTGTCGACTATTTTTTATATATATTTTTTTTTCAGAAAATATAATGATAAACTTCTTTGAAGTTGAGAACGGTGAACGCGTCTGGTGTGACACTGGCAAGTTCTTGCAGAACGACGTACACCATCAGTACGCAATCGCATTCAGGTGATTTAAATATTTAATAGTTTTTCATATAAACAATATACATACATAATTTTACATTAAAAATACACCGGGCTCTAATTTTTTTTTCAAACTTCATATAAAGCCACACTGGAGATATGATAAACGAATCATTAAAAAAAATAATTTATATGCATTTTTGAATGAATGTAAAATAATTGTAAATCAATTCATAGCGAATGTGTTACAAAATAACAAACTCAAATGTAGGACTAAAGATAAATGTGCTTAGCCATGTTGACTTTTGCGAATCATTATTACCTACCATATAGTCAGAATTTATTTTCATTGTTAAATTGTTTATTGGGTTTTTAGAAAAAAATCATGATATACGTAGATGTCGTCCAGAAGTAGGATCTTTTTTTTCTATCTACGTATCTTTTTTAAATTCAAACGGTGTTCTAAGTAATAAAGCACCGTGAACTGCAAGTGAATTGACAGAAGATGATAATATATTTATATTATCTAGGTGATTATATATAGTGTAACCTTGGCCGATAAAAATCTATTTAAAAAAAATGTAAAAAAAGACGCGAACTTTGATATTGTTTCCGTGTTTTTGATGAAAGAGAGAGAGAGAGAGATGTCGGTATAACCTTGTGGTGACTATGTAGTCATTGTTTGTAAAATTGTAATTATAAATTCAGTAATTCATTATTTAAAAGAGCAACTGTTGAGTTTCTCGCCGGCTCTTCTCAGCAGAACTGCTTTCCGAGCCGGTGTTAGCTTCCATACAGACAGACATACTGACTTTAAAAAAAAAAATAAGTTGATGTTGCGATAGTACTGAATATAAGAATATGTGCTAGGAATATCTTGATGTTTTATTAGTGTAATCCTACACACTATATCGAGTAAATTTGCAGTTACGCCTTGAAATTGAATTCGATTGAAAGGCAACAGAATAATATAAGAATTATACATGTGGTTTATACTATAATTCATATATAATATAATTATACTGTTAGTTTATTATACTAAATTATATTATTATAGTAATATTACACTAAAAAAACACTCTCCCGTGACCATGATTGTTGTAAAGCATTGAAACAACAACGTTGAAACGTCGGGAACCGTAAATCAAAATAAATCCGCGACACAAACCGAAAAGATAGTTTTATTTAAAATGTCAAATATACGTGTAATTCTAAGAAAGTATTATACACTAAATTAATTAATTTTCTCACAACTAAAAGGTTTCTGGAAGATATTTCATTAAGAGATTATCTATCTTTTGTCCATATATTTTTGCTTTATTTTGTTTAATCGTACATAAATAAATACATATTTCCTATCATCAATTAGGACACCACCGTATAGAGACCCGGATATAACGACAGAAGTTAAAGTGTTCTTGGAGTTGGTTCGACCTAGTGACGGGAGAACCAGTGAGCCTCGAGAATTCACCTACAAACCCGGTTATGGCGGCATACACAAGAAAAGGAAAGCTAATTCGTCATATTCCTCCATTGAAAGTAATGCAGGTAAGTAATTCTACCTTTACATTATTACAATTATAGTAGGTGGCCCGCGTGAAAAGCTTTTTTTTCTACGTTTACGATTATTTAGGAAAAAAAATACTATTTAAGCGCTCCATTCCCTCACTCCCATAGAGCGATGGATAAGTTTTGGTACTCGCATAGAAAGATTTGGTACAAATTCTTCTGTAATAGTGTCCTGACCAATTTCTGCCACGTTGGCTAATCTGACTAAGACTAACCAACTGTGTAGTTAACAAGTGTACGCGCAGACACAACGTGCACTCTCTATTTATGCTACATTGTATTTGTACTTCGAGGAACTGCGTCCGTACGTGCTAGTCAATGGACAGTGGTAGCCCAATGGTAACGCGCTTACTTGGGAAACCGAGCGAAGCGGGTTCAAATCCCGGATCTCGCACCTATGTTATTTTCATGTGCGAAACATTACCTACATGATTACTACTTGCGTTACGGGGAAGGATAAATCGTGAGGAAACCTGCATGTCTGAGAAAACCTAGCAAGTTTTCCAAAGACATGTGTAGTCCGCCAACCCGCACTTGGCCAGCGTGGTGGACTATGGCCTGAACCCCCTCGTACTGCAGGGAGGCCCGTGCCCAGCAGTGGAACGTTAAAAAGGGCTGAATACATACTAGCCACTAGACCAACGATACAAAAGCTCTACTGAGAATTTGTAGACAGAAACAATAACTAGAATTCACCTACCTTCATATAACCCATCCACAAGAAACGAGATTAGTTACAGTAATTCAACGTGAGGCCTTACAGGCTCCTCTATCTTTCAGTGAAAGTCCCGTTACAATCGGTTAAAACATATATGTAATATTTGGATTTGGATTACCTCAGGCGAACAGAAAGACAGTCACAAAATTAAAAAAAAGGTTGATTAAGTATACAGTATCATAATATAAATAACTATGTACTTGAGTAAACATAGATATATTGAAATTACAGACAGACACTTCAATTTTATTTATATGTATAAATAATTATAGCTGTAACACTAATTTTATGCAATTATAATAGTGTTTTTACGCTCTCATTCTATGTTTCAAGAAAAGTCATACTGACCCCTAACTCTTTTATCGCAGCATTTTATGGTAAACTAAACATTTTCTTACAATTGTAAGATCGGAACAAATATTTGCTTCTTGCAGCAATCGAACCCGCGGTCTTCGGCATACCAAGTAGTTCTAATCAGTAAAAAATATAAATATTAACTAATAAGAATTTCAAAGATGTATATTCGTAATTAATGCATAATTTTGTTTTTTCAGAGAGTTCATATAAATTGCGTTTTAACGAAATACCGACAACTATAGAATTCATTAATGTAAGTAAACATTTGAAAACCTTTAAATGAAATACAATGTAATGCTGTATATTTTATTGATTAATTAATTTATTTATAAAATCATATGCTTATTATACAGCAAAATGGAAATTACGACATGGAAACAGACGAAATGATGAAGGAGATGCCCACCATGGCAGTAAGTTTTATAACTATATGTATTTATATATCTGTAAAGTAGTTATTATAAACACCAATGTAGTTAATGAAATAATTAATAAGTAACTCAGACTAGTGTATCTTTGAAGTGAAACTTCTTTAGAATCGTTATGATTTAAAACGGAAATGCGACACTAAAAAGAGACAAACACATAATATATAGGATTATGCCGGCAAGAGAATGAGGTAGAATACATTGCCATGTTGCCATGGTAACCGTTGTTATTGTCCGACAAATATATAATATTATATTCATTCGGTATTATGATATTCTATAAATATATGATTCTAATATAGGTACCCAATATGCCTTATTTAATTATTTGATAGAATATACTATACAGGAAGTGAAAAATAATAAAATAAATTACTGAGTAATATGTAATGTAAATTTATGTCAAATGAAATGTAAAATAACTTTTAAACTTGTTAAAAATATTATAAAAAAATAAACCTTATAGTTATCCTACTCCTGATACAATATATTCATCTCATTCTCTGTTTCTTTTCTGAAGTTTCACTTCTATCATGTGTGAATTGCACACACACGCACTTTCTCTATAAATATTCCTTTGTTCACAACGAGTTTTCGACTTACTCTCGCTTCACTCGGGCAAGTCGTTAGGTGCCTTCTTTTGTTGTGGGTTGTATAATAACGTATTTTCCCGTAGGAATGGGATAAGCCCGGCTCAGCCCTCCCAACTATTTTCACACAAAAATCACACCAATCCGTCACTATGTTTCGACGTGAAACAAACATACTTTCACATTTATAATATTAGTATGGATATACAGACAGCGTCAGCTTTTGCACCACAGTAAGTTGCCACGCGATTGCAACCCCGTAATTTCGAACCCGTTCGCCATGAATATTAGGTAGATTTGTAACGAATATTCGGCTGTTATTCGGTATTCGACCTATTCGGCTACTTTTATCGTATTCGGCCGAATACCTAATACTTAAGTAATATGCTTTGTTGTTATCTGATATTGATTGGGAATGTGCGTGTGCTTTAAATAAAGGTGAAATATTTTTTTTATAGTCTTTACTGGTTTTGAGTTAAGCCTATATTCATATTTTTTAATGTAATTTCTTTTTAATTAAGAAAATAATTATAAAAAATGTAAAACAGGTGGGAAATTCAAAGTAGTTGAAACGCAACGCCATTGGTCAGACCGAATATGACGTCAGAGTAATCATAACAGAGAAATTAGCGATTTGGTCGATTACAAATTGTGCCATCATTTCTGTGTCTATCACAGTATTCTGTGTAACAGTATGATACATATTTTTTTATACGAAAATTTTAGTTCTTTGGAGCTGCATATTTTTTAATAATTATTCAACGATGTAAGCTATAGTATAAAAAATCTAAAAAAAAATCATGCATATTCTCCTATTGGTAAAAAGAAAGTATTGATTTATTTTATAGTAATAAATTTTATTATAATCATTGAAGTAGTCATAGGTATGTAAATAACCTTCTTTATTATAAAAATTAATAAAAAAAACTATCGAATAAGTAAATGTCTAGGCACTTGCATTATTATTATTAAAGTTTAGAAGTGGAAGGTTATGATGCTGAAAGACTATTTTTATGCACATTCCTAGACAATCCCAGATTTATAGAAAAGACACTCTGAATAAATACTACTTCCTGGCGCCAAACTAAAAACAAACACGTAGTTACAAGTTTTGCGCGCTGACCGAATAATTTTGCCTAATATTCGGCTATTCGGCCAGAAAGCCCACCGAATACTCGGTATTCGGCGTATGGCCAAATGTACTATTCGTTGCAAGTAATATAAAGTTTTATTTACAACAACGCATTAGGCCGCGTTTCCCTTCAAATCAAACTTTGTATCGTGATTATTTAGTGCGCTTATACAGTCGTATATATAAGTATATAGCACATGGATATAAAATGGGTTGTCTTAAAGAATTATTTAATGTTTTAGCTACCACAAACCGGCCAAATAGCAGCGACATCCGAGTCCATGATGGCCGATGCGATGTGTACTCAAGGGCCGGGTGTGCCGATGTTAGGGCAGTACACGTCGTTTAGCCCTTTACTGAGCCAGCCAAATGTACCGGAGGCGCCCGTGCCGGTCCTACAGTTGAATTCCTCAGAAATAGACCGCATAGTAAACCGTGAATTGCCTTCTTCGGATGAGAAGAAGCAGTTATTGAGTACGGATTTGAGCGGTAAATATTATTATTATTGATATTTATAAAATTTTGACTGATATAGAAATACACTTTTTTTTATTTTAATCACGTTTTAATAATATTTTAATTGTATAAAGATGCGTTCCAAGATGTCTTTCGTATTAATAGTCTTATAATATAAAAATGAATCGCTGAATGTGTTGGTAAGCGCAAATATCGAGAGCAGCCGAACCGATTTTGCTAATTCTTTTTTTAGAATATTCCTTGAAGTACGAGGATGGTTCTTACGGAGAGAAAAAAATTTAAAAGTTGCCTTGAAAAAGTCTAAAAACAACACTTTTCTATACTCCCATACAAACGATTCGTATTAATACTTAAAAGTCAATTTGAACTTTAATACCATACTATAAAGTTTAAGTGTCAGTGGAGAGGTTCCGGGAAAGCAAAACAAATTGAGTGACGTTATATTATTAATGTCAATATTTGTCAATATTATTAACAAGAAAAAAAAATGTAAATGGCTAACGCTGGCTAGTAAATAATATAATATTATACGAGCTCTCATAAGGGACGACTTCTTTCGACATAATTCACGAGTATCGTCATACGGGTAGCTTATTTCTGCAATGAATGAATAAAAATGAATGAATCTATCTGTCTGATAGTGAAAACCGAATGAAAATCAGTTCAGTAGTTTTTTAAATTAGCCCCAAACATCACAATCTCAGCGATGCGTGGGACTATGTAATCATTATTTTTTTTCTCGATAAACCACTATAGGGAGCATCGGATATGTAACAATAATGACTATTTTATAATATTTTTTTTTTTATTTAATATATTAATTAAAACACAATATTATGTTTTTAGTAACAAATTAACATAGATAATTGTGATAACTGTATGTATAAGCGTCTTTGAAGGTACTTTACATATATTTAACTAACACAAGTTTATTTCTTTACTTATAGATTACTTCAAACATTTCAGTGCATCGCTCGATGAGGATTTGGTAAGTTGTGACTTCGTAAAATCTTATATAAATATTGCTATTTTTGTATACATTATACAATATGATTAGCATTACAATTATAGTTCCGTAATGAACAGTCTGTTCTTTTTGTTAGGTCTAAAAGGTATACGTGTTATTAAATAATTAATTATACTCTTGGACGACATATTTGACTCACTTTGTAATGTCCTGCTTGCTGTGCTAGCTGTCGCTGGTTCGAGTCCCGCTGGGGGCACTCATTTGTATGATGAGCGCGATTGTTTGTACTCCAGTCATGGGTGTTTATATTTATATATATTTATAATATGTATATATTTAAAGTTATATATGTGTGGTGTATCAACTGTCTGGTATCCATAACACAAGCCTCGTAGCTTACCATGGAATTAGATGGTGCTGTGTGTTAATAGTCCAACATATTTATTTACTCTATAGAAAAATAGTGCAATGAAAACATAAGGGTACTTATTTTCCCAATTAAAATCATACATATGAACAACAGTACATGACAATTTAAAGTTGGCTACCGCTTTTGAATGTCTGTCTCATTCAAGTAATCGACACTTCAAATTGTTAAGTTTAATTATAAATATATATGTATGAAATGGATTTTCTATATCTATACTAATATTATAAAGAGAAAAAAATGTTATTGTGTGTTTGTTTGTAACGGATAATGGATAAACTAAAAATCCGAAGGACCGAATTAGATGAAATTTGGTATAGAGACAGTTTGAGACCCTGGGAACGACATTGGAAAATTTTTATCCCGGAAATCATCCTTTAAGGGGGTAAAAGTGGGTAAACGTTTGTATAGGGAGTCAATCATTTTTCAAGTAAGGAATATAAAACTCATAATACCTATACTAATCGTTAAAACGTACCTAAGGACGAATCGCTAGTATGAAATAATTCCGTCCAGTATAGCGTGGAGGAATAACAAACGTAGACAAATACAAACTTGGGGCCATTCAAGTATTACGTAAGCAGAATTTTAGTAATTATTATTCCCTCCCTCTCCCTCGTCAGCAAAAGTGAGCAAAGCTCTTACTCCCCCCCTCGTATGCTTACGTAAACATTGGTACATATATTTTTTATCTGTTCAGGTTTGCTATTGTTATACATAAGCAGCATCTATCATCAAGTCATTTATTATATTTTGATTGGACGAATGAAAATTACTAAATTTTGCAGAAAATCCAAAAATGAAAATATATAACCTTTGCTGACGTAAGCACCTTCTAGACACCCCGTCCCCCCGTCCCCCATGTCATCAAAAATAAGCAAATCAAAGACACCAGCCCCCCCCCCCTCCCCCCTGGGGCTTTCGTAATATTTTAATGCCTTTAGCATTTATAATATTATCTAGAATTTTATGTAGTACGATTTTTTATATTATATAGTTTTTATGATATACAAATTTTACATAAGATTTTTTCTCCCATATTGTTTCCAGCCGGGTACAATGGCGCACTTCCTAAAATCTTCAATGCTGGTTCCAGATTCCGGGAAGCCTGTGGTAATATATTTTGAAACCCTTGAAATAATCTTATATTTTTATCTATACAATGTGATTTAATTAGATTATGTATTCGACTTGAATAAAGCTGACCCAAAGAAATGACTTGTATGGTACATCTAGACCTTAGAAAGGTCATTCCATCTACGGCGAATGAAATGATCAATTGTTTCTAGTGTATCCAGTTTTTATAACAATTTCTTCAGAGATTTTTCTTTCTGTGAGAAAGAACACAAAATCTAGTAACAAACTGTGTATGTTAGCTACTAAAAGGTGACTTAATTTACCCGACCGTGCCTAAGCCCAAAAGGAGGGTAATGTGTTTGCTCTGCATGTATATCCAACCTTGTGTTATTCCTTAGTACGTGTTAATTTTTTTAATAATAGATAATCGAATTTAATGATATATTATGTATATATAAAACTACTTGCTGAAAAGTCAAGAGATGTTCCTTGATAATTTAAGAGAAATATGCTACGAAACATTTAGTACATTTCTCTACGTGCAAAATTACCTTATGACGTGTGTTAAAAATATTATTACTTATCTAATATGGAAAGTATTAAAGACTTTTAATTTTTATTTCTATAGAATGTAAAAACTTTACCCGAAAATGACAATGTCAAGAACATAAAAAAGAAAAACACTGAATATTCGGCTTCGTACAAATACGAAGATGGCGTAGAAGTGAAAAAGGTAAGATTTTTTATTACATTATATTTCAATATATATATATATATATATATATATATATATATATATATATATATATATATATATATATATATATATATATATATATATATATATATATATATATATATGTATATAGGAATGGGTATAAATAATAAAATTATTTATTTTACTGCTTGGTGCTTCTTTAAATTGACATAACTTCTACTTATGAACCGATTGAAATAAACAAACACTAACTATTAAGTGAAGCTAACCACAATACTTAAGTGAAAGTCTGAGATTAGCGCGCACACACGTACAGACAAACAGACAAAAGTTCTAAAAATCATTGGTTTAGGTTCTTTTGCGTTAATAAAGACCCACAATAATAATTTTTCTCAAATATATTCCATGTACAGGCAGCGATCAGTTACACTTTTATTATACATATGTATAGATTTAATGGGTATAAATAATAAAATCATTTGTACTTTACAGCCGCCCGAAATATACAGTGTCCTTTTATATTCTTTGAACACTACGGAGAAAGTCGAACTGTAGTGGATGCAGATGTGCTTGCATTTGTTTTATATGTTGGCCCCTTTTTAATTATTACTTTACTTAGTAATTTTATATAGGGGTCTTCGACTGTGAAGTCTCGTGTATGAAGCTTTGTGCTGATTTAGGAATAAACAAAATTCTTATACGAGTATATGATAAGATAATTCAGCCAATTTATACTATTTTTGTTTTTTTGTTTTGGGGTTTCTTACCTTAAAAGGAAAAAAGAAACCCTTATATTCCTATAAGGGGTTGTTTCTTTTATCGCCTCGTTATCCGTCTGTGTGTTTGTCATTTTTTTTGTGATTATGTTTTAATATTTCGTGCTACGGAACCAATAAATAAATGTGAGACAATGAATTCAATTATTTTACCATAACATCGTTTTTATTATTAAAAGACTTTGGCTAAAGAGGTTTCAGTTTTTGTAGTGAAAAAGAAAATTATTGTATATAGAAACTTATTATACGTGTTAATTTTGTCAGATCCAGAAGACAATCTAATCTTTAATTTTCTGCGTTCTTTAAATGATAATATACAAAAAAATATAACGTAGTCTACATAATATGTATGTATACACATGGTTGAATTATCATAGCATTTCTAAGTGATCTCTTTAGAATCTTAAATTTTGAAGTTTTCTTATATTTTCATGATATAATTAATTTAGAGTTATAATCGATATTTGAATATTAAAGCCTGGCGGCGTGTGGTTCCTCACATCTCGTGCCTGAAGTATATGTTCTTCCCAAAAATTACAAATACTTATATACTTTATAAGAGGGAAATTTTAAATGATATTACCATGTAAAAAATTCCTTCTTCCATGAAGAAAGTAAAGGATATGTTTGATAAAATCAAAAAAAGCCGTGTAAACAGAAAATCACGCTACTTTTTTTGACTTTGACTCATTTTTGGCGGGCTCCGTCTGTATAACTCTGTAGTTTGAGATTCAATATTGATAATTCAATTTAAATTGAATTGGATTTGCTGTTGAGACTGCTAATTGTATTGTATTTTCTATATTCCTCCTACAATAAATAACGTGCGTACTTGCATCGGATATATTTGTGATTTGTTAGTCTAATAAGTAATTTTAGCTGTGTTATTATTATTATAAGTAATTTTGGGTGTATGTACCATATATGTCGCAGGGAAATTGTAAGAATTGTATAATTTAACGGATCTTACGATTTCTCTGCGACTTATACACACATAATATTGTGTCGATGCGTAAGTGTGACTGATATTGGGAGTGCTGTTCTGTAAGAAGTTTATGTAGGACGATAACTGAATCCGCGATTATAATTCATATTTAAAATGTTCACGGATTCAGCTTAGTTACATAAAAGGAATAGCAGTAAGTATAGGACCAAATCACGATGGATCGCTGTTATTATTTCTTTATATTTTCAGTCTATGACACGAGACGAATTGATTATTATTTTTTTGGCACTTTTATTTTTAGTTTTAGTTTTTTTTAGTCTTTTGGTAATTATTTTAATATACATAGGTACAAAGTTTATAAAAGGATTGTACAATTTAAAACGTATGTTTTTAAGTCAAATTATCAATCCTTTATATTTTTATTGAAAAGAAAAAATGTTGATCTTCGTTAGTTTTAAATGAGACTATTTTTTACCCTTTTTATTCATTTTAAATATTCATTTTGTGTTTGTTAACCCAGAGAAATTGTGAAGTTTAAAGTAGTTGATTCTTGAATTAAAACATCTTATATACTGTTCTATCTTTGTTTCTTTTTTTTTCGCTTTCGCTTGATTTTAATATTTAAATCCGTAGTCCTTACTTAAAGTGTTCGTGTTGAAACTCGGGGGAAAAAATCTCTATTGTTTTAAGAAAATGCTCTAATACTTCAAGGAAATGTGATAGAATTCTTTCTCTTATGAGAAAACTAAATAAATCATTATATAATATATATATATATATATATATATATATATATATATATATATATATATATAATCATTATGTCATAGGTAATGATTACGCACCAAATAAGTATTTGAGTTAAGTAACGCAGTACATATTAAGATGTTTTTCTTAATAACTAATATGAAGCAACAACCTTCTCCATCTAATATTTCGGCACTATTTAAATTCGATCCACAATTTTAGGTGCAACAAGGTAGCAGTAAAAGTACTGTTTGTAATTCGTTTGTAAAGGGTTTGTTGGGAATTCGAGATAGTCTTGGTCGTATTTTCGCAAACACACATGTATCCACTATAGTTTAATTATTCGACGTAATGTTCATATAATATAAACGGTTCGTGTATATTTGTAGCTCGTCAAGGAGTTATGCGAAATGATCAGAAATAGATCCGGTGATAAGAAACTGATTAGAAGTAAATTGGAGAGGCTATTCGATATGCGACTGGGTAATGGAGACACGTGAGTATGGAGATTTTAATATAATCTAAATATATACATCAAATGCAGTTCCTTTTAGGAGCGTCAAATATTGGTCTATGTTATATTAGCCTAAAAAGCTAACAGCTAGTCTGCAGTGTAAAAAGATTTACATTTATAATTTTGCGTTGAGGGGTGTTGTGTGGTGTGTGTTTAATTTTGTGTTTTTTTGTGTTTGATTCAAACCAACTCTAAGAAGCTATTTTTTATTTATTTATATGTACATGTTTTTAGGGTTTTGTGCTTCATAAGGAAAAAACGAACCCTTAGGATCACTTCGTTGTCCATCTATCTGTCTTTCAAGACCCTTTTTCTCAGGAACGCGTTGGAGTTGAAATTAATATCAAATACTAAGTCTGCAATCCCTAGAAGCTGTAACAATATCAAACGTCTAAGTTAACCCATTAAAAAGATACGGCTTTTTAATATAATTATAAAAGATACGGCTTTTTAATTATAATAAATGAATTTCTAATAGAAAACCTATAGGGTACTTCCTGTTGAACTAGAATAATGTTTGGCCACACGCAATGTCTTATGGCAGAAGTAAAGGAAAAAATCCGAAAACCCTAAATTTGTAGTTACATGATAATTTTTAAGTGAAACTTCTTTAGAATCGTTGTTATTTGAAACTCGAATACATTACAAAGAAGAAGTGAAAAATAATAAAATTAATAAGTGAACAATATGTAATGTCGTATACAATAAAATGTAAAATAAATTTTAAACTTCATAAAAATTATTATAAAAAAAAAATCTTATAGTTATCCTACTCCTGATACAATATATTCATCTCATTCTCTCGTGGGTTACTTTTCTGAAGTTTTACTTCTACCATGTGTGAATTGCACACACACGCACGTTTTTTTTTTGCGATTATAATAAAATGTTTCATGGTACGGAACCCGCGGTATGCGTCAGATTCGCACTTGTTTCAAGTATTGGATGGCCGCGTAGTGTTATTTTTTTTGACTTTAGAAACTTTGTGAAATCATATTTAATTAGCAAAACCTGTTCATGATATATATATATATATATATATATATATATATATATATATATAATTGTTATCTTACCTTTCTGTGATATTTTACAGATTTTTGCACATGACTTTGGCCAGCAACCAACCCAGTCTAGAGTATATAGTGAAACTAATACACAACATGAAAATGATAAAACTTTTGAACTTGAAAAATTATCAGATGCAAACTATTCTCCACCTGGCTATTGTCAACGATTTACCAAAACTTGTGTCTTTCCTGGTGTCAAAAGGTAATTTCTAAATATCTTATAAATAACTAATTTTGGCATGCGATTCCGCTTGCGTGGTAGCTACATAGATAATAAGTAGCCTATGTGTTAATCTATTATATAGGTTATATTCAGTGGAAACACTTAAGTCGGTTGAGCAATTTCAGTGTTAAAATATAACAAAAAAAACTCACATTCAAACATTTACATTTACTTAGTGTAGTTATGAGAATTGACATATTTCTTTTATAAAGAATTGGAAAAGCTGTCCAGATAATTAAAGAAACTTAAATGTTTTTTTTTGTACAACTATTTATATGAGCTTTACGGCTCTAAATTTCTATACAGATAAATAAAATTGAAGTGTCTGTTTGTAATGTCAAAATAACAGCTTTTTACTAAATGCATATGAAATTATATACGATACCTACTCATAAGAAAAACACAATTTTTAATTTTTGTCTGTCTGTTTGTTCAGATGCAGATGTTATAAGGAGTAACTTTGGCTAATTTTATTTTTAGAAAAATAACTAGGGTTTCGCTCAAAAAAATTAAACGTATTACGTTATTATTTGTATGCAAATATTTTTTTCTTATTATTTAAGGTTGTAACCCAATGGAAGAAGATATTGAAGGCAACAACGCGGTTCATTACGCTGTCATTTACCAATCGTGTCTGGAGCCGCTGCTGTCGGCCATAGAGAACTACGCGGTCTCTTGTGATATCAACGCATATAATAATGGTATTGTAACTGTTTTATATTTTATTTATTTCTTTGATATTTTCAAATTATAATATACGAGTATTGTTTTTAATCTAATTTTTATCAAGCTTTTATATCACACTAGCGCTTACTCTCGCTGCGTTTTAGCGGTTAGTATGGAATAGATAGTCGGTCCCCTGCTCTATGAAAAACGAAAACAAATCTATCCCACGGGAACCGTACGTTTTTTTTTTGATCTAGATCAGTACAGCCGTTCTGGCGTGATTGAGTAACAAACCATTCATTCAAACTTTCGCATTTACAATATTAATTAATCGGATGGTACTATATACTCGTACCTGATGAAAAACGGTTGCGTGCTCGACATAGACAGATACAGAACATAAATTAGATGTTGCCAGTAGTTTACAATATACTTAAGTTAATACAATAATTAATAGCTATATTTTGATACAATTTCAACAGTACCAGCCTCATCATTACATACATACAACAGTCCACCTACAAACAGAAAAAGAAAAACAACTACAAACAGAAAAACACCTACAAACAGAAAAACTAATACTTTCTTAGATTTACGCGAATATTTAACATTTTAAATAAAACTATCTTTTCAGATTTTTTCGCGGATATATTTTGTTTTTTGGTTCAACCAAATTAGTCGTAGAGCCTCAAGGCTCGTATAAATAGTTCCATAGAAAAAATATATATGTGTAGTGTATCAACTATCCGGTATCCATAACGCAGGCCTCGTAGCTTACCATGGAACTAGACGGTGCTGGGTGTTAATGGTCCTACATATTTATCTATTACAGATAAGCAAACGGCGCTGCACCTCAGCGCAGTGTACGGCAGCGCGGAGAGCGCCGCGTGCCTGCTGCGGCGCGGCGCGCGGCGCGGCGCGCGCGACGCGGCGGCGCGCACGCCCGCGCACCTCGCCGTGTACGACGACTGCAGCGCGGTGCTGCGCGTTCTGCTGCAAAACGCGTCGCCGGTAACCATACTCTACTTTATAAGTTACTAGCGGCTCACCCTCGCTTCCTCGGGTTCGCCTCTAGAAAAGCACAAACAAATCTATCCCACGGGAACCGTTCATTTTTCCGGAATAAAAAGTAACCTATTTGTTATTCTGATGTATAAACTATATATATTATTGTAAAGTTTCATCAAAATCCAATCAGTAGTTTTTGTGTACTAAGCTGTATAAGTTACTATAGTTTTTTGACTATTCCACGGAAACTGTTTAATTTTCCGGGATGAAAAGTAGCTGATTTGTTTTGGTCATGTATGAACTATATTATTGTAAAGTTTCATTAAAATCCAATCAGTAGTTTTTGTGTACTAAGCTGTATAAGTTGTTATAGTTTTTTAACTATCCCATGGGAACTCTTTAATTTTCCGGGATGAAAAGTATCTAAGATATTGCCCGGGGATATAAGGTACCACCAAGCAAAATTTCATTTAAATCGGTCTAATAGATTCGGAGATTAGCCCGTACAAACAGGAAAACAGACAAACAGCTCGCTCGGGTTCCTCCATACCTACGAATATGTTGTATTATCTCTTTAACCACTTTGTCCAAATTATATGCAGTAAAAGGGAAAAGTCTTTTGTTTTAAACATTTTAGACGATAAATTTACTTATTTTGATAAGAATTCATAATTGTTGATAATATGACCAATAAACATGTCCTACCGATTTAAATTATTTTTTTAATATAAAAAACTACTTTTTGTGACTAAAATATTAAAGTTAGACATATGCTGTCGCTGACTTTTTTGTAGGCATTATTAAGCTCTACAGCTTTTGTCTAGAACATAATCAGATATCTCTCATCGTTAAGGCAGCGTTCGTAAGAAACGTTTTCGTTCGACCGTTTTTTCTCCGACTTACTTTGCAAATCCGACTACCACGAAAAATCCTTTTCATTCTTCGGGTTAATATATAGCCTATGACACTCAGAAAGAACGTGGCTTTCTATTGGCAAAAGAATTTTGAAAATCGGTTCAGTAGATCCAGAGATTACCCGCTACAACGTCACAAACTCACAAGACACAAACTTTACCTCTTTATAATATTAGAATAGACTAGCGACTCGCTCGGGTTCGTCCCTAGCTTGCTTCCCGATACAAACTTTTATCCCCGTTTTCACCCCCTTAAGGGATGATTTCCGGGATAAAAAGTATCCTTTGTCCTTCCCGGAGTCTCGATCTATCTTCTTGCCAAATTTCATCTAAATCGGTTCTGTAGATCCAGAAATCACCCCCTACAACGTCACAAACTTACAATCTTACAAACTCACAAACTTTACCTCTTTATAATATTAGTATAGTTAACATTTACATTAACGACATTAGCAATATTGGGTTAAATGGAGATTTAACGTTATATGCAGACGATACAAGTATGTTTTACTACGGTGATTCAATAAATTCTATCGTAAAAGATGCACAAAATGATTTGGTATGTTTAAACAATTGGCTGCAGAGCAACTTACTTACTGTTAATACTGAAAAAACAAATTATATTATCTTTGCACCTAAAAATAAGAAAATAGGTAGTTTTGATCCTTTAACTATAAATGGTACTGTTGTTAATAGGACAAAAAGTGCAGAATATCTTGGTATTACTTTAGATAGCTGTTTGACATGGAAGCCTCATTTAGACAAAATTAAATCTAAATTATCCTCCTTGGTTGGAGTACTACGCGGCAATGTACGTTGTTTTCCCAAACCAGTTCGATTAATTATTTATAACATAATGGTAAAGCCCCATATAGACTACCTAATTGAACTCTGGGGCACTGCAGCACCAACTAATCGCTGCAAAATACAAAGACTGCAAAATAAATTAATAAAAGTGCTTTTTCATTATGACTATTTGACTCCTACTGAAAAATTGCACCAAGAAACTAAATTTATGAGTATAAAACAAACATACGTGTATAATACTTCAATCTTAATATACAAAATTATAAACGAATTAATACATACAAATATATCCTTCACAAAGAAATCACATACATTAAAACATTCACTAAGAAATTCAAATAAAATAAGTTCAATTAAACCAAGGACTAACTACGGCAAACACAATATAATGTACGAAGGCGTTCAAATATTTAATAAATTACCATTAAATTTAATAGAAACAAAACCATTTCATAAATTCAAAAAATTAAAAAAAAAATCATGTGTTAAACAAACATACCTATAATTTAACAAATAAAAAATAATAATAATAATAATATATATATATATATATATATATATATATATATATATATATATATATTTATATTTTATTATTATTATTATTATTTTTTATTTGTTAAATTGATTTTGAAATACTTATACAACTGAACAAAATATAATCTGAATATTTACTAGTATAATATAATAGTTAACATTTTATTATTTTACTCATTGTTATTACTAAATTCTATCCGTATCTCTTCTAGTAACAAGCTCTTTATATCTTTGTGTTTACCAATTAAGTACGTAAATATTCTAGTTGTAACACCGTTCTACCCACAACATTATGTAAAAATGATGTTGTTTGACTAAATATAAAATTTTTGTATTAATTCTATTAACTAATGAACTCATATTTGATGTTTCTATACCTATAACATTCTTATTTCTGTTTTGTATTAAGTTGTTCACGATGTAAATAATATTCAACTACCTACTTGTAATTTTTTCTCATTAAGTGAATGTTATTCTTTTGAGAAATAAATAAAGCATCTTTAAACCGAACATTCACTAAGCTCATCGCCTCTCTCGAGTGTGAAAGGGTTTGTTTTTTAATATTACAAACGTTTTTTACGGCTTCCCCACACATAGTACATTAATCACAAATATTATATAATAATAGTCTATGTGTTACTCTGAGTTATAAGTTATGTAACTATGAAATATGATTAAAATCCGCTTCGAAAATTTTGCGTGAAAGAATAAGAAACATCCATATATATCAAAAAAATTTATCTGTATAACTAAACAAAGTGTTTTAATTATCATGATATATTAGTACAAGAAATGCTACAATATTGTTTATTTTTCTTTAGGATGAAATCGATGCAGTGGATGGGAAAGGCTACACGGCCCTGCAAATAGCCTGCGCTTCCGAACTACGAAAGAATACGCTGGAAATTGTTCAACTACTTCTAGAACATAATGTAATTATAAACATAATATTATTTGCCTTATTTAATTTAATAATGCAGTTATTAGTGTTTTTTTTTCTGTTTTCCTAAAAGAAAAGAGATATTTGTATATAAATAATTATATGTTTATTATAACTTTACTATCTCGATAGTGTAGTGGCTAGCACGTACGGCTGCACATTACGAGGTCCTTGGTTCGAGTCCGTGGTCGAGTCAAGTTAAGTTTTAAGTCTTTCTGTCAAGAAAGTCCCAGTAACAGCCCGGAGTTGTAAAATAGGCGGTGTTCTAACTCCATACTTCGACGAGTACATGTCGCGTCTGTTCTGCGCCTGATCTCTCGCCGGTCGTGACGAATTCATCGAATTTGGAAGTGAAAGGAATAAAGAGTGCACGCTGCACTGTAATGTCTCCTGTGCCTTAATATAATTGTATGGCTATTTATGGCCCTGTATAGACCATTTATATACATCTTAGAAGTGCGTGTACACATGATATGACAACTGTTGGGAATAACTATTAGGATGGGAAATGAATTTACATAGCAGGCATAACCCTGTATAAATGCAATTGTTATATAAAGACTCACCCGCTATAAAAAGCCAGTACTATCCATTAAAACTCTATGGAAACCCTTCCCGTCTCTATGGGGCGTCGCAGGATAAATAATGCACTTATCCATCACGCTGACTCGTCGGACCGTGGGATTATAAGTGATTTTTTCCTACAAATCACTGATCAAAAAAGTACTAGATACACAATCCCATGAAAAAGTTCTCTTAAAACTGTCACCAATTGTGTTTAGGTAATTATTCTAGTTGAAATAAATACACAACAATGTAAATTGAGCCTTTAATGCAATGCTTAAAATTGTTTTTACAAAAAAAAAATTAAAAGCGCGCTCAGATATTCAAATGAGCGCTCATTCCGTGAGGACATTTTTTGTCGCTGATTGTGTATCTAGTACTTTTTTGGTCGATGCTTCGAGTACTTGCTATGATTTAAACGTAAACCTACCAAAATTAACGTAAACCAATATTCATGATTCTTACTTTAATTAATACATAGTTTTATTTCGAGATTTTTCATATTTTTAAGAAAATATTTAGGTATAGTTTACTAAGGGTAGGGTAGTAAGTATTATTTGTGTATTTGAAAAAATATATCGATTAAAATTTTATATCAATTTTAAAGCTTTTTTTAATTAAGAAAATATAGTAGTCTGTATAAAAATAAAACAATCCGAAGTTATTTACCTCGGTCCACGGCAGCTAAGGGGTTGCTCCCACGGTCCACTCTACTGTTAGAGAAGTACCAGGAGCAACGCGTGGTACACTTCTCACCTAACGAAGATGGCCGCCACCCAAATTTTTCTAGTACTAGCGGGCTCACGCTCGCTTCGCTCGGTTTCGTCCCTAGGTATTTTTATATAGTTATCATCCAGCTAACCTGTTTAATTTTTAATAATTATTCTTTTATTCGAGGCAAAGACAAATCTAACAAATCAAAGATCATCAAAATCGGGCCAGCCGTTCTCGAGTTATAAGTGTTTTAACAAACCCGATTTTGTGTTATATATATATAAAAGAATAAAATCACATATTAGTTTTATAAATTATATTTACAATAATAACATATAAAAATTACACAAATATAACAAGAGAAATTCATAAACTTCATATAATTATACAAAAGAAATTAAATAAATAGTTAAAACTTCTATTACTGAAATAATTTATGGATAAAATTATAATTCATTAATTTAAATGGGTAAACACTTCTCCTGATTTAGACTTCACTTAAATTAAATTAATCACCAACAATATAATAACCACTATAACACAATCACTACAACACAGTCACTGATAACACCGTCACTATAACTTCACAACACGTCCGAAGTCGACTCACTTCTGAACCGCTGTGTCGATTCTCTGCCTTTTTATAACTTATCATTGTCGGCGCCACTAGTAGGGTAAACTCAGCTGTCAATTGACTTTTCGTATTAATTAATCATGATTTCCGTTGCGCCACTAGTAGGTTGAAATTAGCAGTCAATTGATATTTCGTATTTATTAATTTTATTATATAATTTTTGTTCTTGCGCCGATATATATATATATATATATATATATATATATATATATATATATATATATACATTAATCTTCAATCAATATTCGAATCCAGGACCTCATAATTTGGATACGTATCTGTTTAATATTTTAACAGAATGAATCATAATATCCTTCATTCCAGGCGGATCCAAAGAAACATGACGAGAACAGTAAACCCGCTTGGAAATTAGCTCAGCAGTCGCCCAAAGTATTGCAGTTGCTACAACCATATATAGACTCTCAGCTCATCTCCGAAGACGACATTAAATCCGAACCGGAAGATGAATATGAATCCGCCGAAGATGATGTAAGTTTTGAGCTAATTTTACTACCTTCTTTATATACTAAGTACTGGGTGTTTGCCCGTGATTTTTTTGCCCTAAAAGTCATAACGTGATTATGGATAGTCAAAAGCTTCCTCAAAGAGTAATCTAGAAAGTTTTAGATCTTGTTAAATTAGTTTATGCAAAAAAAACAAAGAGGCATTTCCAGGTTTATATATTAGTATTAAAGTTCCAACCCCTTTTTATAATCTTTTCTTAGCGGTTACCTACTTCTTACGAGGAATCTATCTGCCTGTCAAATATATGAATGAGTTGTATTTCGCGTTTTGCCAAAAATTGCAATAATTTAATGCTAATATTTTGAATATGAATATATTATATATTTATTTGTAGATTAATAAAATACCTTACCTTAACATTGTTGTTGTGCATTACAGATCTGATGAAATAAGTATGAATAAAATAAAGAATCTGTCTTGAAATAAATGATTTGTTCGAAGATAAATACGTATTGCGAATGGTGTGATCCTTTTGTGGCTATTTCAATGTTAGATGAAAGTTTTGTATTATATTTTAAACTGTTTCTTTCTCTAGTTCATCTTATTATTAAGGCAATTTGTTCCCATCATGAATCATTAATGACTATTTAGTAACGTAATTATGTAATTATATGTATGCTTGTTTTTGAAAGTATACTTCTTTTGGCACGTTTGGAAAAAAATATGAGAGTAACATTTTTGCGATGCGCCCGCACACCGACAGCCAAAAAGCGACATGATGAAGTTAGCTGCATTCATTTTACAAACAGAGAGTTGTGACATACGGGATGAAATCCTTAGCTATTTTTGTTCTGTTACGCCAAAGATGTAAAACTTCTTACATGCGTACATAAGTACACACACAAGTTTTTTTTTTATTAATGTTTCAGTATTAAGGAGTATCTTCATATTGAAGCGCTTAGACGTATTTAGATAAAATTTAGTACACAGATAGATATACAATAAATCGGTTAGGCAAGTAGGGACGCTCCCGAGCAAAGGAAAAATCGCTAGTTTAAAACAGTAGCCCGCGATCTCCAGTAAATGTCTTTAAACCCATTAATATTATATGTTGATGTTTTTTTACTCGATCACGTCAAAACGGAAGAACGGATCTGGATGAAATTTGACACAGAGATAGATAGACACGTTTGGCTCAATTTGTAGTGACCCTACTTGCTGTGCCAGCGGTCGCGGGTTCGAATCCCGCTGGGGGCATTGATTTGTGTGACGAGTACGAATGTTTGTACTCCAGTCATGAGTGTCTATATTTATAATATTTATGTATTTAAAATTTATATATGTGTAGTGTATCAACTATCTGGTATCCATAACACAAGACTCGTAGCTCACCATGGAACCAGACGGTGCTGTGTGTTAATGTCCCAAAATATTTATTATTTATTTATTTGATTCGATTTGCAGGATGAGCCACCGTGTCAGTCGGGGCTAGCAGAGCTGCCCCTGTACATAGACGAGGTGTCGGCCGCGCTGGAGCGCTCGGGCGCGTGGCGCGAGCTGGCGCGCCGCCTGCGCCGCGACACGCTGCTGTCCTGGTTCTCGGCCTCCGACCGCCCCGCGCGCAAGCTGCTCAGTCATATTAAGGTGATGTTCTAGAATGTTCTCGGTTCTTGGGATAGGGGTGATGGAATATTCTGGAACGTTCTGGAATTTATTCAAGTAAAACTTCTTTACGCACGCTCGACTTGGGTGAGCTGGTGAATGCGTTACGAAAAGTGTAAATCGGGCGAGGCGAACGTTTGTTGCCATGGAAACGGTTATTATTGTATGACAAATGATATATAATATTATAGTCTTTCCTTGAATTATATTCTATCAATATGTATATGATTTTAATATGCCTAATATGCGTTATTTTTAGTATCTCACCTATCCTAATATTTAAAACATCAATTGAATCTCATAAAGAGTACCGATAACCTATAAAAGTTTGACTTCTTGCGCGTGTACACATTCATACATGCACTCTTTTTTATTTAATATTTATTTATTTTATTATGTAATTACTTAGTTACTTATTTATTTACGTACTTATTTTTTACTTATTTATTTTATTGGTTTAATTTCAAATTAGGTTTAATTACGATCACTTTACTTAGAATACGTAGAACTATTAACACACGCACACGTGTACGCGCTCACCCACACACAGATATGGAGGGAAGGTTGGGAGAGAGAGAGAGAGAGACGACTTGGATAGTAGTCACTATAATAGTAGTCCAATTATAAAATGATTTTTTACTCGTGTTACAGGATTGTGACGAAATTACATCAAAATCATTGGAATTGTTATTGAAGTCAATGGGCGAGACAGAGGCTGCGGCGGCGATAAGAAAGTACATTTGTGAATAACACAAGGTCTACGCAAATCACTTATTCTTTTGCCATACATATTTTATTTTTTAAGCATTTTTAATTCTTAATATGAATTCAATTTATGACATAAAATGTAATGTACTCAGTATTTTACAGAAATATTTTTTTTAATCTATCATGTTTTTTTTCTCCATATAAATTGTGCGCAAAATTTTATATTGTCTGACAAGCTTATTAGAATAATGTAAAAATGTTGTAAAATTAATGAACATTAAAAAGTATCATATGTCCTGGTTTTGATACTTTAGACATTTATAGTCATTTAAATTATGATTTTTAGTGTTGATATCAAAATGTGTGACATTTTGTAAATTCTTTTTATGCATTTTAATTTTATTTACAAATGAGACTCATTTGAGCAATTTAACTGTAATTTTACCATTAGTGTCTTATTAGCGACTATCGTTTTAGGCCATGTGCCTAACTAGTGCTAGTTTCTACAATATAAATTGCAGCTGCGAACTCTGCAGAGGTGTTTTTTTTTTACTAAATATGCAGAGAATGTGTTCTTGTACCCCAAAGGAAGTACGTCTAAAATTACGATTTTACATTTAAAATGTAATATATCTGACATGTAATATTTTTAATAAGATAATGATGTTTCCATTATTATTTTGTATTATTTTATAATCCTATTACCACATATTACTTAAAAGTTTGATACAAAAAACATTTGTAATTCAGCTTTACACAAATATAAAAGATAGTATTTCTACAAACCAAGGAAGGAGCTACTATTGAATGATTTTATATGATGCTTATTTATTGTAAACTGAATGCATCTTGAACGATTCACGAGAAAAGGAACCTTGTTTAGATTATTACGTTTGTCTGTAATTGATAATTATAATTCAGCCCTTTTAACGTCAAATTCATTAGAACTGAACCTACAAAAGACCCAAGGACGTTTAGACCAATGCCGATAATTTTTGAAACTAAAAAATAATAGTAGAATGTAACCCATTGCAAACGGAAGAGAATATAATAAAAATTAAAGGAAAAATAATTATTTACGGGCGATCAGAGGTCGGAAAGTGGGAGGGGGTGAGTTTTTAAGGGTAAAAAACGATTTATCTCTATTTACTTTATCAACCCAAATTACGCCCAGGAATATTCTCTCCGTTGCAGATTTCGTAGCATCCAGTGTGTTACCAAAGCGAGACAAAAAACACCAAATCATGAAGTATTCCAAAAGGATGATTAATAAAACTTGTTTCAATAGTAATAAAACTTATTCGCGCGCAGTTCTTTTCCAAATCACCTTTTATTTCTATTAGGTTTGACAGTGTTATGTTCTCTGGTTTAACTGATAGAAAAATTACTCCTATAACAAACAATATTAGGACCAGGCCTGGCGTGAGCACTACAGAAGGATTTTAACCTTTCTATTAAGCCAAACCGCAGTCGGGTAGCAAAAAGGTTCTTATTCTTGCAATGTTAATGTTTACAAAAGAAGGAAAGAATACTAATACTACCATATAGCTTAGCAGTCTCGTAAAAGATGATTCTCTCATTGAGCAAAACGAGAAAAGGCAAATTCACACTATATAGCACCTAAACTAAATTGGGGACTCCGCTGAAACTGGCCTATTGAAAATATTCTGCTTGATCCTTTTTTATAATTTTAGACACCCTATACGTATATATTTGAACATGAAATATTTTTAAAACAATGATTGTTACGTGTTGTGTACGGAATATAGACCAAAAAAATGGGCGTTGAAATTTTTATCTGTTGTCATTTCACGCAAAAAGTATTGAACGGATTGTAACAAAATTTTGTGTAGTGAAAACTTATCAGGTACTCGGTTCAATATTTAGAATACCTTTTACAACAGAAAACTCCCTATTCCCACGGGAAAAGTTCGTCCGAGTTATCCTTCATACAAAAATTTCAATGATTTATTTACACAAAAACGACCGTGCTTTGTCAAAAAAACTGCTTTCATACGCCTGTATAGTTAAAGCTGCTAAATATTACGATATACATTAAAACAATGAACTAGAAAATTGTTGGTTTTTAAAATGCCTGCAGAAAATTCCATAACAGCATGTAAATCTAAGTACACTCACAACAACGTTTTTCATCTATTTAAAACGTGCGTAGAAGATTTACCTACACCTACGCAATCGATCTAAAGGTAAATCGCCAGTCAGAAATAAAACCTTAAAAATATTCGATTATTAAAACAAAAACAAAAGTTATTTATGTTTGGCTTATTTTATATTCAGAAAGCCATCGTATTTTAAATTGTCTCTTCACTTCCATATTAATTTTCCATAATTGATAATGCCATGATATTGTCACACACCCGATCGGTTTTTAAAGCGACATCCACACCATTGTTTGCAGTATCTGGATCATTAACAACATATTTACATGCATAAATACTTATTACATTTTCCTTAGTTCAATCTTATTAATTGTATCTTAATTCTTACGTATAAAAAAATAAAATTCATTTTAATTTAGAGCCAGCTCATTCTAATTGGCCAACCGATGCAGAGCAAGTCTAATATACTTCGATACGTAAAATACATCACAAATTGATGTATAATATTTTAACTATAACTAGAGTTCATACCTAACCATATTTACTTATTAGATATTCATATCGTAAAGTATTGTCGGCTGGCACCGACTTCGAAAATATCTGATTAGGTATCTATTCTAAATAAAAACCCCCGCTTAGTTATTTTTTACATTTTAGGGCCTAGAAGTCGGTTTTTTTTTCAAGTTTATTTTTTCCATTTTTAGTGTAGTCGTAATAAACAGGTAATTTGTAAGAAGAAAGTTTCTTAATAACTTATTCGATTAAATAAATTTATTTATAAAAATAATTTAATGTTGATTTTTAAAAACCGCTCGACCGATAAAATTTAACTTGATCTGAATAATAAATCAGATTAGAAGAGTCCATTTAGGATAAGTGTTTCATACTTCAAATTCGTATTCTTTCAAGTTATTAGGTTTCAAGCCGAAGGGTTAATTTTTATTCCATCTCTTTATTATGTATACATTATCATTGCTAAGAACTACGAGTACATGTACTGTACATTAAAATTGAGATCAGTTTTATGTCACGACATAAAAATAATCTACCGTTTGTTTATCACTGGTCATTATGAACGCGTCATGAAATTGCGTTCCTAGTAGTACCATTGATATTTGAGGAGATAATGAAAAGTTAAGGTTAATATTTGGTTTAATTTTTACTAAGCATTTTTCTTTAATTCCTTCAGGACGAAGCTTAGATATGATAGATATAAAAAATAACCCATTAAAGAATATGCTACATGGTATAAAAGCAATTAAACAGTTAAGATTTACATACTAACTACATAATATATGATACGCACTGGGAGGTGGAAAACCTGGGTGGGAGATGTGCCATGCGAATTGCTCCTGGTACTTCTTTGATAGCCGAGTGGACTGTTGGAACGACCCTATGATTGTGGTGGTCTGCTTCGGCAGACCTGCCATCGGGCATCGGGGCATCATGGTTGAGTGCGTAAGGGATCCTGCGAAGTCCCATTAAGATGGTACTGGTAGCACTAGCTTTTCTTAAGCCGGTGAGTCTATTTATTATTAAATTAAGCATTTAAATAACATAAATTATTAAAGTAGTTTCAGTAAATCACAGTACTCGGTGCACGCCTGATGTCAATTTTCAGGACTTTCCTATATTTTATCGACATTTCCTATATATTGCATCTAAATAATTATCTAAATTTAATAATTAGTTAAATTTAACAAATCCATCATGCCTTACTTAGTTTATGCTATAATCTAATGTATTCATGCTTATGTAGGACACAAGATAACTAAGATTAACCAAAAAAATAAATTTTGAACGCCAATTTCTACAACACCGAACAAAGAACATAAGTTATTACGTAATTCCTGTTTATTATTTATTTTTAAATGATAATTTCAAACACTATGGATTCATTAAAAAAAAATTTAAAAGAACTATAATCTAGATTCTAGAGGTAGGAACCGACTAGTCTGCGGATAAGCCGTCCTTTTTCCTAGACGAAAAAATAAAAGTCGGCCCATCTGTAATTTAGAACGATGTGAATTTAACAATATTTTTGTATTTACTTCAAAGTGCTTGGCTTAAGATTTCATTCTATAATCATTGAAAAATAATGAAAAATTAATATGAAAAGGCGGTTAAATTTCTATTCTTCAATGATTGTGAAACGAGATATTAGAAAATTATGAAAGAAAAACGCAAGTAGGTACCTACATACATATATATTTGAATTTTGTGTTTTAATTTCATCTACTTACTTGAGTTTATTTGTAGTTTTGTGATTTCAAATATTAAATATTTTATTTAAAAAATATTATTAGTAGATTTAATTAAAAAATCTCAAATTTATAAGGGTGGTACGTGACCCTTATAAATTTGAGATTTTGAAATATTTGAACCTCGACTAAGACATACGAAAAGCTTTATTGTTAAATTTAATAGTATACAAAATCCGCATTCGGATAAAAAGTTTAATTAAAAATACTTTATTTTTTGTTAATTATTTTTATTTTTAAAACATACGATATCTCGATACTTTTTTGTTTAACATTAGCGAAGTTACGGGACGAATAAAATGTTTATTTTTGTATCAAATTATAAAAGTTACATAACATAACAACCACCTTATACAATTATCGTATCCAATTACACGACGCACGGTTGTATACCGAACTCGAGGCGTGTAGGTATACCTCGATTTCCGACCGTTTGTATGAACCGCCACTGTGTGACCCGCCACTCCCGCGCGCCTCGCCCGTTACCGTTTCCTTTTGCGCAGCGGCTCGCGCCAATTTAGAGCAGCCAAAAACTTTGCCGAGGATTATACTTATACCTCTTTTACATGTTAGGAAATGAATTTACGTATATAAGAGAATAAAAGAAATAATAAAAATGTTTATTATATTAAATCTATACTAATACTAGCATTGCCCGCGGCTCCGCCTGCGTTGAGATGACCAAAAACCAAATTCTTTGGTTTTACATATTATATATATATATATATATATATATATATATATATATATATATATATATATATATATATATATATATATATTTAAGAATATACTGAATTATATATTATACAAAACAAAAAATATAATAAATTATATATAATTAATTTTATTACTTATATAATACGATAATTCTAGCATTGCATCTTTTTGACTCTTTCTGATTGTATCGCTCGTAGGCAATAATCTATCCCGTGGCTTGTTTGTTGAACTAGCGCGTGGATTTTTTTGATGATTTTTGCGGGGTGCGCGGGTGCAGTGCGCTATGCCCCGCCCAGACACGCAAGGCCATCGGGGACACTAATCGCCTTAATATAAAAAGTTTCTTTAGTCGCAAAACATCTATTCTACAGAGATTCTAAGAGAGTCAAAATGATATATTGAATATTTTCTGAAAGTCTATTTGTTTACGAAATGTTTGTATTTAAAAAAATTCAATTAACATAAAATTTTTAGGTCTTTGTCTGTGTGTTTGAGTATGTTTAGTGCGGCACTTAAAAGCGAGTGGGTATGAAATCTGGTATTATTACAGTTTTAGGACGAATAATATTTTGTTTTACTGGCGACTAGTTGATTAAAAATGTTAGTGTTATTATTATTCATCCCACGACGTACTTCTAATCGGATTAAATATTTATACATTATTCATATCTCTTGAAACCTACTCTTCTATACATATAATAAAATTCTAACTAAGCCGAATCTGTACATTAAATATTTTTTGGCAAATCTTATTGAAATTGACTTTATTATCGATGCAGAGGCCGAATCTATAGTTTTTAGAATTTCTGTCTGTATGTTATCGCATCACAGAAAAACCACTGGAGGGATTTTGATGAAATTTTGTATGGTGATATCTGGTTATCCGGGTCAACATATAGGATACTTTTTACCGCGGGAAACCGCCCCATTTCTGAGACAAAATACAAAAACTGCAATGTAAAAGTATACTACGAGTAATATGTAAAATCTTAGTATTTGAATTTTGGTCATATGAACGCGGGCAATGCTAGTTTAAATAAAAGAAAAATAAGACAATAACACTATACAGGACTTAAAGAACGGACGAGACATGGAAGAAAAGCACCTTAAATATTGAAGATATTAAGTTATAAATAAATTAACTAACTAGTACATTTAACTATACATATAAAAACACCATAGGACTGTATAGATAAGTAAACCATTCAATATTAGATTTTGTTTCGTATTAATTTTACACTCCATAATAATTTAAAATAACTTTGCGAGTTTTAGAATTTTTCTTAACTTCAAAAGGAACAAATGGTGCATTCACAGGATCAATAGTTTTTCTGACTCTCCGTCTGTCACTGCATATATTTAATTTATGATGTATCAATATTTAATAAACATGGTATCATAGGTATAACCCGATAATGCATAGCATGAAAAGATTGCTCATTTATTACCACGAAGCTTATCATAAGGATTTACATAGTATCGTCACAATCAACAGTCACAACGCAGGTACCTAGTAAAGTTAAATCGTTTTATGAAATAATGTATATTAACTTGTTTAATAAGAGAACCGCTGGGGCTTTTGAGAGGGATTATCTAAAGTGCTATTAAACATATCTTACCTCTATGTCAAATTCCCCATCCGAAATTCATTGTCCATTGAGACTGATACATAGTTTAGATAATTAATGAAGTTATGAATGCTGTGGCCTGTTCCAAACATACAAGTATGTTGGTAATAGGTTGGTAGAGGCATTATAATTGTATTTGTTTGTCTTTCATACTTTCGCGCTACAACAGAACAACTGACCGATTTTTGCACAATTAATATAGTTTATAGAGTCAGAAAGTGCAAAATAAGTTTCTGATTTTCGTGCAATTTTATTACCTATACTAATATTATAAAGAGATAAAGTTTGTGATATTGTGAATTTGTGGGTTTGTGACGTTGTAGGGGGTAATCTCTGGATCTACTGAACCGATTTAGATGAAATTTGGTAAGAAGATAGTTTGAGACCCTGGGAAGGACATAGAATACTTTTTATCCAGGTAATTATCCCTTAAGGGAGTGAAAAATGGGGATGAAAATGTGTATGAGGAAGCAAGCTAGGGACTAACCCGAACGAAGCGAGGGTGAGTCGCTAGTATTGCATAAAGCCACTGTAATAGAGGCACAAAATGAAGGTAGGTCACTGGTCTATACTTGTAAATAAGATTTAAGTATAATGTTACCCTTAAATAAAACTATATAGAGACCTGCACTATACGTAAGTTCATTTGATAATAAGGCTTTATATGTAAGATATAAAAAATTATCAAATATAAATTTACTTTGTTTATTAAATTACCAAATAAGTACGTAAAGGCAAATAGCATTAACCCATTCGATAGCTTGAGAGAGTTATGTAATATGCTGGCCGTTAAATTTGATTTCATGTATCGCTCGTGTTACGTGCCTACTAAATTCCACACTGAGTGGTTACCTATATTTGACACAAATAGATTATTCTATATAGGTTTCGGCTTTCTATAATGCGAGATTTACACATGACGCAAGTGTAAGTAGTCATCATAGTATTTTTACTGGTTACGTGTTTTATATTAAGATTTTTATAACATAGTATTTTTAAACTATAAATCGTCTTTATTCACGTCTTTAGATGTGAAACATAAATATTTGAAAAATAGAAACGAAGGTTCCAAATTAAAAAAAAATTTAGACCAATTACAAAGAAAAGCTACTACCTTTCAAATAAAAAAAAGAACCATTGAAATTGAATCTCATAAGGTGGAGATATCTAGTAGCCCTCTTATTGCCTTTTTTTTGGAGCAAGTACCCCTCCCCTCCAATCAAAAATCGCCAATGACAAAAAATCTATAAAGTCGAAAAACCTGTATACCAAGTTTCATCAAGATCGGTTAGTAAAATTAGTAAAATTAGACCTGTAGAGGAGTACCCACAAACTGATAGAGGTAAGCAAACTTTACCAGACTTGAAGCAGAGACGCATTGCTCACTCCGCTTGCTCGTTCAATTACTCCAAAATGCTTGAATTTTACTAAGAGGTTTATTTTATAAAACAGGTTTTGCCTATGAAGTATAAAACTTTCTGTACGTTCTCCAGTTAAATACATACGTTCATACGTAATTAGTAATTACCACAGATAATATAATATTAGATTACATTTGTTTGCTTATATTTACATTTATATGCATTGAAATTCAATATTTGGAAGTAATTTATTATAAATAGATTTGTTTATACTCTAGCTATCCAATATCCACTCCCCTTTGTTCAGATTTCTAAAGTTTTAATTAAGACACTCAGATTATTTCCACGCCTGGAATAGCATTCGTGTCAATTACACGAATCTTTATAAAATGCTATGTTTACTTTTGACATATTATTTATATAAACAATTTTGAGTTATCTATACTATAATAATACAGTAGAGGTCGAATGTCTGTACATAGCAAAAAAATGCTAAAAACCGACTCAGGGGGATGTAAGAAGACAAATAGAACAAATGCAGATTTTTTTCAAATTTTTGGTTTCTCTGTCTGTTTGTCTGTTTGTACGGGTTAATCTCCGAATCTATTAGACCGATTTAAATGAATTTTTGCATGGTGGTACCTTATATCTCCGGGCAACATCTCAGATACTTTTTATCCCGGAAAATTAAATAGTTCTCGTGGGATAGTTAAAAAACTATAATAACTTATACAGCTTAGTACACAAAAACTGCTGATTGTTAGTATTATATTTGTCATTGCACTACTTGGCAACGGGCTGGTGTGCTTTGTCGTACATTCCTCCCCGCGGATGAAGACAGTGACGAACTATTTCATCATGAACTTAGCAATTGGTGATATATTAATGACACTATTCTGTATACCATTTTCTTTTGTGCCAATGCTTATCCTAAGATACTGGCCGTTCGGTGCGGTGATGTGTAAGGTGGTGAACTACTCGCAAGCGGTGTCAGTGTTAGTAAGTGCGTATACTCTCCTAGCTATATCTGTGGATAGATACTTTATGATAACACGTCCACTGAAACCTCGGCTCGGGAAGATGGCGGCCAAGTTGGTGATGTGTGGTGTCTGGTGCGGAGCCAGCGCTACCGCTGCTCCCATACTTGTTGTATCCCAGCTACAGAAACCTTCTCTGTGGCATCAAATTTGTGAAATGTAAGTTAAATTTACTCTTATAAAAATATATAACAATGGTATCCAATTCTTTTTTAACAATTTTCAACATAATTTCATTATCATGTTGTATTATACATACATATACAAAATATGTAGGATTGGCATCACGATGAAAATCTTATATTTTTATACTAGCTGGGCCTGTTGGAAAATAAACGAACATTGGAAAAAATAAAAAAAACTCGTTTTTATGCCCTAATTTACTTAATTATAATTCCATTGTATATAATATTATATTGTAATTCCAAGTAAACCTGTTCTGGTACTAAAAGTGCCTCACGCAACTTATATCACAAAATAAATGTGTTACGACTTACGTATACTCCAATAAAATAAGATATTATGCTATTTTCACAGTAATTTTCAGAAAAAAAAATATATTACTGACAAAACCTCATTGAGACTACCCAACTCTGCAGGGAATATTATAGTGTACAAGTATGAGCGCGAACACAAGAGTACTCTCATAATTGCTGTCACTATCACTCCAGCGGAACGACTAACACGACCTGTGGTTGTTAAGCGCAGGACCGACGTCTTTACGTACTTTCCGAGGCACGGGGGTTAAGCACCGACTTCCCTTCACCTTCCCAACTCCGGATTAATACTGTGACTTCTTTAACAGAAAGACCCAATAACTAAACTTGGTCCGACCTGGGTCTCGAACCCAGGACCTCCGGAAGTATAGCTATAGATGCTAGCCACTACACCACCGAGATAATTGATAGTTTCAAAATTTGCATATATGTAATTCTGACTGTATACCTATACATTTCTTAGCTTCATAAAACTTACTCGTAGGTACATATTAGGATAGATCAAATCTAGATATCTAAAATAGGTGTAGGTATTATTTTTATTTGTACGACAGCATAGTAATTGTTTTTGAAATATTTTTTTCTATATTATTCCTTTGTCATTCAAATTAGAAATTTTAAGTAGGTACATAAAATTAAATTGTCTACCTGTGATTTGGGTGTCCTTTGTTAGCAGATGCCAGACAGACAGATATTTTAACATTATTAAACCTCAAAAAGCCTTACCCAAATATTTGCGTTTATCTATCGGTTGCTCTCAATATCTAAGAATCGCTGAATTGATTTTATCTTTCATAGATGGAAAATTGGCAAGCTGCGAAATAAGACAGTTTTACAAAACTCAAATAGGTATATTTAAATCATTTATTCCATGAATCTTGAACATAGAATAAACTAGGTAAAACTAATATTTTTTTAAATAAATCATGTAGTAGTTTTAAAATTATTTATTTGAAAGAATTAAGTATATATAATAAAAAGTTGTATTGTGTGGAAAAGAGTTGTGTAATCTCCAAATTGTTCCCGTGTGGAAACTGGCATTATAAAATGAAATCGGAATTTAATTACTTTACCAGGTACTCTGCGGATTTATGCATTTTAACAATGATACCTACTAGTCGAAATTGTCAGCGGTCTAGCGTGTGCGAGAGGATCCCTCTTTCCGGTAATTTGGTTAATGTTTTAAATTTATTGTATTACTAATACAATCATTGTATATTTACTTATTTTTTCCGTTTTTTTTTTTGTAATATAAATTACATAAGAGAATACCTGTATCTTTTGAGATTTGGTCATGTTTGTTTTAAAATTTACCTATATATTATAAATTGCAAGAATAGATTATAAATAGCAAGTTACATTCATTCTATGACATATAAGTGTTAAGTGACACGACTTTTTGCAGTGTAACTTTTTGTGTGCTGCAACAAAAGCGCACTGTAAATGCACATACGGAAAGCAACCTTTTTTTCAATATAGGTAGCGCGTTGTCGTGAAAATAACGTTATTCAATCCTGAGTGGATATGTCTTCTTTGTGAGATTTACCCCCAAAACCAAATCGGTCAAAAACAAAAAAAAAGAATTTGATAAATTGAGACAAAATAAGATGAACTTTTCTTATATTTATACATACTCGTATACCTATAGTTCCGACGCTCTTTTATTTAAACTTCGAAACCCTCATTACTAGCAACATAAAGCAATGTTAAATTCGAGCTTCGAAACAGATCCAATTCGTATTCAGTAGATAAAAAGGCTATCCTCATGTTTTGGTATATGTATAGAGATATAAATTAATACCCTTAATATGTTCAGAACTAAAAACGAAAAATCTATATATAGAAATTAGAAATTAAATTAAACAAGGTATCAAAAATTAACTCTTTATTTTCGTCTTATTATAGGTCGCTACGGGAGTCGTAGCTGTAGCATTTCAATGTTACCAGTAACCATTATTTATGTGTCATATTAATGAAGGATAAGTGATTTATCACTGCCTATGATGAATGAAAATACGAAATACTTTTTTACAGAAATGATGGCAATAAACGGATCGATGAGTCAGAAGAATCTTCCCAGATGCAAGTGCAAATTAATTCACGACCGCTTAACTAACGCTGATGGCAATAAGCAATCCGGGAAGCTTACTTTATGCACTTCAATGGAACAGAACTCTACGTCCATCGCCTGACAGTGCCACCAGCGAGAGCTGTATCGATTCGCCCACATTTCAAATGATAAAACCAAGTTTTGACGAGCAATAAAAAGCAATTTAAAAAAAATCCGGATAGGGTTTTCCTTTCGGACTTAGCCTTTATGACGTCACCCGTGTGTGATTGAGGATATGTAACAACAAAAAGATTCAGTTTTCAATAAATTCTTTACAAGATATGGCGTTTTGCTTTGTAATGAAAAATATGTTCTTACACAAGATAGAGAGGTTTTTTGATTTTACATACAATAAATTCAAACTAAATACATTTTTATTTATATATTAGACAGAATAATAAATTATAATAGAACCATTGAAAATTTCAAAGATTTATTCTATACTAAGTGAAACCGTTTACCAAAACAGTTTACAAACTTATAAATCGGGTTTCAAAGCTTTTAAATATAAGTGCTTCTTTTTAAATTATTCATCTATAAATTATTTCAATAATATAAGGTAAAATATTATTCTGAAATCTGGATAGGTTTTTTAAAAAAACCTAAGTTAGGCTTTTTCACACAATAGTTAAAGATATATACTAATATAGTTAACGATAGATAAAGCCAAATAGTTTAATTAGCCGTCCGATTAACAGCCTTATCTCTTAACTAAACGGCGCCGTACAACTAGCGGCCTGAATGATATCCAATATGTAATGAACGGGCTGGCAGATGCTTAGGCCGTACATAGAACAGGGTAACTGTGTGACGAAATTATATGAAATATTTAATTTTGAGAATGTGATGATGATGATGAATGAATATATAAAGTAATTAAATGAACAGTTTATCGCATACCTTACTCGGAAAAAAAGGGAGCATTGCACGAGTCGAGCGAGAGAAATGAGCGTGCCGCGGTGGCGGCCGGAAAGTGCCAAAAATGTATAGGACTTTTGGAAAAAAAATACTTTAGAAGAATCCAAATATGAAATGAAAAAACTATAAGTGAACTTAATTTATAATAGTATGATATAGCGAACTAGAACTCATTAGGCTACGCAAGTAGTTAAATGTTATCGATCCAAGTTATTGCCTAGCTTGTTTGATTGACGGCTGAAAATTATTCAAGCCGCTAGTTGAACGGCGCCGTTTAGTTAAGAGAATAGGCTGTTAATTTAAGTCTCTTTAAGTCTTTTAATCTTAGTCTAATTAAGCTAGTTAGCTGCGACATATACATATAATAAAATTGTGACTGGTCGCTGTCTGTACATGGAAAGTATTTGAGAAAAAGTATTTATTAGGGGGTTTTTATTGACGCAAAATAAGCCAAGACAATGTCTTTTAGAATTTTTGTCTGTTTGTCTATAAGTTTGTAAGCGCTAATCTCAGAAACAGCTTTCAGAAACAGCTTAACCGATTATGGTTTGGGTGCGGCCCTTGTATGTATTGTGGTAAGTTTCACTTAACATTTAGTATTTGTGTTATTTCAATCGGTTCATAACTAAAACAGTTATGTCAATTTAAAGAATTACCTAGGGACGAGCCCGTGCCAAGCTAGGAGTCGCTAGTTATTAAATAATTAATAAAGGAAAATAAATTGATAAATGATAATATGGATGTTATGACGTGGTCAAAATAAGTATTTTACGGTGGTATCTTGATTTGAACAATCTACGACTACGATTGGTTTACAAGTCATGACGTTATGTTAGTTTATAAGTATAATAAAATTTGTTGATATTACACAGTAAATATATTTAAAAAGAAAATATTTAATTTTGCGTTATATAAACGTTTTCATTGATGTACTCGTATACATTTTAAATAATAAACATTGTATATAGACATATTTATGTAATATATTGTTCAGTTATGAAAGTTTACATTTAAAATAATAAAGAGGTTGTAATTTTTTAAATAGATTTTTAACAAAATCAAAATGTACATCCATGGTTCTAAAATAAATAAATAGTTCAACTGTAAAGTTTTTAATTACTCTCTTGCTTACTTTTACACTATACTTAATTATAACGAGGTACTACGTACATCATTATTTTTTTAATTACAATTTATATTTATAAATATATACGATAATATAAATAAGTTGATGTTGTCCCATCTGTATGTATGCAGGTGGACGGTCGAATGCCTAAATCACCCACTTAAAAAAGTACATATATATGTATGTCGATGTACCTACCTATCATAATTTCCTAATGAAATTATGACAGAAAAAAAAATCATTAAAAAAATTATAAGAAATAATGATTTAAGGTGTTGTTTTAAGTGTTATCAAACTTTGAAATTCATAGTACACCAACTTTGCATTAAGACACAGCAAAACTTTTAAGCTATGCGTATGTGGAACTTTTAAAACTCCTTAAACTAGCTAGAGTGATCAATTTTAATCAAATTATATTTAGTTTAATATAACACTTGTTGCCTGAAAGTGAACTATTTACATATCGATTACGACGACGACGCGAGACACGTGCACCGGGTCGACGTGAAATTTACTCTAAAAAATATGAATTTATTTTGCTTAACTATAAAAAAAATATTTATAATGAAATATAAATAATTATTATTATTTAGTATGACATTGCGTCGTTATTATTAATGATAAAAACTTAAAAGCATGTTATTAGATTCTCCACTGAAAATAGAAAGAAAAAGTATCCATGTCCACCTACGCACGCACTACTGTAAAAGACAGCTCATATGTTAAAAATTCTCAATTTTTTATGCACTTTCAAATACAGACTCGTATCAAATACTGAATGGAAGCAAACATTATTTAGATAAAATACAGTGTATGTTTTTAATTTACACTAATATTTTAAAATGATAAAAATTAAAAAGTTTGTAATTGTACGCGAGGGGTAATCTCTGACACAACTGATCTGAAAATTATTTTCCTAATAGGAAGCTACATTACCACCTATAGGCTATTTCTTTTTTTTTTATTATTTCGATAAAAATGTGTTCACTATCAGAAATCAAAAGACTTAAATTGAAGTCGTAAAAAATGGCCTTTGAATTGCTGCCTAAACGGCTTAAAATACAACAATAAAATAAATGGCAAAAATCTACATAGGGGTGCATGCGACCGAAGCCAGATTAAATCGCTAGTAAATAATTAAGCACTACGTACGAGTGTAATAATTGCTAATGTTTAAATAATGGTTAAATTAGTGATGACTTGAGCGCTGTACACAAATAATAATAATAAATGATGAGATCTTGCAAACGAAGTAGATTCAATTTACTATTTGCAACTCATAGGAACCAATTACTAATTAGTGGTGAAAAATAGTGGTAGTAGGTAGTCAAATACTGAGTTAAGCTTAAACTGTGTATGCAATGCGTGTTCGTGAACCAAAAGTGACTCTCGTCAACCAACAACAATAAAACATCTATACTATTTATGCAAAAGACGTATCGTAACAATATGTTATTTTAAATATTGTAAAAATTAAAACCTGGGTACATGCATACAAAACAATCAAAAGATAAGAAACACCAAGTGTGTTTAAGTTGCTAACATTTCATAAAGAAAGCTACGATAAAAGTTTATTTCCACTGTTTATTTGTAAAGAGTCAGCCGGCACACATTTTTCTTTGAAAATTTAATTCCATTTATATCAGAATTTCAATTTCAATACTTGTAGTGTTTACCTATTTATTAACTAGTAGATATTAGCTAACAGGTTCTCCTGCGCGTGAGTGTTTTCTTTATTCTTATAAACGTTAATGAAATTAAAATTTACAAAATTCTATCAAATCACATATTTTTTTAATAAAAATAATCCTAATCTAACCTTTTTCTCATCACTTAAGTATTGTACAATTATGCACTATGGTTGTAGCTAGTCCCTGTCGACGCGCAATTTCCTCTTTCAGATCACCTTTTAAGCAAAAAGCCTTTAAATATTATGAAATTCTCATATAATTAGAACGGCATACATTTTTATAATGCAAAAGTAATAATATTATTCTATAGACTATAGAATTATCAATTGTTGTTAATCTATACATATAATAAAATTGTAACTAAGCCGAATCTGTACATTAGATATTTTTGGAAAATCTTATTGAAATAGACATTATTATCGATACAGAGGCCGAATCTATAGTTTTTCGATTTTTGTCTGTCTGTCTGTTTGTCTGTCTGTCTGTCTGTTACCGCATCACAGAAAAACCACTGGAGGGATTTTGATAAAATTTGGTATGATAATAGCTGGTCAACAAATAGGATACTTTTTACCACGGGAAAATATCTCATTTCTGAGAAAAAATACAAAAACTGCAATGTAAGAGTATACTAATGTGTAACGCGGACGGAGCCGCGGGCAATACTAGTGTAAGAATAAATTTTTATACGATTTTAATGGGACTATCGTGAAATGGACAAACTACTTTTTATCCTCGAAAGTAAGGGGTTTCCGCATAATATATTGCAAAATCCACGTAAATAATTATTTTTATTTTACTAATAAATATAAACAGAATTTAAATGCAAAAATCACAATAATAGGTACATACAAAGTTCACTTACTCAACATTAGATGAACATAATATTGACATGGGCGGCGGCAGAATTATTTCCTGGGGGGTGCATCTACTTCTTCACATAAAACTACTAATCTTAAATGATTTACTTTTAATTTTTATTCATATCTTATTTATCGTCTTTTCTTTGAAGATATCTAAATTTAAACTGGGATTTTACTCATATATCATTTTATTTCTTTAACTTTTTCTATATAATTTCTTTCATTGTAGGGAGGTGCAAGTGCACCACCTACGGGCGCGAAGCCAAGAAACGCACATGGAGGTGGCCCACTTCGGTGGGCGGTGGGAGGAGACCCTCTTCGGAGGGCGGTGTACCATGCGGGTTGCTCCTGGTACTTCTCTGATAGCAGAGTGGACCTTGGAGCAACCCCGTGGTTGTTGTGGTCTACTTCGGCAGACCTGCCGTCGGGGCGTCGTAGTTGAATGCGTAAGCGATCCTGCGACGCCCCATTAAGACGGGGGAAGGCTTTGTTGGGTTTTAGTGGGTAGTACTGGCTTTGCCGGTGAGTCCCACACCTCGTGCGTAAATGCATTTCCCAACGTTAAAAAAAAAAAAAAAGGGGCACCACCTAGCATGACTCTCCCGACGCCCATGAGTATTGACAAGAATAATAAGTATAATATTGCCCAATAAAACTCATTACTTAGCCTCGCTAACAAAGTGAAAGTGACAAGTTGAAGACAAATTACCTAAAATAAGTTCTACTATAATAGAATATAAACACCGGGAGTCCGTAACACATTCCAATAGCCCAACTCCATTCCCTCAATACATTTGAGAGCTATAAATTATTATTATTTTTATCATTTATAAGTATTTTTTTTAAATTAATATATAATTTAATATCCTAGAAATATATACAATTAATCAATATCCATCTATATATTACAGACTCTTTGGCTTGATATCTTACAGTTACTTATAGAGACATATACTCAACAACATCGCCTATGTATTATCTATATATTGAATGAAAATCTTAATTATTATAAAATAATTTACGCCTACCTTTCGTAAGCACTCTATGGCATATCCCTTAACTCTGTATGTAATTTGTTGGTAATAGAGATAAAACGCAAACGTGCATGCTAAGTAAATTTAAATATAAATAAACCATGAACGAAATGGCTAATTTGTTCATGAAATAAACTTATCAAACTTATATAAAACCGTGGCAGTGTGTTTTCTTGTGATAACGCGAAATTATTATTTGACTTCTTCTTTAGCCCACAACAAATGATTGAAATTATTTTAATGTCGTACCATGAACAAATTAACCACTAATTCGTCCATGTGTCGACATGTGTGACATAATTACGTATAATGTATAATATGTAGATATGTATTTCTGTTTCTATTCTTGCGCACGCCAATGCCCTATAAGGACGCGAATCTATCTTTACCTAGTCGAAAAAATTTTTTTTTAATAAATTATAATAACCTTATTTTAAACTTATAAAGGATAAACAAAGTTTGATAGTGTTTTGTGGGATTTTTTTAACTTTACACGTTCAACTATCAATCTATTGGAATTGTGTGCGGACTGAGAGTGCTTGTGCAGGCGCAGTGGATGCGTTTCTAGACAGGATATTGGCACAGTGTGACGTGTTGGAGGAACACGTGGCATCCCGCTGCAGGCGACTCACGCTGCTGCTGGTCCCATGTCGTGCTATACCAATCGTTCCCATTAGTTCTACAGAAATAAAGTTATTTACATTCTATTCAACCTGAAATATGTGTATTAATAAGATTATGCTTTGATTTAAGACGACATTAGTATTAAACTTGATTACTACGTAATTATAACGTATGACACAATGATATTACCTATCATTGGTCTCTTAGTTATTAACACAACTCAAGACAAAAGCTCTTACGTACTTAGTATCTACTATCTATATTGTAAGATTTATATCTGTTCTAACTTTTTGTTCTTTGACGTTACACTAAATGGTAAAATCTTTTGGAAATATTAGAAATAAATTATCATTTTGTGAGGTATTAAAATGTTGCGCAGATTTTTTAGTAAATTTTTGTAAATTGCACCGCGAACAGCACTTTAGTGTCATCGACGTTTTCAATGAATAAAATATTTGAGAAAAATATTTAATGTAAAAAATTATACAAAAAATAGTAAAATATTTAATACGTCGCATCGTATACTTAAGAAGGGCATTTCATTTTCCAAGTATTTGTATTGTATACTTATTGCTCGAAAGATCGATTATATATATAAATTACATTAGGATTATATTGTGATCTTCTGTAAAATGAAGATCGAGCAAAGTAATTGCGAATTATTGATTTTTACCCATTATATGGAAGGAATGAATTAAGTTTCAGGCGAAAAGGACGTAAGTTTTAGGTTTTTCATCTCAAAAAACCTTTCCTCAATTCTCTTACAAGGTAAATCTGTGTTTGTAAGTAATAAAACATCTAAATATAGCACAGGGCCCTAGGGGACTACTTCCGTGGTATAAAACTTAAAAAAGTTTGTTAAAGGGATAAATCGTAGTTTTATATATATATATATATATATATATATATATATATATATAATATATATATATATATATATATATATATATATATATTATAGTCTGTAATGTAGTACATACATTACAAGACCAACTACATACTTAGCTTGTACAAAATGCCTACAAGTACTCAATAAATAGATTGATATACATATGTATACTTGGATGAAGCAGCAAGACCCAACAAAATTCTTGCAAATGCATGAGTATCAAAAAACTTACCGGACATGGGAATACCGTCACATGTGCTTGAACGCTGCCTCAGTCTCAATGAATGATTTAAAAAAGGCAGAAAGTTTCCCAGCACCTAAAAAAAATGATAGTTGATTAACACCATCAACCCATGACAAAAGCTTTTATACCTATTTTATCTACTAAACTATTATTTTATAAGACAAGTTTAGCTACAGATGTATAAATGAATTTATGTATTGTGATACTAATTACTGTTGACACAAAAACTTAATAGATTTGATTTTAAATCATCGTAACACTTCCCCTATAAGCTATACCTGTTTAAATCCCCGCCGGTACCTGGCGTTCATGTAGCAGTATATGATGGGGTTGTAGCAGCAGTGCGACATTGCCAGCCAGTGCGCCACGAACCACACGTAGGGCATGCCCGGCCACGTCGCCCACGCCTCGTCTGTTTCGTGGACTGTCCATAAAATCTACGTCAAACATTATTGATTCTTTAATTAAAAATAATGTTTTATTGCTATTCTGAAGACTTATAAAACACACTTAATTTTTAACAGGATATAGTTAATATTTAATTCATAATTAAAAGATAACTTACAATAAATACATTTAAGGGAAGCCAACATACGGTAAAAACGATTACCACTGCTACCATCATTTTAATCATCTGAAAAAATAGAAAACATAATAATATTTAATTAAAATATTATAACTATATTATATTAATTATAAGGAAAACTAAAAATATTATACCGAAATTGATTTAAATAAACTGCAATTAATACCTTACGTTTGGCATGCTGAATTCGTGCATCTCTTGCCGTTTGAGCCTCTCCTGGGGGTCGTCCACCCCATACCACGTGAGCTATGCGTGCGTAAGTACACACTAACGCAGCTAGCGGTAAACCAAATTGAAGGATCATAAGAGCGCATGAGTACTGCTCGTTTTGTCCAGCTTTCTCCCAGTGCTCGAGGCAAATATCACTACAAAATTATTAGAGGCAATTATCACTGCTACAATATAAACTTCACTTGGTATTTTCATATTTTAAAATTGTGTCATAGATATCTATATGTTTACATATAATAAAATTCTAACTGAGCCGAATCTCTGCGTTAAATATTTTTTGAAAAATCTTATTGAAATAGTATATATATATATATATATATATATATATATATATATCTATATATATATATATATATATATATATATATATATATATATATATATAGTATAGATACAGAGGCCGACTCTATAGTTTTTAGAACTTTTGTCTGTCTATCTGTCTCTCTATCTCTCTGGGAACCTATCACGAGAAAACCACTGTATTGATTTTTAAAAATTTGGTATGATGAACGAAAATGATGAAAGATAGCTGGTTATCTGGGTCAACATATGGAATACTTTTAATTACGAGAAAATATCTCATCTCTGAGAAATCTATACTAAACGTTAAAACGGAACGTTTTTTAATAAAAAATACTACCTTAAAAAATAAAGTTTTCTCATTTTCTTTAAACTCGAAAGCTTTTGTAATTTTTAAAATTCATATTGACTATGCATTTGACGACTATTGTATACAAAATTGCTGTGATTATAACCGCTTCACGCCGAAAGGGCTGAACGGATTTGAATCATATTTAGTACACTGATAGATTATGACCTGGAATACCATACACCTCGTAGGAGTTTGTTTAAACACCTAGGGATATACCCGAGCGAAGTTAAGGTAAGCCGTTAGTTTTTCATAAGATTTCGAATATAATATAATAATCATAATAATTATATTAACGTGCATAAAAATACTAGCAAAGTTAGTGGTTGAAAGCAACAATATACTCACGCTTTACAATACTCATGCCATTCAGTTGGTCTTTGTATTTGTGATACAATAAAAATAGGAGCCGCTGTGGACAAAGCTCCTCCCCAGACCGCTGTCACCACTAGCTTAGCAGCAGTTGTGCCTAACCTAGGTCTTAGAGGCCTCATAATTGCCATATATCTGTCAATGGATATAGCTAATAGAGTGTATGCACTAACTAACACTGACACTGCCTGAGAATAGTTGACTATTTTACACATAACAATGCCGAAAGGCCAGTATCTGAGCACTAATGTTGACACAAAAGAGAAGGGCACACAAAACAGACTCATCAAAATATCTCCAATGGCTAAATTCATTATGAAGTAATTAGTCACAGTCTTCATCCGCGGCGAACTCTGCACTACGAAGCATACTAGTCCGTTGCCGATTAAAGCAATAACAAATACAGTGCAGTACATTAAGTACACACAAAATTGAAAAAATGGTGTCGATAAGAAGCTGCCAGGTGACGATGGTGAACAAGTGCCATCGTAGCTCCATGATATATTTGTTTTGTTAACACTTGCGTTGTTATACTCTTCACCGATTACCATATCATTACCGTATGAGTTGTTGTATACGACAGTTTTATTCGAATCATATTTATCAAAACTTTCATACGATTCCATCGTCACGTGTCACATTTTTGAGTCTTGAATGTTATAAAGTAATTAGGTGAGTATTATAGTAATACCAGAATGGTATCATAATTACCTGAAAAATAAATAGGTAATTTATTGTAACATTAATCACAAATTTTAACAAAAATATACAAAAATGGTGGAAATAAATTTTGAATGAGAGTGACGGCGGGTAGTTTTACTATTGTATAGGCTAGTGAAGCCGCGAAATAAATAATAGTGTAATACGTTATAAAAGTATTTTTGGTAATCATTCATTATGCCACGACAAAGCTAAGTCTAAGTGGTTCATTAATCACAAATTGATGATATGAACTGCTTTTAAAGATATATTGATTATGAAGCAAAAAATATTGATGAATTTTTAAGAGAAAATTTTGAGATAGTATAATCCTTAAATTTCTAAAAGATGTAAGAAATAGTTTATTTTTATTTTATTTTAATTAGGATCTCCAACAAAAGATACACACAATGTACAACATCATATAAAAACAAAAAGCAAATAAGACTCACAATACGTGTGCTCCTTCACTTATAGGAGACCACAGCTTGCTCATTAATGTATTTTACGTTATAACTAAGTTTAAACTAAGAAAAAATTAACGTCTAGAAACAAATCTGAAACTATATATAGAGATACAAAAAAAAAGAAACAAATCATATTACAACACATTTAAACATTTCTACTAAAAATGGCTAAGAACCGAAATAAAGGCCATCAACGATCCTGTTTCAAAAGCAGACAAAATAATAAACTTTAAGAACAAAAGTCATTATTCCACTCTTGGGGAGATTTTTGTGAAGCTTATTAAATAAGAAAAAATATATAGGTCGGAAAATGCGACGAATTTTTATGTAATCTACACCTCACTGAGATGACATTACTAATTAATTATACACTGAAGAAATATGGACATGTTCTATAACAGTGGAAGCAGGAAAAACTACTTTTTTTTATAACAAGAAATGCCCTTCCTAGTTGCGAGACTGATTAATTATTTAGGGTAAGCTAATTCATGAAAGGACAATAAAAACCAACCGGCCTCATAATAGGTCGTTCACGTCAGACATCTGCAAAACTTTCACAATGCTACAACGTCCCGCCATTGAGACCTAAATTAACAAATATAATATTAATTTTCACAGATATTAGGAAAATATAAAGAAATTTTATTTAATTTTATTCAAAATACATATTTTCTGGTAAAGTAATCAAAAATTATGATTATAATAATAGTATAAACAATCTTAAACCGACAAGACTATTTTGTTTTTGACTGTTTTCAAATAACCAAAGAGGTACTCTATTTGTGTATATGTAACACAATATTTTTACCTTATTTAATGCAAAGGTCTCCTCTACATTACACAAGAAACATCCGCTCTTAAGGGTGGAATAATTAATTTTAAGTGATTTTGAAGTCGTATCTTTTTTATTAAAAAGTAATTTAGCTTATAAAAATGTTGTCGTTTTTCCATTTTAAAATGATTTACAGCAGCCGTACGATTATCTCTATGTAATTACTAGTTTAAGTAAATGAGTTTTTAACTTTTTATATAAGCTTTCACCTTTTATTTAATGTTGGGAAATGCATTTAGACATGCCACCTGTATACACATACGGGTGTTTAATTGGGACTCACCGGCTAGAAAAGCCAGTACTACTCACTAAAACCCAACAGAACCTCCCCAGTCTTAATAGAGCGTCGCAGGATCGCTTACGCACTCAACCACGACGGCAGGCCTGCCAAAGCAGACCATAACAACCGTAGAGTTGCTCCACGGTCCACTCTGCTATCAGAGAAATACTAGGAGCAACCCAAATAGCACACCACCCACCGAGGTGGGCCGCCATCTAATGCGTTTCTTGGCTTCACGGCTTGATTGCCAAACGCTAAAGGGTCCTCCCACCACGACAAAGCTAGGAACGCATGTTAAACTTCGACCTTCACCATTTATCTCATAACTGATTCTTTTTACGAAAATTTAAGTATTCTAAGTACGGTGTGAGTTTATTGACCAACTCCAAAATATACCTTTGTGACCTTACTCTTGAAAATATAGTGTTGATTAAAAAGTCCTTACTGTATTATATAACTTACTGTAGAGGAATTTCCTTTATGGTTACAGTAAGGATTTTTGCTCATTGAAAAAATAAAAAAATATTCATTATGTGCTTTTTTCACATCGATGAGAAAAAAATTGAAGTATATTTCATTAAATATAATTAAATACTTTAAAAATACAATAAACATGGCATATGTTTATTTTATTTTCTAAAGAGCACTTCATTTTTCTTTGTGTTGGACAAACAAAAATAATTTACTTTGGAAAAATAATATTGTAAAGAACTTATTTTGTGCAAAATAACATTGATATATAGAATATAACATTGGTAGCCTTGTATTATACGGCTAATATAGTCTTAAAGCTTCAGTGAACTTAATTTCTCTTGAAAGTAAAATAAAACAATTTCTCATTTTCTTGCAAGCTTATATTAAGTATCCTTTACAGAGCTATACTTGACGAGATTGCATCCAAGTTGTTTTCTCATAATTTTAAACATCCAAATTAACACCTCTAGGTAAATTTCTAAGAAATCTATTGTTAACTGTAACGCCGGCGTGTCCGCGGTCGTGGAGGTATTAATACTTCTAACAAAATTAGATATGGGTTACACAAATACTGATTTTTTAATAAAATTATTGACTTATTCTTAAAACTCTGTCATTTTGTAATAAGGTTTTTTATGCAAAAAAATTAACAAATATTTTGGTTTTACTAAATCTATCTGCGATATTTTACTAACTATTATCAGCAGCTTGATATTATAGAAATTCAGATATATATACTTTGTGACCACTTTATATATCACATTTGTTTATCGATTCTCATGTGCAAAGAGCTCTATATCCTGAGACATCGTGTAGTAATTAAATTTTATGTTTTTTACTTCGAAAATAATGGGACTCCCATACAAACTTCCTGTTTTGTTTATTTCTTAGACATAATGGTCCCTTCATACTATATAACTAAATTTCATGATCCTGGCTAATGTGTAAAGTACGATGATACTTTAGATCTTCTACTATAACTGATTCAAAGTGAGCAATTTGACTGTTGTAACCTATTAAATGAAAATACCTTACCGACCATACACAAAGAGGTTGTTCAACATATCAGGTAATGAAAACTATGTTAGATTTACTACATAAGCAATCCCTAAGAGCAATTAAGGTTTGAGTAACTTAATACCGTTTGGGCATAAAGTTATGAACTTAGCTACTGTTATAGAATACTAGTAACCAGAATTCAAGATTTTAAATGCTAGATTTGAAGCTCCTGCTGTTTCTATGCTTACAACCTATAGGAAATAGGATGCTATAAGTATACTAAATTTGACAACGTCAAAACAAAATTTATGGTGTAATCAAAATTTATTTTAAAATGTATCCGAAAATAACATTGAAATGTATGTAATAGTATAAAAATATTTTAAAAGACAACAAAATTGAAAGTGCATAATAATTACAAGACTTCCGCAACACCATTCAGCAAAGAGAAACAATAGCATTCCCAAGGAGGGTTGACGTCAGGCAGGCGTGAGGCGGCCGGTCGTAAAACTTTTGCCAAATCCTATCAGCAGTACAGAAGATGTACTGCGCCGACCCCAAGTGATTGGGAAATGGGCAGGCAGAAGAAGAAAAAGTATACTAAGGCCGCGAATTCCTAAAGAGAGCCGATGAAGGGGTAGAGTTATATAGTTATAGACTTTCTGTTTGTCAGATCCAAAGGAATTATTTAATACTAGCGGCTCACCCTCGCTTCGCTCGGGTTCACCTCTAGAAAAGCACAAACAGATCTATCCCACGGGAACCGTTCATTTTTCCGGAATGATGAATTTTCCGGATGAAAAGTAACTTGTTGTTTGATCGGCAATATAAGGTATCAGCATGCCAAATTTTATTAAATTAGGAGGATAAGTTGTTGTATACTAAGCTGTATAAGTTACTATAGTTTTTTTAACTATCCCACGGAAACTCTTTAATTTTCTGGAATGAAAAGTATCTTAGATGTTGACCGGGGATATAAGGTACTATCATGCAAAATTTCATTTAAATCGTTTCAATAGTTTCGGAGATTAGTCCATACAAACAGACAAACAGACAGAGAAACAAAAAAATTGAAAAAAAACTGGATTTGTTCTATTTCTCTTCTTTCGGGATGTAAGAAGAGAACTGACTCGGGTTTTAGCATTTTTTTTCTAACCTCTACAGTTTTATTATATGTATAGATAGAATAAATAACTTATAATAAAACAGTAATATATAATAATGAAAATAGTTATAGCGAGTGTACCTTAGGAGATAGACATATATTATGTAGAACTTTTCTATAGACCTTTTTAAGACTTACAATTTTCTTGCACAATGTTTTGATCTATCTTTTAAGGTTGAGCCAACGTTAACCATATAAATTTCTAAGGACGATTCGATAGAACCAGTTATTGTGTTTTCCCGTAGGAATGAATAATTTGCCTGTCGTAAAAGGTATCCTAAATGTTGACCCGAGTACTAAGTTTTATCACTATACAAAATTTAGTTAAAATCGGTTGAGTACTTTTTGCGTGAAACATGCACATCGATTTGACTAAGTTAGTTTTATTATACGTATAAATAAGAATAAATATTGCGAGTGTAACTTAGGAGATAGACATATACAATTCGGAACTTTTCTGTAGGACTTTTCAAGACCAACAATTTTTTAGTATATTGTTTCAATGTATGTATGTCTTAAGGCTTAGCCAGCGGAAGGATTCTAGGGAGGACTCGATAAAACCAGTTATTGTATTTTTCCGTGGGAAAGAAAGATTTTCTTGAAGTAAAAGGTATCTAGGCAGTGGTATCCCAGTGGTAACGCGCTCGCTTGGGAAACCGAGTGAAGCAAGTTCAAATCCCGGGTCTCGCACCTCTGATATTTTCATGTGCGAATCATTTCTAACACAATTACCACTTGTCTTAACGATGAAGTAAAACATTGTGAGGAAACCTGCATGTCTGAGAGAACCTAGCAAGTTTTCAAAAGACATGTGAAGTCCGCCAACCCGCACTTGGCCAGCGTGGTGGACTATGGCCTGATCCCCCTCGTATTGAAGGGAGCCCGTGCCCAGCAGTGGGACGTTAAAAAGGGCTGAATACATACATATATAAATACATACATACAAAAGGTACCCTTAATGTTGACTCGAGTAATAAGTTATCACTTCACCAAATTTCGTTGAAATCGGTACATTACTTTTCGCGTGAAACGCTCACGCAAAAACAGACAAACAGACAATTTTTTTAATAACTATTGTTTTGGGGTCTATGTTGTGAACATAATATGTTACAAATAAACAAAAACATCTATCCCACGGGAACAGTACATTTTTCCGGGATAAAAAGTATCCTATTTGTTATTCTGATGTATGAACTAATAATAATATATAATTATATATAATTATTATAAAGTTTTATCAAAATCCAATCAGTAGTTTTTGTGTACTAAGCTGTATAAGTTACTATAGTTTTTTGACTATCCCACGGAAACTCTTTAATTTTCCGGGATGAAAAGTAGCAGATTTGTTTTTGTTATGTATGAGCTATATTATTGTAAAGTTTCATTAAAATCCAATTAGTAGTTTTTGTGTACTAAGCTGTATAAGTTGCAATAGTTTTTTAACTATCCCACGGGAACCCTTTAATTTTCCGTAATGAAAAGTATCTAAGATGTTGCCCGGGGATATAAGGTACTACCATGTAAAATTTCATTTAAATCCGTCCAATAGATTCGGAGATTAGCCCGTACAAACAGAAAAACAGACAAACAGCTCGCTCGGGTTCGTCCATACCTACGAATATGTTGTATTATCTCTTTAACCATTTGTCCAAATTATATGCAGTAAAAGGGAAAAGTCTGTTGTTTTAAACATTTTAGACGATAAATTTACTTATTTTGATAAGAATTCATAATTGTTGATAATATGACCAATAAACGTGACCTACCGATTTAAATTATTTTTTTTAATATAAAAAACTACCTTTTGTGACTTAAATATAAAAGTTAGATATATGCTGTCGCTGACTTTTTTGTAGGCATTATTAAGCTCTACAACTTTTCTCTAGAACATAATCATATATCTCTCATCGTTAAGGCAGCGTTCGTAAGAAACTTTTTCGTTCGACCGTTTTTTCTCCGACTTACTTTGCAAATCCGACTACCACGAAAAAGCCTTTTCATTTTTCAGGTTAATATATAGCCTATGACACTCAGAAAGAACGTGGCTTTCTATTGGTAAAAGAATTTTGAAAATCGGTTCAGTAGATCCAGAGATTACCCCCTACAACGTCACAAACTCACAAACTCACAAGATCACAAACTTTACCTCTAATATTAGTATAGAATAGAAACGTTTGATTAAAAATTTCAAAAGACTGTTAAATTACGTAATTTTAGTAGTCAACATTTTGATGAACTATTATGATCTTATAAGAATAGTCCTGCAAGATTTGCTCAGTTATAAGCATATATGTACATATAGACAGGTACATACGAGTATGTGTACAGTACTTTTCTACAAGTATAATACGTACCTGTAGTCGAATGAAAAATAACAGCGATTTATGATTCTTTTTACAAATAAACTTTCATATACTATTATATAATATTAGTATTACAATTTACGTGTGTAGAAATATGTAATAAACAACAACTGACTCTCATCTTCCTACCAAGAAATGTTGATTGATTGCGTACATCTGCTGGATGTGTGAATTATACAAACTTATTAATATCGTATTTTTAGTTTTAAAAGAATAACATACAACTTTAAATTTTATCACTCAGACTAGACAAATTTTACTAAGTTTACACGGCCTCCAGAATGAATTCCAGTTTTTTTACAAGCTTTCATTTATCTCGCAATCTTTGTTAGTTCGTATGTTTGTTTAGGTCAAATTTTGCAAGGTGAATGAGAACCACTTCCTCTAATCCTACAGAATTAAAATTTAACATGATGATTCAATGACAATGACAATGAATTTTATGATAATTATGATCTGATTCTCCATATAAGATTGGCTTATTTGGCGCAACATACCGACACGAAATTATACACGCATTCATTGATATTATAGCCCGTTCTTTCGTCCACTATGACCTAGCTGCTGCACTCAGGGTATGAGAGATCTCTTTAGCAATCAACGGCACAGACATGCGCATTCAGTTATGATTCAGGTGACTTGTAGAAAACTAAATAGGTAAATTAATTAACAGAAAAATGCATTTTTAAAAATAAGCTTTTATTTTAATGCACTGAAAAGAATAAAATAAAACTTAAAATAAATCAAACTGATTACTTTGTTATATTATACAAAAACATATATACGATATAAATATTATGTAATGTAATAAATTAGATTCATTAAAACATGCGCATCTTTATTTTAATACTGACTAGTATAAATTAAATCCATTGTTAATTAATCCATGCCAATCGTCGAATTCATAGAAACTCCCTAATTTACGGGTAGTTTTAGTTATACACTAGCTTTAGTTGTATAAAATTCTATCAACTATGATCTCGAAACTCATAGATTTCTTTGGAAGATGTGCTAATTGATTACGGGTTCTAAGTAATATAATTAATCGAAATTTGCGTAAAAAACCGATGCTGTAGTTTCTACAAAATGTTTTACTAAGACATAAATAAATACAAAAGCAAAATCTAGCTAATCTACTATTTTTTTCTAGTGTACATTTACTACCAGTATATACATTTATATTACTAAATTAAGAGATGCACAAAATATAACGAAAACGCCATAATATAAGTCAAATTCCTCTAAACTCTTATAAACGAAACATTTCCTTAATTGATTCCGACTCATATTTGGGTAATTATTTGTTAATAAAATTATTTAATAATTTTGCTTTAATTATTCGCACAAATTGTTACATCATCCAATTAAATTAATTATCGTTGAAATTTAGTTTCATTTATTATTTATTACATAGGAATGTAGCGCTTTAAAATGAGATAATATAATGGTACTATGGAAAATATCTAAACATACATATATAGATATAATGAAATAGTAAAAAAGCGAAATCGGTACATGAAGTATTTTTTAAAAATAATAACCTTTACGTGTTGGGTACATTGTATGTATGGGGGTATACATGGAGCTTATCACTTATACCCCAAAATAATTATTGTTGAAAATTTTGGTTGTTTGTCTGTACGTCTGTATATCTTTTTTTTAACGTTGGGAAATGCATTTGGCATACAACCTGCATATATACAGGTGGTTATATGGGACTCACCGGCAAAGCCTACTACCTACCCACTACAACCCAACGGAATCTTCCCCGTTTTAATGGTGCGTCGCAGAGTGTGCATTTAACATAAGTAATACCGAAAAAAAAAATTAAAAGAATGTCGATTTTTATATCATTATGAGTTTTGAATTAATGGTCAACTTGACTGAAAAATAAAATAAATAAGACATAATTTTTAGTTAAACTCTTATTTGGAACTTTCTTTTATTTAATCGAGCAAGTAAAATTCTAATCCAAAATTTATTTTTCTAATGGATTTATCTTCTAGGTAAATAAATATATATTTTATTTAACTTAATATTGCTTTAAAACAATAAGTAAACAGAAAAACTTAAGTTTAGATTACATAATATGTCTTGATTATAAAATAATAAAAATTACTCAGAAACAGATAACTTTAGTCCAATAAACCTTATTATCATGCTTTAGTTAATAAGGTTCAAAGTATAGTAATCTACAGTGAATGTATTTACTAACTATGTTTTATAACCCTTCTATGGCCAATGTACTTATGCACAGTTCTAAATCTATTTATCTATATAAGTATTTCATATAAAGTTGTGTCAAAAGCTTTTATATGAGAGGTTCGAATCGAAGTAGAAGAGTCATATTTTAAGTCTATTTGGCCGCGACATGACGATTTGTGTCTAACAATAAGTTTAAATTATTGTAGAAAAAAATCCAAATGAAAAAAAAAAAATGTCATAATTGAAATAAAATAGAATTTTCCAAATATCTCCAAGATAGTTTTTTTAGCAGTTACCGTCGGAGCCCCCGGACCCCGGAGGCACCATTTTGTTAAGTAGTGTGGGTGTTTCTCGTAAACGTCAAGGGGAGGACTCAACTTCCGATGCAAATTTAATAGCTAAAAAGACTATACATAATCCTGATACTGCCACCCCATCAATCCAAAGTGTATATATTCATCCCTCTATGTCCGAAGGTCCTTCTTCCTATAATGACGATGATAAAGGTCCATTTATAGTCTATGTCTCTAAGGAAACTCCTGACCCTGCAGCTGGAACAACAATAAGAGCCATCAAGTTTGGTCAATTTTTGCATAACCATAAAATTCCCAATATAATTAATGATGGAGTTAAGAATGTCGGTCGCAATAAAATCGCTGTCCAATTCTCCTCTGCTGAGGCTGCTAATAATTTTTTAAAGAACCCAGTTCTCAGTATGTGTAAATATGTAGCAGTTATTCCCAAATATTACTCGAATGGGTCTTATCAGGAGTCCCTGTTGACTGGGCAAACCATACAGTGCCTCAATTGCTGTCGCTTTGGTCACATTAAATCTCAATGCAGATCTAAGCCAAGGTGTTACAGGTGTTCCGAATCACATACTGGAGATGCATGTAATATAATTAAAGAGAATTCAACATGTATTCATTGCACTAGCAAACATTTTGCCACAGACAAAGATTGTCCTGAATTTGTTAGGCAACAGTCAATTAAGATGGTAATGTCACAAGAGAATGTTTCCTATATGGAAGCAGCCTCCCGCTTTCCTCCTGTGCAGCGTTCTTATGCAGATGTTGCTAAAGAGATGTTCACCCTTCCGTCTTACACCAATGCTCCCTCTAGCCCAATTCAACCTCAACCTTCTTCCTCTGCTTCATATCGTCAAACAGTTTTCCGTTCACCACGTCCCCGAGCTCCTCTAGCGAAGGGATATGATAGACAAGCTCATCAAGCAATTGTTAGCAATTGCTCTTCTCCTCTTCCTAATGGCTGTGCCCTTAATAGTGTTGATAATCCCCCAGTCCTAAAAAAGATCTCCTTCTAGCTCTCATTGAAACTCTCATTTCTATTATATCCTCCTGTGATGATGTTCCTTTACCGTCCAACGTTGCCCAAAAATTAATGCAAATTTTCAATATAGTTAAAAATGGCCCCACTGAACTTCCTTCAGTGGAACTGTAAAAGCATCCATCCTAAAAAGCATGAACTAATTCATCTTATTTCCACACACAATCCTGTCATTATTGCCCTCTCGGAGACATGGTTAACTCCGGGTTCTCGTTTCCGGGTGCCAGGTTTTGCCTGTTTAAGGGAGGACAGAAGTGACGGGTATGCTGGCAGTGCCATTCTTACGGCACTCCACTCCTTATTCCCTTATCCCTATTCCATCTCACAGTCAACAGTTTAATGCTGTTGCTGTGAGGGCTCTTAATATATCATTTCTCTCTGTATATATTCCTCATCCTTCTCCTACGATTTTTCCTGAGCTTTTGTCTATTATCTCTTCACTTCCAGGTCCTGTACTGATTATGGGAGATTTTAACATCCATCACACATTGTGGGGATGTTATTATTGTGATAGATTCTCTCCTCAGTTAGTAGACATGATTGATGATACTAACCTTTGTATCCTCAATGATGGCTCACCGACTAGAAGGGTTTATCCCAATCAAAATCCTAAATCAGCTGTAGACCTTTGCCTCTCTTCTCCTGCGCTCGCTGCCCAATTATCATGGAACGTACTTTCCTCTTCCTATGGCAGCGATCATTTTCCTATCCTCATCTCTTTATTCACTGGATATATACCTTCCTCTTCAAATTCCAATTCTCTTCTTAAACATAATTTAAATAAAGCTAATTGGTATGATTTCGCTACTTCTGTTGATCGCATGTTGGACTCCCTTCCAGAATCTATTGATAGTGAGAATGTCATTTTTTGTTATGATCGGTTTGTCTCTGCTATTATTTCTTCTGCAGATCTTCATATACCGAAGAAGTGCTCCACGCAGTATCAATTGCCCTCCAATCCCTGGTGGGATCAGGATTGCACTGATTCTGTTAATCGGCGTAAATCTGCCGAGATGTCATATGCAGCCTCTATGACAGTGCAGAATTTTAATGTTTATCAGCGCAATGATGCAAAATTTAGAAGATTGGCTCATAAAAAGAAAAAACTTAGCTGGATAAATTTTTGTGAATCCCTGGATCCTCGGTCGCCCCCATCTCTTGTGTGGACTAATGTTAAGAGATTTCGTCGATCTCTTAACTCTGTACCTAGTCCTAACTCCAATAACCCCTCCGTATGGCTTAATGACTTTGCTGATAAATTAGCCCCTCCATTTGTTCCCCCACATGATTCTTATTCGTATTCTGTTCCATCTTCTGTAATTAATGAAATGGACCGCCCTTTTACATTTGAAGAACTTGAAATCTCCTTAACGGATTTAAAAGATACTAGTCCAGGAGAGAAAGAAAATTCGCCTCGAATGGATAGTGGAAAGCAGAAATATCTTAGCACCCTCTCAGTTTGGCTTTAGAAAGGGGCTGAGTACAATAGATAGTCTCAGTATTTTCACTACAGACATTCGACTAGCCTATGCCCAAGGAGAGTATCTGGTTGGTGTTTTTCTTGATATCGCTTCTGCTTATGATAATGTTCTTCTTCCAATGCTCAGGCAGAAAATGCATCATCTGAACATCCCACCGAGGTTGACACATTTCATAAGTCAGTTGCTGACTGGTAGAACCATATCTGTTAAACATCAATTACTTACTGTGCCTCCCAGACGTGTCTGGAAAGGTCTTCCCCAAGGCTCGGTCCTCAGCCCTCTTCTGTATAATTTATATACTCATGACCTCGAATTGTCTGTAAGCAATTTTTGTAATATTCTTCAATATGCTGATGACATCGTCCTCTATTGCAGTTCACAATCTGTAGAGGACATTAATTTCCGGATAAATACTGCTTTGCATTATCTAGGTCAATGGCTTTCTGAAAATGGCTTATCTCTATCAGTGGATAAGTGTCAGGCAGTTGTATTCACTAGAAGGAGGTCAGCTCCAAATTTCCAATTCTTGTATGATAATCATATCATTAGTTTAGTAGAAAAAGCAAAATTTTTAGGCATCGTTCTTGATAAAAGACTGAATGGAATTGCACATACTGAGTACATAACTAAAAAATGTGAAAAGGGCATCAACGCTCTACGCGCGGTGTCCGGTGTGTGGTGGGGTGCACACGAATATACTCAAAAATTGCTGTACAATTCCCTTGTGCGTAGTCATATTGATTACGGTACATTTGTTTTAGACCCCTTTAATAAGGTTCCCACAGAAAAACTCAATCGAATACAACACAAATGTCTGCGAATAGTATTAGGTGCAATGAAGTCTACTCCTACCAATGCCCTTCAAGTTGAATGTGTTGACCCTCCGTTACCATTACGTCGCCAATTCCTATGTGATCGATTTGTCGGTAAGTCGTTACAGTTATCGTCCCATCCTCTTTGGCCCAGGCTAAGTCGACTTGCTGACTTTAACTCCCCTCAAAGACCCTTATCCTTCCTCTTAGAAAGTTTCCTCAAGTTCACCAAGCTTCCTCACCCTTTATCCCGTTTTAGTCTTAATCCTCTTTTTGGTACTCCTTATAAGGCACTAACTTTTTCTCCCTCTATTATCTTGGATCTTGGTCTGACCAAGAAAGCCCCTGACACCAACACAAAATTCCAGAGTCTAGTTCATCAAAATTGGTCGAATCACCTCCTTATATTTACTGATGCATCTAAGCTATCGCATGATAGCTGTGTTGGTGCAGCTTGCTGGGTTCCTAAATTCAAAATTATTTTACAATTTAAATGCCCTCCAGAATCATCGGTGTTTACAGGCGAGGCTGTTGCTCTACTAGAAGCAATCCTGTTCACCCTCTCCCATGAGTTCAAACAGACAGTTATACTGACAGACTCTCTCAGTTGTTTAATGGCTATTAAGGAGAATCCGTTTCGTAGCAAATTAAGATCTTCTATTATCTTACGGATTCGTGAAGCTTTGTTCTCATGTCATCAGAAGGGCTTGCTGGTCTCCTTGGTCTGGATACCAGGTCATTCTGGTATTCCAGGTAACGAAACTGTGGACTCTTGTGCAAAATCTGCTGTTATCTGTGGTACGCTTGAGTATTTTAATAATTCGGCTCAGGATCTGGTATCTCTTGCTAAGATCCATTTAGAAAAAGCTTGGAATAAGAACTGGAATCTATCAAAATCTTTTAAAGGTAAGCACTATGCAGCCCTTCAGGCCGAGATTCCAAGGCACCCTTGGTATCATCGTTTAAAACTTGCGGAACGTTGGGTCATAACTACCATTTGTCGCTTGCGCCTTGGACATGCATGTACACCTGTGCACCTAGCGAAAATTAGGGTCAGGGACCATTCCTTATGCGAATGTGGCCTTGATGAAGGTACTCCCTCTCATATTCTTTTTAGCTGTCCTAGACTTCTCCATCCTATTTATGATGTTCTTCCCCTCAAAGTCCCCCGTCCCATTGATGTTAATTGTTTGTTAATGTTTGTGTTTAGTCCTTTATGTAAATTTTTATGTAAATATATTAAGAGTAATGGAATTAGATTATAGACTAACAATTTTGTATGATATTGAGAACTTACTTACTAACCACTTATTTTTAATTATGGTTTTTATGTATATAGTAATTGTGTTGTCTTTTGTTGTAGATCCAAGGTTCATAGAGGAGCTGCTAACCTTTTTTACACTTTTTTATTAATATAAACAGTTTAGTAATCTCGTTTAATACCGACCAATCTCCTTCGTGTCTTCTCCATTCTACGTGACATTGGCAAAGTAATCTGTGCTCAACTGGCACGTTTTGAAGCCATTACCAAGAGAATTGAATTGAATTTAGCAGTTATTGTTATTTTAAAAATAGTTATAAAGAAATTGTTCTTTAGACATAAGTACATAGTGCCAACAGAATGATAAAATGTCTACTAACACTTAAGTATTTCATATTACGAAACTCTTCGATTGCAATATGATATAGTATAGGAATGTACAGTTGTCCATCATAGAATGCTGAATCTGGTGATTGAAACGTCATTCATTTTATAATAAGGTACACGACAAACCATGAAGTCTTTCTGGAGGAAATACAAAACCACTAGTGTATTTTATTTTACTATTATATTATATAACAGAGGTTCAACCTCAGGTCAGTCACGGACGCTTATTTTCACGTTAAATATAACTATCTAGAAAGGATGGATATATGTATGTATGTTTTATTTAAGAAAACATGAAATTTATAAAAAAAAAATTTTTTTCATTGTCATTTCAAAACTTTATAAAGTGTACTACAGTAAAAAAATACTTTAATTTCTTAGATTTAATTCTCGCTTTAGCAAAGAAAGGTATTTCATACAAAATTCAATCCTTGATAGAGATGTAAACATAATGTTATTATATAACATAGCGACGTTATGAATTATATTTCTAAACTTTCGTGTAAAGTGCATAGTGCTTAATTTTTTTACTAGACTGTATAATACAACAGCTTCTTCGTTTATTATCTGTATTCGTTTCGTCCACGACCGCTTTACTCAAACATAACTAAATATGTGTATAATTGAAGGATAATAATTTCTATAGCCAAGCTAACTTTTTATCTACCTGATTAAATAAATTTATATCTTTGTTCTATAGTTTTGACCGGCAAAAGGTCGAAATACTCAATTAGATTTGTTTAGGTACATTCGGTTATTACGCGATATCTTCGTCAATTGCGATTTCATATCTCTGAAGAATGGTTCCAGTTATATTTCCAAAAAAGTTTATTCATAGGGTGACATAATAACTTTTAAGATGATTTGGAAGTTACTTTTATATTTTATTAATTATAAAAATAATCTGACATTTTTTCATTGTGTATCAACTTCGCAAATCTATAAGTAGGTACATATATTATAATAAAATTCTGAGTCGAATCTGTACATTAAATATTTTTTGGAAAATCTTGTTGAAATAGACATTACTATCGATACGGAGGCCGAATTTATAGTTTTTTAGAATCTTTATCTGTTGTCTATGTCTGTGACCGCATCACGAAAAAACTCCTGGATATATTTTGATGATTATTGGTATGATAATAGCTGGATATCTGGGTCAACATATAGGATACTTTTTACTGCGGGAAAATATCTCATCTCTGAGCTAAACGTTAAAACGTAACTAAGGACGAACCCGAGCGGAGCGAGGGTGAGTCGCTAGTAAGTATTACTAATAATAATTTGTTTTTAATTTAAAACAAATTTTATTTATAACAACTATTAATTTTAAAGCTATAAAGTATTCTCTCTCGCAAGATATCTCTATGTACATTGTTAATTACATACAGAGGCCAAATCAAACTAAATATTTGTAATTTGAATAGACGCATGGGTACGACTATTATGCATTAGAACTACACGTGGTTTTGGTATAATATCCTAATTGATTTCTCTTAAGAAAATTTCTGCAACTATATCCGTATCAGTAAAATTATTTTCAGTAAGAACACTCCATTTTTCGAATTGACATAAAAAAATAGCATTAAACTATATTAATATTTATGAGCGTCATAAGTTTGCCATCAATTTGGAAAGAAAAAGCCTTCAGAACTGAAAAGAACTAACGAAGGAGACTTAGCTAGATTAGACTTTTTTCTTTTAGCACACATAGTGGTTTAAGTAACCACTTAATAAATTGCCGTGTTCCGTCCTCAATAGTATCTAAGCCATTTTCTCATTATATTTTCTTTTATAAGTACACATAATAAAAGCTAAAAAGCTAAAGCTCAAAAATGTATAATGTAACATAAATTGACGTTTACACGACTCACATTGTCCCATAAACATATTGTATGCCATAAATCCTTTTTTTTTTATTGATAATTCTTTGTCCATCAAGGGCCATCAATTAAAAGAAAATTTAAAATATTCTATATTCCTTCGCGCGCTTATCTATAGTAGGTATAAAACTAGCTATTTTTATACTTACTTTAATTCTTAAATGATATTATTGCATACAATTATTGCTTAGTTCCAACAAACTACTTAATGAATAGTCTGAACTCTGAAGCTATAAATAAAAACCTTTTTAAATGTTTTTAACATATGACGTTGAACGTATAAAAATAAACATTTAGCTAAAATAAATCAACCATGCACTAAAAAATTTACGTCCGTGACATCCGTTATATATTATGTGCCAAATAAAAATTAGTTTTCAATATCGAATATATCACATGTTGTGTTTACTTATCTTTTTCATTAGATGTTTTAGAATAACGCGACCAACTCTAAGGGATGCTAATGTTTCTCAAGTATTTACATCTATACATATAATAAAATTCTAACTAAGTCAAATCTGTACGTTAAATGTTTTTTAGAAAATCTTATTGAAATAGACATTAGACATTATTATAGATACAGAGGCCGAATCTATAGTTTTTAGAATTTTTGTCTGTCTGGCTGTCTGTCTGTTACAGCATCACAGAAAAACTACTGGACGGATTTTGATGAAATTTGGTATGGTCATAGTTGATTATCCGGGTCTGCCAAGAATCCGGGTCAACATATAGAATACTTTTTACCGCAGAAAAATATGTCATTTCTGAGAAAAAATACAAAAACTGATTAGAATAAAAAACGATGATACTATATAGATTTTAGCAAGTTATCCTACTAAATATGTCAAAAACTATTAAAAATAGCTAATCTTGAAAAAGTATATCAATAGCACTATTTTATTCATTAAAAAAATTATTTTAATGAAATTAATTTTTGTATTATTTAGATATTTGTCAATAGATGTCGCCATGTATCTTTAAAATACGTAGTTTTAATTCCAAAAAATGTACGAATTCGACCTTTCTATAATTTTATTAGAATTACTACTAAATTACCCGCGGCCCCGCCCGTGTTTAAATTATCAAAAAACAATCTTTTTGGCTTTATAAATTAGTTACATATATATAGATACATTAAAATTTAATGAAGCAGTATCTGTGCTCTAAATATTTTTTGGAAAATTTTATTGAAATACATATTATTATCGCTAACAGAGTCCGAACCTATAGTTTTAAGAATTTTTGTGTGTCTGTCTGTCTGTGACCGCATCACAGAAAAATCACTGGAGGGATTTAGAAGAAATTTGGTATGGTAAAAGCTGGTTATCCGGGCCAACTAATATACCAATACGAGTATACTAATATATAAAACCTAAGAATTTGGTTTTGGTCATATTAACGCGGGCGGAGCCGCGGGCAATGCTAGTAATGTATATGTTGCAGGATAATTTGATTATTCAAATTTTCGCAAAATACCTAAGGGATATCTTGAAAACACGGATAACTAGACAATGGTGAAAACATCTCTCAATCTTACTGGAAAAAGATAGGGTTTTTGTAAAAACATGACCTAACCTAACCAACCTTAGCCTTAGCTTTTTCTTCTTAGCCTTCTCAACCTACATTATCCAAGTCGAAACTGTGACGTTATCAAAAAATAAAACATACCTAACCATTGTCTAACCATCCGTGTTTTCGCAATGTCCCTAGGGTTTTCACGAAAATTCTAATTATCAAATTATCCTACGACATATATAATAGATCTTTTCTTTGTCACAAAACAAAACACAGGACGAATTTAATAAAACACACGAGGATTCAACGTTAGCTGCGTGTTAGCTTGAGACTAATATTGTTTGTATATGTATTTAAATATGGCGCCTGCGCTCAGAATGTAATAAAAAAAATACTGTTGTTAATATTATTATAACAATATGCGTATTAAAAAAGCATTATTGATAGTCATTTCCAAATATATTGATCTCTATGGTTTCATTTTAGAACTAGCTATAAAAAAGTAAGTCAGGGTTTTTTTTTTAATAACATTTGCAAGCTAAAATTATTAAGTCGAGGTAGTCAATACTTATGTCACATAACGTTTATTAAATGTAAATGAATCAAATCCAAATGTTTTGGCTTGTTCGTTGAAGCTCAACGACCACTCGTCGGGCTAAGTGGTCGTTGTTGAAGCTAAATAACTCTAATCTAAACTTAAAATGTCTATTCATTAATAAACTAAAAGGTGACTAAATGCAGTTACAGAACGCTTTGAGAATTTCACTTAGATTGCTTAATTTACAACACTAGCTACGACTATTATAGGGCTAATTCTTGTGGTTCTACATTATGTATTCGCTTAGCATTCCCTAAAAGCTATTAAATTAAGATTTAAGCAATGTTTATTTTGTATTTGTTCAAATGATCTACTAAATAAAAATTATACAAAAATATAATTTAAAATATAAATATATTTTTAATAAATACAAATATATATATATATATATATATATATATATATATATATATATATATATATATATATATATATATATATATAAATAGATATATATATATATATATATATATATATATATATATATATATATATATATATATATATATATATAAAGGACTGGATACATTTATGTATGTATTTTAAAATAAAAAAATTAATGGTATCTACAATTAATTCTCAGTATAATATGTAAAATAATCCATTTATGTTAGAAAATCATTAATGTATTTTGTTTAAACTACCAATTAATGAAGATACAAAATATTATACTGAAATAAGTAAAATATATGTACCATACAAATTATGTGACTCTCTTTTATCTTCTTAAACGTAGAAATTATGAAAAATATATAAAAAATATACTTACTTAAGTTATTTTAAATAAAATACCATATGCTCCTGGTTTTCAATTAAGTAATTAAGTAGTGAAAAAAATTTTCTTTTTCTGTGCACTTAACATGTGTACTCGTATTAATAACAACCTCTGAAAGTTAATATTTATATAGCATGACATCGAGAATACAAATAGAATATCATTAGAGAAATAATTCTGATCGAATGTTTTGAGAAAATAACAGCGCGAGGATTGAAATCGCAAAGGCGGGCAGTCGGTGCGCTGCCAAAACGAGACTCGAGGTTTTCCCGCCCAAAGCTCCGAGCTGCGCTATGTCCATACACGTGCTACTTTCATTCATGCATATAATTAATATTAGGCAAAGCTTCTTACCTAACACAATAAGTGAGCGTAATACTAGGACAGAAACAACAAAGTTAAAAGAAATATCTAACAACAAACTTAATAAAATAGACCATTTAAAACTTTTTAGACCATTAAAATTATCTTCATATTTATTAATTAAGATTTAGATGAAATTATCAGATAAAACATTTATATTTTGTTGTACCTACAGTACAATGTGTATTATCGTCGTGGACAGCGAAGCTGACCTTAAAATTTTCATCGATCAGAATATAAAAAGAATAAACTTATTAATACTTTTTTCAAACATACATATATTATTATTCATTACTCCATAAGGTTTAAACACATGGCATCATATCGCCCCGAGTCATCTTTTCAGATTTAAAACTTGACACACTTTATAATGAAAATTGCTATAACCCAAAAATCCAAATATCGAAGTTCCAGCATATAAAAGTTGGAAGGTATTATGTATATGTATTAAAGTTCAATTGGTTCGAGAGTATCTTTTTAACCATATTTTTTTAAATTATTTGTTAGAATTTAAACTTAAAGTTACCAAACTTTTACATTTATTTGTCATTTCACCCCCCTAAAAAATGATTTTTTAAAAGTTTCCATACTTTCCTGTGTTTTTAGGTTGGCCTTTTAGCCGTAAAAATATAGCGAATAAGCGTTAAAATGGGTTATTTTAGCAATTCCAATAAATAAAAAATTAAATATATGTAAGTGACACACATACATACATGTACAATAATGGCAATAATCAAGTGCCGGTAACGTGTTGTTAGTAACGTAACCTTAGTTTAATTTTATGGCTAGTATTAATGCCAAGGATCGACCGAGATAATAGCATGTATTTAGTTTATTAAGCCTAACAAACATTAAGCTAAACGATTGCGTCGCGCTACACGCTGTGACTAACTGGATCTGTCTTCTTCCCGAAAGGTCGCGAGGTCAGTATCCGCTATGATGTTTTAACCGACTTCCAAAAAGGAGGACGTTCTCAATTCGTTGGAATCTTTTTTTTACGTAGGTATGTTCACGAAGTAGTCCCATATAAATATTATCGAAATCGGTCGAGCGGTTTTTAAAAAAAATCAACAATATTTTTTTTTTGTTCTTATTAAAAAACTTTCTTCTTATAAATTACCTGCTTATTACGTCTACACTAAAAATGGAAAAAAAATCATAACCGACTTCCAGGCAGTATAATGTAAAAAATAACTAAACGGAGGTTTTCATTTAGAATAATCTACTTAATCAGATATTTTCGAAGTCGGTGCCAGGCGACAATATTTTAAGATATGAATATCTAATAGGTAAATATGTATTTTACGTATCGAAATATATTAAATTTGCTTTGCATCGGCTGGCACACTACACTAATTTTTCATAAGCCAACACTAATACGAGCTTATTATAAATAGTGCTTTGACGGTACCCAGGGAAATAAGAAAGAACTTTGCGACGAAAATATTAAATTGTACTCTTTACAGGGAAATAAGACTCTAGTGAAGTAGCTGTTTCTTAGTTCTAACTGAATTTCTCTTTATAGGTATAGGTAGGTATGTAGGTACATAGTATATCTATATAGACTATATAAGATTACTTGAATTATTTATTTATTTGGTAATCCTATAGCTTTACAAAAATAATAAAAATACATTTTGAGCACAAAGTTATAAACAAGTACGGCCAAAATTAGATTACTCTATTGTGATAGCTTATATAATGGATAAATAAATAATAAAAAAATAACTTATATAAATTTGAGTGAATTAAAAATGTTTTTTTTTTAATACTAATATAGGAATATATAAAGTAGCAACAAAAATATATTAAAAGCAATTACCTCGTAGACAAACACCCAGTTTAATATTTGACCGTCAGTCTGGTTAATTGTCACGATAAACAATTATTTCATGGCTAATGGAGTTCCTTTCAACTGAAATGAAGTCTGACGTCAATTATTAAAAGGGGTATCAGGTTAAATGTGATAATTTTTTCAATGCATATTTATACAAAACTAAAAATCCCTAATGGTTTTAACAAGAAAAACCTGACATCAGGTGGCAGATGAAATAAAACATTATTGAACACTAACATATTAGGTATTCTTCTATTTTTCTATTGATTTTTTCGTTTTAGTCACATTGTCATCAGTCTTTAGAGACGAGTGAGAATTTCTGGCACGAGTCTTTTTTAAATTATTACAAGAAAATGTCAACTCTCAAGCAGATACAATCAATCTTAACCATACATACTAATATCTATGCTAATATTATAAATATGAAAATTTGTGAGAATGTATGGATGTTTGTTACTCTTTCACGCCAGAACAGCTCACAGCACAGCACACAGAACAGCACGCAGCAGCAGCAGCAGAAATTTGGATGTTATTTGATGAAATTCGGATGAAATTTGAATAGATTTGTTTTTGTCTAGGGACGAAGCCGAAAGAAGCGCGGGTGAGTTATTGGTGTTAGGTGAGTATACAGTAACAGAAGCCTGTACAAATTGGGTAGCTTATAGCAGATACCTGACTTATTTACCTACACATTTAAGAAGTATCACGTAAACCTAAGTATAAAGAACTAAAAAGACAGACTTACAGATTTTCGCGTTTATACTCGTAATATTTGAATTATTTTTAATAGTGTAATGGTGAGGCTTTAAAATTTACTTTAGTAGGTACAAGTCGTTACTTTAATCTTTTATAGCAAAATTCTGGAGTCAATAAATTACGTTTTCATCGCCTTTTACGAGGGGGAAATGAGGAAAGAGACCGGGTTATCTAAAAAGCAATTACCTATTTTGTAACACCCTAATACCCATATTAATTTTCACTCCTAGTTCAAATCTCTTCCCATTTAGGAATAACAAAATACAACATTATTAATTTGAAAATTCTTAGTTTACTATCAAATTATTTCTCCGAAGACGTTGGACTATTGTTGTCTTGTGTTTTGTTTTTCAAAGATACTACGAAAAACAATGTTTTTTTGCGACTGTTAAATTAAAAACGAATCGAACGAAACATCGAACCGATAACGTCTATATCTTAAAAACTACATACCACCAAATCAAAATTTCTTTAAAAGTATTTCAGAAACTCTATTATCTCATTTTTTGAGTTGAAGTGAGTCTGTATAAGGAGTAAATTCATATAAGTCATCATCGACATGGTCATGTGACGTCACTCAGAGTGCCGATAGATGTCAAAACCAGATAAATGTAAATAGTTACAAATACTTATTTAAGATCAAACAATTAGTTTGAATATCCAAAAATAACAATTATTTTTTATAGTTTTAACTTTTAAGTTTTAACTTCTATCGGCAGTCCTCATGACTGCTTTTTCAACCGACTTCAAAAAGGAGGAGGTTCTCAATTCGAGTGTATTTTTTTTTTCTTTTTTTTTATGTTTGTTACCTCAGAACTTCGTCATTTATTAACTGATTTGGACAATTTTTGTTTTGTTTGAAAGGGTATACTTCCAGATTGGTCCCATTTAAATTTGAAAAAAAAAACCACCCCTAAGGGTGGGAAAATAGCTAATAATGAATTTAACCTACTTCTAATTGTCATATTGACTTGAAACATTGCAAGTGTTTCTATTTCCGTTGATAGTACAGTGGTTCGGTATTGTTGACCTGATCTGATGGTAAGGCCAGAAGGTGGATAGGTGGAACTCTTCAACGACTAATAGTAGATACTTTGAGTTTGGGCTTATTTTGTTTGGTTTGACAAGCCTAATACTTTAGAATTCTTACTTTGCTACTACTGTCTACACTAAAAAGGGAAAAATAAAAACTTTTTAACAAAAAAATAAAAACCGACTTCAAACAAAAGCACTTAAAAATAAAAAATAACTGATTGGTAGTTTTCATTTACTATACATACCTAATCAAATATTTTCGAAGTCGGTGTGCTTTGCTTTGTATGGGCTGGCACGGATTTCGAAAATATTTGATTAGGTATGTATTTAATAGGTAGGCTTTAATTACTTAGCCAAAGCACACCGACTTCGAAAATATTTGATTAGGTATGTATAGTAAATGAAAACTACCAATCAGTTATTTTTCACTTTTTAGTGCTTTTGTTTGAAGTCAGTTTTTATTTTTTTGTTATTAATGTTGCACACTTCATACTTGAAAGTCGGAGGGGAGGACAATGTTTTATAAGCATATAACTCAACAAGCTTTAGCATAAATAAAAAAATCGTCAATATTATAGTTGTTAGGATACCCACTACACACTAGCTTATGTACACTTAATTTTCTTTCCTCCTAAGTTACATTACATATAAGTGCAAATAATAAAAGAGAATTTATTATTTTACGTAATTTAACAATAGCAGTGTCTATGCATAAAAATGAAGTACCTTTAGCGGAAATTAAACAAAGCCGCATGTAATTGGGGATAGACGATAATTCTGTCAGTACTTAGAACATATTTAAATACCCATACCCAAGTGGCAAGCAATCATAAATAGTAACACGATAATAATATATAAATTAAAGAAATAATGCTTAAAACAAAACCATTATTTAAATACGTATTTTTAACAAACATATGTATGTACATAAAATAATAAAACAATTACTAACAATAAGTGGAACAAAGTAAAAACTAATTGTGTTTGCCCAGGGCAAATGTTTGTTGACAATAACACTCTAAATCCCTTTAATTAAACCCACCTTTAATTATTATTTACTAGCGACTTACGCTCGCTTCGCTCAGGTGTTCTTAGTTGCCTTTTGTATATATTATGTATTACTCCAGGTCAGAGTCTACCTGTTACTTTAGTTCTCTGGCGAATTACTTCATTTCTAATTCCTACATCCCGCGTAGAATTAGCTTGCTGAAGTCGAAGTAGGCCCGTCATGTCTCCTGATGGTCGATGGAGCCGAAACGTGGTAGAGTGGAGTCCGCATTTTGGCAAGCTTAATGTAGTACGCCCCGCAGTACGATGAACAGGTGACCTTGTATAGGGGGCGGGCAGTAGATCGATGCAGGCAGCCCAGGACCGGGATGGTTGGCGCTGATTGGGGGAGACCGTTGTTCAGCAGTGGACGGCGATAGGCTGATTGATAGTTTACCTGTGTATTCAATTTCATACCCGTTTCCGGTTTCGTTTAAGCCTGACCCGAAACTCAAACCACTGTACCACAACCAATCGAATGAACTACTGCAATTGTTCAACCTAATATTATAAATGTGAAAAAAACTATCTGGTCGTGGCCGGCCCGAAATATTTACACGTTTTTCATCATTAATCTCATTACTTGGTTATTGACATAGTTGAACCCTTTTAACCTTTTAAAATTGATGACCGCCGGTAGTAGTAGTCCGATTATGTGTAGACGCAAATAAAAAAGAGATAAAGACGCTAGAGGCCACATAGGTATGTTTGATTAAACTCTAGGATGCTCCTCGAGGAAAGATTGAGGATCGGAGACATTTTAGTGTGAGATTCTTATTACATTTTACTCTCACTATTTTTACTTTTATGTTGAAGAATTATTTTTTCACTTCACAATGAAAAATTTTAGCCGTGGTAGCATATAAAATGGTTTATTCCTACACTATAATTTGACTTTAAGCAATTTAAAGTATACTAATATTTCTCAGATTCATCCAAAAAAAAAATATTTATTTTTATACACAATAGATTAATTTTTTTCTTTATATTAGTATAAATGAATCTATATGAGCTTAAAACAATGTAAAGATCTTGTAAAAACTGCTCATTTAAAAAATATTTTATTATAACTTTGTTACAAGTGCATCGTAGTAGTATACGTATGTATTTAGAGAAAATATTTGATATTACAAAACAAAGTAATAAATAGAACTCAACACACTACTTATCTAAAATATCGAATTTCAACCTACTTTATCTTTATAGTAATGGTTCAATATTTTCAAGGAACCCTCATCAACCACGGACGTCGAAGTAAGAGCTTTGGTAAATGCATAACAAAAGAATATGTTCAGTGACTTCACATTGCGTTTAAAGTATCTTTATTTATATAGTAATAAATAAATGTTTTTATAAATTTCTTCTTTTTGAATTGAACATTTTATACACACTAATCAAATTAGCGTTGTTGAAATGTTGTTGCCATGTTGCAATTGTATTTTACGAGTATTTAGTGTTTAGAGTAGAAAAAGAGTAGTTTTTTCCGTGTTTAGAGCAACCCAATATGACATTGCTATCTGACCAATTTTATCATTTTTGTTAACAGAAATCACTTCAGAGCTTTTTTATTTTTTTTATTTTATTTGCGTCTAGATTATCCTGGTGCAAAGAAAATATTGTAATATATTTTCCCTTATTTTATTATAAAAAGAACGAGAGTCAATATATCAGCATCGCTTTTTTTATTGCAACAAACAATAGATATTTCAGAAAATTGGTATAGTGGTATCAAAATGACATTTGTTATTGGAGCAGCATATTTATTTTTATAAATGACAAAAATTTTAAAACAAAAGAATAAAAAGAGAAAAAATAAATAAATATGAAGTAATGTAGATTGTAATACTTTTAGTTTTAATTTGCGGAGAAATTGAGCAATAGCAATCTTTAATGATAACGTCGCTGTAATAACCTTTTAAATCATTATGAACTTCGTTTACAAACTTATCTCTATCTAAAACTTCTATGTGCCCCTTTTTCAGATTTTTTAATAATTCTGTATCTTCTGTATCGTCGTTTTCGTCATATTTTATTGTATATATATTAGAACCTTTATTGCATTTATTTTGGTTTTCATCTATTTCATCATCCAAAAACTCTTTATTCTCTTCTAAATATGACTCTTCATAAACATAAGGCTTTTTAATTTTTCTATGATTTTTATGTGTTGGTATTTTTAAATTATTGACTGCATCTGGATGATAATAAGTATTATAAATGTTATAAGCATCGGTTGGTATACCGACAAAATAAGGAGAATACACATAGTAAGGATAGTACGTTACAGAAACGGGACTACTTTCAGTTGTTCTGGTACAATCAGGATGAGTTCGATGAGAACAAATTTTCTCGGAGCTTTGTTCTTCTCTTCCATAGTAACGACGATTGTATGTTGTGTGGAAATTCGATTTCGAGGAACTACATTGTCGCTTAGTCTGTGGTAGTTCAAATGAGTCTGTAGTTGTAAAAGGAATTGCAGAGAAGCTTCTTACTTCAATAATTTTGTTATTTTTGTCAGCTAAATTTCTTTTCTCATACTCCACTCCTATTTCTCTTGAAATCATTGTAATATTCTTGGATTCTTTGCTATTAATAATATTTTCTAACTGGCTATGCTTTATAGCTTCAATAGGCCATTTTTGCTTTATTTCAAGAGTGGGTGTTTGAACATTGTTTTTGAAAGTAAAATACGTAGTTGATACATATGTATCTTTTTCACGAATATGTTGCTTAATCGATAACATCTCGTTAGACAACATTTTATCAAATATATTTGATATTAAATTTGGCTCTTTTACTCGATCTGAATACAGATTTTTTTTAATCAGTTTTTGGTTAGGCAAAGTTTTATTCTTATTTGTAATTTCTGAATCTGAAATGCAAATGTTACTGAGAATTCCATAAAGTAACTACATATTTAGTATAGATGTTGTATTATTATACCATTACACTCACTATTGCTTGAATTATCATTTTCGTTATTGTTAGTATAAAAACTGTTTATACTGTCCATAAAAATGTTCACAAAAATTATCATATAAAATATATGCAACATAACCAATATGTGGTATGTCATCCATATTCCTACTACATTATCTCCATAGGCAAAAATTATAACATTTCTGACTTTGAAGGAAAAAATCGAGTAGCTCACGGCCCAAATTTTCTTTTATTGTCAGTTATTGTTTACGTCTTCAATTTTATTAAATTTACCATGCAAAAGATCGAAGTTTTCTTTTTTCTGATATATATTCAAAATCTTATTGCTTATCAAAATAAATATTGTGAAATTTGTCCCAATCATATACTTTGTAAGTATCAGGTGAGTAGATTTTGTATTTTTTATACTACTAGTATATATACAGGTAGTACATAGCTATTGTAATGTACGCTTAATGAGCAAATAATGTACGAAATATTAAAATGCAAAATATTATACTTTTAAGAATGACACTGCATTCTAATTGTATTACCGTAATATTAGTGAAGAATTTATAAAATAATATAATTGTAACTTTTTTCAACATATTCTTTAGTATATTTCAGGATTCTGGACCAAACCCCTTATGTTTAGGATATGAAGAGAAATCCTTGCTTACCCAAGATCAAATTAAAACTATTGTTAATCAAATCAACATAAGGAGAAATTTTATAGCATTGGGTCAATCTAAATTTTTTCATGCAGCTGCTAATATGAAAAAAATTGTAAGAATATGTAACTAGTCTGAAACAATAGCAAAAATTAGCATTTTTTTGTATAAACTTTCACCTTCGACCTTTTTGCGTCTGAAGTGTCACGTACACATTTTTTTTAGCTGCTTCCTCTTTTACAATATATATAAATAAAAATGAATCACTGTTTGTAATATCACATGAGAGCATATCACATGAGAACAGCTCATGTTTATAATAGCCCGTATATGGTTTTTATGGGGCAAAAAATAGAAAAGATTTCAGGAAAATTCAAACTTCGGTAAAACCAAAGCCTTTTGCATCTATAGCATTTTTCAACTCAAAAATCATAAACAATTTCATTGCAATTTAGATTAGCAGGATTGGCAAGTTCATTGTTAAAAACAAACAGTTTTTCTATAATCTTTTTTATTTCTGCAGGTTTGGTCGAATGAATTAGCTGTATTTGCTCAGAGATGGGTCGATCAATGCAATCAATCGTTAAGACCCGACTTAGAAGACCAATGTCGAGATATGGGTAAATAATATATTATTTATGGGTTTTACTTATTATAAATGAAAAGGCTTATTTATATCAACTACAATCTAAACGAATTCTTTAGTATAAAATTGTGATAAATTAAAAAAATAGTACTTAACATTGAATCATATTGTTAACCTTTTCTTTTTAAAGAGAAAACAAAAGTTGGTCAAAATATTGCAACTATAACAGGCTTATCTCCAGGCGTGAACGTGAAAAGTTTCGTTGAAATATGGTTTATGCTTTCTATGGACTATGTTGGAAGCGTAACTTATTACAACCAGTGAGTATTCATCAAAATAAATTAGAAAAATATTTTTGTTTCATATAGCATATATAGCTGTTCAGTTTTAGTTCTCATTATCTACTCTTGCTTTTACAAATTAAGAAAACAGACGAGGCTTTCTAACGTAAACCAAACAACCAAATAAGATGCATACTGTTTTAGATCAACTGGACGTATTCATTCCATAAAGGTTTATTTAATAAGCTATGCATAATGCATTGAACTGTTGAGGTCGTAAAATCCAAAGGGAATCTAATATTATTAGTAACTTTAGTGGTAGGCTTGCTTTTGGCAAGAATCCACACCATAGACCTCATATTCCAGGAGGAAAACAATATTTATACCCGATTTGCCTTCATTGATCATTTTAAGTATAGTAAAAGAGCTCGAAAGGATTCAATAGTTCAGTCTACGTAAACTCTCTGGCCACGCCATTCTGAAAGCCATTCTGAAATTCTACTTGTCACACCGCCAGTGGAATTAGATTATTCAACAAGAAAGCTGAAACTTTACTCTTAACTCTGATTAGCTTATTTCACGTAGAAAGACATTCATTTTGACTTACGTATATTTTCATTTTGACTTTTATCACTTTTACAACTTTATTTGGAATATCTAATAAGAACTTTAAACTTTATACAGAAGGTAATAACACTTTCTTAGATTTACGCGAATATTTGACATTTTAAATAAAACTATCTTTTTGTTTTTTTCGCGGATTTATTTTCATCTTTGATTCCCGACGTTTCGGATGCTTTACAGCAATCATTGTCTCTTTCGTAAATCCAATCCGTGAAAAAATCTGAAAAGATAGTTTTATTCAGAAGGTAATAAATAACTAACCCCTGAAAGTTATAGACTAATGTGTCTAAAATAGTGTTTTTTTTTTGTTTTCGCTGGGGAAAGCCGTCATGGGGACCCTTCCGGCCGTCATAACGGGCAAGGTTCTGTGAGACTCCTACTCACTAAAACCCACAGCGGAACCCATCGCCGCAGTGCAATTGGGAGTTGCAGGATCGCTTGCGCACACACTACAACACCCCTGCGGACGGCCCGTACCTCGCGGGCCAACCTCGCCTAAATCAGAATGCCCTCGATTCACAGAGCATCCCGACCGCCCCGATGACGTGCAGGGGAGTCCACGAGAGACAAACCGCAGTAGCTCCTTTAGGGTGGCGGGAGAAGATGCGCATATCGGCGCCTCCTCCCCCCTGGCCGACGGCAACGAAGAGGGTCTGCTAAGGCGCTAGCCTCGCGTTCCCTCTCCGCCGTCTCCTTCAGTGAGATGACGGTCTCGCTGAAGGAGACCATCGCCGACCAAAAGTCTTAAATAATACATAACATTATTTATTGTTAAAAAATACACACATTTACCAATTATTTGTGGAAACTTAATTGGTAAATGTGTGTATTTTTTATTTTAAGTTGTATGCTCTGTAATACTGTTTTTTCCCTAAAATTAATAAAAATAAAAATATATTGGTATTTTAGATCTCGTGATTATAGAACTAAGTACTTTACACAATTAATCTGGGCTGACACAGATAAAGTTGGATGTGGCAAAGCGAGATTCTTTGTAAGTAATTTAAAATGTTTGTATTTACTGTTATACTAGTTTCTGAAATTGTATGTCGTGAATTATAGTTTGTTAAACATCCACGCCACCTCTTGGACCAGCTATGAGTGCATGCAGACCAGCGAGGTCAACTTGTATATACAAATATTTTAGAAAGATTACAATCAAATAATATAAAATGTAACAAAACCCTTTTGAAATAATTGCAAGTTGATAATAAAAACAATATTAGGACATTGTCTACCATAATAAATAAAATTTTAGGTAAAACATATAAAACTTACACTCGTAGAGCGCCTCGTTTGCAACTTTGCACCACGAGGTAACGTACATGGCAAGCCTATCTATACCATTGGCTATCCCGCCACACAGTGTGATGATAACATGATACCTGACAAAATATTTCCTGGGCTATGCAGTTATGATACTAAAGCAGGTAATCTACTTAATACGATATTAATTATATTTTCTTTAGAAATTGGATATGCTTGGCATTTTAAAAAATACATTTACTTAGCTATCAAACTATTGCGGGTTTCAAATTATGTTTCTAATTAACTGCCTTGTGGCTAGCATGTAATAGTTTGACAAAGATTAGTTATAGAATTTTTCTATGAAGAAAATCTCAGTAAAAGTCCGGATCTGTACGGTGTTTCACGCAATCGGTCGTAGAGAGAACTACTTATGCGTATTTTTTTTGCTTTTTTTTTAATTAATCATATTAAGAACCTTATCGAATATTACAGCATATTTACTTAAATGAATTAACTCATTATATGTTTATTTTTATTTTTCATATTATACTTAATAAGAAAACTAAGAATTAAATCAATTTATTTATTTTTAGCTAGATTGTCTTCTGTGAACACAGTTGCTACTAGTTTGCTTAGAATTCGAAATCTATTTAATAATTTGACGGAACAGGAAATTGATCCTGTTCGTAGTGACTTAAAACAAACAACGAATTCATCAAAAATTAGTAGCTCTAACCAAAAAAAATACGATGTTCCACAAGGATCTTACGGTAAAATAAATTTTATAGTAGGTAAAATAAGGATTATTACTATACCATTTTTACCGATTAAATTACCTATATTTTTTTAGATTTCATCAAACGCAGTTATCCTTTAGAAAATGATAATTTCTGGACTAGTCATAAAAATAATTCAAGGCCACTAAGCGATTATTTACGTCAACAAGAAAAAGGGCATTCAAAATTATATCACGGTCATGATCATAAAGATGAATTCGATTATTTACATCCAACGACAACATTTCAAGATTCAGGAAAATATGATTTTACAACTTCTTTGAAACATCAGCATGAAATAAATTATAGGAAACATAATATCAAAGATCAATGTACACGCAAAACTAATTCACAAATAAGCAATGATGCTATATCTATGTGTGACTGTAGACAAAAAACTTTTAAATGTACACGAGGGCAAAAGTCAAACTGTCAAACATTTACAAAAAAATATACGACATGTTCAGAAAGCACAACACATCCAAATTTAAGTAATGAATGTGTTTGTGGTACAACACAAACAAGCTGCCACAATATGAATCACTATGCACAAAATAAAAACTGTGATTGTGATGTTAAGTGTTCTGCACAACGCTGTGCTGGTTTACTTAAATCTTTAGAAAACCCTGAGACTGATAGGTCAGAAACATATAATAAGTTTCTTCATTATGATCTTCATAAGGAGGAAACACAAATAGAAAAACAGATAACACCCTATGCTTATGATGATGTTACAGCTAGGGAACTTATACGGCGTCTTAATAAGCGCAAAAATATGAAATCTGATTATAGGCAGGTAATTATTAACTTATACTTAATTTTCGTTTTAATATGTTTAAATATTAAAAAATCTGTATTATTTTAGTGAAATAAAAGGATATTTTGCAGAAGATGATACTAATTTAAAACCGTTTTGGGAATTACGCGATTTTAAAAACAAAAAACAACTACCACTAAAATCTCTTTTTTATACAACACTATCAAATAAGAAAATGTCACGGTCGAAACGAACCAAGAGTACTTTAAAAACATTTACATCAACTGAACCTATAACCATAAAAAATATCGATAGACAAGACAAAACCAAACATATTACTGAAAAATATTTATCGTTTGAAGAATTAATGCATTTACGAAAAAATAACTCAAGTAGTTATAACATTCGAAGATATAACGATGAGATACCTAATGAGAAAGAAGACAAGGCAATACTAAGGGATGCGGCGACAACAACCGTACAAAGTACCTCAGAGTATACTGCAAATACACCATATATTCGGTTGAAATACTGTACACGCAAGTTGACTTGTACGTGGACTGCAGCTTCGTTAACAGACAGTGAAGGTAGCATTATTCCTGGTGGGCCAGGCGGTAATGTTGGGACCCGAACACCCCCAGGCTATGTTGAAGGTTGTACGCGAACTTCCACCTGCACACGAGATTTTATGGATAGAAATAAAATGGCTACATTGCCTATTGAAACAACTAGTCCCGAAATAGACACCGATGATGAAGACTATTGCGAACGTCGGTCTTTAAATAAGCGAAATTCGAATGTAATTGAGTTATTTCAAGAATATGAAAATAAATTTCGAATTATAAATAATAAACTCCATTTAAGTGTTTTCAAAGAACTGCCACAAACGAAGTCTATTAATGAATGTAACTGTTCTGAAGATATTGTAAGAAATAAAAGGCATCATATGAATCATAGTAATACCATAAATTTACTTAATTATAGAAATTTAAAACGAGAAAGTATAAGAGAACTATTTAATAACGAAAACACTGTAATGTCCTATGGCGACCTTTTTTATCTTGTGTTAAACAAAATTCTTGAAACATGGAAAAGTAAATCCATATCACATTCTCGTAAAAAATGTTCTTGTAATAATGACGATAAATTAAAACTTTCTTATTTATTATTATTTATTACACTTTTTGCAACAACATAATAAAAGCGATTATTATAATGTAGTTTATTAAAATATAAAGAGTTTTATTGTTTTAAAGGTCAACCATATATTTTCAATAAGTTTGACAATATAATAAATTATTCATTGTAAGATAACAAGTTGCAATAATAACAACAGACAAATAGAAGTTGGGTGGAAATTTTGTACAAAATTATAAGTACAGTGGAATCTCTCATTTAATTTTAATATCCTTAAATCTTCGGCTAGATGTTTCAATAAGTCGCTATAGTTTATAAATAAATCTTTTTTGCATCTTGAATTTCTTTTTATTAAATGAACATTTCTTTGATCAATTGAACGTTTCTTTAGTTTTGATGAATTAATAGTTTTATTCACTTTTATTTTCCCTAAAATAATACGACAAAATTATTTTCACTAATAAATCGATACAATCGATTTACATTTTTAGAATTCGTCCGTACCGTTGTTATTATTGTAAGCTGGTAAAGCATGGTCTGTTATGCTTTCTGCATCAAAGTCAGATTCAAGAATACCATCGATGAAATCCTTCGTCACTCTACTTCTTTTTATGTCTTCAATTTCTAAAACAATTTCAGATCCGGGGATTGTTTCTACATCATCATATAATACAGTTGTTTCTTGTTCTGATTGCTCTTCATCTTCTGGGAAAAAGTAATGCCCCGTAAACTCCATATTCGGTTTTATATCAGCAAATCCTGCTTGTATCTTTACAGGAGCGACAACAACCCCAATATCGGTATGAATTTTACTATATTCAGTACTGGAATATTTATCTGCAATATTAAACTAATATGATCTATTTTGAACTTCCTATTAAAAATGACTGCTCTTATTTTAAATAACAAAGTTAATAAACGATACGAAAAAGAATATTAAAAAAGTTATTAAACTTAAAATATCTATTTAATATTATAAAATATTATACCACTATGTCTAAATATTACAGCCTCCACCAAATCAGCGAGAAACGATGAATTAATTGTGTTACTTTCTGTTGCCGTAGTTGTCATTGCTGTTTTCTTTTTAGTATAAAGTCGGTCTATAAGGGCAGCTACTGTCTTATCAAAGGCGATCGATTCTGTGATAGGCGATTTGGTTGTAGACAATAATAATTCCTTTAATATTTGATCATTACTTAGTCTACTTTTAAGTAGTTCCAAAAATTCGTCAATAGCCAAGACTTCCTTACATTTCGTGGTACTCTCTGTTTCTATGAAAGATTTTTTTGTAATATCAAACAAATGTGACATAAAATCAAATTGAGTATCGTTATCTGCAATGAACTCAGATTCCTTTGGATTTTGTAGTACGTCCTTTTCTAATAAACTCTCATTTCTTGTTTCTGTAGTGGTCTCACTGATACTATCAATAAAACTATAAGATCTTTCCGAATCATCTTCAATTTCAATTATAGACTTTATTGTTGTTTTCGTAGCTGGAAAATATTAATATATTACAGTACAACGATTAAATAATAATAATAATAAAATTTCTTCAATTATTAATACATATATAACGCACAGCCTCAGAGCCTAGAAGCAAAATTCTGCACTTTTGTTGATTTCTAAATCAAGTTAAAAAGAAAACACAAAGCTTCATTCATTTTTTAAATGCAGTCCGCTTTTGTTTTAAATATATTATTAAAATTTGACAAATTACTTTATTAATTACTAAAAATATTTAAAATCCAAAAGAACATTTTGAGCTATGTTATATTTTATCATAGAGTTGATTTTAATGTTTATTGAAAATGATCAGTAATTTTTGTTTGCAAATCTATACTAATATTATAAAGAGGTAAAATTTGTGATTTTGTGAGGTTGTGAGTTTGTGAAGTTGTAGGGGGTAATCTCTAGATCTACTGAACCGATTTAGATAAAATTTTGTAAGAAGATAGTTTGAAACCCTGAGAAGGACATAGGATACTTTTTTCCCGGAAATAATCCTTAAGGGAATGAAAACGGGGATGAAAGTTTGTATTGGGAAGGAAGCTAAGGACGAACTCGAGCGAAGCGAGGGGGAGTCGCTAGTAAGCAATAATGCGAAAATTATCTTATAATCTTTGTACACTTAATATAAAAAACAACATATCAACTTTCATTTTTAATATTACCACATAAAAAATGATATTCTGTATCGCAATTGCTTCCTAAAGGGCATCGGGAACATGGAATTCCGTTACTATATACGGACAGCCCGACACGGTTACCACTTGGGGCAAAATTGCATACCAATCTATACACAGTTCTGCTTCCTTTTAAATTAGAATCAATCTTTAATGCCTAAAAATTTTTTATGTAAATTATTATAGGCTCGTCTAGGAAATGCCAAAATGTATGTTATTACAACCTCACAACCTTGTACTTAACACCACCACAACCAACTTCCGTAGAATCTGCCCATGCAAGTTGTGTAAAATAATCATAGCGTTGTATTTCTGATTCAAAAGATCTGTAATTTCGATTAAATTATTTATTTTTTCGATTTCATTTCTATTTATTAAAATATCTACGAATTATAAAATCTAATAATCCTCCTAACCTATATCTATAGGTCGCCATCGACAGCTTAACATGCTTCTAAAGACACGGGGTATAAGTATTTTGTGATATATTTACACCGTTGCTGGTAAGAAAATTGCTTAAATAAAGCGGTATCAGTACCTGGATCTTATTACCAATTTTTTAATCACACACGCATTTTTATCAAATCTACGACCATCGGTATGCAGACAGTGTCCTCTAGGACAATGGTTCTCTGTGCTCAATAAATTCTATTATAGATTTTCATGCATAGTAACACTATTGAATCATTAAAATAATAAAGAGAGAGAACTATGAAAGATAATAGAGCTAAAATGGTACTTACGACATGTAGTGTTGTAAAATTGATGTATTAATGTTAAAAAGCTCCATATACCATAAATCTACTAAAGATGAAGCAGTCAATCCTGGAGACTCGCCGTATATTGTCGCTATGTTCTGACCCACCGAAGTACTTTCTAGCGAAACATTATGAAGATATATATGTATATTACACAATTGTCGCATATTTTATCAATCACTGAAGCTATAGGGATATTGTTTGAGAGAGAGAGTATACCTAGTTTGAGACCATGACTTTTATTCGCATATTTTATCAATCACTGAAGCTATAGGGATATTGTTTGAGAGAGAGAGTATACCTAGTTTGAGACCATGACTTTTATTATTTATTTAGAAAAGAGAGTCAATTTACGGCCTAAAGAAAAGCCCTCAAAAAATAATCGTCATAAACAAAACAACTGACTTATTACATACATATTTCAAATTTCGAGGTGCCGCTTACAAAACTTTAATAACTTAAGCATCATACGGCTTCGCATGCACCAGTATTGTGTTAATTTACACAGTATCTTTCAAGATATATCTTTTGATCTACTTAGCCAATTGCAATAGAACCAAACAATGTTTTAAATCAAAAAGTAAGTTATAAGTGTGTTAAACCTTTTGATATTTAGGTACTCCAGCGATTCTCGGGTGGAGAGTCGTGCATGCAATTATACAATTATAAAACCTACTAGATAATTGTATTTCTGCTTCCGCTACATCCCGAATATTCCCGTGGCGTAGAAGTTAGAACACATTAATATTTTATAATATGTGTTTAATTTAATACAAGTATCCTATAAAATGCTGCATCGTCCAAAAGTAGCTACCAAATTATATTTGACTTTTCAAAAAAAAATAGAGTAGGTGTTAAAAATACTTATGTATATAACGTATCCCAATCTAGCTATAATTGATGATTCTCATTGCGTTATATGACCTGTGCCTATTAGAAACATTGTGGGAAGTATGTATATACTCGTATATTATTATACACATAGAAATAGTTAATAATAACGAATGAGCTGATTAGCCTTGAGCTTCAGGTATATTGCCCAAGTTACTAATATTTGAACAGTAAAAGAAAATGTAGAGATTATGTACAGTATAGTAAGATACGGATTCTTAAACTTAATATTGAGAACGTTAATTTTTTTTGTAAAGAATATGTAAGATAATAAGATTAATTACCCAAATCTCGGCAAGAATCTGTTTCATTATAAGAACTACTTTTCACACACTGGTCGGCCCATCTTTGAGCAAAAAGTTCCAACTCTTCATTCCATATCTAGAAAATAATATGAATGTTCATAAATTTCTATATCTCTTAATACATAGAGCAAAACGGGTACATCATGGGAAATCCATGTAACATCTGGAGAATATTACTTATTCCTCCAATCGCGCGAATTGTTCAACATTAAAATTTAATATTAATTATTGAGTGATGTGGATCAAGTGTATGGATGTGTGGGTATGCCAAATACATATCTATAAAATGGTTTTTAAATAAATTAATTTGTTCGGAGTTTTTCGCCGATTTATTTTGATTTTTAGTTCCCGACGTTTAGAAAGTATTATTTTTAAAATGGTATTATAAGTAAGAAACATCATCAAAAGTAAGAAAAGATTTTCCCCAAATATATTACGATATTTTAACGTAAGTATTTGGCAAGTATTCCTTTGTTGACTGATAGTCAGGCACTATATATTTCCTACTCCAAAAAGTGAGAATATTGGAATTTATTTGATGAAATTGAAACATCTTTGAACGAATGCTACGCTCATTGGTTGATAGCATAACCTTGTCGTGTTAATTTAATATGTACACTTATGCCGCTTAACCTGCTTTTTAAGACCCTGTAGTAATCCGTTCCAGAATCCAAATATACAAAGGAAATGCCTCGAAAATACCAGAGAAAAGCTCCAGATAAGTACAGATAATCAGCCTGGAAGCTGTCAAGTTCTTAATATCCAAAGTTATCAAGTTAGATTACAAGAAAGCACTTTACATAAACACTTGAAATCCGGCCAGACAGCGTATATAATAGACATTTAAACACAACATAAAAACTGGAACAGAAAAAAGGACAGAATAATTTGTGCGATTGACAGTATTATTTCTTTCCTTAAATTCTAAGCCTCGTTTTATTTTCATTCATTTTAAGGTGTTTCTTTTGAAGTTTCAATTCTTAAATACGCACACTTCACCCTCATAATAATTCTAATCGCTCTCTAATGTAGGCGGTAAGTAAAGATTTATGTAAACTTTTTTGTGATTTATATAAGTTTATCTACAAATTACGTATCTACGTCTTAATTTATTCTGTACATAAATCACAATATAATTATAACAGCCTGTTTCGACTTCGCCCAGTCGTATGAGAAGTAGCGAGAGTTAGTTGAATTAAGGAAAAGTGGAAATAGTTTAAACATTAATTTAGCCAATTAACTTTGGTCAGAAAAATATTTTCCATGCACACTACAACCTCTTATATTTTGATAACTCCTTTTTTAACGATTACCTATCGACAAAGGAATCTATCAAAGTTTTCGCACTCCATGGCTCTATAGTCTAAAGCTTATTATATTTTAAATTTATCATACCAACTTCATCATATTTTCTGCTGAAGGCAGAGAACGAATTTCGCCCGATGCAATCTTGTTTCTTCTGCTGTTTAATTTATCCAACACATCTTGCTTTTCTTTAACTGTCGTTATTAAGCTTTCGTAATCTCCACAATTATTTGATGGACCTGGCAACTAATAGTATAATAATTCAACATGAAAATAGATTGTAAATTATTGTCTGAGAAATTAAAAATAAAATCATCATTAAAAATTTATGAATCATACATTCTACTGAATGATTCAGTCTAAGTATTGACTCGGCAGTATTCCTGTGTCTATTACACATTTTTTATAGTTAACTATAACAAACCTTGAATTTACATAAAATGTGAGTTTTTGAATTATTGCATAATTCAGGTTTACAGTAATCTTTACAATAAATATAATTCGAAAATAAAATTGACATCGCTAGAATAAACATTATAGCAGCATTATTTATTATAAACATTTTAAGTATGTGTAGTAAAGCTATAGAGGTAGGCTAACAAAAATATGCAAATGACAAAATCACATTTCTAGATGGCTTACATAAATAAAAATATTCTTAGGATATAGATACATGCTATCACTTTTCCGTAGCCCTTTTTAATATAGACAACTTTCTAGTATACCTACCTACATTATTTTAATGTATTTATGTATATCTTAAAATTCAGCGTAAGAAAACAGTTTTTTTTTTCGCAAAACAGCTATTTTGAACTTACTAAATATTTTACAAATTATATACTTGTTTTTTCTTTTTTATACCATGTATGTTTGTTTTATTGATGAGCGCTTATCTCAAAGTAAATTTATCATCTTTCCCATGAAAATAAGCTATTTAATATTTCACCGCACTAAATTGTTAAATACATAGGTATGTTAATTGCTATCCGATATCCCTACTCTATACTAATAGGTTATAATTTTATACCTATAATAAATAATTGACATTTTTATATGAAGAAGGGCTTTTTTATGAAACCTGCCGAACCACTTATTGTGTTTTCCTGTGGGAGCGAGAAATTTTCCTGTAGTAAAAAGTTTTTCATGTACTACTAAGTTAGAACTGTATAAAAAATAGTTAAATCTGTTCTGTACTTTCTTTGTGAAAAGCAGATAGACAAAAATTTCAATAATAATGGTTTTGTTACAAATGCAGACTCATTTTTATGTAGAGGATTATCGATTCCAATATCGATTATTTTAAAATTACGGTTAATAAATCGTGCAATTACATTCCTTTGACATCTGTCAAAATATATTTACAAATTACAATGTTATTTGATATTTGATAAACCCTAACCCGATAAGAGTAACCTCTATTTATACTGAATTCTTGTCATCTTGTTAGTGTTTTTATAATTAACTGTAAGGTACTATAACAATTACAAATATAATTGTTTGGCCCCTTTAAAATAAAATTATTAAAATGAGCCGCCACTTAAAAGCTTTGATCGGTCCTAGCATTCTTAATGCAGACTTATCAATATTGTATGAAGAATCACAAAAATTACTAAATAATGGCGCTGATTACTTACACTTAGATATAATGGACGGTCAATTTGTCCCCAATCTAACATTTGGTCACCCAGTAGTAAAATGTTTGCGTGGAAAAATTAAAGATGCTTTCTTTGAAACCCATATGATGGTATCAAATCCAGAACAGGTAAATAATAATATTTAAAGTTTCAAATTATTTAACATGAATTGATATTTAAACATACTTTAATAATTTCAGTGGATTATTCCCATGGCTGATGCTGGTGTAAATCAATATACATTTCATATAGAGCCAGTAAACAATGTAGAAAATGTGTGCAGAAAAATAAAAGAAAATGGAATGAAGGTAAAATATACACAATTAGTTATTCTCAAAATTTTCAATGCATATTAAATGAAGAAAACTTTATATTAATCAAATAATGTATTTTAAGAATAATGTAATTGAAATCTAAACTTAAACAGGTAGGTTTGGCAATTAAACCAGGAACACCAGTAGCGGAGGTAGAGAAATATATATCTATATCAGATATGGTATTGATAATGACTGTAGAGCCTGGATTTGGTGGACAAAAATTCATGGAAGATCAAATAAAAAAAGTTACATATTTAAGAGAACACTATCCCTTACTAGATATTGAGGTTGATGGTGGAGTGGGACCTTCAACTATAAATTGTTGTGCTAATGTAAGTTACTTTTAATGATGGTACGGACTTGTTGAATCACTATTTGTAAAACAGTCTTTAAAGTCCCACATTCATGTGTATTTTACTTTTTACTAACATGACCCTTGCTTTTCATAATAGTAGCTTATTCTTACATTTTCTTAACTAATTTGTCAGAAACAATTGTTAGGTCACTAAACAAAAGTTTGTGATACAAATTCAAATAGACAAAAATTCTCAAAACTATTATGTTTTAATTAAAACTCAAATATCCTCCAAGTTTCTTTTTAAGAATTACCATTGAATAACTGACACTGCCAAATTTTAATAACATACATACAAATATAATATGTATAAACTATACACAATATAAAATTTGCAATAATTTTTTTTACTTTATTCCATCCAGGCTGGAGCTAATATGATAGTATCTGGAACTGCTATAATTGGAGCACAAGATCAAGCTGCTACAATCAAATTACTGCGAGATACTGTGCAACAAGCAATTGATAAATAATTTTTTTTTAATGTTACTGTTGATTATTAAATATATTTGTACATGAATAATTATCATTATTATATGATGATACGATATATTGGTACAAAACTATTAAATTATAATATTATAATAGGTATATATATAAAATCGTTCTCACATAAATGTACTAACAAATGCATACATTCCTATGGATGTAATAAGTGTTTATAATATAAAAATATAGAACTTTTACAAAAAAAAAAATTGAATTAAAGTTTTATAGAATTTTTACAAAATAAAAGATTGGTGATTGTTTTACATGTTTTAATCAAATCTGCTTAAATCTAAATTATTATCATTATTGGTTGTGTTAGATTGTTTTGGGAATGATGAGCTTACTGCTATTCCACTCTCTTTGAAAACCATTGGTTCATTATTTGCTTTTAATTTTGTTCTTAAACTTGACATTGCTATGAGGATAGCCTCCTCTGTTCTTATAGTCCTTGATCCTTGATTGGGTAACACATTTACATAATGGTTAAAGAGCAAGCTAGCTTCATCAACTTGCAAATGTTCATCACTCTCAAGAGCTGCTTCTATTCCATGTAAACCTCCGAAGACAATTAAAGCATGATTGTATTTAACATTTTTTTCTGGAAGTTCATCTATTGGAGTACCTTTATCAGATGTACCTATAGTTACATCATACCTGTAATAGAGAACTAAATTATTTTAAATATTAAGATAGGCCTTGGCCATATCTGCATAAGGGGAGACAACAATAAAAGTTAAGAAACTCTAAAGACTGCTGATACAAACTGGCAGATCTAGAGTTAAATTTTGGGGGGGTCAGAGGCTGAAATATACATATAATAAAACAGTAACTAAACCAAAATCTGTACATGATTTTTTTTTAAAAACGACTTTTAAAAAAAATCAAAACAATTTTTTGGCTTTAGGTAGGTATATAAGGAACAAAAATCTGTAAAACGCCCCCGCTGTCCAGCTACCCCCGAGAAACTGGAGGGATGTAAAACCTTGAAAAATAGTTTTTTCAATTTCTGGCTTGCTGTGACATCCTATTGAAAAATATTCTTAACAAAAGTTGTAGGTATAAGAAAAATCTACGACTTTTACAGTAATCTCAAAGTTTTCAACATTATCAAAAAATCTCTCTGGATCCGTGCTTGGATACAAAGCAGCTCATTAGTCAAGGGTTTTAAACAACTTTTTGATGTATTAGATTTTTTTAAATGCAGCACTATCTTGACTATTCTTTCAAGTAGGTTCATGCCATAATATTTATTACGATTACATCCTCATAATTTTGAATATGTACAATGTCCTTATACCATCTCCAAATACTACAACATAGAACAACTAGAGAACTTTTGTCAACATAACCAAGGAAAACCAAGATGGAATATGTTTAGACAAGCATGTTTTCAAAAAATTGCTCGAAAAGTAATATGCTACCTGACTGAAAAAGATTAAATTTTTGCATACCCATCTTTATAAGGACACTGAGTAAAGACTTGGCTCAGATTATTGGCAATCCGGACAGTATAGCCCCAATATACTCCTGTTTCTGCTCTTGGTGTTGATAGACTCACAATCTTTCCTTTTATCTTCTTACGACCTTCTGAAACTGGCAACATTTTAACTGTTACCCTTATGCCAGGATTCAATAATTTATCCGTTGATACATCTTGTAACAATCCAACATTGACTTGTGAACCTCTTCCAGGTTTTACTTTCTTGTTCATTGTAATACCTTCCCTAAAAAATATAAATGAATATATATTTACAAAAGGGTATTTTCTACTGAAGTCGAAATTCAATATATATTACACTGTACATAAAAAAAAATGCTATACCGAAATTTAAAGTCATTGCTAATTCTCAAATGATGAGGAGCGTCTAATGGATTTAAAAGCCCAGCAAACTCCAAGTCCTTGTGGATTGGGAAGAAATGTTTCCTCAAATATTGGGGACATTCCAAATATTGCAATATTCTAGCAAGCTGAACACAACTTTTTCGAGCCACTTTTACACCATCAGCATCTTCAAGCTTAGACATTTTAGTATTTAGTTTTTCACCAATATCATCAAAAACTATAATTTCGTCCACACAAAAGACACATGCTGCCCGTGCTATCTGACCCGCCAAGTATGTTCGTAACTCCGCCGATTGGGCATTTTCAAGTATTGACCCTGGCACAGCGATGCTAACTGTAGATATTTCAGCATTCTTTTTGTCTTTTTCTATTTCTTCTTTTACTTTTAGCTCTTCTTCTTTTTCAACAGCAAGACGCTTTTCTCTCTTTACAATTTTTTCCTCATTTCGCTGACGTTTTAAAGCTTTCCGTTCTTGATTAATTTCTCGCCAACTCTTACCTGGGGGTTTTATTGGTGCTGTCGGTAAAGACATTTGTTTTTAAAAAAATGTGAAGAAAACCATAAAAGCCATAACCAACACTTAGCAACACGTGAAAAGTAAAATAAAAATTCAATGTTGTAAAATAAAAATGACAAGTGATAGTTGACACCTAGAGATGTACTTATTGGATTAGATGTTATTCTCGAATCAAGTAAATTAATATAACAACAATATCGATACTAAGAATTATATTATTTTTAATATAGATAAGCCGTAAACGTAATTACCGGAAGAATTGCCTGAGTCTTTCAATTATTATTGAAAATACTAAAATATAATGTTTACACCTTAAGCACAATAATGATTGATTTTTCGCTTTCGTTTATAATATTGTCTAAATTCTAGACGTATAACACTATATGGTATACATTATTCAACAGTTAACTGTGCCGCTTTTTTGTAACTGATTTGATAAGTTACAAAAAGGGAAAAAGCAAAATTTACGAAATTTATGTAATTTTAGCGTGTTTGTAGCGCACAACACTATCAATGTCAAATTAAGAAGTTTAGAACATGTGGTCATCAACATTCAACAATCAACATCAATCAAATCTCATCATTTGAAATTTATAGACCCTAACGTTTACAATTTGGATTTGAACACTGAAATTCAAACCGATTGTTTTTTTTTCTATTATGTAAGTAAGACTCGATTGCTATCATAATGAATTTAAAATTGTTATAGACAAGTATAAATATTAATTTTTCTTTACATCTAGTAAGTAGTATTAGATGAAAGATACACGATATTATAATTTTAAAGATTACTTATGTTTATTCAAATTTACTTTATTCATGCATCAAATTGGTAGCTGGAAGTTGGAACCTTTCTTGCCACAAGAATACATAATATTAATACCTATGTAAAATTATTATACTTTAGTTTCGCATTTCTACGGTCTACCTTTGACACAGGCATTTTTAGTCACACATGCCCCAATAATTATGTGTTTTATTATTACATGTGAATTATGTGATAAAATATTAGTTTTCTATTTTGCATAATTGCTTAGAGACAAACAAATAGACAATTATTAAGTACAAACATTTTTATTTAGAACATTCCTGGAAAAAATAAAAAATATTGACTATAAATTATAATATTAGCAAACCTAAACAACTTGTTACAGTTTCAAGACTAAATAATAAAAATATACCTAAATAAAACCTTTAATAATAGCCTTTAAAAGATTAATTTTATATGCTGAAATATCCATAAAGATGTAACTAAAGGAACACCAATATTGATTAGCACTTATATATCCTATGAGCTAAATTTTTTTCTAAATTCTAATTTAGAAGAAAGTGTAAACATTTTCATTTTCAAAATTGAAACTAAATAAAAAATTAAGTATGGTCACAGATCATATAATACTATACTAGGTATGGTTAACATTTATTACCTACAAGAATAATATGTTATAAAACACTGCCATTAAATACTTAATGTATATTTTTAAGTCCTTTTCTTCTTTGTTTCAATTTTTTATAATGCTTACAAAAATAGTTTTAACTTGTTTATTGTTACTTGATAATGTTATTTATATTCTCTCAAGATAATTACATCATTCACTTTCATCATATTGTTTCAACTTTGATGGTAACAACCAGGGCTGTCCTCTCAGACAACTTTGAATAATTTTAATTATTTTTAAATAAGTTATAATAAGTATTTATGATGTAATAAATTAAGTAACAATTTAATTAAACTATATTAATTATCTATTATGATTATATATTATTATAATCATAATAGATAGTTAATATAGTTATATTTAGACAAAACTGTGTAGGATCTATCATTATGTCATGAGTGCAATATGAATGCAAACATACATCAACTTTTATTATATGTCTGTACAAATGGGATATTCTAAATAAAAAATATATATAACACGAGATACATATTGTTTTCCTGTATGTATTGTGTTGTATATGTATATTTTTTTATCAACCAAAAGACTCATTTATGTAGTAACATTACTATTATATAGATAATAAATACAAAATCATAATTTAATTACCAACTATGTGCATATTATATTCTTTATACTAGTATGTACATCCCTGTGCTTATCTACGAAATAAGATATTATTTTGACCTTTATTATCAGAACCCCTGTGTAAGGTTAAATTTGATAGTAAATCAAGAGTATTATTTTCACAGTTCAATATTACAAGTGGTCACATTCAGACATGGCAGCCAATGGAAAATTAGGTAAGTAACAATTTTAATAAAAAAATAATAATCAAATACCAGTACATTGTAAATTGTAATTGATTTTTTTTCCTTTATTGCTTCATATGGAATTATATAGAAAATCACAGGTAATTAATGGAATTGAAAAAAAAAAATGTTTGACTTAAATAGTTTGCCTATGCCTATGCCTGCCTTATTTCTTCCCAAAACTTTTTATTGCAAATTTTATAAGTATCAGCGCATTGCTGAACAATAAATGCCCAAGGCCCAATGCAATACATAAAAAAATGTATTTACTTTCAAACACTTTTTTTTGCTTAGATAAAGTACTCATTTAAAAATATTTAAACATCTTTTCAAATACAATGTATGGAAAAGTAGTTTATAGTAACATTAGCGACTCACCCTCGCTCCGCTCGTGTTCGTCCCTGGGGTGGGGTCTGGGAGGACCACCCTTATCCTTATCATTTAGGGGTATGAAAAATAGATAGTAGCCGATTCTCAGACCTACTGAATACGCATATAAAATTTGGTAAAAATCGGTAAAGCCGTTTCGGAGGAGTACGGTAACAAACATTGTGACATGGAAATTTTACATATAAGATATTAATTAATAAAGAAGAACGATTTATTTATATCTTTTTTTTTATATCATTTTACATAATTTTTTTACAGCTCTTCTCAGTGTATCGGACAAAACCGATCTTATACAGCTAGCAAAATGTTTATCAGACATCGGCCTTGGTCTGGTGGGAAGTGGGGGTACTGCCTCTGCTCTAAGGAACGCTGGACTTAAAGTCCTAGACGTGTCAGATATAACTGGTGCTCCAGAAATGCTTGGAGGAAGGGTCAAATCCTTACACCCCGCGGTACATGCTGGTATATTATCTAGGTATGAAAAAGTATTATTTGTTGGTGTATTAAAGATAATGTGTGATTTTTTTATTTAAAAAAAAATATGATACAGATAAGTATAATGTGGTTGGTATATTATCTAGGTATATAAAATGTATGTTGTTTTGTTAAATGTAACATGTGTTTTTTTATTAAAAAAAAATGTAAGTAGGATGTTTTAAAAAAAATATCGCAAATTCTCCTAATAGTTCTAGTATTTTTCCATCTATGAAGGTTATGTAGGAATAACAAAAAAATTAAGCCATTATTATACTAATTTGTTTGTTTATTTTTAATATAAGTTGCACATATTGGCACATAATATTAAGCAATAACTGATAACACACCACAATTATTCCAGCACAAAAACTATATGTAAAGAAAATACCCTAGTAATTATTTTCTTAGCTCGGCCTGCTGTTCATTTAATACTCTGAAATCTGAATACAACTATAATCAGAGTGTTAAATTTCAAATTATCCGACACGACTGCTGCACGACGCGGTATCTATTTCGTGATTCTGTAAATTACACCTTACCAAATTATAGCAATCACATATTATGTCGTTTATGCAAAGTAGGTACATACAAAAACATACAAATTTGTATTTAATTTTACGTATTAGATATTAAGTTAAAACATTGTAAAATGAAAATACAATTATTACATTTCAGGCTATATTAAGGCTATGGACATTAGTCGCATATATTTATTACAATTATTAAATATATGAAATAGATCATGAGTGGTTTTTAAATTTTACGGTTTTAAAAATCAAACGTTTTATCATCTTTAGGCTGACAGATTCAGATCAAGCAGACATGCAGCGTCAGAAGTTCGACATGATTAGTGTTGTTGTATGCAATTTGTATCCGTTTGTGGAAACAGTATCGAAACCAAATGTAACCATAGCCGATGCAGTGGAAAACATCGATATTGGAGGAGTAACTCTTCTTAGAGCAGCTGCCAAAAACCATGATAGAGTCACAGTGATCTGTGATCCCAGTGATTATGACAAAGTTATTGCTGAGTTAAAAGAAAGTAAGGATCACCAAACTTCCTTGGAGACCAGGTTTGTGTTTTCTTATGTTAAATTTCATATAAATTATTTAATTGCTGCTTAATTGTATATAAATTACATTAAAAGAATTTTAATCTATGGGATTTTTTATCATAGGCTATTGATAAAACCAATAAATTACTTTTCAGACAAAAGCTGGCTTTGAAGGCCTTCACCCATACATCAGCATACGACACACACATTTCTGATTACTTCCGCAAGCAATACTCCGCTGGTGAATCGCAACTGACGTTGAGATATGGTAAGTTCAAAATTGTCAAACCCTGTGTTCGTATCGCCGTCACATAGGGCTATTTGGAAATCATAAATAATTATTATTAATATTAGCCATCCAACAATAACTTTTATGTCGAAAATGCCACTGGAACTGTACACGGTATCCCGTTAATATAAAATCCAAATCACAACAAAAACATTAAATTACCCCACTCAGGAATGAACCCGCACCAAAAGCCAGCCCAAGTGTTCACCACCCGCCCCGCGCTGCCGCTGGAGGTACGGAACGGGTCGCCGGGCTTCATCAACCTGTGCGACGCGCTCAACGCGTGGCAGCTGGTGCGCGAGCTGCGCCGCGCGCTGCGCCTGCCCGCCGCCGCCAGCTTCAAGCACGTGTCGCCCGCCGGCGCGGCCGTCGGCTTGCCGCTCACACTGGAAGAGGTTGGTGTTAACTATACTCTCCGTCCCACATTAGCATACAAACTGATAAGGACAGAAAATTGTCTAGCTCTGCCCACTACGGCTTGCAACTGGTTTGAAATCATAGGGCAAAATCAATATATAAATAAAATCAACATTAATAAAATTAACTGTATTTTTAAATATTTATGTACATTATTTAACTATTTTCGCTTTCCGACGTATCCCTGTCCATCTCCTACATTGACAATAAATCAGGTAAGTACACGAGAGACGTCTGAACGATACGGAATGCAACGACGCTGACGGACTAATTATGACTGGCATTGTGATCGCGGCCTAAGCGTCTTATCTGCAACTAATCACGTGGACACGCAAAATCTCAGTGATTGGGTCATTCGGCGAATACAGTATAAATTATTAAACTAGCAACATACCCTCGCTTCACTTGAGTGTGATGGCCCTAGGTACGTGAATTTTGTTCACTTCAATTTTTAGGGGTTTTAATTTTTTTGCGTGGAACCTTATTACTTTTTACAAAATAAAAATAGCCTAAGTTTATTCTTGTAACATCAGCTATCTACTAATGAAAGTCGCGCCAGAATAGGTCCAGCCGTTTCGGAGATTAGCCGTGACAAACAGATAGACGAAAATCTTTAAAAAATGTTTTTTTTCTTATAAATAACATATATACTTTCATATAAAAATAATATATATATAATTTTATTTAATCTATGTGATCAATTTTATTTTATTAATTTTACTGAATCATTAAGAATAAATCGACACAAACAACACCATCTATTGACATTTATCTGAACCATTAGTTCATAGATCCTGACCCCTAAAAGTTTTTAGGGCTTCTCAGTTGATAACTAATATTTCTTATCTAAGACCTCATAACTATAAGTAAAAACATATTAATTTATTTAATACAGGCATCAGTAAATATGGTAGCGGACTACTACGAGAAGCTAACACCTCTAGCGTGCGCGTACGCGCGGGCGCGGGGGGCGGACCGCATGAGCTCGTTCGGGGACTTCATCGCACTCTCCGACGAGTGCGACGAGATCACCGCCAGGATCATCTCTCGGGAGGTGTCCGACGGCATCATAGCTCCGGGGTACTCGCCTGAAGCTCTAGCCATTTTGAAGAAGAAGAAAGCTGGAAATTATTGTGTGTTGCAAGTGAGTATTAATATAATGTTTTATGTATTATTATTTTTTGTAGATGCTGAGTTAATTCGTCTGGTAATTGTTGCAGCCACAGTTGTAAGTACTTTTTGAAGTTATACTTCTTTTGGCACGTTTGAAAAATACATTTGAGTAAAATTTTTACCGCACCGACAGCCAAAAAGCGACATGATGAAGTTAGCCGCATTCCTTTTATAAACAGAGAGTTATGACATACGGAATGAAATTTTTAGTTGTTTGTGTTCTGTTACACCAAAGAAGTATAGCTTCTTACGTCCGAACATAAGTAGCACACACGCGTTTCTTTTTAATTTTAAAATTTTAAATATACATGTCCATGGATCTTTTATATATCTTTTTCATAGGTACATAAATAATTATACAATACTCATCAAGCAATTTATGAAATTTGGTATATCAAATTAAGAATAGTTATACATATGTATAAAAAGCATATTACACAAGAAACATTTTTAATTGTAATTTACAATATTACAGATGGACAGCAGCTATACACCAGATCCGATGGAGCAAAAGACATTATTTGGCTTAACTCTAGAGCAGCGCCGCAACGATGCGGTGATCGACGCGGACTTATTTAAAAATGTCGTCACTAATAAGAAGGACCTACCGCCAAATGCAATCAGAGATCTGATAGTCGCCACCATCGCTCTCAAGTACACGCAGAGTAATTCTGTGTGTTTTGCGAGGGACGGACAGGTGGGTCCATGTCATGGTTTAACTGTAGAGTGTATTTTCATTGTTATATTATTTACTAGCCACTCGCTCTCGCTTCGCACGAATTCGTCCTTAGGTAATTATCGCGTGCGTATTTTTTTTGCGATTACTCCTAAAATATTCATTAAAATTATATGGTGTAAAAGAGCAAAATAATGTGCATGAAATGCTGTGAGCCTTTAACTTATTTAAAATGATAAGGGTTAATACCGTATTTGTGTAAATAGCTTTTACATTACCGCATTATTATGGCTAGTTTTTTAACGTATTAAAATGGATATAGTATTACATCCTTAAGAAATAGACATAATATGCCATCGCGGACTTTTCTGTAGACCTATATAAGATACACAATTCCACCATACATTATTTTGTTATATCTCAAAGGGTTTAGGCAGCGTTTTCGTTGAAAGCTCCCAGACGGCTTATTTTTTACCGACACCTCCAACAAATCCATACTATTATTATAAAGAGGTAAAGCTTATGAGTTTGTGACGTTGTAGGAGGTAATCTCTGTATCTACTGAACCGATTTCGATGAAATTTGGTAAGAAGATAGTTTGAGACCCTGGGAAGGATATAGGATACTTTTCCCGGAAAATCCCGGAAATCAAATTTTAAGAGGGTGAAAGTGGGGATGAAAGTTTGTATTGGGAAGCGAACTAGGGACGAACCCGTGCGAAGCCAGGGTAAGTCGCTAGTCTATCAATATCAGCATCTAGTCCATAGTATTTTTGAATCGTCAATTTTTAAACACACACACACACACACACACTCGTATACAAAATATAATTAATAATACGGTATATAATGTATAACGTATGTGCGTCGCAACGGGGCAGGTGATCGGCATCGGCGCGGGGCAGCAGTCGCGCATCCACTGCACGCGGCTGGCGGGCGCCAAGGCGGCGCTGTGGTGGGCGCGGCGCCACGCGCGCGCGCGGGCGCTGCGGCCGCGCGCCGGCGTGTCGCGCGCCGTCGCCGCCAACGCCGTCGACAACTTCGTCAATGGCACCGTCGGTATGCATCCCCTTTCCCATGCCACGGATCACATAATACTATACTAGTATGGATGCCTCGTCCCATACAAATAAACTGGACAGCGCTAATTCGGGCTATTTTTCTTTGCTCGAATAGATAATAGATGTCGTCGATTCGAAAATAGTTAAAATGTTTTATTTGATAAATATGTGTAAAGTAACGTTTGATAAATATTATAAAATTCATCCTGCGTTCGAATAAAAAAAATCAGTGATTTAAAGACTTTTTAACCGTGATAAACAGTTCGTACGATTCAATTTAGGTAGCCCCGCTGTGTTTTTTTCGCCAGTTCTTCTCGGGTCTGAAGCTTTTTCTTCCGGAACTGGTAGTAGACTCATGACGTTCAGTGACAAATTGTAATAATTTAATGCTGAATAAAATATTTTGAATTTTTGTTTTGAATTTGAATAAAAAGTGAAAGCGCCATCTGTGAATATACATAGAAACCTATCATCTAATTGCTGATATTTCAATATTTTGTTATTTTAACACAAGTTTATTACACATTTAACGTCATCTATTGACATTTATTTGAACTGCTTTTTCTTTGTTCGTGATGAGACCTTACGCCCATACAGATAGAGACGGGAGACCTGTGCGGCAAAACGAATATATTTAAATTATTAATTATAATTATTAGCGCCAAAAAAGTTATATCAGTCATCAAATAATTAATCATAACCAAATAAATAAAATATTGACTTACTCTTAACTCATCTTTTAAACCAATAAGATTTATTGAACCATACCGTGTCTACCATAATTAATCAGGAATGGCACAATCTTTACAATAATAATGAATACATATTAGTGAAATCTTTGACATTTCTAGAGACCTCCCTCTACAATAACGCCCTCTCGCAGTGTATTCAAGCGCGGTAGCTCCCATCCAGGACGGTCAAAAAGTTCAGAGAGAACTATACCTATCAATACAGTAAAGAAAGGCATTCCAAACAGGGAACGAACAGAATGAAATATTGTTCTTGTATTAATCTCAAATTCAACGTAATTACCACTTGTAAATACGACAGTCTACTAATCTGTACAGTCGTTGCTGTAAGTTTTTATTTATTTTATTTTGTTGTTTAAAGAAGATACGTTGAATAGTTTTTATAATATAGGACATTTTCCGTTTCACGCGTTAGCAGTAAAATTAGCTTTGTTTTTCATAGCAATAAAGTCTACTAAGTACGAGTAACTTATCCACACAGTCGTCTAACGAAGGCGAGTAGACAGGGCAATCAGGCTATTTTTTTATATTGTGCTAAAACGGTAAAAGAAAAAATTGTTTTCTAAAGTTGTGTGAAGTTCGCTATCCCGCACCAAACCCTTTAAACTGTAGGATTTTAAAATCTGGTTTTTTATTATTATTTAAGCACCTCAGTGTGCCATAACTTGATTATTTTAATTTCACCACATGATCTTGCTTTTTCATGAAACATTGCAAGTGTTCAATTATATTATCATTTAAGTAATCACAATTTGTTTGTAGGTACTGACATGCCGTTAGAGCAATGGAACAGCTTGTTCGAAGGAGAACCCCCAGCACTTCTCACTGCCGAAGAGAGAGATGAATGGACCAAAACAATGAATAAAGTAGCTCTCGCCTCAGACGCTTTCTTCCCATTCAGGGATAATATCGATAGAGCTGTTCAGGTAACAACAACACAACCAATACAATAATTTTTATTTCATTTTTTGACGACACGTTTGGCTGCTAGTAAAGACCCTATTTGCTGTGCCAGCGGTCGCGGGTTCGAGTCCCGCTGGGGACATTCATTTGTGTGATAAGCACGAATATTTGTATTACAGTCTTCAGTCATTGGTGTTCATATTTATAATATGTGCGTATTTAAAGTTATAATATATGTATAGTGTATCAACTGTCTGGTCTGCATAACACAAGCCTCGTAGCTTACCATGGAACTAGATGATGCTCTGTCCCAAAGTATTTATTTATTTCAATTGATTGTCTACTGTTAGTTTTACTTTGTTTTATTGTCCTTATTAAATTATGACCATTACCGACCAATGGATGTAATTGGGTCACATTGTCTTCTACAAGTGTATTGGTTCGATTATTAAAAAGACGATAAAAAATAATAATTTAAATGGCTCTAAATTAACGCTATATTGTTTCTTTTATACATTTCAGTATGGTGTAGAGTACATCGGCAGTCCATCGGGCTCCAACAACGATAAAGAAGTGATAGATTCTTGCAATGAACACAACATCATACTCGCACATACAAACTTGAGGCTGTTCCACCACTGATGTTGTAAAAAATCCATATCAATAAAACTATATCGAATAAAAAGTATAATACGATATTTTGCGAATATTGATAATCTCATTAATGGAGTGAAATGTCAAACAAATCATACTTTTCGAGCATATTGTATTTGTTAAGATTTTGTATTGAATATATTATTTCATAAGAATAAATATTTTAAATACATATTATTAGAGTTAATATTAAATAGAAGTATTTACATTTTACCTCTATTATATTATAGCTATATACATTCCTAAAATTATATTCATCAAGATTATTATTAAAAAATACTATGTACTTTTACCATTTTTTTTATTTTCTACTTATACAAGAAATTTGAAACTGAACTATAGTTATAGGTGAACATTAACTTTATGATTTCACTAGCGGCTCACCCTCACTTCGCTCGGGTCGCCTCAAGCCAAACACATTATCCCACGGGAGCTGTATATTTTTCCGGGATAAAAAGTAGCCTTTGTATTATTCCAGAACCAATATAATCTATCTCTGTGCCAAATTTCATCCAGATCCGTACAGCAGTTCTGGCGTGAAAGAGAAACGTCCATACTCACAAACCTTAACATTTATAATATTAGTATAGACTAGCATTACCCGCGGCTCCGCCCGCGTTCAGATGACTACAAAACAAATTCTTAGATTTTACATATTAGTATTCTCTTACATTGCAGTTTTTGTCTTTTTTCTCAGAAATGAGGTAATTTCCCAGGGTAAAAAGTATCCTATATGTTGACCCAGATAACCTATCAAGCTATCCCCATACCAAATTTCATCAAAATCCCTGCAGTAGTTTTTCTGTGATGTGGTAACAGACAGACAGACAAAAATTTTAAAAACAAGATTCGGCCTCTATATCAATAATAATGTTTATTTCTCTAAGATTTTCCAAAAAATATTTAATGTAGATTAGCTACTTATTCCTCTTCCCAAAATTCTTTTAGTAAACCATCATACACTTCTATTCCATTCTTCCTATAGAAAAGCAGATCCTACCGACAAAAACTGCAATCAAATTTATTAGTTTTTGAGATTAGCATGACCAAAGACAGTATGGACGTTCGCCGGGACTTTCGTTTGTGTAAAAATAAACGTATATCTGAACTTCAGATAATAATAATAATAATACTCTTTATTGCACACCGAAAACTAAAATACAAAAAAAAAACACTAAGAAAAGATGCACAGCAGGCTTATCGCTGGAAGCGATCTCTTCCAGGCAACCTTGAGGAGGAGGAGTAAATTTTCATAAGACGGTAGGCGGTGTACTTGCATTGACACTTTACCGTTACATATACCTCATAACTAGCATCTTTGCGCAAAACTTTATTTTAATAAGCCATTATTTGGCAAAAGCTAAAAAGGGTTACATACTCTATGACAAATGCAATACTATTTGCATTTAATTATGATATCATAAAAGACAAATAAATACATCTTATTTGTTTTACCAAAATTTGCCACGTTTTTTTAATTAATAAATTAATTTTATGTTCCTCCTGTAAAATTTGTAAGTAGAAGATCTAAGTTCACGGACGATATGCAAATTAATAATGAATAAACACAGTTATTCAAATTCAAAATATTTATGCAATAAATAGTATACTACACTTATAGTGTACTTTACTAAACATGAAGTTGTTGAAAATCCGCTCATTTACATGTTTTATCATACGATACTATAATACTTATACACTTATATAATACTAGCGGACCCGACAGACGTTGTCCTGTCTACGTCTTTAATTTGAAAATTTCAAACTTTTTGGACAAAATTGTGAATCTAAACCATTCCCAGATCCCCTTGAACACACACAAAAAATTTCATCAAAATCGGTCCAGTCGTTTGAGAGAAGTTCAGTGACATACACACTCACAGAAGAATTATATATATAAAGACTAGCGTTGCCCGCGGCTCCGCCCGCGTTCAGATGACCAAAAACCAAATTCTTAAGTTTAACACATTAGAACTCTGAATGCAGTTTTTTATTTTTTCTTAGAAATGAGATATTTTCCCGCGGTAAAAAGTATCCTATATGTTGACCCGGATAACCAGCTATCATCATACCAAATTTCATCAAAATCCCTCCAGTAGTTTTTCCGTGATACGGTAACAGACACACAGACAAAAATTCTAAAAACTATAGATTCGGCCTCTATCGATAATAATGTCTATTACAATAAAATTTTCCAAAAAATATTTAATGTACAGATTCAGCTTAGTTATAATTTTATTATATGTATAGATTTGCTAGTGAGAGGATAACGGGATAAGGAATAAACGAAAACAAAAGTTTGCGAGACGACAGTTTATTATGCAGTCGATTTATCATAAAATTTGAACGATTGTTCACAGAACTACACACCAGGTCCATATTTATTTTTATCGCCAAGATTGACTATGTTTTCCAATAAATTTGCATATTTACGCTACATGAATGTATATTTTTGTTATAGGCAAAAAGCTGTCCATTAAATTCTATTACACTCAATTATCTACGAAATCACTATGGAAATCACAGTACCAATAACCTAATCGTTCCTAAACGCGATATACAAGTAATAGGATATTCAATCCCGTCAGAATAATACATGTGAGAAGTTAAAACAACTAAGTATGAAAGGTACAAATTACAAATATAATGCTTTCAAGTTATGAAGTTAGTTCATCCGTATATTAAATATCGTGCAATATGTTGACATACAATTGGCAAATTATTACCGTTCCTACCATTTAGTAAGTTCGATTAAAAAGCCATCAATATTACTAAACCAAGTCTATTTATTTGCAAAAGCCCAACCAAGTTTCCAGTGAGATGGAAACGCTATTGTATATAAAGATAACTTATGTGATACATTTCGAATAACATTAGTGTATGAAGTCTACTCCTGCGTGAAATGACGTAATCAATATTGGTAATTGAATTTGACTTCACTTAGAACTTTTCATACGATTGGAATCATTTTCTATTTTAAAATTACCTAATTGAGATACAACGCTGTTCATTGCAGGAGTCACTTAGTATATGTGGTGTTTACAATACGCGCGATCTTAAGTTAACCGGGCTGAAGTTAGTTCCGTATAATTGTCGGGCATATACAAGTAAGCTTCTGGCACTCGTAACTATTTAGCCCCAAAAACGATTATTATGCCAACTTCAGATCGGTCAACTAAAACTTGCGGCATGCTATGATCGCCATTTTTTTATTTTTTTCCGCTCAAGAACTTTAAAGATTGACAACTATGCTTATAAAACAATTGCTGTACTTTAGTACCAATATTGATGTACACAAAAGATTAAGATGTACAATATAAAATTTAATATATTGTTGATATTGTTAATACATTCCAAATTAAAGCAGTTTCAACTCAATGTCATTTCTGAAAGACCAATACATATTGTACATATTGTGATATACTTTTTGGTAGACAGATCCAACTCGCACTTGAATTTTCAATAATTTAAAATGTGTCACATCACTACAACATACCAGTGGCGAAGGGTGAAATTTTAGCAGAGGTAAGCCTTTCCAAAAATATACAATTTTTATATACGTACATATTAATGCAGAAAGAAATGAAGCTATTATTATACATGTATTTCCAAAAGAACATTTATACATTTAAAAAATTAAATGTATGTAAAATTATAGCAAAATAAATTAAAGTAAGACATCTTGTATGGATCCTTCACCACTGCAACATACATACATCAAAACCAAAATGACCGTCACAACGCACCGCAGTCAGATCGCTAGTACAGTATACACTATACACAGTACACGGTGGAGTATTTAGCCGGTGGCGCACTGCACGCGGTTGACACCGGGATGCTCGTCATCCTCGTCGTAGGCGTTGGCAGCGTTGCCACGGCGACGCCGGTTCTCCTGCTCCGGGTCCAAGTCCATGAGTGTGCACTCCTCTGCTAGCTCAGGGATCTCCACCTGGGGCGATTATAAGTATTAATATTTTGTTAACTAGAGACTTGCTTCCCAATACAATCTTTCATCCCCATTTTCACTCCCTTAAGGGATGATTTTCGGGATAAAAAGTATCCTATGTCCTTCCCAGGGTCTCAAACTATCTTCTTACCAAATTTCATCTAAATCAGTTCAGTAGATCCAGTGATTACCCCCTACAACATCACAAACTTTACCTCTTTATAATATTAGTATACATTTACAGCCTAGTAAACTTTCTGAGTTTAGACACATTCATAATCTGAAAGGCCATGTTGCCCAAAACTGTTTTTTTTTTTACTTCTTCACACTGTAATAGCAAACAGATTTCAGTAAAAATTGGAATGGAAATAGCTTATTTTCTTAGTAGTATTAAAAGAACGTACAAGAATGTAGTATACGTGAATGACACTACTAACGCGTAAAAAGAGCAAAGTTCAAGTCATAAAGCTTATTAAAATAATTTAAAAGAAAAAAGTTGTCGTTAGGATTTTTTATTCTTTTTTTTCCTTTGCCTTATTTTTTAATATTTGATTGTTTTATTTGGGTGTGGGGTAATGTAAGCAGAATGCCTTTTTTATTATCCTGTTGAGCTAGCCTGTAAGAGTGGACTACAATGTTTTTTTTATATTTTATAGTTTTAATTATGTCACATTGTATGTTGTGTTTATGTAATAAATAAATAAATAGAAACGTAATAAGCCTTATGAATAATACAATTTATAATGTACCAATGGAGCTTACCCTAGGTCTAGGTGGCAGGCAATTCTCCAATGCTGGAATGACTTCAGGTGGAATGCTATTCGGAAAATTGACTAAAAATTGTATTATAAGTAATCCTTTTTCAAATGGATTCTTATACATTGGCATACCTGGAAAAGTAAATAAATAAGATATAGCAAATAATAACTAATACAAAAGCTTGTTAAATTAAAATATTTTAACACAACATTTCCTATATCATAAAAAAATACCAATATAAAATTTAAATTGAAAACCAATACATATTTCTTTTTAATATTCAATTCAATTTTTTTTATTAATGGCTTCAAAGCATGCCAGTTGAGCACAGATTTCTTTGCCTACATCATATAGAATTGAAAAGATCTTTTTAATATTGTATTTAATGTTGGCAACAATTCATAAAACAATAAAAAAATAAAAAACAAGACATTTACCTTCATTTAGAACACATTTGACTTCACCATGCTTAGTAACCTCTCCGGGTAATACTGTTATGACGATATCTCTATCATCCAAAGTTCTAATTACTTTTTGGAAGCCACACAAAGCCTCCACCAGCTCAACATTAATCCTAACTATTAAATCATTGCCAGATCTTTTGAACACCTGAAATAAAACATTTCTCATTGCTATAAAATAAAAATAAAAAAATGCTACAATTACATTATAGGATATTCTTTTAAGGTAATTTTTTTTTAGTTGCAGCTTCAATAAATTAACTGCTATAATTCTTGGAAATATTGAATATAATTTACTATATTATATTTATAATATAAATAAACTGCCTTACATAAATTATTAAAGCATTTGTTAAGTTTATACTTAACAAATGCTTTAATAATTTGCTTTAATAATTTGATGTGCTGTAATGAATACTATTCTTCCTTTATAGGAAGAATAGTATTCATTACAGCACATCCTTCATGCACTGCCGAATTTAGGGCAACTCATATTAAATTATGTTGGTGGTTCTTAACAGCACAAAATGTGTACAGTAACAGTTAAATAAACCAAGATCAAGATCTTTATGAATAATGGAAACATTAATATCAGTCATTACCAAAATGTGACCTTTGTTAGAACCAACTAGATTGTCATTTACCAAATTAATAATTTACTAGCGACTTATCCTCGCTTTGTTTGTACATCCCTAGGTATATTTTATTTTTTTTGAAAAAATAAAAGTAGCCAAGTTACTCCTTATAACATCAGCTAGGTATCTGACAGTGAAAGTCTCATCAAAATCAGTCCAGTCGTTTCGGAGAACAAACAAACAGACAGAATTGTAAAAATTGGGTTTTTCTTATAAATAATGTTAATAATTTTATATGCATTTAGTAAAAAGCTGTTATTTTAGCATTACAAACTGACACTTCAATTTTATTTGTCTGTAAACATAATCCTAAAATTCTGATAAAACTCACATCATTCTCCTTTTCATCTAAAACAATAATAAGATCTCCAGGTTCCATATCAGGTTCTTGATCTCCTTCACCACTGAATACAATTTTTTGGCCATCTGTCATACCTTTGTCAACATGAACTTCCAGAATCTTCCGGTCACGAACAGTTTTGCGACCCTGAAAATAAAAAAGATCTTATGTATTTTTTTATATTATACCTTTGTAACACTAACAAATTAGATGACCTTCGTTAAACATGACTACTTTGACTCTACAATGTAAAATTTACTTCAAATGTATGAATGAATACATTTTTTTTAATATATCCTTTCTTAAGTTATAAAATATTTATTGTATAGTAGTAATAATAAAAGTTCTTAGTTCTTACATAATTTAAGTAGGAGAAGTAATAAAGAAATAATAAGTATTATTTACTTACTTGACAAACTTTGCATCTGTCCTTTGGGTCAATGATCTCCCTTTGGCCTCGGCACTCTGAACACATGGTCTGGATTTGTTGGATCATGCCTGGTCCCAGCTGTTGGATCTGGACTTGCAACCCTGTACCTCGACAAGTGGGGCAGACTTGGACTGCGCCCTAAAATTAATATATTATACAAAACATGTGTTATAAGTAATTTAATAACAATATATGAGTGATAACTAACTATATGTATTGTATGGTATGTTCGGGCTATTTTCTATAACTCAACGACTATGCGCCTATTTCTAAACAATAAATAATAAAAACTATATGTAACTAATGATAACAACTATACATGTAATATGCTATATGAAAACCACAAAAACTAACCTTCTTACCACCTCGGCCCTCACATTTTTCACATATCACATTCTTCTGCAAGGCAAGTTTTCGGACAGCACCCTTGTATAGTTCTTCAAGAGTAACAGATAATTGGTGAATAACATCTTTGCCTTTTCTTTCACGTCCACGCCGTCTTCCTCCACTGAAGCCTCCACCGAAGAACATGTCAAATAAGTCCATGGGTGAAGAGAAACCACTTCCACCTGCACCACCCTCTTTTAATGCCTGCTCTCCACCTATATAAAATTAAAACTCAGTTGACTCTTCTACGTAACCACAAAAAAAACTATTTAGTTTCTTAAAAAAAATGGTAATACATAACACAAAGTTAAACAATAATATAAAAAAAAATCAGTAAAAGAAGATTTTGCTTTAATAATATAAATATAGCAAAATAAATCGGTAATCTATTATTATACAACTAAAAAATGACAAGCCATGTTTAATTATAATACACATAAAGATTATTGCAAAATTGTGCACACAAAGTAATATTTACCTTGATCATAGATTTTTCTTTTATCTGGATTAGAAAGCACTTCATAAGCTTGTGATATTTGCTTAAACCTTTCACCCTCATTGGGATTCTTGTCAGGATGATATTTAAGAGCTAGTTTTCTATATGCCTTCTTTAGCTCATCTGTTGTGCAGTTAGGCTTTACACCTAATATGTCATAATATGTAGTTTCTTTCACCATTTTGCTATCTGAAATAATTTAAATTTCTAAAATATGCAAAAAACAACACTTAATATGTTGCATTATATAACTTCTCTTTCATTTTCCTTATATTTACTAACATTATTGTTAGGAGCAGTTGCATTAATTAATAATTTATAAAGACAATTTATATGTTTATGCTTCTTATTGATGACAATAAATTGAAGTCAAAAAAATACAAAAGCAGTAATGTCTTTGCCTAGGTACCTACTTTAATATTAATTATTAGATTCACTACATACATAAAAAGGTTGTATAATTTAATAAATCTTAAATAGTATAGTGTAATTATGTGCAATAATTATTTTTATTGCAATAATAATTATTTATTATTTGTAAGTATCTATGTAATGTTCAATAATATCAATATATGTTGTTTTAATTTAATTATAAGTTTATGTAGTTGTCGCGAGAAAACATGGTTATATAAAAATCACACTATAAGTACTTAATACATTTCGTTTAGTAGGTAGGAAATGTACTAAACTAAAGCATTACCTAGTACCTACTGCTTTTGGACCATACCACCATGAGAAATATAGGTATATAAAAAAAAACTAAGTAAAGGTTATGCAAAATCAAATTATAATACAAATATTAATATGTCCGGATTTCTTACAATGAACAACGAGGTAACTATTTTTCTGTATTTTCTACATAGTTTAAATATAATAATTGATTACTCTCTTACCTTACAATTTCTAATGAAACACTATTTTAATGTGTCGTGTGAAATAGCTTCCAGAAACACTGATTCTGATTAGCGATTTTGCAATTATCGCACGCAACTTCGAGCACAAACGCTATTCACAAGAGTCAAATGACGTTTAAAAATTGAAATCACGAAGTAGGTATGCAGGCAGCGAGAACTTTCCTCACTTCGATGCTAAAGTCGATCGTAAAACGTGTTCGTTCGAGAAAATTCTACCTTTTACGTTCCATTACGTGCAAACGCTTTTCAAAGTTAAACTTTAAGATCATAGCAATATCAACTATTATTTTAGTATGTGACTATTATTGACGTGTTACGTAGTTAAGATGTGACGCATAAGAATGCACTAGAAATTTTCAAAGCCAATCCATTCAAATTAATTTAAGCTATACGCTGATTTATTTATTTATAAATTTGGTTAATTTATAAATAATTACTTAAAAATATACTCTACTTTGAAATTTATGTGATTAATAAAATATTACAAACCATGAAAACACTCATAAGGTGGATGCGTACTGCATAGTGCATACAGTATACAGAGTACAGACTACCAAGTAGGTACCATACCGGTCTAGAGTCTGACTCTGGACTTTATATATGTAGCAATATACTCTATGCTCTGGACTGGACCGGTCACCGGTCGGCGGTCATACCATAAAGTAACTTATATATACTGAGGGTCATACGAACTACGAAGTACAAACGCGGAACACCAATGAAATCGAATGACGTTCGACGTTAGCATGTTGGTTAGGTTTTCAAATTACTTACGTCCAAATACATTTAGTGGTATGAACAAACGATCGTTCGGACTTGAAAAAAACTCAAAGGAAATGTTAAAAATATTTATTGGGAAGCTTCACGATGGTGATATCGCAATTTGCTATTTCTTACCAGAAATCGTTTCTTATAGCTTTTACCTGACTGCGGTGAAGCCCAAAAGAGGGTTATGTTTTTGTTCTGTTTATATGTATGTTAGGATTAGATACTTAGAAAGTGTTTACAACAGTTGAAAACATACAATTTACGACGCCCTACCATAAAATTAATCTCGAATACAAAAATACATTGTCTTAAAAATATAAAACTATTTTTTCCATTCCACACTAATAAATAATTGCAAGGCATGCGCCACGCGCAACTTTTATGAACATTGACCATGATTAAGATGCAAGTCGGCACGGATTTCCTTGTTTTAAGAAATTGTTAAATAAAACAAAAAATGTCGATCTGACCAAAACTAAAAAGCTGTAAATAAAAAAAATAGCTTACAGAAATAAAATACTCAACTGCATAAAAAGCGAACTAAAAGAAATTTGGAGTCTTGCATGTATGCCTTGTATCATGTATGTACTGTATTGCGTAAAGTCTACATGTGCCTTTACTTAAGCCATGTTGACACAATCAAAGTCTACTTTGACAAAGTAGTTTTGATGACTACTTTTATCCTGTAAACGAGCAATCAAAGCGCACTTTGCCGTCGGCTCTCAATCAAAATGGACTTGGAGCCAAGTGCACTACGTAGGTGTCAACCGCTACTTTGTTAAAGCAGTTTATATATAAAGTAAGTTTACATATATGTGGCAATATACTCTATGTAAAGCAGTTAGCTTGTCTACGCCATTACTACATAACTACGGGAATTTCAAGTTAATTAGGGATTTATGGGGGATTGGCGTTATGCAAGGAAAATTTATAAATATTGAACAATTCTCAATATTTAAATAATCTTCATTGTACTACGTTTAATTTTAGCATCTTTATCCTGTCACCAAAGGTAAAATACTTTTGTCTATCATATAATAGATTCAAATTTATTATATTAGCCCTCAAAAATTTACAAACAGAGAAGTGCAATCGTTTTTATACGGATACTGTAATCTGTAGTATCTTTAATGGCAACAAGGAAAAGGATTGACAGTTTCAAGTCAAAAAGTGTGAATAAAATTATTTAAGTAGTTGAAACTTGTTTCATTTCATAAAGTAATTTTGAGGGGAATTTGTGGAGAACCAGTATATTTTTGTCCCCAAATTGGAAAATTTGAATGGGTATTTCGGGGAATTAGATAAATTGGTATTGGTAAATTGGCAATGCTGTTGGTTATGACATGAGACTCAGTGTTTCCACCTTTATGGATTTTGCTTTTTAGGGTAAACCCATTTATGTAAGGCCTAGGGCTTTTTTTAAGTCGACAGGGATTTAGGGAAATTTAGGGTAAAGTCGAGCTTGAGGTGGTAGCCCTTTACTTTAAAGCTCTATTAATTTGTCATAAGAGGTTCCCTAAGCTCGTATAGATTATAATCCACCAAATTTGAGTCTTCTCAGTCTTCATCTAATAGTTATAACTATTTCCGTTGTTATTTACGAATTCGAGACTTAGTAGTAATTATAGTATTATTTGATCTGTGGTAGTACGTAGCATTACACAGTGAATTTGTTTTGGTTTTTACTCTTTAAAGCGGCCGCGCACCACAGTAATTAAACTGTGATTATTATTTGTTTAGAATATTTTTAACTAAAAAATGGCATATGACCAAGTACAAGATATAGGAGAGAAGTCAACATCACATAAAGATAAAAAATACACACACCCAGATTTTAAGTCTTGGCTGAAGAAAGTGTGTCATGTAAGTGTAAAGTGTGTGTGTGTGTGTGTGTGTGTGTGTGTGTGTGTGTGTGTGTGTGTGTGTGTGTGTGTGTGTGTGTGTGTGTGTGTGTGTGTGTGTGTGTGTGTGTGCGTGTGCGTGTGCGTGTGCGTGTGCGTGTGCGTGTGCGTGTGCGTGTGCGTGTGCGTGTGCGTGTGCGTGTGCGTGTGCGTGTGCGTGTGCGTGTGCGTGTGCGTGTGCGTGTGCGTGTGCGTGTGCGTGTGCGTGTGCGTGTGCGTGTGCGTGTGCGTGTGCGTGTGCGTGTGCGTGTGCGTGTGCGTGTGCGTGTGCGTGTGCGTGTGCGTGTGCGTGTGCGTGTGCGTGTGCGTGTGCGTGTGCGTGGCGTGTGCGTGTGCGTGTGCGTGTGCGTGTGCGTGTGCGTGTGCGTGTGCGTGTGCGTGTGCGTGTGCGTGTGCGTGTGCGTGTGCGTGTGCGTGTGCGTGTGCGTGTGCGTGTGTGTGTGTGTGTGTGTGTGCGTGTGTGTGTATGTGTGTGTGTGTGTGTGTGTATAATGCTCTAATAAATGTGAGACAAAGGCTTACTGTAAAATATTTGTCTTTAAATCTAATCTTTGTCTTTAAAATTGTTATCTTTAAAGTGTCCTATTATTTTTATCATGTTCAATTTTATGTATTTTTCCTTTATATAACTATACGCCCTAAATTAAGGAATTCTAAAAAAAAAAAGGTATTTTAGGGATAATTTTTACATAAACTAGGGTAAAACCAAAATCTAAAGTGGAAACACTGATGAGACTGTCAAACATAGACCAAGAACAACAAGGTTACAAGATGTCAAAGTCATCTTAATTTCAAAACAAACTAATTTGCACGTGCTGCAATAAACTAATTTATTTATTTTAATAGAAGTCATTTATTTGATCAGAGACTTAGTTAAGTGCGATAGTTCATTATGTTAAACCGTGATTGATTTTGGAATTTAGAAAATGCAACGTTCAAAAAAACCCGGGGATGATCTCCCCGGATTTGAAGCTCCGTTAAACGACGATGTGCCAGATAGTAATCCTTTGCCCCAGAAAAAACAGAAGAAAGGGTCCGGAGGGTTTCAATCGATGGGGTTTAGTTTTCCTATCCTTAAAGGAATTACTAAAAGAGGTTACAAACAGCCTACACCTATCCAACGTAAGGTAAAATATTTTCATAAATCATAACCTACTCCTACTATTATGATTCTCGTAGTGAATTTTATATTAAGTTTATGAACGTGTATGTTTTAAAAAAATACTTTCATTTCAGACAATTCCTATTGCATTAGAAAATAAAGATGTTGTGGCTATGGCTCGCACAGGATCTGGTAAAACCGCTTGTTTCGTACTACCAATTCTTGAGAAACTAGTTTCTCCAGTAAACAAGCCTTTACAAGGGAAAAATTTAAGAGCATTAATTTTATCTCCAACAAGGGAATTGGCTTTACAGGTTATTAAATTCTTTATAAAATTCTGTTATACTCTTTTAATAATTTTACAATTTTAAAATGTTAACTAAGTGTGTGTAATATCTTTTAATTTTTTTTTAAATATACTGATTATTTAAATAATTGTAGACATTGAGATTTGTTCGTGAACTGGGAAAATTTACTGGCCTCAGTTCAGCTGCAATTCTTGGTGGTGAATCTATAGAACAACAGTTTGGAGTCATGTCAGGCTCAACTCCAGACATAGTAGTTGCAACACCAGGTCGATTTCTACACATATGTATTGAGATGAACTTTAAGTTGGATAACATAAGTATGAATATTTCTAAATATAATTTATTAACAAAATATTTTTTTATATTTATAAATTATTACAATACCCTTAATATAATTATTATGCTTCATATTACAGAAATCATTGTTTTTGATGAAGCTGACCGATTATTTGAACTTGGTTTTGGAGAGCAACTTCAAGAAATTGTTGCTAGGTTACCATCGAGTCGACAAACCCTTTTGTTTTCGGCAACTCTACCTAAAATGCTGGTGGAATTTGCCCGTGCAGGACTTAGTGACCCTGTCCTTATAAGATTGGATGTAGATTGGAAATTACCTTCGACATTGTGGCTTGGCTGGATTTATGTGAGGGCAGAATTAAAAACTGCAGCTTTATTATTTCTCTTAGATAGAGTGTTAACTCCAACTACACCCCAAGCTGTAGTTTTTGCTGCAACAAAACATCATGTTGAATATTTGCATTTGGTATGTATACAAATACATATTTTCTTGGAATGCAATTATATTATTAAAAATTATTTCACTTAGCACTTGAAAATTATTTATCTATTTAGATTTATTTTTAATGAAATTAGATAAATTTTATCTAATTTCAAGAAAAATATAAAAGTTAATTGGAACTTTTTTAAATCAGTAATAAAATCCATCACACAAACATTCATGAATTTTGTTTGGATTTCAGATATTAAAGCAAGCTGGTATAACATCTACTTATGCATACTCAGGGTTAGACCCCTCAGCTCGTAAGATAGCTCTTGGAAAGTTTACAAACAAAAAGTGTTCTGTACTATTGGTTACTGATGTGGCAGCAAGAGGGTTGGACTTGCCATCTTTAGATACTGTCATTAATTATAACTTTCCTGCCAAACCTAAATTATTTGTACATAGAGTTGGTAAGTAAAAGGTTATATCAAACAAATTTATTGTTCTTTTGTTGACTAGGAAAAATATAATTTTATAAAATGTTATTATTTATTTAAATTCAAGAAATATACAATAGCCTAAGAAGAGAGTTGAGTAACTAGAATTTAGATATTCTTTATATTAAAGATAGATTTTATTCTGTATTTTGCTGCATATGTAATGTCATCCAATAATATAATGCAACATTATTGAGTAGTTTTTATTGTATTCTATTATTAACTTATATTTTTCCCATTAGTATATAATAGTGGATATAAGTTTCCTATTTTTGATCTACGTTTTTTTGTGAGTTGTCTGGTTATAAATTGTAAATTACTTTAGATAATTTTGACATCTACATATATTTTAGTTAAAAATAAGTACAATTACATCATTATAAAAATGATCTAAACGACAACAACAATTAAAAAAACGAAATATGTTGACTTTTCACTAATTGTGATGATGTCTTGATCAATATCGGTCACAGCAGTCAATCTTACTGAGACTATCCAACTGCGCTAGAGATATTATAATGCACAAGCGAAAGTTGAGGCACATGACCGAGGGTTTACGTGTTCTCCGAGGCACGGGAGTAAAATACCGTCAACTTCCTAAGTCTGGGTTGTAATGAGAATTTCTAAACAGAAAAACTCAATAGCTAAACCTCGAACCCACGACTTCCAGATCTACAGCCGTACATGCTAACCTCTAAACCATTAAGGCAGTGAAACTCACTAATTATAACTTGTAAGTTGTATGTTAAGGTCGAAGTGCGCGCGCGGGGCGAGCCGGTCGCGCTCTGTCTCTAGTGTCAGCGGAGGATGTGGCACATCTGCTTGATTTGCACCTCTTCCTTGGAGCGCAGCTACTCAATCCTAATGAGGTTTGATCTTAATTACCCATATTAAATATATGTTATCCCATATATGTTTGTAAAGATAATATTCTACACTCACCAACGGTTTTTTTAATCATTAATAACAAACTAAAACTTCACGAGTAGCTTCATTTTGACGAGACGCCCAACTGTGAATTGATACAGAACATGTCGAAATGGTGAATGTCTAAAACTTATTACTAATAGGTTGTTTCGCGATTTAATCTTGAGATAACCCAACATTAAGTAAGAAAAAAAAGTTGTCCTACAAAACAAATGGTTTGCATCAAATGGTCCCCCTCTCCGAACTTGTTAAAATAATAACAACATAAAATTTATTAATAGCCGACTGATTATAATGACATTATTATTAAAAATATGCATAATTGAATGATCAAATCGTCCTACAAATAAAAAGGTAGGGTTTCTCATTTCTACGCTTGGATACTGAGAAATATAATATTAATACTCGGTTAAACTCAGCGTCGATGTGTTCTTCATTTACCTTCAATAGCTTCTTTTCATTTTATTCTTACTCTATAATCAGGTAACAAAATATGGCGATGAATGTCCTTCTGGCGTGTGGGGCTGCGTGCCCACCTCCGCAATCGAACTGCGCCATCAAGATGTCATGGCATGGGAGAAAAATTATTCTGAAATAGTAAGTTTTATTCACATTATTGGTCGGGACTATATATAGATTTGTGCATAATAATATCGCCTGCGCACACAGCAGGAGGACATTATTATTATATCTACGTATATCTAATTGCCCTCTAAGGAAGACGCGGCCCGCGTGTGCGCGCGCGGCTGGCAGCAGTACGTGCGCTGGCGCGAGGCGGCGTCGGCGGACGCCAACCGCAAGGCGAAGGCCACGCCGCCGCCCGCCGCCGCGCACCCCTTCCTCGGCGCCGCGCCCGACTCCGCCGCCGCCATGGTGGATATCATCAAGAATTATACGCCTAAAGGGGTAACTATATCTTATATATTTAAACGAGCTATTCTTGTATATATATATATATATATATATATATATATATATATATATATCAATATATAATCTGAATCTCGGAAACGGCTCCAACGATTTTCATGAAATTTAGCATACAGGGGGTTTCGGGGGCGATAAATCGATCTAGATTAGTCTTATATCTGGAAAAACGCGAATTTTCGAATTTTCATGCGATTTTCTTTTGCATTTTCACAATTTTTGCATTGTCACTTCTGGTGAGTAGGCGGCGCCACTGTGCAACTGTCAACATCGTGTCCGTATTTACATCAAGTTTAAATATATTTAAGTGAAAATAATCTAAAGAATAATGGTAAATTTTTAAATAAAACCTATGGGCAATATGTAAACATCACCAAGTCTTGATGTGTTGAAGAACAAATGAGCTTTTAAAAATTCATCTACCAAACAAATACAAAAGTGACAAACATAACTTAAAGATACTATCAGTGCAAAACCATCTTTTCTGTGTGTGATGACAATAAAACAAAATAATTTGTGAAGTGAAAGCGTCAAATATTAAAACAAAGTTTATAACCTCAAAAACTAATAGGTACTCGGTATAAAATTGCAATTCAACTAGGTATAATTGGTGCTCTTTTTCAATCAGCTTTTCTACTTCCAACTTCACACTTAAGATGGAGGACATAAAAAAGTTGCTAATAAACATGCAACAAGAAATAAGACATTAGAAAACAGAAATGTTAGAAATGAAAGAAGACATTAAAAATACAATCAACAATAATATACTTAAATGAGAAATTTAAACAGAAATAAAAATTGAAGTTCTTGAGAAAAAAATCCAGGAACACATATTAGGCGCAAGAACTTGGTTATGTTCAGAGTAGAAGAAGGTGAAAAATCCTATCATGAACTAGAGTAAAAAATAGTCTTAAACTAAACGGAAATAAAAAAGAAGTCTGCCTGTATCTCCAGAAACGCCTTACCTTAATTATAAACAAAAACTAACAAATAAACAACATACAAAGAAAACCATACCTGGTAATATTAAAGACTTTATATTACAAAAACCAAAATTAACTTTCAACCACACAAATGATAACCAGGAACAACTAAAAACAACACAGCAAGATACAGTATATTAAACACCGTAGGAACCTCCTCATCTTTATCCACCAGTACGGCCGGTCACTGTGGGGGAGTTCGACCGTAACCCTCCAAAGAAAAACAGACATACAATGAACAAATGTATACATATCTTCACCAGAGAAACTTCTAGAATTAAAAGCAGCATTTCCTACAACAAATCAAAAGAACACAAAGATAAAATTATAAACTTTATAGGCATATCAGAAACAAATTATATATTGAAAACAAAATTTGAAAAGAAACCCTTTGCAATCATACAAGCATAATCTCCAACGGAGAGCTCTATGCAGGACTACTTTGGAGGAGGCTTTTAACCGAGAGGGGTCTCTACATGAAAAAGACATTTACTAAATAAATACATTTAATTATGAAATTAAATACCTAACATAACTATTGCCAGAATTAATGTATGGAAAGAAATTTTATTTATATTATTGTGAAATGTTTAGTATTTGCTCAATTGAATTATTTAATTTATGTTTCGAATGCTTTACAGCATCCATGGTCACGGGAGAGACTATATAATTATTATATTATTAACTAGCGACTCACCCTCGCTTCGCTCGGGTTCGTCCCTAGGTACGTTTTATTTTTTTTGATTGGAACCCTAAATCTTTTTCTAAAATAAAATTAGCCTATGTTACTCCCTATAACATCAGCTATCTTCCATTGAAAGTCCCGTCGAAATCAGTCCAGTCGTTTCAATGATTATCCGGGACAAACAGACAGACAAAAATTAAAAAAAAAGTGTTGTTCTTTTATGTACCGTATATAATTTCATATGCATTTAGTAAAACGCTGTTATTTTGACATTACAAACAGATACTTCAATTTTATTTATCTGTATAAATTAATTATACTTATTGGGATCACGAACATCTGCCTGCATCGGCGTCGATCGGCCCTCGGTTGTTGAGGCCGAACGTCGAGGGACGAGCGCGCGTACTTGCGATTTGCAAGCCAATGACAATATTTTTATGCAACATTTAAATTTTAGCGTTTACAGTGCACTGCTTTTCATTAAGTTCTTTGTTATATAGAACACTAACAATTCGGATATAACATTTATTTATTTACACTATACATATTTCACATACTTGTGCTTTCTATGTCATACTTCTCTTCTTTGTCTTTGTTCTTTGTCGGCTCATCTTGTAAATTATACATTGCGTCATGCGTCAGAGAATTCTACTCTGGCTTGTTTGTGTACTCAGGTTGTCTGTATGGATCTCTTTCTGCATATTTGACCACCAGGTGGTCGTCCTCGTCCTCGCGGGTGCTCAGGGATATTTAGAACTTTATGTATCGGATGGTCGTCATTTCGTCTGAGGATATGGCCGTACCAGCGAATACGCCTTTTTTTAGCTTTTCAGCTACACGTGCTAACTTAAATGATAGGTCTTACATATGAATTTTATCCTCTGTCCCTCTCTAGTAGTGTCACTCTCTTATAAATATATGTTTCTATGACAGACTAAAAGTATAAAGTTTCATAGAACTAAACATAAAGTATTACAGAAAATGTCAGTGGCGCCTGTTCCATGTCATATTCAAAAAAATCTAGTCATTGTATCAACACCACATTTTTTTGACTCGAGTTCTGGTCTTATTACTTTTTTACACATTGTTTTAAGAAATGAATGCTTAAATATATTTTTCAGACGATTCTGGAATTAGGTGGAAAGAACGACTCACCTATGTATTTGGCAATGAAAGCTAAGCGTCGGGTACACGGGAAAACTGTGCAAAAGAAGCGAGATAATGTAAACGTGAGTTTTTATGTACAATAAGTATTTTATCATTGTGATGTAAAACGGGATATTTAACATGTTTATCACTTACTTTTGAGAGTTTCCGATATTTCGGCACTATTACAAACTTGTACAATGGCGCTTGTTTAGCACTATAGCATTTTCACCACAATAATATTGTCTGTTGAGAGTTTAAGGATTTATAATAAGTATTTTTATTATGCCTAAATTGTATTGTGATTAAACGTTTATAAAAACTACGAAAACACCAATTTTGTTTATTTTATAGGGAGACGAATTATTTGAACAAAATGTAAAGGAAAATACGAACCCTAACAATACAACAACTTCTAAGAAGAAGAAAAAGGCTGTAGAGCGCGATGAAAACTATATTCCGCATTTTGCCAGCGATCAACATACTGAAGCCGGGTATGTATATTATAAAATAATTATAATAACAAAAAATAGGACTATAAACTTTACTTAAATATTATATTTAAAAAAAATTATAATTGAATAAGCAAAAAATTATTCTATTATTATTAAAAAAAAAATTATTAAAAAGAGTAATTAATTTTTTTCTTTCTTAGATTTACATGCACATTTGACATGTTAAATATTATCTTTTTGGATTTTATCGCAGATTTATTTTGATTTTATTTTGCTTTTTATTTCTATATATCTCGTAACTATTTCACAAAAATCTGAACAAATAATTTTATTTAAAATGTCAAATATTCGCGACATAATGTAATTGTTCTATTTAAGAAACATTCATTTAGAATATTTGGTGGAATCTTCCTCGGGTCTTCTCCATTCTACGTGACATTGGCGAAGTAATTTGTGCTCTGCAATAAATTTAATAGAATTTATCGTAAACAGCGTTGGATTTACACTAGGGGCACTCGGGGCTAATGCCTACGGCGGCAAATTTTTAGCGGCGGCAACATTCGGAGGTGAAAAAAAAATGTTGTACGCGTTATCAAATTTTTTTTTTATTCTCCAAAAAATAAAAAAATAGAAAAAGATTATCTAATACTAGGTACATACATTTTTCGAAAAATTGATATCATTTATAATTTTATTTTTTTTTGCATTAAAAAAAATTAATACTTAATTATTTTTTTTCACTTATAACATTTTATTCAAAATTTCGATTATAGGGCCACTGTAATAAATGCATTTTTTACAGTGGCCAGGGGCGGTTAAACCCGGCACTGATAGTATGGTATGGTATATTCGGGCTTGTTTTCGTAACTCGACGTCTGTGGACCTATTTTGCATGTGTGGGAAATTATTCATTTGTTACTCTTGCCAATCCAGTTCCTCCAGAAAAAACCTCCGGGAGTGAACTAGGGGTACCGAGGTATCGAGCTCGGTACGTCGCTACACCTGGACGATACAAGATTACACGTGCAGCCGTTTCATCTTCCCTCATGCAGGCCCTGCAAAGTGGACCGTCTGTTATACTTATATTAAATAGATGTTTATTATATGGTCCGTGGCCCGTCAGGGCCTTGGTTATCTATCCGAGTTGAGGTCTATTGAGATCGATCAGACGGTTTGTCGTTTTGGTGTTAATGGTCGGAAGCGATCCCTTGCCCGCCTACAGTGTACAAGTTCACGCCATATATTATCGATAGTAATGAATATTCGCGTTTGATGTTCCAGCATGGCGGTGAACTTCGCGGCGGGCGCGTCGTCCGCGGAGCTGGAGCTGGGCGGCGACAGCGCGGCGGGGGCGCGCGCGCGCCGCGCCGCGCTGCGCTGGGACCGCAAGCGCAAGCGCATGGTGCACGTCGACCCGGTGCGTCCGCCTGCCCATACCGACCCGTGCTCATTTTTATATCAAAAAGGGACAAACGAGCGGTCGATCCGGTCGATGCTGGACATTGTTGTGTAGTGTGTGCCGTAATAGGGTGGCGTGGTTATTTTAAAAGTGAAACGGGCAAATGATCGATCCATCTGATAATTAAGTGGCTATCGTCGCTCATAGACATCTGCGACATAATGGGTGCTGCGGATGTGTCGCCGACCGGAAAACATGAAAGAACCTCATATAGCGCTCGAACAAAATCTCAGGAGAAAGATCGTTCCATAATTTTGTACAAAAAATTTATATGCCATACGTTTCATATGGCATATACATTTTTTAGGATAGTGGTGCATTACCGACGTGTTAGTGACAACATAATTTTATATTGTAGTAATATGACCGTCTTACTGGTTTTTAACTGTCTCAGTGGTCTGATGGCTAGCATGTGTAGCCAGATCGTGTACTCCTGGGTTCGAGCGCCGAGTCGAGTCAAAACGATTACTGGGTTTTTAGTCATGGAATACTCAGTAACAGTTGACGGTTTATGCACCCCGCGTGTCTCGGTATGCACGCACGAGTTAACAGTCCTAAGTCTTTGTAGAGTTTTCGTCCAATAGGACAAGAGGGTTAAAGCGACAGACGTTTGCTCGTGCACTATATAATACGTCTCGTACAGTTGGTCTCAGTGAAATCAGCTGTCGTAAAGGAAAACGGTTATAAGGACATTATTGCTGGTCTCTTGGATTTGTATCCAATAATCTTATACCTAATTTGTATAGGAGTGTGTTTTTCGTATATTCGAATCCATTATTGTGATTATTACGATATGAACAGGACGGCGGCCGCAAGATGATCCGCACGGAGAGCGGCGGGCGCGTGCCGGCGTCCTACCGCAGCGGGCGCTACGACGCGTGGCGCGCGCGCAACCAGCCCGCCGACGGCGACGACCGACACGCCAATGCTCCCAAACCACGTGAGATGTCTATTATGCTATTTTATTTTAATTCCTTACGCATGTATATGTAATTAGATTAAAATTTAAATTTGCAAAACCCCCGACATATTGTGATTCGCCATTTTTTAGTGGCGGCCATCTTGAATTTGAAATTTGTCATAGTGTATAGTGTTCTACTAGTTGAGCCCTTTTATTTGATACCCATACTGAGCGAGTTGTGAAAAATTATGTAATTCGCCATTTTGGACCGATTTTCATCAAACATAGCTAAAAGACCAATCCCGACTAATTCACCTTTCAAACAAAAACAAACAAAACCAAAATCGGTTCATCCGTTCGGGAGCTACGATCCCACATACAGATTACAGACACGTCAAACTTATAACACCCGTCGTCGTTTTTGCGTCGGGGGTTGAAAAGTAGACTTTATTCTTATCAATCCGTAATAACCATGTAGAGGTCATAACTTCTGAACTAGAACTGTGGTAAACATATTAAATATATTTTATTGCTGTCACAAACTTTTGTAGTACAAAATATGAGATAAATTACGTCGTTTCGATAATCTTTTATTTTAACCTTTTTTTCGTATCAGATTAAAGGGGTTTAAAGACTCCTTAATCTAATACGAAAAAAAATTTTTTTTTTATATTTGACGAATAAAAATACAAATTATTTGTCTCTTCCCTTCTATAATGCTTAATAGTTTCGTCGATACTTTTACTTGGTTTTTAAAAGTTAGTAAAAATTTATTAAAAAAATAAAAACAATTTATTCAATAATTATAATAATGAGGTTCAATAATTATAATAATGAGGTTAAGGATGCGCTAGATATTTATATCTAGCGCATCCTTAACATATTATAATTTTTATCTACTTGGAAGACTTACACAATTTTAAACATAAACGTGGGCCAAAATGTATTTATTTACAAAAATAACGTCATTTCCAGCATCCGAGTTCCGTCCCCGCTGGGTGAAACACAACGAGCGCGTCTCTAAGAAGAAGGCGGAAGCATCTTCTAAGGAGTTCCGCGACAAGCAACAGATAGTGAAAGAGCGCTTACGCAAAGATAAAATAAAGCAAAAGCTTAAATTTAAAATGCGTAAGAAAGGGAAAAAGAAGTAGTCTGTTAAATGTTTATAATTTGAAATAAATCTTTTTTATTAAAGGATTTGATCACGTACATTGCGTTTTAATTTTTAACGTTTTCGAGGAATAAATGATATACGCTATAAAATGAGACCCGGCGGTTAAGGTGAATTTGTTTTTTGAAAGTTTTAAAATTGTTATTAAAGCGTGGCCATATCTTTTCGTTATATGTATTCTTTAGTTATCGAGAGGCTGACTGTACCTAACTTAATTTTCGAAATTAAATATATAAAAAATGTGTGTATAAAGATTCACAAATCACATGATAAAGTTACTATTCAAACATTAACATTATATTTAAAAATATACTCCAGATGGGGACTTTTGGCATTTTATTTCTACTGGTGTACCTAAGGTCTCTACCAAAATTTAGCTCTGTCGGAGTTTTTGTTATTTGATCACTATTTTTATGTATAATTTGACCGAACTGAACATTTATTTTTTATTTGTATTTAGGTCTTCTTTTATATTTTTTGAATGACATTTTTTTGACAGTGTACTTCATTATTACAAAAGCGACGCGAAATAGGCAAAGTAAATGGTGCCCAAACGGCACTCCTAGAAGCCATTGAACTTAAGAATTGAATTGAGTATCATATTAATCTGTAGATTCAAAATAATTTGGAACATGTGGTACGAAATACTCCCTCCTGCGATGATCATAACGGCTGCACTAGCATTACCTGGTTTTGGTTTATGGTGGATACATTACTTAACTCTGGGCAATGTATATTTATGATTTTATTCTTTTGATTCCTTGTTACGAATCTATCTACACATATAAAAAATTAATAATAATATAAATTGAAATAGACATTATTTATTATAGATACAGAGGCTGTATCTATAATTTTTAGAATTTTTGTCTGTCTCTTTGTCTGTAACCGCTTCACGAGAAAACCACTGGACAATTTTTTATGATGATAGCTGGTTATCAGAGTCAACATATAGGATACTTTTTACTGCGAGAAAATATCTCTGAGAAATGTTACTACATAACTAAGGTTACACCTGCGTGAGTTGTACCCTAGTAGAGCCTGGGCTTGATCTCTCACTGGTCGTGTTGAATTGACGTCCCACCGGACTTCGAGAGTGAAAGAGACAACGCATGCACTTGTGTTTTCGATCATTCGTGCACTTTTATCTCCTCCGCATTTGGCTAGTCTCATGAGTTTTTCCACTGTAGGCGAAATCTATCAGGAAGACATTCTTATAGTACCTAACATATTATTATTGTCTTTATACACATTATTTAGCACAAACAAATACAAAAACTTTAATGAAATATATAACATTGTTTATGTAATTTTAGCACTATCGACGTTCGCTACACCATAGATGGGATCGTGCTTTATATCAAAGAGATTTTAGACTAACTGGGAATCCATACCAAGTTAATGTAAGGAATTTAAAGTAGTTTTTTTTAAATTTATTTGTATCACCGCAACTACCTTTACCTATATAATAACGAGAACAAAAATCTGTTTACACCTGTGACATATGTACAAATAATCCACCCCTTCCAGGGTAGGTTGTGTATATGTCACAGCCATATAGAATGATTCGACTTCACAAATGCTTTCAAGTTTGTAAATCTGCACAAAGCCTACTAATATTATAAATGCGAAAGTCTGGATATATGGATGTTTGTTACTCTTTCACGCAAGAACTACTGAATGGTTTAGTGAAACTTTAAAATAATAATTAATAGCTCGTACTTTAGTACTTTTTATCCCGAAAAAATGTACGCTTCCCGTGGGATAAATTGTTTTTGTTTAATATTATGCAATATCTAAATTACATGTGTCTTATAATAACAGAGCTGTTTTATACTAATAACCAATAGTTTTGTAAAATAGTTGTCTATAGCTTTTTATTTTTAAACTAGCATTGCCCGCGGCTGCGCCCGCGTTCAGATGACCATAAACCAAATTCTTAGGTTTCACATATTAGTATACTCTTTTATTATAGTTTTTGCATTTTTTCTCCGAAATGAGATATTTTCCCGCGGTAAAAAGTATCCTATATGTTGGTTGACCCGGATAACCAGCTATCACCATACCAAATTTCATCAAAATCCCTCCAGTGGTTTTTCTTAGATAATGGTTACATATTTCGGCAAAATATATTAATTATTTAAAAGCATTTTACCAACGTGTGGGCGTGTACAAGCAAACAGATGGCAAACAAACTCTTGTATACACGCGTTACACAATATGCTGCAGAGAGATAGCTAAACAGAATAAGCCGTAAACTTTCCTTTCCAGGGTTTGGAGTGCATCCCTGATAAATAAAAAATTAGCAATGACGATATGATAATATAGGCAAAAGACAACGCACCATTTCTCATTTTTCTGTTATTTAAAGGTATTAAAAGACAATTGAAAATGTTGATATATGTATATTATTTAAAAAAAATTAAAGATTAATGTAACCTAATTACAATTATCTGTACATGTTGACAAATAACATGTTCCATTAAATTTGAGGAAAACATCAATTTCGACTTTGGGTACCGTATCGATTTATAACGAAATAATATAATTAATGTATTTATAAAACAATATATATTTACACAATTGAAAATATCGTAGCTAAATTTTAAACAAAAAATATAGACTACACCGTATACTTAAATGTTATTATTTTAATTGAATAGTCATTTGATGAAGAAATGTGTTTAAGAAATCATATCGTTCAATGTCTTGATTTAATAATTTAAAATTCATAAAATAAGAATCACGGGCGGCTTTAAAAAAAGCACTCACGAGGACTGCCGACAGAAGTAAAAACTTAAAACTATGAACAAACAGTTGTTATTATTGGATATTCAAATGAATTGTTTGATCTTAAATAAAAATTTGTAAATTAAAACTGTGTACATTTATCTGGTTTTGACATAAATCGGCACTCTTGAGTGTTGCCGTTAACACGTCACGTGACCATGTCGATGACGACTTACATGAATTTACTCCCCATCCAAACCTGCCTATAGAAGTGTTCACTTCAAATAATAGCACTTCCAATGTGAATACATAATATTATATTACTTTACATAAAATAGTTTCCAATAAATGTATAAAAGTATTCCGTTTGTCTTTAGCTTGTTCTCAAATCGAACATTATATAAAATTTAAAAAAAAACGCATAAGCTATATATTATTCGACAACACACACACGACAGAAGCGATCAACATTTATAATTTTTCATTATAATTTTTCCAATATATTAAATAAATATTACAACGTAAGACTCAAAACGGAGTATTTTAGTCATAGTCTTGCCTCTACCATGAGTCAACATACTGGATATTCGTTAGCGAACGCGTAAAATATAATTGTAATATAAATTCAACAGCACTCTCGTAGTAACGTGACTGTATAATGTTTATTATTGTATCAATAGTGTAGAAACGCAAACCTAGCATTTTAATATGAGAACTCATGGTAAAAACGTGTAATAATTTTAGAAATTCGCATACGTTTATTTTTAGATATGAAACAGTGATTTCGACGCAAACTCGTTTAATAATAATTAAACATTCATTCATTTAATTTGCTAAATATAAACTCTAGCTAGAATTGAAATCCCCAACCTCCCCAAAATTCACGTCACAACTATGATTAGTATATAGTTTGGTGTTTTAGCGTACCTATCTAATCAACAATAAATTCATTTATTATTAATAATATGTAATATACTTCTACCTAACTAGATCCTTGCTTTCTCATTTATCGACGTTTGGCGGTTTTGTCCGATAATAACTTTGGGTAATTACATCCGTAATTTCATATTCAAAACAATTTTATATGTACATGTTAAAACTTAAATTTATTTTAATAAAGAACCTAAATCTAACCTCTTTTCATCCGTGAAACAATCAGTCTTCTCATTGCAACAAATTTCGATTTTATTATATTTACATTTCCTAAAGTTTTGATCACACAGAGGACATTTACAAAAGAGCCGAGCTTCAGGATAGTATTGCATTACATTTTTGACTGAAACTCAATACTATTCATCGAGAATGTGAAGATTTAAATTCAGACATTGAAAATATTGGAAATATTTTGTTAATCTACGAAGACTGAATTTTTTTTTACAAATGAGATCTATACTATTTATGAGTAAGAAATAGGTCGAGAACGTTAGTGAGATGATTCTGAATTTCCATATAACTGTGTAATATTGGTTAAAATTGAATGAAATTAATGTGCAACATGTATTAGTTATATAATGGACGGGTCAAAATGGGTGTTCTTTAGTGAACAATATTGAGCGAGTAGTTAACTGACGTAGCTACCTATAAAGGCCTAATGCGTATGCTATCAAATAGCATGTCCGACAAAATCTTGCACATTTGGCAATTTACTTTATTTTGACAACTACAAGAATGTACCCTATATAAAGGAGAAGTCCGAATATGTAAATTAGTAAATAGTAGTTTTTGATGTCTACATACCATTCTGATTGTACGGTCTCAGGAGGGTATGGCACTAAAATTAAAAATGAGACGAAAAGCAATAAATATAAAAGATACCTATAACCGATAATGTATAGTCCCAAAAAACTTATATCTACATAAGGATGAGATAAAACATAATATATCCAATTAATTAATTAGTGAGAATAAGGATAATCTATATAATTCAAATATTTTAATCTACCAGAGCGTATTTAAGATACTCTTTCGTTTTATTTGCATGTAGTCGTCACGTGCAAGGAACAACATTGTAACTCAGCGTTGTTGGTTAATTCATTTAGATTTCATTGCTACGAAACGAAACTTTTCAAAATTGAGTTGCAATACTGTTTCTCGTTAGACGGTATATTTAGTGGCACAGTCTTTTAATCCAGCTTGATCCAGCAGAGTCGCTAATAGGATGAATAACAACATGGTGAGGAAACCTGAACGCCTGAGAAAGTTAACCTATAGTCTGTTTTTTAAGCTCAGAGACAAAACTGACATTACATGGAGTTGCCAGTTTTTTGCAATTCTTAAATAGTGGTGTGCCATTATCGAAAATTAACGTTAATAAAATCAAGCATCGTTTTTTATAATAAGTTCGTTATCTTATATTAAGTTGTTCTGAAATAATGTGTACTTATTTAAAAAGTAATAATACAAAATTAATAATACAAATTCAAATTTAGTAATGTGGATTTTAATGATACTTAATAATTTTAAAACTAATAAATGTGATATTTTATGATTTAGAATTAATAATGTCAATTTTAACGATACACTTTTGAATATAAAACTTTAATCGTCGATACACTTTTGAATATAAAACTATAATCGTCGTAATTAAGATAAAAAGTTACGATTCAACAAACCGGTATCGTAGATTACACAAAACGACACTTCACAAAAGAGCTGGCAGCATTACTTGTAAAATTTGACATTCGCATATAGTCTCTGTAGATTAAAAAACAGAGTATATCAAGTAATATCCGGGTGCGCGTCCCGGCTATAGTATGCCGTTGGTGTAGTACTGGTAGTTGTCGTAGAGGCGCGTGGAGAGCGAGTGCAGCGCGTCGCGCACGAGGCGGTCCACGAGCGCGCGCAGCTGCGGCTCCGTGCGGCCCGCGTGGAAGCGCGCGCGCAGCGCCGACACCGCGCCGCTGCTGCGCAGGCACGCCAGCTGCCCGCCTGCGCGCGCACACACACACGTTACATTGCTGATATTTATTATTATAATAGTGACCTCCCGACCGACTTCGGCCACGGCGGCCAGTCTCATGAGACTAGCCATCTGCACGGGACATATTACAGTGCAGCGCGTGTGCGCGGACACAACGTGCACTCTCTATTTCTGTCACTCTCGTGCTCCGGTGGGACGACGCGAGACACGACCGATGAGAGTTAAGGCGCAGGACCGACTCCGGGCGGTTACTGAGACTTACTAAACAGAAAGACTCAAAAACTAAACTTGCCCCGACCCGAGACTCAAACCCAGCATTGACCTCTCAATGCGCAGCCGTACTCGCTAGCCACTACACCATCGAGGCAGTTAATTATTTATTATTAATGTTTTTTTATTACAATAGACAGCACCCCAAAGTGCTTATCAGTGGCCTATATTACTGCAGGTTATTTAAAAATATATAAAAAAAATGTATATAAAATTATATAATCCTAAAATTTCTCCTAAAATTCCCTCTTCCTTATCTCCGTTACACCTCGACGGAGTAACACATACACACACACATACAAACTTCCACATTTATATTAGTAGTGGGACTATATAACGTGTAACACAAATGTACGCAGCTAACCCATGCGCATGACGTCGACGATGTGTATGATCTGGTCGCAGTGCTTGCGCGCGGCGATGAGGCCGCGCAGGATGAGGATCTTGAAGTACGCGAACATGTCCGAGCTCTCGCCGTCCATCACCTCCACGAACTCGCCCGTCAGCTGCGGACGTCGTATGACATTCTTTTTAATTTTTATTCGTTTAAAATTGTACAATTTATTCATTTTCACTAATTATTTAATTTTAATTTCATGATTGCATACTGTGAAAACCTATAATTAAAAGAATATTCATCCTGTTATGAATTTAAGGAAAGTTAATTTTAGGTAAAAATTATTTATAAATTATGACATTTATATGTAAGTATATATTATTATTTGCGAATAACGCTAGATAGAGTCCAATGGAGACAGTTGGAGGAGGCCTTTTTCAAGAGGCACCACAGATATATTATTCATTTAAAAATAACCAATAATAGATATTTTAAAATAAAACTATCTTTTCGGATTTAGGATAGATACTTTAAAAAATCATAGATACAACAATATTATATGATTACATTAGCAAAGAGATAGAAAGATGGAATATACTCATGGGTAATATTGAAACAAAATATTTAATAATAATAATAATAATAATTACCTTAAAAGGAGAACTCTCAAATCCTAAATTTTTCGGTGAAATGGAGAAGATAAATCCAAAGTCAATATGTATGATATGTCCTGCACTGTCCAATAGAATGTTCCCATTGTGTCTGTGAAGTTAAAAGGTGAAAGGCAAAATATAAACAATATGTCTAAATAAATGTATACTGTAATTTTGTAATTTTAACAACAACAACAACAATAACAAAAAACAATATTTTTGGCACAAAATCAAGCATTACTCTATCATTTCCATTAGTGAAATATTTATATTCAAAGTTTCTAAAGTATAACTATGAATAAAGAAGTAAGAACATATTTCAAAGGATCTCATTTATCATTACTATGACCCAAACAAAAAAAACAATAATAACGCCTTGTGTTCTAAGACACAACAACACATATTTATATCTCGGACATCAACTACAACATTGTAAACTATCAAACAAACAAACAAACAACAATACCTATCTTTTAGCTGTAGTAGATAGCTAGTGAGGGCGTACGCGGCGGCGCTCTCTACGAAGTTCTTCTGCGCGCGCAGGAAGCCCTCGCTGTTGGGCGGGCCGTGCTCGAGCTCGAGCCACGCCCGGAGGGATTTGCCCGATTGCTTCTTTATTTGGTGTAGTGACACTGAGTTTAGCACCTGTTGTATTAAATATTACACCTTTAAATTATACTTTCAAAAAAAGTCCTTGTCACAGATACAGATATGGAGGTCCAGAGTTTCAACTCCCGGCTCGGGTCAAGTTTAGTTATAGAGTTTTTCTGTTAAGATATTCTTAGTAATAGGCTGAACTGGGCAGTTGACCGCTATTCGCCGTGACCGAAATTGGTTAGAAGGACAAATTATTCCACTGAGTTATTCATTAAAATTAAATTAATATGGCAAGTAAAACATAATATGAGAAAGAAATGCGATTATCTTTAATTATATTAAAATGGTAACTAAGCCGAATCTGTACATTAAATATTTTTTGGAAAATCTTATTGAAATAGAAATTATTATCGATGCAGAGGCCGAATCTAGTTTTTAGAATTTTTGTCTGTTACCGCGTCATGGAAAAACCACTTGAGGGATTTTTATGAAATTTGGTAGGATGATAGCTGGTTATCCGGGTCACCATATAGGATACTTTTTACTGCAGGAAAATATATATAAATAGGCAATTCACAATCAACTCCAGTTAGAGGTTCCAAATCAAATATTGGACCTACTTTATGTGTTAATCATTTATATTATGTAACTTTGTAAAAACTATATGAATAAATTATTATTATTATAACTGATGTAGGGTCGCTTACGGTACGATTCAGTTGTCTTAGCTTGTGCGACTGTCTTATAGTGTTACTTTTTTACAGTTCTGTTAGTAATCTTGACTGACTAAATGTTGAATTTAAGCAGGTGGAGCAAGATTTACAAAAACTAAATCTTGTTTCAAAGATAAGGAATTTAGTGAGGGTGAAAAATGATAGCGTAAAGAAGTGCAAGGTTGTGGAAATTCAGATAATTTCTAATGGTAAATGGCTTTAGTTAAACTTTCATATGGATTCAACGAGTCTGTTTATTGAGTAAATCAGGCAATCATGTTAAAATGTAAAAACAAAGAAGCTTTATTTTAATCAGTATGAAGTGTTTTGAATTCTGACGTACATCAAAAGTCGACATTGTAGAGACCTCGTGGTTTGAATTAAGTGAAAGTAAAACTGCGTTCATAAAGTCATTACTCATAACTAAAAGCTGCTTAATTATTCTTTATATACTCGTATATCATTTTCTTGTTTAACGAGAGACCTTTCCATAAAATAAAAATAATTGCTATTATTTTTTATGACTTTACTTTTACTGATAAGGTCTACTTATTTATTATAATCATTTGTTAGCGTTTATTTTATAGTGCGTTGAAATCCGGTAAATTAGATTGTTAATAGTAACATGCAAAACATGCATCTATACAGATAAATAAAATTGAAGTGTCTGTTTGTAATGTCCAAATAACAGCTCTTTATTAAATGCATATGAAATTATATACGGTACTTTTAAGAAAAACACAATTTTTAAATTTTTTTGTCTGTCTGTCTGCTAAATGCATATAAATATGTCAAGACATTAACACACAACACCATCTAGTTCCATGGTAAGCTACGAGGCCTGTGTTATGGATACTAGATAGTTGATACATTATACATATATAACTTTTAAATACATACATATTATAAATATAACACCCATGACTGGAGTACAAACAATCGTGCTTAGCACACAAATGAATGCCCCCAGCGGGACTCGAACCCGCGACCGGTGGCGCAGCAAGTAGGGTCACTACAAACTGAGCCAAACGTGTCGTCAAAAATATATAAAATATGAAATACTTTGTCTGTTTGTTTGTTCCGGCTAATCTCTGAAACAGCTGGACTGATTTTGATGGAACTTTCACTGGCATATAGCTGATGTTATAAGGAGTAACTCAGGCTTAAAACTTTTATTTTAGAAAAATAATTACGGTCCCGCTCAAGAAAATTAAAACTTACCTACATATTACGCACAGAGCAAAGTGAGGGTAAGTCGCTAGTCAATAATAATTCACTATACATTACTAACTAATGATTATATTATGACTGAGAGATGTCCATTAACAATTTATTTATATTGAATATAGTAGTTATAAAAATTTACTAATTTCGATTCTTGATCTTAATCAAATTCAAAAAAGGACAAGGTAAGCTACAAGAAATAAAAGTGTAATTCATTGGCAACGTAGATATCGTTACATGATACTTCGCCTACGCGAACAAATTTATATTTTTATTAATACGCTCTAGGATGATGATCCGATTTAAATTTCAAGAAAATAATTGGGGTTACCATAACAACTACAAAGTTTATTTTGGATTCAGTCTTATTTAAGAGTTAAATAATTAAAAAAAATATCTTTAGATGTAACTATTTCTATTCTATCTATTATATACATATCTTGATATGTATTTACATGAATACTATTTTCTGTATACCTAACTGTGTCATGTGAACAAGTAATGTTCGTTTTGCATATACGTCATCATTTTAAGTGTTGTAGTGTAGTTTATCTGATAGGTTTTATTTAAATATAATTAACAAGTTAATTATCCGAGTTAATTATGTACTAAATTTCATCATCATATGTTCATTAGTGTCTTCATGATTTTTTTTTATAATATTTAAAGACGTTTAAATGGAGGAAAATAATAAATAATATAGATGAACCAAACATACATTTTAGGGGGCAGATGGAAACTAGGAACGAGAATTACGTGGTCTAGTAATCATACTAATATATTAAAAGCGAAAGTTTGTAAGTGTGTTACTTCTACACGCTTTAACAGTTTTACACGGCTTAATATTTACTAAACCAGATTAACGAATTACACATGGTTACATATTATCCGCTGACAAATTTCAGTTAGAATAAGGTCCTCCTTGACCGATTCCGGCCACGGCTGCCAATGTCACTGAAAGTAGATACATAAATATGTGCGCAAGAGATAGTATAGCTCAAGCATAGGTGTAGGGAACTGTCTAAGACACGAGCATGTACAACCGATAATTTCCCAACTGCGGAGTGTTACTGAGTACCTATTTCTTGACAGAAAATCTCAATAACTAACTTGATCCGGGACCATGAACTCTGCATCAGTAGCCGTACACATGTTATAATAATATATTGTCAACCATAATATAATGTTATACATATTATATCATACTAACAAAAAAACACGCGAAACTTCGTGAGGATGTATGGTGGTTTGTTACTTTTTCCACACAAAAAACTACTGAACGGATTTTGATGAAACTACTGTAATATAACTTATACCTACATCAGAGTAAATCATAGACTATAAAATATAAATAAAAATACTTAATCGTAATACGTGGGTGAACGATAATTATAGGATACGTATATGTGTAGGCCGGTGAAGGAAAACATCAGGAGGAAACCTGCATGATTGAGAGAACCTAGCAAGTTTTCGAAAGACATGTGAAGTTAGCCAACTCGTACCTGGCCAGCTTGGTAGATTATGGCCTGATCCTCCTCGTATTGAAGGGAGGCCCGTGCACAACTGTGGGACGTTGAAAGAAGGGCTGAATACATGTACATGTAGGTACTCACGGGCTGTATAAGTCCACTCTCACGATCGAGACAGAGTATCTCATAAGGGCGCAGCCGGAGCGGCACGCGCTCGAGCTCCCACACGGCGCGCAGCCGCCGCAGCAGCTGCGCCGCCAGCATCTCCTGGCGCAGGTCGTCGCCCACCTTCACGATGCAGCCGAGCAGCCGCCAGCCCGCCAGCGAGCCGTACGGCGACGACGACCGCATGCGGGCCAGCTTGCTCTCCCACGATTCCTTTAATGTACATTAACCGCTAGTTAAATTGCCCAACGAGTCGTTTTTATTGGAACGGTTTGGACTTACGCCTGGTAGAAAAATTCACTAGCCGTAACAAAAACGATCCCGTTTAGATTATAGGAACCGGGCATAAGTGGTCGAGTAGGTACAACGTACAACTTATCACTTATCATTGGAAAGAAGATTTTCTTTGTGTTTTTCTAATTTTACATAATGGCATACGTAGTAATTTTTATAATAAAATGCTTGAATATATTTTGAAATATGCATTTATTTATCATAAAAAAAGTACAAATATATTAAGAGCGTACGTTTTAATTGATATCCACAAAGAACTCTTCAAGCACTTGCCCTTACCAGATGATGTCTATACGATGGAACGATTTAGAGTTCAAAACACTTACGTCTATAGGAGAGATTGATTTCTGAGCTTATATACTTGTTGTATTATAGTAGTATAAACAAGATCGTAACTATCACGCTCGGAAATCAAATTTCGGATCCATCAAACATAAACTGCTTTAATTCAATTTTTGCGGTCAAATGATACCTACATACTTTAAGTAACAAATATAAAATCATTTACCTATAAAAAACTTAAATGAACTCTACCCACGATTTAATTTTAATGTGATGTGAAAGGTAGATAATATTTATTACGAACATCAAAGGAGAAACCCGGTTCCCATATAAAACTTGGGTCTGCCGTTACAAGGCTGAAAATTAACCATAAATTAAAGCATTTAGAAAGGTTTCATAAGCCTAATTTTCACGGACGCCAGCAATGGCCAATTTAGTAAAGTCAAGTAATTAGGCTCTTTTTAGGTTACAGTTCACTTTTTTTGCCTACCATATATTCTAAGTAGTAAATAGTGTATACATATATATATATATATATATATATATATATATATATATATATATATATATATATATATATACTTCTGTTTGATTATCATTAGTTATTTATTATTGGTGTAGGTATATTAATTTATATTGTCCAATATAGTACAGAGGAGGTTTTATACAATCTTCGTACCGCACAGATAACATATTCGCACATCACAATGATGGCAAACCAACAGTTATCTTTCTTACAATTCAGTAGCACTACGAGTAATATATGACTGTAGCCCACGTCTCCCACTTAAAAAGCTTGCAACTAAACAAAATTGATGTTATGGTTCATGAGCTTGGATATTATTCGTTCTTTTTATAATCAAGTCTGGCTGGTATACATGTAGAGGTCCTTCCAAAGGTATTAAATAAAACACACTATGGTAAAATGAACAAAACTCTACTTGCGGACAAATGCGAAAAGCGAATGACATATTTATATACTGACATTATAATAATAATATAATAATAGCCTTTATTAACAATCCTATAAGGTACATTTCATCTTATTACTACTTAATATTAAACAGAAATTTTTATTTGTAAAAGTAAATATAAAGAGTAATTTTTTTTTTTTCTTTGGCACCGGTTTCTTGATTGTCTTGCTTTCCAGCATAGGCCTCCCCAAGTTTTCTCCACAACGATCTATCCCTTGCTTTCCTCATCCAAAATGTTCCTGCCACCTCCTTGATATCGTCTTCCCATCTTCGAAATTGTCTACCTCTACTTCTCTTTTTATATCTAGGACACCATTCTGTCACTTCTTTGGCCCACTTTTCTGTTTTACTTCTTATTAGATGCCCTGACCATTTCCATTTCAGGTGTTTTATTTGGTATTTTATATCCATAACCTTAGTTTGTTTCCTTATAGTTTTTAACCGTATTTTATCTTTTAATTTTATGTTGAGTATGCTTCTTTCCATTCTATGTTGACACGTTTCTAATGATTTGATGTTTTTCTTTGTACAACTCCATGTCTGGCATCCGTAGGTCATACTTGGTAGAATGCATGTATTAAATATTTTCTTTTTTCCTTCCATTGGTATATCGGGGTTTTTTATGACATCTTTTAGAGCCCAATATCTTATTCATCCTATGTTTATTCTATTGTTGATTTCTTTTGTTGTGAGGTCTATAGGAGATATTATTTGGCCCAAGTATGTATACTCTTTGACATATTCCAGTTCTGTAATGTTGTAACATAACATACTGACATTAGTTGATAATAAAAAATCGAAGCCATCGATATTACTTCGGATTGATACATTACTTTTTGATTAATAGTTAACATCTTTGTAGTTATACTTATAAAACAAGTATAATCTTGTTTGTTTTTTGTTTTTTTTTTGTGTTCATTATCATACTAAAAGCATAATTCAGCACTTGTATAGCTATTAAATGCTACGAATGTAAATGTAATAATAATTATAATATTACACTTTGTTTACTGCAACGTAAAAGATCGTAGGTTTGAGGAACTAACGCATTGATTCTGAGAGACATGATCTACAAAAAGTAATGCTTAAAAGCTACTTTAAAAATGAAAGAAAATATAATTTCCAACTTTTTCTTTAATCGACCATTATGACTTGTGACTGATGTTAAAAAAATATATATACTGTAGGTACTTATTTGAGTCACGTACATTTAGGTCCTAAAACAGCTTTTTCGTTTTTGCTAATTATAATAGATTCTTTTGACTAATATAGATAACATATTATTTAAGGCGAGGTCAATTTTTCTACAATATCTTATAGTGTATTGATTTGATAATATAATTTGCTAATAACATGTCCATGAAATGGACCCATCGCGTGTAAGCCCGCCCTTCCTTTACAAATGAAGCGTGACTAATAATGTAGACTGTTGTGGTTTCCCCCGTTTTACAAATATCGATTAGGTACAATTTGCAACACTAAATTTAAATTATAATAGTATATTTTTTTTGTTTTCGCTAGACACATTATATGCATTGTATTCAAAACAAACATACGGGGAATCCCCTTTATGTTAAGTTCAAAATGTGCTATTTCTATAAAAATTGCAATATGCTGTACAATAATACATTTAAGCAAACTATAATTACAAACTAATATCATTCATGAGAAACATAAATAACAACGTTAAATATGTGTTGATTATAAAATTTGTAGTTTCGTGGTACTTTAGCTAATATTAAAAACGAGTGCGCTATTACAATTTATATGTAATAAACCAACTATAACATTACTTAATTATGCTTTAAAAAAATTGTAGCGTAGGATAAGGACTATAACCATTCAATATTTAACGTGCTCTTATTTGTATCTCCAAAAAAAAAAATTAATAAATTACTAAATGCACACTTATTGAGTAATTTTGCCAGCCACAGCAGAGATAAGGCAATAATCTACATAGAGATAGTATGGACTATTTTTGAATTAATTTTATAATATGATAAATAATACGATGGTCTTAACGTGAGATTATAACAACCATTATACATCAATGTACGCATGAGCACGTTTACACAGATGTATGACCTTTTTACATAATTTTGAAATTGTTTTTTTTTCTGTATAATGCTTAGGCAATTCCTTGAGATGTTATGTTGGCAGTTTAATTTGAAATGTAGATTCTTATGAGAAACGACAGCGAGAAATTTATAATTCTCTGTTTTTCTATTAACATCGCTATTGTTTTATAAAAAGGTAATCATCCTACGTGAGAATCAGCTGTCCCCGTCACATTTGCACGCGGTTTTATTTCTATAATCTCATTAAATTTGTGCCATATTATTTTATTGTTATTTTAGTCTAATTACAAAACTGCCATGTACATTTATATGTAACATAAGTAGGGGTAAGACAACTCTTTTGGTGCAAGTCGTCACACTCTAATAATAAGAAAAGGTTTATTAATTTATGAATATATTCTTAGGGCCACTTGCACCAAAATTCCCAATATAATTTAATCTTTTAAATAGTTTTATAAATCTATAATAATATTATAAAGAGACAGAGTTTGAACGCGGTAATCTCAGAAACTACTGATCCGATTCGAAAAATTCTTTTTGTATTATATAGCCCGTGTCTTCAGAAAGGCTATAATAGGCTATATATTATCATGCAACTACCCAAAGGAGCGGAGCAGGAGTGTAATATAGTCTATCTATTCCATACTAACCGTTAAAACGTACCTAGGGATGAACCCGAGCAAAGTGAGGGTGAGTCGCTAGTGTTAAATACATTTAAAGTTTGTTAAATATATTTAAATCCAATTGCGGCTTAATGCATAAGAGGATAATTTGAATTACATACATACTTATATATACAATTACGTATTGGTTACATTTAAACAAACATTGCCATTAACGTTTTAAAGTCTTGCCATAAAATATACATTTGAAATAATTTACGGACATGTATTTAACTATTTACGTGTCGACAGATGTGTGTTTTAACAAGATTTTATTACCTTTAATTACATAACTAACAAGCTTAAGTTAGAAAAGTTTGCTTACTGCAAAGGTATTTCTAAAAGTCTTTATTTTGCACGTGTTCATAATTCGACAATACCTTGGTAATTGGTATATAATACTATAACTTGGTGAAATAATGAAACCAGAATATGGATAATGGACTTCTTTATAACAGAACTCTCCAACGGTTCCAAAGGTTCCCTAAGAACCTTTCAAATTAGAGTCATTTAGATTATTTTGAAGAGTTCGATTACAAGTTTATGAAGTACACAATGGTTCAAGAATCTAACGAATAGGTAGAACGAGGATTAACGTATTAATACTGAACCTACGATGTCTATCCGTTCTAGCCTTAACAAACCACAAAGAATTATGTTTCAAAATTCAAATATTTTTAACAGAAAAATAAAACGAAAAATACAAAACACTATTAGTCAGTATTGAGGCAATTAATAATAAGATTATAAATAAAGGCAAAGAACTATTGTTTTGTTTGCTTTTAACTTTACCCCAAAGATTGAGTTATTCTGTTGTTCCTTGCAGGTGTTGACGGCATTGTACAAAGAAAGGTAAAGATTATTTTCATATCATCATCATATTTTCATATGAGTTACAATACCTTGCAGGTGTATAATGAAAAGTCAAAAAAAATAGTTCTCATATTGTCTTAAATTGAGTTAAAATGTTGCTCCTTACAGGTGTTTATAAAGAATGGTAAAGAAACTAGAAATTTTTCGCTATAAAAGTATTGTAGGTACCTTGAGTGCGAGCGCGGATGGGTCGGCCGGGTCGTGCTTGAAGGCGTTGGGCGGCGGCGCGGCCGTGGCGTCGGCCAGCCGGCGCCGCACCTCCCCCGCGCCCACCGCCACCGACTCGCGCGACCCGCACGACGACGTCGACAGCGCCGACAGCGCCGATAGAGCAGACACCTGACTCGACGTGGGGCTCGTGTTATTTTATTTTTATTTTATTTAGGATCTCCAACAAAGGATACACACTATATACACCATCTATACTAATACATATTATAAAGAGGTAAAGTTTGTGAGTTTGTGACGTTGTAGGGGCTAATCTCTGGATCTACCAAACCGATTTAGATGAATTTTGGTAAGAAGATAGTTTGAGACCCTGGGAAGGACAAAGGATACTTATTAAATAAAACTATCTTTTCGGATTATTTCGCGGATTTATTTTGATTTTTGGTTCCCGACGTTTCGAATGCTTTACAGCATCCATGGTCACGGGAGAGACTGAGGTGTTACATGTCTTGAATGTATAGTTGTTACAGACAGCCTACCCACAATTAACAAAATGAAAGTTGCACCAATTACATTACAATATTTTTTAACTTTAAACATTTTTATAATTTTATAATTTTAATTATAATTGAATATGGAAAATTATTTATTTAATTTTTGCTATTATTTTTATAATTATTACAATTTTAAAATATTAATTAGTAATCTATATTTAGTGTTGCCATTATTATATTTATAACCATAAAGAAAAATAAAAAATATAGTATTAATTATTTAAGCCATATAATTTAAAAAAGTTAAAATTAATTAAGGATAATAATTTTAATTTAGTTTGCTATTATTTAAAAAACAAATTACTAAGCAACACTATTAATATATACTTTTACAAATGAAAAATGAAAAATATTAATCAGATAAGCTGTCATTTTGATCTACACAGTATGAACTTACTACATCTGCCTGTCTGTTATGTTTATATGTATTATTAGATTTTATTATATTAATAACAGGATCCCATGACGATGGTAGTACCCAGCCATCTTCCCTATTGAAATTTGGATGTTTTTTAATTTCAATGGCTTCTCGAATCATTCTAGGGCGATATCGGTTTTCTTTCGCCAGGATTTGAGGTCTATCGAAACGAATATAATGGCTTGGGCGGTCCTGGCTATGTTTGCAGACAGCAGATGTTGTATTGCGACGGTGCTTCACATCAGCTATGTGTTCTTTGACCCGGGTTCTAATGGATCGCTTTGTTTGTCCAATGTAAGAGATTTATAATATAATTAATACTATATTTTTTATTTTTCTTTATGGTTATAAATATAATAATGGCAACACTAAATATAGATTACTAATTAATATTTTAAAATTGTAATAATTATAAAAATAATAGCAAAAATAAAATAAATAATTTTCCATATTAAATTATAATTAAAATTATAAAATTATAAAAATGTTTAAAGTTAAAAAATATTGTAATGTAATTGGTGCAACTTTCATTTTGTTAATTGTGGGTAGGCTGTCTGTAACAACTATACATTCAAGACATGTAACACCTCAGTCTCTCCCGTGACCATGGATGCTGTAAAGCATTCGAAACGTCGGGAACCAAAAATCAAAATAAATCCGCGAAATAATCCGAAAAGATAGTTTTATTTAATAATGTCAAACATTCGCGTAAATCTAAGAAAATATTACAAAGGATACTTTTTTCCCCGGAAATCACTCCTTAGGGGGGGGTGAAAATTGAAATGAAAGTTTGTATTGGGAAGCAAGCTAGGGACGAACCCGAGCGAAGCGAGGGTGAGTCGCTAGTATAAAACATAAAAAACAAGACACGTGTGCGCCTTCACTTATAGGAGACCACAGCTTGCTTATTTATGTATTATAAGTTATAACTAAGTTTAAACTAAGACAAAATTAAGGTAGGTAGGTACATTTCGAGAAACAAATCTGAAATTATTTAGGTATAATGATACAAAAAAAAGATACAAATCATATTACAATACAGTAAGATATTTTTATTATAATATGTTATTGACGTCAAATAGGACCCCAGTGTTGTAAATGCTAAGATTTTATTTTTGTGTCTGTGTGTGTTTGTTCATAGAAACTGCTGGACGGATTTAGATGAATATGCATCGATCGACTATATAACACACCTTATATAATATTATAGGTATCTTGTATCGTATTTGAATAACCTTATATAATAAATAAGCTACTAATAGGCACGTAAGCGAGCATAAGTCGCTAGTACTGTTAGTATAGCGAAAGTATGTATGTTTCATATATATTTGGTTGGCTGGACGGATTTTGATGATTTAGTACACAAATACACCATGATATTTATTGTTTATATCAAATATGCATAGGCTATTTGTTTGATACCTAGGAATGCACCCGAGCGAGGCCAGGATAAGACACTGGTCACTTACAAGTTATTGAAATTAATATGATAAGGTAACAATTAATTATTATTATTACACTAGTGTCCTAAGATGTGCTTCGCATTTATAATATTACGGAAGCATTACGGAAGTTCCCAGAAGGGACACATTTTTTACCATTTACCATACCGGTATACAAGATATTGCAAAATGTTTATATATTATGGTTCCCTGCTTAGATAATTTTTGTGGCTTTCTATTGGTGTAAACTGTATGAATATCCGTGCAGTAGTTTTTGAGATTCACCCGAAATAAACCTCACCGCTGCTGCCGATTTTAATTTATAATATATAATGATTTAATAAATATTTCACAAAATATGTTATTTAAAACATTAAGATTAAGATTTATTCATATAATTAATTTATATGTAAGGAATTTTGGCATAAAGATTTTTCAATGAACAAGTTAAATTATATTTAACTTTTTAGTTTTTACAATAATAATAATAATAGAACGACGCGCAACATCGTATCATCAATTAAATTTAATTATTTGCATTTAAATTAAGTTTCTCTTACTTTCATTTTTCTCTCAATATATGTATTTATATTACGGTTAAATTTAGTTTAGTCGGTTGCTATATTAGTCGAGTCGAGGTAATTAACTTTAATGTACTAATTAGCGTGGACCCTTACCATATGTTACAACAAATTAAAACAGTAATATATAATCGGTATACCTGCGACACGCTATCTGGGGCGGGTAATTTAGGCGTGTATTGCGTGTATGGCGCGTGTTCGTCATCATCGTGACTCCAACAGTCGCCTGCATCCACGTCGTCTAAAGCTGAATAGAGTGACAAAGCCGGCCATTCCGGTACGAGATTCTCTTCACTCTTCGTATGTCTGATCGGTGGCGAGTGGGGCGCGGGAGGCGCCGGCGGCAACAGACGCGGCGGTAGCGGCTCGTGTCCGTCAGTTTCTAACACTTCCACGTACATTATGTATGGCGCCTGTGATATGGATAAAATAGATTGATAACACTTTGAACCAAACGACAACAGATTTAATGCTAATCAAAGTAATTGTATTATTATTATTATCTCAATAATAAGATAAATCATCTAAGCAAATATAATAAAACTAAAAATGTAACCCTTCATAAAACTCAAACAATTGATTTTATAGCTATAGAATGTTTTGGAGAGCAAATGATTAAATTATATACCGTGATAATGTTATTTTTAAGTTTTTTAACTTCTTTTCCATTAAAACTAAATATTTCACACCTTATCTTTACTATTGAGGACTGCAGCAGCGTGGGGCGGTATCCTCAAAACGTAGTGAGGTTTTTGATGTAGTGGTAACCATACTCGAGCTGGTAGATTGAGGTCTAACGTAGCGAGCTCGGCCCTGAGCCGGCCATTTCGCCGCTCCTTATCCGCCACACCGGCTAAACGACGTCCGATATTCGTGAGCGACATGAGAAACTGCAAATAATGTTAATTATAAGCTATTTACATATCTATAAAATTCTTATTGACATAATTTATTTAAGTTTTAATTTCATTTGGTTAGCATTTTAAATAATTCACCTTCTGTCATGTGACATTCAAATTGATACGGCACACTGAATTATTTGTTTTATTGAACAAATAAACACTTGAGCGTATCAACACAGTTTTGCATATATATATATATATATATATATATATATATATATATATATATATATATATATATATATATATATATATATATATAAGAACATAAAAGTATAGTCTTCTGTAGTCTTATGTACTATTATGTATATGTATGTTTAATGCCTCGGTGGTGTAGTGGCTAGCATGTACGGCTGCACACCCGGAGGTCCTGGGTTCGAGTCCCGGGTCGGGCCAAGTTTAGTTATAGAGTCTTTCTGTATATTAAGCCTCAGTAACAGCCCGGAGTTGGGAAGTTGGCGGTGTTCCACCCCCGTGCCTCGGAGAGCACGTAACGCCGTCGGTCCTACACCTTAACTCTCACTGGTCGTGTCGAGCACTGCCCTCCCGAACCTAAAGTGCAGTAACAGCAAAAACACGAATTCGAGAAAAACACGCCTAAAGTTTAGAATCCATAAAAATATATCAAAAAGAGACTTTGTGATAAAACCTTGAATGGAAAGTTAAAGGATATGTACCAAACTAAAATACTAAACATTGTTACGTTAGTTTTTTTATAAATAACTATAATTATGGCGATTTTAATTTTTTAGCCCCTATTACTACACACACTTTATTTGTATAATCTTTTCAAAAACTGTTTTAAATGCAGTAAATCCTGTTATTACTGCATTTTAGACATTTCTTCTATGATTGTTACTAACTAAAGTGCAGTAATATTATGAAAATACTGCTATTTAATCTGTTTTTTTGAACAAAACACTGATATTCCACACATATAGTAATATAAAATTACCTTTAATTTTGATAAAAATATGTAATTTCTTAAACAAAACTGGACATGCATTTATGACTATGCCATTAAAACTATTCATCAAAACATTGTACATTATAATCTAATTGTGTAAATTGTTTTATATGACTAACAATAAAACAATCTTTACAAGATGTTGATAATCTTAACTAGTTAATCCACCATAAAACTATATCACATGTATTTCTCATGTATGGATCAATAAAATTTACATAAAATCTTTCTTCTGAACATAACTAATTACTAAATGAGTATTCTTGTCTTACAAAAATAATGGTCTGAAAAGATTATGGAAGGTAGAGCTAAGGAGAATTAACTTATATGGGAAACAAGTTGAAAAAGTGTCCAGTAGTGAGCAGCAAATTATAGCTCAGAAACCCACCGTTAGCACTAGCGTAGCAAGTAGATGTGATGTGAAGTTAGTAGTTTTTAACGGAGTGAAGTGTGCTGAATTATTATTACTTGAAAATAATATATAATTATATTGTATATCGCTGTTTGCCTATGTTAGAACTATTTTGAAAAGTGCGCGACAGCAAAGCGGAAATCTTTCTTTCCTTGTTTATTTCACCTTCTTACTTTTATGACGCTATGTTTTAAACTAGCGGCTCACCCTCGCCTCGCTCGGTTTCATCCCAGGATACTTTTTTTTTGAGCGGAACTCTAATTCTTTTCTTAAAATAAAAGTAGCCTATATTACTACCTATAACATCAGTTACCTTCCACTGAAAGTCCGTCAATATCAGTCTAGCCGTTTCAGAGATTATTCGGAACAAACAGACAGGCAAAAAATTTTAAAAATGTGTTTTTCTTGTAAGTACTGTATATAATTTCATATGCATTTAGTAAAAAGGTTAATTTTGACATTACAAACAGACACTACAATTTTATTTATCTGTATTGATGTATAGATTCATATATGTACTTCTTTTCTGTGGCGCCACCAATTTAATGCTTGTCAGCGGTCACTTTTTATACGAGAAATAGTTCTCCTTAGCTCTACCCTCCATATCTCTTTGGTACAGACACAGCATGGCATGTCAAAAGTCAGCCTTAAGCCACAGATTAAGGAGACTGCCTCAAACCGCGATATTGCCTGTCCTGTGTTTTAATATTTTAATAATTTTACCTAGTAAAACGCAGTATTAGGGAATAGTATTTGACTTTAAGTACTTTAGGTAGTATGAATTGGATGGAGCAAACTAACTAATATGCAGTAAAATTTATAAATATTGTAAACTAAATGGTCTTTTACAAGCAACTACAACACATCCTACAAGTTAAACTGCAGTAAAGTTATTAAATACTGCATGTCTTTTAGTTTTTCACAAGAAATTACAAAATCCCCCACAAGTTAATGTGCAGTATGGAATGTTAATACTGCACTTTAATTAGGAATATAAATAAAAAATATTTTTTCTTAACCTTTGCAGTATAATCAATTTGTATAGAGTCGAACAATACTGCATTTTAAAAAGTTTTTTCTTGAATCTCCTAGAACAAACTACTATTTTAAGTGCCACAAAATATGATAAAATACTGCAGTTTAGTTAGGAAACAGAGAAAAATCTTGTGCAGTATTAATAGTACTGCGGTTTAGCTGGTAAACATGGAATATTTTAATAGATTTGTGATATTTTTTGCTGTTACACTTTCCGAAAAAACATTAAAATAAAATACTTTATTAGCGCTACAGAAAAAAGAATTAATTTGACTGATAGCTACTAAAATGGGGATTTAGAATATATATTTAACTCAAAACCGACCAAAATGTCTATTACTGCACTTTAGGCTCAGGTGGGCAGAGCAGTCATCCCACCGGAGTATGAGAATGACAGGAATAGAGAGTGCACGTTGTGTCTGCGCGTACACTTGTGCACTATAATATCTCCTGCGCAGTTGGCTAGTCTCAATGAGATTGGCCGCCGTGGCCGGAATCGGCCAGGAGAACATTATGTATGTTTAAGTATTTAAACAATAAATATTTATTGTATAAATAGTATTTTATATATTATGTATTTTTTATGTATGTTTATAATATGTAATACGTCTATTGAGTACACTTTATGCACCTTTCCGCTTTCTGTTAACTTGTATCCTACTTCTAGCGGTTGCCTATAAGAGATCACTTTTAGTGATAAGGCCGCCTTTGCACATTTCTTTAAATGATTTTTTTTGTATGCATCATTTTTATTTTTGTGTGCAATAAAGTGTTTAAAAAAAAAGTACTATAAGGAAAAGTTGAAAACTTGTTAGAATATTCAACCACTCATGTAATCGTCAAATATAGAAAGCAGATATATGAGAAAAGTTACGGTGATGGTGCATTTTTAATAGTCCCAGTTACATACATTTTGTGTTTGATTTAGTATTAATATTTGCAATATATGTATATTTTGTCACAAAATAGCTTGGCTTATTTTTAAATATATGTACTAATCATTATCGAGGCTAAGGCCATTTATATAAAGCGTATTCGTTATTTAGTTTTGGCTTGAGGTTTGAATTAGTACTATGTCGTCATGAGTCTTATGGCATACATTACGTATACCTACTAATATTATAAATGAGAGTTTGTTTGTTTGTACTTCTGTCACGTCGAAACGAAGTGACGGATTGGCGTGATTTTTTGTGTGCAGATAGTTGGAGAGCTGGAGAGTGAGTGACGTAGGCTACTTTACTTAGTTGTAAACTTGGTAGTATTGCTCTTCAATACAATTAAATAAATACGTGTTTTAGCATTCTTCGAAATTCATCCCATAAGAGGGTAAAATAAGGGATGAAAGTTGGTATGAAACCTAACTTTTTAGATATATTTTTTGTAGTTTAAGCGCGAGTTTATGTAGGAGAATATAAATAGGGAGTAGTACAAATCAATTTATGGCAAATGTATGAAAAAACGATGATTTTGGTAGCCTTTCCATTGTTATTTTCTTCTGATTAATATTAATAGTCGATTTTAACTCTTACTTAAAGTTACATACTCCTTAATCGGCTATACTTAAAATTCTTAACACGATCAAGGTAAAACTTTGCTTTAAAAGGATTATTACCTTTTAAAGTCACCTTGGTTAAAACTGTGTAAAACGAAAGACTATTTGAATAGCTTTTAAGTTAACGCAAGCGGAAACTGAGAAATGTATGTGTTGAAAGGATATGAGTAGATAAAATGTGCCATAGAACTTGTAGTGCATGTACAAATACTAGAAATAATGACAAACTGATAACGTTAAATTGGTAAAAAAGTTGTTTTAAAAGTTATACAATGAAGTCCTGCACTCAATATTGAGTATTAAAAAAAATTAGGTATTGCGCAAAGCATAATATCATCATTCCCTTTAGGAATACTTGCCAGATATAAATGTATGGGATAATTTTTTGTTTATATTATAATTTTATATTATCTATCTAAGTACTAAAAGGATAGATATATTAAAAATTGCTTAATATTAAGTATTGTACTCGAAATACTTCTAAATAATTACTTTTTAACTAAAAAGCAACACTGACTAAAAATCCATTTAAAACAAGGTAGGTAGTAGGTACCACAACCCATATGAGGATTTTTTTTCTTAAAATTTATTTACGAGCACTCTTATAGTATGATAGTTGGTTAACAATTAAAATTATATAAAATACATTTTATGTCGGGTATGCCTACAGGTCACATTAAAATTATATCTGCGAACGACATTCACAATAAGAGTGTGTGTGTATTTGTTACTTCTTAGTGCTGTAACAGCCTAACGGATGCGGCATAAGCGACATTTTAAAATATTGACCACCATTAATCAACGACCGATGTACCTGCCACGCGAGTGGAACCGCATTTTTCTCAGAAATTAGATATTTTCCCGCGGTAAAAAGTATCCTATATGTTGACCCGGATAACAAGCTCATCACCATACCAAATTTTATCAAAATCTCTCCAGTGGTTTATTAGTGATGCGGTAACAGACAGACAGACAAAAAATCTAAAAACTATAGATTCTACCTCTGTATCGATAATAATGTTTATTTCAATAAGATTTCCCAAAAAATATTTAATGTACAGATTCGGCTTACTTACAATTTTATTATATGTATAGATTAGCTGTTTCCATTTTTTTTTTGTTGATAACACTAAAGCATAGGTACTAAATAAAAAAAGAATATCAGTTGACAGAGGAGAAAAAGGCACTAAATAGTTGTGTCTTTGCCTATCTATAGGTATAATATATACATATAGTCTAGTACTACATCTTGACATCTTAAGAATGTTTTAAAGGGTAGCTAAGATTATCTTATACTAGTAGTTCTGCGAACAGTAGACCTCGCGAGCACAAACTTTTTTGCAACAATTACTATACCACTAAAGTTTTGTGAGCAATTTACTGCATTTTTAGGAGCTATCCTGCTCATCACGCCGAAGATCCTCATCAGATCTTCACCAAATTTTATGAGAGCAACTTAAATTTACTGCCTTTTAAATAAAAAAAGAACCATCGAAATCGGACTTTATAAGGCGAAAATATCCAGTAGCTTCCTTTTTGGAGGAGGTACCCTACTCCAAATCAAACCGTAAAAAAAAAATTACCGAGGACAAAAAAAACTATAAAGTCTAAAACTTGTATACCAAATTTCGTCCAGATCGATTATAAAGTAGGTACGGCCTGTAGAGGAGTACCAACAAACTGGCAGAGAAAAGCAAATTTTGCCAGACTTGAAGCAGAGACGTTTCGCTCGATTTTTAGCGCAAAACTAACTTACTATTTTTAAAGATACAAGTTCTATTGTCCTCGGAATACTAGAAAGATATAAAACTAGCCAAGTGCGAGTCGGACTCGCGCATGAACGGTTCCATACCATTATCTATAAAAACGGCAAAAAAAATCACGTTTTTGTATGGGAGCCCCTCTTAAATATTTGTTTTATTTTAATTTAATTTTTTTTTTCAAAGTGAATAAGTATATAACAAAATATTCTGTGAATATAGTGTGTGCGTCTACCTGTTGCCGTTATCAATATCGAGCAAAAACAAACAAAAAAATCACGTTTGTTGTATGGGAGCCCCGTTAAATATTTATTTTATTCTGTTTTTTAGTATTTGTTGTTATAGCAGCAACAAAAATACATCATCTATGAAAATTTCAACTGTCTAACTATCACGGTTCACGAGGACAGCGGAGTTTTAGTAATAGGGTCCCGTTTTACCCTTTGGCTATGGAACCCTAATAAAGATACCGGAAGTTAGGCTGGAACTTTCTGAAAAGTACAAAGCTCAACGTGATTCTAAAGAAAGATCTACGACAAAAAAAACTTTTCAATCAACTATCTTAGTGAAACCACTCTAATGTAAAACTTCTTATTTCCATACATCTAGGAATTTAGTTCTAAACAGTAATTATGCTAAGTGATCACTAACTCGTAACAATCATTCATGTGTAGGCATTTGATACCAACATTTTTCAAATTTCATTTTAACAAATATTCCTGTTCTCGTGCAATACGTAGGAAACCTTCAATTTTAATATTATCTATACATATGATAAAATTGTAACTAAGCCGAATCTGTACATTAAATATTTTTTGGAAAATCTTATTGAAATAGACATTATTATCAATACAGAGGTCGAATCTATAATTTTTAGAATTTTTGTCTGTCTGTCTATTACCGCATCACAGAAAAACCACTGGAGGGATTTTGATGAAATTTGGTACGGAGATAGCTGGTTATCCGGGTCAACATACAGGACACTTTTTACCGGGGAAAAATATCGCATTTCTGAGAAAAAAATACAAAAACTGCATTGTAAGAGTATACTAATATGTAAAACCTAAGAATTTGGTTTTCGTCATCTGAACGCGGGCGGAGCCGCGGGTAATGCTAGTAATATTATAAAATGACGTATTTTTTAATTGAGTATTATTATAAATAGATATGCAGGTATAATAAATAGCCCATGGTCAGTGTCGACCAATAAATATGTACCTATGTAACATAAAATGAAAATGTTGGTGTCTCTTTTAATCGTTATTTTTTATTTTATTTAGTTACATAATTATAGTAAGATTAATTAATTAATTTTGTGATAACATTGATATAATGAAAAGTGCTAACATTTTATTGTTTATACACGACTTTAGATGCTATCGTTTATTCAGATTGATTGTCTAATAATAAAAAATGACTAAGTAAATAAATCTCTTGTATTTTTATAACGGTTATAATAAAAGAAATTTTCAAATTATTTTCTCAGACTTTATTCAATTGCTTCTCTATTTTAGTACAGTTTTGTTCAAGCATCTGGGCGATGTTTAAATAAAAATCATTTTCAAATGACTCTAATACTTAATTTGAGCATAATATTCAACTTAGCCATATCATAATGTTGACTAGATTATACTTTTTAGACGAGATAAAATGTTGATTAGAGTTTAATTAAAAGGATGCATTGGAAGGTAAATATATGTTATTAGTAGAAAAATTTAGAAAATTATATCGTTATAAGTCAAACGAAATAGGTATTAATTAACTACGTATATCTATCTATCTATAAATATTACATATAATAAAATTCTAACCAAGTCGAATCTGTAGATAATTTTTTTTTTAAATCTTATTATATTATCGATACAGAGGCCGAATAAATACTCGTAGGTATTAGAATTTTTGTCTGCTTGTCTGGGAACGCGAAAACCACTGGACAGATTTTGAGGAATTTGGTATGATGATAGCTGGTTATCCGGGTCAACTTATAGGATACATTTTACTGCGGGAAATTGCCTAATTTCTAAGAAATCTAACCTAAACGTCAAAAAGTAACTAGGGGCGAACCCGAGCGGAGCGAGGTTGAGTCGCTAGTGTTATATAATATGTACATAATATATATGTTTACATACCTGTGTCTGTGGCGCAAGCCTTGGTGCTCCGCAGGAACATTGCTCGCCACAAAGACAGCCATTATCGAAGGCCCGACCCGAGGCGAGGTCTCCTAAGTGCCGTCCCGACGGAGTGGCTAGCCTTAAAGCCGAGGCGTCCGATTGTGATCTGTGGTGACCTCTGCGCGCTGCTGGCCTGATTTCCTCGGCAAGAATAGAATCTCTTAACTTCGTAGCTCTAGATTTTTTCGCGTCGCCACAAAATGCTGTCAATAACCATGCCAGTCGCAAAGAAAATTCTGCACTTTGTTTACACCTATACACCAAATACGGTCGTAATACCTCCGCTACATCTCCCATTTCTATATACATTGTCGCTAATTGTGGGAGATAGAAATCTACATCTTCGTGTGGGAATGAGAACAATTTGTTGGCTAGGTAAGTTTGCACACCGGGTTCTTTAGAATTAAAAAGATATGAAATCGCCATACTCATATCAAATAGTTTACTTTCAAAAAGTCGTAGGAGAAAGTCTTTTTTTTTAGCCGCTTCAGAAGAAGTGGCACTAGCAGAAGTATTTGATGATTCTAAAACTGAGTCAGGTGGATCAGGTGGCTTTTCGGTGTCTTCTGGATTTCCAGAATCGAGACTTTCTCTCGATCTGGCTGCAGCAGGTGGTTGAGGTCGATCTTCATCATTCCCATCAGGAGGAGTATGAATGCCCGAATCATCTGATCCAGTCGGGACTTCGGGTGGTAGCGCTAGCCTCGGCGCGGGCGCTTCGCAAGATATGCGAAGCGGTGCGCCATCTGGTGAAGTCGGTGTCATGTCCTCTGGTATTCGTTGAAGAACAGAATCCAATGATCTGTTTCTTTGGTGGCCACATCCTGCTGGCGGCCCGTTTGCGCCTGTCACATGTCTATGGACAAAAAGATATGATTTAATAATCTTATCTATCACTTGTAAATTATAATAATGATTCTGTATTATGAATTACTTTTTAACAAATACATCGAATGGATCTTCATAATGTTGTATTCCCACAACTATAATCTTTCTAACCATTTGTAATATCTCACTAGCACTTATCTAAAACTTTAAGTAAGCGCACACGACATTCACTTATTTGTAAATTAGTATTAAGGTCATTATAATATTATTTTTACAAAATTCCATATCAGAAAAAAAACTCGTTGTGTAAAGTGAGTGGTATATCATATCCCGCAATTTAAACAAATTAAAACATCGCGAACAGCGAACACACGTCCGACTCCAGCGTGACCGCACGGTAAACTATTTTACGCAATCAACAGCTTACTGCTTAACGCATAACGCATTGGCCATCGCATACCAGTCCAATAAGGATCACCTCGATTACGTATCTGGAACGCTACTAGACCATTGATGAAATAGTGAAGTATTGCAATTTTAGGGGCCCAAAATTATTTAATGATATAACTAATACATATGCATATAATATATTTATTATACAATGTATTATAAAAATGTTACATGTCTAAAAATGTTATATAAATATTTTATGAAAAAAAATTAAGAGATAGAAAATCAACAGGTCTTAGAACTTTTATGTACCTACTTGAATGTGTGCATTCTTCTCGTGCACTCACAAACAAAGCAAGGCTCAATCAAGCCTAGTAATTATGTACAAAATAAAAAAAAAATTATTGCAATCTGTACCTATTATATTTCGTATAATACGTTTATCTGAAAATATGATGTAAGGCATGGAAAAGGCAAAAGCTTTACCAATCTATCGACTGGCCCCCCTCGTGAGGTTACTAAATAACCGATATTGACTAATTTGTAAGAAGCTTTCAGGTGTCACTGTGTTTATAATATAATGTATATATAATGACAAATTAATAATTTATCACCTAATAATTATTTACTTTTGAGATGAATCAGTGATTGAGTACTCGGAATCATAACAAACACGTATATATGGTGCAGTTTTTGCAAGCATTAAGCTTGTTAAATCATTGTGTAACGGCGTATTCATGTGGAAGTCGTGCTTCCATTCTTAATATCGTATTTGTATTCAATGTGCTACAATAGTTCCTTATCGAACTTCTCAGCTCTAATTGGTAAGTATCTAAGTATAATGTATGTTTAATATTATAACTAAAATTAACAAAAATATTAACATAGATTCAATCTGCAGCGGAAAGTCGAAACCATCTTACCACTTAAACTAAGCTCTGTCTCTTCGTCTCTGTCCTACTTTTTATTTAAATAGCTGAGTCTTTTGAATTGTAATGTGGTAATGTAATAGGAAATCGGTCGGTATTTTTTTATTAACTGACTTCAAAAAGGAGGATGTGCTCAATTCGATTGGTATATATTTTTTTATGTTACACCGATTACGCTGACATTTATGATCCGATTTACGCGATTCTTCTTTAGTTTGATGAGGAATAGTTGCCATTTGGTCCCATAAAAATTTAATATAGTTTTGCCCAGTAGTTTTCATTTTTTTTTAATATGATAGATATACCAAGCCAGATATACGCGGGTATTTGACATCTCCCATCCATCCATTTATAACTCAAGAACGGCTGGACCAATGTTTATGATATTTGATTTTTTGGATTTCTCTTAGTCCGGAATACTATATTATAATATAGGATAGATAAGTATTAAGTAAGTTTAACGCTCGCTAATAACTATTTACGAACTCTAGCGAAACGACGGTGAGCCGCTAGTTTTAAATAAAACTATATTTTCGGATTTTTTGGAATTTATTTTGATTTTTGGTTCCCAACGTTTCGAATGCTTTACAGCAAACATGGTCGACTAAGGAACTAAAATTGTAGACGTATCAAAAGTCGAATACCAAGAATTAAAATAAATCCGCGAAAAATTCCGAATACATAGTTTTTTTCTAGAAAAATTTACCCACCCACTAGTATCATAGATTCTCATCAATAAATAAGAAAAAGAAAAGTCTTTTTCTTAATAAGTTTGCACTATGTATGAATTATAGATGACACTATAACATAGCATTTTTAAAACATAAACGGTGACGATGATCAAGTAAAGTTTTAATTTTACAAAACCAACAGTGATTTCTATCATAAATCATAATTAAATCGTTAGGATGTGCTTAGTTTACCTACTTTTTTGAATACTACCGGAAATGCAAGTATGATGGACAGAATTCATTTCATACATTAACATTCCATTGTAAGCGTGAGTAGGAAACAAATTAATATCGTTATTTTATGATCGATATTCATATTAATATTTTCAGAGTTCGGCATTTTAAATAAAAATAAATTAAATTTTGGTAATAAAAACAACTGAATTGAGAACCTCTTTGTGCTTGAAGTCGGTTGAAAATACACATAAAGGTGCATTAGATTTAAAATACTAAGGTTTGCACTACTTATTACCCAACTGCAGCGAAACTCAAATGAGAGTTACATATGTGTATATGTATCTTATATGTATGTACTAGGTACGTTTTAACAGCTAGTGCGTATGGAATAGAAAAACTCTGTGAAAAACCAAAAAAATCTATCCCATGGGAACCATACATTTTTCCGGGATAAAAAATAAACTATGTGCTATTCCAGATATTATACATCATCTCTTTGCCCATCCAGATCCGTTCAGCCGTTCTGGCGTAATTGAGAAACAAACATCCATCCATACAAACTTTCGCATTTATAATAATAATGGGATGAGATGTGATGTATGTACGTATTGTATGTCCGACCCTATGTTACCTTGTACTCGTAATTATTACTAAACAGTTTAACCGATTTTGATGATTCATACATCGATTCATATAAAAACAGTTAAAAATTAAAATGGCAGATTTCAGGCGCTAATTTGTGTACTGTATTGTATTCAGCCCTTTTTAACGTCCCACTGCTGGGCACGGGCCTCCCTTCAATACGAGGGGAATCAGGCCATAGTCCACCACGCTGGCCAAGTGCGGGTTGGCGGACTTCACGTCTTTTAAAAACTTACTAGGTTCTCTCAGACATGCAGGTTTCTTCACGATGTTTTCCTTCACCGTTAAGACAAGTGGTAATCATGTTGGAAATGATTAGCACAAGAAAATATCAGAGGTGCGAGACCCGGGATTTGAACTCGCTTCACTCGGTTTCCCAAGCGAGCGCGTTACCTCTGGGCTACCACTGCCTTTGCCTTTGTGTGTCTTTAAAAAATGTTTCTTTCGTTTGAATAATTGATTCTTTCATCAACTAGTTTTCATCTTTTTAGTTAGCTTTTATGCAGTCGAGGTTTTTTTTTAATAATTTTGTTTTAATATTTTATTTAATACTTGCAACCTACCATGGCTTCGCTTAGGTTTCACTAACACATAGAACACACAAGAAGTGCACATAAACGAACTGTAGTGTTCATTAGGTACGTACTTAACATATATGAACCACGCGTCACCTACATTACGTTGAAAGTACTAAAACAGAACTCAGAAACCTTCTCAGCGTTGTTCACTCGGTAAAGATGTTTTTTTAAGGAATCAAGCTATAGAGTAATATTAAATATAAGTAATTGGTTTTTGTAATTATAAAAAAACATTTCCTCAAAACTTTGAATTCATGATATTGTTCAAACAATACCTTGCAAATATTTTACTTACTGTAATTTAAATTTAAGTAACCATATACATAACTTACAGTATTGCAATGCAAGGACGAATAGAATATGTGATGTGAATACTCTTAATACAATAATAAAACCATTGCAAAACAGCACTCTCAAAGGCTTCTGGACCGTAAACTTTCGTAACATTTTAAAATTCTTGTATACACTTACTACGATGTAGAGAAATATGTTGTTTTTCTTTGAATCTGTGCCATAAGGCAACAAACGAAGAAATAATTAAATGCACGTTTAAACGAGACTTTTAAAATATCAGCAACTTGTATCGGCTTTGCTGCTTTTTAGGGTTATACTAAAAGGCAGAAAGCAAAAGTCAAGAAAAAAGCCATTTTACCTCGGAGACTATTGATCCTATATTAATGAAATTTAGTATCTAGATTCTAGATTCTAGAAGGTTAATTACATCAAAAATGTATTTAGTTTTTAAACAAGAAATTACCAAAGTAAAATATAGTAAGGATAGCTTTTGTTTAACTTTTTTTAACTTAGCCACTTCTTTAAGTGTTATAGTTCAAAACTAGCGACTCACCCTCGCTTCACTTGGGTTCGCCACTAAAAAAACAAGAACAAACCTATCCCACGGGAACCGTACATTTTTCTGGGATAAAAATTAGCTATTTGTTATTCTGATGTATGGGCTATATTATTGTAGAGTTTCATTAAAATCCATTCAGTTTTTGCGTGAAAGAGTAAAAAACATCTATACCTACATCCTCACAAACTTTTGAATTTATAAATTATAATAATATTAACAGGATATATATATATATATATATATATATATATATATATATATATATATATATATATATATATATATATATATATATTACGATATAGTTATACGTACTACAAGGGTACGCATCTTAATTTTTTTAAATCCGAGCTATCTCTATCAATACCCTGTAAAAGCAACTTCCACTACATACATATACACAATATACATAATAATAAAATTGTAACTCGGTCGAATCTGTACATTAAATATTTTTTGGAAAATCTCATTGAATATTATTGATACAGAGGCCGAATCTATGGTTTTTAAAATTTTTGTCTGTCTGTCTGTTACCGCATCACAGAAAAACCACTGGAGGGATTTTGATGAAATTTGGTATGGTGAATGTCTCTGGAAAATGTCTCATTTCTGAGAAAAAAATACAAAAACTGTAATATAAGAGTATACTAATATGTAAATCCTAAGAATATGGTTTTTGATCATCTGAACGCGAGCGGAGCCGCGGGTCGTGCTAGTATAAAATATAAAATCCAAATAATATGTCAATATCAATTATCAAATCAAGCTCATTGTCATTCTTTATTATTTATTTTAACATACATTTGGAAGCTTTACTGACGTAGATTGATATTTTATCAACAATATTGATGAACGTTGAATAGTAAACAATTACTTGGTTTCATTCGTTCAGTGTTCAAAGTCAGCATGCGGGCACGTAATCTAATATATTATGTTAAGCTTATTCGACTTATTAACGGTACCCCATATTGTAGGGCTTCATTGACACTGCCCTTACCACACTATAAGAATGATAAACAAAACGTTTTAGAAACCTTTTAATATTTGATATTATATCTGCGTTATATTTGATATTATATGCGTGCGATAAAGGGATGATATTATATACTTTTATTTATAGATACTAGGCGTCGTGCCCTGGGGAAGTTATAACACTAAACAAAAACAAACAACACAAACTTTTGGCAGGGGATTTTTATTTAACAATATGTAGTATTTGACTTATTGTTTCTAAGATATCGAATATATTAATGATGTTTATTCTTGGTAATATTTAAAAGCAGTGTCTAGATTCTGCTTTGAACTTATATCAAAAGTTCAGGCTAATAGTTCAAGCATGAACGAATTGTGGCTAATTCGTTCATGAGTTCAAGTTTCAATTTAATAAAACCTACGAATAAACCTAATTGAATTATATATAAGTTTATGATGTATACAACATATTTCAAGATATGAGAACATTAACCCAAAAGGGTAAGAAACTCAATACAAAAATAAACATTATTAAGCTACCTTTATATAATATACATACTTATCTTTGATAATTTTCTCCAGACCACTTTTGGTCACGCAGCTAATTCTAAGAAACTAGAAAATTTAATAAAATATAAGTGTGTGTGCGCAGTTACTGGTGCACTTTTATCCCTCATTCTCAATCAACGTCACTTTAATAAGATTTATCAGACATAGGAACGATGGCTAATCTCTTGAAAATGGGGATAACATGAAGAACATTCAAGGCAGATATTCACTTTTTTAGGGAGTAACATTGTCAACTTTTTAATTTCAAGGTATATAGGTAGGATAGGTACTGATATTTTTTTACAAAATTATCTCATGATTCGCAGAAATCGTAGGTGTATAGTCATAACTAGAGTTACATCCGAAAAGCCGGGAACATATATGTTAAATAGATATGTAGAGAAACTACTTGATATATTGTTGTAAAAAAAATCCACGCGATAAAGAGAAATGTTTTGTACAAAAACTACCGTAGTATAATATTAAAAATTAAAATGCAGTACATTTAAATGACATGCATTTTATTTATTAATTTAAATTTAAATCTTGAAGACTAAAGAAGTATTGTTTGGATGTGGTATTCCAAGAAAACCAACAAACTCAAAATGCTTTGTTTGAAAATCGTGGCGAAAAATTCACGAACGAATCAGGTAAGTATGATAATGCAGCAGCAGCTGCTTATTTTTGTACTTAAAGCGGATTGGTTGTCCACGAGTGCCATCTGTCTTGACGCTGCAAACGTGGCAGATGCAGTATTACGAGACGAGACCAGCCTACGCAATGCAAAAAAAATGCTACTTTCTGGACATTTGCACTAATTTAGATGCTATGTAGCATAAAGCATTGCATGTACATATTTTTTTTGAAAATGTAATTTTAGAAAGTTCAGTGGCCAAAGAAACCAAATTAATACTTTTAAACACTAGGTTTCATTTCACTTGATTGATTAGAGTTGAGTTTTGACAACTTGAGCTCTGTATTTTTGCGTGCTCTGATAAAACTAGTAGACTTTTACTAACTTATTGTTCTTATTTTGAAATACATACAATATACATAAGTACGTGCTGTAAAGAAATAATAAAAGAAAATTTAAATTTAATGAACCTAGAATGGTAACATAAATGATAAAAGCTAAATAAACGCAAGCAGTGAACAATAGATTTGCGTAACTCGTAAAGCGTTAAAACAATACTTTTAAAACAGAAGGTCGTAATGGATAACGCAGAAATAATAACCACGTGCCAAAGATAACATACAATAATTTCAATTATTATCTTTATGCTTGAACTCCAATACGAATAAAACACTTTTTTTTAACTACGCTTTATCACAATTAATTCAAAAGCAATCAAAACGAAGCTTTTTGAACGTTTACACATTTCCGTCGTCGTTATAAACGAACTTTTAAAAAAATCTCTTGTAATATTTTATATACCATGTTATAAATTATTCACGGATAAATTCCACGCCTGCAATAATAATTCAGAACAATAGCTTTTCGAATTACTTAAAGTTAACTTCCTCTTATCAGAATTAGAATTCTTCCTGCACGGACAATGGAAGTCCAAAAAAAGGTGTTGTCATGCAAGACAAAGCAATAATTACAAATAACAACAGAGGCAGGGTCCGCTGTTAGTCGAATAATAAATAAACAACGAAAAATTTTTGAAGGAGGTACTGAGATTTTTTTAAAATTTATTATAATTTTATTATAAACGTATAGGACTACAATGTAGTATTATTTTATGAATGATATTATGGTGTTTATGAAAACTATTGTATAATTATTTTCGTATAAATGATATTGTGTTTCGAACTTTCTTTCCAAAAGCTTTTCCCATTAGAATTTTCCATCTCAAATCAGGAATTACAGCTAACTAGCTGTATTTCAATTTAATTGTACTATTGTAGTTTAAAAATAAATAAATAAAACACGAAAAGTCTCGAATGAATGAAATCACCAGTTGTGAATGAACTCTACTTACCAACAGTTTTATTTTTAATGCACTTGTCTTTAAATAAATAATTTGAAAAAAATATACACAATTGGGAAGAAAATAATCTATACATATAATAAAATTCTGAGTCGAATCTGTACATTAAATATTTTTTGGAAAATCTTATTAAAATAGTCTGATGCTGAATCTATAGTTTTTAGAATTTCTGTCTGTCTGTCTTTCAGGGAACGCATCACGAGAAAACCATTGGACAGATTTTAATGAAATTTGGTATGATGAATTTTGGTAGCTGGCTATCCGGGTCAACATACAGGATAGGACTTTTTACTGCCGCAAAATATCTCATCTCTGAGAAATCTATACTAATCGTTAAAACGTAACTAGGGACGAACCCGAGCGGAGTGAGAATGAGTCGTTAGTACACACCTGACACTACACATATAAAACGCGATTTAACAAAAGTTATTTTTTCTTCACTTATGCATTTTTTTATAAGACGTCTATTTCAAAAATGTAAAAAAATTGTTTTACTTTCTATTACTTAGATTAATGTTTTTAACTTATTTTAGGGCAGCAGCGATGTGTTATTTGAGGTATGTATTATTGATAGCACTCGTAGGTTAAGTCCTTTTTAAATGAAACAAACCAGAGAGGTCAATTAAATTAATTTCTTATAAATTCTTACAATTTCTTTTTTCTACTATTGAACATTGATCAAAAAAGTATTAGATACACAATCCCATGCAAAAGTTCTCTTAAAACTGTCACCAATTCTATTTAGGTAATAATATTCTAGTTGAAATAAATACAACAATGTAAATTGAACCTTAAACGCGACGCTTAAATTTTTTTTCACAAAAAAATTAAATTAAAAGCGCGCTCAAATGTTCAAATGAGAGCTCATTCGGTGAGGACGTTTTTTGTCGCTGATTGTGTATCTAGTAATTTTTTGATCGATGCTTTTGAATGATGTAAGCTTCCAAATGGTGTGTGGGAATTAAGAGCACTGATTAACAATTTCCGTTTCTCGTGTCCTCTGCGCGGCCCACTGGGATTTCTACGTTATGTTGCTCTTGTCACATAAAAAATATAAATATGTATGTAGATTGAAATATCACCAACATCGACAAACTGCCTCTTTATAATATTAGTACTCGTAAAGATTATTTTAAATTTATACCACCGCACAGCTAGTACTGTAAAAAGATAATTTTCTATGAAATTACAATTATGTGAGTGAGTGATATAACGTGGAGATTATGTAACTTAATCATTCATTACGTTCCATAAACTATGCCAGTAATTGGCAGGAACAGAGTGATTAACGATATACTGTAACTGCACAGTTTTCTTTATAAAACAAATAGCGATCTGCCTTCGCTTCATTCTGTCTCCACTATTCTCCGTGCAAATCGTGGAAATGTTTAATCTGTTCTACTATATATTTTATCTCACAGAAACGTTTTTTATTTTTTTATTATGCCCCCCAAGTTTCAATAATTAATTAGTTCCATTATTCTAGAGATCTGTTCGAGAGAGAGAGAGAGAGAGAGAGAGAGAAAACCCAACATAATTTTAGCTCAGCTTTTTATTTCGAAAATGACAGAATAGTACTTCTTAAGTGGGTACAGAATGTTTATTTCTAATCAAACACGTAACACAAAAAGCTTAATATTTTATTATTTCGAATATGATGATTTCCATGTAAAAATTCTACTTTCATGAATTTAATGTTTCGCTCGCTCGGTGACGAATGCATCATTGACAGTCAGCAAGTACAAGTATATGAGTAGGTATATAAGATAAAAAGAAATAAGATGTACTATGAAAAGTAACTTTATAGACGCACCCATTGCTATGTTGAATAATAAATAAATAATAAATACTCTTTATTGTACACCCACAAGAGAAAAAAAGAAGAAAAAAAAATGTACAAGAAAAATATGAAAAGAGCAATATACAAAAGGCGGCCTTATCGCTAAAACAGCGATCTCTTTCTGGCAATAAAACCTATATAAGGAATACCTTTTAATTTAGTGTTAATTTGCAAGATCAAAAATACATTTCTGGCTATGTTCTAATGGCTTAACATATAAAATCACAATGAAAAAGACCTTGGTCGGTCCACCGCACATTGCTTTAATGGAGGTCGCTTACATTCTATTTTAAAAGTCAATTGTTTTTGATTGATCAGTAATATGAGAAATTCTTGTCAATAGCGTGTTTGCAGTTGTATAATTGTAAAGGTAAACCTCTTCCTACTGAAACTTTAGGGAATATCACTAAAACTATTTGTTTGGGAGAATAGGTATTATAATTTTTAATTTTTGTTAACATAATCCACTAGCGATTCACCCTCGCTTCGCTCGGATTCGTTCCTAGCTTGCTTCCCAACACAAACTTTTATCCCCATTTTCACCCCCTTAAGGGATGATTTCCGGGATAAAAAGTATCCTATGTCCTTTCCAGAGCCTCCAACTATCTTCTTACCAAATTTCATCTAAATCGATTCAGTAGATCCAGAGATTACTCCCTACAACGTCACAAACTCACAAACTTTATCTCTTTATAATATTATACTAGCAATCTCTTTATAATATTATACTAGCATTGCCCGCTGCTCCGCCCGCGTTCAGATCACCAAAAACCAAATTCTTAGATTTTAAATGTATACTCTTACATTGCAGTTTTTGTATTTTTTCTCAGTAATGAGACATTTTTCCGTGGATTAAAAATATCCTATATGTTGTTAACCCGGATAACCAACTATTACCACATCAAAATCTATCCAGTGGTTTTCCCGTGATGCGGTAACAAACCCACAGACAGACAGACAAAAATTCTAAAAACTATAGATTCGGCCTCTGTATGGATAATAATGTCTATTTTATTAAGATTTTCATAAAAATATTTAATGTACAGATTCGGCTTAGTTAGAATTTTATTATATGTATAGATAAATATAGACTATATATAGTCCATTATTAATCTGCGAGTAACCTTGCATGGCTGTTTTTACGAGTACTTAATGTAATACTTCTCAATTTCTCAACTATTCGAATTCAAAGTCAGTCAAATGCGGAAAATATTAAAAAAATATCAGTCGTTTACTTCTTTCGGGAGATGCAATTAACAATGCAATTGTTTGAAGTTCAATTGCGTTGTAATGCCTGTCGTGCCGCATTTAACTTAGTTTTTGGTTAACTTGAAATAAAATTCGTAAATTTAAAGATTTTTTAAAGATTTTTATTGAACATAATAACATACATATTAAAAAACAGTTAGATCGTAAGTAGCTGCATTAGTATAAACTGTGTCGCAGCTATTTACGCCCACCTTGGGACAATAAGGACAGTTATGTTCTAAGGTTAGTACAAATACACTTTTAGGGTGTATTAGCAGAATTATTTACTATTATAATTATGTTAATTTAGTTTAAGCTAATTTTTTTTGTTTTAGGCATAATTTTACGAAGAATAATTAAAATACAATCCTATCAGATATGATCATATTAATAAGATAGCTTTGTATGAATAGCGTACTTCAAAATGCTAGGAAATCGGGTGCCGCTTTCCGCCGAGCCGCGCGCCGGTACTTTTACTTTCACTAACGTCCATTCACCTGATCTCGATGAATGCCCTACATTCTACAAATATCAATATTTACCTAAATCGTCGTAGCCCAGATATGATAATGGAATGTTCTAATGTGTTAAAATAAATCTGCAGTTTAGTTTAGTGAGGCTTTATACTTGTTAATACAATTTAAACGTTTATTAATTTGTTAAGAGAATATTTGGGCCTTTCTTTACTAACTATAACTTTGTATGGAACAAATATGCACCAAACATATTTTTTTTATATTAAAAGTATGTAGGTACTAAGTACTAACAGAGTGCATTAATACATAAATTAAGTAATAGTTCGAAAAATGTCAGAGATGACAGAGAACTTTTAATCTTAATATATATAATTCTTCTGTACGTGTGTTTGTTAACCTAGTCTGACTTGACCGATTTAGATGAAATTTTGTGTGTATATTTCAATGGGTTTTTGGATGGTTTGAAAATAAAAATGGACCCAGTAGGTGGCGCTGCAATTGGTGTGTCACTAAATTTTCATAAGACTCTATTTTCTGAGCAATAAATAAATTTAAATTGTTGATTAAATAAAAGAAAAATCGATGAGTGTATGTATGTTTCCTATGGACTAAAAACAGCTGGAGCGATTTTGATGAAATTTTCAGGTAATCGTCAGATTAGTCCAGTGGGTGACCTGTTAATTTTGTTAGCGATGGGAACTTTGGACGCGGGCGAAGCCGCGGGTATTGCAAGTTTTATATAAGAAGTGTAATAGCTTAAAATCTTTTAAAATTTTGTTAAACATTGTAGGAAGAAATGGTAACATAACGCTATATGAAATTATTACAATTGGGAACAAAATGAGACAACTGTTTGGCTCCAAGGTTCGTTTAATTAATACTCTTTAATAATAGCAGGTCGTACAATATAAAGGTACCGGGGAGGCTTACACACACACACTAATGGCCTAGAGTCTAGACACTAGATTTTCCAGAGAATAATTATTCATCAGAAAATTCAGGAAATAGAGAGAAAACAGAGAAATGTTATGTGAGTGATTTAGAATCAATTTATTAGTATACTAGTGACTCACCCTTGCTTCGCTCGGGTTCGTCCCTTGCTGATTCTTTAAATTGACATAACTTTCAAACAAATACTAAATGTTAAGTGAAGCTTTCCACAATACATTAGTGAAAACCGCACCTAAATTGGTTAAGCCGTTTCTGAGATTAGCACGCACAAATGCACAGACAAAAAAACAAACAATAATTGTTTTAGGGTTCTCTTACGTTAATAAGGGACCCCCAATAATAGTTACTCTCAAATATCTTCCATGTATAGACAGTGATCAGTTACAATTTTATTACACGTTTAGATTACCACATTATATTATTAAAGAAGCTTGACTCGTAGACCATTATCGTAATTTCTATACCAGACTGAGTATGATATAGCTAAGTAATATGTAAAATTATCCTGAGACAACAATTTTCCGTTAGTGGCAAAATGCCCAATTATAATGCCTGCTAGTGTAGTGGTAGTATGTCGTATTTGTTTTTTTTTATATAACAGGTACGTATACCGAGGTAGAATTCTTCAAAAATAAAAAGAATCTTATGGCCGATTTCATCAACGTCACCTAAGTTTAAGGGATCCCCTAAGCATGTTTAGGGGGCTGTTAGGGGACAGTTTCTGTTTCATCGACAGTTAGGAGTCACCTAAATGTTAAAATGCCATGTTAAAATGCCATGCCTAAATATAGGTACTAGAAATACGAGCTCGGACGATAGTAAAACGAAATTTAATTTAGGCTAGTTTAGGGGAACTTTTAAACTAGGGATCCCATACGTAGATGGTAGCTTATGGGATGTTGGTGAAATCGGGCATTAGATAGGCAATTTATTAAATATAATAATTTCAAATAAAACAAAATTTACATATTTAATTTTAATGGTTAAAAATTAAAGTTTTATAAAAAGTCCAAAGGAACATAAAATCTTTTTAACGTGCTATAAATTCTCTTGCTTCTCGATTTATTATATATATATCTACAGACATTTTTGACTCCTATTTTAGTTTGACTTTACGTTTATTTCTATTAAATTAACTTGAATATTTAGTTTTATTTTTACAATGTATAAAATTAGTTACAAGCAAGCCACGATTTTAAATAATAAATTCACTTCCTTAATGGCATGATTAAACGTTAATGAATAAAATCAAGTTAGTAAAATAAATATTAAATAAAATGTCACATTTTTTATATTTTTTAAGGTTTATATCGCCATATCAATAACTATGGGAATTTTTAATAGAATGCGACTGACAATAAAATAACACGTAATTAAATTCATAGTATAATGATAGTCAGTGTTTTCATATGATGATTTATTGTCAATATTTTTATTTTAAGTGTCTTCTACCATATAAAAATAATATAATACTAGGTACTTTCATTGCGGCGCAAATTTAGAAAAAAAATCGAAATATGTAGCGGGATTCTTATCAAAAGTCTCCTTTTGATAGAATATAAATATTATAGCGAAACGAGGACAGATCACTATAATATTATAGTTACAAAATTAATAGCGGCTAAATCCGTCCATGCTAAGTCACAGGCGGAAGCGTGTATAACGTAATGAAATTAACGTTTTATTATGACTTTTAAGCGGTATTAAATGTTATTACTAATTAAATAGAAAAAATCTATACTAATATTATAAAGAGGTAAAGTTAGTGAGTTACGTTGTAGGGGGTAATCTCTAGATCTACTGAACCGATTTAGATGAAATTTGGTAAGAAGATAGTTCAAGACCCTGGAAAGGACATAAGATACATTTTATGCCGGAAATCATCCCTTAAGGGGTGAAAATGGGGATGAAAGTTTGTATGAGGAATCAACCTCGGGACGAACCCGAGCGAAGCGAGTGTGAGTCGCTAGTTAATGAAATAAATAGGGCAAGTGTAAGTCTGACTAGCACAATTTATTTCATTACAAAAATAAAATCGCGCCTAAGATCCGCCTTTATGATTTTTAATGATATCTATACCCTTTGGCACTGGCGCTATCAATTCGAATTATCAAAATCGGATAAACCGTTTAGGAATTACATGGGAACATAGGGTCGGATATAAATACATACTTACAGGTCAAAGACATAATCCTCCTTTGGGCTTCGCCGCAATCGAGTAAAAATTAAAAGGATTTTGTTTTTGCCTTTTGGATATAGAACCCGAAAATCGACATCATAAAATCTCGATATTTTAGTTTAATTTTCAATATTTAACACACATAGTGAATAGTGTAAAGTGTAAACAATGAAAAATCTTATTTTATAAAATACTGTTGCCTTAGCAATTGAAAATAGCTTGATGATAAATTAACTATCTAAAATTGCATTAGAATAGGTATCGCAGATTAAATTTAACAAGTTGACTGGTGTATTCATTAGACTAGAACATGATATCAAATAGGGTGAATATGCTAGTTCGACGACCACCGCTACTTGCCGACCGTTTCTCAGTAATTTAAGTAAAACAGCGAAATCGAAACGCGGCAAGAGTTTGTTTTGTTTTTGAACGAAAGTTCGATTTATGCACTCCCCCCGCACAACCTGTCGTTGGTCTACGTTAACTATATGACCTTCAGTGATTTTAAACACCAGAGACTGTGCGGACGTGCCGTTTAACTAACACTAAAATTAGTAAGGACTGATTTTGTCAACCGTAAGTAGCATATGATTTTATTAAGAATAACACTTGGAAATTATGCTTGGGTATTCAGAATGCTTTTGTTTTTTACTATAAATCATATTTTCTCCATATTTATTTGTATTTTATTGAAATAATGGGTGGTCGTTAAACTAAATGACTAAAAAGACGATTTCTTTGGTTGACGACCACCTGGTCGGGAACTAGCAGTTTTATTCTTATCTTGTTTTTATTTTTTTGTTCCATTTCATAGTGAAGAGTAATATACTTTTGTCCCTCTCGGTTCAATAATATATAGTGCATTTAGGGGTCAGATTACGACCAGCAAATTATGAGTAGGAATTTCAAAACGTATCATATTTCAATGGCGATAACACGATGGTCGAGAATAGACTACTTGACGACCATTGAATCAATTTCATATAAAAATCAGCTGAATTTGGTGGTCGTAAACTGACTTAATTACGACTGTGTGGCTAATTCATTTAAATATCTATATTTGTAGTGGTCGAAAACTAACTATTACTCGCTCACAAATTAGCAAGCATAAAAAAGTGTGTTCGACAATCGCTTTATTTCCGACCACATATATATGACGTATTTTAGTATCCCCGATTATACAAGTTAATTGAAAATTAACCAATTTTGTGTTGTTTTTTGCCTGTATTTAAATACATTTAATTTGGAATGCCTTTTAATAGCATCGCAGTACTGACGGTTATGGTGCTTGGTTTGCATTTGTTTTTTTTATTATTGCAGATGGCTCCACAAAATAACACTAAACAAAAAAAGAAAAACGAAAAATTGGTTTGTAAAATGCACACGCTATACTAACAAATTATTTTATTTATCATCTTTTTATTTGTTAAATCTGATTAGTAATAAATAACATTTACAGGTGGGGACATCAAGAAAAATAACAAATAGGCGACTTTTTACATATAGTGAAGACAGTTTAAAGAAAGCTCTTGAAGAAATAAAAAACAAAAACCATGGGTATTAGGGAAGCCTGTCGGATATATGGCGTACCAAAAACAACAGTACATGATCGTATTTCAGGCAAAGTTGCCAATAATAAGAAACCAAAAGTTGGCCCTGACCCTATTTTAGGTAGTGAGGGAGAAGGAAAATTAAAAACTTGGGTACTGGACATGGCTAAATGTGGCTTTCCAATAAATAAAAAAGAGTTACTCGAAAGCGTTGCTAATATAGTACGAGATACAAACATTAAAAATCCATTCAAGGATGGTGTTCCTGGAGACACATGGTATCAAGCTTTTTTAAGACGTCATCCCGATGTAAATGTTAGAGAGCCGGAGGGAATAAATAATGCACGAGCAGCAGTAACGGAGAATCGCGTCAGGTTCTGGTTTAAGGACCTAAAAGAATATATGAAATCCATTGACGCGCTAGATGTATTTGATGATCCTACAAGGATATTTAATGGAGACGAGACGGGGTTTTCACTTTGCCCAAAAAGTGGGAAAGTTTTAGGACCAAGAGGCTATAAGAACCTGTACATAATTAAGAAAACCAATGATAAAGAGAACATCAGCGTCTTAATTGTATTTTCGGCAGATGGTAATATATGTCCACCTTTGGTCATATTCCCCTATGTCAGACCGCCTAAGACCCTCATTGAAAATATGCCTCCGACATGGATTCTTGGAAGATCTGAAAGTGGATGGATGAAAAGTGATGTGTTTTTTGAATACATTAGTAATAGTTTTCATACTTGGCTGATTAAGAATGAAATAAAAAAACCTGTGCTCCTTTTTGTTGATGGCCATAAGTCTCACATGACCTATGCTCTCAGCCAATTCTGTGAAACAAATGGGATAATCCTATATGCCTTACCACCAAATACAACCCACATGCTTCAACCCGCAGACGTGAGCGTCTTTAGACCACTGAAACAAGAGTGGAAAAAGACGGTTAAAAACTGGCAAGCTCGTGATGAAAATGTAAACCAGACGGTAACAAAAATAAATTTTTGCAAAATTCTTAACGAGACCCTGACTAATATCGACCTGAGAAATGCCATAGTAAATGGATTTCGTAAATGTGGGCTGTACCCATTAAACGAAGATGCTGTGGACTACACGAAATGCATTAAAGATATACAACAACGAAAAAGGGTTTCTAACACCAATCAAAAACTATTTCTGGTAGAGACTACGATACAGCCAGTGATTACCCAAATTAAAGAAGAACTCTCCAGGCACAGCGTTGATACCAAAGTAGTTCTGGCTGAAATAGAAAAAGCGAAGACGAAATATATTTCGAATCGCCGTTCCAAATCGAAGACACCACGAACTTCTGCAACATCGAATGTAAGCACAAGTATATTGGTTGAAGATCTACTACCAATGTCTGCCTCCTCTCCCAAACAGAATATACAGAACGCCGAATTAAGAACTGACGCCAGTCTATATATAGAGAAAGAAGATTCTGGAGTCATGAATTTCCTTGATCCGGGATCATTCATATCACTTAATAATATATCTATTTTGCCAATAGGTGAAGTTGAGATCTCCCAAGATAACTCAATGCTTGATAACTTTGCAAACAACCAATCTATCTCTTTAACTACAGTAGCAGAAATACACAACAAGAATGATTTTGCTGAAGCCGATCACCATCAACCTCCACCTAGGGATGTTTTAGCAGCAATTACAGATAATGTCTCTTTAAATCCAGCAGCAGATACCTACAATGTGAAAGATTTCGTGGAAGCAGAAAACCAACAACCTCCAGTAGTATCACTTACAGATAATATAACTTTTACCACTACAACATCTTTTGATGAGGTCTTTGAAAAACATCTCCGTTTTCCAGAATCTGAATCTTCATCAGCACCAAAAGCAAGAACTGGTCTTAAACTTCCGAGTGCGATTTCTTCAGGCGCCTGGAGAAAATTCTACGAAAACAAAGAAAAAGAAAAAGAAAATAAAATAATAACTAAGAAAATTAAACAAGTATTAAGAGCAGATGCAAAAGAAAAGAAAGCTAAGGAGAAAGATAGTAAAGTCAAAAAAAAGAAGAAAGTAACAGTCAGGAGCACCTCAAAGAAGATGCTAAAAAGATCGTGCCAAAATAAAGCAATAAAATGTAGCCAATGTTCTGATGATTTGATCAGCGACGTAGAAGATGACGCTGAAAAAAATATTGGTTGCGACCATTGTGCAAGGTGGTTTCACTTAAAATGCACAGTTTTAAAACAAACTCCGTACGTTGAAGCTGCCCAATCTGATTATACTTGTCCATTTTGTAAACACCAGTAAAAAATTGCTTAATTATTGCTGGTATTTTATTTTCTACTTTAATTTCTATGACTAAGTTCCTTTTTTCTGTGACAATTCTATGGTCGAGAACCGACGGAAAAGGCGGTCGAAAACTGGCTGTAGGTGTCCGAGAACTGACATTAATGCACTTTTCGATAAATCCTAGGTTTATTAAATGAAAATGCCATAAAATATATTTAAAAAAATATTAACTGTATACTTTGATGTTTATTCTATAACAATCAATTATCAATATTAAAAAACAACACTTTTTAGTAAGAGAATGATTATTTTAAAGATTACAAGTCCACTAACTGGTCGTGAACTGGCATAATCACCCTAACACTGTATTTTATAGAACACAATATCAATAGCCTTGCTAAATAAAAGATTTGCAAATATGCTCCAAATAAATTATACAACAATATACTGGAACTAGTTAATGGGAATATGTAATTATTTTAGATATATGTAAAGAAGATTAATATATCTTATATTATTCTTAATAAGATAAGATTATTTGATAAGATGATAGCATAAAGTGTAAAGGAAAATGTGAAACATAACTTTTCTCCATACAAGGAAATCAAAATGAATACACATACAATGAACAAACATTTGTCCAAATTATTTTTTGGTTATTGGGTTGTCTGTTTATATGTACTATTTACTTATCTATACATATAATAAAACTGTAGAGGTTGAATGTCTGTACATAGAAAAAAATTGCTAAAAACCGAGTCAGAGGGATGTAACAATATAAATAGATCAAATCCAGGTTTTTTCTTATTTTTTGTTTTTCTGTCTGTTTGTAGGGGCTAATCTCCGAAACTGTTGGACCGATTTAAATGAAATTTTGTATGGTGGTACCTAATATCCCCCTGTCAACATTTAAGATACTTTTCACCCCAGAAAATTAAAGAGTTCCCATGGGATAGTTAAAAACTATAGGAACTTATACAGCTAAGTATACAACAACTTATGCACCTAATTTAGTAAAATTTGCCAGTCAAACAACAGGTTACTTTTTATTCCGGAAAAATTAACAGTTTTTGTTTAAATAATTGTCTAATTAGCTTAGAGACTGTCCTCATGTGGGATAATAATCTATTGCAAAAAGTTACTTACTGAAGTATCTGAGCAAAATGGAGAACACAGAACCAAAATACTATAAAAAGAAAGATCAAAGCCCTTGCAACCTTATAAGATTTAAGCATCTAATTTGAGTGTTAAAGGATTATATGGAAGTTATAGATGTTCTATTATGATGTAATTCAAGTACCTATTTTATATTAGTTTGTTCTGAAAATGAGCATTCAGTTAATAATATACTGTCTATAATAAATACAGCATAAATAATGAATTCTATTTATAAAATATTTTGCAGCTATACACATTATTTGCAACAATATTCATAACAATATATAATTTTATAACAATATGCTAACCGATTAGTCATATTGATAAACAAAATAAGTGCAGTTGTCCTTATGTTACCCCTACTCACCTAAAATCCAAACTAAGGTTCCTTTGATGCGTAGGAGGCTTACTCTTAAGATCACTACGACATCCGTGTATGGGTACATCTTCCAACATGCTCACACACTAGTTTATCCACAACACACAAAACCCATATCAAAACAGTGAAAAATCAAAGAGTAAATAACAACATGGCGTCGAGAATGGAACACAATTAGTTCAATAATATTCGATTAAAAATCCGCATTGATGGTGAAGTAAAGTAAATGTACGTAAAAATTTCCAGACGTTTTATTTTAATCTAAACATTACGGCTTCTAAAGAGAAATATAAACTTAAAACGTTATTTCAAAAGCAAAATTATATAGAAAAAGGAACCGAATGATTATTTGACAATTTAACAACACTTTTAATAAATACTGTTGTCACTTTATCAGCAAATTATTGTACACTTATACTTCCTAACAATTTTTGTTATTATAATGCTATCTTTCCAAAAGTTACGAACAAATAAAATAATAACGACATTCGACGACGACACCGACAGTCGCGACGTTTATTATTCATCTATATTCTATGGTCGCGACTCGCGACTCGTGAGTCGATGGTATTTGTCACAGAACATCAACATAGAATAAACTTTATAATATATAGATGCAAAATAATATTCCATATTATTTATTATTTTTAAAAATATGGACACTTTAACTGTATAACCTACCAATTAGAAATATTATATAAGTATAAAACTATTATTTTACCGACAAATCATTCCGATGTCGTTTTCATTCTTGATTCTACATCATAGAGTATATTGCTATAATTCTACATCATATTGGCGAAGTAATCCACAGACTAGGAAAAACAAGTAATCTATGCTCAACTGCCAGTTGACAACAGGCAAACTTTCAATTTTCAAAGTTTTGGCCATAGAGTATATTGCTACATATGGGCCATGACTAAATACAAAGGTTACATACTCTATGACTAAATAATAATATATATACAGATCATAAAACGTAGTGGTTACATTCTTTTTGATACAGTTATATTTAGCTCTTTACAGTTTGTCCATTATAATAAGTTTTTTGACAGCTCGATGACTGACAAGTTATAGTGATGTCCTAAAAGACGTAATAATCGATATCGCTTATTTGATTTTGTAAAAATTATAATATTTATTAATATGAAAATAAATATTATAATCGTAAAAATTATATATACGTCAACTGGCAACATCAACCACCATCCGTCCGGTTGCCATTTTTTACCGTGACATTGCATTTGATAATTTATGCACACAAGAGCTAATTATTAATATTACTGAAGGCTCCTCATCGGACGAATCTAGTATAAATTATGATTCTGACAACTCATGTTAATAAAAGGAATTAAACTATTTTAATTGTTTTATTTGTATGCCTTAAACTAAGAAGAAACTAAAACTTTATATAATGTTATTATTTTAATTTATTAGTTTCAACCTTAAAATTTTGTTGTCGTTCTAATTAAATAACATATTACACCTTATTTATATCTTAGCATTTATTTGTACCGATTATTTATAATCTGTGGCACAATCGTAGTAATCATTGTGTGGCACATCACTAAGGGGGCGGCACCCGTACATGAAGTACAATAATATTTGTATGAAATTTTAACCTAAACAATACGAAACTTCATAGGCGTGATCTGTCAAAAAACTACTATAAATAAAATGGACAAACTACAGTACACTTTCATACTTTTTATGGGATCAACGTTTAAAAATACTTTTTAGTGATCAAAACAATAATTTAAACAAACCAAAATGAATCAAATCTACCCTTATATTTATTATTATAATTATGCCCATGATTTAAGCCAACTCTTAAAGTAGAGATCCTTGCACAATGATTTGACTTTTAGTGAAAAAAACATTTTTTGTGAAAAACAAAGACATTACTCTTATTATACATAGAAATGCATTTGCTGAAGTAGGGTAAACATACCCGTTTACCGGCCACTACCCCTTTTCGGCCACTTCGCACGTTATTTTGAATAATAGACAGTGATATAGACCGCTCTTTTTTAATTTCGCCCCATTCGACCTGGACGAACTTTACAGCTTATAATTCAACGGCATGACCTCGAAATTTTCGAACTTAGCCCTCAGTCGCCCTTTCAAAATTTGGTGCGTGGACGCGTGTAAAATTTAGTGAAAAAAATAGCGGGTGGATTGATTTTCAAAGGTAAGTTTTTAATTGTTACTATTGGTTTATTTGTGATTGATTTGGTTTGTGTGTATTTAGCATGTTTTATTTCAATATTCAAGTGCCTAAACTCATCAAACTTTTCATAATTTATGATATTTTTGGTGGTCGGACAATACGTTAACGATTAATTTCAAAATCTACTTTCCGACCGGGTGGTCGCAAAACCGGTTTATTCACGTCATTTCTTTTTGCCTTTATTGCGGAAACCTTAAATTCACCAACATAGATTGCACTATATTTGTGAACTGCTAGAATTTTGTGAATTTACAACTAGATTCCGGCCGCCTGTATACCTTATATTTTAAAAGATATGACCTTTAAAAATACCAAATACTTAGCGGCTGATAACCAGTAAAAACAAAACCTGTCTCCGGCCGTTTGAAATAAAGGACGGCCGAAAATTGATAAAAATTACACCGCTTATATGTTTTAGTGATAATGGATACATTTTGGTTGCTGTGCTTGGTGTTAGAATTGTGCTTGTTTTTTTTTCAGATGGCACCTATCAGTAAAGAAAAGAAAAAGAAAAAAAAGAAGAGCCTTCCCGAAGTTTTGCTTACAGTGAAGAAGAACTGACAAACGCTTTTTCAGATACGATTACGATACGATAAACATGCCGGCAGCACGGAGTTCCAAGATCCACTATACAGGACCGGCTTTCCGGTCGCGTTGCTGATTAAAGAAGAAAAGTTGGTCCATATCCTATATTTGGTTTTGATTGAGAAAAGAAAATCGTTGATTGGATAATTGAGTTGGCGAAAGCTGAAATTCCAATCAACAAATATGACCTTCTGGATATGGTGGCTGAGCTTGCAAAAGAACTGTGCATAGACCATCGCTATTAATAAGGCGCGAGAAGCGATTAAGGAAAGTTTTATTCGTAAATGGTTTGTAAACTTATACTCTTTCTTAGTTGAACGAAATGCATTAGACATTTTAGATGATCCGATTCGTATTTTAAACGCTGATGAAACTGCCGTTTCATTGTCTCCTAAATCAGGGAAGGTTCTAGCTCCTAAAGGCTATAAAAACGTATACGTTGTCAAGAAGAGCAATGAGAAAGAGAATATAACAGTGATGGTGGTAATGATTGCATCTGGGGTAATATGTCCGCCATTAGTGGTGTGTATGAAAGACCACCTAAAGCAGTCGTCGGCAACATGCCGACTGATTGGATTTTGGGGAAATCGGAGACTGGGTGTCCATTTGACGTAGAACAGGTAGATTTTTCAAAATGCGTAAAAGACGCTGAGGTACGAAATACAATTGCTGTTTAAACAGGTTGACAAAAACCTCTGAATGAGAGGTATTTTGAAATAGCCAGAAAGGTGTTTTACCTTATGGAGAAGAATATAAGTAAGCTGGGTATAAATCCTAGCATAATATTACGTGAACTTGATCGCACAAAGGAGTCATATTTACAAACGGCGATCTAAATCGAAGACACCACGAACTTCACAATCTAGTTCCACTGCCAGACTCTCGAAATCATTAGAAGTTAACAAAACCTCAAACACACCGGAAACTTCACGATCCAGTTCAATTCCCCGCCATTCTAAATCGTTTGAAGTCAACCAATCCTCAATACCCCGAATACACCCCGAACTCCACAATCCAGTTCAATCCTCTAACATGACATCGAAGACACCTCAAGGTTTAATCCATTCATCCACTTCAACCCCTAAACTTTAAGAATCCTTTGAATTAAAATTAGTACCTATTAGTTCCTCCTGGTCTTGGTTTTACTGGGCAATAGTTTCATGTTATGTTTGAATTATATTTTTATATAATTATGTTAAGAGATTTTATTGATCCTAAAGCCAGAAGTCGCTATTTATTTGAGTCCAGATTTTAATCTGTTACTTAATTTTATTTTTAAGTCGTAAAAGAGAGTAAAAATATAAGATTTTGTATTATTTTCATACTATTACAAACCTTACAGGCTAATACACAAGAGTCGTTTTTCTACCGTAAATTAGCTGGCCGATGACCAGTGTACTAGTGGACGATAACTGAGTGAAAAGCGACAGCTATTTGCTATTTTTACGAATATATATTTTGTGATACGTCTATAGACGCTAGGTAATGAAATTAGACTACTGTAGGATGAAATGAAATTTTTTTGAAAAGTCTTGGAGTACAACCTTATGATAGAAATCAACTCCGAAGTCAACAAGTCGCTTAAACGGTCGATAACCGGTATGTTTACCCTAGCTTGCTGACTTGTATGCATTTGCTATTCAAGGCGAGCTAAACATTTTTAAAGCACGCATTTTTGCCATTGGCTAATTATATAATAACTAGCGGCTCACCCTCGCTTCGCTCGGGCTTGCCTCTAGGAAAACAGACAAATTTATTTCACGGAAACTGTACATTTTTCTGGGATGAAAAGTAGCCTATGTCCCATTCCAGACTGTGTAAAATTTCATCCAGATATATTCAACCGTTCTGGTGTGATTGAGTAACAAATATCCATCCAAACATCTACTTTCACATTCATAATATTAGTAAAAATATAATAAAGTGCCCTACAAGAAAGAAGGAAAAAATTGCACCTTTTAATTGTTTAGCATGTTTTATTTAAAATTTAAAAAACAGATTTGACTAAAAAGCCTTGTTTACAGTTTGCTTATACAAATTGCTGTTATTCAGACTGATTTCTCTATGACTCAGAAATATTTCCTAACTTTTGCAATAACATCACAACTTTACCTTGCCAACTTCACTTTTATACATACAAAATTGAACCTGTTACCTGTGACATCTTATTTCATAGCAGTCTATTTATATTTACACTTATGTAATTTTTAGGTTTTTTTCATAATTTTTCATTTTAAATAACAGATATAGGTATTATGATTTAAGGTTGGTTAACAACCATTTTCGCTAATTTTTCTACTTAAAAATACTTAAAAAGCTGTAAATAAATAAATATATTATACATGTTTCATCCTTGCCGCAAGATGTACATACTCGTATATGTCTCGGACTGCATAATACTAAATTCCTTTGTGAACTTGTATTCATCTCTTAGGTTGTATACAGTCTATTTTTTTTTACAATTTACTTTTCAATGTGTACATATACTTTTTCAATGTGCCATTGTTTGTTGTAACTTGTAGGCTCTGAATTAAAATAATGTTTTATCAGGAAATGCTAATAAGGTAATTAGATTACAATAAAAAAAAACTATGAGATACATTAAATTAGTATAGTGTATACAATAACTATTTTGTAACTTCTTGAGATTGTCTTGAAGGTTGCCGTTTGTGTACATTAGGTTTTCTCAGTCTATGATAATTAGGCATTACTTTACTAAGAAAATCCAATTGAAGTAGTTGAGAGGGTTGTTTTTCTAATGCTTCTCTATTGTGATGCTCAGAACCCCAAATCACTGTGTTATCAGGTAATGTTTGAGGGACTGTTAATTGGCATGCTGCACCTAAAAATAAAATAATTATAAGAAAAGATTAATAAGTGCATTATACTTTGCATATATAATTGTTATTAAATTTTATAGTTCTTAAGTACCATAATATTGGCAGTAAAAATTTATATCAATTCAATTTTTTGGGTTGTTGGCTTCAAGGAGTGCTATTTGGGCAAAATTTACTTCTCCAATGTTGTATAGAATGGAAAACTTATTATATATGTTGAATTACCAATAAGAGAGGATAATAAAAATGTATCTCAAAGAATTCTTACCAATTACACATCCACTGCCAATTTTGACATTCATACCAACAAAAGATCTGCACTCAAATACATTACTCTCACCAATGTGTCCAAAGGGTGATTCTAACTTGCAACCAACTTCAAAAACATTGTGAGCACCAATAAATAGAGGTTTTGGTGGATTTTCTTGTTTGTCACTTTTCCTAAAAGTAAAACGAAACATAATTCTTAAGTATCTTATATATAGATATTATTACCTCTACATAAAACAAGAAACGATATTTATATGTCATACTTATGAATAATCGTCGAATATTCTTCAATAATACAATATTCTGCTATTATAATAGGTCCGCCTTCAGCAATGATAGTCACTCGTGGATGGATGACTGTACCTGCACCAATAGTTATATCTCCCTCTAAAGTACAGTCCTCACATACAGTAGCCCCAGGTATTATTTTAATGCTGCAAGTTTTAAAGGATATTTTAAAACAATACTTAAAGCAATTGATTTATTTCAACTTTGACGCACATCTTACGTACTATTGAGACATTATCGGTTAAGCAAACAATTTATCGTTTTAATTGATGATATTTTTTTTCTGAAAAGTTTATTAAAGTTCCTGGTAAAAGTTTTTAAAATTACGGTAGAAAACAATATAAAGAATTGTTTTGAGGGTAAATTTACAAAATTTAATCCTTTATTTTTACAACACTGACCATGGATGACAAATAAAAAGTGACATTTGACAATAACAGACCATAGATAATAGACATCATGATAGACATTAATTATCATTCAAAAGGCACAGAATATAAATTTATTTAATATAATAATCCCTGCTTTCCAATTACAGAGCATATAATTGTAATTAGCGTACTTTGGCGCACAATGCTGAAGTGTGCTAATGCTTAATTGGGACGTGAATTAGTTTTCAAGTGCACCAGCAGCGGGCACTAAATTCAGTGTTGATAGAAAAAAATATAACTATATATATATATATGTATGTATGTATGTATGTATATATATATATATATATATATATATATATATATATATATATATATATATATATATATTGATTAATACGTATCGTCGATATTATAAATTATATAATAAATTAGCGACTCACCCTCGCTTCTCTCTGGTTCGTCCCTAGCTTACTTCCCAATACAAGTTTCATCCAGATTTTCACCTCTTTAAGGAATGATTTCCGGGATAAAAACTATCATATATCCTTCCTAAGGTCTCAAATTATCTTCTTACGAAATTTTATCTAAATCGGTTCAGTAGATCCAGAAATTATCTCCTACAACGTCACAAACTCACATACTTTACCTGTTTATAATATTAGTATAGTGTATAGATATATAATAACTAGCGACTCACCCTCGCTTCGCTCGGGTTCGTCCCTAGGTTGATTGCCCATACAAACTTTAATTCCCGTTTTAATAAAAAACAATACGTAATTTTAATGATTACTCAGGCCAAGCCACAAACTAAAACTATATGGAAATGTACGACTAAAGTTAAGTAATTTGCATAACTTTAACATTGTTAAATAACAATCCATCATCTGATATTAGGTCCTTTAGTAAATTGTTTCGGTATCCACTTTGTAAACATTGCTCTTTTCCACCATCGTCTTTTTCTCCTTTCTTTCCGAATAGTTTCATTCTAAATCAAGAAAGCCGCAGCAGCAACGACTTATTCGGTAGACATGACTTTCAACTGTAGAACGTATGTAAAATGGAACTGTCGAACCATACAACATTGTTTTTATATATATATATATATATATATATATATATATACACATATATGTATATATATACATATATATATATGATCAGTGGAACCCTCATCTAAGCCACATTCACAAATAGAGCTATTTCTAATTTTTAATTTTGCTAAATGAACCGGAGTACACGCATGGCCTAGACGAAGCCTACATATAATTGAGGTGGTTTTGCGGTCAGCACGGCGAAATCGAAAGAACCACGGGGAGACTGGAACCTCCGGTTGGATTGAAGCATAATACTTACCTTTAATTGTTTTATAAGCGTTCCAAAATGTGTTCCAGGAAGTGTAAAGATTTTTTTTAGACAAAGAACGCAAGTCGTGGGAATACAACATTGTTGCTTCGACGCGGACGATCCGTTGCTTCAACTAATTGAAGGGTTACATACTCTATGCTAATTATTGTTGAACAGATGTAAATTTTAATTTTGATTTGTCAATGTCGTCCATGGCTTGGAGATCTTGGCGGCAAATTGAGAAAAATATTAGTGTTTTCAATTTTCATTTTTATTTCTCATCGATGGTTTTTATAGCCAGCGGAGTTCCTTAAAAATAATATTGATTATGTTTTGTGATTTATTATAATTGTTATAAATTATAATATGCAGCCTTCGTTCTCATTTCCTTTTGAACCATATGATATACAAAAAAAGTTTATGAAAGAATTATATTTGACTATAGAAAATAAAAAAATAGGTATTTTTGAGAGCCCCACTGGAACGGTAATTTTTTTATATTTATCAAATTTTAACTCAAAGTTGTATTTTATGAAATAAAATTATAATGTACTAATTAAATTGTAGGGCAAGTCTTTAAGCATTTGCTGTGGAGCACTTCAATGGTTGAAAGATAACAACCAAAAAATAATTAATAATTTACAGGCAAACATAGAAGGGATTAAAAGTGAACTTACTGCAATAAAAGGTTAGCTTTTATTTATAATTTTTTTAAACTTTTTAGTACACACATAATTATTGTTCTTTTTATTGTACTTGTGAAAATATTTAAAAAATGTATAATAATCTACAGAAGAAAACTTTTAATTTATACTTCATATCTCATGTATTTTTGTTTTAATAAATTCAAATATTTATTAATTATAAAAATCATATAATAGATGGTGATGATTGGCTTCAAGAAGAATATAATAAGATTAAAATGAATCAATGTTTGATGATGTTGCAATTAAAATTTGATAAAATTGGTCAAAGAGAGGTGGAATTTAATGAATTAAAAAAAAGAGTTGTAAAGCAAAAAAATTATGTAAGTAATCCTGAAGAATATGTAAAGAGCAACAAAAAAGTCCAAGGAAAAGATATTATGGAAAATGTTGATAATAAAGAGAGTGTAGAAGATCAAGATCTGTTAGTTGAGGATTGTATAGAACATGAAGAATCCGATAATGAAGAGGGTAGTTTAATTGATAAGGATGATGGTATTGTGAAGGTATGGGATATTATGATTTGTCTATGAAATTTATCATAACTCATACATTTTATTACATATAGTAGTATTATTTCCACTATATTCTAACGTTACATAAGATAAAATGAATAATTTTTTTTAGATTTACATAAGCAGTAGAACTCATAGCCAACTTGCACAATTTATTGGTGAAGTAAAAAGAACAATTTTTAATGATAATATAAGAGTAGTAACTTTGGCTTCTCGTCAGCATTACTGCATAAACTCGGATGTGAATAAACTTAAAAATGTTAATCTTATTAATGAAAGGTAATATGTTTAATATGTACTAACTCTATTAATGCATTAGTAATAAAAAGTCACCAATAATTACTTAAAACTTCTACAGATGTCTTGACATGCAAAGGACCAAAATAAAATCAACTTCAATTGAAGAAGAGGGTAAAGTATTGAAGAGAACAAAGACAGCATCATGTGCAGCATGTCCATATTATAATCAAAATAATATCACTAAATTGCAAGAGAGATTGTTAGTTGATATAATGGATATGGAGGATTTAGTTAAATGTGGCAAACAGTTAAAGGCATGTCCATATTATGCTACTAGAATGGCATTAGATAAAGCTGAGGTAAATATTGTTTTTTATAACATTAATGTCTAATCATGTACATCTCTAAGCATGTAAAATTTAAATTCCATATAAGTATTGTTTTTTTTTCATGGAAGCCATAGATTTTATTTACAAGTTAATTATTTTAATTAAGTTTTAAAGGATCTTATAAAATAAACAGTAAAAAATTAGGTGAATAGAGTTAATCTACATTTGACACTGAACAATAACTGTTTCTAAGATTCATCTTACTGTTTGAATAGTTAGGTATGTTAACTGGCATGGCTTGTTTATACAAGAGCTTAAAACAAATATTTGGTTAGTTGTGTTAGTAAAATTATATTAATGGTTACTAATATGGTATCCCATATCCGTCTATAATACAATACATTTATTTTATTTATAATTATTTATATTACTATCATCTATGGATTTGAATTTAAAATTGCCTAAAGAATGGTAAATTAATAATTATTGTTTATATCTATTATAGGTAGTTTTAATAAGTCATGCAGGGATTGTAAGCAGTGGAGCTAGATCTGGAATTTCACTTAAATTACAAGACAATGTCCTTATTCTGGATGAGGCACATGGTTTAACTGCTGCACTGGAAAATGCTCATTCTGCCCCTTTGTCGGTGAAGCAATTGTCATCTGTTAAGACTTTTTTAGACTTTTACATAAATAAATATAAAGCACGGCTCAGCAGCAAAAATTTATTGCAGCTGAATCAAGTGAAGTTTGTTATTGGAAAGCTTTTAGGTATTTACTTAATATTTTTATCCAATTCATACTAGTTTATTAATTTATAATTAATAATGGAACTGTATTTAGCAACATTATTTTTTTTAAGATTCATACATACTTAGTACTTACATGTATTTTACAATTTCTTTTATTTTTATCTGTATTTTGTAATAATTCTAAAAGCTACCAGTGTTCTGAAAAATTACACACACAACAGTGCATGTTTATACACATGATATTCACTGTGGTAACATACCTGTGTGTTAAACCTGTTCTGTGTTGAGATCTCTCTCGCCAAATTGTCATAGATTGATGGTAATATAATAATATGCCCCAAAGACAACCTATGGCAGATATACATAAATAAAACTTAAATATGTAATTAAAACTAATACTTTCAGGCATGGTGAAACCAAAACAAATTGATAACAAACAAGCCAAAGTATTCACTCTTGAAGAATTTGTTATAAATGCTGAGATAGATCACCTACATTTACGTCCATTAGTGGAGTTTTGTAGAAATACGAGGCTTGCGCCCAAATTGCACGGCTTTTCAATGAGGTATAGCCAGCAAGCACTTGAACAAGATAATGTTAACAAAGAAACCAATAGGAAGGGATCATTAAAAGAATTTCTTAGTAATATTACTAAAAAGAAAGGTGAAAAGGAAATACAGACTCCAATAATAGAAGAAAAGCCTATTAATCAGGTAAGGTTATACATAGGATATTTTTGGAGTAACTTTTTATATAAGTATTGATTTTAGCCAGCATTTTTAGGATTCCATATCTTAAAAGGATAAAATTAACTCTTATGGGACCACTTAGTTATTTGTCCATCTGTCTGTCTGTTTTTAAATATTAAATAGCAAATTATATCCATTTTTTAATTTGCTTCACTTGTAACTAATTATATAATCAAATCTTGCATGCAGTTAAGAGGTCGATGGCAGAACTTTCAAATTGCTACTACATAGATAATTTGTCGAAAAAAGGTATAAGTATAATAACTACTTATGTTTTGTTTCTTAGTAAAATGTTATTTTAATTTCTAGCCTAATTTACCAACGGAGACGTCGGCAGGCAGTGGATTGTACGCAGTACTCGATTTTATTGAAATGCTCTGTGACAGAAGCGAAAACGGCAGAATATTTGCTCAAATGGGAGAAAATGGTCAACTTAAATATTTATTGTTGAACCCAGCAGAACATTTTGCTAAGGTTGTTAGTGAGTGTCGATCGGTAAGTTATTATGAGATCTTTAGTTATATAGGATGTTTTGGTTGACTTTGGTGGATTTATCAATTTATATTTTAACCTAGCTGACCAACAGACATCCTGTTCAAATTTCAATTTTGTTATTGATTTTACAAAAATGTTGTAGACAAAAAGCACTTCCTATTTTCCAGGAAAATTTTCCATTTCACTTCTCAAAAAGCCTTATACAGTGTATTACGAACATTTTAAAGAAACAAATACCAAATTATTCCAGCCCTTTTTAAGTGATGCCCATACAAACAAACAGCATTTCATTTTTGCGTTGCAATATATAGATTTAACTTCATTTATAATCAAATAATTTTATTATATTCACAGGTGATAGTAGCAGGAGGCACAATGGAGCCAGTGAGTGAGTTCCAAGCATTACTCACAAATAATACTATGGATGAAGAGAGGCTGACCGTGGTCAAGTGTGATCACGTTGTGTCCCCGGACAACGTATTAGGCATTTGTCTGTCGAAAGGCCCTTCTAACATGAATTTGAATTTTTCATACGAAAACCGCACATCTAAAGATCTGGTATGTTTTATTATATAAAAAATAAAAAAATATATAATTTCAAATGCGCAATATAAAATGCATATTATATTTCGCATTATTATATTATATTCTATTTGCTATATGACTTCCGAAATTCCAAAGTCGAACAAAAATTTTACCATCGCGCTACGACGGTAAAATGTAATACTACCCTCATTTTGTTCGCGAACGTCCTAACTATACAGTATACACTTGTTTCAGCTAATTTACAAATGTCCTACAAAAACACTCCATATATCTATTAAGATAATTTGTCATTCTTAAATCGTTTCGTCACATCAAGCCGTTGAATAAAAACCTGTCTGTCACCTTACGTCTATTAGAAATTCTATCAAAAGGGGGATGTTGATTTAGTTATGAAATGGTTTGATATAGCATTACAATATTACTAAGAATCTATTGATTCAAATAACTATTTTTTTCTAGTTGAATGAAGTTGGTCGAATATTAAGCAATGTTTGTAACATTGTGTCAGACGGCGTTGTATGCTTTCTACCCTCGTATTCTTATGAGCAAACTTTATATGATCACCTGAATAGCAGTAAAGCGATAGAGGTTATAAGCAAGAAGAAAAAGATCTTTAGAGAACCAAAATCTGCTGCTGAAGTTGAACAGGTGTGTACTTCTCTAATTATATATGATGAAGTTTTAATATATTTTTTTTGTTTGAACTGTTTTTTCTGATTGTAATATATCAATTTTAGGTTTTACAAAAGTATGCATCTGCCATCAAAAATAAAAGCGGATCTGGAAACGGCGCACTTCTTTTGAGTGTCGTTGGAGGGAAATTAAGTGAAGGACTTAATTTCAGGTATTTGAAACATAGTGTAAATACTAAATAATGTTATAAATAATTTAGCAATAAGGAATATGCGCGTGATTTAAATGAAGGTGAAATATTTTTTTTTTATAATCTTTATTGCTTCTGAATTAAGCTATATCAATATTTCTTTATGTGATTTCTTATTATTTACAAAAATAATTATTGAAAAGTGCAAAAATAGGTGGGAAATTTCAATTAGTTCAAATGCAACGACATTGGTCAGACCGGATGTGACGTCAGTCTGTTACGACAGAGCGCTGTTGTTCAATACTTTTAGACCTGAATCACGTAATAGGGACAGCCAGGAGATGCGAAGAAACACAGATTTATTTAAATTAATTTATCAACAAAAAAAAACTATTACTAATTAAATGCTATGATAATGCTAATTGACTACTGGTCGATGTTAGACAAGGAGTGAGGAAGCAAGCAAGTAATGCCTTTTATACTGCATTTGCTCTAGGAAGATAGTCTTGACGTCGATTGAATGTAGGTAGCTGCTGCGCTTGCACCTGCGCGTGAGGTTTGTAGGGCCAGCGCTGGATCTAGGGGCACTCGGGGCTAGTGCCCAGGGCGGCAAAATCTGAAGGATATTTAAAAAAAAATCTTCGCGTTATCGAAAATATTTCTTTATTTTCCAAAAAATGAATAATTAAATAAAATGACTATTTTTTTGCATTAACAAAAATAAAAAAAAGAACTATCGAAACTATCCATTTTGTGCAAAATTTCGATAATGGGGCGGCATTTCTAATATCGCCCAGGGGCGGCGCCCGCCCGACGTGCGCTCACCTTGTCGTGGTGTGGGTGTCCGGCAATCCTGTAGTGCTGGCTTTGCCGGTGAGTCTCACACCTAGTGCGTAAATGCATTTCCCAACGTTAAAAAAAAGAAGGGGGCGGCGCTAAGGTTGAATCCGGCACTGTGTAGGGCGATGCTTGTGCAGCAGTTGCTAATGTTGGCCTACGTTACGTAACACATGTTTTCTCGTCGATAACAAGGTTGTCATAGACTGTGACGTCACACCGAGCGCGCCGAAATAGTAGGCGCTTAATATATCCGTATCTGTATGATATTTTGAAAACTGAAACAATTTTTTGTACTAAATTTCAGTTTTTTGGAGCTGGATATTTTTTTACAATTATATAAACTATAGTGTAAAAAAACAAAAAACACGCATATTCCCTATTATGTTTAATATACTTCTCTGCATATCAAAGTATTAGCATTGATTTTCCTTTCTTTTCCTCAACATTGATGATTTTTTAGTTAGCTAATAATATTTTATTTATCCCAGTGACGAATTAGGTCGGTGCGTGATTGTGATTGGTTTGCCGTACCCGAATGTGAAATCACTTGAATTACAAGAAAAGATAAATTACTTGAACAAAGTGACACCTGGTGCTGGAAGCACTTACTGTGAGAATTTGTGCATGAAAGCAGTCAATCAGTGCATTGGTTAGCAAGAGTTTCTATATAACATTCACCATTTTGCACTTCCTTGCAGTCGAAACAAAAACAGTGTAATAACATATTAAAAGAATATCAGTGAAGTGAGTCGGACTGACTCAGAATTCCATATACATATATTCCACCACACAATATATTTGCATTAACTATTATATTAGTTATGATAAAGTTGGCTAGTTTTCTTTTATTAATTTTGTTTTTTTAAATTCTTTAAGCGCAAGCTCTTTGATAATACTTCAAGTTTTGAATCCATGTCTATTCAAAAAATCACTATATACTCGTACCTATCAGGCAATGGAAGCCCCTCAGTCAGTCTCACTCACACATGATTTATTTTTCTACTGTATTAGATGAAATTGTTCATTTTAACCTATGAATTACTCAGTTTTTATTTTGAAATATTCCTTGAGATTTTAATTTGACCATCCTCGAGACTGTGTTACTCTATTAATATAAAGCGAATCATCATAATTACCACATGATAATATACAAAGATATAATGAACACACACATCTAATAAAAAATCATTCCAATTCATTCCAAACATGGTCTTTTTTTGAAGTTGGTTATAAAACGAGTGTCTTGTATGGGAATGGTCCTTAATTTTTACTTTATAATTTCAGGGCGAGCTGTAAGACATGCTAATGATTTCGCTTGTGTACTGTTGGTCGATGAAAGATATTCACGACCTCAGACTATATCGGCTTTACCTTCCTTCATAAAGGTCAGGACTTTATTTATAAATGAATTTTTAAATATATTCTAAGACAACACAGTATAAAAAGAAGTTAAATTAAATAACAAAACGATACTTTACACAAAATGTGTAAAACATTCAGTAGTTTAAACAATGAATACGACATTTTTAATAATAGTTTTTTATCCTTTAAGAAAAAAAAATATAAATTATAGTTCCTAAATTATTATTATTGTTTTGTCTTTTAGATTTCCGATAATAAGGATATGCTTTCTCTCTATTTCTTCACCCTTTTTTCCATGATTTTTTTAAAAGAAACGTAAATATACATTTTTTGTTATTAACTTTAAATGTCACATACTGTAATATTCACTTTTTTCTTATTTTAACTTTTTTGTTATGTTCGTTTATAAAATTATTTATTATATTTATTTGAATGTTGTCTACAGATAGATACAATTGTCCACTTGGCTGGCCAGCTAATTTAAATTTTTTTGTTCCTGTACCTAAATAAATAAAATTAACAAAACCATAGTTTTTTCTCACAAACAACTTGAAGATAGATTATAATTAATTAAAAATCTCTTTTTCAGAAATCTTTATTGCCCAATTGCACTTTTGGACAAACAATTGGTAACATTGCTAAGTTTTTCACAAAGCACAGAAAAAAAGAAAACAATTTGTAAAGTGAAATAATTATTTATTTATAATAAATACCTAATGTAACTAAATACGCTTAAATAATAAATTTTAAAAATAGTTTTTTTTTTATATTTACCTTAATTTTAAGCTATTCTCACTGAATTGTCATTTAGATGGGAAACTTATTTAAATGGCATTCAGAATCATATTCTTATAAGGTATAAAGCTGCAACCTATATGGGCTAATAGATTCCTTCCCCATAACAACCTAACCAACCAACCAACATTCACCTATATATCTCAAAATAAACTTAGTCTGCCAAAGCTACAGGCAGTGTAGTTCCACAAGGGCCTTCAAAGTAAAAATGGAAGTTTCGGGTCATAGGTGTAGGCTCAATGTTAAATTCAGCTACAATAGCCCCTCTTTCTGTCGCTTGTGGGGCAAACATGGATGCTGGGTATACCACTGAAGATGTACCAACCACAAGACAGACATCACAAGTCTCCATTGCTGCTCCTAAACAAAAAATATTACAGTTTAATAACCTAATTACTTTATTAATATAGAGTATGGGTAAATATATCTGGATTTTCTTATTTTGAACTTCAAAATTTGTGAATATATTGTAATACTGGCGACTCACCCTGGCTTCCCTCAGGTTCATCCCTAGGTAGAGTTTAACGCTTAGTATGGATGGTTTTTTTTTTCAAAATTTTTTTCACGAATTTTTCCTGTTTTATTAGCTATTCATGGTGTACACAAATCCAACAAAACAAAGATCATAAAAATCGTTCTGGCAGTTCTCGAGTTATAAGGGTTATAACAAACCTGACTTTGTTTTTATATATATATAAAATAGATTATTAGCGCTGCCCAATAATAATATTACATACATACATGTTGGATTGGTAACCATCTGTTAGTTAAAAATGAAGTTAATTTTGGCTTCTTATGACAAATTAAGGACAGTAATTGGTGTGAGTTGTATTTCATTAGCAGCGTTTTGCTGTGCATGCAACATGCCACTACCTCCACTGGCAATGCATGGAGATTCCTTACATTTCATCACAATATAATATTATATGAGGATTGCAGTTGTTCAACATATCATATTATAATTTCTGTGATAATTGTATATGTACAATATAGAATATATTTACCAGCACTATCTAGAACTGTGGATTCTAAAGTTTCACCGAACCAGACAATATGTGGCCTTAAAAGACCATTACAATTTGGCTTTTTACAATGTGGTAAAGATGTAACAGGTATTCTTGATTCTGTTACATTTGCATCTAATTCTTCACTATTTCCCAAGGCCTACAATAATGTTCAAGTACATAGGATTAGTTGGTAATAAATAAGTTTTAGTAAATGTTATGTAAAAATGTATTAGTTAAATATCATACAAAACAGATGAATAAATTAATATTTTACCATTAACTTTTTAATGATTTAAAATAAAATTAAGTAAGTAGGCCTTATTCAATAAATAGACTCACAAAATTAACCATGGAATTATGTACATATTAAAAATCTAAGATTCGAACAAAAAGATTTACCTCACAAATAGGTGAATCAGTGTTTACTGCAACTTCTTTACATTTAGTACAGCGTGTTTTAAATAAATTACCATGAAGTTCAATCAAGTTCTTTGTACCAGCTTTTGCATGAAGTCCATCCACATTTTGTGTTATTACTGTTATTTTTTTTTCATTCTCATGTTTTGTTTCATAATTAGCTATAGCTATATGACCCTAGAATTACAAAAAGTGTATTGTTGTTTAATAACATTATATTGATATATGATTCAATTAGATTATATATATATATATATATATATATATATATATATATATATATATATATATATATATATTAGTAAGTATTTAAAGTTTACCGCATTAGGTTGAGCGTTAGCTGCGACTTCTCGTCTGTGGTGATAAAATTCCCAAACCAAACCTGGAGTACTCTTAAATGCACCTGGTGTTGCCAAAGACGACGCTTTGTATCTTCTCCAGGTCCCATCAGTTCCTCTAAATGTTGGGATACCAGATTCAGCACTTACTCCAGCTCCAGATAATATTACAACTTCCTCCGCTTTTTTTAGACATTCCTTGAATTTTACCATATCACTAGATTGACGAACGGTCATTTTGTTTACGTTATTGCTCACAATAGCCCAATATATTCGCCCTCTCGACCTAATATGCGAGAAAAACATTATTTTAATATATACCTGTTGAATGTCGATTTACGTACAAAAGTCAATAAGACTTTTTCAATTCTGCAAAAAATTTTTTTTGCTTGTGAGTTTCAAATTCTTACTTTAGACAATTTTATGACAGTGCAATGATACTTTTTATATTTACCTTTAGGGACAGTTAATAAGTATTACCTCCTAATAAATAAAATATAAAAATAATAATTATTAATCATTTTTATTATTTTTTTCAATACTGTTATCAATTTATCAGTAAATCACAAATCTGAAATCAGTAATCACAATGTCATGATTATTTTAAATTTTTTACATAATGTCAACTGTCCAATGTTAATGTCAAAGTTACAGTCCGCGCCACGATTGAAGTGAGAAATCCTACGGCAAATTCTAGAACTAAATTTGACAGTTCCGTCATCTTGTCGTTTGACAGGAGTGTTTGTGAGTGTGAATTGTTAGTCGTTTCATGTGAAATATCAGCAATAATGGAGCGTAGTGTTGAAAAGTGCAGCCCGTGAAGTAATCCTTAAAGTTAATGATTTTGTAATTTAGAATAGAAGAATAAAGATTTATTAATCCCGCTCATTAAAGTGCAATGAAAGTCGCCGCCATGACATATGAATTTTAGGGTTGCCATAGCCGCTCATTTTTGCCTAATTTATGTATATGTATTGCAACATTTTTAACAATAACTACAACTATAAATTAATGAAGGCCCCAATTTTTAGATGGATGACAATTTTCAATGCGAGCATATGGTAATAAATGTTGAAAACCAAGAATAAAGGAAATATTGATGTGAAAATAGATACATCATATGTACAGAAAGTAATAGCGACACTGATTCTGATCACGATCTAGTTAATTTATGTATATAAGCGATAGCGACTGCGATATGCCCGGAATAAAACCTCTTAGTCAAGAAGAGTATAATTGTTGTACAAAATTATATGGATAATAAATACGAAATAAATATAAAATACTTGTTTTATTTTTCACAAAGTTCGTAGGGCAATTTCCGGGAATCTTAATTATTTCCTATTCGAACGAACGTAAAAACTTAATTATTATTTATTTAATGGGTTTTTTTAGTATTTTTAGTTTTATTTTAGTATTTTTTTTATTATTTATTACTATTTACAGCTTTTTAGGTTTGTTTAGTTAAACATGTTTAGGTTTATTTAATAATTTCTTATCCTAAATTACTTTTTAAAGCATATTAGTTGCATTCCTATATTTTAAAAATCGCCTTTTAAAAACCTTTATTTTGAGAATGTACAATAATTATTTAGAGTAAATATATATTTTTTAAACTAGCATTGCCCGCGGCTCCGCCCGTGTCAGATGACCAAAAACCAAATTCTTAGGTTTTTCATATTAGTCAGTATACTCTTACATTACAGTTTTTATATTTTTTCTCAGAAATGAGATATTATCCCGCGGTAAAAAGTATCCTATATGTTGACCCGGATAACCAGCTATCACCATACTAAATTTCATCAAAATCCCTCCAGCGGTTTTTCCGTGATGCGGTAACAGACAGACAGACAAAAATTCTAAAAACTAAAGATTCGGCCTCTGTATCGATAATAATTTTTATTTCAATAAAATTTTCCAAAAAATACCTGATATACAGATTCGGCTTAGTGACAATTTTATTATATGTACCTATAGATTACAATTACCCGGAATATTTTCATTCGCCTCCTTTTCTTACAATATCACAACACGGGTTTCATTGACACGGGTCAATTTTAGGTAAATTGTAATTTCCCTAAGAACATTAATCAATCCAATGTTAATTTAAGATATCTTACAATTCCCTGCGACATAAATATATCCTATTGTACTCACGTTAAATCAAGACGAATCGAACGTATCAATCATCAAAATCAGTTAAGCCGTTTTGTAATAGAACATACAGGGTCGGACTTACATACATACATACAGGTCAAACATATAATCTTCCTTTGGGCTTCGCCGCAGTTGAGTAAGAAAAGCAGGATTTGTAGCTAAGTTTATTTTTATATATCTACAATATATTTGAAGACTTTTACGAAAGGACTGAAGACGATTATGAAGGAAAACGATTAGATTCAATTTTTTTGCTAATGACTTTGAAAATTCAAGCCTGCCGGTCGAGTAGAATTTATTTCGCTAAATTGAATTCAATAAGATTAATTAGATATGATTTTTTAGACTGTCTTGATTACCTATAGCTTACTAATTGTACTCGTATGTATAGAAGTAAATAACATTACAAACCCGAAACCCTATAAATAATTCGATAGAGAGTTCCAATAATTAAATACAAAGATAAATAGGAGTTTAATATACGTAAATTCTAAACATTTCAAAATAAATTACCTACTGAAATTGGTTTAATATATTTTATTCAGTTAAATTAATGGTACGCGAGTCGTGTAAAATAAGTAGGTAGCAGGAAAAAAAAGATAAATAATTCGATATTCTCAGCCACAATAACTGGATCAGCTAGATCAGTTTATCAAGAGCCCTTTAAAGTAGGTCATGGCGTGGATGGAAAACTTTCTGCTTATAGAACTAGATAATAGATTAACTTTAGACCCTGAACAAGAAATAGGTATCAAGAACGTGCAAGAAACAATAAAGCAATGATTTGTCAGCAATAGTATTGTTTGGTTGCCCACGTTGGGCTCTGCGGCATTTTTATGAATACAGACACCTGTATTTAATGAACGAAGCCATTGACGTCATAGGGTTAGCGCAAGCGCTTTGGTGGGTTCGGCTTCGCAAGCGAGGGGATGAGAGGCGAGAACGCGTATCGCAATTTCAGACGCAAGACGTGTATCGCTCGTGCCGAAGTCTACTGAAACGCGGGAAAACGGTAAGTTGTTCTTATTAAGAAAATTGATTAAGCAATATTTAATTTTTTTTATATAAGTATAAAATATTAGGTACTAATATTTTATTTCATTTTACAAATACTTCTACGATCCGATATTACTGGAAGAAAGAATTAAAATTATATGTACATACTTGGATAACGTGTCAGAAAGCACTTTAAAGTGCGTTATTTTCTAAATGTAATGTAATAATTAAGGTATTGCCGTGCTATTCATTTTTTGCGCGTTGTACAAAATTGAATAGCTGCTGTAAGTAAAACGTATTTGAAAATCTTTATTGTGTGTTAGCTGGAATAATTTTTTCAATAAAACTTTAGATTTTTTCATTAAATTAGAAACCACGGTTCAGTATATCAAGGCCTTCGTTAGTACCATGGTAAAAAAATAATCTGCCAGTTCTATTAAACCCAAAAAAAATGGCAATATTCTACCACCAACTTTCTTGTTTTTACTAAAAACAATAAGAATATATATTTTTTTTATTTTTATTTTATATTAATAGCGACTTAGTAATTTCACTGAACGATTAATTAATTAATTAACAGACATTAATCTTATTAAATGTTATATGATATGAATAGCTCTCTATATAACATAAACATATACCTACCTTTTAAATTAGTTAATGTCATGCGATTTTTGTGACTTTTATGTTTTTTATTTAAAAGCTTTTAGTTTGCTGTAATGAACAAGATGTTATTTAAAAACTTTTATTAATTTGAAGTCAAGAATGAAATATATGGATTATCGTAAAAGTTTTATGAATATTGAGTTAAAATTAACTCACCCAACCACGTTCTTGGTTCACTTCAACTTTTTTAGGTAGGAATAAATACAAAGAGAAAATTAGGTTTTAAAATATCTTGTAGTTTTTGAAACTCTTAAATACTTACATTTATTTCATAAATTTAGGTGGGTACCTATAAAACAATGAAATGTTAATTTGTATTGTACCTACTTACGTACATAAATAATTTAATTATACTCGTAGATAAGTCATAAGTAGTTACTTACACTTTCTTCCATTTTGTTTCTTTAAAAACAAAACAGAATTTTTTCTTTGTAACTTTAAAGGGCCTAAGTTTATTAAGTATAAATATTGTTTTCTATGTCTTTAATGCCCGATTTCACCAACGTCACCTAAGTTTAAGGGATTCCCTAAGCATGGTTAGGGGGCTGTTAGGGGACAGTTTCTGTTTCACCGACAGTTAGGGGTCACCTAAATATTAAAAGGCCCCCTAAATTTAGGTGCTCGAAATATGGGCTTAAAAACGATCGTAAAACCAAATTTAATTTAGGGGCTAGTTTAGGGGACTTTTAAGCTAGGGATCCCATACGTAGGTGGTAGCTTATGGGTTGTTGGTGAAATCGGGTATAAGTCTCTTGAAGTTTAAGGACGCATGAAAAAGCTTTTGCTTCTTGCATTATTTACGTCAAAACTACGCTATTCTTCGATATGATTAAAATTCCAGACGTTATCTTATTTAATAAGATGGAATATATGAAGATATCAATTACGTATTGAACAAAGTTATTAAAGTAAAAAAAATACTTTGATTTAGGTTTCAAATTACAACGTTATCAAAATTGTTTATGTACATTAAGTAAGAGAGTATTGTTAAATATGTAAAAAATAGAGTCGCCTCATCGCCAATAATTACAAGGTTCTCATATTTTTAACTTATAGTCTCTATTTTTCAACTCCGACATTGGTTGAATATAAGCGTAGTTGCTCTTAGTAGTAATGATTCAAAGGAATAATCTGAATAGATTACTAACAAGAACATCCTCGTTTAAATTGTTACAAATTGTTGCATTGTATTGATCTACCACAATCTACATATACATTTAGAGTAGTGATGTAACGAATATTCGATTTTTCACATTCGCGAATGCGAATGCGAATATTCATCTCTAATATTCGCGAATACGAATGCGGATGTTGATTTTTAAACAAAGCGCGCGCAAAACGTCAAACAGACAGGTTTGAAATTTCGTGTCGGCCATGTTTAAACCGAACATAGCCGAGCCGATACAGGTTGAATGAACGAAGTTAGTCACATAGAGTTCGTTCGAAAAGATTTGTTGTAATGTGAAGTTAGTTTAGTATTATTGCTTTTGTCAAATTTAAGTAATACCTAGTCAAATTGACAAAGTGATATAAAAACATGAGTAAAACACAGTTGTATTTTCTTTCGCCCGTTCATTCCTTATATAATTTCCTTTTTGTTTGTCAAATACATTCGCCAAGCATTCGCATCGTTTCTTGCGAATACGAATGAAAAAAATATGCGAATATTCGCGAATGCGAATGCGAATATTCGTTACATCACTAATATAAAGCTTACAGCTTTAACTATTAGTAAAAATTTTACAAACTCGGTTTCTTTATTTCTCCAAATTACTCTCTTTTTTTTAACATAATAATTATAAAAGATTTTAAAGATGTTTATATAATATATTTAAAATTGTTCAAAATTATTTAGTTTAATGTATTTTTCAAGATGATTAATTAATTGTATTTATAACTTCGTAAACTCAAATAAGATTAAGTGAGTTATTCGTGTTGTCAATTCAATAGGCGTTCAAATGAACATACAAAAGGTCGTGTGAGCGCCTCAAGTACAATATCACATCGAATTAATTGTTTCACTAAGGATGAATTAACTTTGATATTTTATATTTAACTTGCTACTTGAACATTATTAATCATGACCAGCTATGACCTTTTCTTATTCTCACGAGATAATTTAGCCGACACCAGACAAGGTGAAAGATAGATACTATTCAAATTTAAATTGAGGTTTTGATATCTAAAATACCTATTAAGTGGTTTTTTGGTAACCTAATATTATAAAAATATACGTACTTATATTAAAGGACGATTCTATGTGAAAGAACTTTTTCCGGGTTTGCAACCGTCTGTGAAATTTAATAGGGGTTCGGAATACGGATGTTCGCCGGATAGCGTAAGCTTAATAATAGGGTCCTTCAGGACCTCTTAGGTACGGCACCCTAAATTTTGTACTAAATATATCAATCATTTTATAAACAATTTGGTTATTTTATAATTCATTCAATTTATTGAATGAATGAAATGATAATACATTGACTATAATCAAGTCATTATTTAAGTAACAAAAACAAATAACATAACATTTGAAAATGTTCTTACGAAATAAACTTAACCTAACAATTTTATAAGAAATTTCAAATAAATGTAAGATTTAATGACTTAAATAATATGTAGGCTGATAACAAAACTTGATGCAAAAAACATGACACATAGGTACAAATGACATCATAGTAGTGTAGATAGGTACTCGTACTTAATAAAAATACTATTCAGCTTAAATGTTGGGCAAATATGAATACCTATAAGCTATATGTATTTCTTAACTAGCGACTCACCCTCGCTCGGCTTCGGTTCATCCCTAGTTACGTTTTAATGTTTACCTATAGCTTTTTCCCGCAGTAAAAAAGTATCCTATATGTTGACCCGGATAACCAGCTATTATCATACCCATCAAAAGCTGTTTAGTGGTTTCTCACGTTGCAGTCATAGACAGACAAAAATTCTAAAAACTATATATTCGGCCTCTGTATCGACAATAATGACTATTTAAAAAATATTTAATGTACTGATTCGTCTCATATCAGTTAGAATTTTATTATATGTATGGTTAATTTTGTAGAATACACATAATTATAAGCTTGTGCTTATGATTTTCATTCTACAATATAATTAAATATTCGTCAAAATTATCTCTTTCATAAAGTATTGTGCCTCACGATATGCTTGTAAATTCACTGTTGGTTTATTACTATTTTTTTAAGAAAGAACATAAAAGTTGATATAAAAATATTTGTTTTGTCTTGAAAAAGAACTAATATCGTCTATGTAGCAAAGACTCGCCGAGTGACCTACTCAGGTAAAGGAAACCAATCTGATATCATCGGAGCCTGCTCCGACGGCCGGAAAATGGCTGCGTAATAGAGATTGACGTGTGTACATTAATCTTATTTTATAGTGTGTGCGTTATTTTCCTATGAAAGATTATATTATGTGGGATAAGAGGAATACACCCTTTTGTATATTAAATTCATTTTGCCTTAATAACGTTATTCGTGTTGTCAATTCAATAGGCAACATATGTATATTCTAATTCCTTTGTAGAGTTTTTGCGTGTCAATTCAACTAATTAAAGAACTAATAACAACTAATTAAATTACGTTAAAATTTTTACTCCTTAATTAAAAATGTTTACGCTTCGTTCAAAATTAATCCAGTCTACATAACAGATATAAAAAAGACTCATATTTCTATACCGAAGGATTTCTGAAATATCAGCAAGTATTGCGTCATAATGAGCTTATACAACTCCTCAGTTGTGTATTAGTGGCTTACCTAGAATTAAGTATTAATAAATCCGTTTGTTCTAACGGTTACGCAGCGCGTGTACCTAACTAGGCGCGGATCTAGAGTTAAATTTTTATACGAGGACTTACAAACTATAATTCGCTTTTATTAGTAACACTAAAAATTCTGACTCTAAAATCCGATTCTAACGTGTTAGGCTTGTCAAATCAAACAAAATAAGCTTAAACTCAAAGTATCTACTATTAGCCGTTAAAGAGTTCCACCTATCCACCTTCTGGCCTTACCATCAGATCAGGTCAACGATACGGAAATATTGCACTATCAACGGAAATAGACACACTTGCAAAGTTTCAAGTTAATATGACAATTAGAAGTAGATTAAATTCATCATTAGCTATTTTCCAACCCTTGGGGGTGGTATTTTTTTTGAAATTTAAATGGGACCAATCTTAAAGTATACACTTTCAAACAAAACAAAAATTGTCTAAATCGGTTAATAAGTGACGGAGTTCTGAGGTAACAAACATAAAAAAAAACATACAGCCGAATTGAGAACCTCCTCCTTTTTGAGGAAGTCGATTGAAAATAGAATAAATATTCTTATTTTTTATTATTATTACAACAAGACTTCATGCAAGCTCCCCCGTCCTTTTTTTGACCACAAATCTGTATTCTCTTGTATTACAATACAATCCACTCCATGAATTCAAGTGGAACATTTCCGAGCGCTGAAATAACAATGAGCACAAAAATGAAAATGTGGTGAATACGTATGTTTGAAGAATGACGAGTACGAATTTTTTAAGGAATGAATAGGTATACTGAAATAGATTTTATATGAGAATTTAGTTCTTTTTTAATTATCAAAAATACTTGTGATGCTTCTTAACATTTTAAAAGTAATAACCATAAATAACAGATTCATGATAAGTAAAACAACAATTAAGTTTAAACTGCTAGAAGAATGTCCATGTATTGCATAGGAAGGCAGTGGTAGCCCAGTGGTAATGCGCTCGCTTGGGAAAATAAAGCTCGGGTCTCTCACGTCTGATATTATCCTGTGCGAATCATTTTCAACATAACCACTGGTCTTATGGTGAAGAAAAACATAATCGAATCTCCATGTCTGAGAGAACCTGGCAAGTTTTCGAAAGACATGTAAAGTCCACCAACCCGCACTTGGCCAGCGTGGTGGACTATTGCCTGATCCCCATGTATTGAAGGAAGATCCGTGCCCAGCAGCGAACGTTAAAAAGGGCTGAATGAAAATAATCAAGTATATAGTTATTCTAAACTTTTATAGTTGTGTCTATATAGATAGTCCCTGTTGCAGTTTGCACTTTAGAATAGAGTACTATTCACACTCGCCATAAACTTTTATTGTTAGTACATTTTGCTGTGGCTCTTTTGTTCCTAATTACTACAAGTCTTGTCTTTATTCGAATTTTTTTTATTATTTTGACAAATTCTCATATTTTTTTGATTATAATGAATAGATACTGAAAACGAATACAAATGTACTGTCACAAGTTTGCGTAATGAATTCAGGAAAATGATTTTTTATGCAAAGGACATCTATTGGACTGAAAGCATTAAAGAAAGATGAAAAAAATACATATAGTATTGATTATTGAATATTGTTCTTATTATTCATTAATAAATGACGTAGAGGTTTATTATCCCTGTGAACCCTCGTCAACGTCATATCAGTACCTACATAATTGGAAGTCGTACTCGATGACTGGAAAGTGGAACTTAACGCACGATCGCACCATAATTGGACAAATGAAATGTCTTATCGAATATTAACCCCTAACAGTAAAGCTGGCAATTTATTTTGGTAGAACAAGATGAAATAGCAACACCAAATTCTAGTCTTATAAATAGAACACAGTTCTATTTATAATAAATTGTATGTAAATAAGCGAAATAATATTATATTTGTTGATAATATGTATATCGTTTTTGCAATCAGTAATAGGACAAGAACAAGCGAGAGATCATCGCTCTTTTCGCCAATTGTGAACTGTCATGATATTCTATTTTTAATTTATGATTGATTAATTTAAATTGATTTTTAACTCGCCGCTTCATTTGCCCGTGGCGTTATAGTGTATTGCAAATTCTTTATGACTGGGTGAACAGTCTCTACCAAGTGTGAGTATCTTCTACAATATACTTAACATAAATTTATAATTTCTATCTACCTATAATTAAGGATGGAGGAGAAGTCGTATTAAAATTATCAAATTTCCAAATTACTTAACAACATACCTATATAAGATTTCTTTAAGTATTTTATGGCTTCCTTATAATTTTGTACCTACCTATTGCCCACCTATCAGTGCGATACAATACCTATGGCGAAACGTTAATAAATATTAGATTGTACTTATAGTTCAGGATTTTTGAACTAAATTGAGTTTGGTAACTGCAAAATAAAATCGAAAAAGTGCGTGTCTGACTTGTACACCGAGGGTCCCGTAGCATGAAACATTAAAATAAGTTTAAAATCGCTAAAAAAATTAAAATTTACGCTTTTCAGATTTTACCTTTTGCTTGTACTATATTCTGCTCTAAACAATACTAAGTATGTAATTAAGTGAACAAAGTACATACTTACTCGTAGGTGTCTGGGTAAAAGTAATTGTCCTTTCAATGAAATTAATAATTAAATAAGACAAGGTCAAGTGTGAGTGGATTAAACCTAAAGGTTTCAACCGATATTCAATATAAGACCTATTTATTGGTAAATAAATACAACATTCAAATACTTATATTGTGTGGTGGTACGGGACTTTCTATAATTATTTTGACAAGTTGTTTTTTATAAACTAAAAATTGTTAAAATTAGTTGTATATTTGCATATATTAATTACAGATTTAGATATGTGATGCAGTTAAATAATTTAAAATCCGAAATTAAAAACAATAATAAAAATTTATTTACTTTATTAAATTCAATCAAGTTTAATTGTTTGATCTTTGTAGAGGGCTGTATGTATTTTTAGGGATTCTGGGAATATACACTATTTTTATTCACGATGTAGGTAGGTATATTATTGTATATACAATTAATATACATTTATAAAAGTTGCTAGCGGCTTCGCCCCTAGAAAACAAAAACAAATCTATCCCTCAGGAACTGTATATTTTTCCGGGATAAAAAGTACAATCTATCTCTGTGCCAAATTTCATCCAGATCTGTTCTACCGTTCTGGCGTGAAAGAGTAACAAACATCCATATTCACAAACTCACATTTATAATATTAGTATAGATTTAGCTTAGTCACTAATCATGTAATCCATCAAACAAATATTTATTTAAAATAATATTTTTTAAACATAACCATAATTTTGCAAACATAACCATAATTTTTCTCACACCAATCAAAATAGCAATGGATATAGCTACCATTTTAAAGTATACCGGGAGACGGGGGTGAGGGCGCTGAACTGGGTCACCAGTACAGCGTCGGGTAATGGCGCATTTTGAACAACATTTTAAAATCTATACATAGTCTTCAACTTGTTGAGTTCGTTCAATTTATATTAAAATTATGAATTAAGATATCAGCTATTAAAAACGCAGTACTCATTTTAAGCATTACTTATTCTAAGTAATTTATTAATTATTACATTTATTTATGTGTAAAAGAATAGTGAGATAAAAGTTAATTCTTATTTTTTTTTAAATCGACATTTTAAGTTTCTATTTGTTTATATCTAGATATAATTTATTATAAGTTCACTATTAAGCTATTGAAAAATTAATTTATAGGGCGATCGAATAAACCATAATATTCCTAAAAGAAATATTTTAATTTAAAAAAGTTAAAATAAATCTATTTAAATAGGAGTCAAATAATGTAAACAATTTCTGATTATAAATATCTAACAATCGATGAAAATATATAACTAGATGGGGAAGATATAATAATTATATATTGAATCATTGTAATGCATTGAGAAGTTTCAGGATACAGAGAGAAAAGTGTGAGAATTGGGTCACCATTAGCGGCATTAGATGATCGCAATTGAAGCACAATTTAAAATCTATATGTAGTCCATTAACTTGTAGATCCTCGCTTGCCGTTCTTATAATTTATTGTCAGTGGTTTATCTAATACCTTTAAACGAGCAATTCTTGTATATTTATTTGTTTATTTGTATATACTTGCGTTCTCGAAAACAGCTCTTACGGTTTAGTTGAAATTTGGTATTTGGAGAAAAATCGATCCAGATTAGTCTCATGTCTGGGAAATCGCGTGTTTTCGAGTTTTCATGAATCATGCATTCATGTTTTTTTTCGCATTATTCCACGCAAAATATGGTCGCTAATTTCGCACGCTCGGGCATAAGCATCATGGTCAAGCGGCCAAGGCGCAAGATTGATAATCACAGGTGTCCGGTTTCGAATCCCCACCAGATAAATTTTTTTTACTAATGTTATTTTGTTTTTATTTGTATTTTTCAAGTTTTTAGTTGTTGTTTTGTTTTTAAGTCAAATTAAAAATGAAAATTTTATTTTATGAGTTTACGTTTTACTTTTTAAGTTATATAGATTATTATCTAAAAAATACGATTTAACAAAATTCGAATTTTTTCGAATTCGAGTGAAGCTCGGTCGCCCCTGTGATTTATCTAATTTTATTTTATTGAATACAAATTCCTCGTAACATGTAAGTGATTTGCTTAATTTTTGTTGGAATTCGAGTTAGTTAATCGAAACGGAAATTTTGATGATAAGTTATTATCGTAGTAACGTAACCTATTATATTTCATAATTTTATGTTCTTTTAATTATTTCACAGATGTTACTTTAATTTTTAAATGGTGTTATACCTACGGATAAGGATACCTAAGGATGCCATTGTAATTACTTTAATTAATTGTTTTCCTGAAAAATGTGCTCAGCAGTATGTTGCTCGTATAATTTTCATAAAACATCCTTACTAATACTATGAATGCGAAAGTGAGCTTCAGGATTCATCCATCTGTCGTTCTGTAACGAATTTTTTGCAAAGAAATAGTTCATGGGCCGAAGAGTAACGTGTTTTAATAAATTAACTGTAAAAGATAGTTCAAAATGCATTGAAAAAATAACTGAACTGTATTAGAATAATAAGCGGGTATTGGTTCCAAATAGTTGAATTTATTTTCAAAAACTTGTAGGTATTCCTCGACAGTGGTTGAACGGGTTTCAATGTGATCTTTTATATTCCCTCCACGACAGCGGACACGCCGGCGTTACAGTTAACAATAGATTTCTTACAAATTTAATTAATTTCTTAGAAATTTACCTGGAGGTGCTATCCTAAATAGAAATAACAATAGAAATTAAATACTAAATAGAATTACAATAGAAATTGTTTATAATGTTAGATAAGGTGAGTTGTAGATGTGGGATAACTTAACATTTAGATGCGATCATTTGAGTTAGTTGATTTACCTACATCTAAAATGCTGATAATATTAATTATTCAAATGTTTATATAGATTAACAGATACTTTGATAAGTATTAATTGAAAACCATAGCAATTATAAAGTAAATTTTGCCATCCTTTTAAACAATTTAGGAAGCCTAGTAAACAAAAATAAACAGGCCTTTATGAATATTTTACTTGTTCCTTGTGAACAATCAGATGCATAATCCAGATAATTGTTTGGTTTTGAGCCAGCTTATCTCATAAAGCCAGGGATCTGTCTACGAGAATTCGTCGTTGCTAAAGGTTGACGTGATTTGCCTTTTGGCGGTGCGTGAAAATGAATTTTATATTAAATTTTCGGCTTTTCCTTTTTTTCGTCACTTTAAAATATAATGAGTTTAACTTGTCTCGATGGCGTTTTATCACAATTTTTCATATAACAAGGAGTAGACATTGATTCATATGCTCTGTAATATACATATGTTAGTGGAGGACGGAATTCAAAATTGTTTCGACGTTCCCAATGCTTTACATTTACAGCAAATGTGGTCACGGGAGAGACTAAGACTTAAGACTTCTCAAAAGTTATGAAATAGTTGTTGTAGACTACCAACATAATTATATAATAATTAGGAAGAAATATAAAAATTGCTCCGAAATAACTTATAATAATACTTCATTGTAATTTTAAATTCGTTAAAATATCAACAAATATTGTCGTAAATATAAGTAATATCGATTAAATTTCGTAAATACAATAAAGTAATAAAACATAATATTTTTTAATACATGGTAAATCGATCGATAACTTGATTTAAAATGGTCACCACAGATAGCCATTTCAACTATATTTTTCTATTTATTAATTATAGGTACAAAGATATATTACATTGTAATCAATTTATAGACTCACTTACTTTTACTTATGTTATAAAGTTAAAAGTACTATTGATACTTGTATGGATCCATTTAGTATGACGGCATACATTTAATGAATGTTGAGTTTTCATTAATTGGTATATGAAGTTTTCAATATAAAACGTTTCTTTTCAGATCGAAGCTGTGAAGATGAGACCGTGGTTATTATTATCGTTGTTGATCGTCTATATATCCTACACGCTCTCAGCCCCAATGCCACATAATCCAGGTAAGCGATTAATCGATTATAACTATCGCTTAATATTTATAACGTATAATAAATGCTTGATAAACATTAAATTACTGTACTAAATCTTATGCGAGGATAACTTTATTTTACTAGAAAATATCTCGCCTTTGCTTGCGTTGAAATAAGGATATAAAAAAGAAGAAGAAGAAGAAGAAGAGGAAGAAGACTAAGAGAGTTTTTAAATATTCTTCCTTTTGTAACCCTGTGGGGAATCACTGCTTTCCCAGAATATAACATATTTTAAATGTTGACTTGAACATCCTACTAGTATTATAAATGCGAAACTTTGTGATGATGTATGGATGTCTGGATGTACCTATAGATATATGGATGTTTGTTACTCTTTTACTAAAAAACTACTAAATGGATTGTAATGAAACTTTGCAATAATATAGCTCATACATCAGAATAATACATAGGCTTCTTTTTATTCCCTAAATATATATGGTTCCCGTGAGATCTTATCAACAATTTATACTTTTTTATTAAGTATAAATAATAAATACACACGTAAAACAAAAAGTTCCCCGAATGGTGACTTTCTTTTGTCAGTTCTTTTGAGGATGGAGATATTTTCTTTGAGAACTGAAGGTAGAGTTTTTAGTAAGTAGTCTTAACAGATACACTCCTATGCTGAATAAAATATTACCTTTACCTTTGATGTCCGTTGTATATTTGGCTTCATATAAAATGAAGGTATATTGTTGAAATACGGTGTTCAAAGTTAGATAGCAAGTTATGTAATTCTAGTAGTCTTCGATTCTATGTAAATAATATTTTTATCTGTTTATTCAGTAAATATCAAATATAATTTACAAGCTCTTAAATTACATAATTTCTTCAAGGTAACAATTTTTAACGCTTAGAAATTAAAAATGTTGGTTCTTTACGCTGCCACAAAGAAAAATCATAGCGGTCATAGTTTAATAAAACTTTTTTGTTTGGCTATCGTGGCTCAGAAACTGTATTTCATTAGTAAGCAAGAAAATTAATTTCTTTAAATTATAATCTATATGTAATTTTGTAACGATGGAAATCGGGGAGAATCAAGTAGAAGCGTGATTTAATTCCGTTCATTATCATTTTTCATTAAAGATTTTAATGAAAAATGACTGACGAAAATTGAATTAAATTAATTATCGAACTAAATCTGTGTGTTACTTTATTCGCGATTCACGGTAGAACTGTTAAATTTTTAATTAAAAATCTTTTTGGGCGTGTATCTAATAACTCATCAAAGTTTCGCTCGGATATATGATTTAGGAATATGTAGGCTACAAATAAACAGACAAAACGTTAGTTAAAAAGTTTTTATTGGTATTTTAATTATTATATAGAATGATACAAAAACAAGTTTCGGGTGTATTGTTAATTTAAAAAAAAAAACATACCAAAAGTACCTACCTAATAGATTGCATATCTTATACATGATTTTATTATTCGAAGAGTATGTCCAATTACGTACAGACTTATATTTAAAGAAAATATAGAAATAATTAAAACCCTTGAATTTACTTATTTAGTATTAAGTATGACTAAGAATTATAAATAATTCGGTATACTTACTATATATCTATACTATTGTTGTGCAAATATCATTCTTATAAGCCATGAAGGCCGTTCTTAGGGTCATATCAGTTTAACCACAGTGCAAGTAAAATTATCCAATTGGCACGCATATCAAATACGAGGACTCTGCATGTACACTGTCTGTGGGCAATACGCTGTATTATAAATAAATGGTGTATTGTGTAAATGAGAGATGAGTTTCGAAAAACATATATAATATTAAAATAGTTTATTTATATTAACAAATTAGCCTTATATTTATAAATTAGCCCTCTTTATCACTCTTTAGGTTGCAAAGTTTTTTACAAAATAGAACTTTCAGGGTATATATGTGTGTATGTATATATTAAATAAAAAAGTATTACTAAACTGAGCTTTTTAAAATGTTGGCCTTTTCTATTTTAATAAAATAGTAAGTAAAACATAATCTAAAGTAATTTAATATTGTAAATTACATTCAAATGTATATTATGTTACATTAATTATTGTAGTTTTTTTCCTTGCTCTCTCTAAAAGTAGAAGCATATTAAGGTTAATAGAAGATATAAAATGATAAATGATAAAAAACCACGTAGTATTTAGACTCTTCAGGACCGCTACAAGTGCACAAAATAATACCTTAATAATCGTTTGTCATATAATAACTTGTTACGAGTAGGAAACTAACCCACATTTTTGTAGAAGTAAGAGTTGGAGAGGAAGGGGGCTTTCGATCGGTAAGATTTATTTATAACTACTTTTTACTGAAAAATAGGCCACCGATTTCAGAATAATTCAAAAATAAAAAATATACCCGGTGGATTTTTTTTTCATTTGTATGAGTCCAATTTTGGGATATAAACTATTTATTAAAAATTATATTATTAACATCAGTTCATAGTTGGCGAAAATATCGCGTAACATACGCAAGAAATACAGCTGTATTCAGTATCTTCTCTTTTTTGAAGTCGGTCAAAAATTATAAGCAACACTTTGTGTACATTTATTTTCTTTGAACATTTTATTATATCACAATTTACTTAAACCCCTTTTAGTAAAACAATATTACGCTACGCTTCCTCGCGTATCCCATTTCCATAGTAATAAATAATAATCGTTAGGTTACATGGCTACTGGGGCATTTTCGTTTGTGTTCTCTTTCACAGCGCTGTCTCACAATACTTTTGACATTGGCATTGCTTTACTTTTACATATTATGTAAAAATATGCATCAATCAGGGTTTTCTATGTGTGGTAAGATAAAAACTGTACTCTACAATATACCGTTGACGGTTTCCCGTAAATTTTTCGAGATATTAACAGTGATGGACGTGTCTCTATCCCTATCACTAGTAAAACCAAATATCTATTTTTACTTTATCAAAGTACAAATAACAGTATTGACAGGTTCTATTTATTTCTATTCTATACACGATGTTGTTGAGTAAATAAATATAGTAACTTAACAAGTGATTGTCTGTTATTTATATATTCTTATAATATATTCTGCTCATATGTGGGTATTATGAATCTTATTAGTCTCAATTAGTATTAATATAATACTTCATTAACACAAAATGTAGTTTTATAATATTTTTTAGGATTTCACTTCTCTCCCTTACTCAAAGTCGTATTCAGATAAAAGCAAAAAACTGAATGTAGTGTTGATTTTATTTTTTTGAACTCTCTGCATAAAGCATAAGCCTCATTAGTATCATTATTTTCTAAATTATTAATATTTCCTCGGTATATCCAGACTTTTTCAAATTTTTGTAGTTATCTAACAAAATTGACTTACTATTAGCACTTAGTACTTAGTGCCTAAATATTACTAATATTTTATAACTACACTGTAACATTTAATTTATGTTATGATATGAAAGAAACAAGGATTACAATTACTCATTTAATTTGTATAATGATGATGATAAGAGGTAGGTACATATGTTTGTGTTGTTTTTCGTCTTTATAATTATTTTACTTTTATATTGATTCACTTTAATCATTATTTGATGGTCGAGTCTCGTGACCTTAAAAAAGGTCTTCTCGTATTAGAATGTATTAATATGAAAACGTATGTATAAATTACTGCAAACGTATGATTTTAAAATGTATGAAGTACCTAAAGCTTACGCACACTAGAACAGTGATTTAGACGATAAAGTTTCTATCTAAACCTTTGTAAGTAATTTAAATATTCATTATTCATTTCAATAGTAATCCTTAATATGTTTTTATAAATTTTACTTTAATTGTGAAATGAATAGTTAGCCATTAATTTAAATCTAAGTAGACACTTTTACGTCAACATCTTAGACTTTCGCGTATTTTTCTTTTAACTTTTTATCATTTATATATGAATAATTTCTAATAATCTATGTACGAATACGTATATCACCCAAAACTACCTAGCCATGTCTTTCAGTTTTCGAGCTTTCAGCTCATTGTCTTTCAGTGAGTCTTTTAGTATATTGTAGTCATTACAGCATCATTTCAATTTTATTTATTTGTGTCAATAGGAAATATAAAACTCTTGAAATAAATATAAAATCTTAGTAAAGATAAAACTGTAGACAGTAAAATTCCTTATGAGACTTCTTATGAAAACTACGATCATAAAATTTTAGTTAGTACAAACAATAACGTATATGTAGGTTATATAGATACATAAATAGAGAAGCCTCGAGCGAAGCCATTTCTAATTTTTTCTTTTGTTAAGAATTTTGTTTAAACAAATGTGACTTTATTAATGACAAGTACAATGTACAATGATAGTAATTTACTTTTCATTTTAAAATGAGATGCTTGGAAGAGGGTTTACCTTTTTATTGTCATAGAACTCACAGAAAACATTATGTATACATTATGCGACATGAAGAAACTTTCAGTTAAGCACCGTAATTTAATACTTAAACACATAATTAAAAAATTCTGCGAAGTATTACAACAAAGAGTAGTTTACAAAGGAGTCCGTTTCCGACTATGATAAAATATTCAATGTAAAAGTAAGGACAAAAGAAACATAAGTACGTATAGAGGATAAAAGCTAAGTTTCTAGATGTGTTTTTTATAGCACAAGTAAGCGAACTCAGATAAATAAGCAACTACTTGATTGAATAAAAGCAAAAATTGAATTGTTTGATAAATATAAAATGAGATAAAATTAATTTTGCTTTAGGTCAATATGTAGTAATGGTCAGACTCGGACTTTTAATTTATTAATATATATTATTACTTTTGTAAAGTATATTGTGTATATCTACAGTTATTTATCGCTCGAGTTCATAGAATAAATTAAAATTTATTATTCTGAATATATTAAAAAACTCACAAAACTCATTCCTTACACTACACTGCACACATCTCTTACATTCCCTAGTGTGTGTAATTTTATTTAATTTACAATCACAAAGCTTGATTACCGCTTTGTTAGATAAAGCGAGGACTAATAACTTACGACTCCTTGAATTCCTTAAAATATTTTTTATTTATTTAGGCATAGCTTTAGGGCCGTGTTCCATATACTATGTACATTCTCTAAATATTTTATTTAATATTCAATGATTTTTTAAAACTTTTACATCGTTGTCTTTATTCTATTTGTATTATAAATTGATGAACATTTTTTGTTCAGATTTTCATGTGTAATTAATGACAGAGCATAAGGCGTCATTAGCTTAGTTTGATATTTCGTTATGAGTTTAATCATCAAGGGGCAAAAACATAACATAATAAAGACATCTGCCTACGCTATCCATTCTGTCTATACTTTAATTACTCACGCTAATAAGACTGCCTAATAGGCGGTATTTCATATAAAATTAGCTTACAATATTACATTAATAATGATAACATAATTATAATATACATACTACGCTTAAAAGATATAATTCGTTTCAAATAAATAAAGTATCTATATAGGTCTGATATATATATATATATATATATATATATATATATATATATATATATATATATATATATATATATATATATATATATATATTTAAATTATTTTCTTATGTCCTTCAGTAACTATTGGGACATGTGTACGTAGTATGTAGATACTAATATCTCACGGGAACGTAGCCTTTTGACAGTCAAAAATAATGTAGCGTAGGCACGTTACAATGCCCAATGGTGAAAAATTTCAAAATCGGTAGCAACAGTATAATAGTTTACATATGTAGACGTAGGAATGTACATCGACAAATATAATAAAATTGTAACGAGGTTTACTAATCTTTTTCAGTATAGTAATAATTTATAATATTCAAATTTATTTTTTTAACACCTCCAGGTAAATTTCTAAGAAATTAATTATATTTCTAAGAAATCTATTGTTAACTGACACGCCGACGTGTCCGCGGTCGTGAAGGGATTTATAAGATATTTTTTACATTGTATTTTTTACCTGTTATAATCTCTGAGATCTAGGTTTTTAAGACATAAGACAAGAATATAAGACACTGCGTTATATCATGGCGACTCGTAAATTGGCTTAAGAATTTATTACAATGTCCGTCCATTTAATCTTATTTATTAAAACTATATAAGAGGGTTTATCTTTATCCACTTCAAACTATTTTAGACTATTTCTTATTGTTATAGTTCTCTGTTACTTATCTTAATTTTCATACAATGATCAGATTTAAATTACCTACTCCTTTCATCTGAACATTTGTTAGACTGAGATAAAACTTCTTATTGAATGCTATTATCTCATGAACTTCATGGCTGGATTGATTTAAATTGGACCATTTATGTTATATAATAGGTAATGGTCTGGACCAAACAACTCTCAGCAACTCAGCCGATAGAAAGGTTACCTAACTACTAGTAGGCAACCTTTATAACGGCTGAGTAGTTCTAAGATACAACTCGAATTGTACCTTAATGTTTGTTGAGCGGTTGTAGAATTAAATATATATACCAAAACATTTGTTTTATCTCCTGTGGATACTGCAACCTATATACTGAAAACAAATATGACGAGAACCTAGACTAGTTACTATATGTAATTACCAAAAAAAATAGCACATAACTTTTTTTATCTAATATTTGACGAAAAGTGATAAAAACCTCAAAGGTCCTAGTTGTTACTATAGAAGTGATCCGTGGGTTATCTAAATAAATTCTACATAGTGCCACCTACGCGAGCTTATGCTTACATCAAAGGCTTAACGAACCACTGACTGGTCACACCTCATTAAGCTGATACATATAATGTCTTGCTTAAAAGCCACTAACTACATCTTTATTGCTTACAACTACTACAATTTATAGGAAACTAGCAGAACACGCGGCTTCGCTCGCGCTAAAACTATAAAAACAAACTCCAAAAAGGTAGGTTTCATACAAACTTTCATCCCCTATTTTACCCCCTTATGGGATGAATTTCGAAAAATGCTAAAACACTCCTTTATTTTATTGTATTGAAGAGCAATAATACCAAGTTTCATGTAATTCTGATCGTTAATAATTTTTCGGGTTGTATTGTAACATGTTTTCCCGTGGGAATGAGATAATCTCCCGCGGTATAAAGTAGCCTATGTCACTCTCCAGCCTACAATATTACATTAATAATGATAATATTACATTTAATAATATTACATTAAGCTTACAATACATTAATAATAATCCGTCACTCCGACAAACAAACAAACGAACCAACACATTTTCACATTTATAATATTAGTATGGATACTAAGTATCTATACAATACCTATAAGTATGTACTCGTATGTTCGACCTTCTTTTCAATCATAAATCAATCACTGTAACTCTATTTTTTTGCTGTCATGATTTTTATCAACATATGAAGACTGACAATAATAATATTAGATATGCGAAGAGCGTAGGATTTTATATAAAATCAGGTCATATTGTAAATTTGCCCAATTATTATTAAAAATGTAGGTCAACTTTTATCTTAAAAGGAAAGAATTATTATTTACATGTAATGTTGTACAAATCTTTCATTAGTTTTGTATTTATATTAACTTTTAAACCACTGTTCTATTATAGTTTAAATTATAAAATTCTTTATCTATTAATTTACGTAAATATTTAACCTTGATACCAATACGCAGCTACGTTAATATATGTAAAGCTCTACGCCTCTGTACAAAACTGTTTCCTAACGGTCTACGGCGTAGCACGTCGTAGCTAGTATGAAAAAGATACTTAGGTTCATGTTTATATAGGTACAGGAAATGGTTAAAGTTCGGTTAACATACACATAAAGTACATATCTAGGTCAAGCTACAGGCAGTAGGATGTTTGAAATCACAATATAAAAGAAATTAATAAGAGTTTTTGTTAATATCGAGTTAATGGTTGTTTTGAGACTACTTGATACATGCTGTGCATTCATATAATTAGACCGCGATAACATCAACGCAAATATTCACGTTCGACTAAAAATCTTTTATTTTCATTTTCGTATTTTTCGTAATCTGTCTGTTACTGCTTATTTTCTTCTTACTTTCGACCGACTTCAAAAAGGAGGAGGTTCTCAATTCGACTGTATTTTTTTTATGTTTGTTACCTCAGAACTTCGTCATTTGTTAACCGATTTGGACAATTTTGTTTTGTTTGAAAGGGTATACTTCCAGATTGGTCCCATTTAAATTTCAAAAAAAATACCACCCCTAAGGGTGGAAAAATAGCTAAAGGTGAATTTAACCTACTTCTAATTGTCATATTGACTTAAAACTTGGCGAGCGTTTCTATTTCCGTTGATAGTACAGTGGTTCGGTATTGTTGACCTGATCTGATGGTAAGGCCAGAAGGTGGATAGGTGGAACTCTTCACTCTTTTTGGCTAAGTAATTAAAGCCTACCTATTAAATACATACCTAATCAAATATTTTCGAAATCGGTGCCAGCCCATACAAAGCAAAGCACACCGACTTCGAAAATATTTGATTAGGTATGTATAGTAAATGAAAACTACCAATCAGTTATTTTTTACGTTTTAGTGCTTTTGTTTGAAGTCGGTTTTTATTTTTTTGTTAAAAAGTTTTTATTACTCTATAGTATATGTTTACGAGTATAAGTGTAAACAAATATAAGAGTTAAGTAGATGACTTTGTAAATTTTATATTTTAGATCACCTTAAAGGTTTTGTAGCATCGATAAATCAAATTACGTAGTTTACAATAGATAGGCTCTCACTCTATTCTGTATCAATCAAACGTTAATCAATCAAACGCAAGGTAATTCTATAGGATTATATATATTGGGATGTTGTATAGTTGGGATTCTAAATAAAAACGTGCAATAAAGTATTAAATAAATAAATAAATGCTATTAATATTATTAGGATTTTTTAAATAGTATATTATAATATATGAGATAGTTTATATAGTAAAAATAAATATTTTTATTTCCTTTACATATATAATTGATTGAAGTAGTTTGGCCATTTATAATTCCTAATATAATAAGACTAAGAAGTTATTGAGAATTTAATAACAAATAATTTATGTTCGGACCACTTTTATTAATAATTTTTAATCACTAATAAGAATTCTACGAATAGAATCTAATTATAGTTATATATTTACTTAAATGTTCATTGAAGTTCTTTTTTTCTTCAGTTGAAATACAAATGAAAAACAAGTACTGTACTTTTCATCTCATGCTTTCACTGACTAGTAAGCTATTGTAGACTAAAAAGTACACACAAAAAAAATCAGATGATATGAGCTAGGTAGGATGTTATTACTTGTAGGTACAGCTGGGAGATCTAAGACCGCTAATGAATCTGTTCAAATGAATTATAACTGTGCACTGTACAAATTACAATTGGTAATAACTAAAGTCTAACTTTATAACTGTCGTGTTTTAGCGGAAGCTCATATATGTCGGCTTTTAAGCAAATTATTTTGTTTGGGAGTAATGTTAAATGGAATGTTAGTAGGTATCTAATTTAGAAAAATTCGAAGAATTAAATAAAAGCCATTTATTGGAACGTCGTTCAACAAAGGACACTATTAATTGTATTGTGGGTTGGCTCTAAAATTGGATTGTTTCAGCCAATTAATGTTAATATCTCTTGTTCCATGTATCCATTAAAAGCAAATGGATAAAAGAGGTAGCTAAAAGCTTTACGGTATGTGTTAAAGTTTTACTATCCTTTAAATATATAGTTAATAGTAAAATAGTTTTTATCCGCGGCTTAGTTCATGTGGAAAGTGTTTTTTTTTTCTTTTCTGTCAAAGTTCTTGGGCATCGCTATCTATAGATAAGGTCAGAATTAAAAACATATTAAAGTTAAGTTGTTATCTCACGAACACGAATCACGAACGGTATACCAAATGTCCTGTGTTGGTCCGGAACTTCGATTATTTGTAGGCCAAGCCAAGTATAATTAAAAACTTTTTACGCGTGATGTAGACTTAAACTTCTAAACATCTAAAAATGTTTATATGAGTTTTTATTATATTCTTACTATATTTATGAAAGATAACTCTTGCAGGAAGTTAAATCTCTTTTACGCTCACTTATTCTGAAGTTCTAATAAATCAAGTTAAATTGGAGCTTTTTATGTCTTTCCAGCGACGTGCGATATTGGCAAACTTATTGTTTTCAAGCTTGTAAGCACATCGCGTACAACCTCAATAAATATAACTTCTACTTATATGAACAGCTGCTTTGTACTATACAAATGGCAATTTTACTAACATGTGTTTTTGTAAATATTTTACCTTTGTTATATACTTGTTATGTACTTTCGCTTAGTATTTTTTTTTTAAATTACGTCACTTGCGTGTTTTTGCCTGAGTCAAACAGACAGACGAAATTTTATTAATATTTTTTTACGTAGTACAAAATAATTATTTTACGTATATTTTTTTGCATTATTTAAATATCTATCTACTTGTGTATGTGGTATTTTAGTAATATAATGTCTATTCTTTGGAAAAGGGGACGGGTCTTATTTTAGGAAGCTATAGGAAGCACTGACATTTTTTGACATTGGCAGATAACATATTGGCCTGTCTCATGTCACGGAGACGGCGTCCAATGTAAATACCCCACACCTTTAGTGCAGTAGAAATCCTTGGCCTACGGTATCGAATTGACGGTATAGAAGAAGGCGGCCTTGTTTTTCGCCCAAATATGTATAGCCACTCATATTTTTTTTTTTAATAAATTTCAATTCGGGCTTTCTATGTACTTTTCGTTGAAACTATCGTATATCAGTAATTGCACAAATTCCTTGCACACAGAACTGCAAGCACTAACTAGTTTTCAGATAGGTACAATATTGTATGTACTTGATAAATAGCGTAGCTCTAGGCTATTAAGTTTTCGAAGTTATTAACTTATATGGTTATAAAATTTTTAATTAAATGTGGTTCTAAAGCTTTCAAGTTTAATATTTTAATAAATGTGCACACATTACCGAATTATTGTTAACTAGCTACTCATTTCATCCCTAGGTAAGTTTTAACGGTTCGTATGGAATAGATAAACTATAAATAAATATTTTGGGACATAGACACCATCTAATTCCATGGTAAGCTACGAGGCCTGTGTTATGGATACTAGATAGTTGATACACTACACATATATAACTTTAAACACATACATATTATAAACATAAACACCTATAACTGGAGTACAAACATTCGTGTTAATCACATAAATGAATACCCCCAGCGGGACTAGAACCCGCGACCTCTAGCACAGCACGTAGGGTCACTACAAACGTGAGCCAAACGTGTCGTCGAAATTTCTTTTCAAACTATATATTAGTACACCTTACTTGAGAAATGATTCATTCCCCATACAAACTTTCATCCCACTTTTCATTTCTTCATATTTTCATCTGAATCGGTTCAGCAGATATTTAGTTTATCCATTACAAACAAAAATACATTTTTTTCTCTTTATAATATTTTTATAGACTAGCGACATACCCTTGCTTCTTTTGGGTAGCATCCCTATTTGCCTATGTGTTACTACAGGTTCATGACTAGACATTTTGATTAACTTACACCCAAATCACTTTTTTTATGGAGATACACTCAAGAAAAAATTGAATTTTGTTTTGAAATAACATTTTTAACTATATATGTTTTTATTATTTATAAGTAGAGTTTGTTTTTTGGTATTCTAATTGCTCATTTCACATCAACAAGAGCGTGATGAAGGCTTTGTCAGTCAGCGGGCAGGAAACATTCTAATTTCATCCTTAAAGGAAATTTTTATGTATTAAAATAATAAAACTAATTATTATCAGTTACGAAGTTATAAATAAAACTCAAATATATCCCCATATAATTATCTTGTTCGAGACAGACTACATTAACTACTGTTGTTTTTAATAAAAATTTAATTGTTAATGATAGTTTTTTTTTGTAATTTTTACGTTTTATTTCATTCTCAAACTTTTTAAAATGATACTTTTATATATATTGGAAACATGCCACCATGCGACAGCGGGTGCGATCACGTCGCGTCGCCCACGCGAGTTTTCTCCTCTATAAACTATTTTTAGGATATTATTTTTGGTATATACCTACTTATTCCTTACTTTATTATTTTTCCAATAGGTAGAGCGAACGTAGTCTGTTTTAACTTTAATACTTTCTTAAATTTACGCGAACATTTTGATTGAAACCATCTTTTCGGACTTCGTTATGATTCTATTTTGAATATTTTTTCCGAATGTTTGGAATGCCTTACCGTAAACAATGTCACGGGAAAGATTCTTTCGAAAAGACAATTTCATTTAAAATGCCTCTTACTTTGTTCGTAGCTTTATGCATACATCGAGGCATAGTGTAGTTTCCAAAACTACGTTTGTTCATAAATAGAGCAAACGTCTGTAAAATTAATACTACAAGTCCAAATTGAATCAGAAGCCTTCGGCTTAGAAAACTACGGCACTTGGCCGTATATTTACTGTATACGCCATGTTGGATTTTAAAGAAAGTAGTAATTTTATACCAGTTGAGAAATAGTACTTAATACATATATTATAGGTATAAATAGAACTGGCAACACATGAGAAGTTAAGGTAAACATGCCCTTTTATTTGAGTTAGTAGTGCGAAATGTAACAGTAACTTTTAGTATATTTGTACTTAAATATTCGTATTGTAATTGAGAGAGAAAGAGAGAGAGAGAGAGAGAGAGAGAGAGAGAGAGAGAGAACAAAGTTAATACTTATATACGAAATATGAAACCAAGTAGGACAATTTTCAGGTATACAATGTAAATGAGAGTCTTCTATTCAATCTTTTTATGTAAACACATGAATATTAAAAGGTAAATTTGAAGGATAAAAGCTGTAAGAAATATTTAATTGCTCGTACGTCCGAATCGAAAAACTTGCTAATATTTTTTATAGACACAAGTATACTATGATGCTCTACATTTCATTAGGTAAAGACGTCTGAGCGCAGCTTTACGTTAATCCGGTTGTAGTCTCAACTTTCATTTAAATGGACTTATCCGGGGTAGAGAAAAATAAAATGACATTTTGCTTTTTAAATGGAATCACGGTTTATGGCACACTTTGAAACCATTAACAAGAAAATTTAATTGAATGGAAATTACGTTTTATTAACGGTTAGTATGAAATATATAGTCCCTCCCTCTGCTCTGTGAAAAAAAAAATCAAATCTATCCCACGGGAACCGTACTTTTTTCCGGGATAAAAAGTAGACTTTATGCTATTCCAGACTTTAATCTAACCCTGTGCCAAATTTCGCCCAGATCCGTTCAGCCGTTCTGGCGTGATTGAGTAACAAACATTCATCTATCCTTTTGCTTATTGTATCCATCTTAACTTTTGCATTTATAATATAATGGGATGATAAATAACTAATTCATTTTAGTTATATCAGCCGACCACTGACGTCTACGTGATATAAATTAAAACGTAGCATTTTTTAAAAATGTTCGTGTTTTGAATATTCATTGAGAATTATAAAAGCTGTGTGGTGTAGCTTTTATGGTGTGTCGGTGTTAGTTTATAATTTTTAACACAATATTAAAATAGAAAATTCTGACTGTTATATGTTATGGTCTGAATATAATATTTCAATGCTTATTCATAAATAATAAACAAAATAGATGTGTCATCCAGGTTTCATAAAATTTACTAAGATTTCATAAAAAACTATTTTCATGGTGTATTCGAATAATTGAAGATAAATTAATATACCTACCTAATACTGATTTTAATTTTAAATGCAAAAGAAGCAAATTTGCAAAAGAAATAAATTTTCATGATTTTAGAAAACAATTTTTTTCGGTGTTACTCAACATTACTGATGCTTCCAAGGGACGATCGGTTACCTACATATTATTGATATGGAGTAACTTTTTCTGTTATAAAAGCTTTACTAATAACAAAAAACCGAATTATTGTAGATAATTTGCGGACACTAATTATAGTCTACTATAGCTTCTTGTCTTGTAAAATCAATTTAAGTTATGAAGCTGTTCCTGCGTTTAATTAATAATAATTATTATTTGTTAATTTATTTGTTCATCTTAACAGAGTAAAAGGGTATTTGTGTCTACACTTATAAAGAGAAGAAATATGTAGTTTTGATGGTAATGGATAAGATAGTTTGAGGCCCTGGGAAGGACATAGGATAGTTTTTATCCTGGAAATCATCCTTAAGGGGGTGAAAAGGGAGATGGATGTTTGTATAGGGAATCAATCATTTCCCAAGTCAGGGATATAAAAATCACACAAGTACCTACATATGTATATTATGTATATATATATATATACAAGTCAGTACTTTATAATCGATTTTAAACTGATGCGTATATAATCTTTTCGTTGCTAAAATTGAAAATTTTGGATTATTGCTTTAAGATACTATTAATTAAAAAAAATTAAGATAGACATTTAAAAAAAAAGAAATTAACTTTATTTTTGAATGTATAATAAAGTATACTGGCAAGCCGTTGTAATCTACAGAAATAAAAAATCAATAATAAGATTTACCTGAAATCTAAGGATACTTTTAAAAACATTTAGAAAAAAACTTGGTCCAATCCAGCTAAAATTACCTTTGACCTTTCGCCATTCAACGCCTACTCACTTTTCCGACGTTGAAATTTATTTTACTAGCAGTTGTACTTCTTACCAAATATGCCCCTACAATTTTAACACTTCGTCTATCATTTGTTGTTATTCTTTTAAAGATTATGTAAATAGATAGATTTGAATTTTGAGCTTGTATTGATAATTACATACATATATACCTAATTATATTTATGTATATGGAATATACGAAATATTTCAAAAATTATGTCATAAATAAAATTGTATATTATCATAAATAAAATTGTATTATTAAGTAGATTGTAATAGTTACCCTTTAGTAACTTTTAAATCTGTAAAAGTAGGTACACAAAATGTTATTCCATAATTTTCTTAATATTATCTAAATATTATTAATCTAATCTAATTAATTATACATAATTGTTATTTTTATAAAATATTCGATTTTACGTGATTATCATTTCACCATCTTTAAGAGACTTTTTAATATTCTGCTCAGTGTCATTGACAAGTTTTCTAGAAGATTCAACAAATAATCGGTTCTTATTAGTTTTCCTTAAAGTTGGCTGGCTTTTAGAATTAGACCATAATATACTGCAAATTGACCTATTATATTAACAAACAATGCCGTGTTGATTTGCACGTGTTGGCACAATTATGAGCAACGTGACAGCGTTTGTTTAACAACCCTTCAACTAAAGTTTTAATTGGTTAAGGAAACTTGACTTTTAATTTAATTGGCTATTACATAAAGCCATTGGTTAAAATTAATATATTTATTATTACATTGAAGCTTTAATATGTCTTGGTCAACTAGGACGACATAAAACTATATTATCTATACATATAATAAAATTCTAACTAAGTCAAATCTGTACATTAAATATTTTTTGGCAAATCTAATTGAAATAGACATTATTATCGATACAGAGTCCGAATATAAATAAAGTTTTTAGAATTTTTGTCAGTCTGTCTGTCTTTCTGTCTGTCTGTCTGTCTGTTACCGCATCACGAGAAAACCACTGGACAGATTTTGATGAAATTTAGTATGATGATAGCTGGTTATCCGGGTCAACATATAGGCTACTTTTTACCGCGGGAAAATATCTCATTTCTGACAAAAAATACAAAAACACAAAAACTGCATTGTAAGAGTATACTAATATGTAAAACCTAAGAATTAGGTTTTTGGTCATCTGAACGCGGGCGGAGCCGCGGGCAATGCTAGTATACCTATAAAAAAGCAAAATACACTAATTTTATTTTATAAATAATATTAAAATGTATAGCTCGTATGCAGCTGCACTTTTACGTAGTCCAACTTATTATCCTCAATCTGACAACAGATAACAGGAAATTGCAGAGATCGAATGATGTAGTACAAAGGCACTCAACGAACGGAAATACTTCACTTTACAATGAGTATACTTAAGTTCTGCTCCTGATGTGCATGCTACATAATAGATAGTGGATTGTCTGACGCGGCACTAGTGAACAAAGTGCAATGATGGTTTCTTTGAATGCATCATCGACCGTTGGAGCTACAATGTTTTCTTCACATATCATAAGATCTATGAAATTTCTGCGTTGTGTTGTTTTAAGAAAAGAAGCGAAGCGATATTTTCATTGAATTTCATTAATAAGCGTCCATATTTGAAATATTGGTGCTTATAAAATCTTAAAAAAAAACGACTTCCAGACACTAAAATGTAAAAATAACTAAACAGAGGTTTTCATTTAGAATAGGTACCTAATCAGATATTTTCGAAGTCGGTGCCAGTCGATGCAGAGCGAATCTAATATATTTCGATACGTAAAATACATATTTACTTATTTTATATAAAAATCTTAAAATATTGTTGAAACAAAAAAAACCTTTGAAACAAAAAAAATATTTCCAAATCGGTTCAGGTGTCTTCGAGTAATCGGTGAACAGACATAAAAATAAGATTCCGACGAATTGAGAACCTCCTCCTCCTCCTTTTTGGAAGTCGGTAAAAAAATGAATAAATACTGGCGACTCTCCCTCGCATCGGCCGAGGTTCGTCCCTAGGCGATTCTTTAAATTGACATAACTTGTTTATTTATGAATCGATTAAAGTAAAACATATATTAAATGTTAAATGAAGCTTACCACAATACATTAGTGAAAACCGCACCCAAATCGGTTAAGCCGTTTCTGAGATTAGCGCGCACAAACGTACAGATAAAAAACATGACGAAAATTGACGAACGACAGACGAAAATTCTGAAAAACATTGTTTTGGGTTGCATTGCGTAAAGAAAACCAATAATAGTTTTTCTCAAATATCTTCCATGTATGTATAGAGAGCTCGGATCAGTTACAGTTTTATTATAAGTATGTATAAATTTATCATCTTTTTAATAATTATATTATCATATAGATAATTATATATTAGAAATGAATTTTCTTGTAGAAGACATTAGACTTGTATTACATACAAGCGACGGTATCAAAATACAGTCATGCGTACCAGGAATTTTGAGAGCCGGCACAAATATCCCGGCGGATATTTGCGTCTGCATTCTCAAGCTTTAGGGGACCTATGTTCTATTATGTATATGATCCCTTTCTTTTGAAAGTCGATCTTCAGTAGAGGTTTTGTCCACTTAGGTACTCAATGCAGTGTTTTACCGCATATATTTGTACATATACTTTTTTATTGTAAACTAATCGTTTGATAGGAAATCCATGTAAATATTTAATAAAATGAATCATATAGTACCTACAGTTTAAATTTAATTATAGATATATCAAATGCTATAAATGGTACCACCATAAACCATTGACTAAAAATTATTAGACTATTTTTTGCAATAAAATATATTTCAAATATATATGTATGTACTTTATCCTCTATGCAAAATATGTGTGAGGGACGACGTTTGTTCGGATCTCAGAATACGATCTATATAACTCCTAATTAGTGCTCCTTTGTCCTCTTATGTTGTACATTATACAGTAAAAATCTGTATATACTTATACAGTAAACTGCCTCGGTGGTGTAGTGGCTAGCATGTACGGCTGCACACTCGGAGGTCCTGGGTTCGAGTCCCGGGTCGGGCCAAGTTTAGTTATTGAGTCTTTCTGTATAGTAAGTCTCAGTAACAGCCCGGAGTTGGGAAGTTGGCGGTGTTTCACCCCCGTGCCTCGGAGAGCACGTAACGCCGTCGGTCCTGCGCCTTAACTATCACTGGTCGTGTCGAGCAGTCGTCCCACCGGAGTATGAGAGTAACAGGAATAGAGAGTGCACGTTGTGTCTGCGCGTACACTTGTGCACTATAATATCTCCTGCGCAGTTGGCTAGTCTCAATGAGATTGGGCGCCGTAGCCGGAATCGGCTAGGAGAACATCACAGTAAAAACCATAAGCACAGATTGATATTTACTTATATTTAGGAAATATTTTACTATCGATCAAATATTTGAATTCATTTATTAAACCAAAAGTGAAATAAAAACTATATGTCGCGTAATGGAGAGTGTGCTGTGTGTAACGTCTTTACATCAAAATAAAAATTAAAAAGACACGTCTGGAGCATACTTTATGCATCCTATTCCTAGGACAGTTGTCAAAACATTTTCGAGAGAGGCGTAGAAATTACTTGAATTTAGACAAGTACAGTTAATTATAAATTGCCGTGTGTAAGAGTGAGAGAGAAACAAAACATTTGAAATGACTAGAAAGGTTTTGAATTTTCGAATACTAGAATGTTCTTTGTTGATGCGTATAAAAAGTCAGTATCAGTTGAATTTCGAAGTGAAGATTGCGAAAAAGTACGAAAAAAGTGAGAAGTGAAGAAAAATTAAGTGAAGCTATTGTAGAAGTGTATCTAGTGGTGAAAATTAGTGACCAGTGACTGATTTTAACCAAAATTGTTTATATACTGCGCGTGTTAGTGAATCTACAAAAGTCACTCATATTAATCAGGAGTAATAAAACATTGATAGTGCAAAAAACGTGCTTTCATTTCCGATCCCCGAACTCATAGAACGTAACAATATGTACGTTTTGGGTACAAAGCGAGCTTTTGAAAATTATCACTAAAAATGACTTCCTAAGCTTTCTTATTTACATATATGTAGTACCTAATAGAACATGTCACACAATGGGCTAGAATCAAATTCAGGCAATACGTGTTATTCCGGCGGGAGTTCTGCATGAGTTTCAAGGAAAATCTTTATTACTTTGTCCTTGATCTTTACATTTTATGTTACAGGTCTTTGCGTTTGTATAATGTTACAGTATTGCTCAAGAAAACCGTTCAATTGAGATATATAAGTTTGATTTATAACACAAAGCCGATATTTTCTGGTAAGGAGTGAATTTTATCGATATCAATAAAATCGATGGCAATTGTGCCAATAAATATTTGCTATTGTTAGTTATTTACTTTTGTTACATCATCAGATGGCTTTATGCCAGTAGAAGAATATAATTAAAAACTTTTTCAATAGAGGTTCTCTCATCGCTCATTAATCATCAGGTCTTATGTAAATTCATTCGAATTGAAAATGTTATTTCAGTTGTGACACCGTGGATAAAGCTCAATCGATTAATCATTAACTAGCATTTGACCGATCATTTAAATCTATACGAGTACATATAATAAAATTGTAACTAAGCCGAATCTGTACATTAAATATTTTTTGGAAAACCTTATTGAAATAAACATTAGTATCGATACATAGGCCGGATCTATAGTTTTTAGAATTTTTATCTGTGTGTCTGTCTGTTATCGCATCACAGAAAAACCACTAGAGGGATTTTGATGAAATTTGGTATGGTGATAGCTGTTACCCGGGTCAACATATATGATACTTTTTACACTGGGAAAATATACCATTTCTGAGAAAAAATACAAAAATTGCAATATAAGAGTATACTAATATGTAAAACCTAAGAATTTGATTTTTGGTCATCTGAACGCGGGCGGAGCCGCGGGCAATGCTAGTATTATGATAAAATTGTGGGACACCGAATTTGATACTTGTGATCACTCAGAAAGATTATATGTACGCAATACACATATTTTGCGTAGACACAGTCTATAGTTGTTTTATGTGTATGTATATGTATACGAGTCCGAAGCAAAACGTGCGTAGTTGACCTACATATAAATTCTATTTGGGTTAGTGGACGAGTTTGGTAAAAGCTTGGCTAGTGACAAGCTTTATACGATGGACAGTAAATGTTTAGCTTTAACTCTCTTTTACTGCAAATAGTTTCCGCTTTAGTTTTAAGAAAAGAATTTTCTTTATTAACTATACATAGTTCAGGATGTTTTTGTCAAAACATAAATGAAGAAAATAAAAATGTGATCATAATAAAATAATAGTAGCGTTTTGTAACTCTTAACAAGAATCTAATACTACAAAATAAATTTTGAAGAGTTTTTCTGTACAAAATATCGCGTTCAATAATTAATACTATATTGAATTCGTAGTTCTTTTGTTTTTTTGATTTCATGATAACACAGTATATCATTACACATATGGGTTTTAAACTTTACAAATCATTTGTTACAAATCACCAAAAGTAGAGATAATACGTAACGAGGTCAAAGTTGTACCATTAATATTTTTGAAAAAAAAAAATATGCTACTTAGAAATGTTAGTAAATTACTATAGAATTGGGCATCAGGCAGTTTAATTTTTCATTTTATAGGTAATAATATGAATTAAAAATGTTGCATGTTTTTGGGTTGGTTGCATAGATACAAAGAAATATGTACCTTTGCCGGCTACTCATTTTACTTGCGACGATGTGAAGTGGGATTCATGTTTATTCAGTGGGGGTACACTAAAGAGAAACACACAAAGAAACTATATTTAATATTTTTACATATTTTACTGTGTTTCTATAAAATATACATAATTTATTCATTTATTATTATTAATTATGACAAAGAAGTTAACCACAATTTCATTATTTTGTTTCAGGTCAAGAGGCTGAAGAAACAAAAAGCGTAAGTTCGAAAAGGTTTTAATTTGTTAAATAAAAATGGTTGTCCGAAATGAAATTATTTGAACTAATTTTATTTAATCTTTTATAAGTCCAACGAGGGGACAAGATATCTAAAAAATATGTGGGAATGACATAATATTATGATTCTACTACGCTTCGCTCGGGCTCGTCCCTAGGTACGTTTTAACGGTTAGTATGAAATACAAATCTTTAAATTTCTCGGCTTTTCTGTACTATAATGTGCGTTTATTATACATATAAACCTTCATCTTGAATCACTATCTATTAAAAAAACGGCATCAAAATCCGTTGCGTAGTTTTAAAGATCGAAGCATAAATAGGGACAGACAGACAGCGGGAAGCGAGTTTGTTTTATACTATCTAGTGATGACATTAATGATTACATGTGTCGTTTCAATACATCTTGTCTAAGACCCAAGCTAACATTGTGTTCATTCTGATATTAATATATGGATGAAATGGAAATGGCTTCTTGTAGTCCACAATCTTATACTACGCAGCAATATTGCACGCAAGTGCAAAACAATAATCATTGTACATACACATAGTTATATTTTTTGCAAAAATGTTGTATTTATATGTCAGGACATTAACACACGACACCATCTAGTTCCATGGTAAGCTACGAGGCTTGTGTTATGGATACCAGATAGTTGATACATTATACATATATAACTTTAAATACATACATATTATAAATATAAACAACCATGACTGGAGTACAAATATTCGTGTTCATCACACAAATGAATGCCCTCAGCGGGACTCGAACCCGCGACCGCTGGCGCAGCAAGTAGGGTCAATACAAACTAAACCAAACGTGTCGCCAGTGTTTGACTTTTACTATATCTTTTGAAACATACAATATTATAATATTGGTAAAGATACAAAAGCAAGGCGTTTATTTCGTTTTAAAAAAAAGTCATTATTATACTAAATCTCAATCATATTAGGTTCGGTTAGAAAAAAGGAAAATAAAAACTTAGACCAAATTATTATTATTTACACTAATATTAAAACCCTACTGTTTTGTACGCTTTCTTAATATTCAAGGCGAGAAATTTCTGGCTCAAAGTATGCAAATAAGATTTATGACTTTGAAGTCACGCTCTTATAAAATTTACTTATTTTTACGTACATACATAAATATTATGTAGATGTTATTTTCTGCCAAAATTGCTTTTTCTTAAATTTTTTGTGCCTAACAGTGGTGTAAAAGTATTTTAGATATATAAATATAAGCTTACTAGCGACTCGCCCTCGCTAAGTATAAAGTAGCCTATGTCACTCTCCAGCCCTCCAACTATCTCCACACAAAAAATCACGCCAATCTGTCCCTCTGTTTCGACGTGAAAGAAGGACAAACAAACCAACAAACAAACAAACAAACAAACACACTTTCACATTTATAATATTAAAGTATGGATTTCAAGTTGGACATAAATTGAATAAAACATTACTAAACATATGCCCCCTGGCCCTGAGGGCCATATTTTATTTTAAAAAAATTGTGTAGTTAATATTTAATAAAATAATTGTATTTCATATACATAATTGAAATAAATAATTTAAATGTAACTTAATTTAAAAAGTAATATTTCGTGCCGTACCTGCCCTATCTGTAGTCCGGCATCTCTTGAAACAGACAAGCCATGACGTTGATTTTAATCTTATTTGCTTAAAATATCTTTGTTTAATACATTAAAATAGAAATTGGATTTTATTAGTTCAAATTTTCCCAAGACAGATTTTATTATGTTCAAGGTTTTGTTAGACTTCAAAATATATGAATTATTATTATTTATTTTTCTATCCAGATAATTTTTTTCTATTTAAATTTATCTACGTACATAACTGTTTAATTACTATTTTCATTAAATAAGCGAGTTGTCATCATTTTAAGAGCTAAAAAATCGATCATAATCTATTGGCGTTTTAGCTTATCCGCTCCATTAAGCTGATGATGGATTTGGATGAAGACGGCTAATTTACTTTCTGGGCGCTAAGTAGGCCGTTTACTTTCTAAAACATTCAATGTGCGCCCTTGAAGAAATATTTTTAATCAGAGTACCTACACCTAATTTATAAAGTTTTTCATTTATGTACTACTAGCGACTTACCATCGCTTCGCTCGGGTTCATCCCTAGCTTGCTTCGCAATACAAATTTTCATCCCCATTTTCACCCCCTTTAAGTCATCCCCTTCCGGGATAAAAACTATCCTATGTTCCATCCCAGGGTCTTAAACTGCCTTCTTACCAAATTTCATCTAAGTCGGTTCAGTAGATCCAGAGATAACCCCCTACAACGTCAAAAACTCACAAACTTTACCTCTTTATAATATTAGTATAGATAACTGGCGACATAACCTTGCTTCTCTCGGGTGCGTCATTAGTCCTTAGATGCCTAACAGTAATCTATGTTTAACTTAAGGTCTTAGTCTATCTCATCATCTCATCTCTTTTATCCACATCCATTTAACCGTTTCAGCTTGATTAAGTACATACACACAGGCACATTTAAATACATAAAAACTTTTGCGTTTATAACAGTAGCCAGATAAATTTAGACTTTTTTTTACTTGTTTTTATTAATAATAATATGATAAATAATTGTACTATTTTATGCAGGATGTTCCCGTGAAGGAATTGGAAAATTTGAAAATGGGTAAGTATTTTTTTTCTTCTATAGTTAAATAAATAAACTTCATGCGTAAATATTACATTTTACAATCTTTGACGCTTATAGATAAAAAAAAAATTATACCGTCATAATACGTTATTTTAATATATGTATATTTTTCAACATTCTATTAGCGTAAACTACTATAGAATATCTGGTTAAGCTTGGCACGAGAACGGTCTCGTTATAATTGAAAAAAGTATTTATTTTATAATATTATAAAAGTATTTTTAAGAGCTTTCTATTTCTCGCTTCGTAGCGTTAATTTAGAAAAGGTCCATCCACTTTTATTGTACAAGATAAAAGCCTTTAGGAAAGCTGTTAACACTTTTTGATTGAGTTTTTTAATGTATTGATGTGATTTTCCACTACATTACACGTGTTTTCAGAGTCAATTTGACAAGGAGTCTAGGATAAGTATAACGTATTATGTAACGAATAACGTTAACATAATATGAATAACTAGCATTGCCCGCGGCTCCGCCCGCGTTCAGATGACCAAAAACCAATTTTTTAGGTTTTACATATTAGTATACTCGTACATTGCAGTTTTTGTATTTTTTCTCAGAAATGAAATATTTTCCCGCAATAAAAAATATTCTATATATTGACCCGGACCAACAACTATCATCATACCAAATTTCATCAAAATCTGTCCAGTGGTTTTCTCGTGATGCGGTAACAGACAGACAGACAAAAATTCTAAAAGCTATAGAATCGAACTCTGTGTCGATAATAATGTCTATTTCAATTAGATTTTCCAAAAAAATATTTAATGTACAGATTCGGCTTAGTTACAATTTTATTATATGTATATAAGATAATATAGATAGCTTTTAAATCATTTTACTTAGACAGATGATTATTTATTAGAAGCTTTTCTCTCTAAAAAATATTAAAAGCATTCGTATTTCGTAGTCTACCAAAATAAGGTTTATGTATGTACATAATAGATAGTAGCTTTAATAAAATCACATATTCTATAAATATGTATACGTATATTAAAGTATAAGTATCTGCTCCTATAAATGCATTTTGTAGACTATTTACAATGTAAAATTAATACCTGGAAGCTCGTATTATAGCTAAAATGCCATAGTGTGTAATACGACGTGTTTATGGTGGTTTCCGCTCTGTAAAGTTTTATCGGTATCCAAAAGTCAATAAACCCGATAACTCTATCGATTATAAACGAGTTTTTTGATAAATTGTAATAGCCTAAACTAGTTCTTATAATGTATATTTTTTATTTTTTTTTACTCTTTACACTTGCACTACTTTTGACGTACAAATGTATATGTATGTATGTTCCAATCAGTAATTACTAATACCTTATTTCAGTCGCCGAACACTACGTTTATAATCCATTTCTACTCACAACCGTTATTCCATAATTTTATTTTCACTTCTCCGCTTCTCTTCTCAATCTTACTTAATGTCAAAGTCTGACTGATTACTTGACAACTTGTCGACTTTTTACATATTATTTATTTATTGTACTTAAAACAATAAAAGTTCCTATTCTTTAACTTTATAACCGTATTAGTATATTCTTACAATGCAGTTTTGTATTTTTTCTCAGAAATGAGATATTTTCCCGCGGTAAAAAGTATCCTATATGTTGAACCGGATAACCAGCTATCATCATACCAAATTTCATCAAAATCTGTCCAGTGGTTTTCTCGTGATGCGGTAACAGTCAGACAGACAGACAGACAGACAAAAATTCTAAAAACCATAGATTCGGACGGGAAGGGTACGCTAGTTTCTAAAGCAAATTAATAAAGATAAATATTTGCTTTCCATCTTAACTTGCTAAAATTACAAACGTTAATTGTTTTGTTTACTCAGTAAATAATTTTTCTCTCTCCCTCTATTACGAGTATAGTTCTCAGAAATTTAATTTGTTAGATTTACTAAAATTAGAATTTATAAATTACAAATACAACAATGTTTTTAAGCGCCTTCCAAATGTTTTAATTTTATCTTTTGAGATTTAATAATATTATAATATTTGAATATTAAATTAAAATAAACCCATACCCAACAGAGGAGGCAAGCAAGGAAGTTGTTCCAGGAATGAAGAGCGAACATGTGGAATATCATCGACTTGGTAAGTGCCGTTATATTGTTGTATTGAAACTGGTTTTTTTTTTATAATGGCTTATAGTTGCGTTAACAGACGCATTCCATTCTGCCAGTGTCACGTTTTGTGAGGAAGACACGAATGAGATTGAGCGGTTATTTTGAAATTTGTTAACTATATTGTGGAATTAAAACTATAAATTAATGATCGGTCAGCAAGAGTAACCTACAAAAATAGAAAAATAGTTACGTAATACAAAAATGACACATTGATTGAGAATGAAAAAATATATACATAATGAGAACTATATTATAATTTAATTTTATTATCTACTATAAATTTAACTAGTTTTTTCAATAAATGGGCTAAATACAAGGGCTAATAAACGTTTGGTGTTCTGAAATTTATTACATTGAAATTAATAATCTCTTCACATATTATATGTGATGGCCATGACATCAAGAGTTCTATTAGGTTCATAGGAAAAATATTAATGTGGCTTAGCTAGCATAGTGTAGGATACTACTATCTGATACATAATCAACACAGAAAGCAGAAACCGAAGAAAGATGTTCCGTACTATACATATAAGTCATTGGTGGTGCGTGTTGTCCATTAGACTCGATAATGAGATTTGTACCTAAACATTATCGCACGAAATGTAAATATAAAAAAGGCGATATATAAAAATTAAAAGTAATAATATGGACATCGTATTTTTATACCTACCTAAATGATTTTTAATTATTTATTAAAAGTTGTCTAAAGTTGCAAAGTAACTCAATGATCTATCTTTAGGAAGTTCTTCGTCTCAAAAGTTATTTTTTGTTAATCTAAAATTGATATTATTGTAAAAATAAAGTTTTATAAATAAAAAATAATTTAGTACGTACTCGTAACATGAAAATGGTGCAGAGATGTTACCCGAGAGTACTATACTCATAATGTCCTCGTTTCGTAATCTACTGTTATTTACGTACATGGTATGATATAATACAAGTCATAAAGGGCTTTACATTGTTAGAATACCGCATGTTAATATTTTAAATGCGATTACATAACATAATATATAATTTTTCTATCTTAAAATACAACAAGAAAATAGGATTAAGTTATTTAGAATATATCTTTTGTTGTTAAAGAATATGTGTGTACAGAAAGTTAGATAAATTAACAAATATATGAATCTACTAGCATTACCCGCGGCTCCGCCCGCGTTCAGATGACCAAAAACCAAATTCTTAGGTTTTACATATTAGTATACTCTTACATTGCAGTTTTTGTATTTTTTCTCAGAAATGAGATATTTTTCCACGGTAAAAAGTATCCTATATGTTGACCAGGTTAACCAGCTACCACCATACCAAATTTCATCAAAATTCCTCCAGTGGTTTTTCTGTGATGTAGTAACAGACAGACAGACAGACTTTTTACCGCGGGAAAATATTTCATTTTTGAAAAAAAATACAAAAACTGTAATGTAAAAGTATACTAATATGTGAAACCTAAGAATTTGGTTTTTGGTCATCTGAACGCGGGCGGAGCCGCGGGCAATGCTAGTAATTTAATAAAATTGTAAAAGTGAAAACAAAATATTCTCTAAAACAGATTCCGTACAAGAAAACGGGGAACTGGTATCACGATTAGAACAACATGCGACAGCTGATGCGACCGGAGATGAGAAGCCTCGAGTGCACGTCAAAGCGCAATTAGACGTGCCGGCTGAGGGCGTGCACCAAGTTCTAGTACAAGACGGACAGCATATCAGCGTGATGGACGGGACTGTATCCACTACTGTGGCACCAGAGGAAACAACGACTAAGGTAAGATCAGAGAGTATGTAATATGTGTGTATGAATAAGTACGTGTATCCTACACGGCTTTATTTTCGTTACAAGGATTTTTTTCGGTTTGTTTTTTAGTATAAGCCCTGGAGATTTTTATAACGTACGCCTTATAAAAATCTTTAGACAGGGCAATCGTACGAGGCGGGTGAGTTAAGACGCGGATGAGGCGCTCCCGACTGTTGTCCCGACACGTGCTGTGTTATATGACAATTGAAAAACGTCTTTAGGGTTCAGTGTAATTTGTGACAACTGAAATATTGGTATTTATTGACAGCAACTACTGTATGGATTTTTAGTGTGATTTTAGTTCGCCCAGTTTTATGACATAATTTTGGCAATTTTGCTATAAATATAAGAACGGACGACTTTTTAAAATATTTTTTTAATAAAATAAATAAAAATATCATTTTACACTTTTATCTATAAAATGCACCAAACGCCCAGGCATAAATTAATCGTGAAATATTTTTTTTAATTTTTAAATTAAGTATATTGATAAAATATTCTCATTTGCAAATACATATACCATAATATGTATTTAGCATTTTTTATTGTCTGCTCAGCATGTGCCTCTCTTACTAAGCGATCAGGATATATCAACTACACGTTATGAGATAATTGCTATAATAAATATTTTGTAGATATTCCACGGCGCAGCCCGATTAGTACAACCGGGGGCGGCTACGAATATTCCACAAAATGGCCACACCGCTGTACGAAGAGCTTTTAACCCCGATATGACCAAGGAATTTAAAAATAACGTAAATATTATCAGTTATTCTATTTTTTTAAACGACTTCCAAAAAGGAGGAGGTTCTCAATTCGTCGAAATCTTTTTTCTTTGTATGTTCACCGATTATTCGAAGACGTCTGAACCGATTTGGAAATATATTTTTTGTTAAAGGGTATACTTCCCAGGTGGTCTCGTATATATTTTATCGAAATCAGTCGAGCGGTTTTTTAAAAAAATCAACAATAAATATTTTTTTAAATAAATTCTTTAATCGAATATGTTATTAAAACTTTCTTCTTACAAATTATATTATTGGCCAATAATATTTTAAGATATGAATATCTAATATGTATTTTACGTATAGAAATATATTAGATTTGCTTTGTATCGGCTGGCACCGACTTCGAAAATATTTGATTAGGTATCTATTCTAAATGAAAACCTCCGTTTAGTTACTTTTAACATTTTAGTGTCTGGAATCCGTTTTTTTTTTCGTTTTTATAACGTTATTTCACTTATCATTCTATTAATTACTCAATAGTTATTAATTTTCTAATAAAACATCGTGGTAAGGTATTAGAAAATCCTTAAATATCACTGTAAATATTTGCCCTGGCCAACAATCAAACGTAACACACACAGCTATCTCCAATTTCACTAAAAATAGAATTACGTACTATATCCAAAGTAAATGTTGTCGTTAACTTACTTTATGAGTCTGCCAGACTGAGTTTCGTCATAAAATGTAGAGGTTTGTTCTTATATTTTTGAGGGAGATTTTCTCTTGCGTATGGAGAATTTTTCTATACAATATATAGTGTTTCTTGCTGTGGATAGCTAATTAAAAATCGATGACATCAAAAGCCACACAAACAAGATCATATTTTTTTTAATTAAAAATGGGCTTATTCTTGACCTTCATCTTAGCTCGAAAGCATAGATAAGGTCTACGATCTAGCGAGATTTATACGATCTCAGAAACCTAGTTTCTATATAATACAGGTTTATGTAATTTGATGTCGCGATATTTTTTTTCATAAAGTAATGATAAGCATATTTACAATAAATACGTGACAAACTATTAGTATCAGATTTTTTATTTAGATATCTGTAAGTAATGTATACTAATATACATAATAAAACTGAAAAATTGTTTTTTTTTTATGATCTCTGGAACAACCAGTCGGATTTGAAAAATCTATTTCGCATTTGATCGTTTAATTCTTGAGAAAAATTATAAGCTAGGTACGTTATTACTTTTAATGTTGATCCTATAATAGTAGTGTGTTATACATAGAAGCCGCGATAAAACTTTATTTAATAATTACTTTTTCACTAAAAAGGTACACTGACTTCAAATCAAAAAAAAAAAAATTGAAGTAGGACAATAACGAATACGAGTGTTAATACCCAATTTCATCAGATGGAGCACTACACGCCGTACGCAGGCATCCAATATTCGCCTCTAGATATGGCGGAGTACGTGTTCTGGACCGGAGATGAACGCGGCGTTACGACTGCGATAGAAGAGTTCCTGCAGGAGGGAATGGTTCGTATCCATATTGGCTTATAATATTATATATTAAACTATTTTAAGTTTTCTTATTAAATATATTTATATTAAATATTTTTGCGAGGAATGGAACTAAGTAGATATCTTTATGCTTTCTATCAGCACTTACATCTATACAGATAAATAAATTGAAGTCTCTATTTGTAATATCAAAACACAACTTTTAAATTTGTTGTCTGCCTGTCTGTTGTTCCGGCTACTCTTCGAAACGGTTGGACCAATTTTGAGGGGACTTTCATTGGCAGATAGCTGATGTTATAAGGAGTAACTAAGCTACTTTTATTTTAGTAAAATATAACGAATTCCGTTCAAAACTACATACATACATTACATACTTTACTACATACATATAATACAATTTTAGTTTTCATAAAATTATTGTTCTCTATAAGTCTACTTCTATTCATACCTATTTGAAAATTTATATAGTTATAAAATAATCTATATCTACATATTATAAAATTGTAAACTAAGCCGAATCTGTACATTAAATATTTTTTTGGAAAATCTTATTGAAATAGACATTATTATCGATACAGAGGCCGAATCTATAGTTTTTGGAATTTTTGTCTGTCTGTCTGTCTGTCTGTTACCGCATCACGGAAAAACCACTGGAGGGATTATAAAATTTGGTACCATGACAGCTGGTTATCTGGTTCAACATATAGGATACTTTTTATTGCGGGAAAATATCTCACTTCTGAGAAATCTATATATACTATACGTTAAAACGTAAGTAGGGACTAACCCGAGCGGAGCGAGGGAGAGTCGCTAGTTGTTAAATATATTGAAGTTTAAGTTTATAGAATTAGGTACTTTATGGTTATTTTATAGGCTACAATAACAGTCTTAGCATTGTGAAAACTTAAGCGTTTTTTAACCCCCGACGCAAAAAGAGGAGTGTTATAAGTTTGACGTCGATGTCTGTCTGTCTGTGGCATCGTATGGACGACTCAGACGGATGGACCGATTTCGATTAGGTTTTTTTCATTTGAAAGACAGTTTCCTTGCGGTGGTTCTTAGCTATGTTTGGTTAATATCGGTCCAGCAGTGTAAGAGTATCAGCTCTTTTCCAAAATGATGTAAGGCATTTTGGCGTATGATTAGTCGATTAAGTGCTTCACGCGTGCCAGTGTAATCGTTACATGACAATTAATTTTCTTAGGGGTTTTTTTAAATTTTTAATTTATAATTATTACCTATAAGTACACGATCTATTAAGGCTGTACAATTTTTATATATGTATGTTATACATACATATGTATGTGTCTACGTATGAAGGCAAATAACAAAACAATGAAAATATTTATATTAATAACAGAACAAGTTGATCCTACACGTGTTCAATCCACCGTCTAAACGAGTTTACCCATTTTCAAATTAACGAACTGAAATACCAGCCAGTCTCCTTTGATCTATACATGTGATAATTATAAAGGGACCTAAAGTGTGTATATATATATGCCTTGGTATAGATATACTATTATTGTAATATTCGATAAAATGAATAGGTATTTGATAATGACTAGGTCTTGATAGATTATAGATTTCAATCTAACTTATTTCATTGTGAATGTTAAAACGTTTTAATTTAAGCCATATCGTTTTGTTTAAATCAGTTGAGTAGATTCAAAGACAAAGCTTCACATATGTAGCGATTAGCGAGACTTTTGCTTAGTGGATGGTAGAGTAAGAAATTCTTGTGAAACCACTTGCAGTAATTCAAATTACAAAATCTTTGATATTATATGGCTCGGTACGAAATTATAACGCTTAGGTTACGTTCAAGCAAAAGTATTAGTATCAAAATTTCTCAAACGTTAAAATTTTACTTAAATAGATGTTCAAAACGACTCCATTTATTGCATTTTCTAATTAAAATGTACTCAAAGGATTTATACTCAATTTATTTCAATTCTTAGTTAGAATTCAGAACATGAAACTGTCAGCTTTAAATTTGACATTACACAATTTGCTTTAACTTAATTATAAGTCAACAATGTTAATTATAGTTTGGGGTGTGTTTTTTTAATTATTTCAGATGTCTAAAGAAGAGGCTATAGCATTCCTACAGGAGATCAAGTTCAACATCGACTATCTCCGTGCTCATTACTCTCAGAATATGAAGGCGGCTGAAGAAAGCGCACAACAGGAAAAATTGAGAAACATAATTATGGAACAAAATGCTAAGGTACGTTTAAGTATGTGTATAAAGAAACCGGCCAAGTGCGAGTCGGACTCGTGCACGAAGGGTTCCGTACCATTATCTACAAATATGGCAAAAAATCACGTTACATTAAATGAATAAATAAATATTCTGTGAATATTTCAAGTGTCTACCTGTTGCCTTTATATCAAGCGAAAACGAGCAAAAAATCACTTTTGTTGTACCTATGGCAGCCCCCTTAAATATTTATTTTATTCTGTTTTTTAGTATTTGTTGTTATAGCGGCAATAGAAATACATCATCTGTGAAAATTTCAACTGTCTAACTATCACGGTTCATGAGATACAGCCTGGTAATAGACGAACAGACAGAGAGACGGACGGACAGCGGAGTCTTAATAGGGTCCCGTTTTACACTTTGGGTACGGAACCTTAAAAAACTATTTAAATACTTGTTGTTGTTAAAAGTAATGTTCCATTTAGATATTTTTGTATACGTAACAAGGAAATTTTCGATATGCTTTATTTAACATCAAAGAGATATTCATTGTTTTGTGTATACACATTTCTATTTTATAAGTTACTGACAAAGTTCTAAAGCAAATACGAGTAAATAGGTAGAGTAGGTAACTCTACACTTGTCATGTACATTCACTTTAGTTAACGGTTCAGGTATTTGTTACTAACATTAATTTGCAGCTTTGAGAACTGAGGTCGTAGGTATTTTCATCTTGTTTAATTATATGACAATGTGTGATAAAATAAGGCCGCTCACAATTTTGTATTTACTTATTTAAATATAAATGAAATTTTTTTTAAATGTACTTAACTATTAAAATCAGAAAATATAAATACAAAAACGAAAACATTCGGCTCCGTATAAAGACTAAAATATGGAAGGAAAGATGTAATAAGGACGTAGGATAATGCATTCGATGGCATACATGGTTTATACTTACGAGTAGAGTCTTGCTAAATAAATGCCTCGGGGTACAAACTAAAAAAAAGGTTTTTCTTTTTTGTTGTGTGTGCTTATGCTTCACTTGTTAAAATATTAGTTTCCTTGTTTTTATCCGACTGCGTCGAAGCGCAAGAGGAGGTTTGTGTTTTTACCCTAACTGCAGTGAGCCCCATTTCGTAAATTATTTTGTATTATTAAATCTATAATCTTTATATCGATTTCATGTCTAAGGCTGAAATACCTTATTTACGTATATCATAACCAAACTAAAATACAAAATAAAATAGGTTTCTACTCTCACTAACTTAATTATAAGGTGTTATTCACCTTGGTTGTGTAATGACCCTAAAGTAACACAAGCCACTTTGATACTACGCGGCCTGACGAGACGTTAATAATGTATTTGGGGACATGTGACTTGTCACCAAATAGGTTGACAATATACAGGCTTTATATGTATAAATATTGTGTTTATGTGATTTTTGTAGACTATGAGAGATTTTATGGACTATAACTATTTAGAACAATACGTAATATGAATTTGAGACTACACGTGGGTAACATGTTCGATATTTTAAAGAGTTTTATCTACACATGTAGTATATACCTAGACCTGGTAAAAACTGACCTGCATTGAATATTTACTGAAAAAATAAAGTTAACGAATGTTTAAGAATTAATGAAATATCAACTATCTATATATAGATTTTTTTTGTCTATATATAATAATGTAATCAGATATCATTCAAGAGATTCTGAACGAATTTTATATAACCTATTTATGTCATAACTTAAAAGACAAAGTTAAATAAGCTTAACCCTGTATATTATTATACTTTTTGAGCTTAACGCTCTCAGCATCCCGTCATAGTGGTGTAAGTCCAAAAAGAATTACAAACTCGCTACGGTATCTATACATCTTCACTTTTAAAATTTTAAAATTGTTATAATACCTACGTACTTGTAAATGTAATATATTTTTAGTCATCTATACATATAATAAAATTGTAACTAAGCCGAATCTGTACATTAAATATTTTTTTGGAAATTCTTATTGAAATAAACATTATTATCGATACAGAGGCCGAATCTATAGTTTTTAGAATTTTTGTCAGTCTGTTTGTTACCGCATCACAGAAAAACTACTGGAGGGATTTTGATGAAATTTGATATGGTGATAGCTGGTTATCCGGGTCTACATATTGGATACTTTTTACCCCGGGAAAACGTCTCATTTCTGAGAAAAAATACAAAAACTGCAACGTAAGAGTATACTAATAAGTAAAACCTAAGAATTTGGTTTTTGGTCATCTGAACGCGGACGAAGCCACAGGCAAAGCTAGTAAATAATAAAAGTAAAATTTTAATATTTAGGCAAGGTTATATTTTCTTTAATGTTTGTTTATTTTATGCTATATTGATATTTTATTTTAATGTGGTATGACACACAAATAAATTGCACATTTGTTACATTACTTAATACAACCGTTTGCAATATATAATTAAATGATTTCATATATGATTAAAAGACTTATTTTTAGGACACAAAGTATTTTTCATTTAAACGTATAGCGTCTATATAGTATATAAGTAATATTGAATTTACCTATTTTATCCAAATCTAGGACTACCAATACCGTCAAGTGCCCATTCAATCGTTCCCGTTCGGGGGCAGGCCTGACATCGTCCGCTCGATATCCGGCAAAAATTGGGATTTGAGCAATAATATCGGAGTGATCCCATCTTTGCCTATTACAAACGATTTGCGCCCAGAGCCTGTGAAGAGGACTTACGACCCTATGCTACAAACTAATATTATCAGTGAGTTTGATTCTTTTATTTTATTAAAATCTAGATTACACTTTCCATTTCGCAGAAAGTCACGTGATTGATTTCGGTCTAGGCGATCTGTTTGTTTGTTTGTCTGTTTGCTCTATTCTTTTTTCTCACATACGTTTGGTGGGACGATCTGTGAGAGATCAGGTTCAGTACTCTGCGTTGGCCTTCGTCACAGTGTTATTGTGTATACCAATTTAACCTTGGTATTAAGTTTTTGACAGAAAAAAACCAATAAATAACTATAGGCTTATAGCCGACCCGGGTCTTGAACCCAGGACCTTAGGATTTGTAGCCAAAACGTAAATTTAATATATAAATTAAACAAAATAAAAAAAAAACGTCACTGTTTAACAACAGAGTTTACCAACCAGATAGTACCAACCTTACTTAATTTATTTTACTTTTACAAATTATTAATTAATATAATTACTTGAATGCTTAATTTAATAGTTTGTTTAATTAATTCAAGGCACTTCGGACTACGATCGTGAGGCTCCTATTATTAGCGAGGAGGAGTATGAAGAGATGATGGACAAACTACGTGCTGCGGATACGCTCTACACCGAGTATACTCTCGAAGAAATTATTTACCAATTGGCTAAGGTATAATATCGCATTCAGCTGAATACTTAAGCTCTAAAAAAATTTGGACATGATTTTTGTATTGTTTATGAACAGGGGTTTTTAGAGTAGTTATGGTTCGGATAGTTAGAAACAGTTTAACGTAATTTAACAATCATTATTATGATAACAATTTGCGTGAATAAATTACGTGGGATAAGTTAAGTGATAATGTAATAAAAACCTCATTGTGTAAGGAACATCACATGGAGAATAGAAATGATCTACATATTTAACATAATATTTTAAAAAGGTCCTCCTCTATCTCCGAAGCGAGCCATTTTCGCGGAAGATATTATAATGCAGTAATTCCTGTCACTCTCAAAGTCCGGTGGGGCGACGATTCGTCACTCACGGTAAGAGATGAGGCGCAGAACCGACGTGCAATACGTGATTTGCCTCGACACGTGGGGTGTGAGACCCCCAACTTCCCAACTTTGGGCTTTATTGAGAATTTTTTGATATAAAATCGTCATTGCTAGACTCCACTCTGGACTCGAACCCAGGAGTCTGTAGCCGTACACGCTAGCTACTAGACCACCGAGGTAGCAGTGGCGAAGGGTCCATACAAGATGCCTTACCTTAAAATGTATTTTGCTATAATTTTACATACAATTAATTATTTTAATGTATAAATGTTCTTTTGGATATATATATATATATATATATATATATATATATAGTAATAGTTTTTTTTCTTTTTGCATTAATATGTATATAAAAATTGCATACCAATGTTTTTTTTGTGTTCTCTTTTGGAACGGTTTACCTCTGATAAAATTCCATCCTTCGCCACTGCGTCGCAGTAGTGACCGAGCGAGAGTAACCCGGAGCCCCGTTGCAGATGATGTTCTCGCAGTCGCTGCGGCGCGAGCCGGCGGCGGCGCGCGGCGCCGCGCAGCGCTTCGTGTCCTTCCTGGAGCTGGAGGCGCAGCGCGGGCAGCTCTCGCGCACCATACAGAAGAAAGTGCTCGGTAATGTACACGTAAACTTACTTTAATTTATAACTAGTGACGTACCCGGTGCCCGATTCGACCTTAGCGCCGCCCCTGGGCACTAGCCCCGAGCGCTCCTAGTGTAAACTCAGCGCTGGACATACCCTTGGTTCGCTCGCGTGCTTCCCTAGGTGCCTTTTACATTTATTTATAATATTATTTGTGGCTCATAGCGGCTTCGCCTATAGAAAAACAAAAACTAATCTATCGCACGGGAATCGTAAATTTTTTCGGGATAAAAATTGCTTAATTGTGTGCTTTTATCTCTGTGCCAAATTTTATCCGGATCAGTTTAGCCGTTCTGGTGTGATTGAGTAACAAACATTCATCTAAACTTTCACACACCTCCAGGTAAATTTCTAAGAAACTAATTAAATTTAACTATAACGCCGGCGTGTCCGCGGTCGTGGAGGGATTAATAATATTAGTAAGATATACTACGAACTACCACCACACCATATTTTGGAAAATATTATTTTATCGATTTTGGTTCCATATGTTAAATTTTTATCGCTTTTATATAGTTGAATGTAATATTATACTTGTTAATTTTTTTTTGTAACCTTCAATTTGCAACGTCCATATGTGACCGCTCTTGAGAACCTATGAACTATTCAATAAAAAATTATGAAAACATACATTTGGCGGAGATGTCATGATCCAGGTTCAAACTCGCTTCATTAAATGTATAAACAAACGCATTACTAGTTGACTAGTATTACCGTAGTTATATTTAAAAAAAAATTGTAAGTGCTATTATAACATATATATGTATTCCAGACGTTATGATGGCGGCACTCACAGACACCATCAGCGACCATCCCGAGCTATTGCAGGCGCGAGAGGGGCTCGGTCTTACTCCATCTAACCGGTTAGTATTCTTAAAGTCAGTGGGTAGTCTCATACTTTTCAATACAAAGAATATATTTTGCCCGACACGGTCCTAGCACGGTCATGGTAGGAGACAGTGTATTGTCCACTACACCTTAAAAATTAAAAAGTATGAAAAAGATGCGCTTGAGACGCACCCGACTGTCATACTTTTATAATGTATAATATTATGATACTTCAATTCAATTTTCTTGTTAATGGCTTCAAAGCCTGTCAGTTGAGCACAGATTACTTCGCCAATGTCACGCAGAATGGAGAAGACACGAAAGAGATTGGTATATTATACTTGAGAAATGACGTAAAGCGTAATTACTAATTTGCCACGAGATGGCATTACAATAATTTAATTTCGAAGCCGTTAGTTTTCGCTCAAGGTGTAAAAGTAACGAAAAATAGCGTACCCGTATGCATTCGTTACTATAGCATCAGTACTCGTTACTTTTGAATCGTTACTCGTTACTTTTGATACCCGATAGCATACTCGTAGAGCATCGCATCGAGTCGTGTTCCGTAAGTAATTGTATTGCGTACGGTATAACGTTGACGTCGCGTTGTTTTCTATGTAATAATACACGATCAGAAAACCATTTCAATTGGAGAGTTACATGATATCCAGAACTCAGAAATTTTAATTATTTATAAATCTATATAATTTATAAAAAGTTTACTAACAATATTTTTTATTAATAATTTTTGAAATTAAATAAAAAATAAAAAATAGGTAATTTAAAAATGAATAAGTAACGGCATCTATCACGTTAGAGTGACGTCGTAATGCAAATATTATTTAAAATCAATTGCGCGAACGATTTATCAAATCATAATCTGTATGTATTACACATAATCACATGATCATGTCTCACGTAGGATAAATAGATAATTATTGTATTACAATATTATTTTAAAAGAGCCATTGTTGAGTTTCTCGCCGGTTCTTCTCAGCAGAAAACTGCATTCCGTGCCGATGGTATCTTCCTAACGGACTGACTATACTGACATTTAATTTTAATTTAAAATGTAAAATTGACGATTCAAAAGAGCTTGTAAAAGTTTATTTGAATAAAGTATATTTTGATTTCATTTGACATAATCATTCAATAAAAATTATAAGTATTTGTTGGATAAAAAACTAAAAATGTGTTCTAAATATAATGGTTGTTTCTAATTGAAAATTGTTTCTAAGCAAAATTTCTAAGATCTGGAAATCATGCAACTCGAAATAAATAAATAAACTCTCTAATTTACTCATCAATGGTATTAACTGAAAGTTGTATTTTGTTGAATAAAAAATCCATAAAAACATCGGTACCAAAATATGTACGGAAAATGCGAGTAATGAAATGCATTCGTGAGTAACGTTTCGGTACTCGGTACTAGATGGCGTACCCGTTACTCAGTACCGAATACATACGGTTTGCTACAGCTCTAGTTTTCGCAAAGATTTATTTTTATGACAATCCTTGCATTTGACAGCATTTCCGAATGCCTATAATTAAAATCAATAGGCAATCGCTTACTGTTAATGTTGATTTAATTGTTACTAATGCTATAATTTTATAATTTGTTGTATAGAATGCGACAATTCCTGGAAACGAGTGCGTCCGAGCCAAGCGCGTCGCGCGCCGTCCTCGCCGCGTACAAGGACGAGCTACTGAAAGGCGCGCCTCTGCATAAACTAACCTTCACCGAGAGGAACTAAATGTGGCGTATCTAACGTATTTACTGCTCCTGCCAATTTGTTTTGATCTCTTTTCATTTGTAGACCATATTTAAAACGAACTCTAGGTAATAATTCTTATTGGAACAACAAATAATATTTGTAATAATTTCGTTTATATTATATTTAATAAGACGAGGAAATGGTATCCCCTCGCATTGAAGGGAGACCCTTACCCTGTATTGGGACGTTAAAAAGGGCTTAATATATATTATTTATAATGTTAATAAATTTATACTTATTATCAGGGTCCTTTTTAAAGTGGTCTACTTCTGCTATAATCCCTTAGGAATTTATAATGCCAAAGTGTAGTATCTAATTGTAAGTTTATTTTGAGCTTTTGACTGTCTGCAAAACGTGGCAACGTTTACTATCGCCGATTTATTATTATTATTATTAGAATAAATTTATATTAAATTGCTTGTAAGGGACTAAAATGTAATACAATATTTGTTGGTATACAAAAAGGTACCTGATGATTCATTTCACATAATTCACATTAAAATCTCAGGTAAATTGTATCCAAATTAATAGAAGCTCTAATTTTTATTTTATATATATTTTAACTATACTATGTTTAGTACTAAATGTGGAATATTTAATAATTTTAGTAGAATTTTAGGTAAATTACGTGTTTATTAATAATTTTCCTTGCTATAATCAAGTCATTGTATATGAAGTAAGAGGAAAAAGATATTTACAGATAAGCAAAGCTTCTGTAACGTTTTGTTACAATATCATTTAATAAGTATTTATTGGATTAACTAAAAAGATCTTTTTATTTGACAATTTTTTATTTGCATATTTTTACTATTACATAAATAATCCATTGCAATCTTATCTGTAAGTATCTATACTTTAGTCATAGAGTAAATTGTTTGTGCTATAATAACAAAAGAAATACATACACAAATATCATTATTAAATCTAGTCAGATATTATTCTTAATACATATTTTTCTATTTCATCTACGAACATTGTGGTGTGCTTTTTCTGAAATAAGCTCCACTCCATGAATATCCCATGTGAAGTTAACCAAATATTTATGAGTTTTAATTTTCTAACAAAAGTCATTGTAGGTATAGTTTTTATTAAAGTTGCATATCAGAAATGATAAAAAACATATCATATGATTCGCAAACCATAATTCACATTTTCAATTTACATCTTCAGTATAAAAAGCACATCACAATGAACTTTTTATCTTCTACCCTAAAATCTATCTATATCTATATAAAAAATAAGACTTAGTGAAATCTATTAGAATCTAAAGTTACATGGCAAGACTTAAATATTCAGCATTGTTTGGATTGATGCTAAGGAATCGGCGTAAAATTTATTATATTTATATTATTCTTTGAAATATATTGTAATTTAATAAAAAAGTTAATGTCATTAGTGTTTAATTTACATCCTACTGAACCATTTTAGATTACCTTCATTGAAGATATTTAATACTTTCTTAGATTTATGCGAATATTTGGTCTCTCCCGTGACCATGATTGCTGCAAAGCATTCGAAACTTCGGGGACCAAAACTCAAAATAAATCCGCGAAAAACTCCGAAAAGATAGTTTTAATTAAAATCAAGATACCTAGGTACTTATGAAAAGGAAATATGAATAAAATACTATTCAGTTAAATAAAATAAGAAAAAGATGAAATTAACGTAAAAAAAAAAGGCTAAAATGTTACATTTAATAAAATATAGATTACAAAGTTGACAATGGTGGGAATGCATTTTGTTTGCTTACAACAACTTTCTTATGTTGGTATGAAATGTAGCCTTTAATTTTGCCCAGAAAGATTAAGTTGGCAACAATACATTGAGTTTCATCAGAATCTACATCCTCTTGTCCCATAATGTGCAGAGCTGCTTGAAAGCTGGCTATATCAATCTGATGTGAATTTTCTACCAAATATACCTTTCTAAACAGATTTCTATATGCTATAGTTTTCAGTTTCTCTACAATTAAGTAAATACCAGCACTAATAAAAAAAGACTCATGCTCTTCCATGATTTTGTCTATGCCATGCAAATCACCATTTTTCACTACAGATGTTAGATCCCAAAATTGTAGAAGGTCATACTTTTCCAAAAGTCGCTTTGTCGGCATATAGCCTAATAACATTTTAACAGGTATTAAATATGTAAGAATTAACCTTTTATTTTTGTGACTCCTTTTATGGCAGTTTTGAAAGGCAAAGGATAGATATTCATCTGCTGCTCTGTATTCAGAATCAAACATTGCCTTACGACCAACAAAATATCTGTATGTAATTTGCTGAGCCAAAGGAAATTGATACCATAAGGGAGATGAGTCAATTGCTCTTATAAGTGGTTTACATAAATGCAGCTTGTTTATTCGAAAATACACTTTAAGGAGTTGGTTTACTAGATATAACATACCAAGTCTTTTGGTATCATCATCTGAAGTTCTATTATCAGCAGCACAAACTCTGAAGCATGAAAGTAAACTTTCTGCAGCTTTTTCCAAGATCTTGCCATTACTTTGAGCTGTAATAGAATTAAATACAGTAATAAGCTTTTCATATTTTTTGCTGCATTTTAATAATTATTTAAATTGATTAGAGTAAAAATAATTAGAATATATACGATGGACTTACATAATAAAATAAATTATTTTGGCCAATTTTTTAAGTACAATGAAAGAGATATGTATACATTTTATAAATAATGTCAATTAAAAACTAATATGTTTAAAAATATATGACTTACGTTTACATGCTTCTGCCTTCTGTGCCACCAGACGCAAATCTAGACATACAGTGTACATGAGAGGGAGACACCAGTTTTGTTCTTTTTGATTTTGTAATATTCTTACTATTGCTACTATACATTGGCTTTGGTGACTATAAGCTTCTAAATATTCTCTTTCACATAATGCCTGTAATTACAAGTTATGATTTAATTTTAAATTCGAAAATAATATAAACTTGACTTCGATTCTGACATGTTTAATTCATGTTCTATTATAAGTAAAGTTGAATGAGTATGTACCTTTACGCACAGTAAATGGCATATAATTACTTCATCAAGAGGTGCTAAACAATTGCCTTCCACTAGAGAAGCTATGTCACTTGATCGCAGATTTCTGTTCGCAACGTGTGGATCTCTTAGTGACAAAAGTCGCGCGAGATCGTCACCTTCTCCAAGTCTGTACATTCTTTCAACAGTCTGAATGTATTGGTTAAGAGTGCCGGTAGCCATTATTGTATTTAAATGATTATTATTGTTAAATTGAACAGCGCCACACGCATTAGTTCACAGTTTTTGCATACGTTTAAAGATTTAGACTTTAATCTTTATGAGATTTTATTTTGATTTTTCATTCACATTTCAGGAGAACTGTGTTCAGTGTTGACTGTTGACACTTGACAGTGACACCATGGTGAATGGTCCATGGATGACAAATACAAGTTGACAGTTTTTCTATAATGGCTTAGAGTTGCGTTAACAGACGCAATACATTCTGCCAGTGACACGTTTTGTGAGGAAGACACGATGAAATTGAGCGGTAATTTTTAAACTTAGCAGCTATAATGTGGAATTAAAACTTTAAAGGAATGATCGATCTACAGGAATAGCCTACATTATAGAAAGATAATTACGCAAAACAAAAATGGCACATTGATTGAAAATGAAAATACATAAATAATGAGAACCATATTATAATTTGCTGCAGTTGACGAAGGGTGAAAATCATATCCATCGTAGAACGTTGGGCACGAAAACCGCATTGGGCCTCTGGATAGACACGATCTGCTAACTTTTGCAGTCTTGCTAATATTATACGACCGAATAATTTACCAGGTATGCTGAGGAGTGAAATGCCGCGATAGCTGTTGCAATCACCGCGGTCGCCTTTCCCTTTGTACAGGGTGATGATATTAGCGTCACGCATCCCCTGAGGTACACATGCCTCAGCCCAACATTTTAAGAATAGCTTGAACAGGACAGGAGCTACGCACCGTATCTTTACTATTTCAGCTAAGACGCCATCAGCCCCTGGACTCTTGCCACGCTTAAGCTGGTTAATAGCGGTGTGAAACTCTTCTACAGTAGGAATCTCATCGAGCTCTGCGCAAATAGGCAACTCAGGAATTAAGTGTAGTGCCTCGGATGAGATGTCAACCGGTTGGGAGTAAAGTCCGCTGTAGTGTTCTACCCACCGACGAAGCTGGCGATTTTTGTCAGTAATAATGGTGCCATCTGACTCCTTAAGAGGAGCTAATTTCTTTGGAACAGGTCCTAGTGCGTTTTTGATGTATGCGTACATTCCACCAAAGTTCCTTGTATCTGCGCAAGATTGAATATTTTTACAGATATTGATCCAGTATAAGTTTGCGCAGTATCGAGCATTGCGCTGAAGTGATGCTTTTGCTTGTGAGAGTTCACACCGTGTGTATGGATTCGGATCAAGACGATGTTTGAGAGCTGCTTGCCGTTTGGTGTCAAGCAACGGTTGAAGATGGTCAATATTTGCCTTATACCAGTCTTGATTTAGGTTTGTTTGGAATCCAAAGGCCTTAGCTGCGGTGACCGTGAGAAGCCGTTTTACCCGCGCCCACTCTTCGTCCGCAGAGATATCAGGGCTCCATGTGGCGATTTCGGCACAAACCAGCTTCTCATATGTTTCCATAGAGGGACTGTGACCTGAGCTTGGAGGGTTTATTTTCTTTTTACCGACGGGACGAGCACAGTGGATTTTTTTCGGATTCAAGCGAACAGAAGAGATGACAAGGGAGTGATCGGATTCGCAATCTGCACTGTGGAAGGTTCGTGTGTGTAAGATATCTCGAAGATTCTTTTTCCGATAAAGCACAACATCTAGTTGGTGCCAGTGCTTTGACCGGGGGTGCATCCATGAGACTTTTCGCATAAATTTGCCTTTAAAGTAGGTGTTAGTGATGCAAAGCTGATTTTGAGAGCAAAACTCTAAAAGGCGCTGTCCATTGGCATTCAGCCTGCCCACACCATGTCCACCGATACACTCAGACCACGCAGTGTTATCCTGTCCAACGCGAGCATTGAAGTCTCCAAGGATGAGCAAGCGGTCACCAGAACGCACCCCGCGCACTGTTTCACTGAGTTGGTTATAGAAATGGTCCTTTGCTTCTAGCGCTGACGACAGTGTTGGAGCATATGCAGCGATAATGGTCATGAAGCCGCCTTCTGTACTAATGCGCAGGATCGTTATACGCTCTGAAATTCCTCTAGGTCCTTCAACAGAACTCAGTAGGTCGTTTCTTATAGCAAAGCCCACTCCGTGCTCGCGAACTTGAGTGGCACCTTTACCTTTCCAATAGAAGGTATAATTGGTTTCGCGTAAAGAACCTTCATCAGCTAATCGAGTTTCTTGAAGAGCCGCTATACTGACATTTAGTCTTAATAGTTCTGAGTCGATAATAGATGTCTTGCGAAGATGGTTGTCGCTGTTAAAACTTCCACAGATGTTCGGGAAGCCTGTCTGCATTGTACGGACATTCCACGTTCCAATGCGCATGATGATTGTGTTTTTTGCTACTTTTATTATTTGTATTATTTGTAACCGCAGGTGAAGCACATAACGACACTGCCTGTCTGATTTGTGATCAGTATCTCCTTCACCCCAAGGAGACAAAACAGTACCGAGGCGGACACGTACCTTATTGGCCGGGGGCTGCCCGGATTAAAGCGGGCGGTAACGTGTCAATTGGCCTACGATGGACCCTCCCACTGTCGAGAGTGACCCCTGGCGCCCGCACCTTCGCCTATCTGCGCGGACTTATAACCGGTCACTGCCACTACCCGTGTTATTTTCCACTCGTAGCTGACCTGCAGTGCGTGAAGTGACCTCTTCACGGACGCTACATCGCCTGGGACTAGATTTAGATAACACAGGCTTGCCCAGTACCTGTATCATCCTCTCGACCTAACCGGCAAGATCCACAGGAATGACGAGTCAATACGTGTGGAGCCGGATCGGTTGCAGGACCTAGCTCATGCTTTACGGAGGTTCCATTCCGGGTTTATTTCGAGTCTTCCTTCTCTGATATTGGCGCAGATTATAGAGATGACTCTGTCAGCAGAGAAGGTCTTTATTCAATGTTGGAGAAAATAGGATGTCCGTCAAAACTTCTATCTCTCATAAAGTCGTTTCACCACAACATGAAAGGCTCAGTTGTCTACAATGGGGATACGTCCGAACCATTCGACATGAAGGGAGGAGTGCGACAGGGCTGTGTCTTGGCACCTACACTCTTTGGCATATTCTTTTCGCTTCTTTTAAGAGTCGCTTTTGGCGAAACCAGTCAGGGTATCCACATTCATACGAGAGAAGATGGTAAACTATAATATAATATATCTTTCTTAAAGTCCAAACGCCATCGCAAGGGCCAGTTTGTTGATTCCCTTTTATTTGCTGACGACGCTGCTTTTGTCGCTACCACTACAGGTGAACTCCAGGACATAGTGAATAAATTCTCGAAAGCATGTGCACTGTTTAACATGTCCATAAACGCTAAAAAGACCGTTATATTAGCGCAAGGCTGCACGGAGAAACTAGTGATTTTGCTGGACGGTATACCTTTGGAAGTCGTTGAGAGCTTTTGTTATCTTGGGTCGACCGTATCAAGTAATCTTTCTCTCGATGGAGAGATCAACGTGCGAATTGGCAGGGCGGCTACGATGTTCGGAAAGCTTTGTTCAAGAGTATGGAACAACAAACACATAACAATCAAGACCAAGATGACCGTATATCAAGCATGCATATTGAGTATTCTCCTGTACGGAGCTGAGACGTGGACATCGTATACTCGACAGGAGAGGCGATTAAATGCTTTTCACATGCGCTGTCTTCGTAGCATTTTGGGCATCTCCTGGAAAGATCGAGTGACAAATGAAGAAGTGTTGAAGACTGCACAGCTGCCAAGTGTAACAGGTCTTCTCAAACAGAGAAGATTGCGCTGGCTAGGGCACTTGCATCGAATGAAACCTTCTCGTTTGTCAAGACAGGTCCTTCTCGGTGAAATAGCACACGCCAAGCGACCAGTCGGTCGTCCTTTATTGAGGTTCAAGGACAGCGTTAAGCGTGATATGTCCAGCTTCAACATAGGAGTAGCCAACTGGGAAGAAGCTGCAGAGGACCGTGCCCGTTGGAGAAAATTATGTGGGGATGGCGTAAAGTTGCACGACCACGTCTGGCTCAATGAGTTAGCCCGTAAACGCGCGTGCAGACACCAGCGTGAGACCAACCAACTCCATCAACCCTCTTCGTCACAGCAAAATCAATACGTCTGCAACAATTGTAATCGTAGCTGTAACTCCCGTATCGGTCTGTTCAGCCATGAGCGGAAATGCAAACTACCGGATGCTACATAAAATCATCTTTTGTAGATGGAACTAGGCCTATGATGATGATGATGATTATAATTTGCTATTTACTATGTACTGTAGTTATGAATTTAAGTATTTTTTTTAATAAATAGGCTAAAAACAAGGGCTAATAAATATTTGGTGTTAACTGGGCGGTGAATTTGAGGAGGAATTATGTCATGTAGGGAATATTTCAATTTTGGGTCTTAGGACAATTAAATAGAATATGATCAGTCGAATCCTCATCTAAGCCACAGATAGACACACAGATAGAGCTATTTTTAAATTTAGCTAAATGTACCGGAGTACACGCATGGCCTAGACGGAGCCTACAGATGTCACGATTTAAAATTGTTGAAGTGAGCTAAATCATGTTTGGCGAAGTAGGACTGCTCAAATATCGCATATATTATATATCTTTATAAACTAAATTTTAACAATATTATGTCAGATTATTTTCATAACCTAGACCTAATTGTGCATTAGCATTATTTATAGCGGTAGTTTTGGTTCATCTATTTAGTTCCTGGTAAATGGTAAATTAAAATCTATATAAATTAGATGGATTACAAACCACTGTTATGGTTTAATAGAAAAAAAAAACTGTACTAGTTGATCATTTAACTTAAAGATTTACTATAATATATTTACTATTATATATTATATAATTAAAATTATGTAATATTCTATAGTATTAAAAATCCTACTGATAATTAAATATTATGGAGGGTAGAACTAAGGAGAACTATCTCTCGTATAAAAAGTGATCGCTGACAAGCATCAAATTGGTGGCGCCACAGAAAACAAGTAGATGGATTTAAAACATAACGCCAAAAGCCATAAGAGTAAGATGGTGAATTAAGCAAGGAAAGAAAGATTTCCGCTTTGTTGTGACGCACTTTTCAAAATAGTTCTAACACCGATATATAATATAATTACATATTATTTTAAAGTAATAATAATTCAGAACACTTGACTCCGTTTAAAACTGCTAAAATCACATCACATCTACTTGCTACGCTAGCGCTATATCAAACTGAATTACAATTTGCCGCTCACCACTGGAGACTTTTTCAACTTGTTTCCCATCTATGTTGGTTCTCCTTAGTACTACCCACAAATTATTATAGAGATGCTACGCATGTTCTACCCTCCCTACAAAGTAGGTACCCTCGAAATTCAAGAATCAAAATGTCAAATCACGTATTATTGAAGGAGATGTCAAATCACAAATGTCAATGTAAAAACCATGCTGCTGTCAGCTCAGCTGTGTAATGGGGTTTGCGTTTGCTAGATTTACCGACATTGCGTAGGTTTGATTTGTAAAAAAAGTATTCATAAAATATAAATCGTATAAAATGGAGGAAAGTGTTGCTTTAGATTCAAGTCAACAAAAACAGTTTGTTAAATCTGTTCGAGGAATAAAGAAACTTTTAAAGGTACTGTTAAAAACAATCTAATAACAATATTTTAATTTATATAACCTATCATGACATTTTTCTAAGTTTTCAATTAATTCAATATACAGAAAAAGAGTAAAAAATCGGAAGAACAAGGCGCTACGAAAACTAAAATACAAGCTGTTAAAAAGGAGGCAAAACTGGTGGAAAATGTAAAACAGAAAAAAGTTAAGCGTAAACCAAGAGGTCTAGTTTATCTTTCTCACATCCCTCATGGATTTTATGAGGTTAGTTACTATATTAAATTATTTACAAGTAGTTATGACTATTTATTACACCAAAGTAAGTTGAATAATGATAACTTCTTTTATAAAAATGTATATGATTTAAAAAAATTATATGTTTAGTCTTATTATCTTATACTTTTAATTAATGATATTGAAGTGGAAATGTGTGTATGTCTTTCAGCACCAAATGACGGAATATTTTAAACAATTTGGAGTTGTAACAAATGCTCGTGTAATAAGATCTAAGCGCACTGGTAATTCCAAAGGATATGCTTTTGTAGAATTTAAAGAAATAAGTGTAGCTAAGATTGTTGCTGAGACAATGAACAATTATCTGATGGGAAAAAGGCTTATTAAAGGTATATATTTATAACTACAAGAAGTATAAATATATTTTCGATTTAATGCTGTTCAGTTTAAAACTAATGTTATCTTCTTAAATGCTAAGTTACAATTAAAAAATAACAAAGTATTTCATTTGCAGCTGTTTTCATTCCACCAAAGAAGCAAAAAATAAATGCTTTGAGAAAAAATTGGAATTTTCAAACCAATCCTGCTAGTAAACAACGATTGAATATAAGAAAAGTATGAAGCTGGATTCTTTAAAATATATATCATTGTATCTATTTGTGATTCAATTCTAAAATAATATTAATTTTACAGGCTTACAATGCAAATAAAACTGATGAAGCAGAGCTTAAAATTGCTAGAAATTTATTAGCAAGGTAAATTTACTGTTATATTACTATAGTTTATAACTATGTATCTCATCATTACTAGAAAGCCCCAAATCATAATAATGAATCCAACAGCGTGTTTCTTTGATATTACTAAAAGTATTATATATTATATGGAGATAAGTTATATTGTGCAATAAATTTATTTGTTATACAATTACTTTTTTATTACAGATTATCAAAAACAAAAGCAAAATTAAATGAAATAGGAATTGATTATGATTTCTTCAAACCAGTTGATGTTCCAAAAGTATTGGAAGTTATTGTAGATAAGAATAACGATAACGAAACTAATGTAAATTTAGAGAAAAAATCACAAAAGAAACTTAAATCTGAATCTGCTGAGAAGAAAACAGTAAAGGATGAAAAAAAAATTAAGATTGAACCAAAAGGGAATGACACTAATAAATTAAAAAATAAAAAACAAAAAAATGTAAGTGAGTCAATAAAATCAGAACCCCAATTAAATGATAAATCAGACATAATAATTGTGAAAGCTATTAAAAGTAAGCCTGATATAAATAAGGAAATGAAGAATAATAAAGGACAAAACAAAAAGGATAAGATTAAGATGGAAGATATTAAACCATTAGAAAATTTCATTAGTGTCAAAAATGATACTAGTGATGATGAAGATGATGATTTTGATTCTGATGAGTTTGAAAAGATGATGGAGAATGACGATGATGATGTATTGTCAAATGATGAGAGTGATGAAAATGATGATGATAGTGATGAAAATGATGATGATAGTAAAAATGAAGAAATAGATGACAATAGTGATCAATCAGAAGATAAAGTCGTAAAACAGGGATCAAAAGGAAATAAAAAGTGAGTTTATTTTATTTCAAAAATATATAATAAGTAGGCAATCAAATATTTAGTATTCTTACAAAATATGTAATTACTTATAATATTATTGAGCTTATAAGGTTATACATATATATTAAATTTTATTTTTACAGGCCTCAACCCAAAAATTCACTAAAAAAGACAACTTTGACTATGCTAACAAAAAATGTAGCACAAGAAAAAGCTACCAATGTCACTAGACAAACGAAAAAAAGGACAAATGTACAAAGTAAGCATGATCTTTTGTGTGTATAATTTTGACTGTGTGTGATATCAAGTTTGAATGTCGGTTCGGGTGAAGTATACCTATTGGGCTTTGTCTTTTGATTTGGCTGTTACTGACAATCTAAAATTGGGATATGATGCCTTGGAGATGCATGTAAAGCCATTGGTCCTGTTATTTGTGCACAAACAATCTTGAACTATAATATCTTCTGCAGATCTAATATAATTAAACGAGCAATTCTTGTATATTTATACCGGGGATCTCGGAAACGGCTCTAACGATTTCGCTGTTTGGTATGTGGGGGTTTTCAGGGGCGACAAATCGATCTAGTTTAGTCTTATGTCTGGGAAAACGCGTGTTTTCGATTTTTCATGTGGTTTTCTTTCGCATTATTACACGCAAAATATTGTCGTTAAATAAGCACGCTCGGGCATAAGTTTGCGCCTTAACCGCTTGATCACGAATCTATACAGTTCCCATTTTTATTTAAATGAAATTTTTTTCATACCACTTCAATTTTTTACTATTAGATTAATTAATAATTGCTATTTTTTATACTTTCAGGTACAACAGTGGCACAGAAGAAAGCAAAATTTGAAAAACAAAAAAAGAAACCATTAAAAAATGTAATTAAAAAGAAAAAATAGTTACAAACATTTACATCAAGAAGTATTTTATGAAATATTTTTTTAAAGAGAAGATTAAATACAACTGCAAAAATAATGACTTACTGTATAACGTATTTTGTTTATGTTGTTAATAATTGTACAATTAAAACCGTATTTTCTCTTTACTTTGTTATATTTTTTCCTATCCATACTAATATTATAAATGTAAATGTGTGTTTGTTTGTTTGTCCTTCTTTCACGTCGAAACAGAGTGATGGATTGGCGTGATTTTTTGTGTGGAGATAGTTTGAGGGCTGGCGAGTAACATAGGCTACTTTTTACCGCGGGAGATTATCTATATCCCACGGGAAAACACGATACAATACAATCAAAAAAAATATGAATAGAATTACTTGAAACTTGGTATTAATGCTCTTCAATAAAATTAAATAAATACGTGTTTTAGCATTTTTTGAAATTGATCCTATAAGGGGGTAAAATAGGGGATGAAATTTTATATGAAACTACCTTTTTAGGATCTTTTTTGTTGTTATAGCGCGAGCGAAGCCGGAGGTTCTGCTAATAACATTATAAATATTCGCCTTTTAACACCCCCAAAGTGTGATCTGAACTCAACATCATATTGCCTTATGTCATGTATTTTAAATGATGTGTAAAAAGTATTACAAAATCATGACTACAGAAAGATCTTCGTAAACAGTGCACTATATGCTGCATACAATAACTGACTTCATAGTTTGAGTCACATTCATTTATTGGTATGGCTTATGACAAAAATACAAGTTTTTTTTAACTGCTACTGCCTTTATCATTGATTGAACTCTGTAAATGTTTTATTATAATTCATTTTACATTTAATTAAAATTAATTATATAATAAATATATTTTATTATAAATAATGAAAAAAGAAATTGTGAATAAAATATTTATTCATTTTTAATCTAATTTAACTATTACAGGTCTCTCATCTTCATCATCAGTGTCTAGTTCAGTGAAATCCCATTGAAGTTTTTCTGTCAAATTTTCTTTAAACCTTTCAATCATTGTTAAAAGCCTACCATCAACTTTACTCATATATGCTGTGCGGAAAAAATCTCGTAATTTTTTGTAAACTAAATTCCTATTCATTACAATATCTGCTAGAAATTCTTCTGGCATTTCATCAATTTGAGTTTCTACAGTCCTGATAAAGTGAAAGAAGACACTTCTATATTTGTGTATGGCTTCTTCGCAAGAACACATTAATATTACTAAATTTTTCCAGTGTTCAAAGGCTTCAAGAGAATGTCCGATTAAAAAGCATAAATATGCAAATTGTAGCTCGCCAATAATGTGAAGAGGCCTGAAAGTTGTCAATATGATGTTTAATTATTATGTAATTGCATAGTGTAATGTTTCAGTTTGATGCTTTGTGCAACATAACTGTAGTTAAAACAAGTCACATTCCAGTATATTACTGAAACTGGTGGCATTAGATAGAAACAGGGAAAAAACTAATTATTCTTTACTGTCAGAGGTTCTATTTACTACAACACCACCATTAAATAAACTTTAATTTTAAAAAGGTATTTGTGGAATTATTTAAAACCCATATAATTTTTGAAGTTGAAAAAAAAATGAATGAAATTTATTCATTGAGAAAAGTATAGATGAAATATGAAAATACATATTATTATTGCTAGGTCTTACTCATCATGTTGAGCAATCATCATTTCTAAGGTATAAGACTGATCTAAGTAATGCTTTGTAATTTCATCTGGTTTTGAACCTGGTGGATGTTTATCGCGTGGTATTTCAGTAAATCTTAGGGATGCTCCTGAAAATTTCAATTTTATATTAACTAATTTACAAATAAACATGTGATTTACCACACAGCCAAAGCAAAATTTGAAATGGAAAATATGCAGAAAATGGTTTATTACATAATTAATAATATAATAAGGTAAAAGTAATTTATTTATTATCTATATTATATAATAATTTGAATTTTGAAAATACCTGGTACAGGTTTTAAATCTGGCAACATTGCATCTTCTTTCTCAGCTTGTGTTATTCTTTTGGACCGCTTAGCATCAGATTGACCAGAAGTTGATTCTTCTATGACTTCATTTGATTCTACATTAGATTCTTGAGATGAAGTTGGTTTTACCCCTCGAGGTCTGTCTTCATCACTCATTGATAGTAATTCCACTGATGCTCTGATCAAACCACTTTCTGGTGATAGTTTTTGTGCCAGTTCAGCTTTAAGGAAATGGATAGTTTAGTTTTAGATATATTCTTATAAAAATCCTATAAAAACACATTATTTTGTAAATACTTAATATAATATCTTATTGGAATTATACCTGTTATTTGAGATGACAGAAGTTTCCACTTTTGCCATATTTCATATGGATATGGAGCAAGGTGCCTGTCTAAATTTAATAGATTGTCTTTTAATCGTTGAATACTTTCTTCACTAATTTCATCTTTACTTATGTCTTCTAAACTTTTATCCCAAATTTTAACCAAAAATTCTTTTTTTTGGAAAAAGTGCATAAATCCTGACCTATAGGGAAAAATACATTTAAATTGAATTATAGCTATTGTGTGAAAATAAATTATGATTGAATTAAGTATGCAAAGTTGGAGTATTTTCGAGGACAAAAAGTTTGGTTTCAAATATTAATTTTCAAGTTTTATTACCTAGGTGAAACATCGCCAGTTCCTTTACTCACAGCAGAATAGTGTACGTAGTGTAGACCCGGTGGAATCATTTTTATTCCGCGAAAATCTTCTTCAGTATTCCAGCATTGCATATCAATACCGAATTGGGTCTCTTGGGGCACCCCGAGGAACACAAATGTACCGCCTTCAACAAGGAGCTTTTTAGCAGTATCCTGATCCATTTCGTGGTTTCGTTGATATCTATAAAATAGGAAATATGAACTTAAATATGTGTTTACATCTATTTACGATTAATTACTCGTTGACAGATTAGTATTTAGTAGTGACATTTTAACGTCTGAATGTCAAATTGAGCAGACGCTACGTTGAACAAGTAGAAATAAAATAATTACTTCTAAAAAAATATTACCTGAAAATTAAAGGAAAACTTTTTTATAAGGAATGAACAAAAAAATCAAATATTTTCGCAATATTTATACCTATGTTATTTAAAATAACGATTATATCGTAAAACGAAACGCTAAATTAGTTAAGGACCTTTTCGCACATAAGTGGACTTCGTATTCGTTTTCCGTGAAGGTTTAACATTATAGGCATTAAAATTTGACACAGCATACAATATTGTGATCGTTCTGTTAAATATGATGTACGGGCTTCACTGCGGCAGCCGCTTGTATAACACCGTTTTCATGCTCGTCTCAGATCTTATATTTACAAATCAGATTAGGTAATATAATTTTAGATAGGTATTTATTTTAGCTATATTTTTTTAGAAAATATTACGTTTTACGATTAAGAGACATATATGATTACCTAATGTTTATAACATGTACATCACAGAGTACATTGGTATACATAACATGTACATGAAAATACATTTTATGTAAAATTTCCCTTCAAATATTTATTAGTTTTTCTGAGAATACATAAATTGTAAACGTGTAAAATTAACTGTACGTATGTAGCAAGCCTGTAGGGTTCGTGTGAAAGATCCCCGTCCGTGGAAATGCTCGACATTTTTACGGAAACTGTGTACGAGTATGTGTGAAAAGGGCCGGGATAAACGAACTTTACCTTCCTACATTTTTAAAATCAAATTAAGGTTATTTTTATATCGTACCTATTTCTATGTTGTTAAACTAATACAATTTAAAAAGCGTTTCTATATTTTAGCATTTACTTCTATGTCAGTAGATTATATTAGTCCCATAAAAAAAAAATATTAAATATACAGGATGGAACAAATCGATAGGACATGGAAGAAAAGTACCTTAAATATTGAAGTTAGCAAGATTTACTCAAAGAAAACAATTATTTATTTTTAAAAATAATAATAACTGCATTCAATTTAAAACAAAAGCTTACCTGAACCGGGAATCGAACCAAATAAAAATGCAAAAACGGCCACCATCACTATTTTATCGAATTAATCGATAGGGTCTATGGTAAGGATAAAATCTCTCGAACATACATATATCTCGAATATACCGAAACCATAAATAAGAAACATGTTAACTTCAATTTCTACTTGTTCTTTTTTTTCAGACGTATATGCACACTCGTCTATACTTATCTGTCTGTACATATAGTGTAATTACATTCAATTCGAATTTCCCACCAAAATTCGTCTGGAATTTTACAAGTTCCCTTGGAGTGGTTAACACAGCCTGCTGTTAACTACACCACCTGATTTTTTGTTTTAGTGCAGATTTTTTTGCCTAATTATTTTTCAACAGGTGACGAATTCCCGTCTCGAGCACCACTTCAGCCAGACGGTAACGGCAATCAGAAATAGCGTTTTAGTTATCGTTCGCAATTAGTAGATGTTATGAATTAAGTTGTATGCAATGCTAATAAATTTTCAAATGAATGTGAATACATCATTAAAGCAATGTTAGACAAGTGTAAAACAAAGTGTGCTTTATCGAAGTTAAAAGCTTAGATTGATTATTATGGATTTGGATTATTTTTATAAGGTAAATTTTATATTTATTTACAATTGACAATGAGATTCTTAATAACATACTATTATTATAAAAAACTTGTGTGAAACAAAAGGAATGAAAGCTAGAAGAAAATTGATTTGATTCAGTCTTATCATTTTAAAATATTACACGTATGACCGAAAAGAGCTTGATTTTCTGATTTTTGATATGGCTGACGAATAGAGTCTCGGCAATGTACACTTGGGAAATTAGGATGTAAATTTTCATTCACCGTTCCCGCGAACCTCTATACGGGAATTCTTTGTTTTCATCGGAAATTTAAGAACAGAAAGACGCTTGGGACTGAAATATATGTGGCTATATATGAAAAAACTTATGGAGTAATAAACTTTTTTCGATATCAATACATTCGTTATTTAAGGGAAAATGTAAAGATATGTAATATATCTAGGTGGTATTTTTTGAGTACCTATTTGTCTATGACTGAAACTTTGAACCATAGTAGAAGTATACCTATGAAATATTTTCGTAGCCAATAGCCATATAATTATTTATATATTAATTATTATGCACAATTGATTTTTAGTGATATTAAATTTTATTTATTTAGAAACATCTTTACAAGATTTGCTTTCTGTATATTTTACATAATACGTTTTCGATTTTACTTATTTAGGATGGCTGATTGGTTACTGATGTTAATTTATTGTCTTGTTATTTATTGTATCGTTTTCAATGAAGATGTTATTGAAAACATTGTCTTCATTGTATCCTGAAATGTGTTTTATTTGCATGATACATGTTCTGTTTAGAACTTATCAAGGGTTTTTATATGGAAACTAGAGACAAACTAGTTGCATCGGTGTTCTCATGGAGTTAGGAAAACTTTTAATAGTGTTTATGTCCCCAAAGAGCATGGAACGTGCCGTCGAAGTACATCAACTGTGCACCGGTTATCTTAGAAGTTATTACACAAATACTATCGCCCAGCGCCTTGAAGAAATCTCAACAGGGTTCTATATCTTCCAACTTTTCTAATAACTTTTGGCTTGGTTTTTCTAAAGAAAGTAGTAAAAACTATAGCCATAAACTTGTGAGTAACTAGTTAAGGGAATAATTCTTGGGTATTTACCTTATAATGTGAACTAAACTTTAGATATTTTACACGTTTCGACTCAACTTCCTGATATAAATTACCTTAAAATAATACTGTAGGTACTTCATATTACCGATCTGATAATACGATTCTTAAACAATCTTGTAGTTTATTTCTTGAATTATAGCCTTTTATTTGGTGTGATCAGTTGATATTGAATTTTATAGAGAACTAGCGACTCACTCTCGCTTCGATCGGGTTCGTGCTTAGGTTGCATCCCCATATAAATTTTCAGCCTCATTTTCACCCCCTTAAGGGATGATTTCTGAGATAAAAAATATTCTATACCCTTCCCAGATTCTCAAACTATCTTCTTACCAAATGTCTTCTAAATCGGTCCAGAAGTTTCGAAGCCTATTCGGTATAAACAAACAAAAACCAAAATTTTCCTCTTTATAATATTAGAATAGATAAGCTTTTCAAAAAAATATTTAATGTTCAGATTTTGCTCAGTTAGAATTTATTATATGAATAGATAAAGCGTTGTTGTACGTAGAAACATAAAATAGCTAATTATACTTCTTCTCCGCGCACTAGCAGATGGTCGGTACTTGTTTGTGCTTAGGTATACCACCTGCATCCTCGAATAACTAAACTATCCGCCTATAGTTTATCACATCTGCATCTTGTTAAAGGTTCATTCCTTATTGTCAACCTAACAGTAACAAACTCTTATGTTAATTAGACATTATTTAATAACAAAATTAATCAATAAACAATCGCCACCAATTATTAATTTTTTTTTCTAATTATGTAAACATTTTCGATACCTCTGTTTGAATTTTTTATACTTATCTAAAAAAATTTTAATGTTTGGATAAATATAAATAATTTTAAACACAGAGATAAAAGTTTAAACAAATTAAGAACGATAAAGGTTGCCACGAATTAAGAAGCTAAAGTGCACGCAAAAAAATAAGTAAAAAATTCAAGTACGTGGTTTTCAACCCGTGCAGCAGCTTAGAATGATCTCGTAAGACTCGAGAGAATCTGCCTTGTGAAACGCCACTTTAAATGTCGTTTAGAATACTTATTCTGTGGTAAGGAGTTAAAAATTATTTATTTGTCTTTAAAACTATTTTACAGTTAAATTTGTTATGCACTGTGACGTTCTCAGTCTTAAAACCGTTGGTAGTATCCTATATATACAACAATAGTCACAATAATATGTCATTACTTACTATTAAAATATACTTAAATTATGTTGATCCTGGATTTTCCATTCGAAATCCAAACCACAATTATTTACTATTGTACTATTTAGAAATAAATCTGGTAATATTTATAGAAAAATCTTTACGTTGAGAACTAAATTGCATCATTTATTTCTTCAGACTTAATCCATCTTTGTGGACTTTGTAGCAAATTGGTTTCAAAGCAGTCAATTAGACTTTATGCAGCTATCTGGCAATGTTAAACAAGCGTAGTTTGTTTATTTCCGATTTCTTCTCCCCTAATCCGCCGCCGGTCCTGCAGTTATTGTTTCTGTTATTGGCGCGGAGAAAATTGAATTTGTCCACAATCCACCGGATTGCAATGTGGCTAGAGGATCCAAACCAAAACAAACATTCAATTTTCCAATCCAGTTTTAGACTAGCGCTGTTGTGGGCACGATCGCATCAATGCAAGAGGTGTAAACTACGATACGCGAATTAACAGTAACGGAACGTGGATTATGAAATGACTGGTTTGTTCAGTTTTGATCTGTTTAAACGATGCTATTGATTTAAAGTACTACATATTAAATTTAGAAATGAGATGGGATCAGAGCTATTAGTTGAACCTTCTTTTGAAAAATCTTGTTTGAGAAATTTATGGAAAGAAATAGAAGCTACATAAATCAAACTTCTTAAGATTTATTGGAATAGAATATATCGACTTTGGTCTGGTCACCAGTCATTGTTATACGTTTCGTGGTTTGTTTAAATAGGATTAAAAACGCGAACGAAGCTGCTAGCAATAAGTAGATTAGAAATATGAATAGTGGATATTTTTGCTTGACATTTGTAACTTACCCTCTATCATTACCATTTGTTGGTTGTTTTTAGACGAATGCCGTAATAATGCATTCGAATATTGTTTCATTATTTGTATATTAATTATTTTAAGTAATAATTTTATTCAGTATCTTTACTTCTAGTTTTATATTACATACCCATTATATTATAACAAATTCATTATTTCTACTGAGAAGTTAAATAAAATATATTAATTCTATTTTAGAACGATTAAACGTGGGTTGAATGTAAATAGTGTCTGAAATAAAGAAACCTGATCAAGTTAATTAGTAAGACCGTTCGTTGGCGACTAATTGCGCATTTTTTATGTCCGAAGTCTTTTAGAGCACAAAAATCAAAGAGACTAGGGTCGTTAGTGCAGGTTGAAATTGTCATAAAGATAAAATATATTACATGTAAAATTAAATGTACTCGTATCTATACTAATGCTCACTAAAACTACTTAGATACCTACTGCCTGCGTTTAAAACTTTTGATGTGACGTCAAACATCCCTTGAACAGATTCATTATAAAAAAATACAATTTTGCAACTGAAATTGTATCAAAATGTCATAATAGGTACTATAGGTATCAATGAATAATAATAGGGTTTTGGACTGTAGTAATAAAATGATGTGATGTTTTGTATAGCGGTAGTTTATGGGGCTAGAATTCATTATTAAAAGGAATAATTAAATAAAAATCATGATTTTTCTTTATTTTTAACATAATTAATTATATTTTTTACCATCAAAATCACGTGACTACAAACGCCAATTACGGTTTTTTTTTCTTTTTTTTATTGAATGATAGGCTTGCGCTTGACTACAATCAGCGCTGGGAAGCACTGATGAGGTTTAGGTTGAAGCGCGCTTGCCTAGAAAAATGCCTGTTCACTCTAGCCTTGAAGGTACTTGGATTGTAGGTGGCAGGAAACACGGATGCTGGAAGGGTGTTCCACTCCTTAGCAGTTCGATTCAGAAACGTAGAACTGAAGCGTTTCGTGCGAGTTGGTTGGATTTCTACCACATAAGGATGCCAGCGCTCACGACTTCTCGCAGTTCTGTGGTAAAACGGTGAAGGGCACAAGGTTGTGAAGTTCCTGCGCGCACTCCCCAAAGTATATCCGATAGAAGATCGATAGACAGGCGACAATGCGTCGATGCTGGAGACTAAGCATTTTCGTCTGCGTTAGTGTTTGATCACCTATGATACGGCGAGCTCGGCGATCTATCGAGTCCAATGCATCGAGTTGATACTTGGCAGAGCCATCCCAGAGGTGGCAGCAGTACTTCATAGCTGAGCGCACTTGAGCCTGATAGAGAGTCAGGCGCTGCGTGACGTCACTTACCATTGTCATTAGTGTCAAGTATAGTATTATATGATCTTTGCTAGTTTGTTGTTTATACAGTGTAGTTTCGAAAATTCAATTCTCTGTAATCTCAAAGTTTTAATCGTTTAAGTAAAGTAATATTTAAATTTACTTACGTTCCTGGTCAATGCCATGGCGAACAAATTTATTCGAGCTGGCAACTCAAATTATGTATCGATGTCATGATGGTGGCGCATTTTTTCGCCAAAAACCCCGATTTTATTTTATCTAAGTACTAAGTATTACACAAATTAAAAGGTGTAAAAATTTGATTAGTCATAAAATAATCCAAGGAACCTAAATAATCTCTAAGCATAACATCATAACAAAATACAGACTAATAACATACCAACAGCAGTGACCAGTGTCGCGTCTGGCAATATGTAACTATACAGTTCAATGAATATTTTATACTGAAATGTATAGATACTTACATCAAAATTATCTTTATAGACGTAAATCATTGATATTATGGATTGGTTTTTCCAGTCTCGCCTTGTGTCTTATTGGTATTATTTTCACATAAGGGCACTGAACAATACTGATAATACTTAATTGCACTCATTTTCAATATTCTTATTCCCTTTTCAATTAATAATTAATTGATCGAGCCCACAGGTTATGGAATATAATGGAGCTCTTTATAGTCTACACACGCTCTGTATGATAAGTGACATCATGCTGGACGATTGTTAAAAGAGTGGCGTTTTAGCGCCAAATTCAAAAGTGAAAAATAATTTTCGATTTTTTAATATAAGAATACAGTAATTTCGGCGGGAAAATATTTTAAGCAGCATTTTATTTATGTAAACAATAGGCTGAGATACTTTTCATAAAATAGTCCAAGACCCTATTAAGTGTACTTTGTGTGCATAGGTTCCAATAATAATTCATACATAGACTAAGATTATGTTCTTTTCCAGGAGTTCGTTAAGTTATCTTAAACAGAAATTGATATAAAATAAACGAGTATGTTGCTTCCCATAAAATTTTGTACTAACCTCATGGCAAATCCAATAGGTATCGTATTTATTACTTATTTCTCCAGTACAAAATAGCCTTACGTATCATTACGCTTGCTATAACGTATCGTTCTGAACTGCTGACTAACGAAGCCGCGTTTGGTTTAACGTAATACCAATGTATTGTTACGTGCCTCATTAGCTACAAGCTTAATAAGAAAATATAAAAATTGTTTTAACTATTCATCATTGAGGTTTTACATGCTTCTAAGTATCTTTTTGCATCATGCCATCCTAAGAGATACAGGTAGGTATCGAGATAAGAAGCTCATGTCACTCTCTGGCCCACAGGCTATCTGTGTGTAGAAACTTATTTTGCTCTGTTGTTACATGAAAGAAACAATATACAACAAAGCAATAAACATACAAATTTTAGCATTTATTCTTAACCTTAACTAGGGACTGATCTCACTTTTTGCTTGGCTTTAATAGGTGCTTTATGTGACATGATACATAAAAATATCGACTTTTCTCTATATATTATGATCTTTATGAATGATCAGCGCCACCGTTTAGTTAATTTTATAGCTAACAGTAGCCTATGTATTATTGCAAGTCGTAGTTTATCTGTGTACTTTATCCAAATCCGTTCAGCCGTTTCAGCGTTAAGGAGATCATACACATACAAACTTTCAAATTTATAATAGCCGTGTAATATTAATTAGGTATTAAGAATTTTCACTTATTCCAATTTTTAACCAGTGCTTATACAATTTTCACCTGGATCAGGTTCAAAAAGGACAAAGGCAAAAAGTCGCTGACGAGGATCGGTCATAGAGGGATTGTGCCCTATCATCATCGGCGGTCGTGTCGAGAGCCCACTACCCACTAGAGCTGAAAGGCGACGCGGAATTGTTCAGTCAAAGTGCACGTTTTAAATCTAAGTTCGTATTACGTATTTTTTGAGGTGAAAAATCCGTTTATTTTACAGAGTGATGTTAAGAATGCTATTATCCTTTTTATTTTTTCTACAATGCTTTCAATAAAATAACAATTTTGATGATAGGATTTAAAATCTCTAAAACTTTTTTATATATCCTATTAAATTAGAAGATGAACAGACGCTATGTTGAAAATAAAATATACTTTTTATATAAAAAAATCTACACATATAATAAAATTGTAACTAAGCCGAATCTACACGTACATTAAATATTTTTTTTGGAAAAACTTTTTGAAATAAACATTATCGATACATAGGCCAAATCTATAGTTTTTAAAATTTTTGACTGTCTGTCTGTCTGTCACCGCATCACAGAAAAACCACTGGACAGATTTTGATGAAATTTAGTATGGTGATAGCTGGTTATCCGGGTCAACATAAAGGATACTTTTTACCGCGGAAAAATGTCTCATTTGTGAGAAAAAATACAAAAACTGGATTGTATATTAATGTGTAAAACCTAAGAATTTGGTTTTTCGTCATCTGAACGCAGGCGGAGCCGCGGGCAACGCTAGTAGACTTTATATTCTACCTAAGTCAATAATAAAAAGAAAAGATAATGTACTTAATGGTACGGATAGTAAACTACAGTATATTATACAGTATTTCACGTATCTAATATGCATTCTGGAAGGCTCTTCTACGACAGGCAATATGGCCGACATAACCTTGTTAAGTACGCGCGACGCCTACCGACGCTTCAAAGGAATCTCTAATGATTGCATCCGTAATGCAATTAACATTGCAATATTGTTATAATATACTCATGACCTGGTTATATTCTTCAGTAAATAATAAAATACATAATTATGTTAGTTTGTATTTGTTTTTAAATGAGATTTGGAGGGACATTTATCGATTAAAAAGACAAATTGCATTAAAATTGAAGTAGATTAAATACATTTAATATCTACTGTGCTGTCTTACGTTTGCAAAACTAAAATTAATTGTAATTGACATTGTACTTAACTTAGACATTTTGGTGCACTTAACTTGTATGTTTATCCTTCAAATTAATGATGGAGGTGTAAATGAATGTTGTTTCCTTTCTGCTGGGTATTCTTTGGAGGTAAAATGAATTACACGACATTTTATAGTAGAGATAGCTTTTTTTTTAATAATGGCTTATAGTTGCGTTAACAGACGCAATCCATTCTGCCAGTGTCACGTTTTGTGAGGAAGACACGAATGAGATTGGGCGGTAATTTTGATTTTTTTTTTATTGTGGAATTAAAACTATAAATAGAGATAGCTTATATTCTACTAACTGACTGACACTGACATTTATTTTGGAAAATAAAGAGTCCCACAGGACCGCGAGATACGATTCACATTAAAAAAAATTATCAGCTTATGTATGAATTTCAATTAATTAATAATATTGAATGACGAAATATAGAATTTGATATTTTCTTATTTTTTATGATTTGGCATTGTGATTGTGATTTTAAGGACTAGTTATTTGCCCACGTTTCTCTAGCTTACCTACGTCACTAGGTGCCTTATTAGTTTATCTGTGTACTAAATTTCATTTCATAATTCATATTATTTATTCGTTTTAAATATGGTTATTAAAAGTTAATACGTATTTCTTATGTTTACTGTTTTTGTCTCTTTCTTATCGTTCATTTTAATTTAACGTGTGCTCTCCATTCTACGTGACGTAGTAAATGGTTCCTAACTGGCACTGACCTTAACCTGAAGAGTCTTAAACACAAGAATTAATTTTATTAACAATCATATAAGTTACCATGAAAATATCATATATTCCACGTCATTTTTATACTTAAAATTTTCTCTTTTCGCTCACATTATTTCCTACCCAGTGATCATGTTTTGGTCTAACTTCAAGCCAGGAATGATGTCTCCACTTTATGAAAATTACTATTTTAAAATTAGTCGAGTGTATATTCGTACTGAAATTTTCCTTTGTTTCTTACCCAGTTCACCGTTTTATAAATGTTTGCTACCAGTGGCTACGAATAAAATTGCTAGACTGTCGCGTAATTAAGCATAATTATGATATTTCTGAGTAGTATTTCTTTTTTTAAATTATTTTTTTAACCGAATTCCAAAAAGAAGGAGGTTCTCAATTCGTCGGAATCTTTTTTTTTATGTATGTTCACCGATTACTCGAAGACGCCTGAACCGATTTGGAATTTGTTTTTGTTTCAAAGGGTATATTTCCCAGGTGGTCCAACCATATAAATTCTATCGAAGTCGGTCGAGCGGTTTTGAAAAAAATCTACAATAAATAATTTTTTTAAATAAATTATTTAATCGAATATGTTATTAAAAACTTTTTTCTTACAAATTACCTGCTTATTACGTCTACTCTAAAAATAAAAAAAATTAACTTAAGAAAAATCTGAAAATGTAAAAAGTGACTAAACGAATAGATACCTAATCAGATACTTTCGAAGTCGGTGCCAGCCGACAATATTTTAAGATTTAAATATCTAATAGGTAAATATGTATTTTACGTATCGAAATATATTAGATTTGCTTTGCATCGGCTGGCACCGACTTCGAAAATATCTAATTCTATTCTAAGTGAAAACCTCCGTTTAGTTATTTTTTACATTTTATTACCTGGAAGTCGTTTTTTTTAAGTTTTTATTATTCATTCCATATCAGATTATAATAATAAATCTCTTAAGCTAAGGTTTCTTTTATTCAATTAAATTTAAGCTGAGCTCTCAAATTAAATAAAGGTTTATTTCGATATTTGTTCATTAAATATTTATATTTGTTCATTACATTACACATCATCTCTTGATTGTTTGTACGCTTGATAATATTTTGAATATGAGAACAATTGGTCGTATTTACCGTAGTCGTATACCGTAGAAATATTTTATTAGGATAGATTGTGTCTAAACATTTTGCTAAGAATGAAAATATATGTATAGTGGCGCGGGTTTCTGAAGTCAATGTATAAGTACAAGGCGTGGGCGAGTACTGGCTAGTATTTCATAAATTTCTTTTTTTTTAAAGATTGTAACCATCAAACATTTTTTTTTCTAAATCGAAATGAATTATGCTGAGTGGCAGTCTATAAGTATTGAACGAATTGTGGCTAATTCGTTCATGGTATTTAATAATAAATTGATAATATATTGGAACTGTAATAATATATGTGAACTTCACGATTTGCTTATAGCAAATGAAGTCACTAAAATCAATAGTAGTACATACTATTAGCTATTTGTTAACAATTATCTTATAATGAATTAAAAAAAATGTACAAATGATCATAATATAAAGCCTATATATATATATATATATATATATATATATATATATATATATATATATATATATATATATATATATATATATATATATATATATATATATATATATATAGATCATAATATAAAATCATAATATATGAGGTGGTGAGGTAATAATAGTCCTGGACACGACTTTTAAGAATTTGTAACAAAATCCAAATCGACACAGATCAATTTAATACAAAAAGACAAAATTGTTAAATATTTTGAAGAAGATTTAAAATACATGCATATACGATCTCACATAAATTTTTCATATATATCTTTTATAGCCGACTAGCCACAGGCCTTCGCTTTCTTTAGACCCCAGATACCTTATCCACTTATAATATTATAGCTCTTAATTAATATCTTATGATACTCGGTTCATCACTCACTACATTGTATTAGTGAAGAAATTTTCGGAATCGGATCATTGGTTTCGGAGTCGACTCTCTACTTGCAAACTTACAAACTCATAAATTTTGGATGTTTATCTTATTAATATGTAATAAATATTAAAAGTATAATAGCATATACATAATAGCTTCCAAAATATCTAATTCTAAAGCATAGAACATTTTAGTAAACATTATAATAAAAGACTTAAATTAATAGGCAGTTATAAAATGTTGCATGAAATAGGGACTGAGTTTTAAAATTTCTGCAACCTTTAACTGCTACAAACTCACTTTTCATTCAAATTTTAATTCACATTTTAATTTTACATGTGATCCATAACCGTTCCTCTGTCAGATGCAGACGGTTTTCATAAATAATAAATTTTCTCTTACATGAGCTAGGGAAGGAAATCTATGTAGACTATCAAGATTAAACATCTGTTACATCTTATCTTTAAATTGAAAGTTTCAGGTATTTTTAAGTTTTTACAAAACATTTCATACAGTAATTTTTGTTAGAAGATTTATTATTTTGAAAAGCCTCAGCTCTGATAATAATTATATACTGTATTTAACTTGCAAATTTCAATTTATAATCTTTATGAAAATAAAAGTAATTAAAATTCTTATAAAAGGTAACGAAAAAGGTAATTATAATTAAAACAAAGGAGTAAAAGACAATTATTAATAATGAAAAGTTAAAATTTCAATAAAAATTGGCCAACTTCCTTAGATTTCATGTAAATAGGTCAGAAGCAAAGCAAAGTTAAAATTGACCTGAATCACAAAGTAAATTGATTAGCCCTTTGAAAGCGAGGCGTCGATGTGAACTACGCTATAATTGAGATGGAAACTCTGATCAATCAAATTTTGCATTTACAGAAGCTAATGGATGACCTTCCACAACGAATGGAAAAGTGAACTAAATGGCGGTCCTATCAATTAGTTTAGAAAATCAGAGGAATGGACGTGCATTGGCAAGTTCGATTAGGGTTTATTATTGTACAGATGTCTGTAGTTTCCTATTAATATTGGTTGTATGTAGTAAAGAAATATCAAAACAATATGTAACATAGTTCTTTATTTTTGAGCGACATTAAAAATGTTGGAGGTAAAACTCGTAAGTGCTCAATAAGAGTGTACATTTTGCTTTATTTTACACGATACCTTCGCTAATTATAAAGCGATTTTTATAAAATAACTAGCACTGCCCGCGGCTCCGCCCGCGTTTAGATGACCAAAAACCAAATTCTTAGGTTTTACATATTAGTATACTCTTACATTGCAGTTTTTGTATTTTTCCTCAGAAATGAGATACTTTCCCGCGGTAAAAAGTATCCTATATGTTGACCCGGATAACCAGCTACCATCATACCAAATTTCATCAAAATCCCTCCAGTGGTTTTTCCGTGATGCGGTAACAGACAGACAGACAAAAATTCTAAAAACTATAGATTCGGTCTCTGTATCGATAATAATGTCTATTTCAATAAGATGTTCCAAAAAATATTTAATGTACAGATTCGGCTTAGTTAGAATTTTACTACATGTATAGATTATTATGTAGCAAGTAGTTCGTGGGGCCCTACATATATAATGGATATTCCTTGAGGTTTGTGGTCCCCTAGTACTTATGACAATTATTGTCACCACCTGATATTTATGAGCTAAGGGCAGCCCATGTGACGTCATCACAAGTACCAGGCGATTATAAGTATTAAGGACTAAATGTTGTAAGAAATTCGTGTAAACTCTGTGCAGGCCTTTCTTCGTTGAGCTTCATCATGTACACATTACGTTGCTTGATGTTTATGATACCCTCGTACTCGTGACAATCTTTATAACCTAATTTATGAGCCAAGGGCAGAAATCGAAAATAACTTTATTCCTACCGGGTGTCTCACGACACGTCTTGTTTTTTCTTGAGTCCATGGGGACATAAATAAAAAAGAAACCGATTGCAGCAAACTAAAAAAACCCAGCAAAAATTGACGAAGTATTATAATAATTTTCCCTTATTCTATTTCGACCATGGAGGTCAATTTTACTGAGACTAGAATGTGCGCATGTATGTATAGGGCATATGTGGGCACGCAGCACATGTGTAGGTACTCTCTAATTTTTACACTCTCAAATCCCGGTGGAAGGACAATTCGAAAAGACCGGTGAGAGGTCAAGTGTAGGACCGACAGCTTTAATCGCTCTCCAAGGCACGTGAGAAAAACACCAATGATTTTACCACTCCGGGCTGTTACTAAGAATTTCTTAACAGGAAAACTCAACTTCAAAACCAAGACTCAAACCCAGAACCTCCGGATTTACAGCCGTACATGTCACTAGTGTACCTAGGCAGTTGGAAGATAGTATTATGCACATATACACGTAGCAAGACGCGCAGCAAGGATAAAACATGAGAAAATCGGTGACACCTCGCCTAACGTACGAGCGTACATTTCATTGAAAAGGTGACCATAAACTGCGACGCCTTCATAGAAATTGGAAATTATCATTTTTCATCAAACAGTCAATAAATCAACTTGAATGATAAGGACAAATTGTCGGAAGGCTCTAAAACTATCCTCCTTTAAATAAATGCACCTAAATTTTCTATATTCTTTAAAGTTATAATATGAATGGTTAATTTATTTACTTTGATAAGTATTATGATTAGCGACAAGTATTTTTGTTACATTTTTAAACCAAAGAATTATTAATGAAATTTTAATTTCGGCATAACGCCTTATTTACTTTTTTCAGTTATTAAGGAGGCAATGGCATTCATACATATGGTCAAACAATTATTTATTATATTGATAACGAAGAAATAATAATAAAACAATAAAAAATGTAACTATAAGCAAAAATTATTGTCTTGTTTTACAATTACTAGTATGGCTCCCCTACTTTCATCAGTTCGGTGACTGCAGCAAAATAACTGGTGCATCCATTTAAACCCTCTATCCTGCAATTTACACCTCAGCTTTTTTATAATTTGTCTAGAAAATTAGAAAAGTTTATTGCTTCCCTAAAGGGTTTGTTCATATGGTTTATAAATCATTAAAATGACTAAGGATTATTTTATTATTTTCGATTTTTTATAATAATTATTATTAAAAATTAAAAAAAAAAACGTAAAAAATTGACTATTGAAAATAAAATACTATGCACACAAAATGTTTAATAGAAGAGATAAAAGAACTAGGTGAAGATAAAAGAACTAATCTGGGTGAAGATAACTTGGTATTTTATAAGGCCTTATGGTTTTTAACCTTAATATTTCTTAGTGGTAAACAATATTTTTTTGCAAAATTAAAAAAAAAAACGAAAATGTCGAGTTTTTCTTTTTAATCGTAAGTCGTTTTATAAGTTTCTGAATTGTTTTTAACTAATAAGAAGCTATAATACAGCCGAGTGCTAAAGGCTATTTTTATAATGATAATAATGTATTTGCTATATTTTATTATTCATAGTAATTTTAATTGAAGTCGCAAAAAATGGTTTTAAAGTGTTTTCTTTTATATTTCCAATCCTAAAGGAACTTTTTTTTAGGAAAAGGCATGCCTTGTCTATTATATTATTAATATTACCGGGGCCGGATTCAACCTTAGCGCCGCCCCTGAGTATAGTAAAAAATGCGGCCCTATTATCAAAATTTTGCATAAAATGGGTAGTTTTGATAAAGTTTACTTTATAAATTAATTCTTTTTAAAAAAAATGCAAAAAAATAATTTAATATAAAATATTTTTTTCAATTAATCATCTTTTGGAAAATAAACAAAGCGTTTTCGATAACGGGAAGAGAATTTTTTTTACCACCGTCCGAATTTTCCACCCCTAAAAATTTGCCGCCCTCGGCACTAGCCCCGAGTGCTCATAGTGTAAATCCAGCGCTAAATACTACACATTCAATAAAGGCATATAAAATGAAATAAAAAATAGTAGTTATATTGACACGAAACTTCATTTATAACAGAATGTGACAATAAGAAAACTTAGAAATTCACTGGCAACCCTATTCACACAGTCCGGCAGCTGTAGCACGGTAACTGGTGTAATTGCATCCGTTCGAGCCGATTTGTTCCTGCAGACTGCATCTCACCTTTGTCACAAAACAGTTGCATTATAGTACTTCTATTATTTATTCATTTACTCTACATTATAATGCGTTTATCTATTTTAATATAACCATGTTTTATTTTGTAAAGAGTATAATATCTTATTAAGGGTCTCTCCCCCAGTAGCCAATATAACATTATTAATTGAAAATTTTTATGTAACACCATATATATATATATATATATATATATATATATATATATATATATATATATATATATATATATATATATATATATATATATATATATATATATATATATTTATATTTATATTATAGCCCGCTAAAGTCGTTACTAGTATTACTAATATGGGGTTTCTTATTCATATTATCTATACATAGTATATACCTATAATAAAACAGTAACAAAGCCAAATCTATACATAAAACATATTTTTTTAAAATTGACTGTTATGTATTATGTATGAAATATAGACTCCAGTGCAATTGTTGAAATTTTTGTATGTATGTCCGTTTGTCTGTTTATTTATGTGCATTTCACGCAAAATGTACTGAACGGATTTTAAGTAAATTTTCTGTAGTAATAACTTATTTCTCGAGTCGACAAATAGGATACCTTTTACTACAGGAAAAACTCCTATTCCCACGGGAAAATACAATAACTGGTTCGACCGAATAGGAGGACATTTTTCCAAAAACATATGTAGCAATTTAGTGCGGTAAAATCTCCCATTTTCATGACAAATACAATATATTCAGTTCGGGCGCAAGTCGCTCATCTACATATAAATTATACATACATACATAATTTATACATACTATAAAATGAAATCGCTCTCTGCTTCTGTCTGTTTCTTCGCTTACTTCTTCTAAATGACGCAAATAACGCGTTATAGGAACGATAAACGAGAAAAGTTTGTGTATATAATTTGTAATTATTGTGTTTTAGAAAATTGAAGGTAAAACCTTCAAAAAGGCATATAGAAAATTACGTAATAGCATTGTCTATATTCTAAGGTACACTCACAATGACTATTTTTATCTATTTAAAACGTAATGGACGCGCCCGAGCGAAACGGGAGCTAGTCGCTAGTACAAAAAAATTATAACATTTGAAAATTATTATTACAATATTATTAAGATTATTTAAACACATATTTTCATGAAAATAGTATTAACAATGCACTTTTTGAATATGAAACCTGACGTAAATGTTTTTCATACCATCTCTACGTCAAACTTGCGAAAGGTATTTAAAATTTCATCTTCTCGGGAGATAGATTCTAATAAAAATTCCAAGAACAATTTTGACGTAGTATGCAAAACATGAGCAAAGAGAATTTCTAAGCAAAGCCTTAAATCGTCTATCGGATGAAGCCGCAATGGCGACGCGACGATACCTTTTGGCGCGGGCCGACGGTCGCTTATGGGCGCCCGGCAATATCCACTGACATACAGGTACGAAGAAAATAAAGTTTTATAGTTAAACTAGCATTGCCCGCGGCTTCGCCCGCGTTCAGATGACTAAAAATCAAATTCTTGGGTTTTTCATATGAGTATACTCTTATAATGCAGTTTTTGTATTTTTTCTCAGAAATGAGATATTTTCCCGCAGTAAAAAGTATCATATATGTTAACCCAGATAACCAATTATCACCATACCAAAATTCATCAAAATCCCTCCAGTGGGTTTTCTGTGATGCGGTGACAGCCAGACAGACGAAAATTCTAAAAACTATAGATTCGGCCTCTGTATCGATAATAATGTCTATTTCATTAAGATTTTCCAAAAAATATTTAATGTACAGATTCAGCTTAGACACAAATTTTATTATATGTAGGTATAGATTAAATCCTCTGTTAAAGAAACACGCTCAACATTTGGCATATCCATATAAAGTTAGGATATTCGAAAATATACATCAGCATATGAATAAAATTAGAATAACAACGGACCAAGAGCTAGTTTTGGCAAATATTTGAAAAACTTAGTCTTAAAAGATATAATCCTAGTAATCAGATTTTCAAATAGTAATTATTTGTATCATTTTCTCTGTTACACGAATTCTGCATATTTCTGATGGCAACATTTTTAATTGTAAATGAAGACGAAGCAATAAAAAAGGCAACTCAATTTTAATTTTCTATTCGGAAGCGAACTCGTATTTGACATCAAAAATTACTAAGGAAAATACTGTAAGTAATTAAAGATCGCAAATTCACATTACTTTAGATTAACGGCAAAAGTCTAATTTTTTTGGTGCATAATATCTATGACACAGTGCCATGCAGTTATTCTTGGTTTTCAAACCTTAATATGTAAAAAACTTAGAATTTTAAACTTGTTTTAAAGATAGATTTCGCCAAATTTAAAATATTAAAACAGTTAAACCTCTTGAAAATTTATGAGTTGGCTCATTTTTGGGCTGCTGTCTCTAATATTATTTTTGTAAGAAAATATTTGTAGTACATACACTTAAATAAAGTTTCATCTTGTTTCATTTTAATAAAAGATGAATTTCATGAGATAGAGTAGGTACGGCAGTATGTGGTTAGTGTGAAGGCGAGGTTACATAAATTCAATTTGAACACCTCAGAGAGCTCTGCAAATTGCCTCGCCGACCTGTAAGCAGAGTTAGCCCTTTGATGCCGATCACTGCTATTCCGTCACCTAACCGTTTCGTGACGCAGTTTCGAATCACATTATTTGGATTTAGTTCGTAAGTATAATCTGATTTAGATGCTACGATAAATATCTAGGTCAAAGCGCACCGCTGAGAATGGCAATTAAGACAACCATCTCTCGAGAAATCGGTTAATTTTTAAATGTATTACCACGATGACTATTTCAAGAGCTTTATATTTAACCCCCGACGCAAAAAGAGAGGTGTTATAAGTTTGACGTCGATGTCTGTCTGTGTGGGTGTGTCTGTCTGTGGCGTCGTAGCTCTCAAACAGATGGAGCGATTTCGATGCGGTTTTTTTCATTTGAAAGCCAGTTTCTTTGCGGTGGTTCTTAGCAATGTTTAGTTAATATCGGTCTAGCAGTGTAAGAGTATCAGCACTTTTCCAAAATGATGTAAGGCATTTTGGCGTATGATTACTCGACTAAGTGCTTCACGCGTGCCAGTGTAATCGGTCAATGACAATTAATTTGCGTAGGGGTTTTTAATTTTTTTTTATTGAAGAGTTATTTAATTACAATGTTTAATATAGCGCTCTACAAGCCGTTTACGTTGAGCTTACAAATTGGCGAACTTTAATCATATTTTTAGTAGATGTAAAAGCACCATAAATCTGAGTAATGTATAATTTCATTAAGAATGAATTGAATATTATATATTTTTTAAATTCAAAAGATTTTGTCTTACAGTGGTTTTAATACGGATATCGTTAGGTTTTAGCAAAAATATAAATTTTACTTATCGCGTATTAATCGTATAATTATAAAGAAAATATCCTTAGATGGTTTAAAGCACGTAAATGGAATGAATGACGAAAGAATAATTAACAAAATATACTGTGAAAGAACAACTGATAGGCGAAGAAATGAATAATCGTAAATCTAACAAAGAAACACACACGTATAAAACACACACACATGTATAAAATCATACTAATAAATTATAATCAATAAATCTCTATGTTAATAAATAAACATCATAATATATAAGATATATTAAAAGCGATAAAATAATATAAAACATTATTATTAATTGGCCATGTCTGCAGTGGCGTAAATAAACCTCATGGTGTTTGTGAAACCGGATCCTTGTCTCCAACCGGAAACCAATATTATAGGATCTCCGATTCTAATAAATCCTTGCTCCATCGCCCACTTAGTGCAAAAATTGACGCGGCTTTGTAGGTCCGTCTGCCAGTCCATAGCCGGTTCGGCTGTAATATATCATAATGATCTTATAGCATTGTTAGTATAGTAATATATGTATGTATTTATTAAATAAGTACATACATATTTAAATGTTACATTATGGAGATTATTTTATTATTAAAAAACAATAAAGCTGATAATATTTTATTATTATTAAAACTAACTAATTTAATTTTGCTAAATATAGCACAATTATATTTTTAAGATATTTTCAGGACTATCCCAATCATCAAAGATTTTAATATAATTTCTATATTGTGATGATGATGTTCTCCTGGCCGATTCCGGCCTCGGCGGCCAATCTCATTGAGACTAGCCAACTGCGCAGGAGATATTATAGTGCACAAGTGTACGCGCAGACACTAGTGCACTCTCTATTCCTGTCACTCTCATACTCCGGTGGGACGACTGCTCGACACGACCGGTGAGAGTTAAGGCGCAGGACCGACGGCTTTACGTGCTCTCCGAGGCACGGGGGTGAAACACCGCCAACTTCCCAACTCCGGGGTGTTACTGAGACTTCCTATACAGAAAGACTCAATAACTAAACTTGGCCCGACCCGGGACTCGAACCCAGGACCCCCGGGTGTGCAGCCGTACATGCTAGCCACTACACCACCGAGGCAGTTAAAGTTCTATATTGTACTTATATAATGTCTAAGTAAATTATTAAAACTAACGACATTGATTCCAGATGTTATATTTCAACGCTCTGTTTTACCTTATGTTTCAGGTGAAATGTTATAAAACGGACAAAAGATAAAATACAGCTTACTAACATTCATAGATTAAAGGAATGATGCCCCTCCACAGATGAAGCTGGCGAGCTATTGCCCCGTATCTGGTAAGTGCGATGATTGGACACCGAGGTCTGTACTTGGCTACGACTTGAGCTGATTTCCCGGACGTAGTCACTACGATAATTGCCGCGGCCAAAGATCGATGCGCCGCCATCGCCGCAGCGAGAGCGGTCCCAGTTGTTTGGTCACATGGCAAATTTGTCTTCACAATGTGGAAATAGAACGGCGATTAGTGGTAAATAGACATAACTTCTATACAGTTAGACGAAAGCTGTTAGTCAATTCGATATTTATCGACTACAATTAAAACCTATACCAAAAAGGTAATTAAAACCTATACCAAAAATTAGCTTTGTACCTCAGATTCAGCTTAGGGCAACTTTTAGTCACAATTTAAGAAAGATAAAATGATTGATATAGAAGAAAATGACCCAACACTCGATTGTTCCTCTACCTTAAGCAAGTAAGGAAAATTATGCGCAACTGGCACGCTGTAAACTTATTACAAGACAACTAAATTGAGAAAACATCCTAGGTATTTAATTTCTAACAATTATGCAGAGAATACCTTATCAATGAAGTCGTAAAAGACTTGTTTGGTCCACATACACGCTTCTGCTTCCTTGCACGTGGAGGCCATGCATGCAACAGTCTCCACTGGATGTAGACCTACTGCAGTTTCGGCTGATAGGACGAGGGCATCGGCACCGTCAAGGACACAGTTAGCAATATCAAGTAATTCAGATCTAAGTGGAATTTCATTATAACGCATATTGCTTAAAAGATGAGCGCTTACACAAATTGGTACGTTGGCCTGTAATAACGATATTAAAACACCTTTTTACTCATAGATTAAATATAAAATCACATGGGTTAATAGAAAATAATATCTATAAGAATATAATTTATATTAAAACTAGCGACGCATCCTCGCTCCACTCGGGTTCATCCCTATTTACGTTTTAACGTTTAGTATAGATTTCTCAAAGATGAGATATTTTCCCGCAGTAAAAAGTATCCTATATGTTGACCCGGATAATCAGCTATCATAATACCAAATTTCATCAAAATCCGTCCAGTGGTTTTTCCGTGGTACGGTAACAGACAGACAGATAGACAAAAACTCTAAAAACTATAGATTCGGCCTCTGTATCGATAATAATGTCTATTTCAATAAGATTTTCCAAAAAATATTTAATGTACAGATTCGGCTTAGGTACAATTTTATTATATGTATACATTGTCATATATTATGCTTGCTCATGCATATAAAGTATAAGAAAGAACGTTGAGAGTATTTTTTACGTTAAAGCTAAATTTCATTTCAAGGTTAAATCTAAAAATTGGAAATATGAAACGTTCTTGTAACTAACTGCATATACCCGTCAGACTGTAGGTATTCAGATATTCCACAGAGACATTTCGTATCTTATGTACACAGGTAGCCGTTTTCGTAACGAGCGCTGTGACTTTGCGTCATTTATTGAATATGATTTTTTATAATAAATATTATTTAATAAATAATACATGTTATGTAGTAGACGAAATAATTTTAATATTAAATATAATTAGAAAATAATAAAGCTGATTTGGAAGTTCTTGTGAATTAGATATACGTGTCAGAAGTGATATTACAGAAATCTGGCGAACATTTAGACATATCTGAATAATTTCGTATAGGTAGATCGAATTATTTATCAACAACTAGTGCCTCACCCTCGCTTCGCTCGGGTTCGTCGCTAGGTACGTTTTAAATAAATATAAATAGTTAATAGTCAGCGTTAGCCATATAAATTTTATTTTTTTGTTAATAATATTGACAAATATTGACATTAATATTTATACGATATTACCGTCACTCAATTTTCGCCTTTCCAGAACCTCTCCACTAACACTTAAACTTTATGGTATGGTATTAAAGTTTAAATTGACTTTTAAGTATTATTACGAATCTTTTGTATGGTAGTATAGACAAGTGTTGTTTTTAGACTTTTTGAGGTAATTTTTTAAATTGTTTTCTCCGTAAGAACCATCGTCGTACTTCAAGGAATATTCTAAGATAAGAATTAGCGAAATCGGTTCAGCTGCTCTCGAGATTTGCGCTTAGCAACACATTCAGCGATTGATTTTTATATTATAAAGATATGTAGGGTAGATAAAACGCATTCTGCATACGCAAATTCGTTGAATATTTTGATTATAATAATTATATAAGTTTTTCTAAAAAGAAGTTTGGAATGGATGTAATTTAAAAGACAGTTTTTATTTGCTCATTTCTCTCATACTAGTATTTTGCCATGACATGCCTTGCCGAATTCACTTGATCCTCTTTAACTTCGAAAACTATTTGAATACATATTTGTAAATTAAAGTTGAAGAGCATAAATATCAATACCAGTATTTTATCATCTCTTCTTCTTATATAACATTAACTATCTGCCAGTGAAAGTCCTGTCAAAATCAGTTCAGCCGTTTCGGAGATTAGCCGGAACAAACAGATAAAAAAATAAATAAACAGAGCTTATAAGTACTGTATATATAATTTCATAATATGTATTTACTATTTAGTAAAAACTAAAAACCTGTTTATTTTGATATTACAAACAGACACCTTAATTGTATTTATCTATAATTATATTAGAGCTGTAGCAAACCGTATGTATTCGGTACTGAGTAACGGGTACGCCATCTAGTACCGAGTACCGAAACGTTACTCACGAATGCATTTCGTTACTCGCATTTTCCGTACATATTTTCATACTGATGTTTTTATTGATTTTTTATTCAACAATATATAACTTTCAGTTAATACCGTTGATGAGTAAATTGAGGAGTTTATTTATTTCGAGCTGCATGACTTCCAGATCTTAGAAATTTTGTTTAGAAACAATTTTAAATTAGAAACAACCATTATATTAAATTAGAACACATTTTTAGTTTTTTATCCAACAAATACTTATAATTTTTACTGAATGATTATGTGTAATACATACAGATTATGATTTGATAAATCGTTCGCGCAATTGATTTTAAATAATATATGCATTACGACGTCACACTAACGTGATAAAAGGTGTTACTTATTCATTTTTAAATTACCTATTTTTTATTTATTATTTAATTTAAAAAATATTATTAAAAAATATTGTTAGTAAAGTTTTTAAAAGTTTTATAGATTTAAAAATAATTAAAATTTCTGGGTTCTGGATATCATGTAACTCTCCAATTGTAATGGTTTGCTGATTGTGCATTATTCCACTGAAAACAATGCGACGTCAACGTTATACCGTACGCAATACATACGAAACACGACTCGATGCGATGTTCTACGAGTATGCTATCGTGTATCAAAAGTAACGAGTAACGATACAAAAGTAACGAGTACTGATGCTATAGTAACGAATGCATACGGGTACGCTATTTTTCGTTACTTTTACACCTTGAATTATTATATAGTATTTTAATAAATATTAAAAATAAGGCCAAAAACAGCGTCAGATATTCAACCCGTATCTCTGCGATAGTTGAGACACGAGAGAGCGGAATTTAATCATCGAGATCATCTCCGTACTCATCACTCGCTGTTCAGTCGAGTCAGTTAAGACCCTTCTGATGGCAATTGTTCACTGTTTCTTAGAATGTCTTATACATTTCGATTGAACCAAACTATAGCGCGATGTAGAATACTACTAGCGCCATCTATGTAGCCTATATAGAAATAAAGTTATAAGCCCGGGCAGACTTGAGTGAATCATCAACGTGTATAAAAAAACCAACCAACAGAACTTGGCAGGTTGTAAAAATACCACTTATGATATGGATACACTAAAAAAAGATTTTTTGATTTGTTTAATTATATTATGGGAGTTTAACAAAATGGCAATATTTAAATCGAAAATATCGTCTGGCAAAGTTTACAAGAAACTTGATGTGAATCTTGGTATTTCAGTGATTTTTAAAATTATACACGAAATATCTTATCAAATTAAGTGTCACAAAATTGGTCAGGGCGATTATATTTTTGGTAAGTGTCAAATTAAAATAAGAACCTAATGATCTGGGCCAAGTCGTTAGTTATGTATAAAAAATCCTTATATTGTACTATCTCGGTTTTGCTAGCAATGCTTAAAACCTTTTGCTATAATATTCCACAGAATTAATTTGATATGCTGGGATGAATGAACTTAGCGTCCTCAGGGATAGCGTACCTTATGTTATTGGAAGAATTTTAGGATCGTAGTTTACCTTCTATGTAAACTTATTTTACCTCTTTGCTTAAAAAGTTATTAATAACTAGCATTGCCCGTGGCTTCGCCCGCGTTCAGATCGCCAAAAACCAAATTCTTAGGTTTTACATATTAGTATACTCTTACATTGTAGTTTTTGTATGTTTTCTCAGAAATGAGATATTTTCCCGCGGTAAAAAGTATCCTATATGTTGACCCGGATAACCAGCTATCACCATACCAAATTGCATCAAAATCCCTCTAGTGGTTTTTCTGTGATGCGGTAACAGACAGATAAAAATTCTAAAAACTATAGATTCGGCCTGTGTATCGATAATAATGTTTATTTCAATAAGATTTTCCAAAAAATATTTAATATACAGATTCGGCTTGGTTACAATTTTATTATATGTATAGATTTGAAATAAATATACTTGTTACATTAGGCATTTACGTTGCACCATCTATATATATATATCTATAACAGACAGTAACACAATATTTATTTATACCAACCTTATTAGCTCTCGCAATCATATTTTTTTGAGCTATTACTAATTTTTTAGGCGTTATATCCGATCCTAGCTCTTGTCGCGTAAACATTATGCCATTAGCAATCTGCAACAAATTATAATTTTAATTGCAGAAATAGTAACTTCTAATACAAATATAGTATATACAGGGTCATTTTTAATTTACTGAAAACCTTTTGGGAATATACCATTTACATCATAACAACAACATCTGTAACAAGAAAAAATAATATTTCTTTAATTTTTATTTTCATACAAAAATAAAAAAAATTATTGTACCTCCTAAATGGTAAAATTCAAGCATCTGGCCAAGTTTAAATGAGTAATGCTATTAAAAATATTTTTATTTTTGTAAAATTTAAGAAATATTTTTTTTTCTTACAGATGTTGTTGTTATGATGTAAATAGTAAGTACTAGCATTGCCCGCGGCTCCGCCCGCGTTCAGATGACCAAAAACTAAATTCTTAGGTGTTACATATTAGTATACTCTTACATTGCAGTTTTTGTATTTTTCCTCAGAAATAAGATATTTTCCCGCGGTAAAAAGTATCCTAGGATCGCGCGCTACATCGCCCGGTTTATATAGCTTGAGCAGGCGGTCGAGCGATGCGGGGCAGAGGGGATGGACTCGCCGTAGGCATCTCAATGCTCGCCAAGCATTAAAAATGTTTCGCTACTAATTACTTCTAACAACGATATCTCAAAAACTATTCATCTGATTGATTTAGTGTAAAGAGCAATTTTAATCTGCATTAAATGACTAAGCTAACTAAAATATTCATTTGGATAAGGATTAATACCGAACTAAAGAAAATAACTTTGAAAATAACGTAATGTTTTTAATTAAAAATGTTAACATAAAAGTGGTTATTGTAAGTCAACCGTAAGAGATAGAGATATGCTATCGCGGACTTTTTTGTAGCATTTTTATAGATTTTGAATTCTCTAGTACATTACTTAACTGTATCTTTGCTAGTTTACGCGGCGTTCGCGTGGAAAGTTCCCATTTGGCGAGATTTTTTGCGACCTCTTCAACATTTGTCGCCGTATTTCAGCTAATTTACATAAAAGCATAATAAATTATATACCTAAACCTTCCTCAAGAATTACTCTTTCTATTGTTGAAAACCGTATAAAAATCCGTTCAGTAGTTTTCGAGTTTATCGCGTTCAGACAGACAGGAGGACAGAAAGACGCGGCCGGGGGACTTATTTTTATAATAAGTATAGATATTCCCAAAAGGTTTTCAGTAAATTAAAAATAACCCTGTATAATATTATAAACAATGGGAAGTTGTTAATTATCATTTATATTCTCTAAAATGAATTAATCAATTGAAAGTAAGTGTTAACATCTTTGCTTTATTCATACTTCACCCTTAACGTAGCTTAAAACTATGTATATACAATGAAACTAATCTACTCGTAGATGTATTTAATGTCTTAGAAAACTAAGATCAATTATAATTATTATAAAAGATGACTTAATTATTTTTAACGCTGTTTTTGCAATATTTATAATAATCTTATAGTATGACATAATACATACTGGATAAAGATTTCAAATCATATCCATAGTTAATTAAGTTCGGTTATAGTGGAATATCTCACTAAGAATAACCAGCCACCAGTGAGAATAACCACTGATAAAAATCCCAATTATTAATTAGGCCTGACCAGGGACTCGAACTATACGAATGCCAGCCACTAGATCAAACGAAGCTTCAAACACTATCAATTCCTACCAAAAATTAATATTTGTACCGCGCGTACAAATATTTATTTATCTTGTTTATTTATCTAACTCATGTCAGCCAGTTTTAAAATTTCTATTTCTAAATATAGATCGTAACTCTTAACCTATATATTATTTTAAATAATGAAAGCTTAAAGACCGTTAGTGGGATAAGTACATAATACACTAAAAAACTATATCCTCCTGGGACCCGGACTATAAATTATTGAATTTAAGCAGCATTTTTCTATTAACTGGGCTAATTGACGTTACACTAATGCAAAACTATCAATTAAATGTTACACAAATATCTATTTCAGGATTTTCAGGTGGTATCAAATATGATACTTTGGAACACATAAGAAAAAAAACTATTTTATTTCAATGTTAGTTTTTTTTTAAATCAGTATAATTTTCACATTTAATGGCGATGAAAAGTTTTATAACAATTCCTAGTGAAATTAAAACATAAATAATAAATATACATCACACTCCTAACATATAAAAGTCAAAGCTATACAACCTTCGGTACCTTACTTTTCATTAAAATGGCCGTTCCGTTACATGCTCTTTCTCTTACGATATCCAAAAGTGGTGAAGAGGTAAAATCCATGTAAATTGAAGTGCCTACTGGTATGGTATCCTGCAAATGCTATCCTACTATCTTGCTAATTGTTCAGGTGTTGGGTACAAAGCCGATTCCACTTTACCTTTACTTTAGATATTACTAGACCTTTAGGTATAAATCCAATGGTAAATCATCAGAATTCACTGCGATATAAATTTTTATTCCTTCTGGGTTTGGTTTACCTTTCACCAGTTGTTTTTTGACCCATCTTTTTGTGTAAGGTAAGATCTGCTTATCGATGGAGACATTTTTGTCGCGAACATTTTTACGGCACGCTCTCTCAATCTCTAAAACTATTGATGGTATTTTCCAGAAGCAGTCGTTAGATTGCGTAGATTCTAAAACATCAGCTTCATTTACGACTTTTAAGGACGAACGAATCTCAGTATAACGTCTTTTAGTCATTGCAGGTGCCATTAAGTCGCACTAGTTTCTAAAAGCCAGAATTGTTTTATCCTTGGCATACCTAACAGTCCAGTAACCATGCTACTCCCAAAAAACGTTAAATTTCTGCAGCAGCAGAGTTCACTGATTTTTCTATGCGCACAAAGGACATGACATTGGGACAAAAATCCATCTTTGTAAAGAATTCAGCATTCAAGTACCACTCAAAATATTCCAATATCTTTTTAGATATCAGGCTTCAGGTTGTTCTCTGAGAGATTTTCACTGCACCTGATGTGAATGCGTTCAAAATGGCTTTAAAATCAGTTGTATGCTTCCTAATTACTGGCCTACCTGTAGAAACATGCCTCGTTGAACGGGGCAGTAGTTGAAGCGGCTCATCATCAGAGGAATCGCAATCACTATTTGGTTCCTGCAAACTTGGCTGTTCCTCAATCTTATCTTTATCCTGGTCCTATATACCATCCTCGTCCACGTCAGAGCCCTTCTTTTCATCATCGGACACGTTGGAGTCCAATAATTCATGGGGAATTGTTTCGTCAGATATACCGGAAATCATTGTAAATGGTTAATATTATTTCCAATAGTGCCCAAAGTATCACATTTGATATGCTCAATTTATCGTATGATATTCACGTTAAAATAAAATTTTACGTTATTTACTTACGGAAAATCCAAAGAAGAGTGCTTAACCTTTATAAACAATAGTAAATTACTTAGGAATCCATAATTTAATAATTACTTACCCTTACGTAAAGTTGACATGGCGAAAACTTTGAATTTTTGAAAAATAACTGTCCTACCCACTTAAACTTTAAGCACTTAGAAGTACGAAAATTGTAGTTATAAATCATTAGAGGTCTACTCTATGGCTTAAATTAAAAAAAATTAAGAAAATATAACAGATGACGCTTTCACGAAGTTTTTAATTCAAGTATCAAATATGATACTCTGGTTCCCAAGAGGATATTGTATTATAAAGGTCAGAAGATCAAAGGTAGATACTACTTCTTTGTTCAATCGGTATTGAAAGCGTTGGAACTTCGAAATAACATACGTAGTCACTTACTGACAGAATGTCATCGAAGTTGCGAAAACCTTCGATAGTTTGTATGTTGGCGACAATAGCTATTTTCTTTCCTTTCTCTCCCATTAAATGCCTGAGCTCGGTAATAGCATTAGCCGAGTTTACGAACGACGCGACAAGAATGTCCAACTGAAAAGAACTGACACTTTATTACGTTAACTAATTTTTTGTGTAAGGATCTCTCATTTCTGTAATTGCGAATTGTTCAGCTTTAAGAAGAATTACGTAACTTTTACATTAAAACATAAATTACTTTGACATTTGGACTTATCATTTTTAATAAGACAAATGTCGTGATAAATATAAAAAATTACTGTGAAACAAATTAATATTTTTTATTATAAATATAAAATTGGCACAAGTTTAGTATATGGGACGCGGCTCCTGGAGGAGTGGGTGGTATTTTTTGATAAGGGAAATGATAGAGAGTCCAAATAACTTTCAACTCCTTCGTTTCCTCAAAATATTTTTTTATCCCCTTTCAAAAAATACAACCCACTCCTCCAGGGGCCGCGTCCCATATACTAAACTGCAGCCTTAAAATTTTTAATTAACAAGCTCTGTACATACCTGATTTTGCACAGCCATATTTATAAACATTTTGTCAGTCTCATTATAGTTTGGCATATCAAAATTTACGTTGGGCACAAATACATCTTTGTTGGATCCAAGTAATCCTCCTCTTTCAATTTTACATGTTAAGGTCGTTGAGGATATCATTTCAACTTTAAGCTGAATAGTCTCATTGTCTAACAAAACGTAATTACCCTTGCTCATTTGTTCGGCAAAGTGAATGAAGTCAACATACACGGTGTAAGTTGAACACCTGTCTTTATAGGTTTCGTCTGTTGTTAAGCGGACTACTTCGCCTGCGATAAGTTCCACCGTACCGCCATACGACTGCACCGGAAACCATCAAAACTATACTTTGAAACTTTGGGACTCCTTAATACTCAAACAAAGTTCACATCTTTATATATACACTAATAATAATTAGAATGCTAATAATCTCGTTTCTACTGGATTCGTGAGTTTAGATTAATTATTGTTGCTTGATTGCGTATATATCGTAATTTTTAAAACCTAGTATCGTTTAAAGGAATAAATAAATGTTTTGCTAATATCGTTCATTTTCCAATATGCAGCAAATAATATTTAGGAAAAATGAAACGCATGACATATAAAAGAAATATGAACCTTACTTCAGCAATACAGCCAGTTCGGATCTTCTTTCCCGGTAACTTTGCAGCTATAGCTAAGGGATAGTTTTTCTCCAATTTGATACTTAAATTTTTGGCCGCTTCGCGAAGCATTTTAATAGTCTCTACATGCTCCTCTCTATTACCGAATGATAAGTTCAATAAAGCAATATTCATACCAGCCGACATCATTTTTTCCATTATATCGATGTCGTTTGTTGATTTGCCTTAAAAGATTCAATGCATTTATTAGTACTACTAGGTACTATAAAGTTTACTATACACTAACAGCGCGATTATTCATTGAAAAAGTACAAGAGCCAAATAAAAGGTGTGTAGTATTATTTTTGCCATATCATTATAAAATATCACTACAAAAGCACAAAAATCAAAATTATTCTTATGCGATGTTACAACTTAATTGTGTAATAAATATTTACAGAGCCTAGTAATAAACAGAGATGTATAACGGAGACGTCTAGACAAGACAATCGTGAGAGGCGTGCGTGATAAGATGCGGGTAGGACGTTCCCAAATATAGTATATACATATACTATATAGTATGTCCGTTTATATGACATTCGAGAGATGGCTTTTAGACTTGACTGGTATCACCTTAATAAGACATGCGAGTCCTAAAAAAATCGATATCATATTTCCCAGTCCAAAATGACAGACTAATTTATTTTCAATTTCGATTGTAGATTAGGAAAATAACATCTATAATCAAATATGTTACTTTATAATTAGTTGTTGAGTTGAAATATTTAGTTTTTAGGAACTCTTACACGGTTACTAGTCAGCTAATTTGTGCTTGGTTAAATAAAAAAATATCAACAAGCTAAATTCAAATTGTTTTTCGATACATTTATTGCCCCTCTTTTATTGTATGGGACATGCGTGTCATTTACCTCTTGTTATAATAAACTAGAGAATGAATCCTTAGGTCACTTTTTGTAAGTGACATATATGTATATTGCAAGAGTATCGCTTGATGTATCCAGAAAAACGTAGTCTTTGTTGCTCTCTGCTGCATTAACGATGGAACCACAAAAAAATGAACAAAATCACTTTTGCTCTTGTAATATCACTAAGTATAAGAATAAGAAGTTTTCTATGTTTACCGTATATACATACATTTAATAAGTTGTCATACCCATGGTTGCAATAATTCCAGTCAAACGCTGACATGCTGCTGGTGCTTTAACGTCAAGGTTTAAAATATGGTCTAAAGAAGTATACGCATATGAAGCGGGCAGTTGCTGTCCAGGAAGATCCATTGCATCGTACTTAAAAAGATAGGTAGTAAGTAAAAGTTTTTATTTATATTTAAAAATCAACATGATTTTCAACATGATTTTATTTCCACTCTTGAGCATTTATAAAACAACAACAAACAAATTATGCCAACAGTTAATATTTAATAATACTTAATTAGTACATCTATATATATATATATATATATATATATATATATATATATATATATATATATAAAACAAAATCGTGTTAGTTACACCATTTATAACTCATGAACGGCTGGACCAATTTTTATGATATTTGATTTTTTGGGTTTCTCTTAGTCCGGAATAGGATAATAAGTATTAAAGCATTGAAAAAAAATCACAAAAAATATTAAAATTTACATGGCTAACACTGGCTAATAACTATTTAAAACGAACCTAGCGACGAACCCGAGCAAAGCGAGGGTGAGCCGCTAGTTTAGTTTTATAAATACAAATATTATATTCTTAGAGATAATAATTGATTCTACATTAACAAATGAATATTACATTCTATTAGTTTATATATAGTACATATTTTTTAACTAAATAAATATATTCATAGTACATATTATGGAGATACAAATGTTACATTGCTTGTGAAAAGAAAATATTTACATTTACATTTTATTCAGTGAATAGATACGTTATTTTTTGCATTTAAGACAATATCTTTACATAGTATAAAATGAAGTCGCTTCCGCTGTCTGTTCGCTTAGATCTTTTAAACTACTCAACGGATTTTAATGCAGTTTTCAGCAATAGATAGAGTGATTCAAGAGAAAGGTTTATATGTATAATATATGCATATTATAGTATAAAAAAGCCGAGAAATTCAAAGATTTGTATTTCATACTAACCGTTATAACGTACCTAGCGAAGCTAGGGTGAGTCGCTGGTATAAGATAAATATAATACCCTATAAGTAAGACTAAACAATAAACGTATGTGTATTATAATATATGCTACATATTTACCTCATCCAGTTTCGTATCGTGTTCCGTTGGCCAAACCATTGTTGAAAAAAATTTTTTTTCCAATATATAATCAAACAAAACAATCTGAATTAATATAACATTTTATTACGTGTTATTAAATGACACTAAGTAGCAAAAGAATAAAAAATTAAAAAATACAAAATAAGTTTCTATATAATAGTTTTTTTTATCTCTAATATATTTTCGTAATATATTAAATAGTAGAAAATATTAAAAAAAAATTAAAGATAAAAATATTTTTTTAAATAAATATAAACCGCCGCCAATGATAAAATATTAGTAACTACAAACAGTATGAACTTATACAATAATATAAATACTATTTTACAAGTAGATACTTTCAACTCTTAGCAAGCGTGTATTTTCGTGTGTAGTACATTTCTTTATGCCATTCAGCACAGAGCTTAGAGGATTTCTTAAATAAAATTCTTACTTTAGAACTACTTAACAAAATGAAACTTAATTTTATCGACGTCGAGTGACGACACGTTTGACTCAGTTTGTAGTGATGTTACTTGCTGTGCTAGCGGTCGCGGGTTCTAGTCCCGCTGGGGCCATTCATTTGTGTGATGAGCACGAATGTTTGTAGTCCAGTCATGGGTGTTTATATTTATAATATGTATGTATTTAAAGTTATATATGTGTAGTGTATCAACTATCTGGTATCCATAACACAAGCCTCGTAGCTTACCATGGAACTAGATGGTGCTGTGTTAATTCCCCAACATATTTATTTATATTTCATTTATTTATCTTAAATCAAATACATATTTAGGTTTCCTTTCCGGATAAGATCCCAAACAATTATGGTGGTGTTAAAAAATTATGTTGGAGTCATCCAGTAACAAAATGCCTTTAGGACAATTTCGTTAAAAACGAATTTAGCTAAATATTGTTTATTGCTTTGATATTATACTTGAACAATTTCATGTTTCTTTATGGTTATAATAAAGCTTGTGTAGTTTATAAGAAAAAATGTAATAAACGTATTACTTGAGCCCTCCTTTAACTTGTCAATATAAGGCGAATGTATAAATAATGTATTGTTATTTATATAACAGTGATTGCGAACTAAATTAAAAACATAAGTGCGATACAAGCATGCTAAGGGTTCATATAATTTAAATAAAACGATGCTATACTGAATTTAAAACGTCTAAAATTTAGCAGTTTCATCCTCATCAGAACATCTGAAAATTAAAAATATGATATGTATATATGATGATGACACGTCTGGCTTAGTTTGTAGTGACCCTACTTGTTCTGCCAGTTCGAGTCCCGCTGGGAGTATTCCTTTGTGTAATGAGCACGAATGTTTGTACTCCAGTCATGGGTGTTTATATTTAAAATATGTATGTATTTAAAGTTTTATATGTGTAGTGTATCAACTATTTGGTATCCATAACACAAACCTCGTAGCTTATCATGAAACTAGATGGTGCTGTGTATTAAGATAAAAAAACGTGTGTGTATTTATGTACACACGTAAGAAGTTATACTTCTTTGGTGTCACAGAACAGAAATAGCTAAGGATTTCATTCCGTATGTCACAATGACAACACTGTTTGTAAAAGGAATGTAGCTATCTACAACAGGTCGTTTTCAGCTAACTTCATCGTGTCGCTTTTTGGCTGTCGGTGTGCGCGCGCATCGTAAAAATTTTACTTTCATATTTTTTTCCAAACGTGCCAAAAGAAGTATAACTTCAAAATTATATCAGGGCTAATCTAAGGCCAAAGATTGAATGTTGATAATATGATTATAAGGTTTTACGTGTAAAAGTTATTGAATAGATAAAAAGAAAACTAACTCAACCAATTGTTTCTTGCTAATACTGACATTCCAAATCTTGACGGTATCACAAAAGGGACTTGATTCAGACCCGCGTTGTAGAGTCACATACGTGTCACCGTACTCTAGCCAATTTCTTGTAACGGCATATTCGATAGCGAAGGAAATACGCGCTGTTATATTTTTATGCCATTTGTTGTGTTGTTCAGCTATATTAAAAAATAAAAGAAAAACCTTTTAAGATGAACGTTTTATGTTTTTTCTGAACTTATCTTTAATTAACTTCCTACTAATTATTTATTAATGTTAAGTTACCTAAAAACATTTCCACATGGGTCTGATTTTATAAACATACATACTGGCGACTCAGCCGGACAGACACACAGACATACAGACAGACACTCAGACAGACAGACTAAAATTCTTAAAACTATAGATTCGGCCTCTGTGTCGATACTGTTCATGTCTATTTCAATAAGATTTTCTAAAAAATATTTAATGTACAGATTCGGCTTAGATTATAGTATAGATAATGCTACGAGTATATATGGAACAAAGTACAGCTGTATCAACAAAATAATTAAATTGAATCATTCGTATGTTTAGTTATTTTTTAATTTAATATAGATACAGATAACTTTATCCGCTGATTAGATAATAATAATAATTAGATTTCAGTATATTAACAATTAATACAAAGAAAAAAAATGTATTTACGAAGAATCAATATCAAATTCTACTATACTATATTCTGTACTTCTGTTGAATATATAAATAATTCATAAACATACATAATTTCATACCGAAATAAATAAGTGGCATGATACTTCTGTAAATTCGTAAAAGGCGCATGACTCTGACATCAGTGCTGACTGTGATTATGATGCAGGAAGGTCTCATCCAGTGTAGATATTTAATGGTTTTGCCGCTAACCGTTGGCACTACTATCACTCGAGCGTTAGTCTGATTAGCGATGGTCACGCACGATATAACTGTTGCCTCAGCTGCGTTTACAGGAACTTGGATCTATGATCAAATATTTACAAACGGTAAATATTACAGGTAATTTTGTATATTCTTAATACACTGTTAAAAAAATGTACAAGGAAAAACGTAAAGTTAAAATAATTACAGTTTTTGGAATAGATATAACCAATTTTATATAATTTTTAGACTTAATTAACCATAAATATTTTCATATCTATCAGTGATAAAGTTATATGTAGTTTAAACTCTCTGCACCATAGAGACCTAAATAAGGAGGGATTTGAGTATCCTTTTCTATGTATTCAGCCCTTTTTAACGTCCCACTGCTGGGCACGGGCCTCCCTTTAGTACGAGAGGGATCAGGTCATAGTCCACCACGCTGGCCAAGTGCGGGTTGGTGGACTTCACATGTTTTTCGAAAACTTGCTAGGTTCTCTCAGACATGCAGGTTTCCTCACGATGTTTTCCTTCACCGTTAAGACAAATGGTAATCATGTTGGAAATGATTCGCACATGAAAATATCAGAGGTGCGAGACCCGGATTTGAACCCGCTTCACTCGGTTTCCCAAGCGAGCGCGTTGCCACTGGGCTACCACTGCTTCCTTTTCTATAATTGGGACGAATTCAATATTGGTGTTGTATTTTGTGCTATTTTTAAAATAAAGTAGCAATTACCTTATCAACTACATTTCTAAAATTCGTTTTACTTATCACCAATGGCTCAACGGTATAGCATAGTTCATTTAACCCTTTTAAAACTTCTATTGTGAATTCGGTATCATAGCAATCCTTTAATATTAGGCCACTAGCGCCATCTATAAGCGCATTGGTAACGTCTGATATTTCACAATCAATGAAATTTCCGCTTTTGAGAGCGTTTTCGAATAAACCACCGGATATATAAAACGGCTTACCTGCCTGTAACAAATTCTATGAAATAAAATTTTATTTGATCGCAATAGAAAATTAAATGTTGTTTTTTAACCTGTAAACATTTTCCAGCAATCCATTTTTGTATATGTGGCATTCGTGACTGTTTAGATGCTTCCATTTCATAGGGCAAATATTCTCTTGATAATATTAATCCATCTGTTTCCTAGATTGTATGTGAAGTTGTTTATAAAAACATTTTAGTTCTTACCACTCTTATTATTACAATATAGAGCCTAGGGTGGTTCACGTGCCCTTGATACGCAGTTCAACTAAAGGCCACTTTCCCCGCTTCCCCGTCGGCAAGGATACCCTAACGCAAAAGAGAAAAGCACTCACCTGTGTGTCTTCTTCTCCCGCTCGTTCCAGGCGCCTGGGATTCCCAAGGGTCGGGTGCACCAGTGCTAAAACACTGCTGCAGCGGTAAAAATAATTCAGCGGCCGTATAAAGGCCACACGCGAACTTATAGCCACACCTTAGCGGTTATTATAAAAGTAGATTACGTCCGTCCACGTCGCGAGCTAATGGTCGAGAGAGAGGGCGTGGTTGATGCGCACGAGTATAGACAACAACAAGGGTCGTGCATTCCCTCGTACGTCATAAGCATTCTGCCGAACGGTAAGAACGGCAAAAATGGCCCAAACACTTTTTAATTATAAGTTAACGTTAACATATATCCGCGTAGATGACTACGTAACCAATATTATTAAACATAAGTAATTATTTATGATATACATATACAAACTTTTATTATGTCATCAATATTTTCAAGTCCTTCTTCTGTGCATATTCCACACATTAAAAATGGTCTTCTAGTGTTTTGTGTTTTGATGAAATGTTTAATTTTTCTAATTGTGTCTGGGTGACGCACATAATTGATAATTATAGTGTCTAACTGAAATCAAACGAATTTTACATGAGATATATTTACATTATATATAAAAAAGTCATTGGTTGTAAAACGAAAGATTAAAATATTAAATACTTGATATTCCAACGCAAATTTTATGATTTCTATATCTTTTTTGGTTAGCAATGGTTTTGAATGCTTTATGTGGCGTGTGCATACGTTACTTAGATTTGTTAGCATTCCTCCTTTTGTAACAACACATTTAATTGACTTCTCGTCGGTTGTTCCTATGCATTTTACAATTATTTCATCGGCGGCTATCGAAATCTCTGTTCCAACTTTCACATCAGTAAGCAAAAAGTGATTATCAACAAAAATTATTTCAGCACTACATTTATTAAAGTATTTTATGTTATATGTCAAAATAACATTTGATTTTTTTGTAAGCGGAATACATTCTTTATCCTGAAATATATTTTTATGTTTATAGTATGATTATTAGTAATATTTATGAGTACCTTATTAAGCTTTTCGTTTTCCGTTTCTCTTAGGATTGTGTATACCAAATGACCGTTCTCAACGCCGTACACCGTGTCTTAGACAATAATTAAAATAGTACCTTGTTTTAATAAAAACGCTTAGTTCATTTTGGGCCAAACGAGTTCAAGCGGCGGTTTCAGTGAAAAAGCTTGAACTTAATTAAAGTTACCACCTCACCAATAAAAAAAAATCAGGAAGTAACAGAGATGTGATTTTGTTTTAGCACCGACTAGCAGTGCCCCGTAGTTTCATAAGCGTTAAATTTGTTTGATTATAAATATCAGTTTTACAATAGTGAATAAAATTCTGCCAGATTTGTTGACATTTATGATTACTGCTCCGCTCTCTTGGGTGGTGGTGGTGGGTGGTGGCATGATGATATATAGCCTATAGCCTTCCTTAATAAAAGCGCTATCTAATGCAAAAAAAAAAAATCAAATCGGATTAGTAGTTCCTGAGATTAGCACGTTTAAACAAAGAAACTCTGCCGCTTTATAATATTCGTATAGAAATAATTTATAGAACGTAAAATATAAGGTTACTTATTAACACATGAAGTAGTTCCCACGAGATATATGTCTGTTACAAATATTTATTATGTTACATAAGAGTGTTGGGGAGTCACTAGTAACAAATAAAACGTACTCCATCTAACAATCCAGTTTTTACGATACAAGTTTTCAATTCTATACACGTTGCTATAGGCCAATGCGTGACGCTATATTTAGCACAGCATGCTAAAACTGCTTTTTCTAATTTAGCAAGTAGTCGAATCTTATCCCCTCTGCTGCTGCTTGACAATTTGAACTTGGCTACGTTCATACCTGCTTCTAACATCTTTTGTACATCAACTTCAGTTATTTCGGAGTTCGCTAGAAATAATCAAATTAATTAAGTCAAATAAATATATTTTACACAACATAGTCGTATCTTATACATTTGGCAGTTTTTTTTGTTAATTGGTGATAATATGTCTTACTTATATTTATAATTATATGTATTTATAAATGGATACTTGTATACTATAATAACGATGTAAAGTCCGTCATAGTAACAGTCCGTTAGTAGTTATTATTAAATGAGCTATAAATCCAAATTTGGTGCAAAATTAAGAAACATACTTTTCTGCCAAACTTTAGTTCAGGCAAAATTTAGACAATTTTTATATTTTATTTCTTCATTAATAATAATAAAAAATAAAAATACAATGTAGAAAAACGTAGCAAGATTGAGGTGGAAGGAAAATTATTTGGAATTTATAAAAATGAGGGTAAATGTGTCATAAGTTCTTTTAAATTTGTTTCAGTTTCAAGAACAAGCATTTATATTGCAAATTATTTAAATGATGTTATAATGCATTAAGTTTAATATAATGCCCAATATAATATTAACCTATTGTTACAATTACTGGAATTCTTCGAAACCGAAATGGTGAATTTTTCAGAACCAGAGGATTGCTGAAATCCACGTCAGCAAAATTTATTGTTTCAGGCTTTTTCTCCAACATGCTTTATTAGTATTTGTTCTCGTACAAAATATATATTTATGATTATTTCTATGTGATGGCTAAGAAAAATAGAAATACTCAAGTAAATATCTGCAAAAATCTATTTTTATAAATGTCTGTATAGGTTTCTGTCATGAACTTTACAGATGAATTTCATGTCATTTCAGTATACATCAAATAGGTTGTTTTAATAATTTCTTTATTAACACATATATTATTAAAACACTTTTGGTAATCATTAAGTATTTTATTTATACGTAAATTTTTTTATTGTATTTCAAATTAAAAAATATATAAATATAAATAATAATAAATAAAAAATCAACTTTTGTCCTTTTTAGTTTTTTAGTTGTTATATTTATAGTATGTATTTAAAGTTATAAAATATGTGTAGTGTATCAACTATCTGGTATCCATAACACAAGCCTCGTAGCTTACCATGGAACTAGATGGTGCTGTGTGTTAATGTCCCAAGATATTTATTTATTTATGTTTTCCTTTAAATTTAAATTATGAGTACCCTCTATATAATGTTTATTTTTCTATTTTATTTACCTAATATATTTTTTATAGTAATACTTTTTAAATTTGCCCTCACTGAGATAAGTGAACTCATACATTCCTCATTGATAACAGGGTTGTAGATAGATATATTATTAGTAACGTGTGGTCAGCAATGCGTCACGCACAAGTCTTGTCTTTAAATTCCAAAACGGTGAAAGGTGACATTTTTCGTTTGTTAGTCAGAGCGCACTTAACAGATTTAAATACCTTTTCGTGACACTGGCAGAATGGATTGCGTCTGTTAACGCAACTATAAGCCATTAAAAAAAAATACCTTTAAATTTTTATTTTTACATTTTAAATTTTTTTTGCATTTCCTATAATGGCCCATATTATATTTTGTTATATGATGTAGGTACTTGATAAAACTTTTCTTCTTCGTAATAATCATAATCCTTTATAGATGTATCTCTTTGGATTCGGTAACAAACCCTTTAAATCGAGTATCGAATAGCGAATTTTGGTATTTTGAGCAATTAATTATTTCAGGATTTGTAGCTTAAGTGTATTTTTGTCTAAATTGACTTTAATCAAATAGAAAATAAACGAGGAAAAATGAAAAGTGACAAAGCGTTAGTAACAATGGAATCTTTGGCAACGAATCGCTTTGTGTTTGTTCAGTTCGCGGCAAGCTAATGGACAAACAAGGGTCGCTGTGGCAATGTTGATTTTCAGTTACTGTGCAGGCGGCGTTCTTGTATCTTGCAAGATTTATTTTCACCCCAGGCAAAGAGTTTGGGCGGCTCACATTCGAATCAAACAGATGTCTATTGCAATTAAGATAAAGCTGCCATTTTTAGAAATATAGAATTCTTAATCCCTCTACGACAGCGGACACGCCGGCGTTACAGTTAACAATAGATTTCTTAGAAATTTAATTAATTTCTTAGAAATTTACCTGGAGGTGTTAAAAATTATTATATATCTTATTATGTATATTGTATATAAATAACAAAAAAAAATACGTAGAAGGTACATTAAGGTTTTTACGTAAGTTTTGCTCAAAGGGTATCCAGAGAATCAAGTCAAACTTAAATCTTTACTTTACATCAATTCTAATAACTCGGCGACACCTTTTAACGTCACTTTATGTTCGTAACGACGTAACGTTCTTAGTATTAATCCTGTCATTAGCCGTGTGCGTGCATTGAATCTGTGTCGTAGCAGCTTCCACGTGACATATTTCACACTAAATCACATTATGCCCTATAAGTATTAAGTTTGTGATTAGTATTACCAAGATCAGGGTTCCAACTTTTATAATTTCAAACTTGCTCATTGCTGTCTTGCTCATCCATAAGAGCAACAAAAACGTTATTTTTCAACAAACTAAGTAGACACGCTTGGCTCAGTTTGTAGTGACCCTACTTGCTGTGCCAGCGTTCGCGGGTTCGAGTCCCGCTGGGGGCATTCATTTGTGTGATGAGCACGAATGCTTGTACTCCAGTCATAGGTGTTTATATTTATATGTTTTTAAAGTTATATATGTATAATGTATCAACTATCTGGTATCCATAACACAAGCCTCGCCGCTTACCATGGAACTACGAGTAGATGGTGCTGTGTGTTAATGTCCTGACATGTTTATTTATTATTTATTTATATATTTTAACTTCCAATTTATTTCAAACAGTTTAATACGAAGCAAATTTCTAGGTTTATTAGAAATTTCATTTGTTGTACAGCCTTGATTTTTATAATTCTCATATGACCAAATAACCCGGACCCACGACAGTGTCTTTATTTTCAGTGCTGTATTAATCCCAATTGAATAGAAGTTCTGTCGGTGATCTCAGTAACGTCTAACTGTCTATTCCTTAAGGGAAACCCCATGAATTATGGATAAAGTCGACATCCGAAAAACCTTCTTCAAACGTGCTTACTGTTTTCGTCTTTTTTGATTACCCGAGTGAATTCGCGACTACTTACTTTTGAATGGCTACTTTCTTTTAGATTGGCGGTATTAATTTTGCGACGATGTGTAATCAAAAATAATTAATGTTCAAGGTATAGTAGCTTAGATCAGTGATCAGTTTAGAGCACAATTTTTTCTTGTGTACTCGTTCCAATATACCATTTTTTTAATTTATCATATATGGAAATGTACGGAACACCTGATGTATGTCTAAACTTAATAAATTCTGCGAATTATACTATATATATATATATATATATATATATATATATATATATATATAATTTTATTCCATTAATCTTAGACAGCTTTACCAAGAATCTAATTTAATTAACCATTTCATTTTTTCTAATGAACAGGATGTAAAATATTATTATTACAACACATGGTAAAGAAGCCGAAATCGATTCTTATATTTTTTTATTTGAGCATCATCTTTAATTTAACAAATCCATTTTTAACCATTTTATTTGTAAAAATTTAGTACTTTTCTTAAGTAATTTAATTAAGAGCTTTATACAATGCTCAATTAGCAGAAAATACAAATTATGTAAATAAGGTAGTCCAAATATAAAGAATAATCGATACACACCCTTTTGTAAACCACATAATTTGTTGGTAAGCCCCCTACCGTTCTCTAACGTAATTAATTGAGCTTGTCAAGTTTATTTTGGTAGTATCGGGTCAACTTGGCCTCTTATTTTATTATCTACCAACTAAATTGACAGCGTGTCTTTAACTAGGTATATTATATTTTATTGCATAAGCACATATAGTATGACAAGGTTTTTGTATTTTAATGAAATATTAACAAAAAATGGTATATGGCGATGTTATATATGCAAAAGAAAAACAAAATTAATGATTGAAATGAAATTATGTAATTTTACAGCTTTTTTTCAAGTTTAATTTTTTGATTTTCTTAATTTCTTAGTAAATAATAAAAAAAGTAGTTTTAGTTCAATGTTAAATGTCCGCTTAAGCCTAATAAATTATTAGATTAACAATTTCTCGACTGTTTTTCTGTCTGTTTGATTCTCTAGTGACGCATAGTCCAAAATGAGTTTAATTCTGCAATGGTTGGAAAGTGTTATGTCAGCATTTTTATAAAACTTCGAATATATATTAATCCAACAGGTTACAAGTGTAAAGATACAGCTTGAACCAAATATAGTGTTTTACTAAATAAAATAAATATATGGACAGAGCCGCTATCTGCTGCTAGTTTTCAGATGTAATGTTGTGATGAATAGTACTTGATTGATCAATTTGACATGAAAGGTACATAATGTTAGCTTATTCAATGGTATACTCAAAGTAATCGAAAAATAAATTTTTGTAGACTGTTTTAGTGAAACTGTTTAGTATTTATCCATAATATTTTGAATAATGCCATTTTTTTGTTGTGGTTATGTATAGTACTTTTTATTATTATTACATATACATTTGTATTTTGATAACCCAGTGGTAATGCGCTCGCTTGGGAAACCGAGTGAAGCGGATTCAAATCCCGGGTCTTGCACCTCTGATATTTTTGTGTGTGAATCATTTGCAACGTCACTACCGCTTGTCTTAACAGTGAAGGAAAACATCGTGAGGAAACCTGCATGTCTGAGAGAACCTAGCAAGTTTTCAAAAGACATGTGACATTCGCCAACCCGCACTTGGCCAGCGTGGTGGACTATGGTCTGATCCCCGTCGTACTGAAGGGAGGCCCGTGCCCAGCAGTGGGACGTTAAAAAGGGATGAATACATATACTTTTGCTTCTTTTATTGTTATGTGTTGTCGTTGTATTGTCACAGATAATATAATACTCTAATACTCCTATTATGTTGATATACCCCGTATTTTTATTACTCTGTGGATATCTTACTATACTAAATACTAATAAAATTACAATATCTACTAAAATAGACATTAAAATATTTTTTCTTTAATTTCATTTTGTACGTATATTATGTCTGCGTTTAAATAAGATACACATCTTTCTCTTCTTGTTTTACAGTAGGGGTGTGCCTTGAGGTTAATTTCTCTGAGGCCGTCCTAAGCGGGTAGTCGTCAAGCCCTACTAATTGCAGTGGTATCTTAATTAATGTCTAATTACGTACCTATTATATATTTTGAATTCAGCCAAGTGTGAATTATTTTAGTTAAATTACTCTTTCCTTAGAATTTCGTTTCTATATAAACTTCTTAGACGTGATCATGTGTATTTTTTGTTTAACTTTATTGTTTGGGCAACATAGGATTACAGAAGAATTTTGTTTTGCTTTGAAGTTTTGCCTTTTCAGGATTTTTTTGCTCATTGATTTTATTATAGTAAATGTTTTTTTTTTCATTTGAATTGTACTTTTTATGATATCTTTAAAAACCATTGAATGTTATGTCAGCAGTATATGTGCATTAACTGGGTGTGGAAAGCAAAAAATTCTCGAATGAGTCGTTTGAACTAGTGCAATACTAATTAAAAGTGGAACTATATTTTTTAGAATCATTGATTTTTTAACATCAATAATATCATATATTCCTTCTCAAGTTTTAGCAGCGACTAATTAATAGGACATAAATGTAAATTTAAATTAGTTGAATGAAGATTGCCTTAATATATTGAAAACAATATGTTTATAGGAATAGATGTACCTACGCATAGACTAGACCACTCGCAAGTTTTCTTAATATTTATTGTGTATTTATCATTACCATGTTCTTTATTATTATCATATTTGTTATTGATATGTTAAAAGAGCTTAAAATCATTTTAAAAGCATTTATTTCACCTTCAGAGGTACAATTATTTCTTTCTATATTTATATGACATCTTTGAGGTATATAGTTTATTAAAAATGGTCAAACGTTTTACAATAGGCGTAGATATCGCATAGTATATAGAATATACAAAAAGAAAAACATACACCATAATTAAGAACATACATTTTTTGATATCAATAAAAAATCAGATCATATAATACAATATGATCGTAATCAAAACATACTCCAGGAATGCATAAAATGTAGGGATATAGTATAAAGCGAAAGTCATATTTAGTACTCATAGGCTTAATGAAAATAAATAGGTACATCCGGTAGTCAGAAATAATTACCTTAAAGAAAGTACAGAATTTAAATATGTGTGTGACAATTGACAAACTATGTTCATATAAGGTTTTAAGTCTTACATTTTATCCAGAAATAAATGAATACTCTTATTTTTATGTATTTGAAATATGAAATTGTGAAGACCGAAGGAAATAAATAACTGTGTATAGAAAAGTTTCATCGTCATAAATCTGTTGTTACTCTAACACTTAGTTCAAACAGTTCAACAATCAATGCACTTTGCTGTGATACTGCTGTTGTTATGTATCAGGGAAACCACGAGGAAAACAATGTCAAACTGCATGCTGCAAAACAAATGGTTGGGGGAGTTAGAAACAACATGACGCCGCCGACAAAATGTTTTCGCAACTTGCATCGTTCTCATGCAAGACTACAGATTATAATAATATTTTCTTTAAATTGTTACTGTTAATATATTTTTGCTACAAGATTAAGCTTTAAAAGCACGTATGTGGACTAATATAAAACTCACAACTTTATACGTGTTATGCTTTTAAAAATATGGAAGTTATTGTTTATGGGTTTTCCTTCCTGATACGAAGCCTGTAGCGATTCAGGATCTAAATTATAGGAGCTGTCATGGGATTTTTGGACTTACTAGTTATCCTAGTACGATACATTTATATAATATTTTAACTAGGAAAAAAATGGCTGTAACAAATAATAAATGAATTGTTAGAACGAAGATCCTTATTTATAACTAACGTTCGGCAATCCAGCCGGGCGCGAAGTTAAAAAACGCACTGAGAGGCTGCTCACCTCGGTAGGCAGGTGGCTCCTGTTACTTCTCTGACAGCAGAGTGGACCGTGGGAGCAACCTCTTGGTTGGGAGGTCTGCTTTGGCAGACCTGCCGTCAGGGCGTCGTGGTTGAGGGTGTAAGCGATCCTGAATTGCGACATCCCATTAAGACGGCAGAGGTTCTGTTGGGTTTTAGTGGGTAATACTGGCTTCTTTAGCGAGTGAATCCCACATAACCACGTATAAGTGTGTAGATAGTATGTGTAAATGCATTTTCCAACATTAAAAAAACATTAATTACATTTGGATTCAAGGAAATTTGATCCTGACGAGGGGCAACCGCCTATGTTTTTCTTGTTGATGCCGAGTTGATTTGTATTATTAAATACACGTATCATACATATCGTATAACTTTTAATTTAGAAGTATGAAAAAAATAAGATTAGTTACTATATTTAATACTCCATATACCACACTCTTTTTTGTAAACGTATATGAATAAAGTATGATTAGACCAACTTGTACGCTATAAGTTCAAGTGTAGCATCTTTGCAAAATATGTTAGGAAGTAGCTGAGAGCAGCTGCTTATTTCATTATTGGAATTCTTGTAAAGTAGGTTCCAAGCGCGACGTCCTATTTACCGTCCAAATTGCTATTAGAGAGTTTCACGCCTAGAGGGTTTACATACGAGTTTGAATTACATCATACATCTATGTAAAAAAATTTATTTTTATTAATGATTTAAGAATAATAACAAACCTTTGGAAAGTAGTAAGTAAACTTATATATAACACATGTTTTAAGTTAAATTATTTATCTAATAAATATCACTTAGTATCTCAACCCATAAATATTTTAATATAGTAAAATATAATAATACTAGTCAAGTGCAATGTCCCAAATATAAACCATTTTATATTTTACTATTAGAATTTTAGAACAAATTTACAGATTACGTTCAGCAAATATTTCCTTGGCTTCGCTTAGAGCATACATTTTATTTACATCTTCAGTAAAGTAATATCTTCTATCTAGAATTTATTAAAGTCGCACAGAAAATTCATTTACATATGGATGTATAAATATTATTTTTTTATTTACTCCTCCATGCCATAAGCTATTTTCTATAAAATTCAATTAGGGTTTATATTGTCAGTGGTATTATATCACATAATATGATGTGGTTTTCACCATTATCACAGATCATATAATACTATACTGGTACCATTTTACAAATATTGATGAGTTAAATTGTACCCAAATGGCACTCCTAGATGTTACTGAAAAAAAAAAATTGAATTGAATCATAGAAAAAAAAATCAATACAACTTCATATTTAAAATATTACTTACAAAATAAATCTATAAGAAATAAAAAAATAAGGAATAGATAATAAGAAAAAAGTAGATTAATAAACAAAAAGATGTATTTTTTAAATTGTAGTCAACAGGCGCGTCAGAACACCCATTACTGCCTCGAGTGTTTCTTAGCTAATGGACGCGTAATTGGTCGTTTCGTTGAGTAATGGACAATTAAACGGTGCTACGTAGATTCATTCTAAGTATTGCACTACGATAGAGTACAGTTAAGTTTGTTTTCCTAATAAGATTTTTGGAGGAAATTACAACTTTAACTTAAAAGTCCAAACTTTAAACTTAAAAAGTATTTTTTCTTTTTGTTACGTATTTAGCTTCATAATAACTTACAAATACAGTACATCTAGAAACAGGTACCTTTTTATAATGCTGGAAATTAATCATTCTTAGCTAAGTTTGACGATAAGCTTATATGAATCAAAATCGCATTTAATTTTTTAAATTTTTCGACAGATTTCTACCAGCGTCACAATTTATAGCTTCGTATGCAATGAATATGTAATCACAGGATTGCAAAGTAACAGTCCTATAAGTATACTTTGGACGAGTTTCAACAAAGTTCTATCAATGTCCGCTAAAACTTCACAAATAGTGATTTGGGGAACTTTCTATCACGCCCTGGAGAAATAAGTTGACTCCCGTTTTCTTAACGAAATGATTGTCTACGTGGACGTTGTTAGACGCTAGCTCCATTTGTTTGGGGGTTTTATTTACTCTCTCCCAAAGGATAATTCACTTTATAAGCATCGTATCGACCCAATGGGAGGCATAAAGTATTTCACGCTTTTAGCGAAACGTAAGTAAAGCTGTTGTGTGAACGCAAAATTAGGTCACGGCAAAATTTTCTATCTGCGCATTTCCCTCCCGACGTCGATTGACTCACGATTCTCGTAGATAGGAAATACGGTAGGCACAGATAAGAAAGATTGAAGAATGCGAAAGTTACTTTCTAGATAACAAAACGTATTGCGCTTTACAGTTATCTTTTTCATTGGTGAGTAAATTCGCAGTCTACTCGGAACTTTTTTACCTATAGATTATTTTTTATTTTACATTTAATATTACGAGAACACTATTTATATGCAGTTTTTTTTCAAAAATTTAGTTATTTACTTAGTGTCAAAGAATATTTTAAAATCAATTTGTTTACTGCAGTGGAAACCTATAATTTACAAATGTTTTAACTATTTCAGGTAAAATAACCACAAAACCATTTTACAAAAATAGCTTTTTAAAACTTTTAGGTAGTCGTATTTTCCGAATAAAAATTAAGATAAATGCACTTTAACTAATTTGTAGCTCTCATGAAAGTTTTTAAGAAACCCTGTTTAGTATTTAAGTCTCGCCTATTTTTGCTCGATATAAAGTACACTTAGCTTATTACGGTTTGCACAAAAAATTACGTGGAAAAGTTTGAGGAAATTTTTCTAGAGTTTCCACAAAGCTCTCTTAAGAAAATACATTCTTTAAAACTTATATTTTGTTTTGTAGAGTTAAAGAACTTAGCGAAATGAATTATTTTCTCTGTATTGTATACAATATATATCGTAATTATAATCCTTTAACTATTTAAAATGTACTTATATCGCCAAGAAAAGTAAAGATTCCACGTTCTATTTTACAAAAACATTTAATATAATATTCTAGCAGAAAGTTAGACGTTAGCAAAGGAAGTTGCACTTCTAAATTACTTGAGCTGCGTAATAAGTGCGCTCACAGTAACACGTGCGCGGAATAACCAAGCGTGAGTCGGTTATTACCTGCATGATAACAGTTATCTGTGCGCAGATGCTCTTTATGCTTACATACCGATACTTTTGATGGCTCGTGCGTAATTAAATTAGCAATTATTGTTTACGTAGTATTGTTTTGTATTCTGGTAAATATAATATAGATCGTTATACATTGAATATACAGCTTTTATTTACTTAATCGATTTTATACTATTTATCAATTTGTACCGTTCAAGGGATAAAAAATTAGTCTATCCTATTTCATCTGTTTCTGCCAGTATTAGGGCAAGACGTGGCAGTGAGACTTAATCAGACTAGAATTAAGTCTACATACATACGCGTATGTACAATGTACATATGATGCATTCCACGTCAAATCGGTTTCAAAAAAAAAGTTTTGATTTTCTTAATATTTTGATATTTTTTAGTACATTCAAAAGAGGCTTCCTGGTAAATTTTGAGATTTTTTGATCCGATTTTGTCCAATTTGGCGTGGAAGGCTCCATATGTAACACACACACACATATATATATATATATATATATATATATATATATATATATATATATATATATATATATATATATATAACCAATATAATTGATCAGTCTGTGTGAACAATCAAAAACCCGTGACTTTCTGACATCTATAATCTGGCATCTATCTTCGTGATCTGTCTATATCTGTGCTATATATTAGATACACATAATATTATTTTTCATCGTTGTATTGGTCCAACATTTGTTTGACTTTTAATTTAAAAATGATAAACCAATAACCCTCCTTTGGGCTTCGCTGCAGTCGGGTAAATAGATAACAAGCTAAATGTGCAAATTTTATTTAAAATATTGACTTTAAAATATAATAGCTTATGATAAACATTCTTGCAGATTACAGATCTGTAAAGAATATCGTAGGATTAAGTAACATACTGTTTATTTATTACTAAACAAAGTATGTAATAGCGTCATTTTGGTCATATATTCAGTATACATCTTTATATATATAATTCTTCTGTGAGTGTGTATGTCACTGAACTTCTCTCAAACGACTGAACCGATTTTGATGAAATTTTTTGTGTGTGTTCAAGGGGATCTGAGAATGGTTTACATTCACAATTTTGTCCAAAAAGTTTGAAATTTTCAAATTAAAGACGTGTAGACAGGACTACGTCTGTCGGGTCCGCTAGTTGTATATAAAATTATAGGCCTGAGATAGATTTTAGCAAGGATTTATGTTACAACCAAAACGTACATACCATTTTAGCGACGGAACGTTTATAAGCATTGCTTTGGTTTGCAAATATGGCGTACCTGATCGCAATTGCCACGAAAAGCAAATATTGTCCGCGTTAGGTCAGCGTGTGTGGACACAGCACTCGACTTCTTCCATCGGATATCCACAGAGTTCGTGCGTCGTGGATACTCGAGTAGTAGGTAGTATTGACTCGACTTTCAACTTACTGGCCACCGATTTTCCTGTAATCCGGTCACTGAACGGTGATTGATTTCGATTGGTCTCTTTCTAAGCTTAGATGTCGTTCAGTAAATGTAAAAAATCGGTTAAGTGCGAGTCTGATTTTAGATGGTTACACGATGCCGTGCATAAAAACGTTTAGTTCAGAACTTGTAAAAAGAAGTTATTTAGAAATATCAGTCTAATTTTTAATGAAATCTATTCGCTTAAGTACTCGTATTTTTGTATTTGGCCAGTAGAAGATACCTTATTCTCGAATTTCTAATATAATAATAAAAAGATTTGTCATATTATGAACATCTAAGGTATAACTTAATAATGTGACATAAATTGAATTTGGACTGTGGGAGTGCGTATACTCGTAGCATGAAAGCCTTACTTAAGTACTTATCAAGAATTCAAAGGTCTGTATACAATAATATGAATATGAATAGGACGTTAATTTTGTTACACCTTAATACGATCTTGCTATTTGAACTATGCTATATTTACCTTAATCAACTATTTTATCTTTCTATATCTGGCATGAGTCATTAAATGCTACTTGAGAAAAATTATCAGGCTAAAAGATAGACCATGTACATATAATGTATAACAGTAAAAGGGCAGCTAATTCAGTCAATATGTGTGTGCTTCTCAAATTCGCTGACCAGCGAAATTCGAACCTCTAAAAATAGTATATTAAGAATACCAATATTAAATTTCATGTATCTGTCTGTGTGTTAAAGAGTAATTTTTTATTGTTGCGGAAAAGCCACTGTTGGAAACATTACATATTGGTCTTCGAATATCACAGATGTACCTATAGGTAGTCTTGGAATGTCAGACTTGCACGTCTTTTAGGAATATACCTGTGACGAAAATTTTATTATATATAAAAACACTAGCAGAACCCGCGGCTTCGCTCGTGCTAAAACAAAAAAAAAGCTCTAAAATGGTAGGTTTCATACAAATTTTCATTCCCTATTTTATCCCCTTATGGGATAAATTTCGAAAAATGCTAAAACACGTATTTATTCAATTGTATTGAAGAATATTATTAACAAGTTTCAAGTAATTCTGATCATAAATATTTTGTCGGGTTGTATTATAACGTGTTTTCTCGTGGGAATGAGATTATCTCCCGCGGTATAAAGTAGCCTATGTCACTCTCCAGCCCTCCAACTATCTCTACACAAAAAATCACGCCAATCCGTCATTCCGTTTCAACGTGAAAAGTGGACAAACAAATAAACAAACCCACTTTAACATTTATACTATTAGTATGGATGTACATTTAAATTATATGTGTATTTTTGTTATATATGTCACCATGTCATGAACGTATACCCAGTACAAACTCTTAGGCATGAACTTTAAAGCGTGGTAACCTAAGTGACACGAATAGAGTGCTCTCTGCTTGCTTGCAGGCAATATAAAACGTGCTCACAATTTATTACTTCGGTAGCTTCTCGCGATAATCATATAAATTAGGTATTCTAGAGATTTCATTTCCCACTCAGTATTTACTTGTGCTTAATAAATAATGTAATTTATCGTTTAAGTGAATACGGAGCTCTAAATAAAAGTAGATTTTCTAGCTTGTTAGATACGTAGTGCTTATTCTCTTTCATTTCAGTTTCTTTACATTATTGTTCATCTGAATTTGTGGGAGATATTTTTCTATATTAACTTAGACGCCCTCTGTAGGGTGGGTCCTCTTAAGATGTTATATGGTCGCGAATTTAAAAAACATATTTTTAGTGCACTTTAGTATCCTAGTCTAGATAGGAATTTAAAATGTAGAATATTCGCAGCAATATTTTGGAATCATTTTCTTATAATAATTTTATAATGAAATAGTTCAGGTTATACATATTATATTATCTTTTGATTATAACTTGACGTTTTCTCTACAAGGATTGCTTTGAATCGTACCACAATGAGTAATATTGACCGACTGCAAAGTGCACTTTGTCAAGGAAGCCTGTCCATTGAGTTAGAAGCCGCAAATTACTGCCAACTTACCTACCGTTGTGAATGACGTGGACTTGTGTATTTAGTATTATCTAGTACTGCACCGAGTAACCGCAGTTTATATTACTGACATGAGACAAGCGTCCTGTAGGCAAATGTGGCGTGAAATGCTCTATTATACGGGGTATTGGATGCGTTTAATCTATATACTTCATTTTAAGGGCATGTAAGCAAATAGTCCTTGCTAATATTGTGAAGAGGTAATTTCTCTGTGGTCTAATAGCTAACATGTACGGCCTCAGATCCGGAGGTCTCGGGTCGGGCCAAGTTTAATTACTGAGTTTTTCTGTTAACATATCCTCAGTAGTAGTCCGCAATTGGGAAGTTGAGAAGGTGGCGGTATGACACCCTCGTGCCTCAAAGAGTACGTAAAGCCGTCGGGCCTGCGCCTTAACTCTCACCGGTCACGTGGAAGTACCGGACTTTGAGAGAAAAGGGAATAAAGAGTACACTTGTGTCTGCGCGCACACTTGTGCACTATAATATTTTTTGCGCATCTGGCTAGTTTCAGTGAGATTGGCCGCCGTGGCCGAAATCGGTCAGGAGGACATTATTATTATAAAGAGGTGAAGTTTGTTAGTTTTGTATGTAGGGGATATTCTCTGAAACTAGTGATACGGTTCTGAAAATTCTTTCACGTACAGGGAGCTACATTACCGCTAAGTGCTACAAGGCTATTATTATATACATATTTATTTTTATTGCAATTAAAAATGGGTTTAAAACAAAAACAAATCTATCCCACGGCAACCGTACATTTTTACGGGATAAAAAGTATTCTATGTGTTATTCCAGACTATAACCTGTCTCTGTGCCAAATTTGATCCAGATCCGTTCAGCCGTTAAATAAATCTAATATTATTTTCTCTAAGTTAAAAAATTAAAACTCGAAAACAGACGGACTTTTGGAGAGATAGCTCATTGAGAGACAAGCTCTGTGGAATAGAAGTCATAAATTGATAGAAAAAGTTGTTAATGATGTTCAAAATGGACTGTTGAAAGTTATTTCTTAATATTATTACAAGTTACTGTTTGGAACGTTAGAGAGTGATAGTTTAAACACGGTAATATTATATGCATTACATTACCGTAGATTAAATCTTTGTCGTTAATTTTATTTAACCAAGCAACTACCAACTAACATTTATTAGCAAGAAAAATTGCAGGAAGTTCAGATTACCATGTCGTTAGACTCTTACTGTTTGATATTAAGTATTTTCTATTTAAATTTATTCTTAGAATCTTTATTATTATATTTACTCATACGATTCATTTGTCCATAGGATATTCTTTTCTATTCTTTTAAAAATCACGCAGTCTACTTCCTATTTCAGTAAATTGTAGTAAGTGTATCTTTAGTAGGCTACTTTAGACCTACTTCGGCAGACCTCTTGTTGGGATGTCGTGGTAAGTGCGTTTGTGATACTGCCACGTTCTATTAAGACGGAGGAAGTTCAGCTAAGTTTTAGGGAGTAATACTGGGTTTTCTAGCTGGTAAGTCCCACATAATAAAGAAAAAAAGACGTATAAGTATGTCGCAACTTAGAGGCGCTAAAGAGGGTGGGTTACTAGTAAAACTGATCATATAAATAAAGCAATACTTATATCTATACTATGATATTATAAAGAGGCAGTTTGTTTATTTGCTTGTTTGAACGCGCTGATCTCAGGAAGTACTAATCTGATTTGAAAAAATATTTTTGCATTAGATAGCCCGTTTATTGAGGAAGACTATAGGCTATATATCATCCCGGAAATATGTACGGTTCCCGTGGGATAGATTTGTTTTTGTCTAGGACGAACCCGAAGCTAAGCAAGGGTGAGTCGCTAGTTATGTCTAAGTAGTATAGTAAAGTTCTATTTAAATAGTTATAAACTTTCTTTGAACTCTTAACACTGTGAAACTTTGTACTCTGTTCATTCATTATACTAGAGCCTTTGATTACTGTTAAAAAGGGTTAGAATGTTTACATAGTTTACTCAGCTAATCAAATTTACGGGCATCAAACGCTGTGTCGGTGATCTTTCATCTTTACATCTATCTTACCCTTGGTCTTGTACCATTAAGGACATAAATCTTAATAAACAAGAAGAGGCAATAATGTTTATTACCTTTTGTTAGAATTTCTAATAGAATAAGAATGTCAATTTATACTAAATTAAATTTATTAACTTGTAAAAATCTTTTTTTTTAAATTAGCTTTTTTTAAATATAAGAAAGGAACATGTTCTATAGACAATCTTTTCTATGGAAACAGCAAGGTAGTATTACAATTATATAGTAAAGTAACAAAATATATAATATAAAAAAAAATATGTTCGTAAAAAAAATTCTTTTCTGACATGCAGGCTTAAACGAGATGCTATTCTGCAGTAGTAAAAAATTGTTTTGTTTTTCAAAATTATATTAAATGGCACATTAAATCGTTGTGCGATATATATGACTGCCTCGGTGGTGTAGTGGCTAGCATGTACGGCTGCACACCCGGAGGTCCTGGGTTCGAGTCCCGGGTCGGGCCAAGTTTAGTTATTGAGACTTTCTGTATAGTAAGTCGCAGTAACAGCCCGGAGTTGGGAAGTTGGCGGTGTTTCACCCCCGTGCCTCGGAGAGCACGTAAAGCCGTCGGTCCTGCGCCTTAACTCTCACCGGTCTTGTCGAGAGGTCGTCCCACCGGAGTATGAGAGTGATAGGAATAGAGAGTGCACTTGTGTCTGCGCGTGCACTTGAGCACTATAATATCTCCTGCGCAGTTGGCTAATCTCAATGAGATTGGCCGTCGTAGCCGGAATAGGCTAGGAGAACATAATCATCATCATATATGTATATATATATATATATATATATATATATATATATATATATATATATATATATTTCTGTTTAAACGATTAGAATTAGAAATTAGAATAACATCTTGTTAAGACCCCATAAAAATTAATAGAGACTATTCGACTATAAGTTCAATTATTGACATTTCCATTATGTACATTTACTCTTTGTTATCTGCGAGAGTAATTAAAACACTTTCTGAGTGCAGATTTAACTTCACATTTTGGTAATAACTTAAAACTCAAATTGTTTAAACCCGTTGTTAACAGCGCAAATATTTTAGTTGGACCTCTTATCAAAGAGAGGTAAATAGACAATACAGAGCGATATCTCATGCGGGTACATGTTAATTAATTTGAGTGTACACATTATATAAAACTTTTTTCGGCTATTTGTTTAAAAATAAATACGTAAAAGTCCTATCATATATAATTACTAGCATTGCCCGCGGCTCCGCCCGCGTTCAGATAACCAAAAACCAAATTCTTAGGTTTTATATATTAGTAATCTCTTACATTGCAGTTTTTGTATTTTTTCTCAGAAATGAGATATTTTCCCGCGGTAAAAAGTATCCTCTATATTGACCCGGATAACCAGCTACCATCATTTAGTATGATTTCATCAATATCTGTCCAGTGGTTTTCTCGTGATACGGTAACAGACAGACAGACAAAAATTCTAAAAACTATAGATTCGTACTCTGTATCGATAATAATCTCTATTTCAATTAGATTTTCCAAAAAATATTTAATGTAAAGATTCGGCTTAGTTACAATTTTATTATATGTATAGATAAAGAAATAAAGTCTAATCTCTGACTTACTGAACTATTCACTCACAGATTTTTTTAGGTGTACAACGTAAGCAGGGCCGCTATTGAGAAGTAATAATAGTAATAGATTCTGTTTATATTATTTTTATTATACCAGCTTTAAAATTATATTCAAAGTGAAGTATACATAGAGAATAATAACAAACTTATTCTGTCTCCCCTTCCGTAGTTGTTGGAATATTGGATGGCGGTAACTGTATACTCGTTCGAATTGGGTGATGTTCAGTTAGAACAGCCTTTTCATCAGAAAATTACGAGTTTTGTCTTTATTTAATTATTACATGGGCAATTTATTGTTACCTATTTTTTACTATAAAAATAAGAAATTTTTAACTACAATCGAATCACTATATAAAATTTAAAAGGGGCTGGGATTTAATATTATGCGAAAGTTTTTGAATAAATCAAATTTAAGGACTGCTTTTAAGTTGCACGGATTCGAATTTAAATTGGAATGGTACCAGCTTATCCCAGATTTTGGTCTATTACGCTAACCGAACAAGCGATTCCTTGCTTAATTCTCTATGCAAGATGTCCGTCTTGAATCAGGATATAAACTATTATGAAGAGCCTCGAAAATATCGCAATTTATTATTTTGCTTCATTCATATAGTATAATTTTTAGATAAACATTTTCGGCCTATATATAAAGTTTGTATATGCGTACAATCAATAAAGATTACATTGTGTAGATAGTAGATACTAAACTTATCTAAAATTAATGGTAGCCCGGATGGTATTGCATTAATGACCGATATATCTAAGTACCTTTTGGCAACTGGTTATTTTCCCATAAGAATTACATGATTAACTGTTATATGAAGTGCATAAGCCGGTCTCTAGCCCATAAATTATTTCTATGTAAAAAATCTATAGGATTTTAGTCCTTAAAAGTAAGACAAATCATTTTTTGGTTTCAGAAATATAATATTTTTTCACTTTAGGAATTATAATATTAGTCGTGGTTTCTTAATTATTATTTTTTTTAGAAAGAAAATTATAAGCAGTTCATTTACTTACTAAGCGCATTAGCTCATTACTTTTCCGTTACATAAATTACGTGTAAATTGTTGTCTTTTCTAGTGAAGTTTCAAAAATCTTCCAAGCAAAATCCTGTAGACAGAAGACGGTCTTATTTAATATGCATTCAAGGTGTATAAGGGGTACAACGTTTTAAATTGGCTTACGATACTGAATACTAATAAATTTTCACAGACACTGTAATCAAGCTTTAGAATCTACTAACTTCTGTTGGTCTTTTGTTTGTTTTTGTTCGCGATTCTATGCATATAAAATTAATTGTTGAATTTAGCAGGTGCGTTGATTTATTTAAATAAAAGCAAAATCTGAAAAATATTTCTTCTACAAATAAATATATAATAAATAACAAGTACATACATAATACGAATTTCTACATTTTTTGTAAAAAGTTAGCTAACAATGAAGTTCAGTAAAATATACTTTCTAACAAAACAAGTTTTTTTTATACTTAGACAACAGTAATTTCTACGAAGTACTACAACTATGGGGGTTAATTTTATCAATTAGATGTAGGACTAAGTGAAGCGAGGCAGTAATAAATCTAGTTGTAGCGCACTCGAACTGCACGTACTCTTTCAAGTAGATATTTATTTTCTACTACACCAAGTTCATTACTTGGCATAATAAATCTTAAATAGTACCTAGCACAATTTTGATATTAATGAAAAAATAAGTATACACTATGTAGTACAAAGGTTACAAATCTCTTCGACTTGCTGATTGAGTGCTATTTTTTAATTTAAAACAGCTATTTTTTAATAATATTTATCTTTTTGAAGTTATACTTCTTTTGGGATGTTTGGAAAAAAATATGAGGGTAAAATTTTTACATTGCGCGCGCACACCGACAGCCAAAAAACGACATGATGAAGTTAGCTGATAATATTTGTTGCCATGGTAACCGTTGTTATTGTTTGGCAAATGATATATAATATTATATTCTTTCCTTAAATGATATTCTATTTTATGATTGTTTTATGCCTAATTGACTTATTTAATTAGTTTATTAATTTATCATTCCTTTTACAAACAGAGAGTTGTGACATACGGGATAAAATTTTTAGCTATTTTTGTTCTGTTGCGACAAAGAAGTAGGTATAACTTCTTACGTGCGTACATAAGTACACACACACGTTTACTTTTTATTTAGGTTTGTAACATGTTTTTATTACATTGAGCTTCTGTTCTATTGTTTTATTAGCTACTATATAAAAAAATAAGCTAACTTTTCATAACGAGCGAATTTAATCCCTAAAGAAATAAAAAATCACACATTAAAGTGACTTTAGTCTATATGCAGTTATACACAAACCTGTGGTGTGGCCCGTTTATATGTATGTATCTGGGGCATTCCACGCCAAATCGGACGGTTTCAAAAAAAATATTTATGATTTTATTAATATTTTGGTCCTTCCAAAAGATGCTTCGTGGTAAATTTTGTGATTATTCTAATCAGTTTTTGGTATTATGCTCATAGCTTTCCTAATAATCCTCTTTTGAGAGACCTCTTTTGAGAGGTACTAAAAATACCAAAATATTAAGAAAATCTAAGATAAAAAGTTTTGAAACCTTCCGTTTTGGCGTAGAATACACGACCTAATAATATTAAGACCCGTAGGCCAATTGATATTTTTAACAAGACAAGATTCTATTACAACCCAATCTTTTTTATACCATTTTGCTAAATTTTGTTTATGTGAATAATGTCAACTGAAATTAATAAATTACATTATTGTATAGATATATTTTGTAAATATATCTAAGTACAGATCTGATTATATGTATTATTTCTTATAGTGTAGTATTCAGCCTTTTTAACGTCCCACTGCTGGACACGGGTCTTACTTCAATACGAAGAGGATCAGGTCATAGTCCACCAGGTTGGCCAAGTGCAGGTTGGCGGACTTCACATGTCTTTCGATAACTTGCTAGGTACTCTCAGACATGCAGGTTTTCTCTTTATGTTTTCCTTTATTGTAAGACAAGTGGTAATAATGTTGGAAATGATTCGAACATGAAAATATCAGAAGTGCGAGACCCGGGATTTGAATCCATTTCACTCGGCTTCGGCTTCACACCCGCTGCCACGGCCTGCCTGCATTTTCTGATAGATTACTACAAAAACAAACTCTTGCAAATAAATATTTTCTGTAGTTTATTTTCTTAAAATAGGTCTAAAATAGAGCTTTTTTAACAAAATGTACCAAAAAAAGGAACCTAATAATATTTAAAGCCCAGTGTTTATTCCGCTGCGTCTAATCTGTATTTATTTCCCCAAAACAAGGCAACAGCTGGGTACAGTTTGCGTCTCAGAATTTATGTGTACGATGCTTGCGTATCTTAGAACTCACGTACGGGTGTATTATTAGATGGCACGATAATTTTGTCTCTTTCATAATTTAATTATAGTCATACTAAATTTTAACTACATTAGATAAATTTTATATTATAATTCTAAGAATTACATAAAAAAAGTTACCTATAATATTATCAGTATATCTATTCTGTAACTAAAATTTTAGTAAATATTATGATTTGGAGTATACGCGAGATAAAATACATGATATTATACAGACTGTATTATAAAACTTTATTCATAAAAACTATTACTATACTAAAAATTAAGTAAAATAAAAAAAATTGGTGGAGAATACAAAGAGTCAAGAAATCAAGTATTAAGAAAAATTTTTTTTTGTTTAATTATAATTTTCGTGTTTAAATTTAGTATTCAGAATTTATATTTCCTGTGGAAAACTTCAAATTACTTCAGAGAAAAGAAAAGGAAAATGGGAGGTAATGTAGATATTATATTAAATAACTAAAATATATTTAAGGTACTATTGTGACGTTGGTATTTGAATTCGTTTCTGTAAATTAATGAAGGTGTGAACTTTGGTGTTCAGAATATTCTCCTTGTCAGCAGGTTGCTTATTGAGTGCGGTCCTGTGTCCTGTTTATATTATTGCGCATTGCTTAGTTTTCTGTTGACATTATACGCATTTCCCCTGTACAGTATGCTATTATTTTTAAGCTACACTAATTGTGGTAAGCGGTTTTTGTTGATTATTTATTTATTTTTTAATTATGGGTTAGTATATTTTTTTAAAGACTGACTGATTGATTAAAGTTGGCAGTGAGGTCAAATACCTCAACACCTATCGATTCAACCCCAACGTATGTTCAGCGATTTTTAGTTGTTCTAAAGTTATTTGGTTTTAAAACAATAAATAGCGGAAATTAGATCTAAAAGAGAGTCTAAAGACTAAACTTCGAAAGTACAACTAAACTATATGATATTTTCTATTATATATACATATTAATCCATCAGCCATGTTACACATTGCATAGAACACAATTGTATTTACAATGCCTAATAATATTTACTCAGTACTCACCGTGTATAAAATACGTCAAAATTTTCTTATATTTTTTGTATTTACTTTCGAAGGTTTTTAGAACTTTTAAAACTATAATTAATTTAGATGAAAAACGCAACAAGTCGACGAATGATTATTTTTTCTAGATCTAAAAAAAAATTCAAATTGTTAGTTTCAATTACATCGAAGTAGCAAGTAAATTTCATAGAGTTTTCTCGAGGAGTGAAATCTATACTTGGTTATACTTATACTTGATAGATGAAAAAGTATAGAAACTAACAAATCAGTAAGTCGGATAGTGATATTAGACGAGCGCAATCTATTATAACAGCCCACAGACAATTCAACCTACAGCTACCTAATACCTACCTAAACTAAGTAGGTGGTGTTGTCTGTGTAACAGCCCAAAGAATGGGATGCGTAAAATATTTCGGTTGACTTGCTTCTAATTTGATGAATATCGAAGTACCTATACACTTATTAAATTAACATAAGTACTAAAGTTCTTAAGAATATATTTATTTTTATGACATGTAACTTTAAATCTTCTTAAAAGGTGTCCGTTCATAATAGTACCTAATAGAATTTAATCATAATTTCGTTTTAAACACATTTTTCCACTTTTATTAACGAATCTTTTTATTTTAGACACTATGATGAATTTCTTTATTAATTAAATTAACATTAATCTGATATAAAATGAGGTAAATACGATTTATTATTCGAAATATCTCGAAATTCCTAACTTTTTAAATGCTAGGTGCACTTATGTCACTATATTTTAAGTTATTTCTTTAAGGATATAAGTCTACTTATTTTACTGTAGCTTAAAATTATATTTTAAAATTATGTATAGTTTAAGCCACAAATTTGTCAAAAAAAAAACAAAACTATCTCACGAGAACCGTTCATTATACAAAATACAATATATACATTATACAAAAAGTAGCCTATGTACTATTCCAGACTTTAATCTATTTCTGTGTCAAATTTCATTCAGATCTATTCAGCCGTTCTGGCTTGATTGAGTAACAAACATCCATTCAAACTTTCGCATTTATAATGTTTATATTATGGGATTATTTTGATAGATTATTTTGACAGATTAGATTATTCACAAAACAAAGAATTGAATGGGATATTTTTTAAAACATATATTTATTGAAATAAGCTTCAGTTAACTAAGAAAAGTGCTATTTATTAATAATTCTATCATTTTTGCTGTGTTATGGTTTCTACTTTCCTCATAGGGGATAGTTAAAGTTAAATAAAAAATATAGTATATAATAATAAATATATTATTTTCCGTAATTAACAGTAGTGAAGTACTCAGAAGTACATACTTAGGCAAAGTCATGGGAAGTGATTAGTCCTATATAAGAAAAGGGAGTATTTAAAAATTAAGAAACTTGTGTGAAATTTTGAAAATTGAAAGCAAAACAATTTCATAGAAGAAATTTCGAATATGAAACGACACCTTTTTATTTTTATAAGGATTCCTGTCACTCAATGAATACAAAAAAGTATAATCACTAAGACTAATTAATACCTTATAAGTTACAGAAGCTTTGGCTAAGGAATTAAAGCCTACCTATTAAATACATACCTAATCAAATATTTTCGAAATCGGTGCCAGCCCATACAAAGCAAAGCACACCGACTTCGAAAATATTTGATTAGGTATGTATAGTAAATGAAAACTACCAATCAGTTATTTTTTACTTTTTAGTGCTTTTGTTTGTAATCGGTTTTTATTTTTTTGTTAAAAAGTTTTTATTTTTCCCTTTTTAGTGTAGACAGTAGTAGCAAAGTAAGAATTCTAATGTGTTAGGCTTGTCAAATCAAACAAAATAAACCCAAACTCGAAGTATCTACTATTAGTCGTTGAAGAGTTCCACCTATCCACCTTCTGGCCTTACCATCAGATCAGGTCAACAATACCGAACCACTGTACTATCAACGGAAATAGAAACTCTTGCAAAGTTTTAAGTCAATATGACAATTAGAAGTAGGTTAAATTCATCATTAGCTGTTTTTTCACCCTTAGGGGTGGTTTATTTTGAAATTTAAATGGGACTAATCTGGAAGTATACCCTTTCAAACAATACAAAAATTGTGCAAATCGGTTAATAAATGACGGAGTTCTGAGGCAACAAACATAAAAAAAATACAGCCGAATTGAGAACCTCCTCCTTTTTGAGGAAGTCGGTTGAAAAAGGAGTCAGTGGAGCCAACCGCTAATCTACTAAGAACGTATATATAATATAATCCTATAATGTTTTTTTATTTTTATACTAAAAATTGCAACAAAAAAACAGATTTAAAATTTTTCAGGTGTTTGTAGATTTGTGTGTTCGTTTGTGCGAGGATTTTGCATAAATAACTTGTTGAATTCAAAATCTAATCTCTGTAAATTGCTGAGCGATTTCGTCCGTGACCGCGGTTGCAGCGAGCAATGGTTTACATATTATGTCATATAGTAATATATTTCGAGCACTGCGCTCTATACGAAGCCAATATCGACATTCGACCTTTATATAATACTAGCATTGTCCGCGGCTCCGCCCGCGTTCAGATGACCAAAAACCAAATTCTTAACTTATACATATTACTACTACTCTTACATCGCAGTTTTTGTATTTTTTCTCAAAAATGAGATATATTTCCGCGGTAAAAAGTATCCTATATGTTGACCCGGATAACCAGCTACCATTATACCAAATTTCATCAAAACCCCTCCAGTGGTTTATCCGTGCCTTAACCGTGACTGATGATGACTGAATCTTGAATACCCTGTCACCCACGTTTTTTTTTAATTTTTCTAATACATACATATACTATATTATAATCTAGATTTTAAATTAAAGAAAGATGGAAAAAAGTTTCAGTAAATAATGCATCGTATTTGAACTTAGAGTGTATTAAATGAAAAGGTTTAAGGGCTTGATATGGTTGTATAGGGAAGTTACGATAATAATTTAAAGATAATCTTTCGCATTTTATCTGCTAAAATAACATTCACAATGAAATTTCGAGATTTACCTCCCAACCACTTAAACTTTTTGCAATTCGTGATAAACTTTCCTGTTTTACGCCTCAAGTTTTTATTGCTCCGACGAGTTTACGTAACGTAATGCGACAGGAATAGTAATGTCAAGCCTATAATATCATTCCAGGGAACTTTGATAGCTTTAGTGGTTTTTTTGTCCTTCTTCATCGGTTACATTTTACATGCAAATGACGAATGAATGATTTTTTTAAACTCTACTATTTAAAATTTGTATAAATATAAAGACAATAAAATATGCCTATGAAATATCATTTAAATCAAAACACATTTTTGTTTTACCTAGATCAATGGAGTTAAAGATATTTTTTTTTAATCTATTTACCAGTCCATCATATGTTACAACCATTTTACTTATTAGCTCTACTGAAGCTTAGAAGACATTTCTTAAGAACATTTAAATTTCGACACTAATATTTGTGGGAGCATTCCATGTTAGATATCTGAATATTCGTGACGTAAATAAATCGAATGTATGGTATATAAATATAACTTTTTATATAACTTAATAGTTGGCGAGATTTGTACTATTACGATGATGACATATTGTATAACTAACCCTCGGTTCGGTGACTCGCACTTGGACCAATTTTTTCAATCAGAAGAAAAATAATGGGAATTCAATATCTATACGTTTCTGGGATATTATGGATGTGGGTTACGTGAATGTGCGTTATCATAAATTCAGCTCAAAATTCAATAGAATCACGAGAGGCACTTCTATAAATATTAAATTCGTTTCATCCTGTATTGATGTCAACTTCATATAAAGTTACGTACATATATGTGTGTGTATTAATATGACAGCTGTGTACGTTCGTGACTTTAAAATAGCATGTATTGAGCTTATTTCTTATACTTCCATGAACATAGAAAAATTTATTTCTAATGTTTCATTTTCAATTTATTGATAACTAACTACATATAATAAAAAAGCTATGTCAATTTTTTTAAAGCAATTATGTTATTCAAAAAAATTGTATTATAAAATAATAATATAAATAGTATTATAAAATTTTCTAAGATTTTTTTTATTCTAAAAGTTATCCAAAGGGTGTTAAAAATCTATCGTATACTTAGCATGAGATAATACACATTCCACTTACATTATTGGTTAGCATCAGCATTTCTATAAAAAATATATAATATTCCAATTATTGTTGGTTTTAGTCAAATATAGGTGAGCAACACATAAATATACATATAATAAAATTGTAAGTAAGCCGAATCTGTACATTAAATATTTTTTGGAAAATCTTATTGAAATAAACATTATTATCGATACGGAGGGCGAATCTGTAGTTTTTAGAATTGTTGTCTGTCTGTCTGTTATCGCATCACAGAAAAACTACTGGAGGGATTTTGATGAAATTTAGTATGGTGATAGCTGATTATCCGGGTCAACATATAGGATACATTTTACCGCGGGAAAATATCTAATTTCTGAGAAAAAATACAAAAACTGCAATAAAAGAGTATACTTATCTGTAAAACGTAAGAATTTGGTTTTTGGTCATCTGAACGCGGGCGGAGCCGCGGGCAATGCTAGTAACCTTATATAAGACTGACATATTTATGCTATTTACCAATAATACTTAACAAACAATTCTATACTAAAAAGCTTTAAAATAATGAAAACCCTTTTTAAGTTCAATTTGGTGAAATTCCAGCTATATAGTGAAGTTATAACATAGCAGTAAAGTTCCAAAGCTCCATCTATTATCATCTCTTTATAACTTTCAAAGAACTTTAGGTACAACTTTATTTTGACGTTAAAATATCTTAAAGAAGAAGATAATTCTACACTTCTATTTAGTTTTCCAAAATTATTTCCTTTGACTATCGGGGATGTTCAAATTCTTGTAATTAAAAACAAGTAAAATACAAAGGTATGAACTTTAGAATTTACTTCTAACAGCAATAAGACCCCCTAATATGATATATTAGTGTGTCGAGCTCGATAGATTCTTGAGGTATGGGATATTGTCGGTTACACATTTTTATAGTTCAGTAATTACTGAACAATTAATTTAGTTTCTCATAGTCTTTTAAGAATTACTACGAAATGTAGCTAACATTTATTAAATAGATTTGCAAGCAAATTAAGTACATTTTTATTTTAGTAGAGGATTCGAATTTTTTTAGATTATACCTATTCAAAGAGAATATTTTTCGATTAACCGTAGAGATAACGGAAGTACATTTCTATCACTGTTGAAAGTATAACTCATACAATCAATATAATAACATAACCCTTTGGCATAATATTTAAAATAAAAAAAATTAAAGCAAAATCTGTAAAATAGATAAACATTTACATATCTATATGTATACATATGATGATGATGATGTTCTCCTGGCCGATTCTGGCCACGGCGGCCAATCTCATTGAGACTAGCCAACTGCGCAGGAGATATTGCATAGTGCACAAGTGTACACGCAGACACAAGTGCACTCTCTATTCCTGTCCCTCTCATGCTCCGGTGGGACGACCATTCGACACGACCAGTGAGAGTTAAGGCGCAGGACCGACGGCTTTACGTGCTCTCCGAGGAACGGGGGTGAAACACCGCCAATTTCCCAACTCCGGGCTATTACTGTGACTTACTATACAGAAAGACTGAATAACTAAACTTGGCCCGACCCGGGACTCGAACCCAGGACCTCCGGGTGTGAAGCCGTACATGCTAGCCACTACACCACCGAGGCAGTTTTAACGTACATATGAACTCATAGTATCAATACGTAGTTATAATTAATGTTTGTGTTTATCTCTTGTACTATAGGACAAAATTAATTGTGAAAAATATAACTGCCAACTTTAGAGACTATAAACAGAAACACTGGGCTATTAAATCCGCATTTGAAATCTTGTAACTTTATACCTTTAAACTCTCAAGGAATAACGCGACTTAAAATTTCGCCCGAAAATAAGTTTCCCAGCTCCCAGTGATTTACATAAAACTTGTTTAAATGGTAATATTTGGAGACGTCACCTACTGCGGCCGTTCTCATTCTTAACCAAATCTATCTTAATAGCAAGTATGGAAGATAAAAATGTACTCTTGAAACCTTCTTGTCTAGCTGCGTTTTTTCCAGTTCCTTGCGACACTTCGTTTTACTCTGTGACAGCTGAAATAAGTGGCTACCATACATTTCACGATTGGGGTTTTCGATTTGAAGGCTGGATGGTTCTTGAATTTAACTTTATTTAAAGTGTGATTCAATGATATAACAGCGCGTTTAATTTTTCGGAGAGAAAAAAAAATCATTCCTAGTTTTATATGCTTTTTTACTATAATTATATGAAACGATGACCACCGATGACGCAGTGAGATATGTACTTGTCTGATCGGCACTTATTACTACGCTGACGTGATGAATTTTTTGTATGGGCTGAACTCATGTTGGTAAAGATATATTATTTCGATTTCTCTTTTTACTTCTCAAGTTGACGTGATTGAGTGAGCTACAAAACGCAATTTTCATTTCTAAGGCTACATTTGTAAGCCAAGTATTTTATAAGTATTTTTAGTTATTTAAGTACTAGCGGCTTGTAGTAAAACGGAAACAAATCTATCCCTCGGGAACCGTACATTTTTTCGGGATAAAAAGTAGCTTATGTGTTATTCCAGATTATAATATATCTCTGTGCCAAATTTCGTACAGATCCGTTCAGCCGTTCTGGCGTGAAAGAGTAACAAACATCCATACTCACAAACTTTCACATTTATAATATTTATACAGATTTTTGTATATACTACAAGAAAATGGAGTTTGATTAAAACACGTAGTCATTAGGGGAACTCCTTAGAGGGTAGTATGAGTTATAAGTTAAAGTCGTGACCAGGCACCTTTGTTCCGGACGTGACTAAAGCTCACATCCAAATATTTTATTGTTATGATATCTTCCTACCACGCGAATCTTCTTTAGGCCATATCCCTTGCGGGGTGCAAGCAGTGTATAGAGTGGTGTACATTAGGTTTTACAAATAGTAGAAACTATTCACTTAGTTCTCTCCACAGGTTATACACACCAAGCAAGATATGGCTGCGACCAATATTGTTCTTAGAATCCTAATATATATATATATATATATATATATATATATATATATATATATATATATATATATATAATATATAATAACTTTAAAAAAATCTGTAATATTAAATAATTTAGAGTTTAAATGCACTTTAATATTTAAATTGATTTTACATTATACATGGGCTAATACAGAGCTTGATTTTTAAAGCTATAATAAGAATAATTTATTTCGTACATATACATACAACAAGATATAGAATGAAATAAAAAATAAAAATAAAATATATTTCATTGTTTTCGAGCTATTATAAGCATTGTACTCCTTTATTAGATACTTAGTAGGCGCAAGCTACTAAATATTTTCAATATTTAGTTAAAATAACTAAGTTAAAGAACAGCATTAAAAATAATTAATCAATGAATGCAAAAAAAATTATACAGTTTGAATTAAATATAAAATTTTATTATTCTGAAGAAAACTGTGCTACAGCAAACAGCAAAACAAAGTTAAACGGAACTTCTCTGTTTTGAATTAATTCCCTTGGAATTGACGGCAATCCTTCGTAAATCACGCTTGCTATAAAAACCATTGTTGAATATAAACGATATAACCAAGGAACGCTCTGCGTGGTAACTTGTAAATTAATTTAATTATTCTTCATCAAGATAATTTACTCTCAGTAAAGGACGTTCTAAAGAAAACTTTCTTGCCTTCCGTGATATACGGATAAAATGTTTTAAGTAACAAAAGTATTATTTTAAAGGATATTGGTGGATAGTGTCATTATCTGCTGTGTTAGAGGTCATAGGTTTGTTTCGAGTGAGCCAAAATAAGTTAATTATGGCATAACACTTGTTTTGGACTTATTATTTTTGTTAAAAACACACTTGACTTAACTGCCTCTGTGGTGTAGTGGCTAGCATGTATGGCTACACACTCGGAGGTCCTAGATTCGAGTCCCGGGTCGGGCCAAATTTAGTTATTGAGTCTTTCTGTATAGTAAGTCTCAGTAACAGCCCGGAGTTGCAACGTAAAGCCGTCGGTCCTGCGCCTTAACTCTCACTGGTCGTGTCTCGCGTCGTCCCACCGGAGTATGAGAGTGACAGGAATAGAGAGTGCACGTTGTGTCTGCGCGTACACTTGTGCACTATAATATCTCCTGCGCAGTTGGCTAGTCTCAATGAGATAGGCCGCCGTGGTCGGAATCGGTCAGGAGCACATCATCATTTTTGTTAAATTATAATTTAATTTCTAATGTATAAATTATAAGCGGTAAAATATAGAAAAAATCTATGAAATTCGTTCAGTAGGTATATTAAGAAATGCTTGACCAAACCTAGCTTTAGATATAAGTAATTAATAAATTATTATATTTAAATAATAGGTCCATATAATATATCTAATCTAATAACATTATTATTTTGTATCTTCTAGTTTTCGCCGACAGCTCTGCTGGTATACTACTGAGCGATATAGCTTTCAAATATTTATGTAATATTTTTTAGAATTGCTTCAGTAATTCTAGAATTTATCCTTTTTTAGTAAATATAAGAAAATAAACAACATTCGTCAGTCTGTAATCTATTTATTACTAGCGAGCCCGTTAGGCAGATGTTACCTTGCCACATACCTCTTTCACCATCCAGGTGATTTGGTTAGTCTAGTAAAATTAACTGAAACAAAATCGAAATAACAATAAGAAAATATCCCACAAAGCCCTATGTAAATAAAATTAAGATGCTCGATCAACAAAAAGACATTGTATTGAGTCTTTAATCAACAAATCTTATTCAATTACCGAATCGTGTTTGTCCTCTTAAATCTAAGTGTTCGATTCAAAAAGGATTAGTAGCTACAAGTTTTATGTAAAGTATCTCAATACCTATCATTTTAAGAAACTTTTTTTTATATACATATAATGATTTGTAAAATAGAATGTTATTAGAAGTATTTTATTGATAAATACTTAGTTATGCTACGTAAACTATTAATTTTATTTTTAATTTTATTATACTAAAATATTGTTTTATTTTTAAATAGCATTGCCCGCGGCTCCGCCCGCGTCCAGAAGACCAAAAACCAAATTCTTAGGTTTTACATATTAGTATACTCTTACAATGCAGTTTTTGTATTTATTCTCAGAAATGAGATATTTTCTTCCCAAGGTAAAAAGTATCCTATATGTTGACCTGTATAACCAGCTATTACCATACCAAATTTCATCGAAATCTCTCCAGTGGTTTTTCTGTGATGCGATAACAGACAGACAAAAATTCCAAAAACTATAGATTCGGCCTCTGTATCAATAATAATGTCTATTTCAATAAGATTTTCCAAAAAATATTTAATGTACAGATTCGGTTTAGTTACAATTTTATTATATGTATAGAAGAAGGCCTTCAATGTCATAGAATTGAAATGTTGGAATAGAAAATTCTGCAAAGGTTATTATGATTGAACAGAGTTCAGTTCCGTAGCAGAAAAGAAAACAATATTACGTTCGAGGCAATTCCCGTCGGGATGAGCCATAAGAATATCTTGTACAATTCTAAATAGGTACTTCGAAGGAAGTGAATGGTGAGTAAAAGAATATATCACAAAAAGGCGGGCCGAGGCTTTGTGATTGAGAATCTTCAGCGCTTAAGTAGATTTATGATTTCTGAATAAATTGTCAAGAGCTTTAGAAGAAAATTTGAGATTATTTAAATGTTAATTTTCACAGATTCAAGAATAAATACGGTGTTTTCTTTTCATTATCCATTTAGTTACATATAATTTAATCCCAACAGGTAAAATCCAGCATTTTGTAAAATAACATTCGATACATTCACTTGTAAAACTGAATCACTATATTGAAATTTTAAACACTTTTACTTTTTTGTGGAAACATAACAGTTTGACTATTCAAAATAGAAAAAGAAAGTTTGGTTTTTGTGATAAAAAAATTCGTGTACGTTTTAGTTCAAAAGCCCAAAGGCTTTTATTTTTAAACCCTGAAATATACCAAACTAAATTATAAATTTTTATTTTCGTAGTATATTTGGTATTATACATTTTATGCTAGTATAATGGCCTATGATGATCTATAAACTTGATAAATATATATATAATATATATTTAAAGCTTGGGAAGATTTTATTTAAAAAGCATAATCAGTATATGAATAGGCATAGACAAAACAATACCTTTTTCTCCTCTATTTGTCAACCGATTTTATTTTTCTTTTTTTAGTAGCTTTCGACGAGCTTTAGTATTATCAATAAAAAAAATTGGAAACAAATCGTTTTTTTAGGGTTCTGTACCTCAAAAGGAAAACAGAAACCTTATAGAATCACTTCATTGTCCGGCTGTCTGTTTATCTGTTAAGACGAATTTTCTCAGGAAAGAATATAGGTATCAAGTCAAAATTAATATCAAATACTCAGGTTTACAATCCTTATGCGTTGTGAGAAAATCTAATTTCTCAGTTAAACAATCAAAAGACACGGCTGTTAAGCCACATACTTTGACACTCGTAAGGGAATTAAAAAATACCTATAGGGTACTTCCAGTTGACCTAGAATCATGAAATTTGACAAGACACAATGTCTTATAGCAAGTAAATTTGTAGTTACATTAGAAAAAGATTGCGATTATAAACTTATTTTAATGTTTCATGTTACGGAACCCTCGGTCTGCGAATCAGAATAGCACTTGTCCGATTTTTCATTTATATATTTTTTATTACATAATATGAGTATTTATGGTCGAATATCGACCATTAGGCGAACACTAGTATAGTATAATTAGGATGATTATATACTTACTGAGTAAAATATATAAATAACTAGCATTGCCCGCGGCTCCGCCCGCGTTCAGATGACCAAAAACCAAATTGTTTGGTTTTTCGTATTAGTATATTTTCCCGCGGTAAAAAGTATCCTTTATGTTGAACCGGATAACCAGCTATCACTACCACACCAAATTTCATCGAAATCCCTCCAGTGGTTTTTCTGTGATGCGGTACAGACAGACAGACAGACAGACAAAATTTGAAAAAACTATAGTTTCGGACTCTGTATCGATAATAATGTCTATTTCAATAAGATTTTCCAAAAAATATTTAATGTACAGATTCGACTTAGTTACAAATTTAGTATATGTATAGATTATTATTAATTAATGACCAAAGATAAAATACTTTACTGTGGAGTATAGGTTATTGATCAGTGGAAAGTAGTAAAGATGAAGTTAAAACAGACTCCCTTATATTGGGAAAGGTCGAGGACCCTACAGTGTGAGGCGGTCCTTGTGCGGACGACGAAACATCTCGTGCAGACTAAGATACCTGGAATTCAGTTTTGACATAATAAATAAAATATATTTAGCATAAAAGGCAGAATTTACGTATATTATTCCTGTTTTATGAATTTTCACAACTTTTATCAGAGTAGGGTCTGGTACTATTGTAATATATTTTACTTCTTTGTTAACTTAACCACAAGTGCCTTTCATTTTGTCGATAACAGTTATCTCAGACAAAAAGAAAAAAGAGTATATTGTAGGTAAAATACCTTTGAAAGTGAAGGTAAGAGTGGATGTAATATATGATTGCCATACTATTGTAATTTAAGCAAAGATATTGAAGTAATAGGCGTATCTACAGCAAAAATGTCTTTGTCATAATCACAAATAAATATCTCATATAAATTATTCTTATAATAACAAATATTTTAGTAGATCACCTGTGTACGAGACTTGACATCTGCTGACGAAGGCCTCTTGCCAAACTTGAGACGAGGACCGGACGCGTCTGCTTTGTCATACACCAGGTCGTCTTAACAAAGATCTATAATTATGCAACGGTGCATATGAAGTTGATAAATTTTAATCAGCCTACGCTACATTACGGTGGTTTTACTGGTATACATATACATTAGTGTGGTTAGCCTAACGTGTCGGACCAATTTTGCGGATTCTCTTTAATGAATTGTATAAATAATTACATTATATTTAGTTTAATTAAACTATTATTATCTAAGTCAATCGATCTCAATCCACTTATTTTTCATTACTTCATCCATACTAATATTGTGATAGTGTGTTTGTTTGTTTGCTTGTCCTTCTTTCACGTCGAAACGGAGTGACGGATTTGCGTGATTTTTTGTGTGGACATAGTAAGAGGAATGGAGAGTGATATAGGCTACTTTTTATCGCTGGAACTAATTCCCACGGGAAAACATGTTATAATACAATCCAAAAAATATTTATGATCAGAATTACTTGAAACTTGGTATTAATGTTCTTCAATAAAATTAAATAAATACGTGTTTTAGCATTTTTCGAAAGTCATCCTAAAATAGGGGAAAAAGTTTGTATGAAACTACCTTTTTAGAGATTTTTTGTAGTTTTAGCGCGAGCGAAGCCACGGGTTCTGCTAGTATATAATATACTAGAATTTATTTACAGCACGTATGAAATATTTAAAGATAAGTTTCTTGCAAAATTTATGTAGTAAGGAACTAAAGAATTTTTTCCAATAAGAGTCCTGGACACTTTCAAATACGAGTATGTTTGTCATATATTATGTTTTGTTTGATCATGTTCATCAAATATGAGTCTACAAAAAACGTAGTTTGTTTGTCTAATAGATCAAAGGAGGCCAGACAATTGACATGCTTATAATATTTGACATCAGGGGTTCTATACAAAGGTGGGTTCATAATCTAAATTATTTTATCATGTACTATAAATGAAGTAAGAACAAGTTTAGTACATTAAATATTTTTAAAAAGTCATTATTAATATTGTACAGAGGCCGAATCTATAGTTCTTAGAATTTTTGTCTGTCTCTCTGTCTAGTAGAAAACCACTGGACAGATTTTGATAAAATTTGGTACGATGATAGCTGGTTATCCGGGTCAACAAATAGGATACTTTTTACTGCGAGAAAATATCCTCTCTCTGAGAAAACTATACCAAACGTTAAACGTAAAAGGGTGAGTTGCTAGTGCAAAATAAAAAAAAAATTAAAAAAAAAATATACTTGAATGAGTATTTTTTAATTTGATCTTACTTGTAGTTTTGTTGTTACAGAATGAAAAAAAAATGTATAAGAGTAAATAACTAGATGTTTGTTTTTGTAATGAAATTAAAATCTACCAATAAACAAAATATCGTTAACGTAGAATGAATGCGCTATTTATAATTAAATCAAATCTATACATATAATAAGACTGTAGAGGTCGAATGTCTGTACTTAGAAAAAAAATGCTAAAAACCGAGCCAGGGAGATGTAAGAAGAGAAATAGAACAAATCCAGATTTTTTTCAATTTTTTTGTTTCGCTGTCTGTTTGTACGGGTAATCTCCGAAACTGTTAAACCAATTTCAATGAAATTTTGCATGGTAGTACCCTATATCCCCGGTCAACATTTTAGACACTTTTCATCCCGGAAAATTAAAGAGTTCCCGTGATATAGTAAAAAAATTATAGTCACTTATACAGTTTAGTACACAAAAACTACTGATTGGATTTTAAGAAACTTTACAATAATATAGTTCGTACATTAGAATAATAAATAGGCTAATTTTCATTCCGGAAAAATGTATGGTTCCCGTGGGATAGATTTGTTTTTTTTGACAAGATGCAAAACCGAGTGAAGCGAGGATAAGCCGCTAGTAAACCATTAAATTCTTGTAACAAAAAATTTAAAGGAATATAATATGAAACAGTTGCAACACCCAACGCTTTCTTTCACTGGAGTGACTGACTACCACTAATTTGGCTAGCACAAGCTTATCTTCAGTTGAAAGTCGTGCCAAAGTGTATACGATTCTGACACTCCTGCCGCCAGTTCGCTGCGCGGGGAGTTGTAATTGCACCACATTATGCTAATATGTTTCTATTTGTGGTGTTGTTTATACAGAATTTGTGCTTATTATGCAGATTTCAGCATTTTATGACTGTTTATTTCTTAACTGAAATAAACAGCATATATTGTGATATCATATATTGTGATGTCATTTCGGTTTATAATTTTATAGATTTATTTAATATAAGCACACCTTTTTCGTTTTTTCATTTTTTCATTTTTCACACCTAAGTGCTATAAATAAATTATATTTTTAAAATATAAGTTTGGTGTTCAACATTTATAGGTATCACACAATTTAATATTTATTTGTCCCTTTGTAGAATTTATATAATAAAGAAAATCTATACATATAATAAAATTGTAACTAAGTCAAATCTGTACATTAAATATTTTTTGGAAAATCTAATTGAAATAGACATTATTATCGATACAGAGTCCGAATCTATAGTTTTTAGAATTTTTGTCTGTCTGTCTGTCTTTCTGTCTGTCTGTCTGTCTGTTACCGCATCACGAAAAAACCACTGGACAGATTTTGATGCAATTTGGTATGATGATAGCTGGTTATCCGGGTCAACATATAGGCTACTTTTTACCGCCGGAAAATATCTCATTTCTGAGAAAAAATACAAAAACACAAAAACTGCATTGTAAGAGTATACTAATATGTAAAACCTAAGAATTAGGTTTTTGGTCATCTGAACGCGGGCGGAGCCGCAGGCAATGCTAGTGGATAAATAAAAATATGAAATATACAATAGATTTTTAGGTACTAACACACATCTCTGTGCAACTACAAATATTTTTATAGAATGATATTGTAAGTTATAGGGAAAAAGCACTTCAATTTGTGTACGTAATTAAGTGGAGTTTACTTTGCAGCTCGTCGCTAGGCACTTTCCAGCGGAAAATGAAATTTACGTACGTATCTTTCCGAAGAATCCCAAGAAAGTCGTACCAGTCATAAGAGAGTATGAAACTAAATTTTATGTTTTTATAAAAAATAATATTGTTTCATGGAAATTGTTACGTACATATACATAATAAATTATTTTTTATTTCACCTATACATAAAATAAAATTGTAACTAAGCTAAATCTGTACATTAAATATTTTTTGAAAAATCTTATTGAAATATACATTATTATCGATACAGAGGCCGAATATATAGTTTTTAGAATTTTTGTCCGTCTGTCTGTTACCGCATCACAGAAAAACTACTGGAGGGATTTTGATGAAATTTGGTATGGTGATAGCTGGTTATCCGGGTCCACATGTAAACCCATATAGAAAAAATACAAAAACTCCAATGTAAGAGTATACTAATATGTAAAACCTAAGAATTTGGTTTTTGGTCATCTGAACGCGGGCGGAGCCGCGGGCAATGCTAGTCAAATATAAAATTAATAACACAATAAATATATTTTTATGCGTCCATGTAGAAAATCGAGTTTACATGTAAATTTATTTGAGAAATTAATTATACAAATAAAAAATCTTGATACTCTTCACTTCTTTTACTTATAACTTGTACCGGATGACAGGCTTTTAGTCGCAACCGTAAGAGAAAAGGGTGCCCGAGACGCTGACTTGGTTCAATTATATTAATCTATTTCGTCCCAAAATTATAATTCTTTTACTTTTTTAATTCTACGTTTTTACACATGTTCTTTGATTTAAAAAAAAAAAATAGTTTGTTATACAACTAAATAGATATTATAGTCAATTATTTGATTATAATAATTTGTAAAAACGGAAATTCTTATGTCTGGTTTTTTTTTCGTCTATATATATGTATATGTATATGACTGATTCCAGTCGAATCTCTCTTTAATTAGAAGCAGGAGAGATGTTAAAAATTAAAGTTTCTAAGTTCATATAATCTTTGAAGAGCAAATTAATTGTACTATGCACTTAGTATAATATATAATCAAATAACTACTAGTGATAAGTGCTACAAGTTAGTATCTTATAAATTATATTAAACTACTCGTAGCTGATCCGGCCGACGTCGACATATAATCGATTTTTTTTTAATTTTTCTCTTCATAAGAACCTTCTTCAGACTTCAATGAATATTAGAAAAAAATTAGCCGAACTGTTCCAGCCAGTCTCGAGTTTTGCGCTTAGCAACACATTTAGACCTTCATTTTTATTTATATGATTAGTGTTATTAAAAAAACTGACTGAAACTGAATTATGAATGCGAATGCGAAATGCAGTGCTAATTGTCTTGTCTTTTCACGAATTAATAGAGCCAAGGATTGGTTTTACGCGAAAAAGCGACATGTTACTTTATATGCCAGTATATTAAATAACATAATATATAATAATGTCGAATTCGTATGAAAGTATCCTTTAATAATAAAAATTTGCTGAGGAACGTAAATCATTATAATATTGAAATAACTAATTTATTGTATAAAATCTCTTTACATGAGCGGATATATTTACGGCTACAGAGAAGGGTGCGAATGAAGATGTCAAGTACTGAACGCTGAAGGTACTCCTTACACAGAATACTACGTAAGAGGGCTCACTCGTACTTAACCCAGTTTCTTTTTTTTTAAATAGCAAGAAAAGTATTTAAAAATTTTAGTAAATCAAATAATAATAATAGTAAAGCGTTCATGAGTATAATCTTGTAATATACACAATTTTCAATTGCTGTACGTTAATAATAATAAAATATTATGATTTTATAACCGATTTCAAGAAAATATGAATATTTTTAATTATAGAATGGGCTTTGCCTTAAGGTTAGGGCCCTATTTAAATTCGGAGAAAAATTCTTTCCCTTAGGGTAAGATAAGGGTGGTTAAGCTTTTACTTTAAGTGAATATGAAGGCATGTTTTATATCAGCCCTTTTTACACACTTTAAATAGTTGACACTATTTATTTTATAACATTTACAGTATTATTTTTGTTATCATTTTTACTGTCTTAAAAAATATGTATATGAACATAAAGTAGCAAAGTACTCAATTACGTTTTAGTTGAAAGTTTTAAATTATTTGCTTAAGTATTATGGACGCATAGACCTAAAATGGAATGATTATAGTAGACAGGATGTATATTTTAGTAATTCTTTATAGTAAACCAATTTTTAAAAATTTTTTTAAGTTAATTTTGTTTTATTTATTTCTAAGCTGCCATATGCAAAAACAAGTTGAAAATATAGTAGGAATATTCAACGAGACATCTAATTCATCTTTGCAATTTGTTCTTTATGAAACGTACATATATGTACCCAAAGCAATTGGAGCAGTGCAATTATATGTTTGCATTATCTTGCACAAGGAAAATTCTTCTGTTTGAAGGGCTAATAATATTGAAACACTGAATAATATCGTGAATGCTGTCTACGAACACGTGCGATAGAAACATCGAACATAGTTATGTGCTCATAAGAATAAATAAAAAAGGTTTAGATTTGTTCATATAATACGATGTGTGTTTTCTCGTCTCTTTAGCGGTTGCGTCATCTATTTTAAAATTACATAAGAAACGTAGAGGGACTGCTATAATGAAGTAAAATATTCATCAAACATCGTCTGTGTACCCGCAGGCTGTTCTTCCGAAAATGCCGCCCTAGCGCGTTGGGGGTACTTATTCAACTCAAATAATTTAATAACGTTTAAATATATGTAAAAATAAGTAATTTTGTAAAAAAATGTATATTATTTAACACTGACCAATTTAAACTAAGTTTGAGATATGAACGCTACTTAATGAATCCTCGGTGATTAGCGTACATTTTATTATTGACAATAACATACGGCATTCTATAACACTGTTAATATTTTTCATGTACTATGTACATATTTAAATACTCATTATAGTTTATAATATCATTTAAATGACAACATTGTATAATAATCATTATAAAGGGAGTAAGAAAGATGACGATTACGCCATCTGCTAGGAAAAAAACACAAAGGAAGTGATGGTAAACAGTATTAGTTCTGCATTATCAGCGTTTTTAATAAATTATTTTTTGTTATTTGTTAATTAAAATAAGTGTTTGTGATGTCTTCATCAAAGTATCTTGCTGTATTCGTGGCTGTTCAAATATGCCGTATAAAAATAATACACAGTTGAAATTTTATCGTTTCCCTGAAAGTTCATTGAACACTGCGTGGATAATCTTCAAACGTCAAAAATGGATAAACGCAGTAAAAAACAAAGTAGTCTTCTACATTTTTTTTTTTGATTTTAATTATTATCTTGTATATAACCAATATAATACTACAGTTGGCAGGTATTAGAACTAATTTCAATTTCTAATATTTTTTTTCCATAAATAATAAAAGATTTTTTATCAGTAAAAGACCAATTTTTATTATTTTATGCATTACTTAGGCATAACTAATATTATTTATTACACTGTTTACATCATTATGTTTTTCTTATTTAACACCAGGGCGCTCTACTTTCGATAGAAGTGCTGCCCTCTATAGTTCGTGCTCACTCCCTATACAATGAACAATACGTTAAAATTAGGGGTTAATAATTTCCGTTCATATTTCCGTTTCCGTTTTGTTTTAGTGGATAGTACTGGCTTTTGTGGCCGGTGAGTTCCACATAACCACCTGTATGTAGGCAGGTGGTATGCGTAAATGCATATCCCACCAAAAATGGGTCAATAATTGGCTATTTTAATATGCTTGAACAAGATTTTCGCATTGGCTTTAATCAGGGTTAGAGTGTAGTTACGATGCGGTACAAAGTATAAAATTACAAATATTGACCCTGCTTTTGTTAATTTCTTCAGCGACGGTATCCTAAAAATACACGAAAAGTAGAATATTAATGACCTCTCTGCTTACTAGGACAGCAACAGATGTGACAATGAAGGAGCGGAGAACTGTACGTAGTTATTTGTCTAGTCTATGACTATCTGGTTTCTGACCGTTATAAATTTTAGTTATACACTTGTAATTCGTTGAAGCTTGACCCTTTTGTACAAGCAAATGCAGCTTAGGTAACAGCCATATGTAGCTGAGTTTAAATTCCTTAATGTTTCGTCCTTCTCGCAATATAATAAGAAAATAGAGTATTAATTTTAGAACTAAACTAAAACTTTTTGAATTTATTAATACTTTAAAACATTCGGTCAAAATCAATTCATTTTTTTCCTTATGGTTTGATAAGTCGCCAGTTGAGAGCAATTTGCTTCGCCCATATTACGTATGGTATTTCTTAACAGATACCGCGTAGTTAATACAGGTAAAGCTATATAATAATGTTATTTAAATTTGTAACTTATATTATTGTAATAAGACTGTAAATTAATTTGTAAAAGTTAATATTAAATGTTTTAACGAGTTGAATATAATTTGGACATAAAAATCCGACGCTTTCTTTAATTCGTTAGGAAAATATGGAATAGGACCGTAACATTCACGTGTCGTTGAATTTTTGAGAGCTTCATGTAAGTCTGGGCGCATTTCGGATGAAAACCTGCGGTGTCGTAAGCAAAAAAGAAAGTCATTTATGTACGGCGCAATTTTGATACTAACGCTTTGGCTGCTTCGTCGCTTCTCTTGATCTACATGAGGCGCAAATTAATACCAATTTTTTTAGTTTATTAATTAAGTGGGACATTTAGTAAATAAACGTATTCAATATTGAAAATTCTAATCAATTTGTGCTATTTAATAACTACACATACGTACGTACGGTACTTTTTATATATTTATTGCAAAATTAATAAATGTAAATTATGTCGTGTTCTTGCATGAATGAAATGAAGTTAGTATTTACTCTAAAGATACTTGTAATGAATTAAAAACTGTAACTTATAATATCACTTAATAAGCAGATTACGCGAAAGAAAGAGGCTGTGGAAGCCCAAACCATTCAAGGCGTGCAGACGGGCGATGAATTTTTGAGAGGCCTTGACGACGTGTGCCGAGAACTACTGAAAGCTTTTTTTTAAAAAAGGAATCGGCGTTGCACAGATAATGAACCAGACAGACGACGTGTTTTCATGTACAAGATGCAGGTTTTTTGACGTTTCAATGCCTCATTATGCGCGTGGACTTAGGCTTCGTTTTAACAATTTTCAAAATACCTAATGTCTGCGATGTTGTTGCTGAAATATTTTTTTTGATAATTTTAAGTGCAGTTAGGTGTATACTAAAGTATATTATATATATTAAAGGCGGTGGTAGCCCAGTGGTAACGCGCTCGCATGGAAAACCGAGTGAAGCGGGTTCAAAACGTGTCATGCACCTCTGATATTGACAAATGCAAATTATTTTCAGCATGATTACCACTTATCTTACGGTGAAGGCAAACATCATGAGTTTGTGTGAACAAGTATTCGAAAGTCTGCCAACCCGCACTTAGCCAGCGCGGTGGACTGTAGCCTGATCCCCTTTTGAGTGGGACGTTAAAAAGGGCTCAATACTATACTACTGTATATTCTAGTTATTTAGTTATACTTATATACAAAAAAAAAAAAAATTCCGACCAGAAATCGATTGATTCTAAATTTTTCTACTAAATGTCGTTTAAATTAAACAGTCTTGAAATTAGAAAATATTAAATTTCACAAATAATATACCTTCCATTATGATATAAATAACCATACTTTATTCATTTTCAATTAAAACGCGCTAAAGCTAAAACATAAATATCAGAGGCAATCTGTACATACAATTTAGTACGCAGACCTAAGATACACAAAACGAGGTTCCTTTCATTATAATCTGTGTTTATGTTTATCTGTAAAGCCACGTGAAATTAATTACAGGGTTAAAAGCGAAATTAACTCGAATATGAAAACCCTTTAGGCTTGCAATTGGAATATAAAATATTAATCATGACATGAAGGCTGTAATAATCATAGTTGTACGTCTACACTTTAATTGTTAAATATAATAATAATAATAAATTTTATTTCAAGTAACTTAGACTCATATTTTGTTAGTATACAAAGTGCTTATATTCTATGTTAGTACTTACATTTTAGATACATATACGTATACTTTTACATTTTCATATATTTATACTTATACTTATACATTACTAACAAGAAATAGCACAGCAGTGATTAATATATCTACAATTCAACCTACTGGTAATTACCCTCATGATGCTGTTGGTACTACCCCGTAATCTATCCACCAGGGATCCACACCTTTTGCGCATCGTGGCATAGAAACAATTAATCCTCGCTGCTTGCGAACATCCCTGATGCACTACAAAAAAAAAAAACGGGGGCAAGATTATGCGGGATAATACTAAATGATCTGTGCTAAAATATGTATATAAGGAAATATATTATACTGTATTGTACATTAGACTTGCGCCTTATTTGTTACAAAATAAAAGTAGGTTTTTACATGACTGATGATTATGACTTAACTAATGTTCAGATTTTTCTCTGAAAATTTAACACAAAATCAGCAGGTACAAATAACCCCCAAAATGTGCGTCCACCTTGTCGTAGTGGTGGGGGGAGGAGGGGGGGCTGCTCCTGGTACTTCTCTGATCAGAGTGGACTGTGGAGCAACCCCATGGTTGTTGTGGCCTGCTTAGGAGGCCTGCCGTCGGGGTGTCGTGGTTGAGTGCGTAAGCGATCCTGCGATCCTGGGTAGTACTGGCTATGTCGGTGACTCCCACATCTTGTGCCTAAATGCATTTCCCAACGTTAAATAAAAGGTATCACCAAAAATGGGCTTAGTTTATTTAGTCATTATTTATGACTATATATGTAGATTAAAAGCATATTTAATAGAATTGTTAAGGGAACATATTCCAACATGATTTTACTTTTTTAAATCGTGTTTAGGTATCTCATTATTAAAAGTACATGTGTCGAAGTGTAAGCATTTGGAAAAAGCTTTCACCGTGACAACTGTATATTGATTAATATACTATTACCTACTTACCTTTTAAAACAAACAATAAAAATGTATGTAGATTGCAAAAATTGATTAACTTGATTTACTCTTATGCCATGGAACATTTATATAAACTAGTAATTAATTAGATATGAGCACTATATTATTTAAAAAAAAATTCAAAATTATTTTAAGGATAATTAGAACTTAAAGATGAGTCAAACAATACCTTTAAAAATATTTTAAGGGAATATTTTTGCTTATAAAAAATATTTTAGTATGTCAAAGTATCTACGGGATATTACTTTACCGCAAAAAATCACCTGGGACGCGAGTGCAGGTCACTAGTTTTTAATAAATTACATATACTATGTAATTCTACTGACCTACTTAATGCCGACAGATGAGTGGTTTAAAGTAGTACAGTGAGAAACAAATTCGCACATATCAGTATAATTAGAGAACAGTTCAAGGTTTGCCGGCTTCGTATGAAAACGACCCAAGTTTAAATCTCTCTTGGGTCTAAGCCAGCCGCTCCTTATGAGCGCTATATTTTGGACATTTCAACCAAAGGCATATAAGTTTCATAATTAAATAGCCCTCAAAGGTCCATCTACTGATGAAGAAAGTAATCATTTGGGATTTATTTTACTAAGTAATAGTTAAAACTAAACTTAAGTAGTTAAGTAAGTTAAACGATATTAAGCCATGTTTTTAAGTGTAAAAATTATCTTTTCTATTTTTTACAGCAGTTTTTTTCAGAAGCACAGAGAGGTATGTAGAATAATAGGTGTAAATGAAACTTTTTACAAGCTTTTATTGGCTTCCACTCTATTCAAAAAGAAAAATCTTTGAACAAATATTTAGTGTGTTCGACTTCATATATATATAAAATAGTTGCCGTCCGTTAGTCACGCTAAACTCAAAAATGGCTGGATCGATTTCAATAATTCTTGGGGGTGTCTCAGGGGTGGTTTAAGTATAAAAAAATAGGGAAAACCCAAAAAAACAGCAGGAAAATCGAAAAGTTTAGAACTGTTTATTTTGTACCTATGGATATATAATATAATAGTCTCTATTCCATACTAACCGTTAAAACGTACCTACGGATGGACCCGAGGAATTTGATACTAAATAAATAAATTTCATTTCATTTCAATTATGTATGTTATTACATAGATAATCTCTCAACGATGCACCACCGTACCTAAGCTACTAGATCTCAAGTAGTACTTTTATGTTAAGCCAGACAAGCTAAAATGCCTTGAGACATTTTTACTTACACATTTTTACTGCTTGTATTTATATTTAAATGTAGAATTTAAATGTTACTATTAATGCGATGTGTTTACAGAAGTTATTCTTTAATCGAAGAACAAAGCGACAAATACAAAAGATTTTTTGAATAGATATCTATAGTCTATGTATCAGAGAATAACAGAAACTTTTTCAAAAGGTTACTTAAGAATTTTAGTTGTTTGATGTTAAATTTTTAACTCTGTTAGATTTTTATTATATATGCACATGGTTAAAAGAAATCTCAAAATATGTAAGACATGAGTTCTGTTTTTGTATATGAATAACTAGCATTGCCCGCGGCTCCGCCCGCGTCATGATGACCAAAAACCAAATTCTTAGGTTTTACATATTAGACTCTTACGATGCAGTTTTTATAGTTTTTGAGAAATGAGATATTTTCCCGTGGTAAAAAGTATCCTATATGTTAACCCGGATATCCAGCTATCATCATACCAAATTTCATCAAAATCTGTCCAATGGTTTTCTCGTGATGTGGTAACAGACAGACAGACAGACAGACAAAAATTCTAAAAACTATAGATTCGGACTCTGTATCGATAATAATGTCCATTTCAATAAGATTTTCCAAAAAATATTTAATGTACAGATTCGAATTAGTAACAATTATATTATATGTATTGATGTTTAATTATAAATTAATTATGACGTACAAATCAATGTATGTATATACTTTCAACGAAAACTTCTTAAAAATTTTAATACAGTGTAGAGCTAGATAGAGTAGGTCTCAAATGTACGTGTAAAATAAACTTGAGACACGTTTTACTATAGAAAAATATTACCAAATTATTAATTAACACCATAACTTTGCCATAGAACAACTGAGTGTAAACAAACAAAATCTAATTAAATTTGAGAGTTAACAGTTTCTTTGTTTATTCAAGACTGCGGTAACCCGATTAATACGTTTACATTATTTATTATGCAATTTATAAGGGACAAATTAAGTAGATGTTGGTAAGTTCTAGTCAGTTTAACTAGTTTAAGTCTTAGTATTTGCTATTGAGTTCCCACAGATGATCTAATCAAAGTGTAAAGTTAGCAGGACTGTTTCTGCCATATTTTATATTTCTGTAAATATCTATTCTTTTTATAATTTAGGTGACTTGTTTTCAGCCCTTTTTAACGTCCCACTACTGGACACGGGCCTTCCTTCAGTACGAGGGGGATCAGGCCATAGTCCACCACACTGGCCAAGTACGGGTTGTCTTTTTAAAACTTGCAGACATGCAGTTTTCAAAAGATATGTGGAGTGACATTCTCTCAGACATGCAGTTTTCTTACGATGTTTTTCTTCACTGTTAAGACAAGTAGTAGTAATGTTGGAAATGATGTGCGCAAGAAAATATCAGAGGTGCGAGACCCGGGATTTGAACTCGCTTCACTCGGCTTCCGAAGCGTGCGCGTTACCACTAGGCTACCACTGCCCTGGCATTAGGTGACTTAAATTAAAAAATCAATTAAATTGCAAATAAAAAATGAATAAAAAAATATCTTAAAATTGTCTATGACACAGATATTTATATTTTGTATTTATGTACAATTAATTCTAGTTAGTCAGAGACGCAGAGGAGAACAGGTGAGCGTGGTATTTCATGAGGGGGGAAGAAAGTCATATAAGCAAGAGGATATGATAGTATGAATGTGGATTGACATATAAATATAGGTAAACCGAGAAAACTATCGATGGACAATGTGAAAGGCTATATGTATGTGAAAGGTGTGTGTACTGAGATGACGGCTGATAGAGGAATATGGAAGAAGGAAACATGTTGTGTCGACCGCACGTACCATGGGATAAGAAAAAGAAGAAGAAGAAAGAGATACAATAAATTCTAGTTATTTTTTGTAAATTTTAAACGGGACTTCTATGATTATATATTTTAAAAACATTTAATTACAATACACATGTACAATTAGTTGTATTTGTAGCACTCATAAGTATTTATTCACATGTACACATGACATTGAATACAGTATGAAAGATGTTTTCGTACAAGTTCGTCATTTATTTACAAAGACCGTCTAGTGGACTTTCTTGAGTAATTCACTGGGGAACAAAGAGCAGGCACGGCTTAAATCCTTGCCGTTGCCCAAAAAAAGAGTCCGCGACAGAGCACATGAGGATGACGTAATGGCTGTGCATGAAGACTAAAATCCATTGTATCCTTTGATATACAACGTATCATGTTACAAGACTGTCTAGTACTCGCATCCAGATACGCTATTCTAAATATGCCGGCCATATTCTGGCTCAACGGTAATATTTAAAAATTTAATTTGCTTCATATTTTTAATCTATACATATAATAAAATTCTAACTAAGTCGAATCTGTACATTAAATACTTTTTGGAAAATCTTATTGAAATAGTTATTTTTATCGATACAGAGGCCGAATCTATGGGTTTTAGAATTTTTGTCTGTCTGTCTGTTACCGCATCGCAGAAAAACCACTAGAGGGATTTTGATGAAATTTGGTATGGTGATAGCTGGTTATCCGTGTCAATATATAGGATACTTTTTATCGCGGGAAAATGTCTCATTTTTGAGAAAAAATTCAAAAACTGCAATGTAAGAGTATACTAAAATGCAAAACTAAGAATTTGGTTTTTGGTCATCTGAACGCGGGCGGAGCCGCGAACAAAGCTAGTTAATTATTATATTTTTATTAATAAGTCAAATAATTATTTCTAACCTAATTAGTGCCTAATCTAATGTTTAATCGTGCTAGATAGTATTAGCATAATTTATCATGATTTGATTTACCAATCAAACAGAATATTCAATGCAATAATGTAGTGAGTAATATATTCTATTTATGTAATAAGATTTTACATGTACATACATATATAACGAGTTTTCTAATAATTTCATAATAAGTTTGCATACATGTAACAGTAGCAGGTGCACTCCTTATCACGTCAGAGGTCACAGGTTCTCATTTCTAACTGATAATAGTGCAGTCATAATATGACAAGGCAGAGTTTTAAATAGTCATCTGCTTAGACAATTCTAAATATATCGACACGTAATCGACAAGCAAAACAGAATCAATAGATTCACACGATTTTTTTTTTACATTCCACGGTTTCATTCGGTGGGTTGATCACGCCGCAAAGATTCGCGATCTCGTTCACCGCGTAACTTTTTGGCTGTACCCGGGACTAATGACCCCACAGGAAAGGGCTAAGAAGTGCCTTTACTATGTGGAAACCGATATGATTATGATTATATTTAATATGCAGCTTTAAATGCCTGCTTTAAAAATAAAGTGTTGCTGGACAGGCTAAGACCTTTTACCCCATACTTACCCCATTAACTATAAACCCATTGCTGGTTGGTTCTTTTATCAGATTGCTTTATTTTTATTTATATTATGTGCCATACAGTTTCTGTCTCCCATGGTAATATTATAAGTAAGTTCTACAAAAAAAATATGCAATTATGTAGATATTTGTCGTTTTATTAAAATACGATATACTCGTAAAACGATATTTTAAAAAAAAGTTATTGATAAATAAATAATACTTGAACTGATTTTTATTTCATTCCAGAATAATACTTCGGCTACTCAGTATCCGGGAACCCACTAATGTCACGTGGAATAAGACTAAAACATGGATATTAAGATGAGAGCCTTTAAAGGGTCTGCATCCGAAAAGAGTAGACGATTGCACTCAACGTTACTTGCTTTATAATGTTGCTTACGACATTCACTAAGTATTCACAGTATAGTCTGCGTTAGAAATACTAGAAGGAATAAATTTGTTTTTGGATGAAATGTTAACGATACTTATGTAGTTTTGTGTTGAAAGCATTTTTATTATTTTAGAATATATTTCTCATTCCTGTAACAGTAGTGCCGGTATTTTTATATGTGGAAGCACTTTTATATGATGAAGTACTAGTTTAGTGCATAATTTTCATTTAATTAATACAATTTGTGGGTAACTTTAGAACTTGGCTTTTAAAATGATTTCGTTGCTGATTATTTAGATTAAAATTATTTACAGAATATAAATTTATCCACTTAATAATCTATACATATAATAAAATTGTAACTAAGCCGAATCTGTACATTAAATATTTTTTGGAAAATCTTATTGAAATAAACATTATTATCGATACAGAGGCCGAATCTATAGTTTTAGAATTTTTGTCTGTCCATCTGTCTGTTACCGCATCACAGAAAAGCCACTGGAGAGATTTTGATGAAATTTGGTATGGTGATAGCTGGTTATCCGGGTCAACGTATAGGATACTTTTACCGCGGGAAAATGTCTCATTTATGAGAAAAAATACAAAAACTGCAATGTAAAAGTATACTAATATGTAAAAGATAAGAATTTGGTTTTTGATCATCTGAACACGGGCGGAGCCGTGGGCAATGCTAGTCTATATATAAAATAAAATTTTATATAAATGTCGCCAAGCATTTTTAAAATACGTAATTTTAATTTCTAAAGACATGCAAAAATGTGTGTGTGAAAGAGAGCATCTTTTATGGCAGTGCCACTCAACGCCATTTTTTATTTAACTTTGCGATGCATAATGAATCTGGCTGATATATTATATAAGTAAAATGTAAAAGTTTGTTTTTGTTATTACTAAAAGAATTATTAAAATTAGTCCAGTAGTTAGGAAGATTACCGCCTACAAAAATGTATATACACGCATATTACTAAAACGGAAAATGCGATTTTACGAAAATAAATATGAGATAAAACCTTAAAGGAATTTGTGGCAGTGCCAATCACTGCTATTTTTTCTCCATGTTGCGGTGGGCAATAAAACCTTTAGGTATATAATATGTAAAACCTAAAATATGGTTTTCGATTGTGTAAATGCGGGCGAAGCTGCGGGCAATGATAGTATTGTATAATTTTAGTTCATTATACGAGTATGATTACGCTGGATGCGTACCTATATGATTACATAGTTGGGACGCCCCAAGGTTGACACACTAGTTATAATTTGTAGATAAATATTTATATTATACTAGCAGTATCCGCGGCTTCGCCCGCGTCCAAACTTCCGATCGCTAACAAAATACACAAGATCACACGCTGGGCTTATCTGAAGATTGCTCATAGTAAGATTGTTTTGGAGTCCATAGGAAACATACATAGACACATCGATTTTTATTTTATTTAATTAACAATTTAAATTTATTTATTGCTCGGAAAATGGTGTCTTTTATGAAAATTTTGTGACACACCGACTGCCGCGCCACCTACCGGATCCATTTGTGAATTCAAATCTTGCAGGGATCCTGCAATACCACTCGAATATACACAAAAAATAACATTAAAATCGTCCCGCCGATTAGGAGATGATCAGTGGCACACCGACTGCAGCGCCACTTACTGAGCCCAATTGTGTTTTCAAACTATCCAGGAGCCCATTGAAATATACACACAAAATTTTATCCAATTTGGTCCAGTCCAAATACACGTACAGAAGAATTATATATTAAGATAACGAGTATAATCTATTTCAATTTGGTTAAAAAGTGCGAATTTCGATATTTTCTCATTATAAATTCTATTGTAATATTTCGTTATTTCATTCCGTTCGAAATATGAAGGTTAAGCTAAGTTGAGCTTTACTAAAGTTTTATTTCAAAGAAAAGGTTCCATTACAGGGAAAACTATTTGAAAGTAAGAATAAAAGGTTGTCCTAAGTATCTTTTTGTCGCTAAATAAACTTTATAAAACAAATAACTCTGCAAAATGTGGGATAGTGAAATGTAGGGAAACCGTAAAATTCCCCAATGGCTTCTCGACCAGTTCTATCCACTGTTTCTTTAAACGCTTTCAATAAAAATGCAAATGGACTGTCTACGGCTGTCCGCGAACAGACTAACAAACTATTTTATCTTAGAAAGTAGATTTAACAAACTCACACGTTTCAGATATTTCAAATTGGTTGAGAGTTTGTGTTTATGGCTAAAATGTCTTGAATGGCTTCGAGAAAAGGATAGTTTTTCTGCTCGACTTGGCGGAGGCACTGCCGTGCCCCGAGATAACTTCTTACTGTTCTTCTTGTATACAGGTTATTTTTTCTAATTTCTAATATGCAATTTTTTCATTATAATTTAACGGAGACTAGAGTTAAAATTTAAGATTTATTTTGTGTCTGTCTGGGTGTTATTTCATTAGTTAGTCAAGATTTTTCTATTTATTCATATATACATAAATATACTATATAAGTCTATTTAATATTTTACTTAGCATAAAACGTCTTAGAAAATAAAATAACATAGGATTGGAAGCGGGAGTTTCTTGAATAAACCGACCAACCACTCTGTAAAACGATTTCAGCAAACAGTATATGAACGAATGCTTATTCAGCATGAAATAGAAGTTTTATTTAATATTGGATAATCGCTTAGCGAGACAGCTCGATCGTAACTGTGAAGAAATTGTCAGTGTATATGGGACAGTTATTTTCCTGGTACATTTGAAGAAAAATGAGTGGATTAAATTATATTATTTATAGCTACTAGTAAATTAATTTGTTTTTCTCTTTGTTCAATAAATGTCAAATTTTATTTAATATATTAGCATTGCCCGGGGCTCCGCCCGCGTTCAGATGACCAAAAACCAAATTCTTAAGTTTTACATATTAGTATAGTCTTACAATGCAGTTTTTGTATGTTTTCTCAGTAATGAGATATTTTCCCGCGGTAAAAAGTATCCTATATGTTGACCCGTATAACCAGCTATCACCATACCAAATTTCATCAAAATCCTTCCAGTGGTTTTTCTGTGATGCGGTAACAGACAGACAGACAGACAAAAATTCGAAAAACTATAGATCCGGCCTCTGTATCCATAATCATGTTTATTTCAATAAGATTTTCCATAAAATATTTAATGTACAGATTCGGCTCAATTACAATTTTATTATATGTATAGATAAGCTAATAACAATGTTATGCGCACAATTTAAGAATATATTTATATATCCTACTAAGGATATTGAAGTTCACTAGTATAGACTTAAACACAACTAGAAGTGTATTATTCTTTCAGTTGGGCAACTACGACCAAAACGAGAGTGGATCGGTAGGGTCGGCAGTAGGAGGGGGTTTACGAAGTACAGAAATATTAAAACTATAAACAACCAACTTCTTAAACCTGGGCTATTATATATTGGGAAAAATTTCCGCCAACACCAATGCACCATCTATTTCTTTTTAATCTCGAAGTTCGACAAGACGATTCGACACGATCGGCGATAATTAAGGCGCAGGACTGCCGGCCTCATGTGTTCTCGAAGCACGGAGGTGATACACCGCCAACTTCGCGATACCAACTCTGTTACTGAGAATTGCTTAATAGAAAAACTCTATAACTAAACTTGGCCCTACCCGGAACTCGATCCCAGGACCTCCAGCCCTGCGGCAAACTGCTCCAGCCCTGCGGCAAACCAATTACAAAATAAACACCGTATAAACAGAATGAATTTCATATAAAATTTTAAGTAAGGAAGTTGACACTAGTATTTATACATAAGTGGAGGCTGTACGAACCAACCCAAACTAAAAAGGTCTCCTTAATGCTATTGTAGAGCTCTAGCGACCGCATAAGGTTAAGTACGGTAGTAAAATTACTCCTTTACCTTTGTAGATACAATTGTATAGGGTCATTTTAATTTTAATTCCTAAAGCAATTATTTACAAATTCTGTTTAATTTTTTCTTTATTTCTAAGAGGTTGAAATTAAGATAAATTGATACCTGAAGACTTTTATAATATTTTGACATCGCACTTAATCAAATTGATTTATTGGTATCGCTTACAAAGAAAATAAGACACAAAAAGAATGACAAGTACAATTTTTCTGGTTCTGGCCACATCACATGACTCTTCGATATATCGTTTCCTTATCCTTTTTGACTTTGATACCTAGTATAGAAACTTGCGAAATGCGAGTCTGTTTACTCTTAAAGAGATATCTATATTTTATTAAATATCAACACTAATTTTTAAACACGTGTGTGTTTTAAACACACATACACACACACACACACACACACACACACACACACACACACACACACACACACACATAAGAAAATTTAAAACAAACTATTTTAACATCATCAATAAACATAAATAAACATAGTACTAAGATATTTTTATATAAATACTTTCCTTCGATAACAATGTAAACTCCAGCTTTGTCCTCGTTATTTTCTATGTAATATTATTTTATTTTATAAGTTCAATGATAAATAATAAGAATTAATAAGTTTTAACAAAGTTTCTAACAGGACTAGGCGCCCTTTGTGACCGTCATAAATAATTTCTTAAGAAAATACTCATATATGAATTAGGTATGAGATTTAACAGGTTGTTTCGTTTTTAAAAAAAAAAAAAATTATATTTAATAAGGTCAGCTAAATAAAAGTAGAGTTATAATTCAGTACACACTTGTTAAATGAGAAAGAAAATTGGATGTTTTAATGAATACTAATGGTTTAAACTTGGAAGCAGGCATGACATGGGCCGCGCATTTCTGTGGATCCCTAAATAAATCACGTTGCGCCTTAAGTATCATCGTTTTGTATCTCTTCTGTACATATTTTCCAAGAGATAGCGCTAAGCCTCTAAGGGATGATTCCACCAGCAGTTAAATAAACGGTTTACTGGCGCCTTGAAGATTAGTCGCAGGATGCACAGTTACGCTCAACTGAGCGTTTTTTCTTTATCCGTATTGATAAATGATGTTTGCCATAATGTAGTAAATAATAAGATATCAACATTGCTGTATTTTGAATTGCCAACTTGAATTTTAAATACTTTTTTAAATATTTTACACATATATATATATATATATATATATATATATATATATATATATATATATATATATATATATTTTCTGTAACGTGCACTCGATACGTTACTCTTATTTAGTCAATAAATTATTAAGTTAACGAAGAGCCGCTCTCGTTACAGCGCAGAATACTCCACCATTTCCAGCAAATAACATTTTCTTCTTAATTACTGTCTGACTATAGCTCACTAATTGCTTAAGTTCTAGGATCTTTTGGCCTCACGGCTAAGTGTCCAAGTATCTTTAGAGCAAAAATTTCTTGAGACCATTTCAAACTTCGGTGGCTTAATAATTTCTAGATATTACTTGAGTGGATTTTCAAAAAGTTGCTATAATTATCGTTTGGTTACGCACGTCGCAAGTAGAGCTGGTTGATTGTCGAAGAGCTGTTACATATTCTATATCGTTAAATTATCTAACAGTGTAGTTTATTATTTTGTGTCTAATCTCTCTCATTTATTGTGATTCATCACACGTTTTTTCCTATTTTTTCAATTAAAATATAAAGCGAAAAAATCCGAAAAATTTATTTATTTGAAAGTGATTTCCATGTTTAGTTGTCCTTTGTTAGAGAAATTTAAAGATAAAATTTTAAATTGTAGTAATATTATGTTAAGTTAGTTATATTTCCTAATAATAGTCGTTATAAATTAAAATACATTATGTAATGGATGTAACATACATATAGTACTAACTTGTAATTACTGTAACCATAATGAATTTAGATTTTTCTCCAAACTAATGTAACATAGTAGCTTAAATGTGCAGTGGAAATAAAAGCAAAAAATAAATTAAAGTGGAAAGGAGCTATAAATTTCCTTTTAGTTCCACGAACATTCATTTATAAATTGCAGTGGAGATTCAGCGAGTTACGCATCCAAAGGACGCCCAAGCAAGGGTGATGTAAAGCGTGAAAAAATACGGCGCGGAGAAAGGGTGCAGGGATGAAAAGAACCGCGTGTCCTAGAAGCATAACGGTCCAGATGTTTAACATTTTATGCGCAGTCCCGTTGCCTTATTTCACTTGCAGCTAGTTCGTGTTGATATCTTTTTTTGCTATTTTCAGTTCCATGTTGACCTTTTAACACGTTTTGGATTTTTTAAACCCTTTTTATGTTACCGTTTGAAATATGACATAGTTATTTATAACATACACGGCAAGACAAAAATGTGCTAGAATGTGCATCATTTTCCGTTCTTTTTAATTTTACTCTCCAGTTAAAAAGATTCGATAGTTAAGAATTATTTTCTTAAAATTTATTTCTTTAGTTAAGTGTAAGTGATAGCGGAAAATAACTGGAGGCGAGACCGTTATAACTTGGAAAGCGACCAAATGCTCTGCAACTAGTGTCATATATACTATCGGTTGAACAAAGACTTTAAAGTTTGGAAATCGTGTGCCGTTTATTGGATCAGACTGGTGTATAACATGAGCGAGAGTGTTCGATGGGTGTAAAGGGTCGTACCGACCCGAGCCGTAAAACGTTTTCATAAAAATGCAAATCGCTCTACAACGTATTGCTATCGGTCGGGACGCAGTAGGGAAGCGAGCGACGTCTCAACTTTTGCGGGGCTTGCTCTTTCATCGAATTAAAATACTTTTTAAGACAATGTCATTTGCTTGAACTTATTACGTGAGTTTTATTTTTGGGTGTTGTTATTTTTCTGTGTAACATTAGAATAATCTTTTTAAATAAATTCCCGTGACCATGATTGCTGTAAAGCATTCGAAACGTGGGGAACCAAAAATCCAAATAAATCCGCGAAAAAATTCGAATAGATAGTTTTATTTAAAATGTCAAATATTCGAAAGTATTATACTGGTAGAATAATCTTGTTAATACCTAAACTTAACATTGAATCATTCATCAATTATTTTTTTAGTTTTATCTAATATTGTGCATGCTGTGATTGTCTGTAAGTGGAACAGCATTTAATCAATGTACTAATAGCATATTTAAAATTACAATGTAATAATGTATTTTCCGTTGATGATCCTAAATAAATACATTTTTTGTGATATTGATTAAATGTTAAATTCTTTTTATTTCTCTTTTCTTCTCCCATTTAATATTTTCTTTTGTTAACAAATATAAGAGGACCATTTGTTTAATATTTGTATATTTTAATTACTATTCTCAAAATTAATTTTCGCTCACGTAGTTTACTTGTGTATAATATATCCACTCCTAAGGGTCGTAGTGTAAAGTTAGATAGCGGGATTAAATAGGCTATAAATTGTTCAAATCGGACTGGTAGTTCCAGAGATTAGCGTGTTCAAACAAATAAACAATCTCTTTAGGTTTAAAATTTTATATTTCCTATAGTTTACAGATATTATCTATAGTATTCTGTGGATCGAGTATATGTATGTATGTACCGATATATTTATTATTAAAATATATACCTACAAATATATAATGTTAACACTTTAGCTAGGTATCAAAGAAAATTCGTTTACTTTCTATTTTCAAATTTAAATTTACTGCATAGATGAAAAGCAAATTTCAGCAATGCTAGTACAGTAGAAGATAATTATCGATTTCTTGCTAAGTTCAATTTCGTTTTTATAGCAACATTTGCGAGTACGAGCTCGTAAAGATAATTGACTACAAACAAACATCCAAATGAAATGGGATAAGTAGTTAGCACCGGAGTTATCGCGTTTTCATTGTGCCATAAAAGTTCTGAATAAGCTGATTATATCCATTAATTACTTGGATAACTCCATTAACATATTTTGTTCATGCATTAAAAGTAAGTATGTATAGCAACCTTACAGTATAAATAATAAAATTCATATAAGTTGTATTATATTTTACGTTTTTAGGGTTTTCATCTAAAATACATACTTTAAAAAATATTTTATTCCCAATCGTCAGAAATTTCTATTCATTGTATTGTACTTGAGCAGACAGTTTGAATTGATAGTTCATTTCTAAAAACGGTAATGAAAATGTACGCCAATATTGCAGTAGTATAATAGCAATAGAGCTTACTCGATGAAATGTTTCCGTCAACGGCTCGAACGTTCCAATTACGATGACGCCAAATATCACTTCAACGCTTTTGTTCAAAACTGTGCACGTTGGCAATTTAACATCCATTTTTTATTTTCAACGAATAAGACAATCCAAGATAAAATACGACTTTAGGTACAACGCGGGGACGTGCTATACACGACAGCTGCTTTATTTATGCCCTCAATATTTTACAAAACCATAAAATTTCGCTTTGATAATAAGAAACGTTTTATCTTAATAGATTTTTAAAATTTAATTTTACGTCAAGTTTTTGGCTTTACTTGTTTCGATGCGGTTTTTTCCGTACGTGATATTTTAATTATAAATTTTTATTACGAAAAGAAAGCTCTTTATGTGAAAAATATGTATACATATTTAAAAAAATCATCATTAATTATAATAGCTTTTATGGTTTCCGTACATTTAGTATGCAAAAGTAACCCTTTTAAAATGATTTACGTGTGCTATCTCTATCTCCATGTGTCACAATGTATTTATGGCTTAGGTGAAAAATAAGGCAAATTTCTTTAACGCTCATTATCTACGAAGACATCTTTCAGCGTGTTGGAATCGTATTTGTGTATCTCATTTATTAATTATACTTAGATAGACAGACATAAACAATGTACGGACTTTGATAAAATTTAATTTATTTTATAATTAATATTTTCTTAGATTTACGCGAATGTTTGACATTATTAAATAAAACTATCTTTTCGGATTATTTCGCGGATTTATTTTGATTTTTGGTTCCCGACGCTGTAAAGCATTCGAAACGTCGGGAACCAAAAATCAAAATAAATCCGCGAAATAATCCGAAAAGATAGTTTTATTTAATAATTATTTTATAATTTTTATTAATACACTAGCGACTCTCTCTCGCTTCGTTTGGGTTCGTTCCTAGGTACATTTTAAAGGTTAGTATGAAATAGATACACTATATATGTATCTATTAATGTATGTGTTGTATATATTATTTTTTCCCCAACTTAAACTTGACGCATTGTTGTAGAACGTAGATAAGTCCACCACTAACGCCATCTATTGAAAGTAATCCGAAGTAGTGATTCCGATACAAAATAAACAGTTCTAAACTTCTCGATTTTCCAGCAGTTTGTACAGGTTTTCCCTAATTTTTTATACTTAAATCATCCTTCACACACTCGCAACAAAAAAAAAATCAAAATGGTCCAGCTGTGTTTGAGTTTTAGCGAGACTAACGAACGGCAATTGATTTTTATATATACGAGTACATAGATAAGTATTGTAAATATGAATAGAAAAATATTTGTAAGCTCGTAATATATTTTCATTCATAACAATATGTAAATCTTAGTAAAAGAATAGAGGGTATTAGAGGCTAAGTAATGGATATTTTACTAATGAATATACACGGGTGGAAATTTCAGCAGCTACGTGTGAAATTTAAAGCGAGCGAGCTTTCGTAATTTTCTCCATTGCGGCGTAATTGTGGTAGGGCAGTTAATACCTATCGCAAAGTTTTTGTAAGGACTTTCCTACATAACAAAAATAGAATCTAACTAATTTTGATAGAAACTTGCATAATTACCTAATAGGCTTCCTATACTATAACATGGCCCGGTTTTGTCCACGTACTATTGCTTTTTCTGTGTAACTGTTAACTTAACTTACTAGCAGAACCCGCGGTTTCGCTCGCGCTAAATCTACAAAAAACTCATACAAACTTTCATGCCCTATTTTACTCCCTTATGAGATGAATTTCGAAAAATGCTTAAACACGTATTCATTTAATTGTATTGAAGAGCATTAATACCAAGTTTCAAGTAGTTTTGATCATAAATATTTGGATTGTTTTATAACGTGTTTTCCCGCAATAAAAAGTAGCCTATGTCACTTTCCAGTCCTCCAACTACCTCCACATAAAAAATCACGCCAATCCGTCACTCTGTTTCGACGTGAAAGAAAGACAAACAAACAAGCAAACAAAGAAACAAACAAACACACTTTCACATTTATAATATAGTTACAAACTATGGATATGGATGTTCGGTCTATGGAATTTCCGTCAATTTTTCACCTCATATAGGTCAAACAATTGAAAGATAAGTGATTAATTTATTGTTTTATATTGTAAAAAGATATTACGTAATATAAAAAACATCGACCAATAACCGAAAGGCTTATTTTTAAGTCCGATATCCTTATTCGTTATCAAACTACAAGTCATATGCATCAATATGATGTCCCCAAACGTCAATGTTTTTTGATGGGATAAGGGTATAATTGAATCTACCACTCACATATTTTTGTTGTAAAATTTCACCATAGATAATAATCTTTTTCATTTAAACAATTTTATCTATACATATAATAAAATTGTAACTAAGCCGAATTTGTACATTAGATATTTTTTGGAAAATCTTACTGAAATAAACATTATTATCAATACAGAGACCGAATCTATGGTTTTTAGAATTTTTGTCTGTCTGTCTGTCTGTTACTGCGTCACAGAAAAACTACTGGAGGGATTTTGATAAAATTTAGTACGGGTGATAGCTGGTTATCCCGGTTAACATATAGGATACTTTTTACTGCGGGAAAATATCTCATTTTTGAGAAAAAACTGCAATGTTAGAGTATACTAATATGTAAAACCTAAGAATTTGGTTTTTGGTCATCTGAACGTGGGCGGAGCCGCGGACAATGCTAGTTTTAAATAAAAATAATTTATATTTAAGGATTGCTAAATGATACCAGAACATGCAATAATTTTCATTTTCAAATATGTCATATATTTTAAGTATTATATTTTTCGTTAAGTATTAATAAAATACGCACAAGATATCATAACCGACTTTTCCTTAATACATTTTTCCCATCACATATTTTCAAGGAAAGGTTTTGAAATGATAAAACTGACAATACTATTATGTTATATTATCACAAAACTAATGTGTGAATAATGGAGAGCTTTCATTCAATAAGGGTCGTCTTTTGTAGGCGTGTACCCGGAAAATAGACATCTACCCTTTTTCAGATTAAATTATGATTCATATTTTTCGGAGCCGTATGGCGTTAGCTGTTAACGTAAACACTCTCACCTATACAATATATATATATATATATATATATATATATATATATATATATATATATATATATATATAAGTTGTTACAAAAATAGTGGTATTTGTTATATCTAATAGTATACTAATATAGACATTGCTACAGATCTTTGAACTCTTGTTTACACTAAATATTAAAAAGCGGAACAAAAAATGAATAATTTTCTTCTGCATTATTATACTATAATGCAGCATTAGTCTTTCCTGGCTAGTCTTCCGCTTACTTATTTATTAAAAATTCTTGACAGCTTTGGTTTTTTAATCTAAAGACAATGGCATTATAAAACACTTTATGAAATTTCTCTAATAATTTCCGTTTTGAGAGATTATAAAGGCGTGAGGTTACACAAATAAATATTATTTCAAATTCATTAAATACGATTAAGACGGCGGCGAAACAAATGCGCCCTAAAAGGATAAGAAGATGCTATTGTTAATCCTGGTGATAATATGAGAAAAAAATATTCTATAGAGAGTAATATAAAACATACCTATTATGGAATATTATGACGTTGCGCGCTTACACGCTTTCGATACACGACGATGGGAACAAAGTTTGTAACGGATGGGAACATTCAGCGGAATTGGCAATACTGGCCGAACGGGATTCCAATAGTTCTCAAAAAGGAATTCTCTGGGGAGAAAAATTAGATTTGTGAAACTGAAACGTGCCTTCACGCTGAGAGCTTAAGAAATACAGATGAGCTTAAGTTACGGATGAGGAGCGATAAAAAGATAATATGGATAGCGCTCGCCATCCCTTCATCTTACATTACATTATACGTACTTAATGCTCTTGCTCGTATATGCCGTAATAAGTACTGAATGGAAAACTGCGGAATGGGTTCTAGACTGTGCAACTAGTAATAAATTCAAAAATTGTTCAGATAAGTAGTTTTTATAGATTTACTTTAATGTTTTTACATTATATTTTCGATGGATAGATTCAAATGAATCGAGAAAATTCTATGAATATCATAATAAATGTTGAGTAATAAGTTAAGAATTCTTAAATATTGGTTTAACATTAAATATACTCAGCAATTGACAAATCTTCATTTGCCAATTACAGTACATTGTGGAACTAATCCAATAAGTACATTTAAAGAAAAATATAGCTTCATGGCAGAGCTCCAGCAAAGATAAACTAGGCGAGGATTTTGGTAAATTAACACCTGATCCAATTATGTTAATCTTAGCACGTGTGCTCTGGTGAGATTTGCGCTACGTGCGTAATCTTTCGTAATTACTGCGCAGTCTCTTTGAGGTATCTGTTCAGGTTAATGTAAGCGCTGGTGATGCTCCAGCTTCAGTCATTAATGCGGTTGCAATGATTCGAAACTGATTGAGTTGTGCACTTCAAGACTTACGCCATTTTGCTAAATGATAAATTTAATTTAAAAAAATATATGTTTGTCAAAGCCTTCAGTTATACGTTTTTAAATATGTTTTATATTAAATTCCACGTCATTTAATTGTATAAAAGCATAGAACAAGTTTGTTTTCTATAGCATTTGCATTATCTATTCTATACAAAATTACTAATTTGACGATTCCTGTAAATGTTTAATTGCGATTGAATAATAACCTAAATTATATTGTTGTGGCATACATCACAATGGTTTTCATCAATTAATATTTGAAAGTGGTGGACCTCGACGGTTCTCTCAACCACAAAAGGGAAATCTATGAATATTTTCTGTACCTGTCTTTTATTGGTAATAAATAATCCCTCGTAGCGTATTCGAGCTTCTAATTAACACTTGTTATAAAACAACTTATTGCTGGTTTGATTCTAACAGCACGTATTTTTATTAAGCTAGTGGTGGTTCCTGTTTAGATAAGACTGACTCATAGGTTTTATGTTTGATACCATTACGTGTCAAAATTTCTCTATACGCAAGTAGTAACGAATGCATATAAATATATGTATATACATTGTTACAGTTCGAAAAGATAATTATCTAGCAAAATAAAAAAGAATCAATATTTTATGCAATATTATAATTAAGAATTAATATTTTTTGTCTCAATGGTTTATGACAAAAATTGACCAAAAATCTTAAATTCAACTTTACAAAAACTTTTAGGCTATTGTGACGAATTCTTTTAAAAGCAACTATGAAAACACATATCGTTCAATATAAAAGCTTTAAAACGTTCTGTATTTTTTTAAATGCTCTTTTCCTTAGGTATTGTAAGCTCTCTTTTAGCAAGAAGTCCGGCTCAGGTAGAGTCTAAAACAATAGCGAGGTAGGCAAGCGTTTTGGTTACCGGCAATGCATCATAAAACGAAAACCAAGAAACGTGGCAATGTAAATTCACCTTTGAACGAGCATAATGGAAAACTCAAGCAACCACTTGGAAAGGCTTTTGATCTTAAGAATTTTAGTAAAATGCTCTCTAAAAGGATGTTAAAACATTGGATCAGGACGGTTACAAGTTTAGCAAGTGTTTCTCAAGTTTTTAGGCATATTAGTTAAAGGTAAGATTTTTACATAAATTATCATTTATGTGCAAATATCACCATTAAATGTAAATATATGAAATATATTTTGCTTGCTTGAAATATAAAAATTCTCTACCGAGTAAGGAAGGTAACATCATGAATATGAAAAATGTAAACCCTTTTTATGGACATACTTTTAAATCTACGTAACGAAATGAAAGTATTGCTCAGAGATGAATCTTATAGAGAATTTGAAAAGTCTGATTGTCAAAAAAAGTTGAATTTTCTTCAAAGAGTTGCATTCGTGAAGTGCTCAGAAATCACGGTAGCGGTTTGAATTTTCCAACTGTGAAAGGGCATTCACTAAATGCAGCTTTTTCTTTACCTTTTATACTTGGAAAGATGTAAAGCTCGTTCCTTCTAAGATTCCCTTTTTATGTCTGCAATCATTAATTTTTTTGGTACACTTAAGCCAGCAGAAAAGATTTGACATTATACGTATTAGAAGCTCTCAGCTCGTTATGTGAACATACTGGACACATTTTCTTTAGGTGGATTAAGTGTTCTTACATACATGCTAAGAAGTTGTAACTTTTTTACACTACTTTTGTTTGAAAAATTAAATTAAATAATATTCATCTCCTCATATTACTTGTTATAAAGCACTAATGTATTTCACGTGTCTTATTAATTGCATCGAAATTAAATAATGTAGAAAAAAAAAGTTGTTTATTTTATTGTTTTTATTGTTGTATATTTCTTAACTCGAAATGTTTTGGTGGAGTTGACTTAAACAACACTTCGAGCAGCCATTCAGTACAGAAACTTTTAGCCGCTAACGCTTCACAATAATAATTTATATTGCCTCCCCCACTTTATGATGAGAGGCACAAATGAAAACGGAGCTGGCACACCGAGATAAAGAAATAATACCGCCGTGTGAAGACATGTTTTATTGCCACTCGTTACTATAGAGTGCGCGGGCTGATTGTAGTGTTAATCATTGTAAGTGATCACCTCTACTTAACGAATTTATTCATATTGGCGTAAATTATCTCAATCACAGATTTTATTCAACGTATGGTATCGTAATTAGTATTAGTTACTATTATTATCTATTGGTATATAAACAAAATGTTTTAAAAGATACGAGTATTATATTTTAAAACGTTTTATTGATTATGATTTTTGATTTTACATCATATATATGTTCTCGTACATAAAAACCTGCTTAGGCAAATTTCCAATTTTATTCAATTATACCAAAATTCTGGAAATGAAGTAGGTATGCGAGAATACAGCTCTAAATATGCCAAATTTTACCTTTCAATCACTAATTTCAGCACTCAATCATCGTCAATTGGACTTGGAATATTCGCTTTAACGACCTCCGGACATCGAGTTGATTAGGTAAGTATTCGTTTTTTACGACGTCCATACGATCAGTGAGTGCATAGGTTTTTATAGGCTCCAATTAAAAGTTCAATCATTTAGATAATTTAATCATTTTTTGAAATACTTATTATTATTATGAAGGCAGTGGTAGCCAATTGGTAACGCACTTGCTTAGGAAAACAAGTGAAGCGGGTTCAAATCCCGGGTCTCGCGCCTAATAACCTTTGATATTTTTATGTGCGAATCATTTTCAACGCGTTTACCACTTGTCTTATGAAGAAGGAAAAACATTGTGAGGAAACCTCCATATCTAAGAGAACCTGGCAAGTTCTCGAGACACATGTGAAGTCGCAAACTCGCAGTTGACCAACGCGGCATGGTGGACTGTGGCCTAATCCTCAGCAGTGGGAAATTAAAAAGGGCTGAATATATACATCATTATTATAGAGTAACTTTATGACACAGGGTACGGGAAAACTACTTGTTGTTTTTTTTGTCCTCTCTATTTCTTTGCTTAAAGACATGTCAATCTTTTCTTCTATACATATAATAAAATTGTAACTAAGCCGAATCTGTACATTAAATATTTTTTGGAAAATCTTATCTATTTAATCTGTCTGTCTGTCTGTTACCGCATCACAGAAAAACCACTACAGGGATTTTGATAAAATTTGGTATGGTGATCCGGGTCAACATATAGGATACTTTTTACCGTGGAAAAATGTCTCATTTCTGAGAAAAAATACAAAAACTGCAATGTAAGAGTATCCTATTATTATGTAAAACCTAAGAATTTGGTTTTTGGTCATCTGCACGCGGGCGGCGCCGCGGTCAATGCTAGTCTATTAATAAAGAACAAAGTGAAAAATTAAGAAATCTATAATGTTTTTATACTTCCATATTCATAATATTATGATTATGAATAAATGTATATATACAGAATTATGTTCAAATAAAATATAAAAAAGTAACAGATTCCTATGCATAATTTCAGTTTGCGAAAAATCATTGAAATATTTAACAAAGTTTCATCTCGATAAATTCCAACGTATAGATACATAGTTAGATACATACTATACAATACAAGAGCACTAAACACAAATGAAGCTATGAAATTCTCTTACATTATTGTCTAAACCCAACTGCAACGGCCAGTTCTACTTAGGTAACTTAATTAGAATTTCCTCCGCGCCTGCACTCGGGCTGCAATGTTCTTAGCTGAAGTATTAGGGTGCCTATAGTGCCTCTTCATAGCCATTACAATAGAATATGTATCCGATAGCTCGAATTATTGTTTTAAAATGCATGTTTCGTATGTACTAAAAGGCACTTTTATATGAACTGCGCATGTAAGCTTTTAAAGATGATAATTAGTAAGAATAACTTAATTAATATCTATTGGAAGAGATTTTTTTTTGTTGCATAATTAAGACCTAAATGTACGACTTCATATCTTGTTTAAGTTAACTGCTTCTATTGATAGCCAATATCATAAAATATGTGAGGAGATCAATTTTTAACTATTGGATCGTTTGCAAAAAGAAGTTTAAAAAACCCTTAAATTCATTATATTTATACAAAATATTATAATTTTTATGAAATGTAATAAAAAGCTTTTTAAGCTTAACTGTTATTAGATGTATTTAGCCCTTTTTTAACATCCCAGTGCTGGGCACGGGCCTCTCTTCAGTACGAGGGGGATCAAGCCATAGTCCACCACGCTGGGCAAATGCGGGTTGGCGGACTTCACATGTCTTTTGAAAACTTGCTAGGTTCTCTCAGACATGCAGGTTTCCTCACGATGTTTTCCTTTACCGTTAAGACAAGTGGTAATCATGTTGGAAAAGATTCGCACATGAAAATATCAGAGGTGCAAGACCCGGGATTTGAACTCGCTTCACTCGGGTTCACTGGGCTACCACTGCCTTACTGTTATTAGATAAACAGTAACAATAATAATATTATTTTGTTGTATAAAAATATATGTATTACATTTTACTAGCTCATAAGCCTCTACCATAGATCACTATTTTCTAAGTACAAAACATTGTAAATTAAAATTTCTTCACGCTTGGCGTATAGCTGACGTTGACTGAATTAATAATGTACTTGGATCTCAGCAGATATTAATTTCACTAATAATAACAGGAAGCGGAAGTAAATATTCTAGTTATTGTTAATTATATATGGTTAATAATTTTATATTAAAGAACCAATAAAATACATTTAACAGTGCTATAATAACAATATTTTACACTGTTTAGTAATTAATATGATGTCAATATATAGACATCAAATTAAATAAAAGAAGCAATCGATTGATATATCATATATTTAAATTGGATGAGTAGTTTAGAGCTTACGATGGAATGTAAATACAAACATATTCACATTCTTACAGAACGCTTAAAACGTGACCTTTCATTTTGGATTTGCCATATCTGGGTAATAAAAAGGTCTCAGTGTTTTACAACTAACATTGTAACTGTCGACGTTAGATGTCAGTCACATGTGCCTATACCACAGCGCAGTTATGCAATCGCGACTTCTCGTGCATTCACCGAAGCATACGAGTATACTAGATGTCCGCCCCGTCCGGTTACGTTTTCATCCGTCATTTCGGACCCTTTCAATCCTCACCTCGCAAATTGAATTTGATCCGTTACACTCGCTCGTTTGTCTCCACATTGATGAGTCCCTTTTTTATTTTCCGGCAACGAAATGTGTACTCGAAAATAGAAAATAGTTAAGCTTGGGTTGTTAGCGACAGATTCTATCTATTTTGTAAACATAGGACGTAGATTTTTGAAAACATTATATTTTATGCCGATTAGTATTTATACTAATATTATTTCGATATTATTTCGACGACACGTTTGGCTCAGTTTGTAGTGACCCTACTTGCTCTGCCAGCGGTCGCGGGTTCGAGTCCCGCTGGGGGCATTCATTTGTGTGTTGAGCATGAATGTTTGTACTCCAGTCATGGGTGTTTATATTTATAATATGTATGTATTTAAAGTTATATATGTGTAGTGTATCAACTATCTGGTATCCATAACACAAGCTTCGTAGCTTACCGTGGAACTAGATGGTGCTGACATATTTATTTATATTTATTTATGCATAAAGTAGCTGTGAGAAATAGTTATTTTAAGTGTTCCTGCATTTTTAAAGCCTTCCTGATTATTTAGCTGATCTTAATGGTACCCTCAGATGGGATCTAAATTACTCTGTAACAATATACTTTTGAGATTAAAAGGGTGTCTGGAGCCCCAAGCACATGCTAGGGTATGCATGAACAATGTTGGCGGTATGAAAGACACATCGTTTTTTAATTTTTAGTGCCGTGACTTTAGTATTATTATTGCATTGAGCTTGTATAAAAAATTATGTAACTAACGAAAATATATAAATTATAGTTTAATTTTATTTTTGTAATATTTGTAAGTAAGAAATATAGAGGATTTTAAGAAAGTCGGTGAGCTGTGTCGCAGTAATTGCTTTGAGAGCTTCTTGTCTCAAGATCGCAGTTAAGAGTTCAAGGAGCATGAAGTTAGTAACTTGTAAGACCAACTGGCAACTCAACTTATTATAGTCAAACATACAAGTTGCAGTCCGCAGCCGGCCGATGGAGATAGCATTATCGCTCGGGCGTACCATGTTACTTTAATTTGTCGAAATAGTTTGGATATAATTCATTATGAAAGTTTTATCGGTTAAACTTTTTTTAATCCTGAGGTAAAGAGATGATTATTATTATACTTAGTTAATAATAAATTTGAAAATTTGTACCTAACAAATACATATATACCTATATACATATAATCATACAATACTCAAATAAATAAAAGCATAAGTAAATATTGAAAATTAATTATTTTATTATATAATAAATATACAATATATTATAATAATTAATTATTGAATTTGTACAAATATATAGGTATATTATATACATATCTGTATAATACCAGTAAGATTAATTATTTAACTTAAACCATTAGACTTTGAATTTTATAATATTCAGTTCCATTTGTCTGTGCCGTTACAGAATCTCGTATTCTTTTGTGAACAGACAAAATATTTGTTTGTAGAGTGCCTAACAAAAACTTGCAACAAACGTATATTACCTTTTTGCCTATTGTGTCAGTTTCTGTTTGACAGAATCGATTTATACGAATGGTGAACGCTTTTAGGTGGAAAAGAAAATATAACACAGTATTTGTCACTGGTATACAGACCGGTTCCGGCGTATCCGGAATGGATGACATCGCCTACTGTATTTTAAAAAGAATAAAGGAATAAAGTCTGATTATAAATTTACTATGATGCTTCTATTAAAAACGAAAAATATTTTTGAGTATATCGTTATTATATTATTATTTATTACCTTTATTTTCATTAAAATATAATATATTTTTTTATGCCATTTCTAAGACTACATAGCAAACTAAGATATCAAACGGATGTTAAGTTTTATATGGAAATATCTATACTAATATTATAAAGAGGTAAAGTTTGTGATCTTGTGAGTTTGTGAGTTTGTGACGTTGTAGGGGGTAATCTCTGGATCTACTGAACCGAATTTCAAAATTCTTTCACTAATAGAAAGCCATGTTCTTTCTGGGTGTCATAGGTTATATCTTAACCCAAAAATGAAAAGGCTTTTTCGTGGTAGTCGAATTTGCAAAGTAAGTCGGAGAAAAAACGGTCGAACGAAAACGTTTCTTACGAACGCTGCCTTAACGATGAGAGATATATGATTATGTTCTAGAGAAAAGTTGTAGAGCTTAATAATGCCTACAAAAAAGTCAGCGACAGCATATGTCTAACCTTTATATTTAAGTCACAAAAAGTAGATTTTTATATTAAAAAAATAATTTAAATCGGTAGGTCACGTTTATTGGTCATATTATCAACAATTATGAATTCTTATCAAAATAAGTAAATTTATCGTCTAAAATGTTTGAAACAAAAGACTTTTGCCTTTTACTGCAAATAATTTGGACAAATGGTTAAAGAGATAATACAACATATTCGTAGGTATGGACGAACCCGAGCGAGCTGTTTGTCTGTTTTCCTGTTTGTACGGGCTTATCTCCGAATCTATTGGACCGATTTAAATGAAATTTTGCATGGTGGTACCTTATATCCCCGGGCAACATCTTAGATACTTTTTATCCCGGAAAATTAAATAGTTCCCGTGGGATAGTTAAACAACTATTATAACTTATACAGCTTAGTACACATAAACTACTGATTGGATTTTAATAAAATTTACAATAATACAGTTCATACATAACAATAATAAATTGGCTACTTTTCATCCTGGAAAGTTAAAGGGTTCCCGTGGGACAGTCAAAAAACTATAGTAACTTATACAGCTCAGTACACAAAAACTACTGATTGGATTTGATGAAACTTTACAATAATATAGGTCATACATCAGAATTACAAATAGGTTACTTTTCATCCCGGGAAAATGAACGGTTCCAGTGGGAACTAATAGATCTCTATGAGTGTTTTTTAAGAGGCGAACCCGAGCGAAGCGAGGGTGAGCCGCTAGTCTATACATAAAATAAAATTCTAACTGATTTGTAATAACTCTAATTTTAGGTTTAGATTCGACTTAACATTAATATTAAATATTTTTTAGAAAATCTTCAGATACAGAGGCCGAATCTATAGTTTTTAGAATTTTTTTGTTTGTCTGTTTGTATGTTTATCTGTCTCTGTCGGAACGTTTCACGAAAAAACCACTGGACAGATTTTGATGAAATTTGGTATGGTGATAGCTGGTTATCCGGGTCAACATATAGGAACTTTTTACTACGGGAAAATATCTAATGTCTGAGAAATCTATACTAACCATTAAAACGTAACGTCTAGTACGTCTAGTATAAAAACAGTGTGACATCAAATTTACATATTTGTGTGTAACTAGGTACTTTTTATAAAGATAAAGAACGTCGCAGAGAAAACTAAGATTTTAATCCATTAATATTTTGTAAATATTTTTAATTCTCGCCTTGGAGCCTGAATTATGGCCATAAATATCTTTATACCTATGAATATTGTATGAAGTATCCTTTGGGAAATGTTTCGACGATAAATGTCAGCTTTTAAACATTAAGGTTTATTTTTTTCTTTTATCGCTCAAGCAATACCTTTTGTAGTCTACATGTTTTATTATATACATAATTTAAAATAAAAAAATATGGAATATACACTGCATACTTTTGACCTTATTTGAAATATTAATATTTCTCGATTTTGTTTTTTTTAAATACATATGTGTATCTTGTATATTTGCTACAGTTTGTAATATTCATTTTTCGGAATCATTTCTAATAACCTTTCCAAGATTTTATAAATTATAAGTGAAAATAAAAATATTATAAATTCTTGACATTCTATTTCATTTTAAATAAAAAAATGATAGACAGGTAAACTATAAAACTTATTGAAATTATAAAAGTGTTTAAAATTAAAATTAACAAATATTGTAAGGTACTTTGATGCCATTTTTAATTTTTTTGAATTTATTTTTTTTATTTGTGGGTAGGCTGCCTGTAACAACTGTATAATGGTTTTGAGACATCTTAAACCTTAGTCTCTCCCGTGACTATGATTGCTGTAAAGCATTCGAAACGTCGGGAACCAAAAATCAAAATAAATTCGCGAAAAAATCCGAAAAGATAGTTTTATTAAAAAAAAAATATTAAATTATAGCCACTTACTTTCTTAGATTTACGCATATAATAATTTTAGAAGAGATAGTTTTATTAGGTCACTGTTTAACCATTTACATCTTAGTATAGGTATATAGGTGTACTCGGAAAAAAAAAACGATTTTTATTTATCACTAGCATTGCCCGCGGCTCCGCCCGCGTTCAGATGACCAAAAACCAAATTCTTAGGTTTTACATATTAGTATACCCTTACATTGTAGTTTTTGTATTTTTCCTCAGAAATGAGATATTTTCCCGCGGTAAAAATTATCCTATATGTTGACCCGGATAACCAGCTATCATCATACCAAATTTCACCAAAATCCCTCCAGTGGTTTTTCTGTGATGCGGTAACAGACAGACAGACAGACAAAAATGTCAATAACCATAGATTCGGCCTCTGTATCGATAATAATGTCTATTGCAATAAGATTTTCCAAAAAATATTTAATGTACAGATTCGGCTTACTAACAATTTGATTATATGTATAGATATTAGGTGTTTCTACTTTGGCTTCATAAAACTTTTTGAGGTTAAACAAACAACTTTTATTAAAAGTATTATAACTTCGAATGTGGAAAACAATAGGTTACAATATAACATTATTCCATTTAACTTTTGTACCAGCACTGCGGCAGTATACGCAATCTTTATCATTATCATATGTCGTGTTCTTGCAAATGAACAATGCGCGTATTTGAAATATACTGATGAGCTTTCGCAGCGATAATGTTGCGATTGTAAAAAATAATTTTTATGAGTTTGACGATTGTATTTTATGAATAAAACGATTAAATCAAGTACTAATTGTAATTTGGGGAACTTGTTAATTTAAAGGACTTCTTAAAATGGATAATGATTTCTATTCTTTAATATGATTATAAATTAAAGCTTCTTTTAATTTCATTCTAATAGTTTTGTACTGCGGTTAATTATTTAGAACGATAGTAAATTTTATGCTTGTTTATAAAAAGTTATATAGTCATATTGTTTTTTTTTTAGTTTAGTAAACGATTTAAAAACGCAACTTTTACGTTTCCAATATTCAATGGTACGTATCTAGACTCAAGCTCCCGCACATGTTTATCCAATTTGGCGAAGTCTGGAAAGTTGTGAGTTTGTAACACGTGGGCTGCTTAAATTAGAGATTCATATTAATTTAAGGCATGCAGTGACAAGATTTTGCGGGAACGAAACACGCTGAACGTTCCTCTGACAATCTAACTTTGAAATTTCAAAGTACTTTTATAATATTGAATAGCATTGCCCGCGGCTCCGCCCGCGTTCAGATAACCAAAAACCAAATTCTTAGGTTTTACATATTAGTATACTCTTACAATGCAGTTTTTGTATTTTTTCTCCAAAATGAGATATTTTCCAGCGGTAAAAAGTATCCTATATGTTGACCCGGATAACCAGCTATCACCATACCAAATTTCATCAAAATCCCTCCATTGGTTTTTCTGTGATGCGGTAACAGACAGACAGACAGACAAAAATTCTAAAAACTATAGATTCGGCCTCTGCATCGATAATAATGTCTATTTCAATAAGATTTTCCAAAAAATATCTAATGTACAGATTCGGCTTAGTTACAATTTTATTATATGTATAATTGTGCTTAATTTGTTTGACTTTTGATTTATTTACTGCATTACAGATGTGCATTCCAAATAGAAACTGCATGCTGTAAAACAACACATTCAGACTTCAGTCCGTTGTAATTGAATTTTTTATATAATTTTTTAATACTTTTCCATATTAATCATCGAAATATATTATGTCTAATAAGATTGAATTGAGTCGCTAAATCTTTCTATTTTTTTCATAAACGAACATTACTTGAGACTTATTAATCATCGAAATATATATTTAATAAATCTATATTCATGAATGATGTGAAATATAAATAGAAGATGTAAACAATATTACTTATTACGAAGGCTCTATTAAAAACTTCATAAATGCAGTAAAATTGGTTTAATGATGCACATTGTTGCAACACAATCATTCTTTAACTGTCTTCAACAAAATTACTTACTATTTCTTCACGACAATTGTGTTTAAGGCAGAATTAAATAAGATGTTAGATTTATAATTCAATCCCTCCACGACCGCGGACACGTCGGCGTGTCGGTTAACAATAGATTTCTTAGAAATTTAATTAATTTCTTAGAAATTTACTGGAGGTGTTAAAATGAGATGTTTTTTAGTTTCCGTATAATTTAAAAAACAAACATTATAAATTACAATTCACTTTCGTATTTCATGTTCTACAAAAATGTCAAAATTACTCAAAAAGTATACTTGTCACTAAAATAACAATGAAAATCCTTACAAAATGAGAAGCTCAAGTATTTAAATGCGTTAATTATTTTGGAAATTCTGCCATCCGCATGTTATAAAGTAGAGTTTAATTAATTAATTAATTAGTGGGGACACGTCATTCGCTGAAATTAAGCTTCCAGTGAATTTTTATTTAATGTGCCATGCGTTTGGTAGTCTCACAAAAATCGCGTTACGTCTGGCTGGTGGCACACGGATGTATAATCACAAGATATGTGACAAATATTATTTATAAGGTATAACTTCTACCTAAGGTTGATCTCTTATAGAGATAAGTCCACCTTTGTCCACATCATTTTTATATATATATATATATATATATATATATATATATATATATATATATATATATATATATATATATATATATATATATATTATGTATAGTATATACTTAGTTAATTAGGCACATATTTATTTATATACAAAGATATATATACAGAGAGTATATGGTTCTAAAAACATTAAAACCTACCAAATTTTTGTATTACTTCTCTAATAAATACTTGTATTAAAATATATTAAAGATTTAGTAAAATACTTATAAACGATGGATTCAAAAAAACCTAAAATAATCAGTATATCTAAAATATAAAGCAAAGTTAGAGAAAAGAGGATAATTGTATAGACTAAGTTTTTTGCATTTGGTCTTGACAGGTTTCTTATAAGTCTGCGGTTGCGAAGGTGTGAAAGTATGTAGGTACATCACTTTCTTTTCTGAGTACAAAACTTTTATACATACTGTAAATTGAGTTAAGTATTTCAGACGTTACGTTGTCAATGTCGTACTAACGATGCTACGCGAAGGTTTAAGATAAATTGCGTACTTAAGAAAAATAAACTTTATTTTGTAATGGAATATAATTAATATTAAATTGTGTGTAGTCAAAATCCACCCAAATGTACGTTCACCTTGTCATGGTGAGGAGGAGCGGGAGGGGGAGGGGGGGGGTCTTATTAGCGTCTGGCAATCCAGCCGGGCGTAAACCCAAGAAGCGTAATCGGAGGCGGCCCACCTCGTGTGTGCGTGAGCGATGCGGGTTGCTCCTGGTACTTCTCTGGGAGCAACACCTTGGTTGTGTAGTCTGCTTCGGCAGTCCTGCCATCGTGGTTGAATGCGTAAGCGACCCTTCGATGCCCTAGTAAGACGGAGGAGGTTCTGTTGGGTTTTAGTGAGTAGTGCTGGCTTTCTAGCCGGTGAGTCCCACATAGCCATATGTGTATGCAGGAGGTATACGTAAATGCATTTCCCAATATAACAAAAAAAAAACTTTTAATTCAGCGAAAACTAAAATATTATATATGAGAATTTTCTTAGCATATGAATAGCAAACGATAAGATTAAGACAATATGTCTTTAATGGAGATTAATGTTTATTTTTTCTTTATTAAGCTCTACCCAAACAAAAACATAGACCGATTCTTCCTATTATTAATAAATAAATATAGATAAACAAACATGTGTTTTCTTATATGCCAAATCTAGAGATGCTATTGATCCAATACTAAGAGCGGGAGGGGAGTAGGCGGTCTCAAGGGCCGTCTGCTGTAAAGTATCGCTTAATGACGTGTAACGAGCGTGGTCTCCGCATCATAGTTGCATATATGAAAAACACATACCAACGCTATAAATGAACGTGGAGTGAGAATCGAGTGATTTTCCGAACGGTTTAGTAAGCGATCGTATTGTTCGATCTCGCATGTTACGTTCACTAACATTCAAATATATTTTGCCTAACAAAAAAATATAATTTATGTGCATGGAATATCTACTAGTATGGATTTTTATATATAACATGTTCATATTAATTAAACTACTTGTTCTAAGTTATGACATATAATATTTGATAATTTATACTTGTAATCATTATCTTCAGCATTTCAAATATTATAGTTTTATGGGAAAATACATATAATACTACCTTATAAATTTTGTTTTGCTCCTCGTATTATATTTAAGTGCGATAAAATTTAATGAAGCTATGTTTGCCAAGTGCAGGTCCGCTTCTAAACCAATACTGTAAAGTGTAATTGAAAGATATAAGAATTTTATATATATTGTATTACCTACTCATGATTTACCTAATCATATATTTATTTACTTAGGTATTATTAGTAATAAAACTCATTCCTTCTTAGCCATGTCTTAAAAGTATCTCGTATTTGTGAGACGTTGTCAATGCCTTATAGTGTAATTCATAAAATGTTCTAAATTACTAAATTAGAAGAATTTTCTCATCGCAAGGATTTAATCACGGGTGTTGTACGTGCCTCGCACAATCTCATTATCCCGTTTCGCACAGTACTCGCTCGGTACGACTTTTTTCGTCAATTTGCATACGTAATTCATTAACTTTTTTTTCGAGGATACTTTCCTTTCGTTGCAGCAGGTGGAATGTGAATTTTGTCTGTAATGTCATTCAGAACTTCGTTAGTTGGATCTCTTGACTATCTTATCTAAAATATAAAGCGATGTTTTTACTTGTTGTTTCTACTTTCAATTGTTTACTTCTTATTCTTTTTACTCAATGTTTTAGAGACTCCTTTATTGAAAATTACAATAGTGTGCTTTGTGTAAAGTAGTATTATAGTTTTTCGTTACGTGGAAGGAGAAATATCAGTAAACTAGCGACTCACCCTCCCTTCGCTCGTGTTCGTCCCTACTTACGTTTAGTATCGATTTCTAAGAGATGAGATATTTTTCCGCTATAAAAAGTATCCTATATGTTGACCCGGATAACCAGCTATCATCATATCAAATTTCATCAAAATCCCTCCAGTGGTTTTTGTTTTTGGTAGACAGACAGACAGACAAAAATTCTAAAAACTATAGATTCGGCCTCTGTATCGATAATAATGTCTATTTCAATAAGATTTTCACATAAAATATTTAATGTACAGATTTGCCTTAGTTACAACTTTATTTACATATACAGAATATTAAAACACATGTTGTTGCATTACGCTTTCTTCTATTTTCAATATAGGTATAAGTAATAAGTATTAGATAACAAAATTAGCTTTTTTAGATTTATTTCATAATAATATAGATTTACTGTAGAAGAATTAATGTAGGTACTACACTTCTTATAGCTACACCAGTACTGCTTTTTTCAAAAGATCCATAGCTAAGAGTAGAGATTTGTAATTAATTATTAATACACTGAAGACTCCTACGGTCCGCATCGTTACGACCATTAAAGCATCTTAAGATAGGTATCAGTACCCACTCAAGTTCTGCTCTTGGGAATTGTAAATATTTAACAAATTGATTCTCTAGGTGAGCTTACGGTTTCTATGTTTGACCACATACCTTTCAGTTCCGGAAGTGTCTAAGAAATCTTACGTTTATGTGTGTAACTTGATCAGAAAGTGCTCTTTTGTGTTATTTACATTATTACCTTCACATTCGATACTGTTTTACTAATAATATTTTATTTATTGAACTTCAGTATGATTTAAAATCAAAGACTGGAAAGTGATTAGGCATTATATATCAATGTGAACGATTATAATAATTATTACACTTAAATATGTATTAAGTTCTTGTTACATATTTATATTGTATACATCATTTGTTTAATATAAACAAAATGAATGCAATATCAAATGTGTCGACCGTAACAGAAACAACGGTGGTATATGTAAGTAAACTTACCTGCGGTTTCTCTACAAAATTACATCCAGTCAACTGAATAATTGAGAACTTCTTAGTGAAAGATATTTACAGTAAGAATTTGTACAAAACTGATATTTTATACAAGCTTACCCTAGCTTCGCTCGGATGCGTCCTTTGGTGCGTAGCTCCATCTGTCCAGCTACATACTCGCACGCAAAGCTGCACGTACACACACACACACACACACACACGCACGCACGCACGCGCGCACATGCGCAAACGCGCACACGCGCACACGCGCACACGCGCACACGCACGCACGCACGCACGCACGCACGCACGCACGCACCCAAACATACAGATTCAGCTTAGTTACAATGTTTATTATATGTATAGATTTTAATTTACCTTTGCTTGGCCGAATGAAACAAAAATAATCATGTCTTTTAAGTGCCAAATTAACGGCCCGCGCGGCGCGCTGAGGCGTTGATACATGATATTCGAATAAACGAACTTTTATCTTAACCTTAATAATAGCATAAGTATTATTAGACATTTTAATTGGCTCGTATACTGGGAATCCATACAGGGTCATTTTTAATTTACTGAAAACCTTTTGGGAATATACTATTTACATCATAACGACAACATCTGTAACAAGAAAAAAATATATTTCTTAAATTTTTATCTTCATACAAAAATAAAAATATTTTTACTGCACCTTCTAAATGGTAAAGTTCTAGCATCTGGCCAAGTTTAAACGAGTAAGGGCCACTTCCTACACCCCTCCACCCCTCCCCATCCACCGGTCACGCGCTTTCTTTTGCTAATTGTTGGACTATTACCGCTTAGAAGGAGCAATAAAAATACTTTTATTTTTGTAAAATTTAAGAAATATTTTTTTTTCTTACAGATCTTGATATGATGTAAACAGTATATTCCCAAAAGGTTTTCAGTAAATTAAAAATGATCCTGTATACATAGTCTGGCCATAAATACTGTTACAATTAAAAATAAACAAAATATATGTATTAATACGTGAAAACTTTGAACCCCTTTTTAAGCATATTGCATGTATGGAGGACCATGAGCTTTGTTTGGCATAGCGAAAGTTTATGTAGAGAAGGACTGCAGAAAGCCAAAATTAATTGACCTTCTTTTACCCGCGAATCCATTTGGGCATTTTATTTATATATAACTAGCAAAACCCGCAGCTTCACAGGCGCTAAAACTACAAAAAAATCTCTAAAAAGGTAGTTTCATACAAACTTTAATCCCCTATTTTACCCCCTTATACAATGAATTGCGAGAAATGTGATAATACGTATTTATTTAATTTTATTGAAAAGAAATTATACCAAGTTTCAAGTAATTCTGATCATAAATATTTTTTGGATAATATTAGGTATAACGTGTTTTCCCATGGGAATGAGATAATCTCCCGTGGTAAGTAAAGTAGCCTATGTCACTCTCCAGCCCTCCAACTGTCTCCACACAAAAACGCCAATCCGTCACTTCGTTTCGACGTGAAAGAAGGACAAACAAACAAACACATTTTTACATTTATAATATTTAGTAGGTATATGTGCTAAGAGATGGAGCATGATGTTAGGTAACCTTTATCAATATTCTACGAGTACGTGCATAATATAAAGATGAAAAGTTTGTTTGTCTGTACGTGCAAATCCCTGAATCTATGGGCCCATTTCAAAATTCTTTTGGATTTTATAGGCTATCTATATAACTTTGAAAAAAGAATCGATGAAACTTAATGGATAACTACGAGGCGATCACTAGATTATACTATTCGACATTATAAAATACTAGCGACTCACCCTCGCTCCGCTCGGGTTCGTCCCTGGGGTGGGGTCTGGGAGGACCACCCTTATCCTTATCACTTAGGGGTATGGAAAATAGATAGTAGGCGATTCTCAGACCTACTGAATACGCATATAAAATTTGGTAAAAATCGGTAAAGCCGTTTCGGAGGAGTACGGTAACTAACATTGTGACATAGAAATTTTATATATAAGATTAAACATTTTGTCTAGAGTTGAATTAGAGTTTTGTATACTTTAAAAACATAGTTAACTTGTGTCATTTTTGACAGTCAGGCTCAATAAAATTTATCATTAACTAGCATTGCCCGCGGCTCCGCCCGCGTTCAGATGACCAAAAACCAAATTCTTAGGTTTTACATATTAGTATACTCTTACATTGCAGTTTTTGTATTTGTTCTCAGAAATCAGACATTTTTCCGTGGTCAAAAGTATCCCATATGTTGACCCGGATAATACCAACCCATACTAAATTTCATCAAAATCCCTCCAGTGGTTTTTCTGTGATGCGGTAACTGACAGACAGACAGACAGACAAAAATTCTAAAAACTATAGCTTCGGCCTCTGTATCGATAATAATGTTTATTTCACTAAGAATTTCCAAAAAATATTTAATGTACAGATTCGGCTGTTACAATTTTATTATAGATATATAGATAGATTTAATTGCTTAAATCGTGTTTTTTGCGTGTAGACGTATGCTTTCTTCATATGCATAACATGATCATAATATCACTTAGTACAGAAATTATTATTTCTGTACAATAACATATTTTAATTACTTTTCTTTGTAATGAAAATAGTAATCATTGGAAAACTCAATAGCGGAGGGTGCCATGTGTATGATACTCGAAAATTAGTGCGAGAGGCTTGTGAGACACCATATTCATAGTTTTTAATAACTGATGGGTTGGCTTGGTTTTTTCCCCCGATATACAAATTGCGCACTCTTTTTTCATTTCATGCACTAGATACATAGTAAAAACTTCTTAAAACATTAAATAATCCTTTTAACATATTAATTTTAATATAATAAACGTAAAGTTTGTAAAAATGTGTGAATGTTTGTCCATAAATCACAATTTGAAAACCCCCATTTATTGATATGAAACAAACCTTAACATTATTTATTCGGTTGATAAAATGAGGAGAAAAAAGTGTTTTGTTTTAACCTATCTATGTATAAAAAAAACCTGTTTCCTTTGGCTAATTAATTAAAGCCTACCTATTAAATACATACCTAATCAAATATTTTCAAAATCGGTGCCAGCCCATACAAAGCAAAGCACACCGACTTCGAAAATATTTGATTAGGTATGTATAGTAAATGAAAACTTCCAATCAGTTATTTTTTACTATTAAGTGATTTTGTTTGAAGTCGGTTTTTATTTTTTTGTTAAAAAGTTTTTATTTTTTATATTGGCAATACTAAAGCTCGTCAATAGCTACTAAACAATAAGGAAATCGGTTGACAAACAGGAAAAAAGGCACTGAACTGTTTTATCTTTGCCTATTTATATTTGGATAAAAATATTTATTTATTTACTTATAGGTATAATTATTTGATTGCTTATAATAATGTGTTTTCTAACATAGAAAAAGATATATATTATATTTACGGCAAACTTTCATAAACATGTTGTGTGTAAATAATTAACAGGGGATAAGAAAGTAAATACCTATTATATGACAGCACTTTGCACTCTTCCAGTGTAGAATTATCTAACATTATAGAGTAAATTCTTCATTGAGGTTTATTAAGTTGCAGCCCCTAGCTACGTTTTTTTAGCGGGACCCTAATTCTTTTTATCAAATTAAAGTAGCCTGGGTTAATCTTTATGACATCAGCTATCTGCCAATGAAAGTCCCTTCAAATTTAGTTCAGTCTTTTCGGAGATTAGCCGGAATAAGCAGACAGAGAGACAGACATAACTAAAAAACAATGATATTTTTTTTTGTAAGCCCTACTCTATATTATTTCATATGCATTTAGTAAAAAGTTTTTATTTCGATATTACAAACAGACACTTTAATCTATTAATCTGTACGGATATTTTTTTTAATAAAGTTATTTTGTTTTTTTTACGTTTCGTACTCAGTACAAGGTAAAGCGAAAGAAAAACTGAAATATTTTAAAACAATATTTTTAACAAAAAATTAACAATAATTCGACGTAAACTAAAAATGTATTTGGTATAAATATGTCATTAAAACAATTTCATAGGGGATTTTTATGAAAAATACGACGCTATTATTAATCGCTATTTTGTAACTAAAATGCGAGCACTCATTAATTAATAAATATTTTCTAAAAAATTAACTTATATAAAAACTACTCTACAATATTTACATAGTATATTATTTCACAATATTATAATATAATTATACATTTGTGAAATATATAAAATTTTAAATGTGTATTTTCCTAAAGATCTAAACAAATGCAGGTGAAGTGCCACTTTCTACTGAGATTTAGGGAAGTTTTTTCCACCTACCAACTAAGCAAACAAGCACGCCCGCAAAAAACGTTTCCATGCAAATATAGCCAAATAAGCCCGCTACGAGACTACGACGTAGAGAATCGTAATAACTAGAAGAACTCTACATAGATTTTTCATAATATAACCTGACTGATGACTTTGACACACGAAAAAGATCTCGTACGTCCCTACACTCTTTTCCATGTAGAGTGTGAAAAATTTGAAGTTACTTCAGGAAATAAATTATCGATATAATTATAATTTTTACAATTATGTATGTACAATTAATAAACAGCGCATACCATTTAGTGATACACAGTGCAGACTTGGAAGTAAGATGAACTTTTTGTAGCCTTTCTATAGTTCAGCTATGCTGTTGCTAGAAAGTTTTAGTGCTTTATATTTTTGTTTTTTTTTTTTTATAAAATTGAATCATCTTTTCGAAGTAAAATTATGCAGCTGTCAGAGCAATATTCTTAAAATTACAAAGACATTTCCAGCAAACTCTTTGACTCGCGTGAATTTTGACTTCTGAAAAATCGCATTTTCGTCTCATTTTATACGCGACTCGTGCTTGATTTTCTCTATACATATTTATGATTCGTTCTTTGCTATGGAAAAGAGGAATTTTATGGTCTTTTACACAGATGACCCAAAAATATTGACGAGGGCTTCTTCGAAAATCTTGTGTGAAACTCTAATCAATTATTATGACAATATCATCTTATAATATTTTAATATCTGGGTGCCCCCAACCTATACGAGTCCAGCGATTTTCATTACATTAAAAATGAATTTATTTGACATTTGACTTGACTAGTTTCATAACAGGTTACATAATAAAATAAAATAATATAAATAATTTAATTCAAGAGGCAGCTGATTTCCAAAAAAATTGTAATGTTTTTGATATCAAGCAAATAAAGGTCAATATTAAATTGGACTCTATATATTTTCTACCTATGTATATAGCTATAAAAGAAGATAAAATGAGATAATCTGTAAGCAATGGACGATAAAGATCCATTGAGTATATAAAAAACGTAATCTATGTTTTTTATATAATATAGAATGATGTATTATTTTTCTTATTCAAAGCTTTTTTCTCATTCATCTCAATGCTTTTTAGTTGATAATGTATAAAAGTTTCTATTAAAGCATGAGCAATGAGTGTAAAATTTATTTTCTAGTAGTTGAAATTGATGACATGATATCGATGTCTGCAAATAAATTGTGTGTAGTTAAATCATATTGGAACATTGTTGCTGATAAGGAATGAAAATTGAATGAACTAATATTTACATTTATTGGATAATTTAATGATTTGAAATGTCTACATAATAAATTACGAGTAACACATTAACACCTTCAGGTAAATTTCTAAGAAATTTATTAAATTAAGAAATCTATTGTTAACTGTAACGCCGGCGTGTCCGCGGTCGTCGAGGTATTAAAAGGTTACTATTACCAGCGATAATACCTACGTTGTTACATATGAAGCAATATACTAATGTTATATTAAGTTCAATTGGCTCGAATTGCTGATCCCGACCGAAACAAACTCAAGTCGTACGAACTTTCCCGGAGCATACAATCCATCCTGCAAGTTGCGATTGATTGTACAAACTCTGGGAAGTTATTCCTCTTTCAACTTACGTAAGAGAAAATGTTTGCCTGGCTTATCTGAATATCTAGTGATCTATGCCACTTCTGTATTAATTTTGAACGTTTCAATTTCAATGCCTTCCAACTTTTAATGATATCTTATTTGAATATAAAACCATTTTCATTTCCTTTTTTGAATTGGGATTCAAATGTATAGTATAATGGTATGTGTACAATGGAACTGCAGTCTAATAATTCTTTAGCTTTCTTAGATGTATTAGTTATACGTAATCTAGATAACACCTTTAGTCATACTGTGTACCGAATGAAACCCCATATCGATAAGTATCTGAATGGTGAATCTCACTACCACCCTTCACAGTTAGCTACCGTGGGAAAATCTTTGTTTCAGAGAGCGCGCGGGATCTATGACAAGCAACACCTGGCCGATGAACTGCAACATGTCAAGCAAGTTCTGCGAGACGACAAGCTGCAAGTGCCGCGCCTACGTCACAGGGACCGAGTGAAACCAGCCACAGTCAAGCGCGTCCCTGCAGTCCTGCCATACATGAGAGGAGTCACTGACAAAACTGGCTACATCCTAAACTGAGCTTCAATTAAAACTTACTTTAAGCCGCCAAAGAAAATTAGTCAGTTCTTACTATCTGTCAAGTGGCACATCCCTCTACAAGATGCAGGAGTTTACAAGCTTGATTGTGATTACGGGCTCTCTTACATCGGACAAACAAAACGATCCATTAGAACCCGGGTCAAAGAACACATAGCTGATGTGAAGCATCGACGCAATACAACATCTGCTGTCTGCAAACATTGTCAGAACCGCCCAAGCCATTATATTCCTTTCGATAGACTTCAAACCCTCGCGAAAGAAAACCGATATCGCCCTAGAATAATTCGAGAAGCCATAGTCATTAAAAAACTTCCAAATTTCAATAGGGAAGAGGGCTGGGTACTACCATCGTCGTGGGATCCTTTATTAATATAATAAAGTCAAATAATAAATCTAAATACAACAGACAGTTAGATGTAGTAAGTTCTTACTGTGTGGATCAAAACGACAGCATTTCAAATTAATATTTTTCATTTTTTCATTTATAACTGTATGTATTAATAGTGTGTTATAATAATTTGTTTTTTTTTTTAAATAATAGAAAACTAAATTAAAATTATTATTCTTTATTAATTTTAATATTTTAAATTACACATAGAACAATTATGTGGCTTAAATAATTAATATTTTATTTTTTCTTTATGGTAATAAAGATAATAAAGGCAACACCGAATATAGATTACTAATTAATATTTTATCTAAAAATTGTAATAATTATAATAATATCAGCTAAAATTAAATAAATGATATTCATTATTCAATTATAAAACTAATAAAATTATAAAAATGTTTAAAATTAAAAAATATTGTAAGGTACTTTGGTGTCATTTTTCAATTTTTTGAATTCATTTTGTTGTCTAAAGGTATTTATATCACAAAATAGAGCAAGTAAAAGAGTTTTAGCATTGTAGAAAAGAATTGTGAAAATTGAAAATAACGTTAAAATGCATACTTATAAAAGACAGAAACGATTAAATTAAAGGTTCAAAATCTCAAATGAAAGGGTTTTTACTTTTTCGGTACCCTTGATAATATGCATGTACACCGTTTTATGCAAGTTTTAGTTACTAGCTATCCCCGCAGCTCCCATATGACAAATATATATGTGTAACCATGAATAACCCATCTTTATGTCTCTAGCAGCAAAAAGCAAAAACATAACTAGGACTTTCACATAAACTTACGCTTTAAACCCTCTTAATTTGTCCCTTTTGTAAATTCTTTAGTGACCCTGTCTCCTCGCTATAAACTATGTGCCAAATTACAGCTTCATAGTTCAAATAGTTTTCGTGATTTCGTGTTTAGTCAGTAGTTACATTTCGCTTTTATTTTTAGGTAATTTTTACTGTTTGGTATTTTATTAAATTAAATAACTTTGTTAATCTATAAAATATGAGTCTTTGGAATCGATCAGTAAGATTTATTTTGATATAAAGATGGCCCGCGAGTACTATAGCGAGATAGATGATTGAATCTTGATTAAAAAGCTGTTTTCGCTCTGCCCCGTTCCAAATTGTTGCAAAGTTTTTTAATTTAAAGTTTAGAGTAATAATTGGAAAGCATTCTGTTATACATAGTTGACGAGAATAATTGAATTCAAAATTAAAATGTCGTTGATTGACGTAGCGCTATAAAATTTTATTTGTTAAGTACACACATCACCGGATTTACGTCACTGAATTTATTATATATATATATATATATATATATATATATATATATATATATATATATATATAATCGTTTCAAAAGGATATAGTAAAATATATTATGCACTATAATTAACTACTACACAATATTAAAGGAGAGCTTAGAGTTTTACGAGCTTAAACTTAAAACAGCGAATGTTACAATATAGAGCAACTTGCCACAGTTCTAACGTTTTCTTCTCTTTAGATATACACTGTGTACTTAAATACGATGTAGCAATTCTGTTTGAAATATAAGAAAAATGTCTAATGAAATTTTATTTATTCCATAGAAAACATACATAAAAATTTCTAATTGTAGTGAATTACTGTATCTAAGCTTTACACTATTCATTTTTATTATTTTAAAATATTAAAGTTCTAACGATGTAAGCAAATATTTGCCATACTGTTACTAGTATATTACCGTGCAAATATAAAGAAAACACGACATTATGCAGCAAGGTGATAAACCGTGCAAGCATTCTTCAGGGAAATAAGGGTAGTTTAAGCTACTTTCACACGTGCACGACTGACTCTTGGTTGAAACTTTAAAAATATATTTAATGGTAATTTAAACTTTTTTTTTAATTTAATCTTTTTATATTAAACATTCAAAAATACATTTAAACATACATACATATATGTATGTATTATGTGTATCTCGGAAACGGCTCTAACGATTTGGATCATATTTTGTATGTATTTAGATAAGGTTTTATTTAAGTTTATCTATATAAGGTGTTGTTTAAGTTTCCCTATATTGAAAAAAAAAAACGAATAAAGCGAGCTCGAGCAAAGCGCGGTCGCCCATGTACTAGATTATAATACTTCAAATACATGTTTTAGTTGATTGCGATGTAATGTTTTTTAATTTAGAAATTTCCAGAAAATGACATGAAGGCAGGTAATTAGAACTATAATAGCTACAATTATGTTGCTCTTATAAGTGAAAAGTATTCACGTATCTATCTTCGACGACACTTTTGGCTTAAGTTGTAGTGACCCTACTTGCCCTGCAAGCGGTTGCGGGTTCGAGTCACGCGGGTGCATTCATTTGTGTGAATATTTGTACTCCAGACATGGGTGTTTATATTTATAATATGTATGTATTTAAAGTTATGTATGTGTAGTGTATCAACTACATATCTGGTATCCATAACACTAGCCTCGTAGCTTACCATGGAACTAGATGGTACTGTGTGCTAATGTCTGTATATCTACTAGATTATAAAAATGCGTTTTAGTTTTTTTCGCACATTTTTATATTTTCATACATATATCATGAGTACAAAAGTTAAAATATCACTAGAAAAATCTAGTTGTGAAATTAAAAAAAAACCATATTTATTGAATAGACAAAGAAACATTCCAATCGCACGTACGTATAGGAAATTGTCGGATTGTTATACTGTGCAGCTAAAATACTGCTGGTTAGCAAAAACAAAAGATAGTCGAGTTCAGAATTCCCCTGGATAGAATACATACATAGCTTTATATCGTTGCAGTTCGCAAATTCTCACGAATTTCACAGCGAGCACGATTAACCTGAGATCCTGTAAAACGTGTTTACGCATAGCATATACTCGTAGTTTTTATTTTCCTCTTCAGATATAAATTATAATAATCTATACATAAAATAAAATTGTACCTAAGCCGAATCTGTACATTAAATATTTTTCGGAAAATCTAATTGAAATAGACATTATTATCGATACAGAGGCCGAATCTATGGTTTTTAAATTTTTTTGTCTGTCTGTCTGTCTGTTACCGCATCACAGAAAAACCACTGGAGGGATTTTAATGAAATTTGGTATGGTGATAGCTGGTTATGCGGGTCAACATATAAGATACTTTTTACCGCGGGAAAATGCCTTATTTTTGAGAAAAAATACAAAAACTGCAATGTAAGAGTATACTAATATGTAAAACCTAAGAATTTGGTTTTTGGTCACCTAAACGCGGGCGGAGCCGCGGGCAATGCTAGTGTATTATATGGTTTCATTTCTATCTAGTAATGTACAATTTGTAATTACTATAATTTTAGCTAACTTTAATTATATTTTAACCTTAAGTGTAGGTTTTTCAGAGATGAGACATTTTCCTATAGCAAAAAGTATCCTATATGTTGACGCGGATAACCCTCATCAAAATCTGTCAAGTGGTTTTCTAGTGATGACAAAACCAAGATAGGCAACTAAACATTCGGCCTCTGTAGCGACAATAATGACTATTTCAATACGAGTTTCCAAAAAATATTTAATACAGATTATTTAGTATTGTAGATCTATTTAAGTACAGATTCGATTCAGTTAGGATTTTATTATATGTGTAGATACATTTATATGCTATTTTAATAAAGATTGTCTTTGTCATTAAAAATAACGCGAAGAAAAATTATGTAAAGAGCAAAAAAGCAATACTGTAAATTAAAAACTTGGCTCTAATAAAAGTTAAAACGCTGAAGTAAAATGAAAAATATTTCTTCATATGAAACGTAGGTAAGAATATTATTTAAACTTATTAATTTCTAAATGCCATTACATGTTATTTTGAAAACGAGTCTGCTCTGTAAATACTTTAGCTGAATGAAATTTCGCATAAAGCTAGTCTTTCACCCAAGTAGTTTGAGGTATTATTTCTTTTCAGGCCGGCTCGTAGTCATATAATCACCGTCAGGTCGCAAATTGCTGGTTTTTCGACATTCCAACAAACAGACAGAACATTGCCTAATTGCCATGCATTTTGAGACTATAAATTAAAAAAAAACAATGCGGTCCTCTTTTATGTTAAAGGCACATGAAAAAATAAAAATAAATCTGTAGAACCTGTCGGTAATCTTTTTTATTTTTATTTTAATCAATATATGCGAGAACTACCTTTACCACAAATACTGTGTAGAAGGTAATGTAAATGCAGGGTCTACAATAGTCTTTGAATATTTATGCAGTAAATATTTATACCTTCGTTTAAATATGTTTGAGATAAAATGGCACTATTTCTTAGAGTAAATACTGACCATTTGTGTTCAATATATAGTAAGTAATAGTAAAAACCTTGCTGAAATTTAATAACAGACCAAATGATATCTATTAAAATTAAATCGAAATTTAATCCGAATAGGCTTTATATATTAGTGAAGTGCCAATTTCATTAGTTGTGTGCGCTGCCTAGTAATTTAGGTCTTACCTAATTGTCTTTGTTTCATGAATACAAAGCGTGAAGTAAACAAATGTACTGTCTGCCAATCACAATCAGTTTGAATTTTCTTTATAACTCGACGGCTGAATCGATTTTAATATATTTCATACAGCATAATCGAAGCATGTTCGCATATTCAACTTTCGAGTTTTATAAAATTCCTTACAGAATTGCTGCAGTGACATGATATTAGCAGATGCTACGTTACCAAAACATTCAAGTAAAAAATCTTGAAATCATTAATATTATTAGCTTTTTAAAGTGTTTCAAATTAGTTCATATAATGAGTAAAGGGCGATCAATTTAAAATACGATAATTAGCGAGAGCTTAAGCAAAAGATGACGTTACATATACATGTATTGTTTTTATATACTTAATATTATCTGCATTAATTAGAACATGTCCATGTGTATGTCCATATAAAAAAAAAAATGTTTGAATGAAAAGAGTTTATGGGAGTGGCAACATTGTTAAATTTTCAACAATGGTTAACCAGGTTCGTAGACAGGACATAAAGCATTATGTTTGTATAAGGTACTTTGAATATTTTATTCGGAGTTGGCCTAAATAAATAACCTCTCGTATGTGACGACGGGGGTCTCGTCACCGCTAACATATTCGCAATCACGTATATGCCTTTCTGTCCGTAATAAGCTATTGTTAATATGGTTTCATTTTTATAATCACCGAAAGAAGAAAGTGCTTATAATTTTAATATAAAGTCAAAAGATTTGAATTAATCTACACTAATATTGTAAAGAGGTAAAGTTTGAGAGTTTTTGAGGTTGTTTGGAGGTAATCTCTGGATGTACTGAACCGATTTAGATTAAATTTGGTAAGAAGATAGTTTGAGACCCTGGGAAGAACATTGGATACTTTTTAATTCAGAACGCATGCCTTAAGGGGGTGAAAATGGGGATGAAAGTTTGTATGGGGCATCAACCTACTGCAGAACTCGAGCGAAGCGAGGGTGAGTCGCTAGTATCATATAAATCAATCACAAAACCATAGAAACCATTTATTATCAAAAACTTTACAAGTTACTTTCTATAGTAGGATAACAATATAATAAATAGTATAAAATTAATATTGTACAATGATATTGTGAAATTATATAGTAAAAATGTATCTTTGGTATTCTGGGATAGAAAGCATCCTTGCTTTGTTGAATGAAAGGGATAGAAACTAATAAGTTTTTTTTTATTTAATGTATTTTTGTTATTTCGCTAGAATGTAATTAAATTAGCATAAGAGTTGCGGTAAAAATCCAGTTAAATATACTTATCTACGACCTATACGAGTAGTATTCATTGTACCATTTAGCTGCTCTTTCGAAAATTTAATAGCTCAAGAGACTTTCTCAGCCGCGGTTATGGTCCATTTGGTTAAATTGTAACTGCTTTATTCGTTATTTTCACAGTTACTGAACAACAAAAGGATGAAGATAAAACAAATAAATCGCGACACTTAGTTAAGGAGTAAATATACCTAAGAAGCCATTAATTTGTGGATAACGGAAAATAATGGAATTCGTTTAAATTATTATTCGTAAGTCTTGTGGTGACACTGAAAACTCTATAGAGAAATGAAATTAACAAGTATGTTAAAATGATCTATATCTGATATTCGTATTATTCTATCCGTAATATATATAGTATTATTTTATCCGTTATATATATTATTAGGTAGTCCGGTGATTTTTCTCCAAGTGAAAGGAATGGATTGCACTTGTGTTTGTATATGCTGTCTGTACTATATACATACATATTACATACTAGCGGCTCACCCTCGCTTTGCTCGGGCTCGCCTCTAGAAAATCAAAAAACAAATCTATCCCTCGGGAACCGTATATTTTTCCGGGATAAAAAGTAGCCTATGTATTATTCCAGACTATAATCTATTTCTGTTTCAAATTTCATCTAAGTCCGTTTAGCCGTTCTGGCGTGAAAGAGTAACAAACATACATCCATACATACATTCTTACAAAATTTCGCGTTTATAATATTAGTAGGATATTTACTGCGTAGATGGCCAGTTCGGTGAGATAGGCTACCACCATAAATGAAACCGACGCAGAAAATAATAAATGAAAGTCCTATACTTTTATTTATGTTCTTATAAACTAGCAACTTACCCTAGATTCATTTAGCGTCCCTAAGTATAGTCATTGTGAGTGTACCTTCGGAGATACACACATGCATCGCGGACTTATTCATGAAACCGTAAATTCGAGTTATACATAATTTTAAAGAGATTTCGATTTTCGCGCTGGAACTCTAAATGTTTCCGGAATAAAACACCTAGCACACCACAGCACACAAGCCCTATACATATGTAGCCTTACATACTCCACTATCTTTCAGAAAGTCCTATTACAATCGGCTAAGCTGTTCCAAAAATTACCTTGGATAAACATAAAGACAAAAAATTTAAAAAGAGTTAGGTACTGATATTATATAAATAATACATTTATATGTTAGAAGGTTGATTATTCTTCATTAGTTTAGCTAACATAAAATCTTGGATTCGAGTCTCAAGTTAAACTAACAATATATGGAAGCTTTGTTGTCAAGAAATTTTCAAGTCTTATTAATTTCACTTCACGTCTTTAAAAACGCATAAAGATGCCTTCCTGTTATGCTCCTTACTCCTGTAACTAATGTTTGTCAGCATCCGAACTCTTTTTTCATTAGACTATGAGTGAATATGTTAAAAAAGGATATTATTTATTATAATAAAAATAAAAATGGCCTTATATTGATATTGTAAACGTTTTTCGAGTTTATCTACTGCTTTTTATGTTGTACCAGGTAACAAAACAAAGGCTTTAGACGTTTTAAATTAATCAATTCAAATTGAATTCACTATCTCTGTAAACTAGATAAATAACAAATACAACGCTTCTACTTCTGCCAAAAGATATGAATCGTCATTTCAAACTGGGTCAGGTCCCGATCGTCGACAAGTAAATCACAATATTTTTCTTTTCAGATACCAATTTAATATTTCAACTGTTCTTTGTGAACGCATAAATAATTTAAAGGAAGTAAAATAAAAAAGATGTTGTGAATATTGTGAGTGCCAGTAGCATCGCATAAATATTGTATGAAGAGACTTTACAGGACATCCATTGGACAGTAAACGGTGTTTTATGGGATAACATTTATTGTTTTAGGTCTGTAAGTCGGGATAGAATTTTTATTTCACTGTATTGTTTATGGATTGCTTTTAGAAGAGGGCGAATCTATGCTCCTTTTTTCTGAATATAAAATGAATCATATTGCAAGACAATTTTCAAACGAGCCTTTTCATAAACTTGAAATATTGTTAATATGTTATTTATTAGGTAAGTATATTTTATACTTATTTTATAGGTAAAATACGAATATGGCTCTGTGTGTCTGCTCAGTTTTCATAGCTCTATGGCTAAAATGATTTTAATAAAATTAGTAATGGAAAACTTAACATCTTTAAGACTCTTATGGAAGTTAAATGGAGTAGAAAAGTTTAAATGGTAAATTCATATAAATTACATATTAATACTTAAAATTCGGTGTTTTATGTATAAATTTGCTCATAAAAATATTATTAAAAATGTATTGGAATTTATAAGGGCTGTATGTTGTATGCTGTATGTATTAATAAAGTAAAATTATAATAAAATATTTCAGGTGTATTTTCAAAATCATTTTTCTTTCTTGATTCATTTTGTATAGTGTATAGAAAAAAAAATAGCAGCGCAGTGGAGCGACTGTTTGAACAACAGGAATATTCTTCGTCCTGGCTTCAAAGGACACATACAGGAATGAAAATTTCATTGAATATAAAATTTAAAGAGAAATATTTCTAGTGCAACAAGCGGCAGTCATTATTTTGCGGAGCGTGCAACAACGGTACAGTTTAACGCGTGTAGTTGACAGAATGATTTCGAACTTTACCCAAATACTAACAATTTTTCGTGGTTTTAGCGGCATTGGTTATTTATTGTGCATGAAAATTATATTTTTATATTATTCTTAAAATAACATTTAATATTATTTAAAAAATATTATTAATTTATAGACAATATTTTTTATTAAAAAAATATTGGTAAGAGTAGCTTTCACAAGTGAGTCGTACGTTTTACTTCAATTTTTAAACTCAGTATTTAATAAATTGAGATCAAAGTAACCTGCAGTGAGTGTAAAGTGCAGTGATAGAAACTGCTTTCATTAGTTCTGAAAACAACCACTAGGGATGCCTATCACCAATTGTTGGTTGATTGAATATTAAAATGAGATTGTCGTTTGGCGTAATTTTATCAGCGTTTTTTTAAATACCATTGTAGAAATATTCAATTATTTTATAAAATATAAGTAGAAAAGGTAACATTTATGTATTGTTTAAATATTTCAGACTAAAGAGGCTTTGAATTCTCGGGTTTAAAATGTGTTTAATGTTTATAATATATTATCTTGACGACACGAAAATAGAAAATAGTTAAGCTTGGGTTGTTAGCGACAGGTTCTATCTATTTTGTAAACATAGGACGTAGCGTTTTGAAAACATTATATTTTATGCCGATTATTATTTATACTAATATTATTTCGATATTATTTCGACGACACGTTTGGCTCAGTTTGTTGTAACCTTACTTGCTGTGCCAGCGGTTGCGGGTTCGAGTGCCGCTGGGGGCATTCGTTTGTGTGATGAGCACGAATGTTTGTACTCCAGTCATGGGTGTTTGTATTTATAACATGTATGTATTTAAAGTTGTATGTGCGTAATGTATCAAATATCTGGTATCCATAACACAAGTCTCGTAGCTTACCGTGGAACTAGCTGGTGTTAATGTCCCAACATATTTATTTATGTATAAGTTAACTATATTGTAGGCAGGTATATGTATGCACGATGTACATCTTATTAACACATTATATATCCGAGTACGTTAAAACAAAAGCTTGACACTGCGATATGTATTATGGTTTAATTAGCATAATCAAACAATTATTATTATAATAATATTATTATATGGTCACAACAATGTAAATCTATACTAATATTATAAAGAGGTAAAGTTTGTGAGTTTGTAAATTGTGAGTTTGTGACGTTGTAGGGGGTAATCCCTGGATCTACTGAATCAATTAAGATGAAATTTCGTAAGAAGATAGTTTGAGACAGTGGAAAGGACATAGGATAATTTTTATCCTGGAAATCATCCCTCAAGGGAGTGAAAATGGGGATGAAAATTTGTATCGGGAAGTAAGCTAGGGACGAACTCGAGCGAAGCGAGGGTCAGTCGCTAGTTAAAAATATAACAAATACGATGGGCGTTTCTAAAGCGTTTCGAGTTAATGCCTCGAGTGTTAACGATTTCTTTGGGAGTATTTTACAACGTAAAAACATGATACAGAGTTAATATTATTTTTATGTTCTTTTTATTGTCAAATTTCGAAAGGTTTGTTTTAGGTGTGAGAAATATTTATTGATTCGTTTACGATTGTACTCAGGCCTATAATAAATACTGACTCGGCGAAAGTTATACATTTGATCAAGAAACTAGTATCGAGGGGTTAAGATTGATGAGTAGAAATGCTCCCAGGTGAATGGGGCGTGGATTTGATACTTTCTGAACACGGAACATTCTTATCTGACTTGACTATATATAATATAGCTTGGATAGTATGAATCTTGGTAAAATTTACTAGTTTAAGAGCCTATGTGCAAGCAAAAAGTCGAATTAAAATAATTTTATTTTATTGCAATAACTATTTATTGCTATACATTATAGTTGTAGTATTATAGTTTTAAATTATGGGTGGCTTAAAGTATCCAACTTTTCAAAAGTTTAGGGTACAGTATAAACTTACAAGTGGTAAAATACAGATCACTAGGGAAATCTAACAAAACTTTTTTAAAATTGTAAAATATTTTAGTAAAATTTGGCGCTGATGTTTTGTATAGCTTTTTAGTTACTCACAAAACGACTCAAATTTTAATCACGCAAATGTATGAAGAGTAAGATAGATAGTTATATTTTCGGGGGAGGCGTGAAAACAGTTCGTTTCGATGCTTTTAAAAATAATAAATTACTTAGAGTAATGCATTGAATCCGTTGTTGCTAAAATTTAATTGTCGTAAGAGTATACAATGAAAAAACTGAAAACTTATAAGCATATTTTTTGATAGACTATTTGCGTGTATTTTTTTAATTTATTAAGAACACCAACAACATAACACACGAATACTAAAAATATTTTAAATTCATTCTTAATACACTAGTGTTCTAGTATATTAGTCACAGAATAAATGTCTATAACACTGACCAAAAAATTACAGACATACACTGCTAATATAAAAAGAAAATAAAATAACTACAAAATAAGGTCAAAAAATTGTAGAAAATTAAAATTATTTTAAAACATTACTTTTTTCAAGGTATACGATAATATTACTTGAAAACGGGTCATACCGTTTCGTCCATGATAATATGGTTGCGTTTAATGTCGACTAGATCTTATCTTCATAGTGCGCTGTAACGCAACAATAGAAATAAAAACTAAGCGCACATGACAAAGCTATAAAAATATATGAACACGCATCCTTAAAGCCGTGCATTGAAGTAAATATGGTAGCTCGTTAAAATTGCTAAAATACCGTAAAAATATCTCGCAACGTCGGACACCCAAGAGACTTGCTCAGGATTTTCTAACGATGAGCTTTATCAGTCTCTTATATTTTTCTAATACTTTTCCCAAAGGATTTTGCATCTTGGATGCCTCACAACGGTTGAGTGAGTTTTGTGATGGAATATTAAACGTTTATTACGGGCTCGAGGATATAACGAGGTTTTCTTTCATCCTAAAAGAGGACGCTGGGTTTAATTGAACCGCCGTGTAATCAAAATTCAGTTAGGGCTTTTGTTAGCTAAACCCTCCTGAATAGGTAACAGTTTAAGCATTTAATTTCAAACAACAGTATAAATCTTCTTCAAAGTGCTATTCTCGCCTTAAATAAGGTCCCTGGGAAATATAAATTTCACTTTAACTTGGCGTCGTTATATCTTGTAAACTTTGTGATTTAGGACTTTGATCACTTATAAATTTGGAGTGTCTAAATATGAAGTTCTGTGAAATTAAAAACTCCTCTGTAGAAATTTAATATTAAGACTTGAACACACTTTTGGCAGCTATACTTTATTTTTTTTGATTTTATATTTTAGTTTTAATTTTTTAGTAAAAATATATCATACACAAATGATAAGACACATCTACGAATACTAGAGTAAATTTATATTTGGCAAAATAAACAATTAGAAGAAGAAAATACTTGCAAATACAGTAACATAATGTATTCTATTTTCTGTAACAATATTACTTTACATTACGCTACCTCTATATTGATTGTATTTACCTAAAATCTTCAAGACTTATTTTCGAGCTGTTACGAAATGTCTCCCAATTCACTTTACGTTCTCTGGTAAACAAAGGCAATAAAACAAACTCTACGCAGTGGAAACGTAATTTTGCACCGTACCAATTTTAGTCTGAAGGGTAACATGTCAGAGTACTACTTCCGAAAGGATAAAAGAAGGTACCAAACGAAGTAGAGACGCGTGCAGAATTTACGTCGGCACGTTTTACAATTTGTTACAACGCTTAAATTGTAATAAACCTCCCGAGTAACACATAATATGCAAATATTGTTTTGTTATATCTTCTTAGATTTCAAAGGAAATTGGACATGATTACGACCCAACAAGACGCAAAGTGGCAACAAGTAAATCCAGCACATCTACCCTTTTTATACTTCAGATTTTACACCAGGTTTATAGAAAGAAGTATAGGATGAATCCCGGTTGGATACAGTTCGTTTTCTATTTACTTAAACTGATGACGTTATTATTTCGTCAGGACTATACAATTTCGCGTGTCATGAAAATTTAGAAGGTAAAAGTAAATAAAAAGATTGTTCCATTCATCATGTGAAATGACTTCAGGTTACCTTTAGTATGCGTCTATTGAATATACTGTTATATTTTAGCCGTATATTAGATTTTAATGTCTTTAATAATATTTTAAACTTTAATTTGGAATTTAAATTTGATAGTAACATAAATAAAATAAGTAATAGTTAATTATGATTTATATATTAAAATTAACCTATAGAAAACCATTATGCTTGTATTTGTAGGAAAATTACATAAAACCTTCTTTCATTTTATAAATATTCTCAATTTTTAAAAACCCTTAGAAAGGAGATTTTTTTTCTTTAGTAACTGTACAGATGGGCATCTGTACAGTTACTAAAGAAAAGCTGTCGAAACTTTGTAACTTCAAAAAAAATCCCCATTTTCAAATATTTCAATATGAACAAGACGGTTTTCTTAAAATTAAAATAAAATATGTCAAAATCAGACTATAATAAAGCAATATAATATCAATATGTCTTTTTCAGCTTTCTCTCCAGCTGTTGCAAGACGGGTATTGAACACTTGGCGCGACCAACTGGTTGACACTTGCTGTCGTTATTTATTACTTGGCGAATTATTAATTTTTAAATCAAGACATTTTCTTTGCTATTTGTACTGATTTTATTTAGTGGTTTCTAGAATAAGACCCGAAAAAAATAGGTAGTCGGTGATAATATCTTTTTTATAGCAATAAGTTCGGTTTGATATTGTTAAATTTTTAAAGTTCTTAGGAGTGATGCGCTTGCGTTGATTTTCTGAAATTTTCTTTTCCTTGTTTCTTACATAAAAGTAGAAAACACAAGGAATATCAAAATAAGTTGAATTAAATATCGTTTTTTGGTTAGAATAAAAGTATTTTAAAAATATATAATGTTTAAGTATAACAAAATAAGATAGTTATATGACTTTACTATTGTTGAAAAGAATACCTATACCTAAGTATGTTTAATTACAATTTTTTCAAATTAATTGCATACTAGTGGCTCACCCTTGCTGCTTTCGGGTTGTATTCTAAAAAAACAAAAACTAATATATCCCACGGGAACCGTACATTTTTCCGGGATAAAAAGTAGCCTACGTACTATTTTAGGCTATAATTATTTAATATTTATCTCTGTGCCAAATTTTATTCAGATCCGTCCAGCCGTTCTGGTGTGTTTGTGTAACAAACATCCAGATATCCAAATGTACATTTTAAATTAATTACATCTAACACCTTAATATCAATGTTCATATAAAAAGACGTGACAATAAAACCGTAAAATTTGTCTTTTTGTTTTTTTACCTAGTATATGTATATCTTATATACATTAAAATTTACATAAATATAAAAAAATATATAATTTTATTGTTCTGCAGTTAACGTTTTAAAAGAGAAGCGAAAGCCATTAGGGTACATAGTAATTGCCGTTAGTGATATATTTGATGAACATTTTAACAATTAATTAAGCAGCTCAGTGGCATCGTAGGGAATAAACGTTTAATGTGATGGCGTCTGCGCTTAATAGTTCCAGGGCCGAGAGCCGCTTCTAATTACTCGTAAATGATTAACATAAATTTAATATTCATGGCCTTGGTATCATCTATACATATAATAAAATTCTAACTAAGCCGAATCTGTACATTAAATATTTTTTGGATAATCTTATTGAAATAGACATTATTATCGATAGAGAGGCCGAATCTATAGTTTTTAGAATTTTTGTCTGTCTGTCTGTTACCGCATCACAGAAAAACGACTGGAGGGATTTTGATGAAATTTGGTATGGTCATAGGTGGTTATCCGGGTCAACATATAGGATACTTTTTACCGAAAATGTCTCATTTCTGAGAAAAAATACAAAAACTGCAATGTAAGAGTATACTAAGATGTAAAACCTAAGAATTTGGTTTTTGGTCATCTGAACGCGGGCGGAGCCGCGGGCAATGCTAGTATAATAACAAATAGCGATATAATTTGTTAGATATTTTGTTCTTGTTCTCCTATACCTACCCAAATATTATTATTAGGCATTCCTTTCTTCCGTTTTCCTTACAAATGCTACCATTTTTTCGTTGACGTTGTCTGTACACATCAACATGATTTTTTGCAGAGTTTATTTTTCCGTGTACACGTAATTTTCCCGTTAGTTATAATTACTCGTAAATGATTCAATTTAATTTTAATATCCATGGTCTTGGTATAATTTTTATTATTTATATATATTATTAGGATATTTTCCGTTTTAAGCATTCGGCCGTAAAAATATTTTTTTTTGCATAGTTATTCTATGATATACAAACTTATCTATGCCATCAATAAAATTAATATCGTCACAAGTGGGTAATATTTTATTTTACTTTAAACGTAATAAATTAGTATGTTAAAACATTAAACAATACATAAATTTAATGTTTCATGCTACGAAACTCTCAGTGTGCGAGTCAGACTCGTACTCGTTCATTTTTTTAGTTTAATTTCGTATTAACACCTCCACGTAAATTTCTAAGAAATTAATGAAAATTTCTAAGAAATCTATTGTTAACTGACTCGCCGGCGTGTCCGCGATCGTGGAGAGATTAAATATTGACAGTGGGTTATAAAATTTTTATAAGTTACTTAAGGATCCACTTGAATGAAGTGAAGGCATTTTACAAGTCTAAACACATGGAGAAAATTCAATTAGGGTTGATTCTGTAATAACCAAGTAAAAATTGTATGTGAATAAAATTATAGTCCGTCCAAATACAAAAGTAAGACAATTTAAAGTTGTGTTTCAACAACGTAGGTGTTTTACTTACATGTTATTTTATCTTATATCTTTTATCGAACCTATGATTTCAAAAACGTGCATTGAATGAAACATCAATATTTTATTTTGAGTATTTCTTTAGGTACAGAACCAGAAAACAAATATGCGCAACATATCTAAGCATCTATGAACTTACGATGTAAAGAAAATATATTATAGAGGCTACGTAATTTAAAAAAATTAGACTGAGTCAATGATCAAATAAACCTTTGATTAAACAGTATATTTTGTTTATGCGATATTATACATATTATCAATATTTTTGTTTCAGATACTTTGTTTATCTTTATTTATGTCATTACTGTGGTCTACAATAAACTATATAAATAAATAAAATATAATATGTACATCATCAAGTATTGAAGCTTAATATTATAATGTAATAACAAACATACATACAGACGAACATAGAATCGCCTCCGTTTTGGAAGTCGGTATATATATATGTACGTTTTGGAAGTCGGTATATAGTTATGAATAATTTAATATTTCTTCCAAAGAACGTAAGAATCATAACGCTGTGTAATTCACTAAAATTTAAATTTATTTAGAACATTTATCTCAAGTAAGATTGAATGCAGAACGCGCAGAGCAAATAAAGTTAGACGAGCAATTTATCAGAATAACGAGCTTTTTCGAATCTCTTTTAGGTGACACTTGGTTCATTTATATTTTTTCTTATCCATTTCGACCCGATCACACGTAGGGTTATTACTCACACGTCACTTCTTCAAAGGGTCGTGCAAACGTTAGACACTGAGAAAAATTAAAGAAAGCCTATTTTGTTACTTATCCGATTTCAAAAACAAGAATTCGAGTCAATATTTTTTTAATTATTTTATTTTTAGTTAGCCGATTGTGGTGATATTTTAATATAAAAATATTTTTATATAATTTTAGAACAAAAACCCGACCCCAAAGATAATGATAAGAGGAAATACTTTATAATGATTCAAAAGGCGTTATAATTTTTAGTTATTACCCATAAATATGATATTATATTATAAAAAGGATTCTTGTAAAAATAAACGAGTAAGTTCCCCCGCATACTACAGACTTCGTCAGGTCGGCCTGTAAGCACGTGTACTGACTGAAAAAAAATAAAGAAAATAATATAAAAGAACTAAAGATTTTGGTTAGTGTCGAGCTCACACACTTGCCAACTGTTGGCAGATATCACACTTAAAGAAAAATCTAATTTGAAACGGTTTTTATGTAAACTCTTGCTTAAAAGTGAAATAAACTGGGATTATACTTATAATTTATATACGAATAGGTACATTTATATTATAATGCTAAATGCCGAGTTTTAGATTTCTCGTTTCTAAAATCTAGATTTATTTACTAGCGACTCACTCTCACTTCGCTCGAATTCGTTCATAGGGAATTCTTTAAAATGACATAACTTTTTTATTTATGAACCGATTGAAATAAATCAAATAATAAATGTTAAGTGAAGCTTACTACAATACATTAGTGATAACCGCACCCAAAACAAAGTTAAATTAAATTACGCCGTTCCCGAGATTAGCTCGCACAAACGCATAGACAAACAAACGGACAAAAATTCTAAAAATCATTGTTTTGGGTTCTATTGCGTTAATAAAGTCCCCCAATAATACTTTATCTCAAATATCTTCCATTTATAGAGAGTGATTATTCACACTTTTATTATATGTATAGATATATGGCGAGTATTATACTTTGCAAGTTACATATATATGTTCACTTTCTTTACTAGTTTAAAAATCTATAGTTTTCGATACCACATAAGTTTAGAATATAAAGATAAAGAATACTTTCTATCGACGGCCCTTACACTCGTGACAAAAGCGGAGTTGCGGCATATTGATAGTTATTTATACGTATTTATTATTAATGAGAAAAATATAATTAATTAGTCGTAATAATACACCAAATTTTAAATTGGCAAAGTTTTTTAATTAACTAACTTCTTATAATTAAATTCGTTAATATACAGATAAAAATAATTGGATTATTACCACAGTCCTTTTGTGTTTGACATATTTTTTTAATATGTCTTGACTGAGATCTGCGGCCGATGTGGACGTTATCTTTGCCTTGTCTGCTCGGAAAAAGAACTATTTGTCAGGAAGACGAAGGATTTGAAATAAGGTTCAAAAGGAAAACGATAGGTATATAATTGTGCATTTACACAATTGTGCGAATAAAAATTCAGTACATATTTATATTGGATAAGTAAAATAAATCAGTGATTTCGTAATAATGTCGAGCGTAAATCCATAATAAGACTAAAGACTTTAGTTTTGAGGAATAGATTATAAGTAAAACTAGAAAAGTTTTAACAAATAAATATATATATATATATATATATATATATATATATATATATATATATATATATATATATATATATATATATATATATATATATTTTCTACTGATCAAAAATGGTCACGATAAGTGGAATGACGGGGATTTAAAAAAATCAGGCTAGTGCGAGTCTTAACTTGCACACTGAGGGTTTACCTAGCACGAAACATTGAAATGTTTCAACATACGACGACACGTTTGGCTCAATTTGTAGTAATCCTACTTGCTGTGCCAGCGGTCGCGGGTTCAAGTCCCGCTGGGGGCATTCGTTTGTGTGATGAGCACGAATGTTTGTACTTTAGTCATGGGTGCTTATATTTATAATATGTATGTATTTGAAGTTATATATGTGTAGTTTATCAACTATCTGGTATCCATAACACAAGCCTAGTAGCTTACCATGGAACTAGATAGCGCTGTGTGTTAATGTCCCAACATATTTATTTATCATTTATACGCAATTTGTCACGTTATAAGAAAATAAAATATTTACCCATCTGAAATATTCATTATATGCACGGCATAAATAAGTTTGCATTTCAAAGTACTTGTATGAAAGACGAAGTTAATTTTATGAACGAACGCATGTCACTGGAAACATCTCATATCTCAAAAACTACACTACGTATCTTATCCAAAATAATTTTTGTTTAAAGAATTCTAAAAAAATTTCTTCACTATGTTTTTAGTTAGAGACGGTTAAATATTTTAAGGTATATATCTATTACACTAGCACCATTCATTTATACTTTTTTTTAATCATTTATACATATTATATTTCACATGATGGACTTTCAATGTATAAGTATAAATATATTATTATTTATACTTATACATTAAAAGTCCATCAATCCACATTTGACTGATAACCCTCGCATTGACTGTGCCTAGTATAGGAATGTTAAAAGGGCTGAATTATTATTATCATTAGTCAAGTACTCAAATGATGATGTTTTCCTGGCCGATTCCGGCTACGGCGGCCAATCTCATTGAGACTAGCCAAGTGCGCAGGAGATATTATAGTGCACAAGTGTACGCGCAGACATAACGTGCACTCTCTATTCCTGTCACTCTCATACTCCGGTGGGACGACCACTCGACACGACCAGTGAGAGTTAAGGCGCAGGACCGACGGCTTTGCGTGCTCTCCGAGGCACGGGGGTGAAACACCGCCAACTTCCCAACTCCGGGCTCTCAGTAACAACTGAGACTTACTATACAGAAAGACTCAATAACTAAACTTGGCCCGACCCGGGACTCGAACCCAGGACCTCCGAGTGTGCAGCCGTACATGCTAGCCACTACACCACCGAGGCAGTTGAGTACTCTAAAAAATTATTAAACAAATAAATGAGGCGTTCAACGTAGCTTTAATAAAACGATAAAGCCTTAATTACACATTAATATTTATTCGCACAAGTTACGAAACTGTAACTTTGGTTGAAAGGATTCCAACTAAATTATAATAATCTTTCAAAGGAAGCATTGCAATTGAAATTATGGATTAGTCGGTATTAGCATTTATATTCAGATTTTGAGGTAAAGTTACTTTAGTTTACTTTTATTATGACTAAGAACTCGTTTAAGAATTATTATATTTCATTAAGGAACTTTTACTTGCGGTGTTATTTGCATTTTAGTATCCTAAGTTTTGTCTAAAAACAAGGTTATGAAATTAACTTAATTTTGTGTAAAAATAAACTATATTGCTCTTGTAACCATGATTTTTAAAAGATAAATAACAATGCAGACCGTGATTAATTATTCTATAAGTAACTAGCATTACCCGCGGTTCCACCTGCGTTCAGATGACCAAAAACCAAATTCTTACGTTTTACGTAATAGTATACTCTTACATTGCAGTTTTTGTATTTTTTCTCAGAAATGAGACATTTTTCCGCGGTAAAAAGTATCCTATATGTTGACCCGGATAACCAGCTATCATCATACCAAATTTCATCAAATCCCTCAAGGGGTTTTTTCGTGATGCGGTAACAGACAGACAGATAGACAGACAGACAGACAATAATTCTAAAAACTATCGATTCGGCTCTGCATCGACAATAAAGTCTATTTTAATAAGATTTTCCAAAAAATAATTAATGTACAGATTCGGCTTAGTTACAATTTTATTATATGTAAGATTAGAATATGTTCAGGAGTGTCTATGTTAACCAAGTAATATTATAAAAAAAAAAAACAAATAATGTAAGCAATATATAAAAAGAAAGATAAATAAAATAACTTAGAGTTACTCTAACAAATTCAGAGGAAAACATAAAATAGTAAATTGTAAAAGCTTCTTTAAGCTTACTAGATCAAAATCGAGTCTGTGCCATATTTATGGACGTCGTTAATTAATTAAAACTTTGTTGTATTGTTTCTGTTAAGAAGAAGTTATAATTAATATTTATCACAAATAATATATATATATATATATATATAATATATATATATATATATATATATATATATATATATATATATATATAATTGGTAATTATTTTGAAAAGCTTCAAAATTGTTTTAACTTATACATTTAGTTTTAAGTGCCTATTAAGTGTTTATTTATAGTACAGTCATTTTGTATTTATATCATAGTATAATACTTAATGATTTAATCAAATAAATCAAAAATATAGTTTTAGATACTAATTTTCATTGTGTAGATCTCAACATTTACAAAATAAGTATTATTAATTGTTTTGAACTAAAGAAAAAAAAACTCATGTTCTTATAATCGATTTTCGTTCATAGATACCACTTTGACTGAAAACAGTCTGTTCAAAAACATTACATTCTCTATATCCTCAGTCCCATAGTCCATATTATGACATCACGTATTACCATATCATATTCCCATGGATTTCATGATAGTTTGTCATGATTGAAGATAGCTCAGCCTGCAAAAATCACATTTTTACAAATTTTCCATGGTCATTAAAACCTTACTGACTTCTAGTAATAACCATACTATTATATGATCTGTGCCATTACTAAGATTTTTTTGACAAAACAATAAATTAATAACCTTGGACCGGAAGTCCAAATTGAAGTTTTTGAAAAAGTAGAATTAGAAAAGATCAGATATAAAGCAAAGAAAATAGAAAAAAAGGTTAGAATAAGAATTATAATTATGCTATAATTATTAATTAATATTGTTTCTTGGTAGTCCCACAATCCAAATTAAACGAGGGTCGGCGTTAGAGAGACCGTATATCGCACCGTAAATTGCCTACAATAAAATCCTACACAACCAAGATATAAAGAAAATTGAATAACTTCGGGCACTAACTAGTGTATCATTCGTTAAAAGTAATTTTTTTTTAAAACGTAATATTCTGTAGGTATAATTTTTTTTAATATTAAAATACAGTCTTAGGTATGTAACCTTATTTAATAACAAGAAATTGGATATATTGGGTGATATTTTTTTTTACATAGACATAAATTGTAAGTATGTACGTTCGTGCTTATCTAGTTCTTATTATCCATACATCTTTGATCACCTCCCGCTGAATAAGCAAAAGGGAAATAAGGCAGAAGGAACTGCGGGCAAGAGGGGTGAGGTCAATTTAATTAATGCTTACGTTTAATTGTCGTTGAAATTGGCAGTGACGGCCCCTTAAAGACTTGTGTTCGAATAAAAAAATATAAAGTATAATTTATTCTCAACATAACTTGGAATAATTTGAAAAAAAAAAATATTTTCTTCTAAAATTATTGCCACAAAATTATACTAAGTAGATTATGATTTTTTCCAAATTAAAAGTAAAATAAAACAATAATCTCCAAATAACGTCTATTAAAACCTTTACAGAAAACAATCCTAATTTTTTTCTTTATACTTTATTAATTTTAATATTTATTGGAAATTATTAATAATTTTTCAGTATAGAGAATAAAAATAAGCAAGTAAAAAATAAGTATTTTACAGGATATTATTTATTAACGGTTATTTGTATCCTTTTAAAGAAGAAAAATATTGAGTGTTTATCCGTCAATGAAAATATTAGAATTCTTTCCAATGCGCTTTCATTAGGCCACTACTGTCTTGAGGTTTGCTATTGAGGTCCAATAAATGCAATATTAAATTGTTTTGTCCATAGAATCTTTACAGCTATTCTAGAATTTGATTGGCATTACTTTTGCTCAACTATTAAAAATATCTATTTGAATAGATGGATGATAATAATTCATATTTAAGTAAAATGTGGATATAACAAGCAGCATGTTGGTAAGTTATTTTTAATATTCTACATATTAGATAATAAAAACGTATAACGTCAACTGGTTTTACTATAAATTTTTAAAACTTTTGTGCATAATTATTTTCATAGCTCGTATTTTGTAATAAACAACTCAATGGCCCTAATATTCGCTTTCTGCTGAATTAAACCTTTAAGAGATGTAGTTCTAATTTTCTCAATATTTACGAGGCTCCGAGCTACAATTATTTTAATAGCCGTATCCGAATATTTCATTTTATTTTGTTTCGGGTAATTAGTTACAGAAATGAAACAAAATTTAAAGCTTAAGTAACAAGAAATATGAAATGAAAAAATATTTGTACAATTTTTTATTATTATCTTTAAACTATTTTCCTTATTTACTTATAAAAATTATAATAAGCTGTCCGGGACATAGAGGGTAAAAGTGTATGCGTTGCCGAGAATTCAACACTTTGTGCAGCAAAAAGCACGAGGGTGTAAACACCGCCATCTACCCAATTCGGGACCCTTACTATATTTTTTGTGATATAAAAATGTAGTGGCTAGCTTGAACCGTCTCAAGCCTTGATTTCAGCATCTAAATAAAACTCGTTTTTATTAGTAACACTAAAAATCAGACTTTTATCATTTAAACGACAATTGGGCAAAAGGGACTTCCTAATTTTCCAAATTTTAACACGTTATATTAACCTAAAGGGGAATTTTGTGATGAAAAGATGATTTATGTAAACTATTAATCTATATCTGTATTTTTTTAAGACGATTTCACTGGTACTGGTTTTATTTGTTTATAAGACGATTTCACTGGTAGAAATTGAAAACTGAGTAATTCAATTCCATTCATAATTCCAAACACCCTCGTAAAATCATCACTAAATTATGGGAGGTATAGGCTTGAGGTATCACTTTACCAACAAAAATAATAATAATAATTTAAATCGGTCCATAAACAAAGTTATGTTCGAACATTATTAAAAAAATATATACAGTCGAATTGAGAAACCTTCTTTTTTTAAAGTCAGTTAATGAACAGTGCAGTCAACAACAATGAGTTTAACGTCACTATTATTAGACATCGCCACGCTCTCTTTTGCATTAAACTTCATTGTTATTCGTTTGCTTCACTGGTCTTCTTCTTGCTTGCTTGCCCATTTCATTATTTCTCACTTAATTAAATCTTCAACTTAATTATTTCGGGTCTGTTCGAGACAGATATTATGCTTATACAAAGTATTACTAAGTATTACAATTTAAAATTTCTAAACTTGCTGTTTTAGACAGTGTCTTCGAATCTCAGCAATTCAATTTGATTAGTAAATTGAGTATTTAACCCTAATTAATTAGTTGTCGAGAAACGGGGGAGACGTTTCATCAACCGTGCTATTGATATTAAAATTAATATAGGGTGATTTAAAATATACTGTCTCAGAACACTGTATCTATGTATATAATTTAAAATACGTATAGGTATCCTATATTGCGATGTACAATATACTAATGTGCAATATACTGAGTGTAGAAATAAATGTCTCAGTAGGCTTCATTTATTACGACGAGATAAAAAGCTGACGTTAACTGCATATAATTACATAAGGAGGTTATATTACTGTGAGTCTAATTGCTCTTAAATGCGGGCACATTAAGAATTAATATAAAAAATCAAATCTAATAAATAAGAAGGTAAGTAAAAAATATATTTCAAAGTGAAATTTGAAACAGTAGATAAAAGCCGAAAAGTGAAATTTGCATCAGGGGTTTAAACAAATATTAAATATTAATTTCATTTTGTTTGGCAAAAATACACATAAAATATGCATGCAATTGATAAATAACCAAATCATCAATGAATATAGGTATGCAGTTAATGGATGTGCTTGTGATATTCAAAATGGTTAATAAAATACCTATTATATTTTTTAAGTACTAATAATAATAAATATTTAACTATGATTTAGCAAAATGTGCCAGAGTTAGAAAACAGCGTACTTAAATAATAGTAGTGTGAGTTATGGTGCAAAGTTTTTGCACAAACTCATGCATGCTTCCTTTCACTCTTAAAGTCCGATCGGAAGACAACTTGAAAAGATCGGTGAGAGATTAAGCGCAAGATTGACAACTTTATGTATTATTGAGGCATGGGGTATATTCGTAATAGCATTGCCAACTTCCCAACTCTGATCTATTTTAGTGACAGAAAAATCCAATAATTAATATACTTGCTCGACCCGGGACTCGAATGCAGGGCCTGTTTCTAACGATCTGCCTGTGTGGCTACTAGAACGATAAGGTAAGTATATATTATGTATTTGTTAAATAATATATTTATTGTATAAGGCATGTGTAGTTCAACAAGTTATGACTAATTTTAGTTGGTCTTTTAGAATTGCTAAGAAAAGTTACAAGTAACTACTTCAATTTTGTAAGGAAACTAGTTTTTCATGAGGTTCTGAATCGAGGCAAAGTTGGAGATAGTTTAAGTGCCACAGCGGAAAAATTATGCAGTAAAAATTGAAAAATTTGGTCTAATAACAGTTTAAATAGATTTTTTATGTACACTTTAGTAAAATGAACTATAATTTTAAATTTCAATAGGCCTTTTTAAGTGTAAATAATACAATGATTAATGATATCAAGAATTTATAGCAATATCTTAACGCGGCAGAATCATTTTATTCTAATAGGATAACATATGTATGTTTATAATTTGCGTCAAATTTGCATATAATAAACGAATATTTTATTTCAGTAATAATATTGATAAAACAAATAATATAAATTATTAACGCCATGAATTAATCTTAATTAATTGATCTTCTGGTTAAAATGAGAGGATAAATAAAATCTGAAATGTTCCGTTTGCCTAATAAATGTTTTAAAATGTACAATCATCACGCCTTGTAAAAATTTAAGTCGTTTCATGACTCTAGTTACCTTAGTAAAAACTCTAAAAGTGCGGTACGTGACTTCATCAAACTAAAGCATATTACGCTATGAGCGCAGGTCGTGAATTTTTCTCCCGGCAAGGTTTTACGTTCAAACTTAAATTACACATTCCGGAGGTGACAGTTTAGATAAAAATTTTAAACGGGTATTTTTCTCTTGTATTCTTGGCTTGGTTCTTCGCTTTTTAGCTCTACTTATTACAAATGTTTATTAAAATGTGTTCAAGTGTGTCAATAGACGTATATATTTATAAAACACTAACGACTGAGCCTAGCTTCGCTCGGACGAATTAACGGTTAGTATGGAACAGATAGACTATACTATATTATGTATTATACATACATAGACACAAAATTGACAGTTTTGATTTTTCGGTCTTCCAGCTGTTCTTTTGAGTTTCCTCAATTTTTTCAATACTTGAAACACAAAACAAAAAAAAAATTACACAAGCCGGTCCAGCCATTTTTGATTGTAAGCGGGACTAACGAACCGTAATTGATTTATATATATATATATATATATATATATATATATATATATATATATATATATATATATATTACGATATTTTCAATCTCACATATTATAACATTTTCATTTTTAAATATACCGATTGCATTCAAACGTGTTTCATTAAAATGGCTAGCCACGACGATTTTGCTCTACAAAATCGGAAAAAATTAACCCTCTCGGATTTGTCCCTGACGTGTTCTGCATAGACTATTGGAGTAAATTGAAACAAATGCATGAAATGATTGTTCTTTTTATAAATTCACTTGCCTAGATAAAAGTAGCAAAAAGAAAAATAGATATAACACAATATGGTAAAACTTAACTTTTTCTTTACTTTGAAAATTTTCTATTTAGTTTTTATTTAGATTTTTTGAACTATAGATAATTTTGTTAATTAAAAGTAGTTCATTATTAATTCTAGTCAATTTCACGTCCGTGTTAGGGATTATGAGGCCATTGTCTCGTATCATTGGATAGCCACTGACATCAAATCAGTGCTTCATGACGCGTGACTTCACCATATAGATGGATTAGTGCCTGATCCGCTAATGCGTTTAATCTGCTTAGAACCTGTTAGTCGTGGTTTGTACATGTAATCTACTTAAAATTAAAAAAAAAAAATTTTAGTATACATACAAGGAATGCACCAGAGCAAAGCTAAGTCTGTTATCTATACATATAATAAAATTGTAACTAAGCCGAATCTGTACATTAGATATTTTTTGAAAAATCTTATTGAAATAAACATTATTATCCATACAGAGACCAAATCTATAGTTTTTAGAATTTTTGTCTGTCTGTCGGTCTGTCTGTCTGCCAGTCTGTCTGCCTGCCAGTCTGTTACCGCATCACAGAAAAACCACTGGAGGGATTTTGATAAAATTTAGTATGGTGATAGCTGGTTATCCGGGTCAACATATAGGATACTTTTTATCGCGGGAAAATATCTCATTTTTGAGAAAAAATACAAAAACTGCAATGTAAGTGTATACTAATATGTAAAACCCAAGAATTTGGTTTTTAGTCATCTGAACGCGGGCGGAGCCGCGGGCAATGCTAGTAATTAACTAAAAATACTTGCATTAAAATACTTATAAATAAATAAAGACTATTTTCCTTTTATAGTAAGCATATTAAGAGCGCATAATGACAACTCACTCGCTTCTACACCCTCCTCTTGCCAACTATAATAGTTTATTTTAAAGTTACGAGCTGTTTTAATTAGGTCAAAATATCATTGTTTATCTATACATATGTATAATAAAAAGTAGCAGTGTAATCTGTACGCGTAATTTTTTTTTTATACTATGACGTAGTAACGTATTGGATACAGAATATAGATCCCAAAACAATAGTTATTCAATTTTTGTCTGTCTGTTTGTCTGTATATCTGTGTGTGTTTCAAGTAAAAAGTACTGAACCGATTTTAACTAAAGTAGTAGTGTAGTGTAGTGATACCTTTTACTGTAGGAAAATCTTTTATTCATATAGGAAAACACAATTACTGGTTCTGTCGAGACATCTTTAAAAATGTACATGGTTAACGCTAGCTAAACCTTAAGAGGTACATCAAAACAATGTACGAGAAAATTGTAGGTTTTAAAAAGGCCTACAGAATAGTCTGCAATAGCATATTATGTCTATTACGTAAGGTATACTCGCAAGGAGGTACGAACCCAAGCGAAGCAAGGGTGAGTCGCTAGTAATTATTATAAACATATATTCGACTGTGAGGGAATATCAAATCTTTGATCTTCAATACTGTAGATAGGTAGTGTAACACGTACATACCAGACTATGTACTGACAATCGTTAAATATGTATATTAAAACACTATATAAGGCGTGTATATAAATAGCTTGTTTAAAAAAAACGTAAAAACTAAAGTTTTCCCATTATGCCATAATTTGCATAATATAATATAGCGTAAAAGAATTACAACGAATGAACTGTGGGAATTTATAGATATATTTAAATTTTAAAATTTTGCGCTTCAATTAAGCAGAATATGCATATATGAATGAGCACAGTATAAAATATCACGTTTGTTTGTCTAAGTAATTTCCTAAGAAACCACGAAATCTAATTAACTAAAACAACAGCGTATCCGCGTCGCCCGGCTTATTTGCCGTGTCCTCACCTGCCCCGGCTAATTGCCGGCGAACGTAACCGAATTTAAGTTTGAATCTGGTTAGGCAACGTTTAACGAATTCAGTCCCTCTTAGCTAGCCGTACGTGAATGGGAGCTTTATAAGGATAAACTAGGACTCCACAGGCACAAGATTAAAGCCACGTATACTCTCCTCTTGCGAGGTGGTCACGGATTGCTTTGAACTAAATAGGATTTAGTAACAAAAGTTTTGATTACTTTCAGGACAAAATGTGTGGTTAGTTTTATAAGCATCAAACGAATAAACTATTGTAGACGAATATGAACACGCAGAGTAATCCTTATATACATAACGTTCAAGGTATGAGGGCGTACATTTTAGTTTAGTTTTTGGCTTTATTTCAAAATCGCTATTTGGTACGTCGGCATCTGTGCGTTCTCATAAAATGCAAATTTTTTCAGCAGGCTTTTCGAACTTTCAAATAATACAGATTTATTCACATGGATACTATAGATCAATTATATATATTTCATAAAAAAACTTAAGTATTATTAAGGGATTTTTGGGTTAATTACTATTCAATGGATAAATTTATCGATAGGTATTCATGGTTTATTTATCAACTAACGTTTAACTATTTTGAATTTAATGGCCTAAATTTGTGCTAGAACCAGGCGTATCTAGTACTAAACAAGATAAATCTTCACAAATCCACCTGTCGCTCTAATTCTTGTCCGCTTAATTCAAGCAACTTTAATGAAGCTATTTGCTGTCAGACACAGCAACACAATGAGATTATAACTGAGAATATAATCTGCCGTTATTTTAATTGCGTAGATTAAAAATATGATTTAATTAAAACCTATCAATTTGGATTATTTTATGTAAAATAATAATTTTATACTGGATTGTCTGTGAGCTAGTCTATAGCAAAATAGAGCTGTAGCAAGTCTAGTTTCCGTTTTTTTGAGGTAAAAAAGTACAATTTACGTTAAAAGTTTTCATGCAAATTGTCTCACAAATTGCAGAGAAGTGTGTTCCGCATTCAGATAGGAAACTTTTTAACTATACCGAAATATAAAAAGGGTAATTTTGTTACTTCTTAATTTTAGGTAAGTTTTTTAAAACTCCTGTGTTCCAACTAATAGATTGCTGTTACCTTAATTATTTGTAATAGAAATGTTTTAAAGCTATCCAGGAATGTTCTAGAATACCGATTGTAACATATTGAAAAATAATAAGTTTGTCTCGGTATCATGATTCTGCCATTAATATCTAGCCGCAGGCCACGTTACTGCAATTTGTTCGAATATCAAAGTTTAAACAAACTTTGTTAGAGAACTTGGCATGTTTCCTGTGATTAAATCGGTTTTGGATTGCCGGTAAACGGATTCCGATTTTCCGAAACTGTCGATTCGTCGTTAAAAGTAAACGGCACAGAAAAGTTCGAGTGCCAACCTAAATTTGAATTCAAATTTTCGATATAACGTCAAACTTTACCGGTGATTTGGGAGTCCCTAAAACTATATACGCGTAGATACATATTGCAGACACAGTAGATGATTGCTGACTGAGTGAACCTTCACCTACTATTGCAGGAAACGTAACGATATCAAGTTTTTTTTAATTATAACAAAACATACATACTTATTATTAAATTTCAACCTGTTATTAAAGCATTTTAACTTATTTAACACTTAATAATTATAATGAAGGTTTAATGTAAGTGTGTCACTGAGTACAAGAATATTTTTCATTTCAATAGAAAAGAAACCAACATACCTAAGAATAATTCTGATCATGGCAAAACAATACTTGAATATCTTATTATAAAACAAAGTTTAAACTTTATAACTGTAACTAAGGCTGGATAAGTATTTTATTGAATGCTATCTGCGTTGCTTGCTCTGGAGTAGATATCTGGAATCAAGTTTAGCGATCTCACTAATAAAAGACACGTCGGTTAAGTTTGCGCGAGAAGTTTGGAATAACGGTCTATTCAGTAAAGACTGAGACTGAGAAACTATCCGTGGATTCTAAGTGCTCATATACACGATGCGAGTTTTAGTAGTATGGCAATTGTTGCACGCTACGTGTAAACAAATCAACATTTTTCACACGTCAATATTGCAAAATTTCGCTTTTACTAAATATATTATATGAAAAATCTAATTATATTTTTTATGCATGCTTAGAAATTTTTCTTTATCAATTTTTAAATTATATTATGGCGTGCCATTTACTACATAAATAATGCTAATATTAATTTAATTGAAGTTAACTACACTTGAAATGCAATTTTCAAATTAAACAATTTACTGGTACAGAAATGGAGTCGTTTATTATTATTAATATATTAAGGTATAAAGTTAATATATTAAGGTTTATTTCAGAGAATTCAACAAGGATTGAACTACTTTTGCATAAAACTCAATAATATTTTTGACGACACGTTTGGCTCAGTTTGTAGTGACCCTACTTGCTGCGACAGCGGTCGCGGGTTCGAGTCATTCATTTGTGTGATGAGCACGAATATTTGTACTCCAGTCATGGGTGTTTATATTTATAATATGTATGTATTTAAAAGTTGTATATGTATAATGTATCAACTATCTGGTATCCATAACACAAGCCTCGTAGCTTACCATGGAACTAGATGGTGTTGTGTGTTAATGTCCTGACATATTTATATTTTATTTATGTTTTAAATAACGTATTAAACAACTCAAATACTGTGTTAGATAATTTACGATAGAACATCGATATATTTTACATTTATTAATATAAAATCGTTTGTGTAAAAGGATCGCACGGCACGTATGAAGTGGTCTCTAAAATTCACTTATCTGGCTACTGCGGATCCCGAGTCATAGAACGTGAGATGAGCACTGAACACAGAATACATGCGATTGTTCGTTAGTTAGTTGAATTAATTTATGTTATAATATTTTTATTTTATTAAATTGTTCGTTAATTAATTATATACGAGGCTATAAATTAAATATATCTTTAATAATTTTATCTTAAGAAAATTATGTAAAATAGATAATTTTCTATATTTCATAATTAATACAGAGCATTTGAAATTGGAATATGCTTTAATATTTTGTTATTATAAGTTCATTAAGTTTTGCATATTTCTGTTATTACTATTGATTAGAAACAAGAAATACCCTTAAACATCTTGAGAAAGCTTCTAAAAATTAAAAGAAAGTGCTTAAGTATATACAATAATAAAAAAATGGAGGCGTCAATACAATTTTAAATTTCAATACTCCCAAGAATTGTAGCATGACATTCTGTTTAAGCGCCATAGATACTCTATCATAGACCGTGGTACGTCCATAGTCTATGATACACAGTCACATAATTATGATGCCTAAATTCCAATTTTAACCGACTTCAAAAAGGAGGAGATTTTTAATTCGATTGGTATTTGAAGTCGGTGCTTTAGTATAGATTTCCCAGATCGCGGCGACTGTAGGTACCTCCTATTACATTTGGCTTGGCACCGACTTCAAACCTATCAATAGGTAGCACATACAAATTAATAGTATTTTATTAATATTAAAGGTATTAGGTTTGCATAAGAGGTGTATTAAATTAAATCTTTATTACGTTATTTTATGCTTTTTAGTTTTTGAAGGCGGTTTTTTCAAACTTAGTTTTATTCGGTGTGATCTTGTTAGTATGGAAAATAACGAGAAAACAACTCGTAAATATAATAAAAAATATGTTTCAACCTTCTGCATCTACAACTCACTCTAATAAACAAAGAAGATAATTAACTCAAGTCAAGGAATGAACGACCTCAATACACAAATCTCGGGTAGATTTACCACATGAAGTTGTAGAAAATAACTAACATTTCAATTAAACTTTAATATTCGTAGTAAAAGATAAAACATTTTATTTGTAAAAATGAACGATTAGATTCATTTTTAGAGTTTTTAGAAAGGTTCATTGCTATTGCAAATAGTTATTTTCATTTGAAATAAAATTCTGTTTGAAAACATTTTATATAAAATAACGAGCTAGTCATATATTGTTTAAGACGAACTACATAAAAGAAAATGTCACTTAATTTAAAAAATAATGTCTCTGAACGAAAATAAACAAGTAGATTTTATAATGTAAGATGAAAATTAAACATTATTATAGTATAAACTAGCATTGCCCGCGGCTCCGCCCGCGTTTAGATGACCAAAAGCCAAATTCTTAGGTTTTACATATTAGCATAATCTTACACTGCAGTTTTTGTATTTTTTTCTCAGAAATAAGACATATTTTCGCGGTAAAAACTACCTGCAGTGGTTTTTCTGTGATGCGGTAACAGACAGACAGACAGATAAAAATTCAAAAAATTATACATTCGACCTCTGTATCGATAATAAAGTCTATTTCAATAAGATTTTCCAAAAAATATTTAATGTACAGATTCGGCTTAGTGTTGTGATTTTATTATATTACTAGCGGCTCACCCTCGCTTCGCTCGGGTTCGTCGCTATGTACGTTTCAAATAGATATAAATAGTTATTAGCCAGCGTTAGCCATATAAATTTTAATTTTTTTGTTAATAATATTGACATTAATATTTATACAATACTAACGTCACTCAATTGTTTTGCCTTCCCGGAACCTCCCCACTAACACTTAAACTTTATGTTATAGTATTAAAGTACAAATTGACTTTTAAGTATTATTACAAATCTTTTGTATGGGATTATAGAAAAGTGTTGTTTTTAGACTTGTTGCAGCAATTTTTTTAATTTTTCTCTCCGTAAGAACCATCCTAGTACTTCAAGGAATATTATAAAAAAAGAATCAGCGAAATCGGTTCAGTTGCTCTCGAGATTTGCGCTTACCAACACATTCAGCGATTCATTTTTATATTATAGATAGTATAAATAAAACCAAGCAAATTATTTTGTATTCAGCTTTTTAACGTCCCTATACGAAGTGTGCGCTAGCGGACTTCACACGTTTTCCGAAAATTTACTAGGTTTCCTTGTAGGTTAGACATGCAGATTTCCTCACGATGTTTTCTTTCACCGTAAGACAAGTGGTAATCATGTTGGAAATGATTCGCACATGAAAATATCAGAGGTGCGAGACCTGGAATTTGAACCCTCTTCACTCGGTTTCCCAAGCGAACGCGTTAATACTGAGCTACCTCTACCTTGTAAATACCTACTTTTAAGTTTTCAAAATTATATATTATTATTATAAGTCTTCGGAGATTTTTGATTATAGATATAACATCCTACCCAAAACATTGATTTAACTTGGTATTTCTTTATGATTATTATTTACACACACAATAACGGGATACATATATATATATATATATATATATATATATATATATATATATATATATATATATATATATATATATATATATATCCCGTTATTGCTTTTTGAGCAAAATCGTTATGTTTTGTTTCTGTTTGCTTCTTTGTATTGGCGCGTATATTGGCCGACCTGGGCCAAATGTTCTTAGTGGATTTAAAATCTTAAAATATTTACTTAATCTACATGTATTTACAGAAAATAAGACATACCGTCTGAAACATTTCTTCTTCGCGCATTATTTTTGCAATTTTAAAATATATATTGCGGCATTGTGAACGTGTTTACGTTGGCAGTGTTTCAATAGAACTAATCCAAATATACGCTCAATTTGCAAGTGAGCTGATATTTACCGAGACGGATTTCTTACACCGACCCGATATCTAGTAGTATTGTTGATCGAAGTTAATTAATATATAATTGATGACAATATACATTAAAGATAGAACAAGTTTTGTTTGATCCAATTATTGTATTAAATAGTCTCATCTTATTTGATCTGCATAAGCTTATTTACTTTGAATATTTAGTTGAAGTTCAAAGGTTCATATATTATGAAAGCTTTAAATCTTACTGTAATAACATTATATGGGGATTAACTTTGTAAAAGCTCTTCAATGTTTAAAAGTATAGTGAATGTTTACTATTTAAAGCTTTTTTAAAATAAACATACAAAGTTTCTCGTGAACAATAAAATACACTGATTACGTTAGCTTATATGAATAGCCACTAGAAATGGTCATAAAAGTGCAAATAATTGCTTTCCTCTCAACTGCATATATACGGTCATAATCGTGTGGACGTTTTACATAATGAAAATAATGAGGCTGACCGTCCATACAACACATACAGAACATAAGGAAATTATTACATAGCTTATTAAGTGGTCTTGCAATTCTGATCAAAATTGGAATGGATAAAAATTATAAGGTATCTCAGAAAATATTTTGGGCAATATAAACAATTTATTAAGAAATAAATCATTTTTCTTAAGTTATTTCAATATGGGTAAGCGTGCCAATATAATACACTAATATTTGACCGACTCCAAACGACTGTGTTTTATTTAATTATTCTTAGATATTATAATTAGACAAATAACGAAATAAAACTGCATTGCACTTGTATCGTTACCTGTATTATTGCCTACATGCTGGTCTATGAGTACGCATCTGAAAAGAGTATGCATTGATACCAATAACCATGATGTTGTTTACGATACGCGGCTGACTTAAGTGTTATTTTAAAGTGTAAGCTAGTGAGAAGTGATGTGCGAAAAAAAAAGAAAAACTTACAAAAACACAAAAATTATGTAAGTGTAAACATTTTTATATAAAAATTTTGTATAATGTATTTGCGATAAAATATTTTGAAAAATACGATGCGGCTTGATCGGCAAGAAATTCACCTAGGGGTCACAGCGAGAACGATTCCGATTAATGTTAATAGATGGCGATGCGTTTTGCCCGATTATAATACTGCGAATGTTTGTAAGAATACGCAGTTGAGTATGTTACAACTTCTAAGAGTATGAGTATGTTACCTACAAGTCAGACATTTTGAGTGTGTCTCCGTACAAGTTGGCTCTCGAAGAGGATTTGGCCTTAAAACAAAGAAAAAACTAATGAGGATATCGAAACCTACTAATAAGAAGACTGAAAAACTTTTCTAAGTCCCAAAAAAGACACTCAAAAAGAAAATGTGGAAATACCCATCATGTGGTGAAAGTGGACTCCCGAAATGAAGACTGGATAGGATGTTTCAAAAGCGAGGAGTGGTGGCGAAAATGTCTTTATTTGTGGTCACTGCAAGTAGCGTGGGCTCGAATTATGAGATAATTTAGTGTGTGTGTGGGAGAATATTACGTGTTCACTATAGTTGTGTGTGCAGACGGATAATCAAACGCCTACAATTTACTATATTAACTTTAAGCTAGCTACAAATATCCCTAGCACAATATATATAATAATATAAGTGACAAGCGAGTCGATAAGCGGTTTCGGGACGCCCGGAGTTCGTGGCGCGATGCAATTGGTATATAGGGAAAATTTGCGCGTCAGCACTGCCTCTACAATGCGTACTCTTATCAACTCACATGCGTACTCTCATCCAATAGCTCTTGTAAAAGTACGCAATTATTATTTTTGTTAATTTTTTATTTTCCAAAGATATGGTAATTTTTGTTACATTTCATGTTGCTTTATGAAAGATGTGGTCATTAAGTACAAAATTAAAATTAAATTGATTATCAAGAGTTATGTAATTTAATTTTTGAACTGTTTGAACTTTAAGTGCCTACTGCTAAACCAGCCTACCATATTTTATTTTTATTTTTACAAACAAATTTTTATTAAGGTATGATATTTCATATTGGTAAAATAACAGCGTCTATTACGCGGCAATATGTCTCATGTGGTCGGTCGTCCTAAACATGGTTTACGAGATTCACCATTTGTATAAACATCGCTCTTTAAGCCTCCCGTATGTTTACTACGATGCACTATAGTCGTAAATACTTGTTAAATAACCAAATTGTACATATCAGCTTTAATGGCCGGCACAAATTAAGCGTGTTTGGTGTACTATAGACAGCAAATTCCATTCTTATGCACGGTTAATGTTTGTATTTGTTATAATGTTGGATTTAAATAGGTAGAAACAAAACCACGACGTTAATTCACACCTTCATATACATACCGTTATAGACTCGTACATACCGTATGTACATTACCTAAGAAGTCAGAGCAACTAGATTAATGTTTTGACTCTTTCGAATAAATGTGCTTGCTCTATGGCCCGTAAGAATTATAACCTCTTATTTATTTATTTATAGGTATGGTCACTAGATTTTTATTATGGTTTATAAATAAAATAAAATTTTTCTTATACTAATTTTGTTATATATGTCAAATGTTATAGTAATTATATTAATTATTATAATAATAAATTTGATATTTTCGTAATCTCAAATATTTATTACAAACTAGCAACTTACCCTCTCTTCGCTCGGGTGCATCCCGAGCGGAACCTGTTCTCCGCTAAAATAAAAGTAGCCCAAGTTACTCCTTATAACATCAGCTATCTGCCAGTGGAGTTCCAGGTCTGTTTGTCAAGCGATTTTCTTTTTTTTTTTTGTTTAGATGCATTAATGAGTATTATCATTAAAAAAAATTGGAGACAGAATTTCATATATGTAGATAATAATAAATTCTATTCATATACACATGTTTTATATTAAATTTTCAATAATTATAATGTTCGAATATGACCACTTTAATACTAAGTATAAATATTTCATAATATAGTGTCCATTAGTAGTGAAAAAGATACAACAAATCATAAATAATAGTCTCCGAATAACCAACAGCAACACAATGCCACGACTTATCTTTCAGGGCCCAGAGGCCTGTAACCCTGAGTGATGACCACCGATTTGTAAAGACCCCAGCCTGGTCTATACGGCATCTTTTCAATTTTTATCCCCCTTATGATGTTTCATTTTATGATTGTCAGTGATATTAGGCTGGTACGTGATGCAATGAAATATGTTTGATATTTTTGGGGCGATCCTCCTTGCTTCATTTTCTTTTGTCGACTGACCACGTTTTATATTTTGTTATTTTGGTTTGGTTTGAATCAAAGATTACTGTAAAAGTCGCTTCAGCTACAAACGAGTTGTAAGCGCCTTCGGGATTATAGGATTTATTCATCAAACTTCAAAAGCCACTGAACACATGACTTAGTGTGTAGTATTGCGGTATTTTCTGGTGCTATAATAATAATCAGTTTTTGTTATTATTTTATGTTCATAGTCTGTTTTTAAATAAAATTTCAAAAATTTAAGATCAGCTTAAAAATGTTGTATTCAATGTTTGAATGTTACTGTTTAAGAATTTAGAAATTCAATATCCGACGACACGTTTGGCTCAGTTTGTAGAGACACTACTTGCTGCGCCAGCGGTTGCGGGTTCGAGTCCCGCTGGAGGCATTCATTTGTGTGATGAGCACTCGCGAATGCTTATGTTCCAATCATGTGCGTTTATATTTATAATAAGTATCTATTTAAAGTTATATATGTGTAGTATCAACTATTTGGTATCCATAACACAAGCCTCGTAGCTGACTATGGAACTAGATGGTGCTGTGTGTTAACGTGTCATCATATTCATTATTTATTTACAACATATATAAACAAGAAGATATCTGATAATGATAATGTATATATATATATATATATATATATATATATATATATATATATATATATATATATATATATATATATAATCTTCTAAAAAAAAAACAACACAACATCAGAATAAAGCTGTAAATTAGAGATGATACTTTACATACGTTACTAAGCAATGGTTATGTGTGTATGTATTGTATTTTACGTGTCAACCGTAAGCCATTGTCATGAATCGCGTTAAAACATTATGTGCTCGGAATATCCTGCAACGCCATAAATTCACTGTGCCAGTAAAGAAAATTGTGCAGTATAAATCATCGTGTTAACACTGCGCCAGAGAGACCGTTTATCAACTCGAGTCCTCTAATAACATCTCTTATGAATTGTGTTTTGTCTTTTTCAGATGCTGAAAAGCGAGAAAATGTAAAAAATAACAAGCAACGCCTAGCCCGCAATTTGTGATTGCGTAGTTTTTGTTGTAAAGTTTAAAGCTGGGCCTGAAGATTGAGTAATTACATAGCAGCGTACAAGAATAGCTGTAGAGATGGAAAATTCAATGGACGAAATTATGAACAGTGAGGCTTAATGAAGGGTTACAACAAACCTTATGTTGCCTTAATTCACTTTATGTCTATATATGTATATGCAAATCAAATCAAAATATACTTTATTCAAATAGACTTTTACAAGCGCTCTTGAATCGTCAATTTTACATTTTAAATTAAATATCTTTGCAGTCAGTACGTGAGGAATCTACCACCGGCTCGGAAAAGCAGTACTGCTGAGAAGAACCGGCGAGGAACTCAACAGTAGCTCTTTTAAAATAATAATTGTGTACAATTTTGTAATACAATAATTACCTATTTATCCTACGTGAGACCCAACCAGACATTAATTCCACACATTGATATCTGCGAAATATTCTGTGACAGTATAATAAGCCTTATTCACTAATACATTTTTCATTTTAGACTTAAATGGCAAGCTCAACTGGTACTGATGAAATAACCTATGTTGTATAAAAATAATAAATAAATGTTGGGACATTAACACACAGCACCATCTAGTTCCATGGTAAGCTACGAGGCTTGTGTTATGGATACCAGATAGTTGATACACTACACACATATAATTTTAAATACATATATATTATAAATATAAACACCCATGACTGGAGTACAAACATCCGTGCTCATCACACAAATGAATGCCCCCAGCGGGACTCGAACCCGCGACCGCTGGAACAGCAAGTAGGGTCACTACCAAGTGAGCCAAACGTGTCGTCAATAATTGATTAAGTAACAATTTAATCAAAAAAAGTCAACCAAATTCGCTTCCCTGCCTTATAGTATTATAAATATAACATTAAATCTTCAATAATATACTTTGTTCATATTAAGATTCTAGATAAGATTTATTTTAGCTTTCGTTCAATGGTTTACGTATACATTTTTTATTCATAATTTACAAATGATTCAAATGAAAATGTAAAAATAATTCTATTATTATGTAGAAAAATTCTTATGATCATTTAGTTGCTTCTCCTATACATATGTACAATATACAATGTACATAGACATCACAAGAGATTTATATTTAGTACTAGCATTGCCCGCGGCTCCGCCCGCGTTCAGACAGACAGACAAAAATTCTAAAAACTATAGATTCGGCATCTGTATCGATAATGATGACTATTTCAATAAGATTTTTTTTTTAAATATTTAATGTACAGATTCGGCTTAGTTACAATTTCATTATATGTATAGATGAATACTTTGTACATATGCTTGGTAGCCGATTAAATAACATATTTTAAGTGTCGTGGTCGTGGAAACGTCACTAAATTTTTATGAAGAAAATATCCAAAAATTACCATTCATGCGATACCCCGGGAGGGTGCTAAAAATTCAATTCCAATGTTTTGCAGGCGCCGGTTACGATGTGTGTTTTATGGGACATTTCTGTGTATTGCCTCGCATTCTGAGTAGGGGATTGAGTTGTACAGCGTTGTAGGGCAATCAACGTCTTGCGAATAAAAATAAAATTTACATGTGTTTCGCACACATATGGTCATAAATTACTCTATTATTCTATGATTTTTTTCTTTATCTGTTTTTGATATCATTATTTTATTCAGCTTGCCATTAAACTTCAAATAGTTTATTATTTACATACTTTGACTATTTTTTGCAATTTATAATATAGAGATTTAATATTTAGAAAGAGGATATAAAGAAAACGCTATATTTATAAAAACACCTAATAACCCATCCTTATTTATAATTTAACGATAATATAGAACAAGGATTAAAACATGAAAAAAATGTTAGTTATTTTATATCCCAGAAACAAATTCACGGATTGGGATAAAATAGCGTATTAGGTCCATTTTCACGAAAATACGCAACACACGCGCCGAATCTTCAATCCGCCATCACGATTGATTGAGGCGTTTAGGCCTTTATCTCTATGCGCAAACAAACTAAGAAAAGAAATAATGTATAGAATAAATTATTTTATTGTAAATAGAATTAATGAGGTCCTATGTACGCATAGAAGATTCTCTCTTTTTTGACAATTGTTAAAAACGATAGCAAACGATAAACATTAACGTAGTAATACATTTGATAATGATTTATGTATTCAGCCCTTTTTAACGTCCCACTGCTTGGCACGGGCCTCCCTTCAATATGAGGGGGATCAGGCCATAGTCCACCACGCTGGCCAAGTGCGGGTTGGCGGACTTCACATGTCTTTTGCAAACTTGCTAGGTTCTCTCAGACATGCCGGTTTCCTCACGATGTTTTCGTTCACCGTTAAGGAAGTGGTAATCATGTTGGAAATGATTCGCACATGAAAATATCAGAGGTGAGAGACCCGTGATTTGAACCCACTTCACTCGGTTTCCCAAGTGAGCGCGTTACCACTGGGCTACCACTGTCTTTTATTGATAATGATCTAGGTTTTTTAAAACATTTACGAAAGTGGATAAAGTATTAGTAACTACTGACAAGCATTTAGTCTTCCAGAACAACTAGACATTTACTACATTCGTCGAAGTGTTCGTTTTTTTTATACTATTCAGAATTAGTGCTTGACTACGTTCCACCTGATGGTAAGTGGTAACGCAGTCGTAGATGGTAAGTCGTACTAATTCAGTAGCCATCTTTTCACTCTTGCCTAGAAGACACCCATATTATAATCGGGCGGAAACACCGACGCAGGCAGGTTGTTCCAATCCTTAGCCGTAGGTATAATAAATGACGTAGCGAAACGCTTCGTGCGGACGGGTGGAATGTCCACGATATAAGGATGGAGACCAGCCGTTCGTCGGATTGTCCGATGATGGAAAGGGGATGGGGGAATTAATTCATGTAGTTCCTGCGCACACTCTCCGAAATGTAACCTATAGAATACACAAAGGCTGGCAACCCTACGTCGATGATCGAGGCTTTGTAAGTTAGCTTTTACCAGCGTAGGGTCACCTATAAGCCTTTGAGCACGCCTCTCAATCGAGTCCAAAGCTGACAGATGGCATTTCGCAGCACCAGCTCATATGTGGCTACAGTATTCCACACACGACCGGACTTGCGCTTTATATAAAACAAGAAGCTGTCCCGGCGTGAAATACTGTCGGACCTTTGCAAGGATGCCAACTTTCCTCGCAGCGACATTAGCCTTAGACTCGATGAACCGCCCGTAGTTCATGTTGGGGCTGATGTCCATCCCCAACAACTGCAGACGGTCTGTGTATTCCAAAGGCATTCGTTTCTTATCTTAGAGGTATTTTTTAATTTGAAAAAGTATTTAAAATTACTAAATGCAGTAATATCCAGTACAATAAAGTGGTCTATATTTACAGTATCTTGCGTAATATTATGAATAATTCCAATGCAATTAAGTTGCTACGAAAACCTAGGTGTTGGGATATTTATTCGACGTTATTAGGAACTTCGAACAACGGTGATCTAGAGGTAGTTTGGATACGATCTAAATTGCCTTGTACGGGAATAATGTTGACGGAAGAGGGTGTTGAGTCTTGATTAAACCTATAGCATTCTATTGCAAGTGAAAAGGGTCTCAGAAACACAACAAAAGGAAATCAATTTCTATATATTTGTATTTTTATTAATAATAACTAATAACAGTAACCAGTATACGGTTTAAAATTTTAAATACAAAGGAAAAATTCATGCTACTTTAAAATATTATGTTAAGCGTCGAAAATATTCTCAGAGTAAATGCAACTTAAAAATAAAGAGCCCTTATCCTTTGTACTGTTATAAGTGAATTAATTAAATAAATATTTATTTTTGCAGACACTTGCGAATAAATTGCTTTATTTCTCATAATTACTTTGAGATGTTAAATAAGTGTCATTACAAAAGGTTGGGATTGTGTATTAATTAATAGCAAATAGCACGTAGTTCCAGTCAATACAGTTTTAATTGGATAAACCGATGCAAAGGATATAATTGGAACTTCCGGAACTTAATGATTTGGTAAACGGCCATCTCTACTGAAATTACTTGGTTAACAGTGTTTTTAACGTAGTCAAAGTAAATAATTCACTTAATTATATGTATTCAGACGCAGCACCGTATACTGGCAGTAAGTGCAGATTTGATTTTACCGCCTGAATGAATGAAGTACCTTTAGCTACTTAAATAATTAAAAAAATAATACATTTGTAAAAAGATAAATTTTTTATGGTATATTGTAATTTTAAACCTCAAGAACTAAGGTATTGGATACTTTTAGTTTATAGTCTTTAATAAAATATTTTGTATTTCTAATTAAATTTAATAAATTTCAGTGACTACTACTTGCCTGTATAGGATTCAGAATACTGTCTTAATTAAATTATTAAAAACGTATAGTTGATGATATCATAACCTAGTTTAAAAAACATAAAATAGATTTTAGACCAGTTTATTTAATTTTTAATATACATTAAACTAAAGTTAACTTAGTTTAGTCTTTTCGTCTACTTGTAGACTTCGTGTTGCCTTTAAAGTTTTTCAATTATGATAATAACAAGATGCCCGTCATACCCTATCCATGTGATTTTAAGTTTTTAAAGCTCTAGTATACGTAATGGTCTATTTCCATAATCTTATGCCTTAATAAAATCGCCATTATTTACATGTCTCGTATATAATCTTAATATCTTAGCACTTTTAACGCCTCACTGCTAAGAGCAGACTTCACCTCAATGTGAGGGGAAGTAGGCTATCAGGACTTAATATTTTTCGAAAACTTATTAGGTTCTCTTAGATATGCAAGAACACCTCACGACAGTTTGCTTCACAGCATTAACAACTTAAAAATGAAATGTACATGAAAATTTCAAAGAAAGGAGACCCGGGTTTGTACCCGCTTCAATTGGATGTTTAAGCGCTTCCAATGGGCTACTACTACGTATTCATCTATATCTTTCCATATAATTAATTGCTATAGTTATCAAAACAAAACTGACAGCCTCATATTTCCCAACTATATTATTAATAAACTTTGTATGACGATAACATTTGAAATTTTATTATGTTGGTTTGATAGTATTTTATGGCTGCTATTATTTATATAGGTATATGATAGATTAAGTTGAAATATGGTTATGGGATATGTATACCTTCATAATTTTGGTGTGAATAATAAAACAATGTTAGGTACCTTTTAAATATTATTTTTGTATATAATAAAATAAAAATAGATAAATTTGTTATTTATTTTATAACTTACACTACAAAGCAATGTAACCGAAACGGACTATCTATACTAATACGAGTATTATAAAAAGGTAAAGTTTGTGAGTTTGTGAGGTTATAGGGGGTAATCTCTGGATCCACTGAACCGATTTAGATGAAATTTGTTCAGAAGATAGTTTGAGATCCTGGGAAGGACATAGCATAGTTTTTATCCCGGAAATTATCCTTTAAGGGGGTGAAAATGGGGATGAAAGTTTTTATTGGGAAGGCAGCTAGTTATGAACCCGAGCGAAGCGAGGGTGAGTCGCTAGTACTTAAAGAAATATATACGATTTTATTTTAAATATAAAATTAAAACTTAGTTTTTTTAGTTTCTTTTCAATTCTATTCAATTCTTTGTTTTTAGTTTATTCAGACTCCAAGAATGTTCGTTAAGAATAAAAAGACTCAAGATTTGTTTAAGCGTAGTCGGAAGCTAAAACTGGAACCTTATATTTTCGTTATGCCTGTCATAGTTATTCTAATTGGAGAGTAATTTTGATGGTAGGTGCCATATTTGGACTGCTTGATAATATTTTGTAGTTAAATTATAAAAAATAGTGTGTGTCACTCCCATACATGTAACTGAGGGTATAAAAGTCTGGTAGACTTATCCTTTAAATATTTTTTTAATAATGAGTAAGAAATAGTTTCTAAATGAGTTATATGCTACAGAGTAATAAAAATTCTTTGTTTTTTTGTAAATTAGTAAATTTTATTGTATTTAGTCATTTTTGACGTTCCAGGGCCCGGGCTTCCTTTCAGTGCGATTGGGAATGGGTTGGCGTATTTCATATTCCTTCGAAAACTTGCTAGGTTCTCTCTGACATGCAGGTTTCCTCGCGATGTTTTTCTTCACTATAAGACAAGTGGAAATCATGTTAGAAATGATACGCATATGAAAATATCACAGGTGCGAAACCCGGGAATTGAACTCGCTTCACTTGGATTCCTGGATTTATGTTTCTTTATTAAAACCTTAAATGCAACAAAAAATACTCAATAAAAATTTGGTTTCCGATATGCCACGATCACGCCATAATATGTGTAAATCAAAAATAGAAAATTCATACGGTGTTCTTTTAGTACTTGAAAAAAATATTTAAGAAGGTGTATTAACCTTATGAATAAATTTTTGAACAATGAGAGAATTTTTGCGCCACAAGGGGAAAGAAATAAAAAATATATCTTTTATAAGGAGATCCTTTTTTAAATTCAAGTTAGCACCGCTACTTAACTTCATAATTACCGTAAAAATGTGCTGTAATATGTTCATGTTGTTTGTGGTATTTTTTCTTAGCGTATGCAAGTTTTAAAGGTAGGTAAATAAAATTCACGAAACTCAGCTCGCAAACTTAGAACTTAATTCTAGATAGTAAAATAAATCACAATTAATTATATGTACTTGTCCATACATATAATAAAATTGTAACTAAGCCGAATCGGTAAATTAAGTATTTTTTGGAAAATCTTATTGAAATAAACATTATTATCGATACAGAGGCCGAATCTATTGTTTTTAGAATTTTTGTCTGTCTGTCTGTCGATTACCGCATCACAGAAAAACCACTGAAGGGATTTTGATGAAATTTGGTATGGCGATAGCTAGCGGATAACAATCCGGGTTAACATATAGGATTCTTTTTACCGCGGTAAAATATCTCATTTCTGAGAAAAAATACAAAAACTGTAATGTAAGAGTATACTTATATGTAAAACCTAAGAATTTGGTTTTTGGTCATCTGAACGCGGGCGGAGCCGCGGGCAATGCTAGTTCATAATATAAATATTATATATTTTGATTGGTTTTTTTAATATATTAATTATTGAGGGTTCGTGCAGAACCCTAAATTGACTATAAATAATGGAAAACGACACAACATTAAGACAGTGTAACTTATAATCATTTTGAACGCGTACGCGTCCTCATAATTTTATAACGAAGTTTCAAACAAAACGTAGAAATTAATTACAAAATAATTTATGCTTTTTGTTTAAAACTTCATATTATTTCATCACACAAACGTTAGTATTCTGAATGAAAGCGATTAAAAGCATCCTTTACGAGTAAAATAGTCTGGCTTTAATATAGTCAGTAACAACTAAATGTCAGTATTTAATTGCAGCATCCATTTGTTCGCTCAGCGATAATATTTGGCTTCAACTTTACACGATCATAGAGAACCAGAAAACGGCAATTTTATTTGAATGATAAAAACGCCAAACCATAGATATCTAGCCATTTTTTAACACAATTTTTACTTTATTCTAAAATTTATTTTTGAAAATTCCAGCCTAATTATATTCTTAATATTAGTAAAATAGATATATTTTTGATATTTTTGCTATCGCATCTAGTATGGTATTCACGTTTGAAGTGGTTAACATGGAAATGCCGCGAGCGGTAAATCCGCACGCCACATGGCGTCAGTACCGCAGAAGTGCTTTTTGATAGACAGTCGCGGCAAGTCCGGTCTCACTGCCCCATGTAGAATTTTTCATTTAGTCACAATTTTGGATTAATTGCTTTCAACAAAATGTTGTTTTTTAATCTTTTTTCAACTGCTTTTTTTCACAGTAAGCATGCGTTTATAAAGAAATTTTATTTATTTAATAGGATTTACCCTTAGTTCGGTTAGGTGAGTTGTTCTCGTAGGTTAGGTATATATATGCTATCTGTTACTAAAGATCAATTACTACTCATATCTTCCCTATGAGTGTTCACCTTGTCGTGGTGTTGGACTCATTAGCGTCCGGCAATCCAGCTGGGCGTGAAGGCAAGAACACTGGGATATGGCCTGGTGGCGAGGATGCGTAAGCGATCCTGCGACGTTAAATTAAGACGGAGGAACTTCCGTTAGATTTTAGTGGGTACTGAGTGACCGGTGAGTCCCACATAACCACCGTATGTATGCAGGTAGTATGCGTAATTGCATTTCCCAGCGTTAAAAAATGGTCATATAAGGTAGGCACACATATACAAACTATATTATTTTACTAGTAGTGCGATTACATAAACAAAAACTTAATGTGCAAATTAATTTTTTGTAATAACTCTGCTAGTGCTCCAATAATTATATGGGTACTTAAAACGGTCGTTATTGAACAAAATTCAAACTCCAAACAAATGCTATAAACTTCACAATCATCAAATAAATCACGCAAAACCCATAAAGAAGGTTTCGTTGCTAAAGAACTCTGGAAAGTTATCACGTTTATTCGAGTTAACATAAACAGCAATTACCCGACACCAAACGTCTCGGGGAAGGAAACGAACATTCCTCGGGGTAAAAGCGGAAAAACGCCGCGGAGAAAAAGTTAAATAGATATTTTATCACTTTTATGGCCACTTACTTTGAGCTCCACGTGATGCATAGTGACTGGTGGTTTGGGTGATTGCGCGTGCTGCGTGATTTTTACGCTCTTCATTAGAACAATAAGAACGGTTTTGCCAACATTCAAAAAAGTTAATGTCCATTTTTTTGCTTATTTAGGTCTAATCTTCTCGTATAAGTAGATACGCAATTGATTTATTTACCTAGTGGTGAGTATTACGGCTGCAGATCCAAAAGACCAGGGTTCGAGTCTCAGATCAGACTAGACGAAGTTAGTGGTATTTTACTCTTTTGCCTGGGAGAGCCCAGAAATCTATTGATTCTGCGCCTGATCTCTCACCGGTCTTTGATAATGAAAGGAATAGAAAATGCATTTGTTTTGTGCACGTTCAAAATCATAACATCTTCTGTGTATATGGCTAACTTCATGAGAATGCCCGCCGTGACCAAAATCTGTCATAAGGACATTATTAGACTATTATACTGTTCGCAGACAATTACATAAGTTGCTTGAAGTGGCATAGTACGAGTTATAACAGTATAAGTTATAATAATTATCTTCTGTAAATGATACATAGGTAAGTTAAAATTTTAAACAGCCATCCAGCACTTATACATTGCATCTACAAGTCATTTAACCACATTGTACAATGATGTCTAGGAAGTTTCTATTTAGAGAAACGTTAAGGTGTTAATGTGTCGATAGATATGACGACAGTATTATGACGGTAACATAAATATATCTTTTTACAAAAAGTAAAATTCAAAAACAATAAATGTAATCGCTTTTACGTTATGTAGTTTATAAATACTATTAATTTTGTCTAAAACGAATAGAAGCTATTCGTTTTAGTGAAATGATAATAAATAAAATTTTACAACGTAATCAAAGAATCAATTTTATAATAATTATTATGTTTATCTTGAAAATAAATATTTTATATTAAGATTCTAATACATACAAAATAATATTATCGTAATACAAAAGATAAAACCAAATTAATATTGCCAATGAAAATATCTCCACATGGTATAATGAATAAATAAAGCCCAAAAACAATTAAAAGGCAAAAGTTTTTCGGTCAGATATTAAGGTCAAACGGAAATGGCATGGCGTAGCATTATCCGCATAATTTCGCGACCTAACAATATAACGTCCCTTGGTTAACGGGCGCCAATGCTTTTTTTGTACAATGTTTCCTTCCGACCCGAGGACTTTGTTACTGCAATTGCCATTTGCGGGTATGAATAAAACATACGCTTAGGTTTGCAGTATTCGATTTTGCTAACGTGTGTTTCCCAATTCAACATAGGAGATTACAAATCGGACGAAGCTTTTGCTAAATATTTTGTAAATGTTTTATTAGAATGTATTCTGATGGGGTTTATTTATAACACCCAAATTCCAAACATTACCAGATTTTTTTTTTGATATCATGTGGTTTTTATGAAGATTTACAGGTTGTTTGGAGGAATCGATGTTTGTTTAATTGATTATTTAAAAAAGAATAAAAATATAAAGATACTTTTGCTTCTTCCGTCGGAATCTTTAAATATTACATTACACTTCACCATATACAATTTTCATATTCTGAATACAGAACTTGATTGGCGTTCTGTGATGTTTATCGATGCATTTATAATGTATGTATTAGCATCTCAATGTCACTGAGTTGCATGGCATTACAGGCTCGAAACTCGCAAGGCCATATTTACATAAACCAACAAATTTATCGCATCATTTAACTTGAAATGCTTAGTAGGTGTTTGATATATAATAAAGCTCAATATTTATTTATTATTATCAGTTTCTGCTAAGGACTTCGTCAAAAAAAAGTATTTCCTTACCTTATTTAAGCAGACTAGGGTAGCCTCAATTTAACATTTAACCATTATACTAGGAAAATTTATTGCCATACTGATAATTAAGTATCTTACGAGTAAGTCCAGAATATTGTCCATGTATGTGTATGCTCAACCTTTGCCACGGTTAAAGCAATATGGAGTCACAAGCAACCACACTCCCAACATTTTCACCAAAACGTCACAATTTATCTTATCTTATGTTATAATGTTAAATGAGCAATTCTTGCATCTATATACATATATTTATATGTATATATAAATTTATTTCGTATGTATCGGAAACGCTTCTAACGATTTACATTAAATTTTATATTTATATAAGGTTTCGCTTTTTAAGTTTATTATGCGTGCCTTTTCGGAAATAACGGCGAGCAATCTCGTTTCCTAAGTACTAATTCTAATAGGACTAACAATACCTTATACAGGTGTAGTGACACAGTATAAACACATATGCCTATATACACTCATCATACCTAATGGCTGTGCTGGGTGTCATAAAGTATCCAATACAATTTAGGCGCCGCGTATCATTCGACGATGGTGTAGGTACCATCGACGAATTATGTATTTAAATGCCAAAAACCTTTGCGAGTTGTTACACTTACTAAACTTTTCATACAAGAATAATAGAAATTGTATGTATGTATACATTAAAAATCTTGTATGTAAGGACATACACAAAAGGTTTTTAATATATGTATTTGAAAGTACAACCTGACATTCTGCAGCAATACGTAAGTTTAATGTACAGTTTAAAGTTATTATATAAAAAAATAACATTTCCAACTGAATAATTTAAATTAGCAAAGCTTTCGTGTAAATGTTAATTTTTTATCTTATGTTTTATATATAAGTAGAAACATTTTGTTATTCTACTTAACAATGACGTTGAAATAAATCATTCCGAAAAGGACGATTAAATACTTAATTGTAAAGCTAAAATAAGCTTTACAAATAAAACTGGAAAATAAAACGTTTTCATTAAATAAATAAAGGCAGAGAGAGCCCAAACATGACAAATTTTAGCTCCATAATTTGAATTCGCCGTTGTAGAGACAGCTGTCGTTTCGAGGCAAGCTCACTCATGTATGAGGTTTATTTTAATTTTTTTTATTAGAAACGCAATGATATATTAAAATATGTTTTACAATAATAGTAAGTCCATTAAAAAGTTAAAGTTGATACATTTATAAACTTTATTAAAAGCTTATTACGGAGGCTGGAGAGTTTGTAAGTTCGATGATAAAATAAAACTTTTATAAGGTCATTCGTTTGTCTTCGTGTTGGTCATAGAGTTTGCTGCTTATAATAATACAGATACAGAGTTAGCGACTCAATCACATAAGTAAATTTTGATGTTGGTAGTTAAATATTAGACAGTAAAAAAAACAAGATATAATGTAAAAATTGGAACAATTTGTTATACCTTACAACAAAATGATTTTTTTTATTATTGAAGTATACTTACTTCAATAATAAAAAACTTACTATAGCTTCTTTTAGAACGTTTGAAAATATTTTGAGAGTAAAATTTTTACACACACACACTGACAGCCAAAAAGTGACATGATGAAGTTAGCTTAATACTTTCTTAGATTTACGCGAATGTTTGACATTTTTAAATAAAACTATCTTTTCGGATTATTTCGCGGATTTATTTTGATTTTTGGTTCCCGACGTTTCGAATGCTTTACAACATCCATGGTCACGGGAGAGACTGAGGTGTTACATGTCTTGAAGGTAAGGCTGTCTGTAACAACTATACCTTCAAGACATGTAACACCTCAGTCTCTCCCGTGACCATGGATGCTGTAAAGCATTCGAAACGTCGGGAACCAAAAATCAAAATAAATCCGCGAAATAATCCGAAAAGATAGTTTTATTTAAAAATGAAGTTAGCTGTTAACTGTTTGTTGCCATGTTAACCGTTGTTATTGTCTGACAAATGATATTTAATATTATATTTGTTCCTTAAATGATATTCTATAAATATATGATTGTAATATGCCTAATATGCCTTATTTAAATTATTTTTATTAAAATTTATCATTGCTTTTACAAACAGAGAGCTGTGACATACGGGATGAAATCTTTAGCTATTTTTTTTATTACGCTAAAGAAGAAAAACTTATGTTTACATACACACGTTTTTTTAAATACAATCCGCAAAACGTGAAACTTATGGGGCCTAATGATAGAAATGAAAATCCAGCCTTTATTTTCCCATAATCTTCTGAATTCTACTTCGCGGGAGTTCGGCTCGCACTTGATTAATTTCATTTTAAACTAGCATTGCCCGCGGCTCCGCCCGCGTTCAGATGACCAAAAACCAAATTCTTAGGTTTTACATATTAGTATACTCTTACATTGCAGTTTTTATATTTTTTCTCAATAATTGAGATATTTTACCGCGGTAAAAATTATCCTATATGTTGACCCGGATAACCAGCTATCATTATACCAAATTTCAAAATCTGTCCAGTAGTTTTCTCGTGATGCTTTTACAGACAGACAGACAGACGGACGGACGGACGGACGGGCGGACAGACAGACAGACAGACAGACAAAAATTCTAAAAACTATAGATTCAGAGTCTGTATCGATAATAATGTCTATTTCAATAAGATTCGACTTAGTTACAATTTTGTTATATGTATAGATGTATTGCCATAATTACAATCAATTCTCGCATACTTTCACTGAATAAATATTTGCTAAATTTTCAACGAAGTTGTTTATTAATAAAATAAATATTTTCCCAATAAATAAAGTAAACTAGATTGTTCTTTATTAAAACGTTGGTATAAATTGTAACAAAAAGACTAAATATTCTGACACGGGGTCGGCGATCAATTAATCACAGCGGCTAAGACTATTAACAACACAGAACACGGTTGTTTGTCAGAGGCGTATTCAGTTATACTTCCGCTTCTGCCCTCTCTTTCTTATGATTATTGAAGACTAGCATTGCCCGCGGCTCCGCCCGCGTTCGAATGACCAAAAGCCAAATTCTTAGGTTTTACATATTAGTATACTCTTAGGATGCAGTTTTTGTATTTTTTCTCAGAAATGAGATATTTTCCCGCGGTATAAAGTATCCTATATGTAGACCCGGATAACCAGCTAATACCACCATAACAAATTTCATCAAAATCCCTCCAATGGTTTTTCTGTGATGCGGTAACAGACAGACAGACAAAAATTCTAAAAAACTATAGATTCGGACTCTGTATCGTTAATAATAGTGTTTATTTCAATAAGATTTTCCAAAAAAATATTTAATGTACAGATTCGGCTTAGTTACAATTTTACTATACGAGTATGTATAGATTTTCTTATTTATTTTTTATATTATGATAAAAATCAACTAATCTATACAAATGTATAATAAAAAAGTAACATATCTAAATCGATTTGTGCGTTTCACGCAAAAAGTACTGATCTGATTTTAACTAAATTTTGTGTAGTGATAACTTATTACTCGGGTCAACATTTAGGATACCTTTTATTAAAGGAAAACGTTTCATTCTCACGGGAAAACATAATAATTGGTTTTATCGAGTTGTCCTTAGAAATTTATATGATTAACGCTGGCTAATTATAAACAGACGTAAATATTATGAAGAATCCATGTTTATGGTGTTACAAATACTTTCATTTGAAAATGATACAAATTTAATGTTATATAGACAATAGACAAATGGCTACCTTTCTCAAAAATTATTTATTAATGTATATTTTTAAAGCTTCTTTTTCAATTTAAATAAAATCATTTTGGTGTCATTAATTACTTGCACTTTGATTACAGTGTACATTACATATCATATAGTTGTATAAATATAAATAGAATCCTTATCTTTGTAGGATAGTATTTTTTAGGATTTAGTAGGGTTTTGTAGGGTATTATTCTAAAAGTAGGTTTAGTTTTTAGACTACATCAAGACTGATTTATTAGTTATCGATAGTATTCATAGACCAGCCGTACTGGGATATTAAGGGTTGGAGGCTTTTACCCGAACGGGATCCATACAAACAAAGTGTTAAATGCTTAAAAAAATGTATGGAATTGATTAAAGCTTTATTATTTTTATTATTATTATAGTATTCATAGACAGGGGTCGAATGCAATATCACTTTATTGTAACTCGCTGTCAAAATGTTAGGTATCCTTTTTGATGATAGACATCCTGACTTAATCTGATGTACATATTTGTATTTTTCCAAACAATTTATTTGATATCTCAGACGAGGTATTTATTTCATTTCGTATTTAAAAAGATTTTTTTAAATAAGTTTGAAAGTAAATTTAATTAATTCTGTAATATTTCTATAATTATCTTATTATTACTGTTTTCTCGCGGTTCTTTCTGTTGTTTTTTTTAAATAGAAAAAAAAATTTTTTTTTTTCAAATCGGATCAGTATATCTAGAGATTAGCGAGTTCCAAATAAATTCTCCAGTTTTATATATTATTAGTATACCTAAGTTTTTTTACTAGTACTAATATCGAAAATAATTTGTATATAAATCAATACATTATCCCGATATTTTATAAAACATGTCCAATAAAAGGAAGAAAAGCAAACGTTTAAAATTTAAATATATAATAAACATAAAGACCCGACTGCCGCAACAGTCGCGACAGAATGTGCCTCGAATGTTTAAAGATGAAAACTGAATTGAATGAAAGTATTGTTTAGGTACAAATAAAATAAAATATAACGAACGGCGAACACGGAAAGAGGTGAGCGAGGAGCACAATGCCTTTTAAACCCAAGAACAGTTGTCTCTTCAGTCAAATTGAATAAGTTTCCTGCAGTGCAATGTTATTGGGCATTCCATTGAGGATTTCATAGACACGCAGATTTAAATCTAATATGCGTTAGACATGTTGTTTCTATAGGATTTTCGAAAAATTTGTAATTATTTCGTTTGTTTTCAGTTCAAAATATTTTTGTGACGCATTTCTTGGTGTATGAATTTTCTAGTTCTCTTCACTCACTCGTATTGAAGGGAGGACCGTGTCCAGCCGTGGGACGTTAAAAAGGGCTGAATACAACAGTTACGATAAAATTTAATTGTTATTGAAAAAAGTAGCATTGATAAAGGCCAAAGTTAATGAAAGCATGTGATCGGTAAAGTTTGCGTGTTAATTGCTAACATGGCGCTCACAGTATTGCCGTTCGAGTGCGGTGCATGGCATTGCATATTAAGTGTATCATTATGATAACTGAAACTCATCAATTAAAATGTACGCTCATATTTAGATGCGAATATAATATCTGAATAGAAATCTAAGAGACTATCACACTTTGAATTTATTAAGTTGGTGATTAAGAAATAAATAAGTTTCTGTATTAAATAAAACGACTTTTCGTTTTTTTTTTTTTGAAATACATTTTGAGCAAAAAAAAAAATAAATAAAATAAAACCATGAAAAAATTATTAAAAGTTTAACTAAAATGTCAAATATTCGAGTAAATCTAAGAAAATATTAAGTTCTCTTTTTAAAGGTCAAGATTTTTACTCGGCTTGTCAGATATTTTCTTCTTTTCACTAACTTCGCAATAAATATTATGATATTCTATTAAATCTTTAGTAAGAATACATTACGATAATTTATATATATAATAAAATTGTAACTAAGCCGAATCTGTACATTAAATATTTTTTGGAAAATCTTATTGAAATAGACACTATTATCTATACAGAGGTCGAATCTATAGTTTTTAGAATTTTTGTCTGTCTGTCTGTCTGTCTGTCTGTCTGTCTGTTACCGCATCACGGAAAAAAACTGGAGGGATTTTGATTAAATTTGGTATGATGGCAGCTGGTTACCCGGGTCAACATATAGGATACTTTTTACAGCGGGAAAATATCTCAATTTTTGAGAAAAAATACAAAAACTGCACTGTAAGAGTATACTAATATGTAAAACTTAAGAATTTGGTTTTTGGTCACTTCAACGCAGGCGGAGCCGCGGGCAATGCTACTAATATAATATGGATTTACGTCTCTTGTTTTATATAATAATATTCTTTAAAAAACTTTTACGGAAGACATATGCAATATTTTAAAGGAAATATATATTATAAAAATATGTAATTTTTCCAGCTTTTTACAAAGTGAATACAATTTGTCGATATATTCCTAAGTTTTTCTTGGCATTTCGACGTCGTCAGGTTATGGGGAAACGTCAAAATAGAGTAATATATGAAGGTGCCTTGTGGCTTGATGCCAGGTTTGTCGACTTGATTTTGAGACATACGTGTATATTGGAAATTTAACATTTATTTTTAAATATATATATATATATATATATATATATATATATATATATATATATATATATATATATATATATATATATATATATATATATATATTCTAATAATAATTATAAATACATAGGGAATCTACGAAACAATTGATCTACGAAATCCAATATTATGTATAGTTACTCGTAGCACTATTTCAATTTAATTTTATTGAATCTTAAATGTAATACATATAAGTTTGATTATTACTTAATATTTTATTATTAGTATAGTATAGAAATACTACAAATAAAACAAAATAATGAAAGTTATACAGAATTAGAAGAATAATAAGACAAATTAAAATGATTGATCGTAACATGTAAGCATTTTCATATTTTAGTACAGTCCTTTAGTAGTTTTTACCTACCTGTAAAAGTTTTCCGGGAGTTTTGAAAATTGATAGTTTTATAAATTTCAAAGTGTTCTTTCCGAATTTCTACTTTGCCGCTCGCGCCGCCATATTGGAAAAATGGTACCTAAAAACAACATCTCCTTTCCTACTCATTTTACGATAAAATAGTTAAGTAATAAATTAAACTAAAGAATTTTTTCTATAATTTATGTAATAACCTTTTTTTGCGCGACGGTACTATTTGCAGCAAAAGTTATTTGTCATATAACACGCGTAAATGAAGTGTTATTTAATCATAGACAAATACATGCTTTTTAATAAAATATTAATTCGGCACATTTCGGCCAGTATGTCAGAAAGAGGAAGCCAAACATAAATTCGGTTACGAAACGAGAGGACAACGCGAAACTGATAGATAGCTACACGCTATACTTTATACTCATATGTAGTACGATTCAGCAATGGTTATAAGAAACTAGCATTAAGAAAAATCTATTGTTCAACAAAATATGTTTTCAATTCATCTATATAAATATAATAAAGAGGTAAACTTTGTTTGTATGTAGTCGGTAATCTCTAGATTTACAGAACCGATTCCAAAAATTCTTTCATTAACAGAAAGCTGCACTCCTGACGGATGTAGTAGTTTTAGTCTTAAATCTTAATATTTGCAAGTCAAGTCAGAGAAAAATCTGCTTAATGGCCGCTTTACCGGCCTGCGCTTGCCAAATTGTTGCTTTGTATATTGAAAATAATGTTTATAATTAGGGACCAACCAGAGCAAAGCAAGGGTGAGTTGCTAGTTATGTATATATTTAAAAGTATAAAAATTGCTCAAATGTGTAGATTTAATATTTTCTTTGAATTTCAGATTTCTATATATGAACATAATTATGAACATATTTATAAAAAAAAACCTCATTAGATTCATCATAAGTTATATTATAAGCATTAAATTCTCAAGCCAAATGATTTAATTAAAAATAACGTGAATGTTGGTAACGAGGAGGTACTAAAATCGTGGCAAATCCCCAAAACTAAATATAAACTGCGAAGAGATTCTCGAACTTTCCATTCCTTCATCACTTAAATGAATAAAATTGTACCGATACCGGCAATTTAAAGTTTGAGACTCCATCGTCGAGTCACCTGCGAAACTAACTTAAATCGATTCATTTATCGATGTTTTACGAACGATTAACTTTATACTGCCGTTTTATTAGGAAGTATGGCATATTCAAATTATCAGCTCAATTAAATGATTCCAATTTTAATATAATACATGAGTCAATAAGACTTATTATAATACAAACTAAAAGTATATTAAAAATAAAAGCTTTACCGGTTACTCTATATCTGCTATAGTAGAGTAGGTATACTTGCTTTAGAGATCTGCTGACTATCTTAAACAATGAGTCCGGATTTATTCTCAATACTCATTCGAAAACTAACTTAATACGTGTTGTTAATATAATTATTGCATTTCTTCTGTATATTACTGAATATTTAATGTAATATGAACAACTAAAAAAAAAAAAAAAAAACTAGCGACTGAGATGTATTTAGTCCTTGTCTTTTGTATGAATAAAATTGTCTGAACCGAATCTGTAAATTAAATATTTTTTCCAAAATCTGATTCAAATAGACATTATTCGACACAGAGACCGAATCTATAGTTTTTAGTATTTTTGTCTGTCTGTCAGCCTGTCTTCTGTCTGGGAACGCTTCACAAGAAAGCCACTGAACAGATTTTGATGAAATTTGGTATGATGATAGCTAGTTATCCGAGTCAACATATAGGATTACTTTTTGCTGCGGGAAAATATCTCATCTCTGAGAAATCTATACTAACCTTAAAGCTTAGGGACGAACCAGAGCGGAGCGAAGGTGAGTGAATCTTTAAAATAATTTAATCATCAAAAAAGATACACTAAGATCAGTCTAATCAAAAGAGGATTATTAAAATAATAATAAATATACATACATAAACAAACGCAAACACTTGAGTGTTGAAGAATATAAAGTTGGCATGAGCATCACCATCTAATAATACTTATCACTTTAAAGTTTTTGTATATTGCTACATAAAACTTTATTTTACAAAGAAACTAAAGTTTTTAACATTGTAAGCGTATAGTCGGTTAGTATAGTAATAGCAATCGTCATTGTCTTATGCAACTATGTAAAGTAAAGAGGTGGAGAAATCGTCTTTTAAAAGTTTTATGGCTGCTAAGTGATAGCATGGACTGTATAAACTTTTTATTTTAATCTACATATACTGATATAGTATTATGTATAAAATTAAAGAGTTCTTTTTTGGTTGTTTGAACCTACTAGTTATTTATATGGTTCAGTGAATTTTTTATAGTAATAATAATATTTTTATTGGCATAAGTAGATTTACCATTACAATATATTATTGAGTATGGCAATGTTACTTTTCACACTTATCACTAACAATTTTTTTTGGTTCTTTATGGCATAATATCTTATATACTGACTGAAATATTCTTTTAACGTCGCAACGAAACGTCGAATTTCGTAATTTACAGCACGCTCTTATTAACTTACTATGAAATCAAATCTTAGAAGTCGATTTTAACCTACTTCTAGTTATCAAGTACTCAATAGTTTGATATTATCGAACTGATCTGCTGAGGAGATAGATAATGGAACTTTTCAATGATACTAATAAAGCCTTCGAGTTTGGACTAATTTGATTCAATATCCGAGTCCCATACAAAACTTTATTAAAGGTGTATTTTGAATATTTAACCGACTTCCAAAAAGGAGGAGGTTCTCATTCGTCGGAATCTTTTTTTTTATGTATGTTCACCGATTACTCGAAGACGCCTGAACCGATTTAAAAAACTTTTTTTGTTTTAAAGGGTATATTCTTTCATCTTCCCAGGTGGTCCCATATAAATTTTATCGAAATCAGTCGAGCGGTTTTTAAAAAAAATCAACAATAAATATATTTTTTAAATGAATTGTTTAATCGAATATGTTATTAAAAAAACTTTCTTCTTACAAATTACCTGCTTATTACGTCATCACTAAAAATGGAAAAATAAAAACTTAAAAAAAATCCGACTTCCAAGCACTAAAATGTAAAAAATAACTAAACGGAGGTTTTCATTTAGAATAGATACCTAATAGGATATTTTCGAAGTCGGTGCCAGCCGACAATATTTTAAGATATTATGGATATCTAATAAGATATGAGTGAGTATCTATTCTAAATGAAAATGCTTTTTGTGTGGTATTTCTTTCCACAGTACATTGCAAAAGCCAAAAATCACTGAAGCCACTGGATTACATGGAATGTACATATAAATTAAGAATTTATATAGAAAATATGACGCCAGATGAGTCTATAAAATATTATAACAATCTATAAGAAATGATTATACAAATTATATGATTTAAGTTGTATGTTTATTTCACAAGTAAATAAAAAAAATCTTTAACTTTATTTCCCAAGTTTTCAATCTAAAAGTACTTAATAAGTACAATTTTCTTACTAGTATGTTCTCGTACTTTGATATTTGCCATTCAGTTCTTTTTTATTTTATTTTTTTATTTTTTTATTTCAATAACACACAGCGCCAACTAGTTCCATGGTAAGCTACGAGGCTTGTGTTATGGATACCAGATAGTTGATACACTACACATATATAACTTTAAATACATACATATTATAAATATAAACACCCATGACTGAAGTACAAACATTCGTCATCACACAAATGAATGCCCCCAGCGGGACTCGAACCCGCGACCGCTGGCACAGAAAGTAGGGTTACTACAAACTGAGCCAAGCGTGTCGTCAAACGTTCGAACTTCTATTTTTCTAAGCGAAGAGAGAAATTAAAAAAACTAGCTTTATATTACTTCATACTAAATATATATTTAACATTTTTCTGTTTTAAATAAATAGGAATGTTATATAAACCTCGAAAAAATGTATACGTAGATATGTTTAAAATTCACTAAGAGATGATAAAAACGAAGTACACTTATAAAATAACCCTATTAATTTAACTTATTTGCCAACAAAAAGGAAAATTAAGTTACTGAATCTATAAAGCAGTTCATATACAGGTAATTACATAAATTATTGCCAATTGTCATAATAAGCAATAACGGAAATTGGTGGCATAATGCGTTCGGTAAAGTGCGGATGGCCATACATATTAATACTTAAAATAGCTTCAAAATTAACAGTAGAACTTCGAATATTATTATATGCTTCCTATATAAGTATAATATAATTTAGTGCCATAAAATTCCATAAACTAGACTGGAATAAGAAAACTTAATATAGTGTTCTACATCTTTTTTTTTACTTAAAAAAATATAGTTAATTTTTTTTAATGTCGGGACATTAACACACAGCGCCATCTAGTTCCATGGTAAGCTACGAGGCTTGTGTTATCGATACCAGATAGTTGATACACTACACATATACAAACTTTAAATACATACATATTATAAATATAAATATCCATGACTAGAGTACAAACATTCGTGCTCATCACACAAACTCGAACCCGCGACCGCTGGCACAGCATGTAAGGTCACTACTAACTGAGCCAAACGTGTCGTCAACTATTTATTGTAGCAGCATGCATAATTTTATTTGGTCCTAAAAAACTAAACATGTTTTCTGTATTTTAAATAGAATTAACTTTTTGGATTTATTTTTGATTCCCAATGATCACTATTGCTGTAAAGCATTTGAAACGTCGGGAACCAAAAGTACTTAATCTGCGAAAAAATTCGAAATGTTACATTTAATTAAAAATGACAAATATTCGCGCAAATCTAATTAATATGTACACATTTTTTTTTCATAATCTTTTTTACAGATGGTAAAAAAGTTTTAGTGATAACAAATATGTATATCATATACTCACGTATTTCACGTTGGTTTGACCAATACCTATTAAAAGAGACACAAATATATTTTGTAAGAAGGACGAGGATTTTATTTCAATAATATATTCAGAGTGTCAGATTTGTAATCTTTAGTTTTTCGGACTAAATAACCTAAAAGTAGTATATTATTTAAATTATTTATTGTATTAAAACCACTATAATGTACAACAAGAACGAGAAAAGAATCACTGATGCAGGGCATAAAAGAATATTTCCATGAGCATCCAGTGTAAAATGCTGTACAAAGCGGCGTTATTGCTTTCTGTTTGTTTGTTTTAATACCAATGTAAGCGAGATCTTGGCTTTACTGAAATGCTTGCATTTTACAGCGCTTTCACATTGACTTTTAATTCTATGGCCCTATTGTAGTTTATTACTATAGTAATTACAGAAGTCGTTGGAATTAAGTAATATTATCATTTAATTCGAAAACGAGTAGGTAGTGTGTTTCTAACTTATAGCTTACTTCAAGAGATTCATGACGAGATGGCTGCAATTTTATTTAGTCGTATAATAATTTATATTTTAAGTACTGATAATTTTAATAGAAAATACATTATATTTATTGCTTTCACCTTTCACAGCTGAATCAAGAGCATTTTGATTTTTCTCCTCTAGAGCAAAGATATTTCATTTCATGTAAATATAGCAGATTTACTTTTCAAAATAGTAAGGTAATATTATATTCTGACTTATAATTGAATTTCATGTTTCACCAGATGTCTTTGGGACGCTGCACTCTCGCATTGGAATACGTTTGCTATGAAATATTTCCTAGGCGTTCAGATTTGATATGACACCGAGCGAAATAGCGATTGATAGAAATTGTTTAGGGATATCACCTATAAAGTTAAGATTTTCTTACAAATTTTATAAATGACTAGTATTGCCCGCGGCTCCGCCCGCGTTCAGATGACCAAAAACCAAATTCTTAGGTTTACATATTAATATACTCTTACATTACAGTTTTTATATTTTTACTTAGAAATGAGATATTTTCCCGCAGTAAAAAGTATCCTATATGTTGACCCGGATAACCAGCTATCACCATACCAAATTTCATCAAAATCCCTCCAGTGGGTTTTCCGTGATGCGGTAGCAGATAGACAGTCAGACAGACTGACAGACAAAAATTCTAAAAACTATAGATTCGGCTTCTGTATCCATAATACTCGTAATACCTATTTCAATAAGATTTTCCAAAAAACATTTAATGTACAGATTCGGCTCAGTTACAATTTTATTATATGTATAGATGAAGTACCTGTTGGATTGTCTATCTTTCCAAAGCGTTTAAATAATGCCATGGGTATCTACTCTATGAAAATTTTAATTTCGGCACATCATGGAGTTCTCGCGAGATATTTTTTGTAAGTAAATTGTAGAATGTCACTAGAAGTTACAATCATACACATAATAACTTAATTAAAATGTATATAAAATTTGACCTATACTTACCTATATTTTTCAGAAGTCGAAGAGATTTTTTGATTGAATGCGTTAATATATGAAATTGTTAGATTTCACAAATTCTTTTTGCATTTTATACCTGCTTTTAAGGAAGATAATATGCTAATCCATTTCACTACAATCTTTAGGAGTAAAGCAAGTATAGATAAATAAATTATGCAAATAGAAGTCGTTGGAAAACGCTAGTTTAATATTAAATACGGGTGACCGGCTTTGCTCAAATCAATTAAGATTTAATGTAACTTCCTATTAGTGAAAAAATCTTCAGATTCTGATTATTAGTTCTCAGGCTAAAAAGTATTAAACAAGCTAAGCAAGCATATTCACCTTATTAGTATGCATACAATATTCTACTATCTATGTGCACTTCCCACTATCATATTTTACTTCATGCATAAGAATGGCAACAAGCCGATCAGTTGAAGAGTACTCAAAAACTGTTTCTGTTTCACATCACGTTTCCTATTCTAACGACTTTTGGAGCTGAACTAAAATCTATACATATAATAAAACTCTGAGTCAAATCTGTACCTACATTAAATATTTTTTGGAAAATCTTATTTAAATAGACATTATTATCGATACAGAGGCCGAATCTATAGTTTTTAGAATTTTTGTCTGTCTGTCTGTCTGTCTGTCTGTCTGTCTGTCTGTCTGTCTGTCTGTCTGTCTGTCTGTCTGTCTGTCTGTCTGTCTGTCTGTCTGTCTGTTACCGCATCACAGAAAAACTACTGGACGGATTTCGATGAAATTTGGTATGGTCATAGCTGATTATCCGGGTCAAGTTAACATATAGGATACTTTTTACAGCGGTAAAATATCTTATTTCTGAGAAAAAATACTAAAACTGTAATGTAAGAGTATACTAATATGTAAAACCTAAGAATTTGGTTTTTGGTCATCTGAACGCGGGCGGAGCCGCGGCTAATGCTAGTACTCAATATACGTGCTTGCATATTTTATGATTTTTACCTTGATTTTTGTATGCAAATATTGGAAGATTTACGAGATTCTATACTATGATCATATGGAATTATGTTTATGGTCATAAATGCTTTTGAAGGTTTCCATAGATACAATATATGTTTTTCATAAAACGCCTTACCCACTTAGATATTTATAATGATAATTATTAATGTGAAAATAAGTGCGACTGTGTGACTAAAAAAAGGTCGCATTTCTAAGTAAAAATGATTATTGATTACGAATATATTTAATAAATGAAAATTCATAAACAATTGTTATAACTTATATTATTTCAATAGAAAAATAAAAATATATTTGTTTCTGCCATATCTGAGGTACTATTGTTGTGATACCTTTGTATCACAAAAATAGTACGTCAAATAACTTAATAAACTATTTCTATTCCTCGCAACATCGAGTCCCAAAAGGACGCTCGTCGTTTGACAAACAGGAATTGATGTAGAACAGTAAAAATTATTGTTTGGAATATTGTAGTGCCTATTACACATTGGAATAATAATTCTAAAGATTTTCCATTAGCACTCCACTAAAAATATTGTTATAAATAAATGGTTACATTTTCAATTACATATGCATAAAGGCAACTTTTTCCTTTAGGTAACGAAACTTTCAATTGATTAACGTCTAATTTTCCATAATTTCATAAGAAAAATAAAATGAGCACCCCTGGTCGAAACGAAATTCCTTTCGCTTTTTGGTAGACGATTGCTATAGAGTCATTATAATTTATACTATACTCGTAAAATATCAAATTGAAAAATGGACGATAAAATTTATTTATTATGTATAAAATAAATATTGATAAATTAAACACTGAATGATCTGGGATAATTAAGCCAATAACAAATAAAAAATTAACAACTGTATAAATGTTTTTTTATTAATAATACTTTTTTTTATTTTAGAAATAAACATGATTTATTTACTTAAAAAATATAAATTAAAGCTTAAAAAAGTCGCGCGGGAGAGCTGTGTGCGGCGATGTATATATGTACATATTATATAGCTTACTAGCATTGCCCGCGGCTCTGCCCGCGTTCAAATTCTTATGTTTTATATATTAGTATACTCTTACATTACAGTTTTTGTATTTTTTCTCAGAAATGAGACATTATCCCGCGGTAAAAAGTATCCTATATGTTGACCCGGATAACCAGCTATCACCATACCAAATTTCATCAAAATCCCTCCAGTGCTTTTTCTGTGATGCGGTAACAGACAGACAGACAAAAATTCTAAAAACTATAGATTCTCTTAGATTTACGCGAATGTTTGACATTATTAAATAAAACTATCTTTTCGGATTATTTCGCGGATTTATTTTGATTTTTGGTTCCCGACGTTTCGAATGCTTTACAGCATCCATGGTCACGGGAGAGACTGAGGTGTTACATGATTGTTTATATATTATATAGATTAATATTTTCATTTTTTCATTTGTAAAAGTATATATTAATAGTGTTGCTTAGTAATTTGTTTTAAAATAATAGCAAACTAAATTAAAATTATTATCTTTAATTAATTTTAACTTTTTTAAATTACACATAGAACAATTATATGGCTTAAATAATTAATACTATATTTTATATTTTTCTTTATGGTTATAAATATAATAATGGCAACACTAAATATAGATTACTAATTAATATTTTTAAAATTGTAATAATTATAAAAATAATAGCAAAAATTAAATAAATAATTTTCCATATTCAATTATAATTAAAATTATAAAATTATAAAAATGTTTAAAGTTAAAAATATTGTAATGTAATTGGTGCAACTTTCATTTTGTTAATTGTGGGTAGGCTGTCTGTAACAACTATACATTCAAGACATGTAACACCTCAGTTTCTCCCGTGACCATGGATGCTGTAAAGCATTCGAAACGTCGGGAACCAAAAATCAAAATAAATCCGCGAAATAATCCGAAAAGATAACTATAGATTCAGCCTCTGTATCGATAAAAATGTCTATTTCAATAAGATTTTCCAAAAAATATTTAATGTACCTACAGATTCGGCTTAGTTACAATTTTATTATATGTATAGATACACGGCTTTTGAGAGTTTACATCGAGGCGCAACAGATGGCGCTACGGTCTTTTGACTCGCGGTATGGTTTGCTTCAGTGGAATAGTATATAGGTGTAGTACTGTATACTACGGCTGTAACTATAGCAAGAAGTGTCGGAAAAAGTGTTTTTACCCATTTCGGTCTAACTCCCGTCCGTTTAAAGCGTGTAACGAGCGATAAGGAACTTCGTTCCAATAACACGTAACAGATTTACATAATAATAAATAAAATATATTAAAGATTGTTGATATAATTATCATATTATCTACGGTCAATAACCATTTAACTCGTAAACCTCAGGTAGAACCCCAACACGTTTGTTACTTTCGCCCCATTTGTACCTAAAGGGAGATAACATTTCCCCTAGTGATTTACGTCACCGATATTAGTTAAACGCACGCGCAGCGATGACAATAGCGGATTGTGCAATTGAATGTTATTAGTGGGTTTAAATTTATTATATGGATATGTTTGTATGAAAGATTAAGGTAATACTTTTATTACATTTAGTCAATTATACATAACTAGCAGAAACCGTGGCATCGCTCGCACTAACACTACAAAAAAATATATATGTATAAAGGTAGTTTCATACAAACTTTTATTTTCTATTTTACCCTCTTATAGTATGAATTTCGAAAAATAATAAAACACGTATTTATTTAATTTTATAGAAGAGCATTAAAACCAAATTTCAAGTAATTCTGATCATAATTTTTTTTTTAGATTGTACTATAACATGTTTTCCCGTGGAAATTAAATAATCCCCCGCGTTAAAAAGTAGCCTATGTCTTTCTCCAACCATCCAACTATCTCTATACAAAAAATCACTCGAATTCGTCACTCCGTTTCGACGTGAAAGAAGGACAAACAAACAAATAAACCCACTTTCACATTTATAATATTAGTATGGATTATTATTTATTATTACTAAGCCAATAATAGCGGGTTTGATCCTACTCGTAGCATACGACAAGAAATTGTTTAATTTGCTATAATTAAAACTAATAATAGAAGAAGGATTTTAAAATAATATGAGACCATGAACGAATTAACCACTGGACCAGACATATAAGCGGACGCACCTTTACCGGTCTTGTCAGTAACCAGGAGATTTTAGCCTTGGTCGTTTGTTTTTTGCGTCAGTCTCAAGCACTTATTTGTCAACAAAACATCTCCCAAAAATGACTAAATGTTCTGTTAAATGGTGTAAAAACTATAACGGCGGAAGCAGCACTATTTCTTTTCACTTGTAAATACATTATTTTATTACATTTATTATGTCAGGTCCTGTCTCTAATTCGTTCATGTATGAGACCTAAAGAATTCAAAGATTTGTCTAGACTATTGTATGGAATTTTGTCCAAAATACAGACGAATATATCAAAAGGATATAATAATTACGTTGATGCAATATTAATAACGCGAGAAGGAATTTCGTCTTGTCGACAAATGTAGTATTAATGAGTGCATCGCTTGAAGGAAGATGTAGAGTAACCATTTCAGAGGATCGTTACTGTAAAATATTTCTTATATACCGAATTAGTAATATTATAAATAAATACAAGAAAGATCATTAGAAAAACATGTATCTAATAAAAACTTTTTAACAAAAAAATAAAAACTGACTTCAAACAAAAGCACTAAAAAGTAAAAAATAACTGATTGGTAGTTTTCATTTACTATACATACCTAATCAAATATTTTCGAAGTCGGTGTGCTTTGCTTTGTATCGGCTGGCACCGACTTCGAAATTATTAAAAAGAAGGACCTTTTTGAGGAAGTCGGTTGAAAAGGTAATGGAATATGTTCCAAATAATTTGTCAAGAAAAAATTATATGAATGAAATAACAATATAAATTTTCACTAACATAATTAACTTGATATATTTTGTTTGCCATACCATAATGAAATTCACTATGGAGTAATGTTCTAAAGATAACAAAAAGCTAATAAATTGTAATACTAATAAATTTTGTTCAAATTTTTAGGCGAGCGCTAAAACACATGTTGAAAAGGATATTTATTATTAGTAAGGTCTATCTAATTTATGTGCCTCTATATATCAGTAATTGATCTGTGGATACCGACGCGACGTCCAGGGCACAGCGCGTGTGACGTTTAATTTTGTTTGGCAATGATTGATGGCCAGTCATCCACTCAGTTCATTTTCATACTTCACGCAAATCAAAGTGCTCCTTCAATAAGTAATAAATAAGATTAATTAGTATTGTATATGTATAATATATACTAAATTATTTTTCCCACGATTGCTCATTATATGAAGTTGTAAAGTGATGTTAAAATAGCATTCGAAATTCGTTGCTTTTTCGCGCTATCACATCTTAACGGATATTAGAGGAATGGAAACTACAAATATCCTGGATATATAACACATCAATTCAGCTCGTTTTAAAGTCCCACTGCTGAGCACGGGCCTCCCTTCCGTACGACGGGGATCAGGTCATAGTCCACCACGCTGGACAATTGAGGGTTGACGGACTGCACATGTCTTTCGAAAATTTGAAAAGTTCTTTCAGACATGCAGATTTCCTCACCATGCTTTCCATCACCGTAAGACAAATGCTTATCATGTTGGAAATGATTCGCGCATGAAAATATCAGAAGTGCCAGACCCGGGATTTTAACCCGCTTCATTCAGTTTCCCAAGCGAGCGCGTTACCACTGGGCTACCACTGCCTCATATAGCACATAAGCTACTTTTCATCAACGTATGTTTACCATGTGGGCGGTGCAGCAACTAAAAATTGGTTGTATCATAATTCTGTAACCGTAAATGATACGTTTTCAGTAACATAAGTTAAATAATGTAATCTAATGTTTTTGTTAGAATCTATTCATCCAAATCATTTAAGCTATTTCCGCCGGTTTTGTTTTTTAAAAATTATTTTTCTTATTAAGAAATAAAATATTAGTAAATTAGAGCTTTTTATAATAATCACAAGTATAAATTGACCAATCATAAGTCAGTAAGCAAGATGCGGGCACGTCAGTTACAACACGAATAATCGATGTATTATATTGGAACGCTTCTCATAATATTTTGTTAACAAGAGATTATACGGGCTTGGACAGACCCTCTGTATGTGTCAAGATATTGTTTTATTATTTCTCATTCGATTAAAATTGACTTGGGAAAAATCCAGCAACGTACAAAAATTCTTGGCTTATTACATTTTTAATTAGTCTTTATATGTTATGTACTTACTTATGTTTTTGAAACGTTAACGTTTAAGTTGAACGACATTTTTCAGTGTGTATTTACGGAATTTATATAGTACAAATATAACGAAACGTATGGTTTCGCATAATAACAACGTAATAAACACAAAACGCATACGAATAAAAATAAATTACAATTTACGCTCCTCATAAAAAGTCTATTGATTACATCCAATATCAATGTTAATTGATTTTCATTCAACGCACACATTATACTCTTAACAGCAACATATAAATATTTCAAAAATGAAAAAGTGAATTTTCCAAGTTGTTTTATTAGTACATCGAAATTCTAACGAAATCTACTTTAACGAATAAATTTACTAGTTACCTTGAATAATATATTTATAAACCTACTAGCGACTCACTCTCGCTTCGCTCGGGTTTGTCCCTGGGTTGATTCCCCATACAAACTTTCATCCCCATTTTCACCCCCTTAAGGAATGATTTCCCGGATAAAAAGTATTTTACGTCCTTCCCAGGGTCTCAAACTATCTTATTATCAAATTTCATATAAATCGGTTTAGTAGATGCAGAGATTACCCTCTACAACGTCACAAACTCACAATTCACAAACTCACAAACTTCACCTCTTTATAATACTAGTATAGAATAAAGCGTATTAGGTGCTCCCAACAGCTCCCATTTATTAATAAATTAAAAGCTTTTTAACATATTCAAAATGGTAACAGTTAACAAAAGATCGTTACAAATCGATATAAATTTAAATACTTTATTATCGAGAAAGCGTTCTCCATGCACTCTAAATCTATCTATAAAACAGAGAACTCGGTATATTTTACATAATATCGAAACTTATTTACTCTACATTTTTTCTATAGTTTACTTTATAATATATCTTAAAAAAATATACTAATTTTTTTTATAGAAAAAGCTTTAATTATACAACCCATAAATTTTAAACATTTATTTATCTTGCCTACTTTAAAGTGACCATAATTTATTTCATTTAACTCTTAATTAAAGATCAGAGAAGTATATCAAAGCTATCGGCAGTAACTACGACTAACGAAAAGATCAGACAAATATCTACGTCAACGTTTGGAATATTACAAAAGCATTCGAGAAACAAAATGAGAATCTGTAACAGTAAATTTGTCGTCGTTTAAGAGATTAAAAGAGAATGTACCGTGAGATTGAATGGCGAATTCATTTGCGCCATCCCCGAAGGGTAATTTATAGCGCCTTTGACGGCCTAGTCATCGTGTTTTTATATTGGTATAAGCGATTTTTTAAGCATTTTTCACAATTTTCAATATGAAACCTCTCCATTTATGTTGAGAAATTATTATAACATTATTAAAATTAGCATAACATTATTTTCTGTAATGTAACCAGAAACATCATAAATATATGCTGAACGTATCCTTTTCCTTGGCAATATAAAAACTCTATAGTCTCAAGTGGACCGTTGGAACTTCTAATAGCTTTACTGCCCCACGTGGGAAATGACACAACGTCGACAAAGGCATTAAAATAAAAAGTACTCGCTATTTACAACACTAAAGCGTCATTTTTCTTAGTTTTTACTTAAGAATATATTTTATGAGACAATGAGTCTGCATTCACCACAAAGAGATGAGCTAAATTTCAAGGGGACCTCGATAATATATGTATGTTTATTAAAATAAAGGGTATAACTTTTAGTTAATTAATGAATTTTAATCTATATACATATAATAAAATTGTAAATAAGCCGAATCTGTAGATTCAATATTATTTGGAAAATCTTATTGAAATAAACATTATTATATATACAGAGGCCGAATCTATAGTTTTTAGATTTTTTGTCTGTCTGTCGGTCTGTCTGTCTGTCTATCTGTCTGTCTGTCTATTACCGCATCACAGAAAAACCACTGCAGGAATTTTGATGAAATTTGGTATGGTGATAGCTAATTATGCGGGTCAACATGTAGGATACTTTTTTCCGCGGGAAAAAATCTCATTTCTGAGAAAAAATACAAAAACTACAATGTACGAGTATACTAATATGTAAAACCTAAGAATTTGGTTTTTGGTCATCTGAACGCGGGCGGAGCCGCGGGCAATTTTGTAGCAGTTTTGTATTCTACGATTGAAGCTGTTACATGTTTATTTTTAAGAAAAATAAACTTTTAAACTTTAACATTTTAGCTAAATAAACATTCAACTAAATATCAAAACTGAGGTAGGTATAATCTTTAAGTCAATTTTAAATTCGTAATTTCTTTGGATATAGCGTTAAATATATCGATACTTTATAAATACATCAAGGGCTTAATATTCTTGATGATATTAAACTTCTAGAAACGAAAATTGTCTATTTAGTATTTATTTTCATTTTCTAACATATAAAATAGTACTCTAAATCTAAATTACTATGTAAATTTTATCTTTTACAATTGTCCTGAGTTTTATTACATACTTGACACGTGTTCGCTTCGCTCGGACATGTCTCTAGTGACTTCTAGCTATATAGTAATTTTCTCGGAAATCACATGTGTCAGGATAAAAGTATGTTATATGGTACACTCTGACCAACTATTTTTATGTCATCACGTTGCTATTTCACTAAAACCAACCAAAATATTATCTTCGATTGAATTAGTAAGGATTGAACATAATAATAATAATAATAATAAATCTTTAATTCAGGCAAAAACCCATAATTACACACAAAAAAGAAGTTAAAACGAAAACACATACAATTTATCTATTCTAAGAGTTAGTAATATAAAATACTTAACCTATGTTAGCTTAAGAAGAGAAAAGAGAGAAAAAAAACAAAAAAACAAAAAAAAAACAAAAAAAAACAAAAAAAAAAAAACAAAAATATAACCATCTTGTAATTATAATAAGGTAATTATAATAAGGTATTAGCGCTTTTCTGCGACACCGCCTGCGTAGCTTAATTGTGTATCACAATATCTCAATAAATTATTATATCTTTACAGACTAATATATAAGATAAAAAACTATAAAGTTTCATTATATACATTCGTCGATTATCAAATATATAGTAAGTAAATATAATAAGTATAAGTAGGAAGTAGGATATTACTTATAAACTAGAAAGTCCATATTTCTACTAAATGACGGAACGCGAATTTCAAAAATTCTTCTAAACTCTGCTATCTTGTAAAATGGAACACTGCATGCCCCAATTATATTGCGGGCAGATGTGTCTCTATAAATGTATTAACAGTCCCGTCAACTTTGATGAATGGACGCGTGACACCAACAAAGGTTACTTACTTTAACCATCCATTGTTGATTATCACCCACGAGTCCGTAATAAGTGCTAATGCTAATATCGCAATAAATATGAAAATCACGTTCCTATGAGCTTAATTTTAAGTATATTTCTACGATTTGTCTTTATTGTGTTGCTATTCGAATAAATAATTTTGTTTTTTTTTTTTGGAACTGACAAAGATATTTTTTAAGCGTTTTTACAAAGCTGATTGTTAATATTTAGTTTCTATATTAATTTCATTATGTTATCTGTGGTGAGTTGTCTTTTGAATAAAATAATATTATTAATTATACATTTAACTGTATAGACATACAAACCTTATTCTTTTTTGTACTTGAATAAACAACAATATTTCGTGATTGCGAGTAGTATTTGTGGTTTTTTTCTCTGTGACCTTAATAAATAAGTTTATGATATAAAATTATAACTTTCGATCCTCAGTAGATTCTTCGCGTAAACGTTCTTTTACGTTCGAATTACGGTGTAAGTCGTAAAAAAGTTTAACGATTCTATAAACATGTTCGAACGGCGAAATCTTCCTTTTTCACGACTGTTACTTTGAAATGGTACAATCTACTAAAAAATTACGCAGATAAAACTTATAACGATAAGTAACAAAACAAAGAAAATAGTATCGACCGTATTATGTAAAAGAATATTGGTGGTAAGATCTTCGTGGCTGTTTTCGAAACTAACTGTAACTAACTGTACTGCCTACGAGTACCTAGTGCGTATTTACTTTACCTATAAACAATATACTCAAACTATTTCTGCAACTTACTAGAGAATCTGCTCACGGCCAATAATTGGGCTGTACGGATTAATCTATGGTACGTCAAAAAATTAAAATTAAATTTAACTGTGCTTTTGTTATTCACTGTTAATTTTAAGTCTTGCTATGACGATTCTATTAAATTTTAATTGTTTATATCTATCTATTGTTAGATATAATAAAAACTTTTTAACAAAAAAATAAAAACCGACTTCAAACAAAAGCACTAAAAAGTAAAAAATAACTGATTGGTAGTTTTCATTTACTATACATACCTAATCAAATATTTTCGAAGTCGGTGTGCTTTGGCTAAGTAATTAAAGCCTACCTATTAAATACATACCTAATCAAATATTTCTGAAATCGGTCCCAGCCCATACAAAGCAAAGCACACCGACTTCGAAAATATTTGATTAGGTATGTATAGTAAATGAAAACTACCAATCAGTTATTTTTCACTTTTTAGTGCTTTTGTTTGAAGTCGGTTTTTATTTTTTTGTTAAAAAGTTTTTATTTTTCCCTTTTTAGTGTAGACAGAAGTAGCAAAGTAAGGATTCTAACGTGTTAGGCTTGTCAAATCAAACAAAATAAGCCCAAACTCAAAGTATCTACTATTAGCCGTTGAAGAGTTCCACCTATCCACCTTCTGGCCTTACCATCAGATCAGGTCAACAACACCGAACCACTGTACTATCAACGGAAATAGAAATACTTGCAAAGTTTCAAGTCAATATGACAATTAGAAGTAGGTTAAATTCATCATTAGTTGTTTTTCCACCCTTAGGGGTGGTATTTTTTTTGAAATTTAAATGGGACCAATCTGGAAGTATACCCTTTCAAACAAAACAAAAATTGTCCAAATCGGTTAATAAATGACGGAGTTCTGAGGTAACAAACATAAAAAAAAAAAAAACATACAGTCGAATTGAGAACCTCCTCCTTTTTGAAGTCGGTTGAAAATATATAAATTAGTGCTACACTCTTATGAAATGAATCTCAAAAGCCTTAAAATAAATTATATCTTGTTATCTTCTAAAAAAAGTATCAAATGTTCATTGACATAACTTAGTCATGAATTCTTGAAAAGGCAAACTTTCGAATATTAAAGAAATTATTATAATTGCAGGTACCTTAACTGCAGTTACAAGAATTGAGGGCGATATAATATTATATATTACATTTTCAATATTTTGGGCACCTTCTTGATCTGACGTGGTAGGAGCGCTTAAGATCATGAGGTCCTGGGTTTAGATCCCGCTTAAGAGAACAGAAATCTTAAGATCTTAAGATCTCTCTTTTCTTTGTGAGAGAGGAAAAAAACGGAAGTACGTCTATTTCACATACAAACTTATGAAGTATTGTGATAGATGTTCGATTTCAGTAAGAAATTGGTCAAATTATATATATTATTATTTATCATTATTATTATATAAATATTTTTAAAAAGTCCTTGGAATAGATTCAAAGACCTTCTTTAAATTAATATTTGTGCCTTATAATACTAATGGATCTGATAAGTTACAGATATTTCAAAATCATAAAACTCACTTCAATTTACAAAAAGAAATGAAACCAAGCTTTTCTTCGAGTACGTACTTGTCTTTGCCATTTACGATACGATATGCGTTTGATCCTAGATTTTTTAATTTAGACCAATTTTGTGAAATCTTCAAGTTTAGGTTAATTTTGTAGATAAGATAAAAATTTGAATGATTATAATCTGAATGACAGATACTTGTACTGGTTTTAAAGTATTCCACCAAGAAAGCTATGGGTCAATTATCGCAGTTACTATCGCTCTGAATTTATCAAATACTTCTACTAAAATGCATCGAACAAAATTTAATACTACTGCAATCATCTTAAAGTTTATTGTTGTTTAGGAAGAAATTCACAAAGAATAATATACTGACAGACATTATCTCCTTATTTTAGTTTCAATCGCAACAAACTTTATAACTCGGGCACAGAGATTTATTGTAATGAAATCGTAAAGATAGCATTTTCTTGTGCGTGAGTTAGTTGACTGCAACAACCGTAAATAGTTCGGTTTGCTAATAAATACCTGGGTTAAGGCTGTAAATCGGATTTAGCTTTGAGGTTATGGCTTACAAGGGTTATAAACTTTATTGTCAAATTAGTGCACGCGAAGTTTTGAGAGAATCCAGATGCACAACGTACGCAAGTTAAGTAAACTATAATGACTAAATGATATCTGCATAGTAAAGTCATAAATAGTTATATATTTGTGTATTTATTATTATGTTTTCCTCCCGTGCCTCGGAGAGCACGTAAAGCCGCCGGTCCTGCGCCTTAACTCTCACTGGTCGTGTCGAGTGGTCGTCCCACCGGAGTATGAGAGTGACAGGAATAGAGAGTGCACTTGTGTCTGCGCGTACACTTGTGCACATATAATATATCCTGCGCAGATGGCTGGTCTCAATGAGATTGGCTGCCGTGGACGGAATCGGTCAGTAGAACATTATTATTATGTATTCCTATACCTTTATCTGCTTCCTGTGAAACTTCGGTGAACTGTTGTCACTATGTTTCTGACATTATAATATCAATATATTCTACGTGACATTGGTTAAGTAATCAGTGCTCAACTGGCACGCTTTGAAGTCATTATCAAGAAAATTGAATTGAATATCAACATCCATACGTTAGACGGCGTCTGAGTTCGATACTAATAATTTAAGCTTCGATAGATACCACAAATTAGAAATTTAATTATGTGCGTCAAAGTATTTTTCTATGTAATTTTATTATAGAAAACTTTTGCCCGTAACTCTGTTAGCGCACTTTATTTAATGTATAATATTCAAAAAAAATTTAATCTAACGGGTAATTCTAAAGATTAGCGCGTCCACACACAAAAAATGAAGCCACTCTTTAGCTATAATACAAGACGTATAGACGACAACGAATTTAAAGAGTTAGGATGTTAGCAATATTTTTCCCATAAAATATGAGTGAGACCTTATATTCCATATTTTTTTTGTAATTCTAGGCTTAATTTCGGAGGAAAAATTTCGTACATTTTCTTTTTGTACAGTTTCTGTTCTTTTCTTTTATGTTTTAATTAAATATTATTCCTTACTAAAATTCATAATACAAAGAAATGTTGGTTTTTTAGCTATACATAACTGAGTGCCGAACACATTTTTATAAAATTAGTTTAGGGATTTATACCTGGATACAAAGAAATAGTCTTGACATACGTCTATGCATATAATAAAATTCTAAGTCTGCCTGTTACCGCATCACAGAAAAACTACTGGATGGATTTTGATGAAATTTGATATAGTGATAGTTTGTTATCCGGGTCAACATATAGGATACATTTTGCGGGAAAATATCTCATATTTGAGAAATCTATACTAAACGTTAAAACGTAAGTAGGGACGAACCCGAGCATCTCATTTTTGAGAAAAATTACAAAAATTGCTATGTAATAGTATACTAATATGTAAAACCTAAGAATTTGGTTTTTGGTCATCTGAACGCGGGCGGAGCCGCGGGCAATGCTAGTCCTTTATATAGATAAAACTTTATGCACTGGAAATTGTGTATCAAATATTATAGAGCTTTTACCACTTTAAAAGCCTATAAAAATATATTTGTTTAAATATTTCGAATTTATTTCAAAAGTCGATCGTGGTGTAGTGTCGCATCTGAGTGGCGTTGCCTAATATGAAGAAGGTCGGGAATTTGATTTTCATAACGGAAACAATAGAAGTTAGTATAGTTAGTAGTTAGTTAGTTAGTTATATAGTTTTTAGCTCTTTAGTTAGTGTCACATAGATATCTGGACAACGGTTGGTGGTATCAGGTGATTTTATACTTATACGCGTTTCCTAAATTATAATATTAAATATATATTCCTAAATTATAATATTAAATATATAAAATAAATATTGACTATACAACTTTATGGTTGAGATTAATCATAATGTTTGGTATTTTTATTTAAGCAACGAGTCAATACTGTGGATGGTTATCTATTATATTGTATCTACCTGAGCATCGTCTGAGTTCATCTCTGCTAATTTTCCAAGCACTTGAAATCAATCTTATCGAGACTTTAATTTTATCGATAAAAACTTTAGATGATAGTGATCGACACTACTTATCCCAAAGATAAAAAAATGCTTGTGGATAGAATTCTATAACAATTCCATCACTTTGTGACACCTGCTGTTTCCACTTATACTAGATTCATAAATTCCGGGCAGAAAAGCGTCTTGCGGGACAAGGAATAGAAATGTGTGTAAGCATTTTTTATACGATTTTAGATGTGATCTGTTTAGTTACGTATAATGAGTCACACAGAAAAAAAAATGTATAAAAATATGTATGTATGTATTCAGCCCTTTTTAACGTCCTACTGCTGGGCAGGGGTCTCCCTACAATATGAGGCGGATTAGGCCATAGTCTCTCCCCCCCCCCCCCCCCCCCTCTCTCTCTCTCTACCACGCTGGCCAAGTGTGGGTTGGCGGACTACCCCTTTTCTTTCTAAAACTTACTAGGTTCTTTCCGGCATGCAGGTTTTCCCACATATTTTCTTTCACCGTAAGACAAGTAATTAAGACGTTGGAAAAGATTCCAATATTATAAAACTAAAAACAGATAAACGTGTAAGCGATGTCACAGAAAATTATTAGTATTAGCAATAAAAATCCAATAAAGAGCATAAAGTCGCGAATATGTTATATTATTTGTACTAATTAATCACTTTGGACACAGCAGAACATGATGGTTCGTACACACAAGCGACATAGACTTAGTTCATAATTGTATTCCGAGTTTGGACAGCTACTTGATTGATTAACCCATGTAACCCGTTGTAGTATCCCACGGCCTCCTCGCACGATTTCAGTCCTTAAATCTATCAACCATAAAGCTATTTTTCCATAAATTTTGCAATATATACATATTATATGCAGGTATTTAGTTGTACACAGGATCAGTGTTTGTCTTTCATATTATAATGGATATGTAAACAGACGATGAGTAGAGCCTTCTTTTTCGAACTCATTTCTTATATTACATATTAGTTTATACTATTTTCTGCCTGCAGTTTTGTAGATAATTTACTAATTATATTAAAAAATATTTTGAATTTGACGCGAGCAATTTTATAGGAACATTGAAAATGAAAATTTGACTTAGTATACTAAAATTATACTTGGTACCATTTTTAACAGTTTATTCTGTTATTAAATAAAACTATCTTTCCGGATTATTTCGCGGATTTATTTTGATTTTTGGTTCCCGACGTTTCGAATGCTTTACAGCATCCATGGTCACGGGAGAGACTGAGGTGTTACATGTCTTGAATGTATAGTTGTTACAGACAGCCTACCCACAATTAACAAAATGAAAGTTGCACCAATTACATTACAATATTTTTTTAACTTTAAACATTTTTATAATTTTATAATTTTAATTATAATTGAATATGGAAAATTATTTATTTAATTTTTGCTATTATTTTTATAATTATTACAATTTTAAAAATATTAATTAGTAATCTATATTTAGTGTTGCCATTATTATATTTATAACCATAAAGAAAAATATAAAATATAGTATTAATTATTTAAGCCATATAATTTAAAAAGTTAAAATTAATTAAGGATAGTAATTTTAATTTAGTTTGCTATTATTTAAAAACAAATTACTAAGCAACACTATTAATATATACTTTTACAAATGAAAAATGAAAAATATTAATCAGATAAGCTGTCATTTTGATCTACACAGTATGAACTTACTACATCTGCCTGTCTGTTATGTTTATATTTATTATTTGATTTTATTATATTAATAACAGGATCCCATGACGATGGTAGTACCCAGCCATCTTCCCTATTGAAATTTGGAATGGAAAACATCCAAAAAAAAAAACATCCAAATTTTTCTTTATGGTTATAAATATAATAATGGCAACACTAAATATAGATTACTAATTAATATTTTTAAAATTGTAATAATTATAAAAATAATAGCAAAAATTAAATAAATAATTTTCCATATTCAATTATAATTAAAATTATAAAATTATAAAAATGTTTAAAGTTAAAAAATATTGTAATGTAATTGGTGCAACTTTCATTTTGTTAATTGTGGGTAGGCTGTCTGTAACAACTATACATTCAAGACATGTAACACCTCAGTCTCTCCCGTGACCATGGATGCTGTAAAGCATTCGAAACGTCGGGAACTAAAAATCAAAATAAATCCGCGAAATAATCCGAAAAGATAGTTTTATTTAATAATGTCAAACATTCGCGTAAATCTAAGAAAATATTAGTTTATTCTGTTTGTAGAAAAAAAATATATATACCTTTTTTATCATTTATGACTTATCACTGGTTTATATAAAACTTATCTTCGATTTATCACTCAAACATCTTCACCGAAAAACATGCAACGTTAAACAATGCTCTCCTAACCTTAAAATACATAAGATACCTTAAAATATCCAAACAATATCCTCACACTAGTTTACTTAATAATTAAAAAAACGATCATTAATCAAAAACCGAGTAGCAACGTATCGTGTCGAAATACATTACATTTTACATCTATTTTAGAATAATGGAATTAATATACGAAACTAAGCGGAAGCGACTTCTTAATCGGATGAAACACTGCAAACTGAGTTCTGTGTGCCGTAACTAAATTTCAATTTACTGCGAAAGTTTTGATGCATGCAGCAATTCACTAATTCACTGCATGTTCATTAAAGCTGCACGGACTCATGTTTGATTTCACCTGCATTCATATTTAAGTAAACACGGTCACGATTCAAAAGGTTTATGTCATTCAAAGTTGTGTTTTTAATATATATATATATATATATATATATATATATATATATATATATATATATATATATATATATATATATATATATAAAGCGATTATCGTGTTACATTATACGAGTATAGTGTCCATCATAACTTGCAGTAGAATAATTGTTTAATGTATTTATTTTTGTAATTAGTGACAATATATTTTTGACCGACTTCAAAGATTAAAAAGGAGGTTCTTATATGTTGTTTTTTTTTATTATGTTACGTAATATCTCTGTGTGGTAAGAGCCCTAAAAGGACACCGCTGCTTAAATAAGCACATGTTCAACCTGGCTGAGTGATACACATGCCTGCAGAAGATGTATGGAGGCAGATGAAAGGTTCTTCACCTTCTGCGGGAGTGTAGACCTCTTATGCACAAGTGAAATAACGGCGTACCCCTAAGCAAATCCTGTAGTATATTACAGCGTGGTTTACTTTAGTTCAACATGCTGCGATCATAATAGACCAGGCATGGTCACAGTGATATCCCACAGCCGCAACAATATCTTTACATAGTATAAAATGAAGTCGCTTTCGTTGTCTGTTCGTTTAGATCTTTTAAACTTCTCAACGGATTTTAATGCAGGTTTCAGCAATAGATAGAGTGATTCAAGGAAGGTTTATATGTATAATACATGCATAAGTACAGAAAACCCGAGAAATTTCGAGATTTGTATTTCATACTAACCGTTAAAACGCACCTAGGGGCGAACCCAAGCGAAGCGAGGGTGAGTCTCTAGTAATAAACAAATATATGTATATCATATAAATTAAAAATAATGTTTCAAGAAAAAATCCATCCCCAAGCGTAGAATAATTACTTTTAAAGTGATTTTGAGTCAGTTTACCTTATAAGTTAAGAGGCCTATTACATTATGACCGTGATTTTTCAAATTAATACCCATCTTTGGCGTTGTTATTCAGAAAACCTGAAACTCTTCGACAATTTTGACTTATTGTATGGTAGAGAATAGTTATTAATATAGCTCGTAGCGGACTTGCTTTTCACAAATTTTCATTATTAATTGAAATAAAGCCAAAATTCCGAAGCAAGTTTTAATAAAATGCGCGACGGCACTTTTTCAAGCTCATGGATAGAAATAGTATACTAAGCAAATAAAATAAAAAATATATAATAATATCTCGTATGTATACTGTTTGAGCTTACAGCGGCCTCGGAATTTGAAAATATGTATTGGATTTTACAAAAAAATACTTTTCAAAATCTTTAAAACTATTAAAAACGTCCAGAAGTAGCTGTAAATATATCTATGCAACATTAATATTATTAAGTAAAATTTATACCAAAATATGATCACTTTAAAGGAAACGTGATTACATACTTTTTTTAAATTGTTTTATTAAAACTTTAAACTTTAAACTTTACATAGAAGTAATTACAACTGCAGAAAATGCCAGAAACAATGATGCGTCGGCCGCTCGAACTCAATGCCATTAACACAGTACACTTTCTGATAGGCCTCTTAAGAAGTAGTTAATTATATTCATAGATATAAAGAAACTGGATTACTGTTATATAAGCCAGTATAATAATAATAATAATAATACAAGCTGGTATTGTATTTAGTTACTTTGGTGTTCATCTATTGCTAAACCAAACTGAAGAATGCTAAGAGTTATTTCATTTCGTATCGTATAGTGTAAAGTAATTTAACTAAGTTTTTAAATCAAAATTGTTCACTAAAAATTGCATTAAAACCACCCGTCCGTTTTCAAGTGTTGGGCATTAAACGTAGGTATTCTAAAGCTATTATAACATAGCATAGCTTCTATTGCACTATACACTTATACTCAGCTCGAGCAGCCCATTTAACGTGCTTACATATAACGTGTATCATATTTTGTAGTTCTAAAATATTTTTTTCTTAAATTAGATCTACATAAATGGCCAAAACTACTTGCTAATACTAATTAATATACAATATGTATAGTTAGTGTTATCAGCCGTAAGTAATGCAGTAAAAGCGGAGAGTGGAGAACTTTTTAGATTAGTGATGTGACGAGTGTATTTTTGATTTGCATTAGCATTCGGGAATATATCCATATTCCTTGACATTCGTTAAATTAATTTGAATAGTTTGCTAATATGAAAGACAGAAAAAAATAAGTAATATTTGATAATAAATAAAAAAAAAAAACAATTTCTTATAATTTATACTAGAAAACTTTTTCTTTGAAACCTAACATTTATATGTTCACAATCCTTTGGGAATGCTTTAAAATTGATATTCGTTACACCACTACTCACTATCAACCTATTAAGAAAAAATAAGTGAAGATAAAATCAATTTATTTGTAAATCTTATTACTATATAAATGCGAAAGTTTGGATATCGGACGTTTGTTGCTCCATCACGCCAGAGCGACTGAACAGGATCTGGATGAAATTTGGCACATTGATAGATTATAGTCTGAAATAGCACATAGGCATTTTTATCCCGGAAAAATATACGGTTCCCGCGGGATAGATTTGTTTTTATCTTTCACTAGCGACGACCCTGAGCAAAGCGAGGGTGAGCCACTAGTGCAACATAGAGTAAATCTACCTAATTATAGGAAGTTATAATCAATATTCATTAATCAGTGTAAAGCTAATTGTACTTGTAATATAGTGATAAGAACGATGTCTAGTTTGATTTAGATTACACTAATTATAATCCTCATTTAGTATAGAGATACACTATGTAGTGAAGTGTTATATAGCATAGGTCATCGTGTTACACTGACCATTTTATTCCATGAGCGCCCCAGCAAACTGTACACACTGGATTTACAAACACCAGTCCGTCGACTCTAGCATAATCTGTAGGCCTAAAATTGAAAGTGCCACTTGGGCAACATCCGATGTTTGCCGTGTTTTGCTCACAGGAAATAAATATGGACATTAGCACTTCATATTTTAATAAAATATATACTATTTGAAAATACCATAATATTAATAAAATATATAATTGTACTTTGCTTCAGTCAGTATATAATCTATTGGAAATGCAATGTTAAAAAAATATTATCGTACTCTTATACATAACTGATATGTTTGATAGAAAATAAAATGCTCATTTGTCTGACTCATTTAATTTAATTATTCATATCCATTTTGCTATACCAATTTGTGAAATTTTAGTTTCTACTAGAGTGATTACTAAATATGAAGCTTTTGTTAGATTTTAACAGTAACATTTTTATAACCATTTCGTTACTTTTAACAAAGCGATCTCTTTGAACATTGATTCATTATAAAGTATTAAATTGTGGAAATAAAAAATATGAAATAATATTTAAACAACTTAATACATCCTTTGAGGATATTTAAAAACTTGCATGTAAATTTTGGCTATAAAAATTTTATTATCAACGATAAATTTTGTCCGTCCGTCGTCGATAAATTTCCAACCCGTAAATTTGGCTAAGGTCACATTCATCTGTAAATGCCGTAAAATATTTTACTCTTACTTAATGCAATAAAACATTGTGTCAATTAAAATTTATCATTTCGCCTTGTTTTTAGAAATTGGATACTATGTTTTTGTTAGAATCAACATATCTCTGAACATACAAGTTTATTTGGACCACGTTTAATATAACTAGAGTCACTCGTCAAATAGGCATTTTTTGTAATGATGAATTTTGTAAACAACTATTAGATATTTTATCTTTCTATTTCAATAAAGTCGGTAATAAAAAGTTTAAACGTACGTTAATTAAATTAGCTTAAAAATATATGTATTTTCATTCCAATGATAATAATCGCTAGTATTAAAAAGAATCCTTTAAGTTCTTGAATGAATTGTGTGTTGTTATTGCTCAATATTTCGTTTGTATATAGCCGACAAGTCGCAAGCAGTATATAAATAAATAAATATGTTGGGACATTAACACACCATCCAGTTCCATGGTAAGCTACGAGGCTTGTGTTATGGATACCAGATAGTTGAGACACTACACACATATAACTTTAAATACGTACATATTATAAATATAAACACCCATGACTGGAGTACAAACATTCGTGCTCATCACACAAATGAATGCCCCCAGCGGTACTCGAACCTGCGACCGCTGGCACGACAAGTAGGGTCACTACAAACTGAGCCAGACGTGTCGTCGATATATATATTCCGCATAGATGTAGTATGAAAGAATAAAAATCCTATTTTCAAGATTAAGTAGTATATTTTAGTCAATGTAATAATAATAAATATAAATTCAAAAGTCGGAAAGAACATAGTTTACGATAATAATATCGACCGCTGAACGTGATCCAATATAAAGGAGAAATTTTTCAAACACCCATAATTTGGTGTCGTCTGACGCTTTGACATGTGCAATATCTGGATTGATTTATACAAAATGGAGTTAAGAAAATGTAACACTATTTTTAACTAGAGACCTGTCTCTCGCTTCGCTCTATATTATACTAGGCGTTGCATGTATTTTACTTATTATTCTTGTAATCGCTTATTATACTGAACTAAAATACTGGTCTAAAAAAATTTTTATAACTTAAACTACAAATTAGTATTAAATGAAAAATTAAAATTTCTTAGTGAACAAAGATATGTATAATTTTAAAACAAGAAGTTTTGAAAATATTTAAATCTAAAAAAATCTAACTTTAACCTACGAATGCTGAACAGATCTTTATCAAAACTATGTATAACAAAAAAAAATACTTATTTGCTTTATTATATTATTAATTCCTATAAGACAGCAATTTCATTAGAAATGAAAGCTTGTTGTAGGTAAACAACGTAACTGTTTTAGTGGCTTCAAGCAAACGCAGGTTCGAAGCACTAACTTGATATTGGCTAGTCCAATATACAGGGCTTCAGATTATATCCATTCTCTGCGGGAAAATCCAGACGGGATCAACGATATAAAGATTTTAGATATGCCTTTTGTATTAGTTTACAAATATGTCAATTTTTCTAATATATAGAACTAGCGGCTAGCCCTCGCTTCGCTCGTGTTTGCGTGTAGCAAAACAAAAACAAACCTATCCCACGGGAACCATACATTTTTCCGGGATAAAAACTAGCTTTTGTGTCATTCCAGACTATAATCTATCTCTGTGCCAAATTTCATTTAGATCCGTTCAGCCGTTCTGGCGTGAAAGAGTAACAAACATCCATACATACTTACAAACTTTTGCATTTATAATATTAGTAAAAATAGAAAAATTTATAATAGAAAAAATATTTGATAGCTATAACAAAATGATTAATAGGGAGTTATTTTATTTTAGTCAAAGTTTCATGAAGTTGTAAGAAGAATTCATTGGCAAGACTTCTTTCAATGAACGTATAAAAGAATTTATCTATATAAATTATCACCTACCTGTAATTACTATATAATTAATGTAGTACACGTCCACTTATCTTAGATATTTAATACAAATCTACTGAACTTTCTGTATTATCCGACGTTATCTATACATACGAGTATAATAAAATTGTAACTAAGCCAAATCTGTACATTAAATATTTTTTGGAAAATTTTATTGAAATAAACATTATTATCGATACGGAGACCGAATCTATAGTTTTTAGAATTTTTGTCTGTCTGTCTGTCCGTCCGTCTGTCTGTCTGTCTGTTACCGCATCACAGAAAAACCATTGGAGGGATTTTGATGAAATTTGGTATGGTGATAGCTGATTATCCGGGTCAACATATAGGATACTTTTTACCGCGGGAAAATATCTCATTTCTGAGAAAAAATACAGAAACTGCAATGTAAGAGTATACTAATATGTAAAACCTAAGAATTTGGTTTTTGGTCATCTGGACCCGGGCGAAGCCGCGGGCAATCCTAGTGTCAAATAAAAACAGAGCAACTATGCTCATGCAAATAATTGTAAAATAGTTTTTCATAAAAAAACTTTATGAAAAACTATTTTACAATTATTTAATTTTAATTGATTTTTGGAGGAAACTTCTAGATTTCTAATGTCCATACACATTTTAACACGGTATGCTGACTTGCTTGCATCGTGTTTGCTCGAAACAATATTTTAGCGGTTAAAAGTATTAAGGAACCTGAGTCGAACACAATATCCTCTACGGTTCATACGAGTATACGTATTTTCTTAAAGCATACAACCCTTGTCGATACTAATTCACGTTTAAAGTCTTAGATTTAGTTTGAAAAGAAAGTATAGAAAGATATAGAGTCGATGCAGATATGTTACAATTAATTAAATTGTTATAGAAGTAATAAGTGTATAAATAACTCATACGTAAACATTAAATAAAATAAAAAATACACATCAACATAATTATTTATATAGTAAATACTTTTTCTTTAACAGGTGGATATTGAATATATAGAAACCCATAGTTTTAGAACACTGTTTGGCTAAAACTATAGCTTAAGAAAGACTTACACGAATAGCTTCTAAAGTTTTCGTCTGCATCCTTAACCTATAAAATCTTGGAAGAAAAAGAACAATAATTGTACAATACAGTTAAACGAGTGCACAAGCTGGTCCGGACTTTCTCCTAAAAAGGAAACTCCAGGTGAATCAAATTGAAATACGTAAAGTGAACTTTAGAAGAAACATTTTTTACTTAAATTATATTTTTATTGCATTGACTTAATTTATAGCCACCTTTGTATTTTATTTTATGAAACAACGCTGCAAATTGTATGTTTATTTCAATTTGTATAAAAATTCCAGACTTTTTTTTTTTCTTATGTTTTTCTTCTATGCGTTCATAAACCATTGATCCGATTGTGATGAAACTATGGTTTTCTATATACGTCTGCGAAGGTTCCCCACTCAAAAAAGAAATTTTTCTTTGTATGTTTGTTTTTATACGTTCCTAAGCTATTCAAGCTTAGAAATGCACCTGATTTCGATCAGTAATAGGAATAGCTAAAGATAAGTCGCTGGTGTTTTATAAAATGAAACACTATTGGTCTTTGTGATAGTTCCGTCATGGATGACCTATCATTTATTATGAAAATTGTTATGTGAATAAAATAAAGACATGTTACTTCTAAAATTAAAAGAGGAGCTGTTGAGTTCCTCACCGGCTCTTCTCAGCAGAACTGCTATCTAAACCAGTGGTAGCCTCGTCACGGATTGAATACACGGACGAATCCAAGTGCTTATAATAAGTGTAACTGAATAAAATTTATTTCATTTCATATCACGAATGAAAGGTATATTATACGCTTAAAAGACTTGACCAAACAAACCAAATAAGCCTGAATTCATGTCATATTATGTTAGTTCGATGACACTGAACTATTGTATTGTCATCTAATCACATACTTAAAAAATTAAGCTAAAATTGATATATACTATAGTCGTTAATTCGTACTTCCATACTAATATTATAAATGTGAAAGTGTCTTTGTTTGCTTGTTTGATTCTTTGTTTGTTTGTCCTTCTTTCACGTCGAAACGGAGTGACTGATTGGCGTGATTTTTTGTGTGGAGATAGGGCTGGAGAGTCACATAGGTTACTTTTTAACGCGGGAAATTATCTCATTCCCACGGAAAAATACGTTATATTACAACCCAAAAAAAAATTATAATCAGAATTACTTGAAACTTGGTATTAATGCTCTACAATAGAATTAAATAAATACATGTTTTAGCATTTTTCGAAATTAAATTAAGAAGTAAAATACGGGATGAAAGTTTGTAAGAAACCTACCTTTTTAGAGTTCTTTTTTTGTAGTTTTAGCGCGAGCGAAGCCGCAGTTTCTGCTAGTATCATATAATTGTACGATCTTATCACATTTTCTCGAGATAATTCCATAGGAAAGTAAATTATCTGAGATTACTTTGGGATCTACTTTAATAGAATATAATTTAAAGTAATGGATAAAGTACTTCCTCAGTCTTGAAATTGGTTAAAAAGTTTGCAGTTATTATGGAGCTTTTATAGGCATTCTTTTCTCACACGCAAAAAGTACGGAACCGATTTTAAATAAATATGTGGTGATAACATATTACTGGGGTCAACACTTAGTATACATTTTACTACAGGAATATCTTTCATTCCCACGAGAAAACACGATAACCGGTTCCTTCGAGACGTCTTTAGACATAGGTAAAGCTGGCTAAACCTTAACAGATACATCAAAACTATGTGCTAGAAAATTGTAGGCCTTTAAAACCATACAAAAAACTCGTTATTAGCATAATATGTCTATCTTCTAAGGTATGCTCAATATAACTATTTTTAACCGACGACAAAAAGGAGGGTTCTCAATTTGCAACTTTTTTTAAAATCTATTTAAAAGGCAACCAAGCGAAGCGAGGGTAGCGAGTCGCTAGTTATAAATATAAAAGTAACAATCAATATGTCAGTCTATCTTTTTGACACTTTTCTACACTGTAGGAACAAAAAAAGATGGCTTTTGCCCCCTACATAATATGGAACTTTGCTTTAATCTTAGATATATGTTATTAAGGTACAAACCATTAAATAAACCCTTTCTTAATATTAAACTTTACAATATAGTACTCTCATTTAGTGTCCCTAATTCCTCTTTGCAAAAGGTGCACACTTGTGATAAAATTACTTATATAGCATTTAGTAAGTAAGGCTTAAGATAAAATCCCATTTGATATACTTCCCTCCTTATAACATATTTTCCTGCAGTGCCTATTACGCACAGTAATCCTGTGATTGTGTAATCACTCATAGAGTGCACTACATAGTACGAGGCACATATTAACGCATGCTTTTACGCACAACAATGCTTAAGTCTTTTGACACTAGAACAGAGATCTGTTCTCAGTTTGAAGCTTACGAGTAATAAGAAGCTATTTGAGTTACCCCTTTTCTTTGTACGTCAAGAGAGAAAATGCTTGATGTTTTTATAACACGCGCCACAAAACGAGGTCCCAGATAAACATTGTCCCCCATAGGCTTTGAACACTTTTCTATACTTTAATTCTTCTACCTATATAACGTTACTAGCATTGCCCGCGGCTCCGTCCGCGTTCAGATGACCAAAAACGAATTTCTTAGGTTTTACATATTAGTATACTCTTAAAATGCAGTTTTTATATTTTTCTCAGAAATGAGATATTTTCCCGCGGTAAAAAGTATCCTAAATGTTGACCCGGATAACCAGCTACCATCATACCAAATTTCATCAAAATCTGACAAGTGGTTTTCTCGTGATGCGGTAACAGACAGACAAAAATTCTAAAAACTATAGATTCGGACTTTGTATCGATAATAATGTCTATTTCAATTAGATTTTCCAAAAATATTTAATGTACAGATTCGACTTAGTTACAATTTTATTATATGTATAGATTATTATACGTCACATAACAGAATCTACTAGATTTTTATAGTACTTTAAAAATAGTAATATGGCTCCCGATGTCCTATTCTATTTACATTAATAAATAGTACAGGCTCGAACCTACGACTATTGGTGTAAAGACAGTCTCTATGACCGCTCCACTAGACCTACTTTTCCTTTGAGTACACTTGCTTATAGTCAAATAAAAGAAAAATAAAGTCTTATATTATTACAAATATGTAAATGTGTTTGTTTGTTTGTCCTTCTTCATGTCAGAGTGGAAATATAGATGTGATTTTTTATGATTATTTAAAATGACAAAGCTACTTATTACCGCGGGAAGATATCGTATTTCTAAGAGAACTCATTAAGCTATTAGTACGCCACTAATATTATTAAGCTGTAATACTAAATGAAGCTTAGGCTGATTAGCCAGCCCGAGAATAAAAGTGTCATCCCGGTTCCCTATTCTCACCAAACCTAAAATATAGATATTAACGCACAACTACTAACAATCTGTTCAAAAAATCTTTATGTTCATTACATTACTTCCATATAACGACATTCGTCACTAAATGTTACAATAAACAGCAGTGGCGAAGGGTGAAATTTTAGCAGAGGTAAGCCGTTCCAAAAATATAAAAATTTTATATACGTGTTAATGCAGAAAGAAATAAATCTATTATTATTATTATATATATGTATATAATAATAGATTTAATTAAATATAATTTAATAATATAAATTTAATGTAGTATATATTATATTATTTTATATTATATATATATATATATATATATATATATATATATATATATATATATATATATATATATATATATATATATATATATTTCCAAAGAAGATTTATACATTTAAAAAATTAAATATATGTAAAATTATAGCAAAATAATTTTAAGGTAAGACGTCTTGTATTCATGGAACCTTCACCACTGCTACAGATACAGTCACTTAATAAGCCGACCACCCTACACGAATCTTGTTGTCTGTACCCTAAAATTGCAACTTATTGTTATGAAAGAGTCTATCAGAATGGAAACGTAAAATACGAAATTTAATATTTACATATAAATACATGGAATTATTAGAAACATCATTTCGACCTGAGCCAGAAGAAGGGCACGAATTAACAATATTGTCAGATCGTAAATAGAGTTTTTGTCGCATTTGCGAGGGAGATGTCCCCTGAACTTTGTTACCCTCGTCCCAAGGGTGTAGAGGTGTGACCAGAAGCTATAATAGATGTAATAATTTACATAGAGGTATATCTATTTTACACATAGTGCATTTTATTATTATGATGTTATAGCGATTTTTATTTATATTCCTACTGTATTCTTGAAAATACTTGAAAAATTGAAATGAAGCAAACATTCAGATTAATGTACACTATAAAAGTCTTGTAAGCAATCGATGAGCACTTTTCGTATAATGCGTGTTTAGTCAGATAAAAGAAATTAAAAACTATTTTCATTACTAAATAAGATAAAAAACTTACAAAAAAACTGATTTCCAGGCACTAAAATGTGAAAAATAACTAAACGGGGTTTTTCATTTAGAATAAGATACATGATTATGTATCTTAGTAAAAATATCTGATTAGATATTTTCGAAGTCTCTCTAAGTATAATTTTACTACTCTGAAGTAGTAAAATTATACTTATTTCTTTTATAAAGCTATGGTATTGGAATAAGTATACAATGATAAGGGACTATAGGTATAAAAACCTAGCACATACCTTATTTAATAAGGTTAGATATTTTTATTACGAATAGCACTAATTCAACTTAAACCTTTGGAAGAGAAGATTTAATTAATTCAAATTGGCAAAATGCAATGAACATAGACGTTTCTAAATGATCATTAGATGACATATACTCGTATGTCTTAACTAGTGACCTGCGTCCCGAGGTGACTATGAAGTATAGACTAATATCCCACGGGAAACACTTTTTTATGATGGGATAAAAGTACCATTTCAATCTCCGGGACATCGATCCGTTGCTCCGTTGTATTTTTGCATTTATTATACTTACTTGTTATGATTATTAGGTAATCCAATATTTTATTTATAAACTGGCGACTTACCCAAGCTCCGCTCGGGTCAGTCCCTAGTGAGGTTTCACGTTTAGTATAGATTTTTCAGAGGTGAGATATTTTACCACAGTAAAAAGTCCTATATGTTGACCCCGATAACCAGCTATCGTCATACCAAATTTAATCAAAATTTGTCCAGTGGTTTTCTTGTGATGCAATCACAGACAGACAGGCAAAAATTATAAAAACTATAGATTCAGCCTCTGTATCGATAATAATGTCTATTTCAATAAGATTTGAAAAAATATATTTAATGTACAGATTCGACTCAGTTATAAATTTATTTAAATTTTTAATTACCGATATTCCGTACTTTTTATTTGAGTTGGCTTAGATGGTTGAATTTTTACTCGAAATAACTTTTTTTTTCCTTTCAGTTCCTGATAAATAAGATTTTAACCCACAGGCAGACGGATAACAAATTGATTCTATAAGGTTTTTTTTTGAGGTGTAGACCTACCTGTAAAAGTACCAAATGACAAGCAGTCAAAATTAGTACAGCTAGCATTTAACGATTGAAGAAACTTTTACAAACTATAATAAAATTAAAAAAAAAGTGATAAAAGTATAAAGTTATATTACAAAACATTTCATTATTATATAGTTGTAAAAGTAATTGAAGTAAGACAAGAATGAATAAAATGAAAAAGAATTAAATAACAAATTTCTGTGTCATGACGCTGAAGTTCACAATAGCGCATAGACTAAAAATTAACAGAGTGCGAGAGTACCTTAGTATTCTTTACGTGCTAGACGTGAGGGTAATAATATATAAAAAGGGCCGGAAATAATCAGAAGTTACTGTCACATAGAGTAAATTTTTCACATAAATTGTACAGTAAGAAACAAAATGTCATATGGGGTAAGTATCCTTACTGCGAGTATGTTTGAACTTTCTTTCCAACCTGGTTGAGAGAGATGGGAGAAAGTACACTATAAGGTGCAAAAATGTATGACACCAAATGAATTAAAAATATATACAAGTGCCAGTAAAGCGTCTGATTTGAGTCAAAATTCATACAATATTATACATTTTCGTTATATGTTATATATCAATTAAACACCTATTGCGCGCCCGATCCACTTTTAACCAATTTTTATTAAGTTGTTGTTAAATCATTAATTTACACCTGTAAATATTAATAATATTTCAATCATAGAGTAAATATATATTTTTTTAAATATATATGATAGGTGGATAAAACCAGTGGACGAATGGACAGACAGAGCAGGCTCAATAATAATGAACCCTCCTAATTATTTTGTATTTAAAAAACAAAGATACTTGTGTCATTTATAATGATTTATTGTTGTAATTATTTATCATTAAGACTTTATGTGTATATTCAGCCCTTTTTAACGTCCCACTGCTGGGCACGGGCCTCCCTTCAATACTATAATAATAAAAGTGGACAAGTGCGGGTTGGCGGACTTCACATGACTTTCGAAAACTTGCTAGGTTCTTTCAGACATGCAGGTTTCTTCACGATGTTTTCCTTCAATGTAAGATAAGTGGTAATTGTGTTAGAATTTTTGTAATGTAATGTAATTAGATATCATAATATAATAAGCCTTAAAGGGTAATGCTTTTAACTAAAGAACCATTGTATATAATAATAAGTTGTAAAGTTGTAATTGCCACAGGTGAATCTGAATAAATAAATAAAATAACATATATCACATATTGTAATTTATTACTTATATGGATATTTAATAATAGGTACATTAAAGTTAAAATTACCGTTTCGAGCCATAACTCTTAAATGCTTAATTAGTTGCAATTTATCTTGACTGGTAAGAAACATCGTGAGGTCACCCGCATATCTTACGAGGGACCCGAGGGGACTTTGTTAACCTTTTAACTTTGGTAAAAGCATTAGGCCATCATAATATGAAAATCTTATTCTAAAAGAATGTAACATTTCTAAGAGATACTCTAATACTTTTATATATGTACTAGCGGCACTAGAAAAACAAAAACAAATCTATCCCACGAGAACCGTACATTTTTTCATGATAAAAACTCGCCTATGTGTTAATCTGATGTATGAGCTATATTATTGTAAAGTTTCATTAAAATCCATTTAGTAAATTCTGCGTGAAAGAGTAACAAACATCCATACATCTATACATATAGACATCCATACATCCTCACAAACTTTCGTATTTATAATATTAGTAGGATGTATATTTTAATAAATGATAATATCCAATTACTTGAAATTAGCTCAATGTGACCGATTTGCTTGGATATGTCTAGAAAAAATGTTAGTTACAGATAAATTATTTCTTATAAAATAAACATATATTTGTTATGTCTAGGGTGAAAAATAGGGTGGGTGTCTTAGGGAAATAGAAAACGTCGACATTGCCAATCTTCCAGAAAAACACCGGAGAGCAATTAGATTCATGTTTTTTTTTTTCTATTAGCCAAAACATTAATATTGTATATAAGAATATAATATGTATATAGAATAAAAATTATTTGAATGTTGTGTACAGATATAATTGGACAACAAATTTAAAATGATATTTTTAGTTTTTAATACGTAGTTAGATGTAATTTTTTTAATTTGTTTTCTGTTTCTGTACCTAAATAAATAAAATAAAAATAAATGAAAACATATAATACGACCCTTTAATTGTAATATTATAGCACGATAAGTAATACGAGTATTATAACTGTGGTGTAAGTAAACAAAAAAATTGTTACATTCACATAGTACCTACGTATATACTTAAATGTTTTATAGAAACGCGTTATCACGCTCACAGTCCCAAGGGTGGGTCAGAGAGCGACAAAATCCACTAATAACAGAATGCGTTGACCATTTGTCTTTTTACTTGTGTTAGTATAAAGCGTATGCTAGTTTTTAACAACATACTCTATATTATAATATTGTAGCGTGGGTAATATTTTAAGATAAAAATTCTTTATTACGAGTATCTCATTATGTTATATTACGGTACTAAAACAATGATATACCATAACGATTGACGTCACTCGTTTAATAAAAAAAAAGTAACAATCAGCTAACTTAAGATTTAATTACAATTTATTACGGAAAAGGAAATACAAAAATGGTGATGGAAAATTATGATATTTGCAGACATAGAGGGGCTCTGGTACTTCTAAAAGTCCATATTTATTCGACGAGGGAGAAAATTCGGAAATGTAAGTTAATATTATATACCCATATAAATTTTACTACCTCTACTGTTTATCTATGTAGTTATCTCTTATATTTGCGGGATATTATCACGCTCGCGGTCCCTTCAACCCACATAGGGCGACAGGTTTGGCTAATGATTTGGGTTGCAATTATTTATAACTATTGCTAACAATTTACGCAGCTTATTAATGAATCCTTAATAACATTATTTTGGCATTTTTCATAGTTATCCGTATAATAATATGTTTATGCACCAAATATATAAACATAAAAGTGAACAAATATCATAATATGCAGAAAAGCAATTTAAGTTACTTCCAAATGAAGCATACAGAATAGTGTTGATAGTCATTTGATAGCATGCTGCAGCATTTAGTAATTAGGTTCTGGGAGAAAATTGCGGTTTTACTCCGCGCCATTAGAAGACATTGCTTCGTGCATAAATGCTAATGCGATTTCAAATTTATTTATCCAATTTCGAAGAAAAAGTATCGTTTATATGGTCTCAATGTAGAATTTTGTGATTTATTTTTATTTATACTAAATATATTGTCAGATATCTAATACAATGTAAGATATAAATATAAAAAAAAAATTGTAAGCCTAGTTAACATTTCTGTTATGTTCATAGACACATAACTCGTGTGTGTTATATAGAAATTTTTATAAAATTGAGACTTTCACGTACAAAACTAAGTTATAGCCCCATTTTGCCTGCGACTATCGTAAAATTTAAGCAGCACTTTAAGCGTCTATCCTAACGTGTTGCTGGTAGTATAGGACTAAAATTTACTGTGGCATCTGCACATAACGTTTGTTACTAGTAAATTTACTTACCCAACCGAGATTGAGTATTTATAGTACAACACAAAATGTTGATTCGTTCAAACTAAAAAAAATATATATATATAATATATATTTTGAATAAAGAAATATCTGCAACTTTTAACTTTACACTAACTTATCAAAGGAAGCGCTATTTTTTATAAAAATATTTATTTATTTGAACACTATTAATATATTTTTACTAATATTGTAAAGAGGAAACATTTTTGTTTGTTTGTTCGGAATAAGCTCCGAAACTACTAAACTGATTTAGATTAAATTTGGTAAGAAGATAGTTTGAGACCTTTGAAAGGATATAGGATAGATTTTATCCCAGAAATCATCCCTTAAGGGGATGAAAATGGAGATGAAAGTTAGCATAGGGAAGCAACCTATTCTATAAAAGAGTTAATCAAAAAATTATAAGAAATGTAATCATAAACAAATATACATATTTATGCACATCGAATATCAAGTAAGTATTCTGTACAAATATCAATAACAAAGTTGAGAGCGTAATAGCTTTCAATGTTCTTCTATCTGATTGAAACTTTATATATTTTTATTAAACATCAGCCAATTTTAAAAAGCTTTTAAAATAACAATAAAAAATTTAATATAAAATTTAATTCTAAAGAGATTATTTAGGATAAATGCAAAGAAATAATTATATGAGTGCTTTAGTAATATTAATTTATTATTTAATACCTTTCTACATCATTAGAATAATTAAATTACTGATAATCTAATCCATGAACGAATAAACCACTGGACGAGACATAAAATACAAATGTATGAAAACTCGTTCAACCAAAAGACGCATAACGCACACAAAGATTTTATTACATTATTATACACACAGGTACACAATACAATATTTCTAGTGCTTGAACGTAATCGATAAAATACATATATCGATGAACGAATGAATGACATTTTAGACATTGGTTAGCATAGTCATCATAATTTTACATCTTTTAATTTAAAATATCTGTTTTTATTATAATAAATTAATATAAATGAATTAAAGAGGCAGTAATAATGTGTTAAATAATAATTATTTATTAATTTGGTTTATATAAATACGATGGCATTGATGGCAACATTCTGTTGGCCTATAATAATGTTAATGAACGAATGAATATCGGGTGTATATTCCATTAATATATAATAAATATTATTTTGTATAGATAATAATTATAAACTTATTTAAAAAAATATTAAGCTAATTTAATTAAATAAAGTGTTTTTGTTGAGTCTGTTATTTAACTATGTTAGTTAATTGATTGTCTCGGGTAGTTTATAAAAATGTGACACTGTCCTAATATTGCTCAGTTCTTAATCTACATTTGTGAAATTAGGAAAAAGAAAAAGTGATTTCAAATTGTGAAAAAGTGAGTGTTGGATGGTGAACGTTAAATAATGAGTGCAAGTGGTAAAGTGTTTTATTACAAATCGCTTAAACCCAGAAGTTTATTGCTAGCACATTATTGTTTGATTGCGCCGACAATCAATCCAGAACCTTCGAATGGGAAAGAAAAGGCGTATCATAAATAAGCTGTGAGACAAAGGAAATAAAGGGAGAATGAAGGTGAGGTAAGCTTCTACCCACTTTCTCTTTCGAGAAGGGTCCCTAGGAAATCTAAAATTTTGTGTAATTTATGTGTTGAAATAAAATAATCTTTATTTTTATTAGAATGGAATAATATTCCAAAGTATATAATTGTGGTATAAAATAAAATAAAAAATTAAGTAAGTACACATACTAATTATAATTTATGCATTTATATTTTTATTTGATTTAGAAAATATTTTTATAAATTTATTGTCATCAGATTGTAGGATACTGTGTAAAAGTATTTTATGTTATTGTACTATACAAATAACATCATTCGTTCAGACATTTCGTCAAATATCGATATATTTTTCGACATTGTCAAGCACTAGTCGATGTCAAATGGACTCACTCGACAGTTTTGTCATTTGTTCTGAATGGTATAATCCAGCCCGCTTATGATGGTTGTCAGATGTCAACAATACATAGAAATATCGACTATATTTAACATAGTTGGATAATATGACATTTTATTTTACAATTTTATTAAATTGTGTGATAAATAACAATAAATGTAATAAAATAATGTATTTACAAGTGAAAAGAAACAGTGCTGCTTCCGCCGCTATAGTTTTTACACCATTTAACAGAACATTTAGTCATTTTTGGCAGATTGTTTGTTGACAAGTAAATGCTTGAGACTGACGCAAAAAACAAACGACAAAGGCTGAAATTTCCTGGCTACTAATAAGACAGATAAAGGTACGTCCGCTTATATGTCTGGTCCAGTGACTTATTCGTTCATGATCTAATCATTAGGATAACGTTCATCGTATCGCTGTCAATGAGATCAATCGGGCTCGTTGCTTTTATGTACTGTATCGGAGTCGTGAACCGATAGCCATCTGTCATTCTGACTCTTAAGAGTCCTTCCGCTTTCACTTGATAGTCTTTGGAAAATAAACCCAGTTACAATATATCGTGAAAAATGATTATATAAAAATAAATGATATTGTTATAAAGTATTATATATATATATATATATATATATATATATATATATATATATATATATATATATATATATATATATATATATAATACTTTATAACAACAACACTGAAATATTTTTTAAATATTAAACTTCACTTTTAAGATTTCATCAAAATATTCTTCAGGTTTCAGCGAGTATATCAAAATCTGTAAGTAGACCTCTCAAAGGCAATACCTTCGTCAAGTAGGACCTCACTCGACGTACGGAACCTTTTCAATTCCGTTGATATAGATGATCAAGCCGATATTAAGTCTAGGGCTTTCTGATTTGCATGAAACTTATTAAAAAATGTGCGCTCACGAGGATAACTCGCGCGATCGTGCCCGATATGAAAATGGAATAAATTATGCAGCCGTAGATAAATTAAAATATTTAATCAATTAACGTAGTATGTTTGAATATAAAATATATTAGATATTATCCAAAAAGAATATTTTGTATACCTCAATATAAACAAAAATTATTTTGGTATATTTCATATTAGTAACATTGATATTTTGTTTTACTCTAAGATGTAAACTTTATAATATTACAAATTTTACTTTCTGCTACGGGAACTATATAAAATTTCCATTTAAAGTTTCCTACCTGCCTTTTACGGCATACAGAGACATATTACATTAGCTTGCAGAGTTTAAACGTTGCAAACCATAAACCTCACTCATCATGCGTAAACCGTAAATTTAAAAGCCTCCGCCACTCACTAGAGTCTGGAGGGAATCCTTCCATTATCATAAAATGACGGTGTTTCACTTTTTTTTGATGTGCTATTAAAAATAAAAAATATGTACATTAATATTACAAAATGTTTCAAGCTAAAGGATTATTCGAAAATAGACAGGTATTTTTATATGGACGCAATACAGTAGGTAGTACGGTTTTAATATTTTTGCTTCTTACTAAAAAAAACGTTATGGGACCTTATGTCACGAAATTACTTAAAGAAACGGATAAATTTCCGTGTTCAGAGAATTTAATCAGCATCATGAATGTCTTCCCCAGGCCCAAATGTAAAATAACGATAATCGTCAAACAGCAGGTAAAATTTCAACGAAAACAAATTTAATACGGGCCCACACTGTGGCGTGTGCGCTTATTGGCTTGTTTGCACAGTATTCGTAATACCCACAATGCGATTGTTTGCCTCGTAAATAATATTTCAGCCATGGTTTACATTACACTTGTGTTTTTTCGACAAACATAATTCACAATGCAAGAATTCACCAATTATTTCAATGAATTATTGCCATTTTTAATTTGGCGAATTATTTATTATGACAGCGATAATATTTTAATAATAATTATTACGTTCGGCTTCAGTTTCCCTCACAAATGCCATATAATAAATCATAACATTTTCAACGAATAAAACTTGATTCTGTCCCTACTTTACTATATTTTCGCTTAAGTTTCAACAAGATATTTACTTTGAATTTTTATTATTTCCTGACAAAACACTTAGTTAAATACTGCTTGAGGTAAATATATATATATATATATATATATATATATATATATATATATATATTTACCTCAAGCATATTTAAAATATTATATAATTAGGAATATATATATTCCTAATTATATAATATTTTAAATGCGTATATTTTAAATTTGTCCGAAGAAATACACGAACATTTTAGAGCAATTATGTCGAAATAAAAATATTATACAGACTCCTTTACCAAAATAATCAATAAAATGTACAGATTATTCAAGTATAACGAGTAGAAACTTTTAAAAAAGATAGACAGATGCTGTTGCAGTATTTTAAATGTTTATTTTAAACTAGCGTTCCAACCTTTGTTTAAGTATTGCCACATATGCTCTAGGTACACATTAACTACTCTTTGTTCCATAGCCCGGTTCACTGGCGTTATATTGAAACAGAACCCCATTGTACAGTAGTATACTTGCTTGGCTGTTAAAAGTGCAAAAAAAAATAAATAAACCCGAACAGATAAACATACACAATTACAAAAATCTATCAATTCGGTAGCGTTGTTTGTGATCTACCTTAATATGTAAAGAGTATTTTTCATTGAATACGAAAAGCAGTTTAAGTTCTAATAGCGAGTCCGATTAATAGGTATTTGCCAGATTTTATAATATACATCATGTTTTATTTTTATTTTGGGGTGTTTTGATTCAAAGTTTATCGTTGCTATACGCCCGTATTTTTATATTATAGTAAAAATGAAAAGACCCTTAAAAGCACTTTAAAACATTTTTTGTTAAAAAATTACTTCTTTTTTATTTGTAATTCTTTATATTACTTCTTAGGAATAACAGATAAATATATATGAAATTTTAAACCACAATCCCATTATGGTTCAGAAGACAACCCGTTAAGGGAAGGACATAAGGAGCGCGTAATGCTTCTCTTTAGATGCGAAACCCTAAAAATAAAAGCTTTAATATGAGTAAATATTAATACTATTAGTATGATCCTAAGAAATAAATATTAACATTTCACATAACCATAAATAAACGAATATCTTTAATAACATTATGCTCCAAATAAATTTCAAACTTCTACTTTGTTATCAGGAAAACCCATCTTGGTCATTACTCGCTATCAAATGCGAGAAGTTAATTGTTCATATTAGTTTCAAGTAGGCGCACACTATGGTATGATATCCATTTATTTTATAATACTATTAATTTTTTAACAAAAATAAACAATCAATTATATTATTTACACCTTACACACAAAACCTTACCTCGAATCTAAAATTTATACTTAATATATAACTGAAGAGTTTTATTATCCGACTGCGGCGATCCCCAAATGATGGTTATGTGTTTGACCTGTATGTATGTATGTCCGACCCTAAGTTCCCTCGTAATTACTAAACGGCTTAACGGATTTTGATGATTAATACATCGTTCGATTCGTCTTGACAACGCAAGTATCATAAGGTGTATATGATATCATTAAAAATCAAAGGTGCCAATTTGTATGTGTTAAGAAAAAAAAAATCCTCCTTATCAATCGAATGGGGTTTTAAAATACAAGTTTTTGATAGGTGATTACAAAAATTTATACATATACATATTATTATTTTTTTTTTAAATAATAATACATATACATAACTTTTATGTTGAAAAGTAATTTATGATAAGAAATTGTTAAATAAAACTAAAAATGTCTAACTAGCCAAAACTAAAAATTTTGTAAATAAAAAAATATTTTACAAAAATAAAAAATCCGACTGCGTAAAAAGCGAACTAAAAAATGAGAACAAGTTGACGAAAGGACATAGTATTATGTATTCGGAGACATATTATGTACATAATAATACATATTATGTATTGTATTGTATTTATGTATGTACATGTTTTATACTAAGTGTAAGTAGTTACGAGTCTTGCTTCGTGTGTGTATTTTTCTGAGTGCATAATGTTCCTTCGTCAACTTGTTGTCATATTTTTAGTTCGCTTTTTACGTAATCGGTTTTTATTATTTTTGTAAATATTTTTCTTATTTTTATTTGAAAGATTCATAATTCTTTTTGTACTTTAAAGTATAATATGTACATAAAATGTAAGTGTCCGTTTGTGTTTTCAAGAATTTAACTATCCCATATTGAAGATTATATAAGTACTAGCGAATCACCGTCGCTTTGCTCGGGTTCGTCCCAAACTTGCATCCCCATACAAACATTCATCCCCATTCTCACCCCCATAAAGAGTTATCCAATTTGGTGCAGTCGGTCTGAAGTTATGCGCGTACATACATTTCGGTGATTCATTTTTATTTGTATAGTTTATGTACTTGATATCAAAATTCAAACAACCAAAAGTGTTTATTATAAGTCGCCCGAACAAAAACGATCAAAAAAATACACTAACAATTCTTACAGATACAATCTTCTATAAATTTCACAACAAAACTAAGTCAATTAAGGGTATATCTAGTAATATCAGAAGTTAACATGAAAGGAAATGCGTTTAGCTACGAATACATCTGGCACTTGGTTTAACGTGAGATAGCCCGCGGTCAGTTGAAACGTCCAGACAACTTCGAACAATAGTTAGCGAATTTTGCGGTTCAAATATGCTCATATCTGAAATGATAAACAACTTTTATGACTTTCCTTACATAATTTAATATTTTACTAATGAATACATGAAATAATACAAGTGTTATTAAAGCTAATCTTTTGAGCAATACACAAAAAATTTCAATCGCGTAAATAAAATTGTGCAAATTTTTTACTAAAATTGTGCAAATATTCAGTCATATTATATTTTTATTATTAATAGTTGATTTAAATCGTATTTCTTAGGTGATATTAAAATTATCCGCAATTTTGGTATAGGAAAATATGTCTAATGTCTGTATATCCTTAAAATGACCTCGTAAGGCTGTGTTCAGCCAAGACTGTCAGCAATATAGGTTCATCGCTCTGCTTATATTCCTTATTGAAACTCATCAATGATACTCGTATCTATAATAGAAAAATATGAAAACAAGCTGTTCTAACCACGCAACGATAAACACTTTTGTTAATTTGCCATTTCCATGCAGAAATGAAATGTTATCTTGATCAAGGCCTGTGGCCTTTCACCGCATCCGCAGTCATTTTGGAGCATTCTGACATGACATTGGGATATAACGACGTGTTTTGTTAAAAAAATAATTAAGAATCAAAGTAAGGTGAAGTATGGTCAGACTAAAAATGTAATTTTAGTCTTAACCATTATGAATAATATATAATATAATAGTCCAATTTTTTTTTATAGTCTAGGCTGTGTTATTTCAAAAATATGGTAGGAGGTTTTTTTAATTAATTTTTTGTATAAATTTCTAAGCTACAAAAACCCAAAATTAATCCCTAAAAATAAATTTAAGTACTTTCTTTATTCCTCCATTATTGGATCGTTTAATTCTAAATATGTAATAAATTTTAAATTTTTCCATCCACCTAACTCGGAAATCATGAGCTGACACGGACAGACAGACACGAGGAAACCTAAAATAATTCTATTTTTCCTGTTAAGAAAGAATAAGAGCAGGTAACCTCCTAAATCCGTAAAAAAATGTACGTAATGATGTAAGCATGTCAAAAATGCAATGAATAATAATAATTATTTAATTTGGTATAATATGTTATTTTATACTATATAATCTTATATCATACTAGCATTGCCCGCGGCTCTGCCCGCGTTCAGATGACCAAAAAACAAATTCTTAGGTTTCACATATTAGTATACTCTTACATTGCAGTTTTAGTATTTTTTCTCAGAAATGAGAAATTTTCGCGCGGTAAAAAGTCCTATATGTTCTATCTATCTATCCTATATGTTGACCCGGATAATCAGCTATCACCATACCAAATTTCATCAAAATCCCTCCAGTGGTTTTTCTGTGATGCGGTAACAGACAGACAGACAGACAAAAGGTCTAAAAAGTACAGATTCGGCTTAGTTACAATTTTATTATATGTATAGATTAGCTATTTCCGCAGCTTCGCTCACGTAGTCTTTTTATGTATAACTATTTCCATCCTAAAAGTCGTAACGTGACATTAGGTAGTCTATATAGGTAACCTTCCTCAAGAATTGGGCAATCAAATGCAAATATATATTTTTTTTAAATCCGACTGGTAGTTCCAGTTCCATTAGATTAGCGCGTTTAACCATACAGACTCTTCAAATTTATTGGATTACTATGAAGAAGGCAATGGTAGCCACGTAGTAATGCGTTCGCTTGGGAATCCGTGTGTAGCGCGTTTAAATCCCGAGTCTCGTACCTCTGATATTTTCATGTGCGAATCATTTCCAACATGATTACCGCTTGTCTTACGGTAAAGGAAAACATCGTTAGGAAACCTGCGTGTCTTAGAGAATCTAGTGAGTTTTCGAAAGACATATATAAAGTCCGCCAATCCGCATTTGGCTAGCTTGATCCCCCTCGCATTGAAGGGAGACCCGTGCCAAGCATTGGGATATTAAAAAAAGGACTGAATACAGATACAAAAGTATGCATTTGATAACGAAATGGCCAAATTACGTTATCATTTTAAGGTGAATTGCAAAGACAAATCTTTAAAATATATTTAGAAATATCTTATTATTTATTTATTTATGTACCAAAAAAGTAAATAGAAAACAGATACCATGTGTACAAAGGATGACTTATCTCTTTAAGATATCTCTACCAGAAACCCTTGAGCGTGAGAAAAAATAATAATAATGAGGTGCGGTGTAGGTACAAACTACAAACGTCAATAATTATATAAATATACACATATAAAAACACACATACATACGTACATAGATATATACAAACATACTTACATCTTTTAACTCTATAGTAAGTTTTAGTTTAACTTTAGTCTCACTTTTATTTCTTAGAGGCAAAGTTTATTACAGAAAATTTATTTAGTCGTATAATGCTGATGCTATTATAGTATCAATACACTTTAAGTAACCAATCCACTTATGATAGCATGCAGTTTTAGGTTTTACTAGTTGCATTGTAACACAATATGGCGCACAATTTATAAGATACAAGTATATCAGAATTGGTAATTTTATAACATAATTTAACATTGAACTACTACTATAATTACAAAAGTTTGTATGTGTGTATGTTTGTAATTTGGATTAGGTTGTTTAGTAGATAAATAGACGATAACCCACGGACGCAAGCGAGCGAAGCGAGGGTAAATCGCTAGTTAAAAATAACTTAAAAATTATTGATTCGAAACCAATTATCCAATCTTTTGTTTTGCAAACACCTCTACTACCACTAATTTCTTTAGAGTGCTCAATATTCACCGTCGAAGTAATTGCATTCAGAATTTACACCATCCTGCTCTCTGTATCTATGGAATAGACCTCAACTTTCTCCGTTGAAAATTAAAATAAGCCTGGAAGTGTTTGTACTGAAAACTCTTGAAGGGGAAGGCATAATAAACTATAACATTCATAAAGGGAAAGTGTCGCAGTGTATACAAGACATACAATTGGCGGCAATAAAATTGTGTGGCCGACACCCTAAGCAATAAGCAAAGACGAAATAGCGCGGAAACATTGGGGGAAACAGTATTAATACTTATAGTTAACAGTAAGAATCTGAGCGCCTAAAATGCTCCAGTGAAGGAGTCTAAGGAAATGGGAATTTCGGAACTTTGGAGCGTCGGAAAATTATGGCATTGTAACTGTTATACTTACAAATGATAAATTATCATGCATCGTGACCTCTGAGGATAATCTAAGCTATGCAAAATTTCGCAAGTAATAAGAAAAACAATAATTTTATTGGAAAAAATAACAGACTCAATATTTATAATAATGAGTATTATAAGAACTATATTATAACAATAGTATTTTTGAGAAGAGTAGAGTCCTTAATAATATTTTTAAACTATATTGGCACTACACATTATTTAAAAAAAAGTTTTTAATGACAATTTTAATATAAAGTTGAAATAACGACCAAAACAACGTGAGATATCGATTGAATAAACGCTTCATTTTAATGCACCGGCTCTAGAGAAAGTGCTGTCTTCCCTCACTACGTGTCCAGACTCGCGATTCTTTGGGATGCGCAGTTCATTAAGGCGGGCATGAGTGAGCACATCGTATGAACATTTATTGCCAATCGCCGGCGGAATTTGTGGTTGAAATTCATTTTTCGTAAAATTATAGTAAGTAGAAACGATGATGGATATTCTGAAAGGGCAACATTTCTCTAAATTTAATCATCCAAGTGCCTATTAAGACCTTAGAGACAAAGGAGGGTGTGTGTCTATGCATGTGATGACATTTTTATAAGCTTTTATTTAATTTAACCTGTCCGGGTCTGTGTAATGGAATCTTGCACTTCCTTGTATCCGATTGAGCTGAAATTAACCACACTAGTTTGGTTCCCGATACAATGCACGATTAACTAAATTCCGTCATTTTTAATACTATATTGCTGAAGTAACAAAATGGCGTATTATCATTTCCATAGTGACCCTGGCATCAAGTGAAAGGGCTTAATGAGCGAAACACAATAAAGCCACGTGACGTCATTGTAAATCCAATATGGCGGCCGCTGCAAAATGGTCAATTATAATTCGTAAAATTATAGTAAATAGAAACGATGATATGTCAAAATGTGCGGCGTAAACAGCCGTATCTTTATGCATCATTACGTCAGGACATTAACACACCACACCATCTAGTTCCATGGTAAGTTACGAGGCTTGTGTTATGGATACCAGATAGTTGATACATTATACATATATTACTTTTAAATACATACTTATTATAAATATAAACACCCATGACTGGAGTACAAACATTCGTGCTCAGCACACAAATTAATGCCCCCAGCGGGACTCGAATCCGCGACCGTTGGCGCAGCAAGTAGGGACACTACAAACTAAGCCAAACGTGTCGTCATTGACTTAAAAGTTTGATTTTTTCACACCTAAAAGAAAATGTATTTGATACTAATTTCGACTTGATACCTCCCTCCACGTATTCCTGAGAAAAAGATTTTTGATATAAGGCAGACAGACGCACAACAAAGTCATCCTACAAGAGTTCCTTTCTTTTTTCTGAGGAATTAACCCTAAACACCTTTCATCTTTACATCATCGTTAAATTAATAAGTGTTTATGAGAATCTGCGAATTAATTGTCGCATTTAAAATATAAAGTTATCTTTAAAACTGTACTTTTGGTAGCACTTAGGATAAAAACATAGTTAAATAACACGAATAAACTGTTAATAGAATGAATATATAGAGGTTTTCAATAACATATCTACCTGTAGTTTTCTTAATCCCTCCACGACCGCGGACACGCCGGCGTTATACAGTTAACAATAGATTTCTTAAAAATTTAATTAATTTCTTAGAAATTTACCTGGAGGTGATAAAGATAGAAATTTCTTATATCAAATTTCTATTAAAAAATAGCCAAACTAGATTATTAAGCTTGCACTTCATTGCCACACAAAAAATATATTTTTCTAAGGCACTTTTCACAATAATATTTCGAATATATTTTTATAGCTTCATTCTTGTTTATCCAAATAATTTGTTATAAAATGTTTTTGTATTTGTTATAAAACTTCAGTCGTAATATTACAACGAATAAATAAAAGGCAGATCATTTCAACATTCTCTAATAAAATATTCGTTCGTTAACGTCAATTGTTATTTACAAGTAATTGGATTATAAACATAAAATCTTTGTTCGTTTATATAGCTCATTCATTTTATTTTAAAAACCTAGAATACGTGCTGAAGTTCATTTGCGATATAATAGTTTCCAAGAAATAAGGTAGTATCATCGTTATCTATACATATAATAAAATTCTGAGCCGAATCTGTACATTAAATATTTTTTGGAAAATCTTATTGAAATAGACATTATTATCGATATAGAGGCCGAATTTATAGTTTTTAGAATTTTTGTCTGCCTGTCTGTCTGTCTGTTACCGCATCACGGAAAAACCACTGGAGGGATTTTCATGAAATTTGGTATGGTGATAGCTGGTTATCCGTGTCAATATATAGGATACTTTTTACCGCGGGAAAATATCTCATTTCTGAGAAAAAATACAAAAACTGCAATGTAACAAAACCTAAGAATTTGGATTTTGATCATCTGAACGCGAGCGGAACCGCGGGCAATGCTAGTAGAAAATAATTTGTTCGAGGATAGTAGGAAAGTGAGACAGATCGTTACTTTAGCCAAATATGAGGGTATTATTCATTGTTATTATTAAGAGCTGTTACATGTCATATCTACAAAAATAAATTGTTTCCCTTACGTCGCAGGTCCAAGAATGAAGTGTAATGCCGTGTCTATTATTTTTATTACTCTACGAATTCGTCATGTTGATGGACGTTATAAAGAAAACAATATCTCTACCTAATATATATACTGAAGTGCTAGAAATTTACTCTAAAGTACTTTTCTTGGATTTCTTAGCTTTATTTTATTTCAAAAAAGCTACTTAGAAGCTTTTCTCTTGTGTATTATTTAGTTCACGATGTATAAGGCTCTTGCTTTATTTGGGAATGAGTAGTTTAGGAACCTAAAGCTATCCTTAGATCTAATCTTTTGACTGAAATAAAACTCAGCTTTGCTTTAAATCAGATTTCTCTATAAAACAGAATAGTTTTAGTTGGTTTTTATTACATTCTCTATAACAAATTATTATATTATATACCCACGATACAATATCAGACGCCAGATATACACCAGATAGCTAGTCATATAGTTTAGATATAAATTTATACGTTTTTTCTTAATTGAATTGCAATTAAAAAGTTTCTATTATATTACGAAAACACTTTTTAAAATACAATATTATATATAAAAACTACAATTTTCTATACAAGAAACGAACATATATCTACTTATATGGAAAATCAAACCCCCAATACAATCATGGTATGAAATGATCTCATAACTGATGCTATCGGCAGACGTGCTATTTATTTCGAAATGTTATTTAAATATAGCTATTTAGAGTGGTCTTTTGAACAGTTGCGTCTCGTAATTGATTGCCCTTTAGAAGAAATTGGACTAATGGAAATTATTCACGATCAATATAATTAGGTGCGTTCTGACGCTGAATTTTTATATTTATATTTCAATCAAATTCTCTTTTTCCTTATAAAATATACCAGATAAAATTTACGTTTTACCACTTACGCGACCTGTTTCTACAATTTTTGAATGATATGCTAATAATTGTGATATCGTTGCTATGATTAATAGTACAATTTTGTTTATTATATTTTTATTTTTTTGCTTTTTTTATTGTATTGTATTTATTTATAATCACAAAAAAGTTTCATATTTTAATAATTTTTTTTTAAATTGACTGCATAAAATAGTATTAGAATGTAAGCTATGTCAATTACTCTTTACCCTAAAGCGGTTATAAGACAAACTAATGTTGGCTTTAGCAAAACAAGTCCCTCCATTATTGCCCTATAAAAAGACCATTGAAATAGGACCCTTTACAAGACACCCCTTCAATTGCTTAAATTTCCATTATAATTTTCATTGATGCATAAAAATAATATTAGGTTTATTAGCTTTATATTGCAATAGACAAAAATATGTAATAATATATACTTCGTCGATATTGTAGCTGAGACAGTATTGTAACTTTGTATGTATATGATAACCTAAGAAATATTTAAAAGCTGTAAAATCAAGATGTTGTGTATACTATATATTATTTTACTGTAACGCTGCGCCGTTTAAATATAAAACGAAAAATAAATAAGAGAATTCCCTTTAAGAATTCTTTTAATAAACGTAACACTTAACAGTGCTTTGTTATCTTTGAAGAAAAATGCAACAGTTCCATTCACGTCACAGCACGATAACTAGAAAAAGGGCGCATTTATCAGTTGTGTAAATATGCTAAGTATTGAATGTACTACCCGTTTCCTCGTCATAATGGATTGCCAGTCTAATGAAGGAATAATTCAGGCTTTTATCTATACATATAATATAATTGTAACTTAAGTCGAATCTGTACATTAAATATTTTTTTGGAAATTCTTATTGAAATAGACATTATTATCGATACAGAGTCCGAATCTATAGTTATTAGAATTTTTGTCTGTCTGTCTGTCTGTCTGTCTGTCTGTCTGTCTGTTACCGCATCACTAGAAAACCACTGGACAGATTTTGATGAAATTTGGTATGATGATAGCTGGTTATCCGGGTCAACATATAGGATACTTTTTACCGCAGGAAAATATCTTATTTAAGAGAAAAAATACAAAAACTGCAATGTAAGAGTATACTAATATATAAAACCTAAGAATTTAGTCACCTGAACGCGGGCGGAGCCACGGGCAATGCTAGTATTATATAATGTAGAGAAAGGAAAAACTAAGTAGGTACACATTTATAATTACAAGTGTTTGCTCAATGTTGAAAATTTCTGACCATATTCATTACTGAAATTCGAGGAAGACATATACCTATGATCAGAATTTACCTATCTATAACAAAAGTGTAACCTATTTTTTTATTAATAAAACTATATCGTCAGTAGCTATAAAACAAAATAAAGAAAATCAGTTGACCAACATAGAAAGAAAAGGCACTGAACTGTTTTGTTTCTGCCTTTAGATTTTTGACCGAACTCACAAAAGAGGAAGTACAATTCGGTCATGCTTTATGTGTTTGTACTTCACCAACTATAAAGTCAATTATCATCATTCTTTTTTAATTTTTATTGAATGGGTTACATACACTTATCTAGGTTGTATATAAATTTAAGAAAAACTTCTACTACAAAGGTTATATATGGGTTACATATACAGTAAGTTTTGATATCGGTATCTTTTTTAGTTTTATAAATTTGAATTATTATTGTAGGTGACTTACCACCAGTCGATACCTTTGCTTTTGATGCGATATACTTGTTATATAGAACTGAATCGTTTTCGCGAGATATTGTACGTGGACTTTATGTGTTTGTATTGTAACTTTTGTGTCATAGTGTATTTCCCCTAAACGTTCCTTCTGTACTGTTTTTACGTGTGAGTTGACTTTTTAATAACTATTTCATCAGTGACGTAACATATTGTTTTATTTGTGATTTATCGTCACGCTCAACACCACCAAACTGGTGACCCCGAGAAGAACAATGGAAGGGGATAAGTTCAAAGATGCACGAGGCGCGACAATGTCATCGCCACCTGGCACTAGTGATGGGGGGATGTCGATAGACCCCAGCAACGTTTTTAAAGTCGGCGTACGAGTGCCCCCGTTTTGGGCTGAAGAGCCGGAGATTTGGTTTGCCCAGGTCGAAGGGCAATTTAGTATAGCTGGAATAAATAGTGATGTAACAAAATTTAATTATGTTATCGGACATCTGGACAATCAATACTCTAGAGAGATAAAGGATATAATTATTAACCCACCCGCCACTAACAAGTATGAAAAATTGAAGACCGAGCTAATCAAGCGACTCACCGCGTCCAAAGAAAAGAAAATTAAACAGTTATTGATGCATGAGGAGCTTGGCGACCGCAAGCCATCCCAGTTTCTTCGACACCTGAAAAGCCTGGCAGGCTCAAACGTTCCTGATGACTTCCTGAGGACGATATGGGTTAGTCGCCTGCCGCATAGCATCCAGACGGTGCTAGCAGGACAAGCAGGTACAACTTCTCTAGAGGATCTAGCTGACTTAGCCGATAGAGTGAATGACCTGGCAGCTTCAACTCCGAAGGTCGCCGCTGTGAGCGACGCCGTCTCTAGCTCGGTTCTGAATGAACTAACTAGGGAGATAGCTGAGCTTCGTCGACAGTTCCAGCAGATGTCAACTCGGAACAGCCGTTCACGCTCCCGTTCAACCAGAAACACTCGCAGCAGTTCGAGGCAGTGCTCTCAATCGAACTACAGAAAGTTTCCCAATTGTTGGTACCACAACAAGTTCGGAGAAAGAGCCAACAAGTGTATCCGGCCGTGCGATTACAAGTCGGAAAACTCAAAGGGCGGTCGGTAATTGCGACTAACGATTGCCCTTTGCCTGCTTCTGGTCGCCTGTTTGTTACTGACCGATCTTCGAAGACGCAGTTCATGGTCGACACAGGGAGCGACCTCTGCGTGTTCCCACGGTCAGCGCTTCATGATCGTCGTGCTCGTATGGACTATAGTTTGTGTGCTGCCAATGGTTCTAGTATAGCTACATATGGTTGTATAAATTTAGATTTAGATTTTGGTTTACGCAGAACTTTTCAATGGCGTTTCATTGTAGCCGATGTTACGAAGCCTATAATAGGCGTAGATTTTTTAAATTTTTATAACCTTATAGTTGATTGTCGTAACAAACGCCTAATTGATAATTTAACTTCAATTTCTACTATTGCTGCTGTAGTTTATTGTAATAATATTTCTTCCGTTAAGGTTGTGACTGGTGAGACTCGGTATCATAAAATCCTCAGCGAGTTTCCGGAAATTACTCGACCGGCTGGTAAGCCACACTTAACACCACACAAAACAGTACACCACATACGCACGACACCAGGCCCTCCAGTTTGCTCTCCACCTCGTCGTTTAGCACCGGACAAGCTCAAGATTGCCCAAAAAGAGTTCCAGTCTATGCTGGCCCTAGGTATAGCTAGACCGTCTGAGAGCCCATGGGCATCTCCTTTACACCTGGCGCCGAAGAAAAACAACGACTGGCGTCCTTGCGGCGATTACCGTAAGTTGAATACCCGTACCGTGCCTGACAGGTATCCGATTAGGCATATCCACGACTTTACCCATAGTATAGCTGGATGTAAAGTCTTCAGCACGCTCGACTTAGAGAAAGCATATAATCAGATACCTGTCAGCGCGGAGGACATTCCTAAGACCGCAATCACAACACCATTTGGATTATTTGAATTTCCCTTCATGACATTCGGTCTTAGGAACGCGGGCCAAACTTTTCAGCGGTTTGTGAACGAAATGACGAGAGGACTAGACTTCGTATATTGTTACCTAGACGATTTTCTCGTGTTTTCTAGAAATCCTGAGGAGCACGAGGATCACCTACGTCGGGTCTTCAAAAGGCTGAAGGAATACGGCATGTTGGTAAACACTGCGAAATGCGTTTTCGGTATGGAGGAGGTAACGTTTCTAGGCTACCGGATTACCGAGAACGGTTCTAAACCACTTGATGCCAAAGTTCAGGCGGTGAAGGAGTTTCCCCCTCCAACCAATGTTCGCCAGCTAAGAGGTTTCCTAGGCATGGTTAATTTTTATAGGAGATTCCTTCCTCACGCAGCCGAAATCCAAGCTCCACTTCACGCCTTACTGACAGGCTCCGTCAAAGGTTCGAACCCAATTACCTTAACTGGCGACACACTGGCTGCTTTCGAGGCTTGCAAAGAAAGCTTGGCCAACGCTGCTCTACTAGCTCATCCGGACTGCACCGCTAAACTTGCAGTTGTAACAGACGCTTCCGATAAGGCTATCGGAGCGGTACTGCAGCAATTTAAAGACGATGCGTGGCAGCCCTTAGCTTTTTTCTCAAGGAAATTGAGCCCTTCACAGGAGAAATACTCACCATATGATAGGGAGCTTCTAGCAATTTATGAGGCCATTAAATATTTTAGGCACATGCTAGAAGCTCGCCATTTTACAGTCTACACTGACCATAAGCCTATTAGTTTTGCCTTTAACGAAAGGAAAAACAACTGTTCGCCTAGGCAGTTTAGGCACCTAGATTTCATTTCTCAATTCACGACAGATATCCGCCACATTTCTGGTAAGGATAATGTGGTTGCAGATACCTTGTCGCGAATTGAAGAGCTAGCAGACCCAGTAGACCTCGAGAAACTAGCTCAAGCCCAGGCTTCTAACTCAGAACTCTGTAAGCTTTTGAGCGAAGGTTCTTCTCTGCAGCTCAAAAAATTTAATGTCCCTGGAAGCCAAATTCCCCTGTACTGCGACGTCAGTACTTCAGTTTCTAGGCCATACGTACCTGAATCACTTCGCAAGCAAATCTTTAATAGCTTGCATTCTTTAAGCCACCCCGGTGCAAATGCGTCGGCCAAGCTGATAGCCGAGCGGTTTGTATGGCCGGGCGTGAGAAAAGACTGTAGGGACTGGGCGCGTGCTTGTATACCGTGCCAAAGGACTAAAGTCAACCGTCACGTGACTTCTCCTCTCGGCACTTATAACTTACCGCGCGCCCGGTTCAAGCAGATCCATATTGACCTGGTGGGTCCACTTCCACCTTCCCAAGGTTATCGGTACTGCTTAACGGCCGTGGATAGATTTACACGGTGGCCAGAGGCAGTACCGATACAAGACATTACGGCGGAAACAGTTGCCAAGGCTTTGCTGTCCATTTGGATATCTCGGTTCGGTTGCCCGACAGACATTGTAACCGACCGTGGCCGCCAATTCGAATCGGCCTTATTCCAATGTCTGTCGAAGATAGCCGGATTCGAACATAAGCGGACGACAGCCTACCATCCAGCATGCAATGGCTTGGTTGAACGATTCCACCGTCAGCTGAAGGCCGCGATCGTCTGCCATGCAAACGATAGGTGGACGGAATCTTTGCCATGGGTCTTATTAGGCGTAAGATCTGCCTTTAAGGAAGACCTCCAAGCCTCTTCCGCGGAACTGCTGTATGGGGAGCCGCTAAGGTTACCCGGAGAATTCTTTGAGCCTACTATCAACGGTACTGTAGACACAGCTGAATTTACTGCAAGGCTCAGAAACTTCGCCGATAAATTGCGGCCGGTACCAGCTTCCCGCCACTGCAAGCCCAAAGTGTTCGTGTATAAAGAGCTAGAAACTTGCGATCACGTTTTCCTTCGTGAAGACGCATCGCGAGGTGGTCTCCAGCCTGCTTATTCTGGGCCATATAAAGTTATCTCTCGAGGGGACAAGATATTTAAAATACTCGTTAAAAACAATGAAGTGACAGTGTCCATTGACCGCCTGAAACCGGCCTATATACTGTCCTCTGATACAACCTCATCCCGACAGGACAATATTCCTCCTGTTAAGGAATGTCCCGTAAAAACAACACGTTCGGGACGCAGAGTACACTTCCCTGACTTTTATCGTCCGTAGACACGGCCTCTGGAGGGGAGTGATGTAGGTGACTTACCACCAGTCGATACCTTTGCTTTTGATGCGATATACTTGTTATATAGAACTGAATCGTTTTCGCGAGATATTGTACGTGGACTTTATGTGTTTGTATTGTAACTTTTGTGTCATAGTGTATTTCCCCTAAACGTTCCTTCTGTACTGTTTTTACGTGTGAGTTGACTTTTTAATAACTATTTCATCAGTGACGTAACGTATTGTTTTATTTGTGATTTATCGTCACGCTCAACACCACCAAATTATCTATATTATTTTTGAATTGTAATTGAAACAGAGTTAGAAAGATTATTTAAAATTGTTTTTGAAGAAAGTAATCATAGTGTAGTTCCAATTAAATTTTTTAACCAAAAAGTATTTAGATCTCTTAATACTTTAACACTTTCTATCCCAATTGATATATTCACTCCACTAGGATAAATAGGTGTTCGTCTTTTAAGATTGATGGTGGGCTCACATGACATTCACCCCGACGGCTGCCCTCTTGACGACTTCACTAACTGCAATTTATCAAGCCATTTTTTATTTGATCCTTAAATAATTCAGTGGGACGCGTCAATATTTAGGACTATATTATATGCTCTGCTATATATTATATTATATACTGGCATTGCCCGCGGCTCCGCCCGCGTTCAGATGACTAAAAACCAAATTCTTAGGTTTTACATATTAGTATAATATTACAATTGTTAAGGCACGTCTGACACTTTATTGCGTGGCAACTTTACAACCGCCCACATCGTGTGGTCCGTGCCTAATTAGACGGTCATCAATGTGAAGTGATTTGTATAATCTGTGAGTTCAATAGACAATATAGTGAAGTGACAGAACGTTAGCTATATAAGGCGATGATTTGACATTAAAACCACTTATTATTATTCCCATTTTTCTTCTCGTCGTACTCAGTATTTTGTGGCTAATCAAATACAGTATAATCCAAACAACGACATCTTTTATTTGCAATCTACAATCTTCAATCTTCAACAAATTCGTTTCATAAAAATGAGACGAACAACAATGAATGCAGTTTTTGTATTTTTTCTCAGATATAAGATATTTTCCCACGGTTCAAAGTATCCTATATGTTGACCCGGATAACCAGCTATCATCATACCAAATGTAATCAAAATCTGTCCAGTGGTTTTCTCATGATGCGGTAACAGACAGACAGACAAAAATTCTAAAAACTATAGATTCGGACTCTGCATCGATAATAATGTTTATTTCAATTAGATTTTCCAAATAATATTTAATGTACAGATTGGACTTAGTTACAATTTTATTATATAACTAGCAGCTTACCCTCGCTTCGCTCGGGTTCGCCTCTATAAAAATACTAATAGAGATCTATTAGTTCCCACGGGAACAATTCATTTTGCCGGGATGAAAAGTAACCTGTTATTTGACTGACAATATAAGGTATCAGAATATTAAAATTTTCTAAATTAGGTGCATAAGTTGTTGTGTATTTAGCTGTATAAAATACTAAATTTTTTTAACTATCCCACGGGAACTATTTAATTTTCTGAGATAAAAAGTATCTAAGATGTTACCCGGGGATATAAGGTACCACCATGCAAAACTTCATTTAAATCGGTCTCATAGATTCGGAGATTAGCCCGTACAAACAGACAAACAGACAGAGAAACAAAAAAATTAAAAAAAACCTGGATTTGTTCTATTTGTCTTCTTACATCCCCCTGACTCGGTTTTTAGCATTTTTTGCTATGTACAAACATTCGACCTCTACTGTTTTATTATAGTATAGATTTGTATAGATATCTTTGAATACAATATATTATTTTTTATCATTTTAAGAGCAAAGTTTAATACATTTGTTACTTTTACAAGATTTATATACAAAGTTACCTTAGTAGAAAGTGATAAAACTGTATTTGTCAAGTTTTCTTAACTTTAAATATTTTTGTACTTACTATTTTTCAATGGTGCGCCCTCATCTCGGAGATTGATTGAGGGGTTACATGACGCCCTCTTCTAGCTACCCCTTTGATGATTTCTCATTTATTTATGTAGCATATAATATGAGATGGCTTTACTTACATTCCTTTAAATTTTCAAACTAAATTTTGTTATATGGTTATGATTTTTGGAAATCATAATATGTAATTATGAAATTACAAGAAAATGTTAGTAGTGCCTGTGGATATTTTGAAATATTTTTAATAAAAATAAATATAAACATATTATTTAGTCCAAGCTTATTAATTTTCATATTAACCACACTCCCTGCATCGAAAGCTATTTTTAACAAATTGAAATCGTAACCATCGTAACCGCTTAGTATATTTTTATTTACTATGCTCTTCACTTCTTTATCGACTCACAGTGAATAGTAATTACCTTTCAACTTCACATAACGCAACATTAATAAATATAAGAACTTCAAATTGTTAATGTAAAAAAATCTTAAAGCTTTTATGAAGTAAAAGCTACTGTTTCTGTTTATTTCATATATTCAGACTCATTAACACCATAAGACAAAAACAATTCTAGGAATTTTGTTTATATATTTACTCATTTATTACCTACTTATTTATTTCAAATAAAATATGAAGTATATATACCCTTTAAAAAATGACATTGAGATTGATATTTACTTTATCATATGAGAAATATTCTGACTTTCTACATTAGGTATTGCTATATTATATATTTTAAGTTATATGGCAACTATAAGGGCTGTGTTAATGTTACGATGTTCAATTTCCAGGTAAATTTAGTATAATAATACATATTAAATAGCTCTATAAATGCCTGTCTGTGGTCTTGTTAAAAGTTTACTTCCAGCAACCGAAACCACATCCTTGGGTAGGTAGAGTTGATGGTAGAAAATTATTATGCCTTTACATTCTTTCCGACGTCTGAGTAATGAGCTAGCTTTTTGTAAAGTGATCTTGGTACAGTTCCTCTGAGTTTTGGTTCATCATTCATTATTATTTATATTTTCTACTTTAGCCATTTGTTGATATAGTGAAGGAACATTGTGAACAAAACGTAATTTTTAAAAGATAACGCAATATGGTTACCCGCATTTCGCCAGCGTAGACTGACCGATAAAACTATTAAGGGGAGGCCCGTGCCCAACATTGACAAAAATACGACTGAATTATTGTTATTATAAGATTATGCAGATGTAAACTGTAATTTCCATGCTATACCTGTATATAGTCTTTAGTTACTCGAACCATTACGCGAATATAATATAATTATAAGTATAATATAATTAGAAGTTATCTTACTAGAAGCTCTTATTTAAATTTCAAACAAGCTCAAATAAGTAAACTGTTGTTAAAACTCCCACAAACACAATTGAAACTTTCTACATTTGCGGTTGAAAGTTATACATATATACTGGTTCTTATAAAATGTTAAATTTATAAAATGTAATGTCGTTTCTACATAATTCTTACTGATATTGCCAAAGAGTGTAAGTCGTGGATTCATTTCTCAGGCCAGAGGATATTCTGAATGAATCTATTGTCCATATAGATATTTAAACCCAATTATAACAATTTTTATCATGTGTATTGTGTGTGTCTGTTAATCAGAAATAATGAGAACTAAGGATTTGAACGTCACGTATTTTCGGGGTGGAAGGAAAAAAAATCATGTAATCCATAATGCTCAATATAATTTTTCTTATGTTTTCAAATTATTTTCGTAACTTTACTTGAACTTGATAATGTGAAAAATTTAGTGCACATTTAGTCCAGTAACTGAGTAGTTCTGACTAACAAAAAGTTAAGGAAAGTTAGAATTCTAGATATCTCAATAATTTGTAATGACCATTTATAACCTACACGATAGAGAGAAGATATTCTCGAAAAACTGGTTTTTGGTAACATTTTTCCAATATGGTGGCGCGAGCAGCTGTCGTTCAAGGTAACACTCTGCCAAATTAGAACTCTTCTGGGTCTTTTTATAGCGAAAGCCCTATTTTATGTCAGTCATTAACTAGCGACTCATCCTCGCTTCGCTCGGGTTCGTCCCTTGGTACATTTTAATTTTTTGAGCGGAAGCCCAATTCTTTTACTGAAATAAAAGTAGCCTAAGCTACTCCTTATAATATCAACTACCTGCTAGTAAAAGTCCCGTCAAAATCGGCCCAGCCGTTTCGGAGAAGCGCTGGAACAAACAGACAGAAAAACAGACAGACAGATAAACAAAAATTTTAAAAATTGTATTTTTCTTATAAATACCATATATAATTCCATATGCATTCAGTAAAAAGCTGTAATTTTGACATTACAAACAAACACTTCAATTTTATTTATCCGTATAGGTGACTGGACTAATTACTAGATAAAACTGTTGGATAAATTAATAGCAATATTAGCCCTCTTAGGTTTTATGAAAAAAATGGTTTAAATGTTTATTAATGTGATTAATAAAGCACGCGTATCAGCCTTTTATTAAATTTAACCGCTTAGAGGAGAGAGGGTGTGTAAAAGTTTCTTTGACACTTATCGGTGTATTATAACCGAAGCTAAACAACAGTGTATTCTGTTTGATGACTAATTCATCATATAGATAAATATTAAAATTATATAAAATAGACAAACACTAAATTGTTTTTTTCAAGCTCCAATTAAAAAAGCTCCACAATTATTTTATTTTATTCCATTCAATTCGTAGATTGGTGAGTAGAGTTTTGATTGATGAACAATGATTCTTTATTTTTAATTTATTAGTATAGATTTTTTTCACAATAAAATCGTTTAAAATAAAAGATATTCTGATAATTTAATTTCATGCTAATGTTTAAAATACTAGACCAATTAAAGAAGAACTTTTATAGGCAAGAAAAACTTGAGACAAACCTAAAAAAGGCTATTTTTTGCGCCGCAGAAAATTTAAAAAGATATAAAACTATCTTATATTAGTAGAGAAAGAAAAGGAAGGAAAGGGTTTAAATGACAGCTCGAAATTTAAGCTTATTGACTTGAGAAGACACGCACTCAAAGTTGTGGATCATAATTATATTTTACATAGCCGCATTAATCTATACATATAATAAAATTGTCAATAAGTCGAATCTGTACATTAAACATTTTTTTGGAAAATCTAATTGAAATAGACATTATTATCGATACAGAGTCCGAATCTATACTTATTAGAATTTTTGTCTGTCTGTCTGTCTGTCTGTCTGTCTGTCTGTTACCGCATCACTAGAAAACCACTAGACAGATTTTGATGAAATTTGGTATGATGATAGCTGGTTATCCGGGTCAATAAATAGGATACTTTTTACCGCGGGAAAATATCTCATTTCTGAGAAAAAAAACAAAAACTGTGATGTAAGAGTATACTAATATGTAAAACCTAAGAATTTGGTTTTAGGTCATCTGAACGCCGCGGAGCCGCGGGCAATGCTAGTATTTACATATACGTATAAATATTTATGCTAGTGATTACAGAAGTAAAGTTCACACATACAAATATCTGAATAAAAATTAGTATGACATAATAATCTATGACAAAAATGGAAAACCAAGTCAATTAAAAAAAAGCAATATTTGAAACAAGGAGAAACAATTAAAACGGAATAATCTGATAACGGCCCGACGATTAAAACGCACTCGCAGTTTACAAACGAAAAATAGAATTGTTTCGGAACTAGCTGGCAATATTTAAAAATTATTATTCCATTTTTAAATTCATATTGTATTCGAGGGGCGGTGTGTGACGGCCAGTGACAGGCGCGGCGTTCGTTAAAGCGATAAGTCCACGATGACACGGCACGCGCCATTCCGTGGACGACATATGGAAGAAACTATCGTGGATTAATGCCTGATTAATATAAATATATTAAATTCTATATAAATAAACTATAGCCGTTTCTCATGACTTTGTTTGTATTTATAAGACTCAATTTTTTACATTTAATTTTTTATTAAAATCAAGTTGATTTGATGTTGTGACGGGTCGATGTTTTTTTGATTTTGTGTACTGAACGGTATTATTATTGTTGTGTCTGAGAAATGTGTGTAAAATGTATGTTCTATTTTTTTCCTAGATAAGCTATTTTGTAAATAATAATAATCCTTAGTTATTTTACATACATATCTTAAAAGTTTGTTCATTGTTTTATCCTGCTTGTACTCAACAAAGGAATAATGGGTTAACGGAAGTTTGTGTACAAAAAAAAATATTTTATTTATAATCCGAAAAATTCCATAGTGTACTTTTCCCAGTGCATTAAGTAGTTTCCATGGAATTTTAGTACCTACTTTGCAAAAAATCATAAAGTAGCTTTTGAACTTTTTCTTATACTATCAGAATCTGAAAAATCATTAAGTGAAATTAAATTATTTAATATTCCTTTCTATATGAAATTCTAGCTCGTAGTGCTTCATTTATAAATTTTTAATTTAAAACCTACGGCCTTGAGTCTAGACTCTTTTCTCTATATAGCGCCATTTATTTTTAAAGAAACACAGAACTTAAGTTGAATTATCAATTATCGTACAGAAATGCATTATGGGAATAAATAGTATCTTATGTGGCACGCCAGGAGGGTAGATAAGATAACATTCTGTAATCGCTATCGTCAATAGAAAACAAAAAAATATATATGGCAAAGTCACGTTGTCAGTAAATTATATTATACTAGCGGCTCAACCCCGCTTCGCTCGGGTTCGCCTCTAGGAAAACAAAAATAAACCTATCCCACGGGAACTGCACACTTTTCCGGAATAAAAAGTAGCGTATGAGTTATTTCAGACTATAATCTATCTCTGTGCCAAATTTCATCCAGATCCATTCAGCCGTTCTGGCGTGAAAGAGTAACAAACATCCATACATACTCACAAACTTTCACATTTATAATATTAAATACGGTTATCATATATTTTTCCTATATGCGATATGCATTGTAGAAAGCTAATTGGTATAAAGACGGATCTCTATAACCTATCCAGCTGTGGTTCTCGAGCATGCGCTGACAAACTTTCAGCTTTTATAAAATGACGAAGGTCTGGCGTTCACAGGCTCTTAGACCATTACTACAGATAGTATTTTGACATAATTTATACGGAGTTTACGTCATATCTGAAATAAGGTGTATAGATAGATAGGTTATTGAAAACGGTCATAGAGAGACATAACAGGATTTGTCAAATGTCATCCAAATGTGTCAATTACGTGTAACAACATTCAAACGTCTTAGTTAACTTTCACATTTACAATATAAATAGAATTGAAAATGTTCACTATGCATATACTTAAGACTTGAACAGAAGTTAGTTTATTCTCAGGCACTACAACATGGCTGTATTTATAGCGCTGTATAAAGGCAGACGTATTCAAGCCATTAGCCGGTACGACGCGCGAACTATTCAAATTAATTAAATTTAATTGTGTAGAAACGCGAACAGGTCATCCGCGTCTCGTCAGCTTGAAAATAAATTTATTCCGTACCACTTAACAGCTACCGTGACGATCTATTGTAGCTAACAAATATTTTAAGTAAGCTAGTTACATATACATATATGTAATATAATATAAGTCAAGTAAATATTAATCTATACAAATAATAAAATTCTAAGTAAGTCAAATATGTACATTAAATATTTTTTGGGAAATCTAATTGAAATAGACATTATTATCGATACAGAGTATATATATATAGAATTTTTGTCTGTCTGTCTGTCTGTCTGTCTGTCTGTCTGTTACGGCATCACGAGAAAACTACTGGACAGATTTTGATGAAATTTGGTATGATGATAGCTGGTTATCCGGATCAACATATAGGATATTTTTTACCGCGGGAAAATATCTCATTTCTGAGAAAAATACAAAAACTGCATTGTAAGAGTATACTACTATGTAAAACCTAAGAATTAGGTTTTTGGTCACCTGAACGCGGGTGGAGCCGCGGGCAATGCTAGTTTTAATAATAAAATTGGAAATATTATTATATTATTTGCGAGATGACTAGATCTCTAAAAAAAGACAAAGAAAAGTTACATTTCACGCATAGATTTTTTTGACTTATGGCTTTTAGGTGTACCAGTTAGGTACACCTTATGAATTCGCCAATGTCAAATAGAACGGAGAAGACAAGATGATGATTTAGAAGACGAAATGCAATCTAACTTTGTTTATATGTAAAACAAGAGCAATCTATACATATAATAATAATTTTTTTCTGAAAAAATTGATTTTAAGGTAATTACAGAAAGAAATGAAATTCATTCATAGTATCTTGTTTATTCATTAGTTAAAAATATAACTTAAGAAAATTAAATTGATATTTGCAATATTTAGTCATAGTTTCGTTAAAAAATCATTAAAAAAAATGTAAAAATGAACAAATAATTTTTTTACTAAACTCTTTACGTCGATACATCCATGTCTTTCTGTATTTGACCGCTAATCTCCGGAACGACTAAACGATTTAAAGGGGGCTTTTATTAGTGGATAGAGGTTTCGGACTATTTTGGCTTTATTTAGTGGAAAGAGGAATATTACAGACTATTCTTATAGTTGACACACCATCAAAGTCGCTGTGAAGTAGTTAGCTACTATAACTACTATACTGTAACTAAATACATAACTATGTATATAACAGCGGACAGCGGGTAGCGCCATGTAAGAGGGCAATAATATAAAGTTTAAAGAAAATTAAATATGCTCTTTATTTTATTACAAAAATTGTATCATTAAAATACCGAGTTCATAATTCCTTTAATTAAAGTGGATTCTGTAAAATTACTTCATCCTACAATTACATTCATAAGTATGCTATAAACAAGGAATACTAGCAAAGTTTTGTGAAATTTATATTCGGTACAAACAATGTGTTACAACAGTATTTAATTACTATACTAATTACAAGAAACTTGCCGTTATTGTTTTTTAATTAAATTAAGCTGAACTATATGCTATAATTAAAATATTCGTATTTACCTGAGAGATGATTGATAGGTAATCAGTAAAGTTTCACCCTTACATCAAAGAGTCTTGACTTTCTAATTATAATAATCAAACATTGAAGATTGGTCTTATACAGTATTATTAAAGTATTTGTTGATTTCCAATTCAAAGTTTCATCCCTATTGCCACCCCTTTAAGGGATCATTTCCAGGGCAAAAAGTCCTTCTTGTCTGTCCTTCCTAGGGTCTCAAACTATCTTCTTACCAAATTTCACCTAAATCGGTTCAGTAGATCCAGAAATTACCCCCTACAACGTCACAAACTCACAAACTTTACCTCTTTTTAATATTAGTATAGATTTAGGTTTAAAATAATTTCATATAATAGATGAAATAACTTAATATGATAGTAAAACTAACCACGTATAATAAAACAACTAATTGTTAGTATAGTATAAGTAAATAATTTTAAAAATAATATTATATTCAATAAACAAAGGTTTTTACTATACTCAATTGATGCAGCGTTTTAATTGAATTCATGTGAATGATACCAGCTAATAACTAAAGTTTAACATATCTTTAAAAATAAATATTTCATTACCTTTCATATATCTATCTCTTTTGAGAGCGAATTTCAATAATCTATTTGTAGTTTTCCGATAGGAATTCGACATAATTTGTATGGAGCTTATTTCAAATTCTATCTCTAACAATAAAATTCCAAGTAGATAACCGTCCTTAGTCTATTAATTACAAACGAACTGATACATATTGCGTTACGTCGCACAGGAGAAAATCGCATTTGCTGTCAACTAGCTGTCGCGTTCAGATATATTTATTCAAAGCCACACAAACCAGTTCAAAATGAATATTGTATAGTTCCAAAATTGGATATCACATAGTCAGAAGACATTAAGAGGCCTGGGTGGACCGGCGGAAAATTGAACTGGCGCGGTATGCTTTATTCATGACATCGGTATATGCATTGCCGTTGTTTTGAACACTTTATACAGCTTACAACAAACTTCGAAGTATCAATTTTCATGCATTCTATTACAGTCTGTATTGTTTTAACATATATGCTAAAATTGCATATTTAAATATATTAAAGCCATTTCATGACTTGCATTGGGATGTAAATTGTTATTCTGCGGTGCATTTTCTGCAATAAATGTATTACGTACAATTTAGTTTTGCACTCGTTGTTTCAAATATTTATACATATAAAAATATTGTGTATTAATTAATTAATTTTATACATATTTTTGTGGTTTTACGACGTTGACATTAACTTCCTATTCGTTTTATTTGTTATATTGTTCCTATTATTAAAAATATATATTTTACAAAAAATATAAATATTTTCAAACTTTTGTACGATAATTGTATTATTTATTTTACGTTTATAACAGTACATTTCCATTTTATAAGCATAGGTTAAGTTAAACCACATTTATTTCCCCAATACAGTTTGCTACGGCAACAGACATAATACACTGCACCAAACGCATTTATAATACAAAACTACACAGTACACAGGTAAGTGAGGAAAACCTAAAAATGTTACCTCAAAAATGTCAACGCTCCCCGATCCGAGTCTCATATATCATGGGGATTTATACCCACCTTTGCTCCTTTCTCGATTTCCACGCAACACCTTAATTTAATATTAAATTTTGCTTTCTACGCTTTCAGAAAAGCAGATGTCTTTACACGTTTTGTTATTCATATTTCGCCTTCACGCATTAGCGCCCGACGTCTAAATGGAATGTTGTTACGATTAAAATAAAATATACTTGCACTTCCCTTACTTAAGTCATCTTACAAAATATAAAGGTTAATGTACACTCGTTATTTTGTCTTTGAAATATGTTACTTTTATTTTATTAAATATATAATTTAACTAGCGACTTAGCCATGCTTCGATTGAGTGCAGGTTATATTTGTGCTTATAATATTACTAGCAGAACCCGCAGCTTCGCTTGCGCTCAAACTCATCCCCTATTTAACCCCTTATGGGAAGAATTTCGGAAATGCTAAAATACGTATTTTTTTAATAGTATTGAAGGCCATTAATACCAAGTTTCAAGAAATTCTGATCATAAATATTTTTTTGGGTTGTATTATAATGTGTATTCGTGTGTAAAAAGTAGTCTATGCCACTCTCCAGCCCTCCAACTATCTCCACACAAAAAATCACGCCAATCCGTCAACCCGCTTCGTTATGAAAGAAGGACAAACAACCAAACACACTTTCACATATTTTACAATATTTTCGTTTGTATTTCAACGTCCGGTAATCTAGCCGGGCAAGAAGCCAAAAGACACACAGGGAGCTGGCCCGCTTCGGTGGGCGGTGTGCCATGCAGGTGGCTCCTGGTAGGTACTTCTCTGAGAGCAGAATGTACCGAGTGACCTCGGTACCCCACGGTTGTGTAGTCTACTTCAGTAGACCTCCCGTGGTTAAGTACGTAAGCGATCCTGTGACACCCCATATACAGGGTCATTTTTAATTTACTGAAAACCTTTTGGGAATATACTATGTACATCATAACAACAACATCTGTAACAAGAAAAAATAATATTTTTTTAAATTTTTATTTTCATATAAAATTAAAAATATTTTTTTTGCACCTTCTAAACTTTAAAGTTCTAGTATCTGGCCAAGTTTAAATGAGTAAGCGCGGCTTCCTACACCCCTCCACCCCTCCCCCTCCACCGGACACGCACTTTCTTTTGCTAATGCTGAACTATTACCATTTAGAAGGTGCAAAAATATTTTTATTTTTGTTAAATTTAAGATATATTTTTTTTCTTACAGATGTTGTTATGTTGTAAATAGTGTGTTCCCAAAAGGTTTTCAGTAAATTAAAAATGACCCTGTAGACAGGGGAGGTTCTGTTGGGTTTTACTGAATAATTCTGGTTTTTCTAGCCGGTTGACCCCCACATAACCACCTGTATGTAAACAGGTGGTTTGCGTAAATACATTTCCCAACATAGAAAAAAGATCATAGTCTATCTGTATACTCATCCAAATCCGTTCGTCCAGTCGTTTCAGTAACAAACATATAAATATATCAAAAATAATTATATTGTACTAGCAGAACCCGCGGCTTCACTCTCTTTAAAACTACAAAAAAAAATCTCTAAAAAAGAGGTTTCATACAAATTTTCATGCCCTATTTTACCCCCTTGTGGGATGAATTTCGAGAAATGCTAATACATGTAATTATTTAATTGTATTGAAGAGTATTTTCAAGTATCAAGTAATTCTAATGATAAATGTTTTTTGGGTTGTATTATAACGTGTTTTGAGTTTCCCCGTGGTAATTAGAAAATCTCCTGCTGTAAAAAGTAGCATATGTCAATCTCCAACCCTCCTATTATCTCCATGTAAAAAAACACGCCAATCCGTCATTCCGTATCGACGTGAAAGAAGAGCAAACAAACAAACAAACAAACACACTTTCACATTTATAATATTAGTATGGATTGACTAGTATTCTCAAAATAGTTAATACGCATAAAATAACTTTTATGATTCTCTAATTATAATTCAATTTTAGTTGTATTCGTTAAAGGTACAAACTAAATGTCAACAAAATGTTGAGATCCTTTGATTATCTCTACACATTTAGTTGGGCCGCTTTTTCCGTAGCTGATGGGAAGTCAAGGCGTTTTGTAGTCGCCCTCATTATTCCGTTCCGGTAGACTGACATTATCGCCACTTATCACGGGGCCGTCACTCAAACTACTTCGACAACATCGACACTGTACAAAGACGAATCTGATGATATCTATACAATGATACGACGCGACGGTCAGCTTGCTCGAATGAGATTTTAACAACTGGTTTAATGAATACAAAAGTTTAATATTATTAACTTATACAATATTATATAGTTATTAAATTAAATGCTCATGTTGTTTCTTCCTGAAGAAAAACAATTTTTAAATTAATTTCAATAAGCAATCTCTCAACTAAGTGATGCTTAAAAAAATAAATTAATAAATTCTGTAAAATATAATACTTTATTTAAAAAAATATCTACTATAAGTAGCTACTTTAATTTCAAAATCGCTTAGCCAAAAAAATACCTCTAAATTCAAATCACAATTGTACAGTTTTACTGATGATTAAAAAAAACCAGCCTTAGTTAATAGTACGTCGTTTACCGTCTGCTATTAATAATGCCGCTGCTTTTTTTATTCTAAGCAATTTATTCTGATTTCTAATGATTTATTCGCTAATGATTAATTCGATATTTATTCGCTAATGATTAATTCGATCTTGGTTTTTTTAATATTTTATTAATTTCACACATTTTAATCACAAATATGATAATAAAAAATCATCAATTAGGAACTAATACTACGAAAAAATAAAAAATACACTTCCTGTGATAACGACTCTTCTATTCCCATAATAATAATTGATTAAGGTTAAGATTAATTGGCAAGCTTATAATCGCCTAATGTCGCCATGATCGTTACGAATTGTTATCCCATAGGACTTTGTAAGTGAAAAATAGACTAGTGCACTAGTTTTTGCACGCACTGTAATGAAAGGAATAAAATGAAATTAATTTTTTTTCAATTATCGTCAATATAATTTAAAAAGAGTAGTATGTAGTCAGTCTGTGAGAAAGCTACCACTGATTCGGGAAGCAGTTGCGCACTTGTGCACTATACCGCCTGCACAAGAATCCGGGTACAGTGAGATTGGCTGCTTGACCGAAAACAATCAGGAGAAGATATTTAATACTTTCTTAGATTTACGCGAATATTTGACATTTTAAATAAAACTATCTTTTCGGATTTTTTCGCGGATTTATTTGGATTTTTGGTTCCCGACGTTTCGAATGCTTTACAGCATTCATGGTCACTTGAGAGACTGAGGTGTTACATGTCTCGAAGGTATAGTTATTGCAGACAGCCTACCCACAATTAACAAAATGAAAATTGCACCAATTACATTACAATATTTTTTAACTTTAAATATTTTTATAATTTTAATTAGTTTTATAATTGAATATGGAAAATTATTTATTTAATTTTTACTGTTATTATTATAATTATTACAATTTTAAAAATATTAATTAGTAATCTATATTTAGTGTTGCCATTATTATATTTATAACCATAAAGAAAACTATAAAATATAGTATTAATTATTTAAGCCGTATAATTGTTCTATGTGTAATTTAAAAAGTTAAAATTAATTAAGGAGAATAATTTTAATTCAGTTTGCTATTATTTAAAAAATAAATAAACAGAAAATATTTATTAATTATTTAATATTAGGTGTACATAAGGTCCATACCACTTTATATATTAGATGTCTGTAAAAGACGAAGATAAAAGATATTTTATGTAATACTCTATCTATGTATATTACAGAAATACCTAAAACCTTACTCAGAGCAAAACTCAATTAAGATTTTGAGCAGTCCATTTATTATTTTTTTTATTTCCTTCCTTAATGATATTATAATACCTACCATCGAAAATTTATCCCTATTTCTGAATAGTTTTATTTTCGTAATTTAATTTGTTTCATAGCCATCTATTTGTTTCGTGGAATCAGTGAGATCAGAAATGCATTAAGCGTAAAATGCAATATTGAAAAAGGGGCTAGTCCGATGCATTTTAATCAAAGTGGTATTAGTATAATCGTCAAAGAATGCGCGTGACGTTGTTCTGACACACGTTCGTAATGCTCGGAATACAATTGCAAAGTATTAAATAATATATTATTTTATACGTACATACATATTTTTTTTATAATTCTATTGAATCGAAGTTTCTTATCGTACGTTTTACTCGGTAAAGGCGAATAAGCGCAAGACGAAAATAGTGTTATATTTCGACCGTCACGGCACTTTTTATTAATTACTAAGATCACCCCATGTGAAGTCATCGTAAGTAACAGATCATAAGTAAAAAAAAATGTATGTTAATACTTACTTATATTTACTTACAGCTATCTTTTTGGATGTTTTCCGCAAAAAAATACGAAAAGATAGATAAAAATGTATGGTGTAAGAAATTCGTGTGCACTCTGTGCACTTGTGTGTCTTTCTTTGGTGAGCTTCAACATATGCAACATAAGTTGTTTGTTGATGAAACTCGTGATAATTTTTATGATCTAATTGATGATCATCCTACCGGGTATCCCACGACACCCCAGATTTTTTTGTTAAAAGGTTTTTATTTAGGTTTACATAATATACTCGTATGTTTGTGTACTTTCAGTTGATCTCGAAAGGTTATCTAGAGTTACAGCCTATGCTCTTCATACGTCCATATCCCATGTTTAAAAACGGTTACAATACAATACATTTTAATTAATTATACAATAAATATATATTAAACAATATTTTCAGCGCTACGGATCAACATTCACTTATAAAAAATTATTCATTTCAAAAATAAATTAAATTTCTCTCTATGTCATATAAGTGAAATAAAACTAAATTATTATTTTTATTATCTGATGGCAGAACTGTGTGTATCATTATTATTGAGGGTGAAGCGTAGCAGATTCTACTCGATTCACTGTAGGCATAAAATCTAATAAAAGAAATTCTAATAAACACATATCTTTATATCTTAAACAGCTTATATTCGTTGGGTTTTAAAGCCCATAATATGTCTAGAAAGTTTCTTTTGTAATAATATGAATCATATATTGTTTGTGAGTATAAAAGTAAAGCAAGTACTTTTAATACGAATCTATTTTTACATACACGCTTTTATTAAAAAGCTCTTATTTTCATAAAATCGGCATATGAAAGGGTGTCTTTAATCAGAGTTACAAATTCAATTTAGCCAGACAGAAGCGATTGGGGGCGATATCGGAATAATTTGCATAGTTATTATAAACATGGGTCAGTCCTGCATAAACTGCTCGATGACAGCTCTCGTCTCTCGAATGCAAATATAATAACAATGTAGAAATAATGGAAGAGTCTGAAAATTATAATTACAAAACTAACGACGTACAATTGTGGGGCATATATTATAAGCTATCTTTACGGGGTTTTCACATTAAATTTTAGTTTCATGAAACTAAAAATAATTGTGAAAACAAAAAATCATAGATTTTGTTATATAACGTTTTATGACGCACAAAACGTTAAAATAACACAAATCATTTTTATTAGTTTTTAGCGATAGTAGTTTCAAAACATTTTCTGGGATTCTGTTGTAAAAACTTACCTATTCATTGTACATAAATAAATGACTTATTCCTTATATAGCCGACCATTTTTGAGCAATTATATTAAAAGTATTAACAATGTACAAAAGTCACTTCCAGAAAAGCTACGTCGCAACACGAAATATGATTTACAAGCATTTCAGGTAAACTTATCCAAGTAAAGTGGAACCACGATTATCCTTTCAATCACCGCTTTATCCGTTGTAATCTGTTCAACTTAGAGGGGGAAGGAGGTCTTACGTTGGTTTAGCGAGAGGGTAATATAGAAACAGGATTGTGCAAGAGGGTGACAACCTTACATTTACAATATGCCTCACTATTCCCATTCGATTCTTATTCTATAAAATTCTCTAATAACCGTTACGCTAATGTCTTTATTTTTGCCATTGTATCTAGAACGGATATCAAAAATATTAGGTCTAAAAATGACTGTTTTTCAATACAATTAAATAAACACGTCTCTTAGCATTTTTCGAAATTCATCCCATAAGGGGGTAAAATAAGGGATGAATGTTTTTATGGACCCTACCTTTTTTGAGTTTTATTTTTGTAGTTTTAGCGCGAGCGAAGCCGCTGGTTTTGTTAATAAGCTAATAAATAAATATATGATAGTTCAATTACAATAATATTTTTTGTATAATTTACAATAATATTCGATCTATTTCGATGAAGTTTTGAGTGTAACTTATAGTTTATGCGCTTAAAAAAATTTCTAACAGATTACCATCAACGGACGAAAGATGGCGCAAAAGTAATATGAAACGTTTACGTCACTTTACACCAATAAACGAGGATGAGCCGCTAGTTAGTATAAAATAACACTAAAAATGTTAATCAATTATTTTCCCCATGATTGTATGAAATTCATGCTGGTTGAATGAATGAATAAATGAATTACTCTTTATTGTACACCCACAAAGAGAAAAATAAAATATACAATATGATATAGAAGAAGGTACAAGAAGCGGCCTTATCGCTAAAAGAGCGATTTCTTCCAGGCAACCTTTAGGTGTAGGAAATAGTACTGAGATGGAAGGGGCGCGAATAACAAATAAAGAGACAATAGAAAGATTATATATTTATACATACATATACGTATCATACAAATATATAATATTGGTTGCTTATTCATCGAAGTCATACAGCTACAATTATCCTACACAAACCGCCAGACAAATCGATATGGATTAGGACACCAATAAAATGTCAGCTGATATATTGTTAAATGAATTCCCGTAAAGCAATTATTCACACGATTATATTATTTAAGTGTTAATGTTTGCAAATAATATAATATTTCTGTTCTCATAATCATAAGCCGTAAGTGGCAGATTGATTTTTTTTAAGTAATGAAAGCTGTAATAAACATTTTTTTAATATATATATATATATATATATATATATATATATATATATATATATATATATATAATAAGTATAAGTACTTTAAAAAAAATGATCTAATGAGAAAATTTTACCTTTTTTGACCTAATCATAAAATTACTTTTTGTTTCACATCAACAATTAACCAATATAGATATAACTATCAGTATAGTGATTGATAAACGAGCTCAATGCTTAATCACCTAACCTTATCATAGATTAGATCACACGGCATACGTTGTCGTGTAAATTGAGTATTTCCGCGTGCCATAAATCAGGTAGGGATCGAGGTAAGCCAACCAATACGTTACGGCCAGCCGCTGTCGTATCGCTATACTTTCCTCTGAATGCCCCCATTTTGTGGCCCGATTTGTGACTTTCGATCTAACATAAATATAATATTATACTAACTTTTGATATCAATAGGATTATTGTTAGAATTTTATATATTACTTCAGTAACTGAGCTTAAATAAGTTTTTTACAAGTACTTTACTACTTTGACTAAAACAGTGTTAATAAAAAAATTATAAGGAATTTAAAAAAAAGTTTTGTAAACAAATTATCCTTAAGATTATTGTGTACTAGTCACTGCCTTCACGGCTTCGCTCATTAATAAATAAGTCGGTCAAAGTATTGTTGAACCATATTTTGTATATCGGTTGAATAAAAACTTACTAAAACTTCAAACTTAACATATTATAACAGACTTTTATCTCTATTATGAAACGTCTTATTGAATCTTCCTAAGCAAAGGAAAATTCTCTGATGTGCGTTTAAAACGAGACAGACATAAGATTATGTAAAATTTATAACTTTCTTACAATTTTAATATTTGTAAGTCAGACTAGGAGAATAAGATAAACGAACTTCGATAATTATTAACATATGAAACTAAACGAAGCTGTCTTTGTCGGAGTGAAATCAATCTTATGTTTTTATTATCCCGATCGAACGCTCTTAACACTGTGGGCAATTTATAATACTAATAGTATTATAACTAGCTAAATTCTAATACCATTTCATTAACTATAACTATTGCAAAAATAAAAACTTAAAAAAAACGACTTCAAGGCACTAAAAAATATAAACAATAATTAAACGGGGGTTTTCATTTAGAATAGATAACTAATCAGATATTTTCGAAGTCGGTGCCAGGAAAAGTTTCTAACTTCTAATTCAACTTGCAAAATTTCACCCATACAAACATACAAACTAACAAACATTGCAAGTTGAATAAAAGCTTATAAAAATATTCAAAGGCGATCCTGATATCAATAATGCTTTGTAACGTAATTCGATTATTCTGTCTTAGTGTATTAAAAAGTCTTAAACAACCTCTAAGTTTCTTTCCAGTCTCGAGTGAGTACCTCAATCTCTTCGTCCTACAGTACTCTTTTATAAACAGGAAGCGTGTAGTGGCTGTCGGCAAAATTAAAACTATTCTCGAACACATAGCTAGCCAATAAAAAAAAATTTACACTTTTATCTATATAATATAAACTTAATATAAATAACATAATCTTTACCTTTTATTTAATAACTAGCGACTCACCCTCGCTTCGCTCGGGTTCGTCCCTAGGTACGTTTTAAATTAAAATGGATATAGTATGTTATCATTAAGAGATAGACATATGCCATCGCGGACTTTTCTGTAGACCTATATAAGATACACAATTCCACCATACATTATTTTGTTATATCTCAAAGGGTTTAGGCAGTGTTTTCGTTGAAAGCTCCCAGACGTCTTATTTTTTCCGACACCTCCAACAAATATAGTTATATTTTAGCCAATGTATACAAAAACTTAACAAATTATATACTAAAACCTTCCTCTTGAATCAATCTATCTATTAAAAAAACCGCATCAAAATCCAATGCGTAGTTTTAAAGATTTAAGCATACATAGGGATATAGGGACAGAGAAAGCGACTTTGTTTTATACTATGTAGTGATATTATTTCCAGTATTTCAAATACTACGAAGGAATAGTAACGTTTATATTTTATAATTTACATATCAGCGTACAGAATACGACGAATTTCGACAAAGTATTTTATTTTTCAATAGCTTTTGATTCTTTTTATAAGATTAAACAAAATATGTTTATAAAAAAAACTTTTAAGTCATCGATTATGAAATTTAATAAATATTTATTAGTATTGAAAGCCTAAAAATACAAATATAAACATACACTGTTGTATAATGCCGGTTCAACGTCCGAAGAGAACTGTCATGTGTGATACCTCCGTTGTAGAACAAGAAATTGCACTCACGGTTTCATTAGAGTTTGAAAGCTTGTTGTTTGCTTGTTTATAAGAGGCTTTAGCAGCATCGTAAATGTGTAATCAAAATTAACAACCTCACTAATAACTAAACTCTCTTGGATCTTATTATAACGGGATAAATAAATATTAAGTAATTAATTGCAATTTTATATACCTACCTAGAAATATCTAGTGACCTGCTTATGCTTATATATAGAATCTATTGTGTTGTAATTAATATACCCGTATATGTAAGTCCTTTTACTAGGTACTGTGAATTCAAATGATATTTTATGTGTCTGCCACAATATGATCTTACCAAGACAAGCAGCTTTGCCAAAAGCAGCCTATTGACGGGTGAGTTCTTAGTACATGTATGTATACACTAGTATACTATAAATAAACAATATAGACAGCAGTTGGTCTGAGACATCATGATTATTCCTAAAAAATGAAAAATAATATACAACTTAAAAGAGATCTTTGAAACACATATCTTGCATCAAACAGTACAAACATATCCTATAACTTTTCATTCGTATTTTTATCTAATATTATATCTATATATAAATAGGTAAATACAAAACAGTTCAGTACCTGTTTCTCCTGTGTTTTTCAACCAAATTTCTTTTTTTTTTATTAGTATCTATTGACGGGCTTTGTGTTATCAAAAAAGAAAAAAAAAATCGGAAACCGTTTTATTTTTTACATTCATAGATTAATTCTATTTATATTCTTAAGTTTTCAATAAAGATCATAGTCAGATTTCATACACTGAGCAAAAAATAGTACTAATACGAATGCAAGACTTAAGATTACTACATAATATGTGCATTAGGATTAAATTAAAATATATCATTTTTTACTTTACTTAACATCATGAATATTCTTACTATGTATAGTCTATACATATAATAAAATTCTGAGTCGAATCTGTACCTTATGTATTTTTTAGAAAATCTTATTGAAATAGACATTATTATCGATATAGAGGCCGAATCTATAGTTTTTAGAATTTTTGTCTGTCTGTCTGTCTGTTACCGCATCACGGGAAACCCACTGGAGAGATTTTCATGAAATTTGGTATGGTGATAGCTGGTTATCCGGGTCAACATATAGGATACTTTTTACCGCGGGAAAATATCTCATTTCTGAGAAAAAATACAAAAACTGCAATGTAAGAAGTAAAACCTAAGAATTTGGTTTTTGGTAATCTGAACGCGGGCGGAGCCGCGGGCAATGCTAGTTCTATATAAATTTGAATGTAGAATTTATCACAAGCATTACAAGCTAGCTATTATCCGCGGCTCCGTACGCCTGATGTTTGCATTATAACCTTTATTATCATAAATTCATCATTCTGCGTACTAACACAATTTCTATATAAATTCAAACATTAACCTTTATGCCGCAGAGATCTTTTTATCTAAGATTTAAAATAAATATGATGAAATTATACGAAGCAAAACTTTCACACTTCTTACTTTCATCCCTATTTATAATTCTAATAATAAGAAAACTTTCATATTATCTTTAGAAAAAGTTTGTATATAGAAAAATATATTTTCTAGAAATTCTACTGGATTAAAATAAACTTGGAATACTTTTATGTGAAACAAATTAAAAGTGGAGATGGGAAGATATCGTTCTAAAAGTTTTAAAATGGTGAAAAGATTCGTTTTATTTCGATTGATAAAATTGCTGGTCTGCGTATCTTCTTAGTAAGACAGATTTCTTAGTTTTAAAATCGAACGAAAACTTAATATTGAGTTAAGATTTATAATGTTGTATTAAAATGCTGACTTTCTCTTGCAACATATTTTCAAAGTGATCGCATTTATGGAAATGCAATTTACATTTCTTTATAAATTCAATCGAGCTTTTGTTTATTATGTTTTAGACCTAAATACATTTTTTTTTTTTCTATAACCATAAGGGGCGTTTAAATGAAGATAATTGTAGCATTAAATGAATCTAACTATTAAACGGAAACATACGAAGTAATAATAAGAAAAAATATGAATTTATAATATGAATAAAATATGCTTTTTAAATGCTTTACGCGTGTTGAATATAAATAAAACAGCAGACGCATTTATGGTAATTATCGTATAATGAGTGGAATAAATAATAATATCGTGTAGTGTTGCATCGTTAGTGCTGTGCTATGCGTGATGCGTAACAATATTTATAAATTCGTGATGAACGCACATGTTATATTTTGTTTATCTTTTAAACTCCAAATAATAAAACTTGAATCATTATCAAATTTTAATCGATGTCTATTATATCATTATAATCTTTACTCTTCTTAATAAATAATATCGATGCAAAAATGTGTTTGTTTGTCCGTCGTTCTTTGCGACTAATTTTAAAAACAAGAAGGAACTCGAATAGGTTGTAAGTAGGATGCAACATTCTTTAATACATATAATAAATAAAAGCAACAACAAATCGATGTGATTTTTTTATCACGGTATATAAATTATTAGATATTAATCTAATGCAAGAAGTCACCTAGGGATGAACCTCTCATTCATAATTTAATAATCCGTGATTTAAATTAATATTAAATAATAATCTATATAAATAAAAAAAAATAATGTTCGTTTGTGCAAAACCACAAAATTTCTGAAACTAATTGACTTATTCTTCACTAATTACTTTTAAATTTCGACAGATTATTTCGAAATTCAGCTATTTATATTTACAATAGAAAATTGGTAAACATGAATATTTAAGTTAGGAGAATTTTCAAGTCATCGCAGGCAAAACCACGCGAAGGGTAGTATAGTTAAATATTCTAAAATATTTACTTAATAAATAAATGATACGTAAGCTGATAAAGAATATATGTATTATGTTTTATATTAAGATTTATTATATTTGTTTGTTATTTTTATTTTATTGGGTCTCTATAAAAGAAATAGTCATGAATATTTTCCTAATAGTATTGGTACAAAACATCTCTTGTCGTTACCATGACGATGATTTCATATTTCAATTTGTAAACGATTTTGTTGGAACTCTGCCCGAGACTCGTCTGCTATGGTTTTTGGATGGCATCTTTATAAATGTTAATAATTGGGAGAATATTAATAAACTCTTTTGTACTTTGCAACAATCGAATTAAAAGAATATCGATTTTTGCAAAGTAAATATAAATAAATATTTTATTAAGTTTGACGTGTTTTCATGCATATCTTGAATTACTTGTTTCTTATATATATTATCAAAGTCAGATAAATAAAAATTTTGTATAATTTCTATGATTTTACTGTCCAATGTCACGTGAATGTCGTTGACCTGTTAAAAATAACATTTTATAAGAAAATATAGCTTTCAAGGTCGTCACGGTTTAACATCAAAAATATATTTTTTATTTGATATCAAAATTTATGTGGCAGTGGTCGGTAATAAAACAAAAATATTTTAAATATATTTCATCTCTTTATGTGTTTTAGCGCGAATAATAGTACATAATACATTATTATAAATAACTACAATAATTTCTATGGGACATTCTATGGAAAAATATAGCCCAAGCTCTTCTTTTTACAAATAACTAGCGACTCACCCTCTCTTCGCAGGTTCGTCCCTACATAGATACGTTTCGACGCTTAATATGGAATATTATTTTTTTCGTGAATTTTTCCTATGTTTTAATAGTTATTCTGATATTTGGGGTGAAGACAAATCCAACAAAATAAAGATCATAAAAATCGGTCCAGCCGTTTGTTGCAATTTTAAGAGAAGATAATCATTAAGATATCCTACTAATATTATTATGTGAAAGTTTGCGATGATGGATGGATGTATGTTTGTTACACTTTCACGCCAGAACAACTGAATGGTTCTGGATGAACTTTGGCACGGAGATAGATTATAGTCTGGAATAGTACATAGGTAACTTTTTATCCCGGAAAATGTACGGTTCCCGTGGGATAGATTTGTTTTTGTCTAGGGACGAACCCGAAGCGAACCGAGTGTGAGCCATAATTTTTTTGTAATGATTTATGATAGAGTAATATATTTTGTAAAGTCACAAAAAGATTAAGTACTAAATAATACTACATAACATTATAAAACATTATAAAACATAAATACCTTACGATATCATTAAGTTTTTTCATATAATATGTACTAAAACAGATAAAACGTATGTAAAGCAATGATCGATAAGCTTGCCGTATTCGTATGGAAATAAAAATAAAGAAATCAATATCGCATTGCAGGTAAATATATCTTGTTTCACTGCATGATGACATTAACTAGACGGCTTGGACTAAATTACAAATAACTAGAGCATATAGCAAAGAAGCAGTTTTTGGAAACCTAATACTTAGCTATAATAATAGTGCCTATTGTTTTAATGTAATTTTTTTAAGGAAATGTCTTATTAATGTAGTGTGTTTAAAATATATTTGTACTTTATAACATTTACATATATTGATAAGATTAAAAACTTGAAAATTATGACAATATTATCAATATACTGTGTATTTTTAGGAATTTGTCCATGTTGAACAATCCAAAGTAATATTATAAATGCAAAAATAGCTCTGTCTGTATGGCTGTTACGATTTCACGCCTAAACAGTAACTACTAAGCTAATTTTGATGAATTTTGTGTAGAAATAGATGGGACCTTGAAGAAGGACATAGGCTACTTTTTTGCAAAAGTAAAACTTGATGGGGCTGAAATAGTAGTAAAAACTTTGTATAGGGAACCAACAATCTACCGTACACTCACGATAACTAAATTTTATCTATTTATATATAAAACGTACCTAGAGACGCACCCGGGCGAAGCGATGGTAAGTCGTTAGTATTAAATAAAACCAAAAAATAATTAACCTCTTGAATTTTTAAAGTTTTTAAATTAATATTTCTTAACATAATATTATGAGCAATTCATTAGTCAGGCTTTTTTTATCTATGTCGTTCGCAATACGAGTGTGTGACAACATCTACTTATATTATAATAAAACAGTAGAGGTCGAATGTCTGTACATAGCAAAAAAATGCTAAAAACCGAGTCAGGGGGGTGTAAGAAGACAAATAGAACAAATCCAGATTTTTTTCAAATTTTTTGTTTCTCTGTCTGTTTGTCTGTTTGTACGGGCTAATCTCCGAATCTATTGGGCCGATTTAAATGAAATTTTGCATGGTCGTACCTTATATCCCCGGGCAACATCTTAGATACTTTTTATCCCGGAAAATTAAATAGTTCCCGTGGGATAGTTAAAAAACTACACTAACGTATACAACTTATACACTTAATTTAGTAAAATTTAACATTCTGGTACGTTATATTGCCGGTCAAACAACAGGTTACTTTTCATCCGGGAAAAATGAACGGTTCCCGTGGGAACTAATAGAATTCTATTAGTGTGTTTCTAGTTATAAATACTAACCCACTAGATGTTTCACTTTCAAAAAATTCCTAGTATATTTTTACTATCCGATCTATAAACTTTATTTATGTAAAAACTCGTTGTTTTGTTCTAGCATGACATGACATGAGAAAGACAAACCTACAAAACACAATATAGGCACTTTTATTAAATCAGTATGGATGGCTTGTTATCTATTAAATTGAAGCCGATCAGTTAATTATTCAATTTAAAACGGCGAGAGTAAAATCGTAATCATTTTCATTTTCTCTAATTACCGAAAGGAAATTGAAATAAATTACACAAAACCAATGTTTGAAGGCAAATAATACATCAAACGGCAGACTGTGATTTAACAAAATGATCTATAGAGAGACTTCCAAATGGAATTAATCAAATTAAGGCTAAGCTCAAAGTGAAGTTTACGTTATAGATAATAGAAGTTTATATTAAATAAGGGTGCTTGGTACAATTATAGGAAGTCGCAGGCGAGACAGGGGAAAAGAAGCAAACTGGAAGAAGACTAAAGCTACAAGTGCAGGTGACGTTGATAAATCTTTCCTTTAAGTCAATTTTTTTATTAAATTATCACTCAACGAAAGATTTCTTGAGTCGTCTCTGATGATTTCTTTAACGTTTTTCGTATACTAATATACGTAATTGGTAAGTTTATACTTATAAATAAAACTAGCGACTCAACCTCGCTTCGCTCGGGTTCGTCCCTATGTATATATACCTATATAAACATATATAGTTTTACAATAATGTCTGCCCGATTTTTTGACATTTAGGATTACTGCTCCTCTCCCACTTGGGTAGGCATGATGATATATAACCTATAGCCTTCCTCAATAAATGGACTATCTAATCTAAAAGGATTTTTCAAATGGGATTAGTAATTCCTGAGTCTACTTTTATTTTTACTACGTTAAAAAGAATACATAATTATTAATAAAACTTTTTTAAAAAGGCCAAGGCAGAGCAAAGGCTTCTCGCTCGTAATAAATAAATTGTAAGTAGGAACTTTACATCAAGTATTATTGTTATAAATAACATAAAATAAAATATTATTTACTGTTAAATTTGCTTCTTGATAATAAATTTAAAAAATTAATTTAATTGATTATCCAGTTATTATTACCAAGTGTCGCATATTGGATTTTGATCTCAACGACTCTACTTTTACAAAAACTGCACAAAATTAGCTAAATAATATAAGTAATAGTTTAATATAATGTACATATTATAATTATTCTACTTGGTGGACTTTAATGTTTGTTTTTATATAAAAAATACACTACCTCTATATAAGACTGCAGTTTTATAATTATAATATAAAGTACCTCAAAATGACCTTAAAATGCAATTATTACGACACTTAGAAATGTGATATTTATTTTTTGAAATAAGACCCCTTGATTACTTCAAACCTATTCTTAAAAACATCTTCACAATAGGTAAATCTATAGTTTAGAACGTTTTTTGAACTATTTTTGAAATCGAGCAAAATATTTTCTATTCATACACAAATTGCAAATCTAAAACGGGTTCTTAATTATAATTATTCTAGTTTTAATCGCTGCAGAACGGGCGCCTGAAAGCGCAGGTACATTAATTATTCAGTGCCGATTTATTTAAATTGCTGCTTTATGTTTCTTATGTTTGTACTCGCCCTTCTCTACTAAAACTTAGACATAAATTCTTCTTTAGATTCATAATATTTTATGTAGACAAAGACTGATTTTATTTATTTATGTATATATTAAGTTATTTTGCCTTTTAAAAATATTCAGTATTTAGCTCTCTTTAAAGTGCCACTGCGGGCCATGGACCTCCCTTCAATGCGAGGATCAGGATCAGTCCATAGTTCACCAAGCTGGAAAAGTGCGGATTGGGGGACTTCATAATTCAAAAACTTGCTAGATTCTTTCAGACATGCAGGTTTCCTCTCGATGTTTTCCTTCACCGTAAGATAAGTGGTAATCATGTTGGAAATGATTCGAAAACAACAGTGGTGCGAGACCTCCGATTTGAACCCGCGCCACTCGGATTCCCAAGCGATTGCGTTACCATTGAACTACCGCTGCCAATTTAAACATATTTTTGTGATATGAATTTGGTTTGGCAAATCAACTTTTTGGCACCTTATATTATGCCACAGCTTGGAAAGTTGTGAAACATAAAATGTATTAATTACGTTATTTAAAGTAACAGCCCGATTGAATGAAACTATGTTTGTAAAAAAGAAAAATAATATTGAAATGATGCGAAAAAATCGATTTATGCGCCAACCCTTCAATACACGGTGACAGTTGTTCGATAATCGAACTGGGAACAATTAGCCATCAAGTGGGTAATATCCGTGGCACTGTCACTATTCCATTTCAGTGGACACTCGTTATCGTTGAATGGAAATCAATTTTCCTGAAGAGTGTATGACCGTGACGTTAACTGTTTTAATTGGATAAACACTTACATATTCTTGAAAATCTTTAAATTAACTTTAATATCTTAATTATAATATTAAATAACTAGCGACAGACCCTCGATCCGCTCGGGTTCGTTAAGTTTTAACGTTTAGTATAGATTTCTCAAAGATGAGATATTTTCCCGCAGTAAAAAGTATCCTATTTGTTGACCCGGATGGATATCCGGATACTGGATACCGGATAGTTATCATCATATCACATCAAAATCTGTCAAGTGGTTTTCTCGTGATGCGTTTCCAGACAGACAGACAGACAGACGAAAATTCTAAAAACTATAAATTCGGCCTCTGCATCGAAAATAATGACTATTTCAACAGCCTCGGTGATGTAGAGTACGGAGGTCATGGGCCAAGTTTAGTTATTGAGTCTTTCTGTATACTAAGTCTCAGTAACAGCCCGGAGTTGGGAAGTTGGCGGTGTTTCACCCCCGTGCCTCGGAGAGCACGTAAAGCCGTCGGTCCTGCGCCTTAACTCTCACCGGTCGTGTCGAGAGGTCGTCCCACCAGAGTATGAGAGTGACAGGAATAGAGAGTGCACGTTGTGTCTGCGCGTACACTTGTGCACTATAATATCTCCTGCGCAGTTGGCTAGTCTCAATGAGATTGGCCGCCGTGGCCGGAATCGGCTAGGAGAACATCATTATCATCATCATCAATGACTATTTCAATAAGATTTTCCAAAAAAAAATCCGAATGCATAAAAGCAAACTAAAAAAATATGGAAACAAGTCCACAAGGGATAAAGTATTATGCAGTCGAAAACATACACGTTTCATCCTTGCCACGAGATGTACATACTCCTCTTATGTATGTCTCCGATTGCATAATACTATATTCCTTCGTGAACTTGTTTTCATCTTTTTAGTTAGCTTTTATGCAGTCGGTTTTTTTCTTTATTTTTATGATATATTTATTTATTTACAGCTTTATAAGTATTTTTAAGTAGGAAAATTAGCGAGAATAGTTGTTAACCAGAAAATTAAATAATTATTAAAATGAATTTAAAATGAATTTATCCTTGTTATGAGCCCTTTAGTTTGATACCCATATTACAGAAAAAGAAGATTAAAAAGACACCTCAAACAATGAAATCTAGCAGCCCCCATATTTAATGTTTTTTTGTCACCTGTCTAAGAACACTTGGACTAATGAGACGAATCTAACGATACCTTAATCAAAGAAATCCATCGAGTGGTTTGAAAGATATGAGAATATTACAAACAAACACACATACAAAGATAGGCGTGAAAAAAATAACCCTTTCCTTGCAATCGGGTAAAAAATATTTATAGTTTCGACTCAGTTAAAATTTTATTATACGAGTATGTATAGATAGATATATAGATATACCTACATTAGCTTATTGAAAAACGGTATGTTCACTCATAGCGTTTCAAAATGGTCGTTGGTATTTACATGTCTATACTTAAAACGACTTCAAAACGAGTATTTACAATCTCAGTGTAGAGAAATTAACTACGTGCAATACCTCATGGTAGGTGGCCACCAACAGCTATAACTAACACCTGACCAAGTGTTGCAAACTTGTGCGATCTTTTACATCGCCATATGATCTATTCGTTTGCTGCCGAGCGTTTGGGAGCCCTTTTTCATTTAATTTTACGACTAGGGCGGCACGAAATATTCGTCTCCCGTATCTTTCGCAGAGCTTTTATTGTTTGTATTTTTTCACAACTCTACGATATTCACGGTAAAAAGAAAAGGGCCTATTGTTATCGTTTCGTACGTGAAGTCTCGTCCGTAATCCTTTAGTTTCCCGGGACGCAGATGTTCTCAACATTTTAGATGTTTATCCGTTGCAGGCTTTAATAGTATTCATTCTTTAAGAAGAGAGTGCTTCTGTTATTTTGTTAGTCTTGCTGTAATTATTTAGACTAAAAGCTAGATTTATTTTTAAACTGAATTAAGTAACAAAAATAAATTATTTTTATATATTTTGCTACATCATACATGTACCTAATAAAATAATTTGTGTGATAGTTTTACGGAGTAAAAGCTAATAGTTAGAAATTCATATAGCATTTAAGGCTCATTCTTTAAAAATTGTGCCTATTTATATATTTTTCCGTAATATTTGTAATATCATATAGATATTTAACTTTAATTGTTTGTATTTAAGCAAAAATCCCTTATCTAAAATATTTCCTTTGTTTAAACACAGCTTTACGATTTTGCCTCTTAGTAGAAACAATTTCAACGTCGTCGTTAAAACATTGGTTATTAAGATCTTGAACTAAAATTATGGCACTCAGTAGAGTAAAATTCCTCGAGACCACCTGCGAAGAAACGCGAGAATACGCAATTACGAGTACCCACCTTCCTTGCGATGAATTTAATTTGTGACTCACTGTCCTTCTTTAAGACATCCCTGGGACGCCATTTGTTTTCAATAATTAAAATTTGTCCCAAAGGATTCGCCCCTTTCAAGTTATATCTCCGTATTACATCATAAATGTTTAAACTTTATTTAAAATACATATAGAATTATAAAATTCTTCCAACTCCCACTAAGGAATACTGGGAACAACAATACCGTTTAATGTGTTTGTCAATAGTTCCACGAAGTATAAGCATTGCTACGTGTATTTTATTTTATACACCTCAATAATAATCATTGGATTTTTCAATGTATATTTCAAGTAATCAACGTCATCTTTTACGAAGCTATTTATTGTTATATGCAATTACTAGCATTGCCCGCGGCTCCGCCCGCGTTCAGATGACCAAAAGCCAAATTCTTAGGTTTTACAAATTAGTATACTCTTACAATGCAGTTTTTGTGTTTTTGTATTTTTTCTCAGAAATGAGATATTTTCCCGCCGTAAAAAGTATCCTTTATGTTGACCCGGATAACCAGCTATCATCATACGAAATTTCATCAAAATCTGTCCAGTGGTTTTCTCGTGATACGCTAACAGACAAACAGACAGACAGACAAAAATTCTAAAAACTATAGATTCGAACTCTGTATCGATAATAATGTCTATTTCAATTAGATTTCCCAAAAAAATTACAAACCCTTAAACATTTTTAGTACCACGAACTGAAGAAATCATGGTAAAAAAGGTTCACTTAGGAACGATTTTCAAATAATTTAAAAAGTAATTATCGCACCGTTGGATGGACTTTTTGAATTTATTTATATATTTTTTCACATGAAATGCATCCTTTATTAATTTATAATTATTATATAAATTTTTAATTAATAACTATTATAAAAATCGGTCCACATTTATTGTAAATCATTGTGGATCGATTTTTGTAATTAAACATATGAGTAATCATTTCGAAATGTATACCTGTAATATTTTTGAAATTATAAGTTTTTCTCTAGTTTCATGCCCCCGACTAACTGCAATGTATGAAATACGACCCGACTAGATACATATATCGAGATAAAAAGTAGCCGATTTTACACATCGGCCCGTTTCTATTTTAAAAATTCGGATGCTTCGGTGGTCTAGTGGCTAGCATGTACGGCTGTTGATCCGGAGGTCCTGAGTTCGAGTGCCGAATCGAGTTAACTTTAATTATTCAGTTTTTCTTATAAGTCTTGTACAGCTAGGAGTTAGGAAGTTGGCCATGTTTCACCACCTTGCTTCAGACAGTCCTGCGCCTGATCTCTCACCGGTCGTGTCGAGTTGTTGTCCCATCAGAATATGAGAGTGACAGGAATAGATTGCACTTGTGTCTTGCGCATACACTTATGTACTCTTATATCTCATGCGCAGTTCAGTGGGATTGGCCGCCGTGACCGAAATTAGCCGAGAGAACATCATCATTTTAAAACTTGAATCATTGAAATATCGTCGCAAAATATATAAATTTTAAAAAAAACTTTAAACGTATTAAATGTATGTTTAGATATTAGGTATATTACAAATAAAATAATAAACTATGAAAATGTACACGTATTTTTAATTGATAAGTTATATATAAGTAAGCTACAATAGACCATAACTGGTCGACGTAGCTAGGGCCGACCTCGGCACCACACCCAATAAATATAATATGTATATATATATATATATATATATATATATATATATATATATATATAAGTATACCTGTTATTAGTTTATGACCGCGGCTTCACTCGCGTAATAACGGATTCAAAGCTAGCAATGTTCTATCCTAAGATGCAATCTATAATTTTGCCAAATTTTATCGAAATCTATTTAGCAGTTTAACGTAAAAAACGTGTAACAGACAGAGTAACTTTCACATTTATAATATTAGTATGGATTACATATAACAGTGGGTACGTATTCTATTCCTTCCTGGAGAGTATTATATGTAAATGAAATATTCAAAGTTGGATAATTATTAACGCAAGATAAATACATGAAGGCTTTTCAGATAATGTATTCAAAAACTTAATGAAAGAAAATTAATAAAGTTTACATCTAATTGGCATTCAAGATCCGTTGTATTGTAAATCCCGTAACTGTTGTCTTCTCCGTAACGCCTTTTGCTATTTTGGAATAAAATGCGTAGTAAAACGATAATATCGTCTTAGCAGCATTCCGTTAAAGATCATTGCTGTTTACATAAAGGAAATCTGTACTCCTTTGTCTGGAAACAATATAGAGAAAGTTTGTCGTAATTCGAATTACTTTGTAGAACTATTAACATTTCCCGTTTAAAGTTATTTCTTAAAGAATTTTAGTCGTAGAAGTTTTATGTTAGCTTATGTGGCTTCAAGTGGTGTCAGGATCGTTAAGTCTAACTAAGTAACTTATTGCATTTGGCTGTCACTCTTTAGTGGCTTTGCGTAGTTGGCGAGAAAAGTTATCTTATGTAATATAATTATGAAGAATTATTAAAGTATGCTAAGAAATATAAATAAATGTATATAATACAAGCATTTCCCGCGGCTCCGCCTGCGTTCAGATGAGCAAAAACCAAATTCTTAGGTTTTAAATATAAGTAGGTATACTCTTACATTGCAGTTTTTGTATTTTTTCTCATAAATGAGATATTTGATTGTATTATATACATTTATTTATATTTTCCCGCGGTGAAAAGTGTCCTATATGTTGACCCGGATAACCAGCTCTCACCATACCAAATTTCATCAAAATCCCTCCAGTGGTTTTTCCGTGATGCGGTAACAGACAGATAGACAGACAAAAAATCTAAAAACTATAGGTTCGGCCTCTGTGTCGATAATAATGTTTATTTCAACGAGATTTTGCAAAAAATATTTAATGTACAGATTCGGCTTAGTTACAATTTTATTATATGTATAGATTAAAATCTATTTAAATAGGCATTGGTAGCCCTGTGGTAACACGCTTGTTTGGAAAATTAAGTGATGTAGGTTCAAATCCCGGGTCTCGGAAATATGACATGATAATAATATATTAAATTGTCTAACGATAAAGGAAACATTATGAAATATCCTGCAGGTTAGAGAGAACTTCGTCAATTATTTCTCGAAAGATGTGTAAAGTCCACCAACCACACAGTTGGCCAGTATATATATATATATATATATATATATATATATAATATATATATATATATATATATATATATATATATATATATATATATATATATATATATATATATATATATATATATATATAAAACATTAATTTAAAAAAGATATTTAAAAGTAACGATATAACCATTACCACATAAAATCACGTTTTTGTTTACAAAAAGTAAGCTATCAAATCTGTGGGAAAACGGCGGCTTGAAAATGAAAAGTTAATTATAGTTCGCCGAATAAGTAAACAAGGCGGACACCCGCGTCGAGGCTTCTACGTATATTTATTTCTAGGAATCAGCCTTTCCGCGTGCATCAGCATCATGCAAAATTACAAACACGAAACGTTTTTATTTATATATTTAACAACTCTAACTTGCTTTTTCTCGCGTATTCGCTCACATTCATGGACGTTAAAAATACTTGTTTTTACTTTATGTACCTCAAATAGAAGTCAAGTGGGGTTTCTTTTAACAATGTAATCTACACATATAATAAAATTCTAACTAAGTCGAATCTGTACATTAAATATTTTTTGAAAAACCTTATTGAAATAGACATTATTATCGATACAGAGTCCGAATCTATAGTTTTTAGAATTTTTGTCTGTCTGTTACCGCATCACGAGAAAACCACTGGACAGATTTTGATGAAATTTAGTATGATGATAGCTGGTTATCCGGGTCAACATATAGGATTCTTTTTACTACGGGAAAGTATCTTATTTCTGAGAAAAATTACAAAAACTGCATTGTACGAGTATACTAATATGTAAAACTTAAGATATTGGTTTTTGGTCATCTGAACGCGGGCGGAGCCGCGGGCAATGCTAGTTCGTATATAATATAGTAAGCTGACATGTATGTATGTATACTGAAAGTACAAAAATATAATGGATAAATATTACTTACCTATAGTAAATGGGATGTCTTTTTGATGCGTCGATATCATCTCTTCAGAGACTGCGTAACTTTCTTCCAATTTCCACCAAAATTTCGTTCACGCAAGCACAATCACTCCTCTTACCAATTCTTGATTATGCTGATGTCAGTTACCTTGATATTAAAGAGGAGCAATTAAATAAACTTGAGCGGCTTCAAAATCTCTGTATCCGGTTTATATTTGGCTTACGTAAATATGACCATGTTTCTCTTTTTCGCAAGAAGCTCAAGTGGCTCCCTATCCGCCTTCGCAGGAATACTCACATTCTTCATCTTCTGTACTGTATTCTGTTCGATCCCTGTACCGCACCCTACCTAAAGGAGCGTTTCCAATTTCTTGGCAATTCACATTCTCGCTGTCTTCGCTCTGATATTAACCCTATCCTTAAAATCCCTTCTAACTCCTCTTCCTTCTATAGCAATTCATTCACTGTAACAGCCCCACGTCTTTGGAACTCTCTTCCCCTTAATATCAGACGTGCGAAGTCACTAACGATATTTAAAAAACTGCTAAAAGAATACTTTCTTAGTTTTTGACTTTACATACACTTTACATACGAGTATTATTATTGTTATTTTTTAACTTATCTTTCTTTGTAAGCTGTCTTGTCTTGCCTTGTGTTTTGTTTTTTTTTTTATTTTATTTTATTATATTTTATTATATATAATATATATGTATATATAAGTATGTGTATCTGTGTAATCTGTGTAATAAAATATGTATATGTATCTATTAGTATAAACATATATACTTATGCATTGTTCTAGTAAACTTTTTTTTTTTTATATATATATATATATATATATATATATATATATATATATATATATATATATATATATTGTGATATACATATTTACTCTATTATTTACACCCCTTCCCTCTTGCAGTTTGCTATCTCCTACACCTAAAGGTTGCCTGGAAGAGATCGCTGTTTTAGCGATAAGGCCGCCTCTTGTACATTTCTACTCTGTATTTATTTATTTTTCTTTTATTCTTGGTGTACAATAAAGAGTTTATTATTATTATTATGCGTTATCATAATTGAAAAATATTCTACGTGACATTGATGAAGTAATCTGTACTCAATTGGTACGCTTTGAAGCCATTCACAAGAAAATTGAATTGAATAAATGTAACCTGTAATGTTAAAACACCGGTTCATTCTTACTAAACTTTATTTTGCCGACTATTATTGAATACGAATCTAACTAGAGTGAATATTGGTATAATAGAATTCAATTCACTTTATAATAATAACAAACAAGTAATGAGAAAATTATATTAATAATTGGAGACTATATTTTATAAACTCTTAGGATACTTTACTTAAATCTAAATCATAAAAAAACGTAGATCTAAATGCTCTCCGAAAGTTTTCACACATTTTATAATAGATTTTAATTATTCCACAGACTTTCATAATTTTATTATCCATGATTATGGAAAAAGCAAGGACTGTCCGCGGAGTAGCAGAATATGGAAAAGATTGTATCGATTTCAATCGTTTACTTTCTTATGACTATGAAGCGTTCATTATTTTTGTTGTTTAACGAAATTACGGTTCGTGAAGAGAATATAAAAAAGGAAAATGATTAATAATCAACTTGGCTTCAACAGTCGAATGGCAATGTTATAACTGTTTATTTTCGGCTCTAACTTAAATAAAGTGGCTCAATATGGAACAATGTACCTAAGTCGTAAAATTATTTATTAAATATTTCAACATAAAGCTGCGGTTACGTATCTAGGTTATTTCTGAAAATAATGAAAAACAGTAGGCGATAAAATAATGGTGTGGGAACATTATGAGTTTTTACTACCCGTAATTTCTTTGTATAGGTAGTGATCTTAAAATAAGTTAAATTACAAGCAAGATGTTAATATAAACTATATATAATATATTTTTACTAAATGATAGGTGGAAACATAAATAAAACCACACAAACACATTAATTTTGGATTTATTTATTTAGAATCCACGTTTGTAAAGTTCCAAACTTACACATAATGTCCGTTTAAAAAAATATAAATATGGCTACAAAAAGGACAGTACCTGCACGGTATGGCTAAAAGTAAGAAAACTTAAACTGTATGTACGAATTAAGTATCGCCATCACATTCTTATAACAGTAAAACGTCACAAATTCATTAAACATTCTACCTGAGCGTATTAAACGTAATTTCACTATAAATAATAGCTTTAACATTAATTTTAATAAAGAATGAAATTCTAAATATACAATAAATGTCAAAAGAATAATATTCTATCTACAATATACAGGTAACAAACATTTATCTATGTACATTTTATTCGGACTAGTTCACGGTCATAATCGAAAAGTTTTTAATAAAAATTTTTTTTACAAAAATTTTACAAAAGTGAACACCGATCGCATTTTAACAATAAAAAATAATTATTAATTAATTGTCTGGCAAAAAATATGTAAATTAATATCTAAAACGGTTATATACTAATTCGAATATTTAAAATGGCTGTCATAAGTATGAAACATAATGTGTTGACTCAGCGCCAGGTGCTGCTCATCTACAGTAAAATCTCTCTAATGTATGCAATAGCGATACCGTAACACTATACGTGTTAATTTTATGTTTTATGAATTTAAATTGCTTCCTTCATAACATATGAGGGACGTGCATTTTAAAATTCGTTTACCACCCACGTTTTTGACAACGATACAATAAAAAAAGCTATGAACGGATGGAAATCTCAATATTAATCAAAACAAATTGTATTGAATATAATGCGAAATATATAAGGAGTTCACTTTTATATTTTTAAATTGTATGTAAAAGTGAAATTCAAAATTTCACTTCTAAATTATGTCATCTACAAACTAACCATTTATGTACATGCGGCACACCGCATAAAGCTCTCTTAAAAAGTTACAAAATTTTTTTAACATATAATAATTAACCTATCTATTTGTTTATATACAATTATTGCTATGAAAAGTTGCGCTTAAAACGCATCAAACACCATCAAGTGGCTTATTGCCGATACTTATTAAATACAAATTAAATGCAACAGTAACGATTTATTCTCTGTCTAAAGGTATTTGGAAACGTAGGGATATTATTTTTTCACTTTACTTCTGGTAATTCAAAAGCATATATATATGTAAATAAAACGAACAGTTTAACTGTCACGGATATAGGTATTAATGTAATTAATATTTCGGACAAAACCTGAATGGTTTGTTTTTAAACTTTATGATTAAATGTCCTAGATTTTTTCATTTATATAGAGAATAAATCGTAATTATTATAGCAACTAAATCTATAACATGATTGGCTTTAACCATGATATGCTCACATAATTGATGAAAGAATCTACAAAGCTAAAAATTACTGAGTGGCAAATTATTATTTCAAATTGTTTATTCAATATTTGCTGAACCAATTTGACACAAGATGAGTTCAAACGGCTTAATAGATATGAAATTAATATATTTAAATATAAACATTTAAATATTTTGTAGGCCATATTAAATTACATAGAGATATTTAAAAAGACTTTTTAATTAAAGATAAAATTATCTTTAAATTGAGATTCTCTTACGTAGTAAGAATATTTTTGTGGAAAGTGAATATTAGATGCACATTACTGTTGAGTCTACGGTGATTTTGTTTATTTAATTGTATATCAGTCGCGTATTTGATGATGTAATTTTTATTAAAGTTGAATCTATTTATATTATTAAAAGACATGAATTTAAATATAAAAATAAAATGTAAAGCTGATCAGACATTAATCTCAGTCTTATCTCTAAAAGTATAAATGTAAATATTTAGGACACCTATTGGAGTTCACCATTTATATTGGCAAATAATATATTTAACTATTGACTAAAATATCATCTATTCAAATATTTAATACATTTTACTTTAACGGCATAAAGAGCCGCATAAAGAAAAGGAAAATAAAGTCGGCAGTCGAGTTGTATCACTGAATCATTTAGGCCTTCCAAAGTCGTTATAGGAAATAAAAGTAAAGGAGTAACCTTAGCAGGAAATTTATTCCCATTAAAATTTAAAATTCTATTTCACGCTTTATAAGCTGTTTTGATCGGGGGGTTCATAGTCAGTGGATGATGCGGACGAGGGCGCCTGCGACGCGCGCGCCCGCGCTAACGTCTATGCTAGCGCGGGCGCGGCGGCCCTTGCTCAGGGACGATGGGGATGGGCTGAGCTTAAAGATGAACTACTCACACCGGAATCACTGCTCTTTTCGGACGCACAAGGCTCCCCTCCGGCTACGAATTTAACGACATTCAATTTATGGTCAGATTCACAGGTGTCATCTCTCGCTCCTCCCGGTAGACCTCCAGTACGTACGCTGGTCTTTTCTCCAACCGTCCCAGGGTAACGCTCGATTCTATCGCATTCCGCGTCGTCGGGCTGTCGTCGACGGATAGAGCGTTTCGCTTGAGGAGCTGGCTCTGGAGGCCTATGAGATGGTTCGTCAGTTCTATGAACGAGTGGAGATGTACGCACTCGAACTCCACCTACGCCTACTCCAGCCTCATAGCAGCCAGAATCGCGGGGAAATTGACGTCGGCCAAAAGGGGAATCACCCCCTTCAGAACTGGAACCACCGCCCTCGCCTTCACCTTCTCCTTCGCCACCTAATTTAATAATTTACACTACTTTATTTATTAATAAAGTACACTTTGAATTGTTGCAATACTTTGTACAGTGACCCTTTACATATACAATACATTTTAATTTGTTTTTTCATCTAACATCAAAGAAATGAAGTATATTTATTAAGAATTTAGTAATTGTTAAGAAATTAACTATATTGTTAAGAAAATAAGTAGGTATATATTTTGAAACTTGTTAAATATCCATAAAATCAATAAAAATAAAATCAAAATTTACAACTCACATTCAAGCTGGTGCAGCAATTGTACTGCGGCAAGTATACGCGTGCGATGGTCAGGAGTCATGATTCCCAAATAGTCTAAATCAGAAGGTTCAATTTCTTTGAAAAGTTCAATGTCTTCATACCCGTTTCTTGAAAACGCAACCATATATTCTGGTAAATCTATTCTTCTTAACAGTTCTTCGACTGTTCTTGGTCTTGTTTCCCAAAGCCTTTCACGACTCTTACACCATTTTGATGATCTTGATCTCATAGTATCTCTTTCAGAAAGCACCTCTACATTAGCAAATTTGAAATTTCCAACTTTGTTGTTGAGAACGCCACGCCAAATGCCGGAAGCGTTCATATTGATTACTTCTATAATATCTCCTTTCTGACAACAAAATAGAATTATATAAGAAATGTAATCAAAATGTTAGAAATTATAAAACATTATTTATTTGAAAGCTTTATTATAGGTAAGTTTTCCATGCGTGTTAAATGAGACTTGTGAGACTTTGCCGCTTGACCGATTTAGATAAACAATATTAGAAATAAAAAGTACAATTTAATTTTATTTCCAAGTATTTAGAAATTCTAATTCTTACACGTAAGCTTTTTGCTGAAAGTAAAATTAAGGTGTAATAAACGGTTTGTAAAGGAATATTAATGCCATACCTTATATCTCAAGGCATCTTTCTCATAAATGTTGGGGATGTAATCCACGAGTGCTCGAGCGCGGCACAGCATTTGCGGTACAAGCAGACTCCGCCCCGCTGGACTTAATTCTATGTTTTCTTCTGCCGAGAGAGACGAATGATTACTACCGGCACGAACCAATGCCTGGGTGCCTGTACATAAATATGAGTTTGCTTAGAGGTCTAAATAACATGCCGTTTCTAGCCAAAATGATCAATGAAATTTAAATACCTGATGTCACACATTTACTCTGCTATTCTTGCTGGTATTTAAAAGTTTATTTATTAGTAGGAAATTCAATATTAGCTGTTAGGGAATAATATATACATGAGATCAGTGACATAAATAATGGGCATTATGGTACATAGAAAGGAAAGACAAACTTATTTACAAATATTTTTATATTACACAGACAAAAACTTAATAAATCCACTCACTACTGCCTGAGCCGCTGGGAAGACTCTCAAAAGAACTATTAGAACATGGAAACGCTTGATCGCCACTTGTACGTCGGTCGGAGGGAACGTCTGGCCCTCTTTCCTGTCTTAATCTGGATATTTTTCTTTGAACATCTTGCCGGAGACCTCTTACTTTGCCCGCTAAATTTGAAACTCCTTCACATTCTTCGGCTGACTGGAATTATTGTTAAAACACATTAGACAGGAAGAGAAATCAAATACAACTCGATTTTTTTTTAATTTTATTGTTTCAATGTTTGTAAACGAGCTTAATTAAGGCAATTTATTTTTTACCTTATGTACAGTTGCTATATGTTGTGAGTCTGTTTCGCTTTCTTGATCTTCATAATCCGACGACGCCGGTGATAAGGGATCGATGCCTATCCGATAGCCTGACATTTGCCTGTAACCTCTTCTGCAGTCTCGTTCCGATCGGCTTGATTCTAGCGATATGGCAGACAACCGCGAGCCTATAGATTGTATATCGGACGCAGCGTAATCCCCGCTTTCCCTATCTCTCGCAGTTCGCAAGGGTATCACAGTGGTTGGGTAGGGGCCGCTTTGTGGAATTATTAATCCTCTCCGAGGGGCTCTCGCTAAACTTATATCGCCAGCGGTTCTCAATGATATGACTCCTTCGCCTCTAGGCTCATTTCTTAGATTTAATGTAAAACAAACACGCCCATTTTGAAATGAAGCTGCCGGCGCTCCGCTTCCCATGAGAAAATCTTCAGGATCACTTTCGTATGGTGGTTCATCGTACCAATGACCTCTTCCAGAGAGACCTCTTGCTTCGTCATCATACATATACGTGTCGTCTGTAAACGAGTCTTCAATTAGGCTTGCAATGCGCAGAATTTAAGAGTGCAAATAAAAATATACGTGCTAACATAATATCGAAAAAAGTTTACCGGTTAATCCTTCCTACAAAGTGGCGCTTCACTGACAACACTGCGAATAAGCTGTTTACGAACATCGGAAAGCCGTGCGTGGTTGATGCAAAATATTTTAAAACAACATGCATTCAGCATTTTGTCGCAAATTAAACATATTTTTGTTGAATGGAGATGAGTTCACTAGCATTTTTCCGTTACATTATGCAACACATTTATATTAGCAGACACTTGTTAGGAGAAACGAGTTTTCTCTCTTGGAAGACATTTTTATTTTCTTATTTGCATAAACAATTATAATATGATTGATGGAAGATGCACATCGAAAGCAAACCGAATGAACGATGCCGGTCGATAAATCAATACACATTATCAATAATAAGCATTCCGCAACGATGACCAATAAATTAAGTGTCAAAACATCGTGCAAGCAACATGCTGTAAGAATTCATTTTTTTCTAGAAGCTTGAATATTTTGACTTACACAAATATTCATAATAAGTATTGCAAGTAAAAAGCGTCAAACAGAAATAATAATAGCTCTTTTGAAAACAAAAAAATTAAGTCAAAATATCTCAAGACGACTAGATATTGGGTTTATGACTAGATAGATGTTGTAAAACAGTAGTAATATTAATAATTTTGTAGTAAATTATTGCTGTTTTATATTTTATTGCATAAAATATTGTTCATAAAAGACAAAGTGGTTTTAAATGGAACATAAACTTGACGTTTTTTGGCTCCTTATAAAATTTATACCTTGTGTGTAAAAGAAATGAATTATTTCATATTATTTTACGACAATCTTATTTATTACTACATTTTGATATTCCCATTAAAAAAACAAGATTATTAAGAATACTAATTTTGAACATAAAGAAATTATAAACTTATATTTTGTTTATTTTAACATTCAAATGTGAAAAAGGAAACTTTAAATGAGATCATTTTAATATAACATTTATAAATCAAGCCTTATTGAAATGATAATATAAAATAATCGTCACTCACTTCATATACTATATATAAAATATAACAATTTTTAAGTACACATTATTTAAGAATAATACATTCAATAAGGCTTAATAAAGAAAGATACAGTATTGAATTCATAAATACCTCCGAACGGGCCGCGAACCCCGTCTCGACCCATGTTCATAAGACCGTGTCTAATATCTCGTAAAATCTGAAACAAATACAGTTTAAACTTATAATACTCTTACTGTAGTTTTAAGTGTTCTATCAATAGAACTTTGAGTTTTAGTTTTTGCGTTACTTTTTGCGTTCGTGCGTGAAGAAGAACCTTGAACTGGATCCAAACAAAAATAAATTGCATTATATACTAGCGAATAGCGATTCTCCGCGGCTGCGCTCGCGTAGTTCATCATCCTCTATTTTTCATTTCCGGGGGATGTACTGTCTAAAACTTTCTTAACACCTACTCCTTATAAGTAATTCACTTGCCAAATTGATAGCATTTATATTTTCTGAGATCACCAGTGAGTGGTATTTCGTTTTTATATATGTATTATTAGTAGATTAAATCTGCATATTTTTTCTGAAAATCATAAGGTACAAAAACTCTCCGATATCATTTAGGCGCTAACTTCACTAAAATTCTCCGTAATGAGATTATAATTTTAGGCCGAAGTAAGGTATCTGATTTGCATAATCACTGAACGCTGAAGCTCAAGCGATCATTGAGTTTATTTGCCGGAATTTATAATAAAAGGGTAAATATTTAAGACTTTACAAACCATAATTCCTTTTTCAATCATTGGTGAATAATTATTTATATATCTGTCGTAGGAATAAGATTTAGTAGAAATTCATTATAATTTAATTTGATTTGTTACATTTTTCTTCTAACATATAAAACCTTATTATTATTTAAAGCCACTTTGTTATGTTACGTCGAATCAAATTCAAACTATGAGCGGAGGCGACGTCTCGAGCGGGGTGTGGCGTCATCATGACATTCGTTGAAGATATGTGGATTGGTAACGTTGGTTGATACTCCTGTAGACCGGTCATTAATTTATAGTTTTAATTCCACATTAAAGTTAACAAATTTCAAAATTACCGCTCAATCTCATTCGTGTCTTCCTCACAAAACGTGCCACTGGTAGAATGGATTGCGTCTGTTAACGCAACTATAAGCCAATAAAGAAAAAAAAACGTTGGTTGATCATGGCGGATCATCGGAGAGTTGTTTAGATATTGTAGATGTAAGTAAGATCGGTGTCGAGGACCCTCCTGCTCAATTAAACTATAAGAATTATCGTTCGTATCGTTTCAAGTTTATAAAATTGTGATTTCCCTCATTAAATTGTATTGAGCAATGAATACTTTATTTTGTGCCCGCATTGCAACCTGAAAACGCCTACAAGATTCATAACCACTAAAAATGATGTCGTTAGAATATGAATACCCATACTATGCTATGTGACAGTGGTAGCCCAGTGGTAACGCGCTCGCTTGGGAAACCGAGTGAAGCGGGATCAAATCCCGGATCTCACACCTCCGAGATTTTTATGTACGAATCATTTCTAACACGATTACCACTTGCCTTACGGTAACGGAAAACATCGTGATGAAACCTGCATATTTGATAAAACCTAGCAAGTTTTTGAAAGACGTGTGAAGTCCGCCAACTCGCACTTGGCCAGCGTGGTGGACTATGGCCTGATCCCCCTTGTTTTGAAGAGAGGCCCATGCCCAGCAGTGGGACGTTAAAAAGAACTGAATACAATACTATACGTATACATATGAAGATATGTATAAGTATTTTACATAATATATCATTAGCTTTATGAAAGGTATCTAAACTACTTATCATATAATGTTATTAATTTTAATATAAATACTTCAAATATTATTATAATTACTCGTGTAAAATGTTAGTTAGCTTGTCGCTGAAATGTATTAGCGTCCTTCTTGTATTTTATGCTTGAAAAGAAAGTTTATAAGTCGAACAGTAACCTACATCACTCTTTGGCTTTTAACGAAACTTATATCTACATAGTTTAAAGGCTATTCTCAGCACCTCTTAGGGCTCCCATGGGATATTAATCTCTGGAAAATGGCTACTTTTAGTCTACTACTTTAGCTTAGACACGTATTTTTTCATATAAATCTGTAAAGTTTTATTTTAATTTTATTTATTACTAACGCGAAAAAAAAACTGTATTTGCGAAACACAGCCGGTTGTACACTTGGTATAGATACCTAATAGCTTTAGTGATACATCACAATTGGTTCACTAAACGTATCGCTATACTTGTCGTTGAGTGACAGTAGGGAAAGTCTTCGAAGCCAATCTATAATTTTATGAATATACATAATTTACCACACACAAGATCGAACCTACAATCTTCCCCGCAGAAGGCAGTCTCACGTATAACAAATATATATATATATATATATATATATATATATATATATATATATATATATATATATACCAGAAGTCGTAATGGAATATTAATGTTTTAAGACCTAACAACACGTAATATATACATTATACAATATATCAAACGCTTTCAATGAGCTTTTGCCATAGTATTTGCGAACACGGGTATAAATATTCAGAGGCTGTAATAAAAACGACCACTTTCACGTAAGTAGAAAAGTATTGAACGTAAACTTAATTTATGCACATTTTGTTAGAGCCGACACGCCAAGCAAATGGGGGGATTTGCGAGGTTCGAGCAAATGAGAATTCATGTCATGGAATACACTAGGGTTTTGTAATCATTATTATACAAAATTAACGATTGTTATTTTTAATAACAATATTATAGGTAGTGAGCTATACATACATATACATATATACACACACACACACACATATATATATATATATATATATATATATATATATATATATATATATATATAGCTAAAAATTGTCATTAAATATTTAAGTTTATTAATTTTAAAACCTTTTAACTTAAAATAATTTATAATTAAACGAAATATATAATTATGGTCCTAAAAACACAAAAGTATGACATGGCTGGTTCAGTAAAAGTTATTTTAAGCATTATATTTTCGCTAGTTAAAATGTTAATCCTTACATTTTTTTATTCGAGGTTAAGCTTACTGGTATTTGAGGTCACTGAAACTGGTGAAATTGTTTATTACCTCTATAAAATTTCAATGATCGACTTGAACGATGAGTTTCATTTTCATTTCGAATGTAGCATATTTCTGGGAAAATGATTTTTAAACCAAGAAGTTAAAGTCGCTTTTCAAAGAAAATATTAAAATATATATAGGTCCCTTTAATATTCAAGAGTAGTAGATTTACGAGCGAAACGTACTTGGTGAAGGGCTTCCAAAGTTTTGTATAGAAGCGATACAACTGCCGGTAATAAGCTTAGCTCAAGATTAAGGCATGATTAGCCGAAGGCTCAGCTCGCACGCCCAATGAAATCACGAGATTAAAGGCTCTTTTACACTACATTAATTATTATAATATGTACTAAATAACAAGGTTTGCATATCTAAGCATGAAAAACACTCTAAATTAGCTATGATAACGTATAGATAAATAAACGTGTGTCGTTTGAATAAATACTTTTAAATTGCGCTGGAAAATAATGTATTACCTCTTCCTGTTCCCTCGCTAATTTATCTTTTTTCTTCATAGCTTCCTGAACTTTTAACTGGAACAAACACAAGCTCATTAATCATTTAGTTACTTGGCTAATTTCACAAATAATATCTGAAAGTAATGAAAACTTAATGTTTGTGTAAGTTCATAAAAGAAAACAACTGACAAAGTTCTTATTATCTAATTGTTATAAATATATTTACATAACCAAATAAATGCGTTCTACAATACAATTAGCATTTACTAATTATTTAGATTACAATTATTAGAATTAAAATACACTGACCGTTTTTAAATAATACTAGTTACTGTTGATAAAGTGTTAGAAAAACGTAGCAAAACTAAATGCAAAGAAAACGATGACTTGGCAGTTGAAAAGTATACACACAGACAAGATAAGATACAAAAAATGTAAATTAATATCCAATATTAGAATATCACAAAATAAAAAAATTTATCATGCTGACATGAAAAAATGGCATGCCGGAAAAATCGCTCGTGCAAATTCGTGCATTCCAAACGCTACAGACAAGTGCAATGCGTGCTGTCAGTTTTTTACAATACACATATTTTTATAACATTTAGAGTTTAAAATAGGCAAATTATATATGAATGATAGATCCACCTCCTTTCTTTGAGCATACCAAATGGAAACCAAAAATGTAGGCAATGAGAAATTTTGAATTTTGAATTCTGTTACAACTCTGTTGGCAAAATAATCGACTAAACATACATAGCCCAGTAAAATTAGCGTTTATAGTGGAAAAAATAATAATGGAATTTTTAATTTCAATTCTGATTGTCTTAAATATTTCTGTATAATCCAAACAAATTCCTCTATGAAATTGAAACGAAAGGAATTGTACCTTAGTAATACTTTATACTTGTACTATTACACATTACATAGTGTAGTAAGACACACATTGTGTAGTAAGTTATTATTAATCGTATTATTAATTGAAAATTTTTATTAATTGTTTTCAACCGACTTCAAAAAGGAGGAGGTTCTCAATTCGCCTGTATGTTTTTTTTTTTTTTTTTTATGTTTGTTACCTCAGAACTCCGTCATTTATTAACCGATTTGGACAATTTTTGTTTTGTTTGAAAGGGTATACTTTCAGATTGGTCCCATTTAAATTTCAAAAAAAAAATACCACCCCTAAGGGTGGAAAAACAACTAATGATGAATTTTACCTACTTCTAATTGTCATATTGACTTGAAACTTTGCAAGTATTTCTATTTCCGTTGATAGTACAGTGGTTCGGTGTTGTTGACCTGATCTGATGGCAAGGCCAGAAGGTGGATAGGAGGAACTCTTCAACGGCTAATAGTAGATACTTTGAGTTTGGGCTTATTTTGTTTGATTTGACAAGCCTAACACGTTAGAATCCTTACTTTGCTACTATTGTCTACACTAAAAAGGGAAAAATAAAAACTTTTTAACAAAAAAATAAAAACCGACTTCAAACAAAAGCACTAAAAAGTGAAAAATAACTGATTGGTAGTTTTCATTTACTATACATACCTAATCAAATATTTTCGAAGTCGGTGTGCTTTGGCTAAGTAATTAAAGCCTACCTATTAAATACATACCTAATCAAATATTTTTGAAATCGGTCCCAGCCCATACAAAGCAAAGCACACCGACTTCGAAAATATTTGATTAGGTATGTATAGTAAATGAAAACTACCAATCAGTTATTTTTCACTTTTTAGTGCTTTTGTTTGAAGTCGGTTTTTATTTTTTTGTTAAAAAGTTTTTTTTAGTTAAGTTTTTTGAATTTATTGATAATTATATATTAATTGAAAAGCTTTAAAAAATATCTGGAGCTTTTACAATGAACTAACTTGTAAAATTTAAAAATAGAACGGCGAGATTCTTTGAATGTTTTTATTTCCCATACTCTACTTATAGATTTTATATCGATTTCGTCAAAAGTTTTTATAGTTATAGGAAGATCCAAGTGATGTTTTAAAGTCGTATTTTAAATATATTGATACTAACATTGGGATCGGTTTGGATTGCTGTAAGTCATATAAATTTATGAAAATATGAATCATAATAGGAAAATAAATCTTATTATTTTTTCCTGGAAAAATATACTAAAGAAGAGTTTTCCTGGGCTACTTCATTAAATAGTATTATTAAGACTATTTTTTTAGTAAAATCTTTATTTGTCAGTTTTGCAAGTCTGTTGTATTTTTTTTAGTTTTGCTTTAATTGGTAACATTAGTATTATGCCTCTTCCTATTGAATAAAAGAATTATATCATGAATATTTTTTTTTTAAATTTGCCGTCCAGAGCGTAACAGAAAGTTTTCCTGCACCGATGGTACGAGAGACACTGCTGGACTGGTTTAATTTAAAAATGACCTAACGAGGCTATAAATCTGTCTAAAAATATTATTATTAGTATATCAATGTAAATTGTTTCTATTTTTAATAAAGAAATTCCATGTCCACAGATTCTCTCATATACAGTACATTGCAGGAAAACGCTGGCTCACCCTATGTATCGTTTCTTCGAAGGTGTTTGGTTGGGCGGCATTCATTTGAAAGAAGCGGAGGCGATCATAGTCTCTTGGGTCAACCATGGACCTCAGAGCCGTATCTGGGCCAGGGCCGAGACCCAAGCCACTTTGAAGCACGCTGTCCGGTGTGTCAACCTGGAGGAAATGGAAATATTATCACACTAATCCTCTACGGGATGAACTCCCGTAGTTTAATAATTCAATCGAATAAATAGTAAAATATATATCATTATACCTGTAAAGAAAATTATTTAATTCTACTCTAAGCAAACCATATACCTACTTTTTATTTGTCTATATCACTAATACTAAACCTGTCCAATAGATCTAGCACTCGCTATCTATACAATTTTACAAATTTAAAATACTTTAGCTGAGCCTTCAGATTAACTAAAAAAATTTATTGTTGTCAAGTCATTCTATAACTTTATTGAGCTTAAATTTAAGTCATTTATCAATAACAGTTAAGTATTTTTCTTTTTAAGTTTGTTTGCAAATATAGTTAACGGAGTCGACTTTGGCGCACCAGCGAAACTTTTGTACAAATCACGGCGTGGTTGTTTTGATAAATTATGCGGAATTACAGAGATTGTAGATTATTAATTGACCCAAGTTGATGTTTTATTTAATATAGTATTATTTATATGAAAAAGGATATAAACCTATGAATGTTGAGAGCCATAATTTTTTTTATATTGGTTGTAGGTACTTTAAATTAATATAATATAAATTAATGTTAGTAATTTTTATGTGCCATACATATTTACTGTGACATAGGTATATAATGTACATTATAAAACATCAGCGAAAAGTACTTTTATCCCAATACGGTGGGAAGTCAAAAGTAGATAAGAAAAAGAGATATTTTCGTAGTATGATCGTAATGACAATGTATGTGAGAATGATACGCCTATAAATTTTGAACAGTCCGAGTAAGGTTCTGGGTCCGTATAGAAATGCTCTTTGTCGCCTTCACATTATTCCCTTATCAAGTGCGAAGTTAATGGGCGAGCTTTGTACGACCTATGATTAATCGATCCGCGCCTATAAAACCTCATTGTGATGCAGATATCCTTAGCGTTTTTCGTTAAGTGAAAGTGATTAATGATAAAGCTTGTAAATATTGAAATCGAAGCTTTATTTATTTCATTAACATAAGCAAAAAATATTATATTATAATTTATAATTGCCTTCTTAAATTTTTGCTCTGACGCCATATATTACAAATTCAAGCATTATTTTGAGCTAATTTTTGGTAAAAAATACACCTCATATTTACATCAAAGTATTCATTTTGTTTCATATTTTAATTACACGTGCTGGACTTGACCTGGCAACATTCAAATAAGACTCAAGTTTTAATATTAATGCAAAACAAACCTGAATAAACTCACGTAACCAACGTACAAAGAAAGTAATCTATGTCAGTAGCATAGCTTTGAAAATATTACCACAGTAAATGTGATAAATGCGCCCCAAGGAATAACTTTTGTAGTTGCGCAACTTTAAAGGCTTCACTTTGTCCAGATATCCTTTGTTGTGTTGGGAATAATTTGAAAATTTAAAGTTTAACTCTATTACATTTGCGTTACTACAATATTTTAAAAATAACATTATAGTGATTTAAGTGATATAATAAAAAAATAGTATTATAAGAAATATGATACATAATTATAAAATATTACTCGTATAGATTATTTATAATTATATATTTTTTTTAAATTCTTTTTAATAAAATATTACCATCATGACATTTATTTTAATAATAAAGAATCATTTATTTTTTATTTACAATATTCTACAATAATGTATTTTTTTTGTTTTGATAAACTACAAAAAATAATTAGGTATTATATTACATAATAATTCAATATTCACCATAACAGCGAACAACAAAGACCTACATAAACTTAGGAGCGTCCCATCTTATCAGATGAAGATCTTTCAGAGGATATTGGCATGAACGTGACAATGTGCCAATATAGTTTTATTATCGATATCACGGATTTACAAAACCTATAATGCTTCAACAGCAATATCACAATCCGAGTTAGCGAGAAAATAAAATTGGACAAATTTAAAGTCGCAGATTTTATAAGAACTTTATGGTGATTGTACAATACAAACTGTTTAATATTAATATCATTGCACTTACTCGTGTATTAATATTGGCTTTTTAACCTCTCGATGCTTAGTTAGAAGAAAGCATCATACTAATGGTTCCGATTATAATCATTTTCTTAGCTAGTGAACTAGGACTACAGAGTCAGATATTATATGGATTTTGATTATTAATCACAGTGGTTACCATAAGCGATATTATTCGCCACTGCGTTTGGATAAAGTGCTGTCACGTTAGTATATAAATATAAAGCAAATCGCTGTAATCCCTGTTAGAAAATTCCTCGAGCAATCCATAAAGTATTCTTTTAATCCTCTAATCACAGCTGGACAAAGCCCCCGAATAGCCGAAAAAAGCAACTTCTGACAGGACTAATCCTAAGTGCAACTTGCCCGATAAGGATTATACTCGCGCCCTAATGGCCTTCATCCCTTCTCCCAACAAACGGCAATAACTCAGGCGCCGTCTTGGCTCAACCGACTTAACTTTGGCAGCCGTCATTTCTCAACGGCATGCGGTGACGTACCCCAACGTCTAGAGATTAATAAATATACGTGAACGTGGAAAAATGTAGCACTTAATTCGGTCGGGATGAGTTGCGTATTCAGGAAAAGTTCATGAAGTTGGTTATGTAATAAAATGCTTGGGAATATATTATCTCCTTTAAGACTAGATAAAACTTTATATGATTCTTATATGAATACTAGCGACTCACCCTCGCTCCGCTCGGGTTCTTCCCTGGGGTGGGGTCTGGGAGGACCACCCTTATCCTTATCACTTAGGGGTATGGAAAATAGATAGTAGCCGATTCTCAGACCTACTGAATACGCATATAAAATTTGGTAAAAATCGGTAAAGCCGTTTCGGAGGAGTACGGTAACAAACATTGTGACATGGAAATTTTATATATAAGATAAATGGTTTCTAGAAGTATATTATACTGTGTTATAAAGCAGTATTAGGTCTACTGCGTAGAGCAAATTGTTATAGAGAAGAAATCTTTCAGTTTTAACGGTTAGAAAAGAGAAAGTAGTGACACCTTACTTTACTTACTTACAAGTCACACGAAAATCTATAGTCCTTAGATCTTAACAGAAATCCCGCCAAAGATAGGAGTGGTCCAAAGATTTGGTATCTTCATTCATGGCGAACGATGGTGAATTACAGTTATACCCTAAAGCCGTTTCCCGACTGTTATGTAAAGATATGTATGACAGTTGGGACCGCCTCACTCGCGTCTCACCCCGCACCCCCTCGCGACTACCTGTTTAGATGCCTTCGTTAGACGATTGTATGGATTAGTAGACTGTGCACCTTACCTAATTTTTTGTTGCACTCTTCGTTGTCATTATTGAATCCTTCTAATCTAAGTAATTTCTTCAATCGAAGAAGCTAATAAAAGATTAATAAAAGATGAAAATAATATATTCAGACCACGTGGCAAAACGTATAGATACTTTCATAGATTCTATAGTTTTGTAATACTGATGGCAATTCTAGAATGTCATCTTGTCTAAGACACAGACGTGTCTTATACCAGTTCTAGGCCGCGTTTTATCTTTCAACAGGTAATTGTTATACACCATTTATAGATATTATCTTACAACTATTTACTGATTTCTATACAATGCCATTCACTTACTCATCTATATATACCGATAAAATTGTAGTTATTAGAAGCATTCATCGCTCAGTAAGCACTACTAGCACATAAAAGCTAGTATCATAATTTTGGTTTATTTCACATTTTTAAGTAAACATATTTTTAAATATTACTTTTTCATAACAGATCATATGTCACACAGCGACAACGTAAGCAGACAGAACTCCCAGTTGTAATAATCACCACTTAGACAAACTATTCCCTAACTACTTGCACAGCCTAAAAAAACTGGTCATGTTAGCAATGCATACAAATGGGTTGCACGTCGCGTCATACTAATTGCTGCGAGTGCATGTCAAAGAAGGACCGGCGTCGCGCCGGATCAACATAATGGCGGATGGGGGAAGAGAATGTATGAAAAAAAGGAAGGCAGACGCCGAGCTTACATACTTTTGCTAAGATTCGGTTACACGTTACCGTTGAGGACGTTTTGTTTGCTAACATGAAGATATCGAGGTACTTCCCGTCCTTCCCTTATTGTTTTATATTTATGAGAATATATTTATTTTATATGTTAGTGGGGATAAATTGATTTACTGGAAACGTGAAATGTTTTCACATAGCGCTTCGCGATGTATAATATTAAGACATCTAATAGAAACAGATAGAACCTTTTTATTATATCTTCATCAAAAGTATATTCCTAAACAATTTTGGACATTTTATTTTAATAGAACAATAATTCAATAAAGTTGGTACCTAATTTTACTACAGTCTATGTTTAGTAACTACAATAAATATGATCATATTAATTACTAAGTAGTAAAACAGATATACTTTTAATAGCCACTTAATACTTTAGTTGCTAGAAGTCAAAAAGTAAGCTAGTTTTCACACATGGTAATATTAATTCCTGGTAATATCAATAACCTTTGTCTAATGTTAAAAAAAAATACCAAAATAAAGATGTCGTTGGATCATTTATTTATTTAGAACACTTCAATACCCAATATTTTCCTCATATCTATTTATTCAAGCTGAAATATTTCTGAACACACTGTAAGTACTAAGTACCAACTATTCTAAAATAATATTATTTTTTCACTCAATATATTATTCTATTCAACTATTATTCAACACAATGGTCACAAAAGCTAGATATATATATACACAAATACAACTATGAAATTCGTTTGAACACACGCCGAAGGCTCCGTCCTTAGGGGCCTTTGCAGTCTAAGACCAAAACTTCTGGACATGCTAATTATTCATGGGTGGACCATGCACAATTCTTGTGTAACTCTTCTATTTTGCTCACACACTTTAATAAATTATTAATAAAGAGTAGTATATGTTTTACCTGACTTAAGGTTCGTTCAGATAAGACCTTGAAAATGATTTAAAATACATTTCACAAGATGAATTCTATGACATTAGGCATATATTTTATGATGGCATAAAATTTGCTTATTTGTTTCTATATGCATGCGTTAATTTGCTCCTTTAAAAATAATATCTAAGCCACACAATATGAGTTTTACATATGTACTAATAATTTATAATAATGTTCATTGTGAGATATCTGACCACAAATGTAGGAATCTAAATAAGAAGTAATTGTCTTACCCTCTGTGGTGGCAGTGTTTGTCGTGGACTGTGAGAATGTTTTGGCGAACAGGAACCATGCTTCTCTTTTCTATGAGATTTTAATCCACGTAATAGTCTTGAAAATGTTGTCACCTTCTTCTTGGCCGTGCCAAGACAATTGTCTAATAAATTAAATAAATTTATATTAGCTTTATGCACAAAAATTACAAAGCCTTTCTTTGCAGCTAAAAATTTTCTGTTACAATATTTTTGTTTGATTAAATATTAAAAAATATTTTTGTTTAATAATTTTGTAAAGGGCGAATATTTCGTTTAACTCGGGTCTTAAGTATCACTACATTTACATTAACTTGATTATGAAACCTCTAGACAATTGAGACTGTAGTCTGTTTTTCATTACTCACCACTAGGAGGGAACTCGTAAAAGTACGCAGAGCGGGGGCTGAGACAGCTGTAACAAAAATATATTTTTTTTAATTTTATGTCTATGTTCAAAATTTACTATAAACTTTAGTTTCTGAGTCAGTGTAAATAATATAATCTAAAATTTTACACGAATGTAAATTTGTAAAACCTTGATAATATTTCTTGATATATATTTAAACCTTTCTTGTATATCTATCCCTAATTTTTACTGTATTTTTTGTCAGAAAAATTAATAAAGAATTTCCATTAAAATATATCTACGTTTACAGAAAATAAAGTTGTTTTAACTTTTACTTCACTCTCTACTAACTCTTACTCGCCACAAAAAAAAATTAAAGTCATTAAAGTATCATTTACTCTCAAATGCATGGGACTTGATTATGAAATACCTATTTTATTAGATACTTAGCGGTACCTATATTCTTAAAACTATGTTAATCTCTTTTCGCTCAGGCTTGGTTAAAGGGTATTTTAGTATGCATTTTAAAAACTCATGCAATATTAGTTATTCAATTAACCCACAAAAACACATTAATATGCCAATAAGCAATAAATAAACTCACTTTTACGTGTTATAACATAAATAAGGAAATAGCAAAAACAAAAATAATGCCGAATGAGTTGATATTAGATATGATAAGCATTTATCATACACACCATAGCAAAAACACGAACGGTATCGTATTGGAGTATGAAGTGATGCAATGAATATTGATTTTTGGTTCAATTGAGTTGGCCGAATATAAATTTACGTGAGCAATCACATTTGCGAAAATCAGCGCATACGGCTGTGAGGCCATTCGGTGAATGCGACGTAAAAGGCAAAAATTAAAAAAATACACCACGCGGAAGCGACGGTTTCCACGCAACTACTAATTCCTTCGATTGAGTAAACACGTTAACGAATAAGGTGAATTATTGATAAACACATAATGGATTACTGTATGTTGATGTAAAAACGCAATTTACGTAGGAAATAAATTTTAATAGCATTTAGACCAAGCATTAATCTTGATTGCATCGTGTCACTCACGATTTTCATGTAAAATGAGGTGAAGATTGATGGTTTGTGACGACCAATTTTATTCTGTGCATACATTACCTATGTAGTTATTATAGCTTTTTGACGTTTTATATGCATTAATAAATGGGGTACATTACGTTTTTATGGCTTTTATTAAATTACTTGGGTATCATTGTAATGTAATTTAGTAAAAATATGCTCTATTACACTTGTATTTTAGATGAATTTGCAGTAAAGCAGTATAATATTAATAAGACATAACAAAAAACTTAGCAAACAATAGCTATTTATATATATTTTATAATAAATAAATGAAAAATCTGGCCGAACAACAAAAAAATTAAACAAAATTCTTCTTATTAGTTTAATTAGATAGTGGGAACACAAATACACTTATACCTATTACATGAAACATGCTTGAGAAGAACATTCTTATCCCACCCATATAAGAAACGTGTTAACCTCCTTCAACATTGTCGGTCGGGTAATTGCTTTTAAAACAAGCAACTATAACCGGTTCCAATTTAAACCACCGTCGAGCCATAGCCTATAGATAACTTTTCGATCCCCAACCATCACCTGCTCTTACATATTTGCACAGCTTTGTTCGCAATATTATCTAGATACCAACGTATTGAATTTAACACCAAATTTAATATTTTTTATTTTATCTTTAAAGTTATTTAATTAATATCCTATGAACTTTACAATAATTAATAATTACAAATTTTTATTAATATTTGCTAGTTAAAAGTTTATTTACTTGCAAAAAGATTCAAGTTTTCTATGAAATATATATCTAAAACGTGGCTGTTTTGTAATTTTAACTATGGTGAAAGTAAAGCAACGAGAAGTAGATAGCAACATGAATGTAACGAAGCATTGCGCATTTATGCAGGCACTTAGATAAATCCAGGATTGTTAGGGCTTTTTCATGTTGATAGGAACACGCTTAATTACCAATGACGCTATAGAGCTTATAATGTTAAACTAAGATAAAACGGAAATGTTTACGTATTGAGATAGTTGAACATTTTTAACATATACTTTGACTAGCACTGCCCGCGGCTCCGCCCGCGTTCAGGTGACCAAAAACCAAATTCTTAGGTTCTACACATTAGTTTACTCTTACATTGCAGTTTTTGTATTTTTTCTCATAAATGAGATATTTTCTCGCGGTAAAAAGTATCCTATATGTTGACCAGGATAACCAGCTACCATCATACCAAATTTCATCAAAATCCTTCCAGTGGTTTTTTCTGTGATGCGGTAACAGACAGACAGATAGACAGACAGACAGACAGACAGACAGACAGACAAAAATTCTAAAAACTATAGATTCGGACTCTATATCGATAATAATGTCTATTTCAATAAGATTTTCCAAAAAATATTTAATGTACAGATTCGGCTTCGTTACAATTTTATTATATGTATAGATTACAGACAATAGTGATTTTAAAAATATGTGCACATGTTACAGTCGAAAATCTTTTTCCAGTCAAAACTACTTTTGACTGATACAAAAAGTCAAAAGTACTTTTGACTAACAAGGTTGAAATTTTTTATGACTGTAAGATATAATAAATTAGAAGGCAGTGGTAACCAAGTAGTTACATGGTGACTTGAAAAACTAATTGAAGCGGGTTCAAATCCCGGGTCTCGCATATTCCTCGCATAGGCCTCTGATATTTTCATGTGCAAATCATTTTTCAATATTTACCGGTTGCCTTACGGTGAAGGGGAACATCACAAGGAAACCTGCCTGACTGAGAGAACGTAAATAGTTTTTGAAATTCATGTGAAGGCCGCTAACCCGCACTTGGCCAGCCTTGATCCCCTTCGTCATAAAGGGAGGCCCGTGACCAGCAATGAGACATTAAAAAGGGCCGAATGTTATACATCTGATCGTTAATCTTTGAAGCAGATTTCTATATAGCATATACAACGGAGTTTAGTTGGCGTTGTACGTGACATTGGCTAACTACATTGTGTACAATTGGCACATTTAAAGGCATTAATTACAAAGAAAAAAAAATCTATTGAACAATTATTATAACAATGTCACATAGCTACTTATTTTAATTTATATTATTACTAGCGACTCTCCCTCGCTTAGCTTGGGTTCGTCCCTAGCTTGTTTCCCAATACAAATTTTCATCCCCATTTTCACCCCCTTAAGGGATGATTTCCGGGTTAAAAAGTATTCTATGTCTTTCCCAGGGTCTCAAACTATCTTCTTACCAAATTTCATCTAAATCGGTTTAGTAGATCCAGAGATAACCCCCTACAACCTCACAAACTCACAATCTCACAAATTTTGCCTCTTTATAATATTAGTACAAATATTTTTTTTTAATTTAAAACTATCAACATACTCTCGCTTTGCTTGGGTGCATCCCTCAATGCCTTTTGGTCGTTGTGCCAAATATTACTAACACTACACTATGTGTCACTTCACGTCATAGTCTATCTGTGTACTAAATTTCATACAAATCAATATAGGTACATACAAATTTTCTCATTTATTATGGCAATTTAAAGAATGTTTATTAAAATTTCTTGGCAATGCTCTACGTATGAAAGAATTTTAAAACTTGATATAAATATAATATTTATATTATATTAAATAACGTCTTATATGGAAACTAGAACCGAAAATTACACTAGATTATAAAGTAAAGCAATTTAAGATGTAAATTTCCTTTTTACAGCCGTTTTATAATTCGATTGACTCCGTACTTTATGTAATTTCAGTAGACCTCTACAATTTCATCGCATAAACACTTAAAACTTTAAACAGCTTAACGCGTCATTGTGAGAGAATTAGGTAATAGCAACATTTTAATACTATACGAGTATATCGCCTAAAACTTTTCGCTTGTGAATAGTTCTTTAAAAAATTACAAGTAAAAAGATAGGCAGACAGATAGTGTTTCTTACACAACGAAGACTTTAAACACCTATACAAAGATAGGAATTGCGCAACCTTATGTATACTTAACTTTTTTTACCAAATTAATTTATTACAATACATTTACTACAATTATTTACCTCCACCCCCCCATTAATTTACTACAATTTAAATTTGCTATGGAGTGCCACCTCTATTTATTTTTCGAAATTTCGCTACAGCATTGTTCAATCTATTTTACCTAATACTAGCGACTCACCCTCGCTTCGCTCGGGTTCATCCCTAGCTTGCTTCCCAATACTAACTTTCATTCCCATTTTCACCCCCTTAAGAGATGATTTCCGGGATAAAAATCCTATGTCCTTCCCAGGGTCTCAAACTATCTTCTTGCCAAATTTCATCTAAATCGGTTCAGTAGGTTCAAAGGTTCAGTAGGACAAACAAAAATCCAATCAGTTTCCGACATCGCCGGTATAAATAAATAAATAAATAATTATATTTTCTAGCCAGTGAGTCCCATATAACTATCTGTATGTCTACAGATGGTATGCGTAAATGCCAATTTCCCAACATAAAAAAAAAGTTCGTCCCTAGATACGCTTTAACGGTTAGTATAGATATCCCAGTGGAACCGTACATTTTGCCGAGATAAAAAGTACGTACACGTTCTAGTCCAGACTATAATCTATCTATGTGTCAAATTTCATCCAGATTCGTCCATCCATCCAACTTTCGAATTTATAATATATATTTATTTTTATAGGATGTCAAATATCCACATAAATTTAAGAAAATTGAGGCATCCTAGAAGAACGTGCCTTTTCGTGCTTATTTATATACCTATGTATATTATATGATCTCTGTTTATATATATATAAAAGTCCGTTGTGCGAGTGGTCATAATTGTTCTCCTCCAAAACAATTTGATCGATTTTGATTTTTTTTTTGTACACTTATTGAAGAAGATGGATGGTTTTTGGCTGCAGTTGTACCCAGTAGGTGGCGCATTTGTTCAGATCAAGTTTTTGTTTAATTTTCTGACCAAACGAGGTTTGTGGCAAACTATCATCTGCTACCGCGTCCACCAGTAAGATAAAACATTACAAAACTATTTACTTATTTATATTCATGAAATAGCTTTTAACTCATCAATAGATTAATTAAAAACCGCGTAACTAATATGTTACATGTGCAACCTAACAATTATGAGCTGGAAGCTATTAGCTATAAAATGGTTTTATAGTATTTTAATTATTACTTTAATTTAACATTGTAATAGTTACTGTAAGGTATAGTTAAAAAAAAAATTAAATAAAAATATTAATATTGTATGGTTTATTATCTATCGATCTACTGGTACATCCACGTCTAGAACAAATCGTAGAATGTAAACAGCTAAAATTTTGATAACCTACTCTTATAAAGAAATAGGTAACACAGCATTTTTTTTTATAAATTCCACCCTAAAAGGGGTAAACTGTACAGATGTACAATTGATACTTGTAGTATTTTGTATCTTACATTAATTCCGTCTAGCAACAAGGGATATACTTACGTAATATATCGTATCGATTAAGTATGTTTGTCATTATCAGCGCTTTATCCTCTTTGCTTGGGTCTCTAGATGCCTATCATTGATGTTCTCCCGACCGATTCCGGCCACGGCGGCTAATCTCATTGAGCCAACTGCGCAGGAGACAGAGACAAGTGCACTCTCTATTCCTGTCACTCTCATACTCTGGTGGGATGACCACTCGACACGACCAGTGAAAGTTAAAGCGCAGGACCGACGGCTTTACGTGCTCTCCGAGGCACGGGGGTGAAACACCTTCAACTTCCCAGCTCCGGGCTGTTACTGAGGCTTACTGTACAGAAAGACTCAATAACTAAACTTGGCCCGATCCGGGGCTCGAACCCAGAACCTCCGGGTGTGCAGCCGTACATGCTAGCCACTACACCACCGAAGCAGTTATCATTAACCTATGTATTATTCGATTCTAGATAGACTAAATTTGTGTACTAAACATCCAAATCAATCCGAGTACACTTTCCTCCAAATACACACACCTATATGCTTTCGCATCTATATAAATATAAATGTATCACAGAAATGTATGTACGCGCATAACTTCCGATCGACTGCACCAAATTAAATAATTATTTTTTTATGTGTTTGTTATTGCCAGGACAAGCTTTGTTTATAAGAAAATTAAAAGAAAATATTTTTTTAAACTAAAATAAGTTTTTTCAACCGACTTCAAAAAGGAGGAGGTTCTCAATTCGACTGTATGTTTTTTTTTTTTATGTTTGTTACCTCAGAACTCCGTCATTTATTAACCGATTTGGACAATTTTTGTTTTGTTTGAAAGGGTATACTTCCAGATTGGTCCCATTTAAATTTCAAAAAAAAATACCACCCCTAAGGGTGGAAAAACAACTAATGATGAATTTAACCTACTTCTAATTGTCATATTGACTTGAAACTTTGCAAGTATTTCTATTTTCGTTGATAGTACAGTGGTTCGGTGTTGTTGACCTGATCTGATGGCAAGGCCAGAAGGTGGATAGGTGGAACTCTTCAACGGCTAATAGTAGATACTTTGAGTTTGGGCTTATTTTGTTTGATTTGACAAGCCTAACACGTTAGAATCCTTACTTTGCTACTACTGTCTACACTAAAAAGGGAAAAATAAAAACTTTTTAACAAAAAAATAAAAACCGACTTCAAACAAAAGCACTAAATAGTAACAAATAACTGATTGGTATTTTTCATTTACTATACATACCTAATCAAATATTTTCGAAGTCGGTGTGCTTTAGCTAAGTAATTAAAGCCTACCTATTAAATACATACCTAATCAAATATTTTCGAAATCGGTGCCAGCCCATACAAAGCAAAGCACACCGACTTCGAAAATATTTGATTAGGTATGTATAGTAAATGAAAACTACCAATCAGTTATTTGTTACTTTTTAGTGCTTTTGTTTGAAGTCGGTTTTTATTTTTTTGTTAAAAAGTTTTTATTTAAATCTCATGAAATGATATGAAAAGTGAGTGAGTCAAATAGTTTTTATCCCGGAAATCATCCCTTAATGGCGAGAGAATGGGGATGAAAGTTTGTATGGGGAAACAAGTTAAAGGGAAGTGAGTCGCTAGTTTATAATAATAGTCCAATTATGTTAAAATTCATTAAAAATGTATATAATTTTTTTTTTTGATGTTTTTAGATGTACCTTACCTTTCTTTATATAAGTATATATCTAAAATAATAATATAAAAGTGGTTTGTTAGTATCTGAAAATCTTATAAGTAGTCAACTTCTCATAGCTTCTAAATTCTTCTATTCTATATTTTACTAAAACTTGTATATCAGATTTTATATTTCTTTTTTACATACAAATCTAATGTATCTAATTAAAACTTTTATTACTCCCTCATATATTACCACCCACTTATGGTTTAAGAACAATGTTGAGATGAAGCATTTTTGATTATGACCGTTCAAGATCAATGCACGTACGACGCCTACTTATAGAAAAAGAATTTAATCAGAAGCTATAATAAAAGGGGCCGAAGAAACTTACAAGCTTTATATTACATCACATAGTTAATTTTATAAAATAATTGAAAAATAATAAAATATTAGGTTAATTTAACCATAAGAAATTTAAGTGACAGCAAAGCCATGGAATATAAAAATTATAATCAAAATAGAATATACTTCATGGCACTTTTTTAAGTGCTGGCACCGTTAAAGCAATTGTAGACCCCTAATTTGTTTCGTACCTACTTTTGATTTCGTTTTATTGGTTAATTTGGTATATAAAAATATATTTCTTTTCATATTCATAAAGTCGATTTAATTTTTTTAATTACTTTTGTAATTCAAAAACGAAGCAGTAAACTTGAGACTGTAGTAATAAAATCAAATGTATTTCGAAGTATAATATCAATTTACTTGTAATCTATATTAAATAACATAAAACCAAAGCACGCTACAGATTTTACGAGGTAATTCATTAGGCGGGCCAACTTGTAGCGGACCTAATTAGCATCAAACAACTCGGCAGAGGATGCGTAGGTGCGTGTGACATGGTTAGCTATGCCTGATTTTCTATCTACAAATTTATGAGTACTGATCGTTTTTTATTAAATAATAAGGTCTTTATTTATATACAACTTTTAGTTAAATTGGAAAATAGCAATATTTAAGTAATAGAGTATTGTAACATGGTAGCCCAGTGGTGACGCGCTTGGACAACCGAGTGAAGCGGGTTCAAATCCCGGGTCTAGCACCTCTGATATTTTCATGTGCGAATCATTTTCAACATGATTATCACTTGTCTTACGGTGAAGGAAAACTTCGCGAGGAAACCTGCATGTCTGAGATAACCTAACAAGTTATCGAAAGACGTGAAGTCCGACTATTCATCACCGTAATTTGTAAGTTTGTTTTAATACATGTACATATACGTTTTTAAAATATTCTATCATGCACTAAGGCGCGAGATGTACATAATCTAATTTATATTCCGAACGTCAAATATTTTTTTATTTATTTGTTTCTTTTTTTATTAGAAAAATACACCATCGACATATCATAATGACACTATAATTATTGTAACATATACATGCAATTCGGTATGATTTGCCTTTACAGGTGTATACAGCATTCTACTTACAATTGTTTGCGTGCGATTACAAAGTGTTTAATAACAACAGTTTTTTTTTTGGAATGTTACCAAAACTACGAAAAATAGTAGCAATAATTATGTGATAAAGGCCTGAGCGAAGCCTGGGATTTTGCTAGTTTCAATAATAAACAAATCAACAATCATCATTAAATATGCCAGCAAGCCCATTGTAATTTAGGTAGCTTTATTTTATATACCCATACTTTATTACTATACAAATTTTCTATGAGCAGATTCGCATTGTAAACTATTAATAGTACGTACTTAATTGTTTCATTCAATGTTTATGTATTGCGTATAAATATAAAGTATATAGGCAGAAAGCATAACCAAGAGGTCATTCTAAAATCGTTGAAAAATGGAAATCTGTTAATATATTATGATTGTATGGTATACCTAACGAGTTATCATTTCTATACAATTTTGAAAATTTCTGTTCTTCAGCGATTGTAGAATAAGGTCTTGTCTAAGCCCTAGCTACTGCATTAATTAAACAAACATATATATTATATATATATGTATTTATTTGACACTAGCGACTCACCCTCGCTTCGCTCGGGTTCGTCCCTAGCTTGCTTCCCAATACAAACTTTCATCCCGATTTTCACTCCCTTAAGGCATGATTTCCGGGATAAAAAGTCCTAAGTTCTTCCCAGGGTCTCAAACTACCTTCTTACCAAATTTCATCTAAATCGGTTCAGTAGATCCAGAGATTACCCCCTACAACTTCATAAACTCACAAAATTTACCTCTTAATAATATTAGTATAGATTGATAGTTTTATTGATGTTATCTTCCATTGAAAAGAGCAAAGTGACAGTACTAAGTTTCAGTTAAATAATAATTACTGCAATATCTGCTTCCTCGAAGAAGTTTCTTGGACCGTTAATTTAAATTTATTTTACTGCTGCAATGAGATAATTAAAAGACGAAACGGGTTTGTTCTTGTAACATACAACATTGAACACGATACGTTAACTTTTCTTATTTTAAGTTCATAACATTAAGAGCAGTGGTAAATATTGTTTTTATGTATTTCATGATGCTATTTTAGATAATTTATTTACGTATATATAATATTTTACAATAAAATTATCTCGTTTTCTTCTTTGAAAAAAACTCTCAAATGATTTATCCTAATACATATTCATATAAAATGTTTTTAGGTAGATTACCTACTAAAGTAAGAAAGATTTCTTAAATAATATATATGTTACATAATACTGTTTATTTTTATGCAAAAATAACTACTAACATTTTAGTAATACTAACATATTATAATAGAATTTCAATAAAAATATTTTTCACGAACTGGTGAGCGCACTATAATTCTCCATCTTAGCTGCTGCTGTCGCCATTCGAACGTCTGATTTCAATTTAGATTAGGCTTTAAACATGCATCAAGAAACCTTATCTAATAAGTACACCTGTTCACTCAAAATATAAAATATATTTCTATTTCTGTATGCCAAGATGAAATGGATGAGATAATACAAAATGTATAAAAATCTAATAATCAAAATGTAAGCCAAATCTAAGACTTTGGTTCAGACGAAGTCTTGTTGTTTGGCATTCTTATTTTACTAAATATGTAAATCTGTACAGATAAATAAAATTGGAGTTTCTGTTTGTAATGTCAAAATAACAGCTTTTTACTAAATGCATATGAATGTATACACAGCACATATACCAAAACAACATTTTTTACAATCTTTGTGTCTGTTTATTCCGACTCAATTCAAAGAATGAATTGGCTGGCCCGATTTTGACGGGACATTTACTGGCAGATAGCCGATGTAATAAGAAGTAACTTAGGCTACTATTATTAAAAAAAATAGGGTCCCACGAAAAAAAATTAAAACCAATGAAAAATTTAATAATATCCGATTTAAATAGGGAAGTTGTATACTTACCCTGGGGACGAACCCGAGCGAAGCTAGGGTGAGTCGCTAGTGTTATAATATTATGTTATAACTCAGGTTTAAATAAAAAATCCTGATATTAATTATATGTATTAACTATACTCATGTTTAGCTTTTTTAAATAATTATTAAAGCACGTATAAAGGTAAACCGACCTCAGAAGCACTATAAATGTAATTATTCCACTTTTAAAGGAGAATTTATTATTGGAATTTTTATAATAACATACTCATTAAAAAGGGCATCATAAAAACCGGTTCCCAATAATTAATATGTATGTATGTGTATACATTTTACCTTGTAAGTACATGGGTGTAAATAAAATAATTTGTTTATAACTAAAAAACGAAAGCTGACTTCAAATTCAATTTTATAACTTATTATATCATCATTGCATATATAATTATATTTATTTAAAACAAAAACAAATCTATCCCACGGGAACCATATATTTTAGGGGATAAAAAGCCTATATGCTATTCCAGACTATAGTCCATCTCCATGTCAAACATCCGTTCCATTCCGTTGAGCCGTTCTAGCGTGATTTAGTAAACAAAATCCAAATATTCGTCTAAACTTTCACATTTATAATATTAGTAAGATTATTCCATCTATAGTAGTATTTTTTTATTTATTCATGACACAAATATTATGAAAACAAATGCACAATTAAAATAAAACAAACAATCGAATTCATTAGGTATTTCCTCTTATTTACAAGTTAAAAACAGGCTGATTGAAAGCCGATTTTACGAACAAAAATGTTTTATTTTTTCTGTACCTACATATTCATTCATATATAAAGTTCGCCGAAATGCCTTACTTGAATCATAAAATGACTTGAGGCGTAGGTAGACCTAAGAGTATGTTGACGTAGAATGTTAAGTTAGCTAAATTTTTAGGTTACCAAATACCGTTTTTAATTGTTTTTTTTTTGATATCCGTATGAATATCCGATTTGATATATTTTTTTGATATTTTTTTGAATTCCGATATTTCGGCAAAAGCCATGGTCACGGAACCACTAATCCAATGGATATGGTAAATCTATATAAATAAAAATGAATATTTATCAGTATGTTTATACGTTATGCGTTCCTAATCCGATTGTGATGAAAAGATGAGTCACACTGCGTACGCCCGCAAAGATTCCAAGCTCAAAAAAAAGAAATAAATGTATCTCTATTTGCACTTAAACCATTCATCCCTAGAGACGCACCCGAGCGCAGAAGGGTTAAGTCGCTAGTATCATATAAAATAATGTCAATGACCGTAAGCCTCAAGACTTACTATGATTTCTCACTCCTATACATCAAGTAGTTCCCATGTATCCCATATATAGTCTGGGTATCCATACTCATATTATAAATGTAAAAGTGTGTTTGTTTGTTTATCCTTCTTCCACATCGCAACGGAGTGATGGATTTAAGTGATTTTTTGTGTGAAGAAAGTTGGAAAGCTGGAGAGTGACATAGGCTACTCTTTGCGCAGGACATTACCTCATTCCCACGGGAAAACACACTATAAGACAACCCAAAAAAATATTTATCATCAGAATTAGTTGAAACTTAGTATTAATGTTCTTCATTCAATTGAATAAATATGTGTTTTAACATTTTTCGAAATTCATCCCATAAGGGGATAAAATAGAAAAAAGTTTGTATGAAACCTACCTACTTTTTAAAGTTCTTTTTGTAGTTTAGCCCGAGCGAAACCGTGGATTCTGTTAGTTTATTATAAGTCTAATAAGTGTGGGTGTAAGCGTCATCACTAACCTCTGATAATTGTGTTGTTGGTTGTGCATCAAAGGCTGCGTGGGCTGCGCTAGTAGGAGCTGCTTCTGTTGTTGCTGCCTCTGCAACATTTGTTTACCGAACACGCCGTATCCAAATCCATATATCTCATCCTCTTCCTTGTCAGTTAGACAGCTTGAAGGCTGGAACAAATAAAATGTTTTATTGGATTGAAAGTGTAAATATATTGAAAACTTGAAAACTTCCTTTTGTCTGCAGCTTCCGCATTCTTTTTTATATGGAATAAGTTTACATATATTTTTTTTTTAAAAACGCAATTTATATTAAGACCTTTAATAAATTAAATATAACATAACATATTTACGTATTTTTTTGCTTATATAATATATGTATGTATGTATGTTTGTTTGTATGTATGTATATATGTATGTATGTATGTATGTATGTATGTATGTATGTATGTATGTATGTATGTATGTATGTATGTATGTATGTATATTTGTATAATAATTGATGTTTGTTGTTTGTACCAACACCGCACCTCATTATTACTATTGTTTTTTTCTCTCGCTCAAGGGTTTCTGGTAGAGATCTCTTTATGAGATAAGTCACACTTTGTACAGAAGGTATCTATTTTCTGTTTTATATGTATATTTTTTGTGGTACATAAATGAATATAACCTTATGCAATGAATTCCCAAATGAATCGATTTTATTTGAACGAAATTACAGATTAATTAGTTTTATATAGCATGTGTGGTTGGATTATGTTTTTGCAATAGAGTATTAGTTCTAAGAACGTTAGTAGTTGTGTTACGAATTACATAATTAATTAGTAATTAATTATAATAATTGCATTTATTAGTATTCTTTATATGCCCTAATATACTTATTCCATATCTATTGGTATTGAAAGAGCTTTAATATTTTAGGTTCAGATCCCGGATCTCGCGCCTATGATATTTTTGCAACATTCATTACCACTTGTCTTACGGTGAAGGAAAACGTTTTGAGGAAACTTGGATGTCAGAGAGAACCTAGCAAGTTTTCGAAAAGCATGTGTAGTCCGCCAACCCACACTTTGCCAGCGTGGTGGACTATGGCCTCATCCCCTTCGTATTGAAAAGAGGACCGTGCCCAGCAATGGGACGTTAAAAAATACATATTTATAAAAAAAATATTGTACCCGTATATAAGACACGAGCTACACACAAGTTATATGGAATTGTATGGTAGGTAAAGTTTACATTATAAATCGTTCAAAATCCATACTAATATTATAAATGTGAAAGTGTGTTTGTTTGTCTTTCTTTCACGTCGAAACTGAGTGACGGATTGATGTGATTTTTTGTGTGGAGATAGTTGGAGGGCTGGAAAAAGACATAGGCTACTTTTTACCGCAGGAGATAATCTTATTCCCACATAACAATACAACCCAAAAATTATTTATAATAATAATCAGAATTACTTGAAACTTGGTATTAATGCTCTTCAATACAATTAAGTAAACACGTGTTTTAGAATTTTTCAAAATTTATCCCATAAGAGGGTAAAAAAGGGGATGAAAATTTGTATGAAATTAACTTTTTTAGAGTTTTTCTGTAGTTTTAGTGCGAGCGAAGCCGTGGGTTCTGCTAGTATACCATAAATTAAAGAAGAAAATTATTATAACGTTTAATCTACAATGCTGTTATTGTATCAAAATTTTTACACTATAAAACGTAGGTAAGACAAGATGTAATCATAAATTTAGATAGTTTACCAAAAATATGGATAATTATTATTAAAGTAGAAATTATTTGTCTAAAATGTGTAATTAAATAGCGCTAAAAATACATTTATTAAGCGTATTGTAAACGTTTCGAGTCGATAGCAAAGGTTAGAATAGGTCAATTTCTCGACTTGATAAACTAAATAATTGAACGACATATTTTAAAACTTGATTATAATATTGTTTAATAACAAAAACTTGTCATTAACATAATTTTACTTACCGAATATTTACCAGGCACATAAATCGGTTGAGAGTGGGATGTTGTCAAGTTGGTCAAGGCTAACGTTCCGGGACTTGCTGAAGGAGGTGTCTGTGGAGTACCAGTACCTCCAAGAACTCTCATTCTTGGAGACATTTCATCCCATTCATGTCTTCGTAGTTCTTCAAGATGGTCCAAAACGTCACCGTAGTGTGTAGAGAACAAGTCCGCATAGCGTGACGCCAAGCCTTCTAGGTAGCCACGATCTCCATCCTAAGAATAAATCAATAAATTAATATAATAGTCCGAGTCATGGGTCACTATGAATATAATTTTTGGTTCAACAAAATAAACATTATTAGTTAACATGAATAAAGGACCCAAAAAAACTTAAGTACAATAATTAAATATTTACTTCATTGTCTACATACTCGTACAATATACGTATATTTGAATTATTTTTTATTTTATTCATTTATACGATATTATAATGGCTGTTCCAAATTTTAGTATTACCAATAATTTGAATAACAACTCTGATAATCATAATCACTCGCGGGATAGCGAGTTTCAATCCCGCGGGTAATGAACTAATACTTTAAAATCAAAAGTTCATGAGTGAGTTTGTAACTGTTTCACGCTGCAAAAATTCATAATATTGAGAGCTTATATCCAAAGCCGCGATCTAAAACTAGTGCATCATACAGTTATTTTTAAACCAGTTAAAATAAGTCATGTCGACTTTTCTAAATCAATAAGAATCGCCAGTCAGAAAAGAAAATTGTATACTGTAATCTCAAATTCATAAAATTCTACGTTAACAATGCCGCGATACATACATATATAGCATAAATTATAATGATTCTAGTAAACAATTAAACACATTTATATACGACGACGGTAAAAACTTGTCATTCCATCCAAAGAACCCATAAAAAATTAGAAGTGCGTACTATTACGGGTTTTAAAAGTTACATTCTGCTAATTACATTGCCTATTAAAGCCTCAACTCGGGTAAAGTATAAAAAACCGTAATTATCTGGCGCCTAGAGACCTATTTGCTTGGAGGTCGCTTCCTTCCACGCAATTTCCGCCAAACCCCGAAAAGAAAAAAAAACAAGCAAGTAATACTGAACAATTAAATACTGCGGGTCTAAATTATAGAAGGAAATTTAAATTAGCCATGCCAAAAAGATTTCTTAAATGGGGGTAATTAATTAAAACTTTCATTAGGGCGGGTGGCGCAAGTAAGATGTTAGCTTGAGTTAAATATTTACATATGCGAAATATTTTGTTTGTTAAATTAAAGGTACTTCATAAAAATTACCTGCATAATTGTTTTAGAAATTAGTATGTTATACAATTAGTGGATCAGAAAATGTAAAGGAATAAGTCAACCGGCTGGCATATTCGATCAGAGGTCGCATGTTCAAATCTCATATAAATGTTTGTTCAATCGCGGCGTTCGAGACTACAAACCCACGGATTTGTCTGGCAAAACGCGATATCAATTTTGAGTATAAAATGTTTAAATGGAAAATATTTGATACTTGATGCAATAAATACTTAATCTAAAATCAATAAATAATATATGGTGCAATACGGGTAAATTTACAACCCTATGAATGCAGAGTTTTTTATTTATCAACAGCTATTTTTTTACTACAACCTGAAAATAGAAGAAAAAAATTAAAGAAAACACGTTAATGCATATATAATATGATATCTTCACAACTTTGCTAAGAGACATTTAAAAAAGATTAGCATTCCCCGCGCAATTTCAGACGATAAATATTATCTTAACGGAACTACACGAGTTATTTAAACAAGACGATGTTGGCACACGGAATCGAAGTTAATAGCACGAAGCAAGTTTAATCGACAACCATGGACCAGGAAAGAAAATAAACGAAACGCCCACCTCAGTAACCAAAGCACTTCATTACGACCTGCAACCAAATATATAGACCTCCGGCGAGATTTCTCCATCTTCTTAAGCAAACACAGGGTGTAGTAAGATTTTATATCTTACGCCAACTTTAGCGGTGTTACATACCTGATATGAACGTCGAAATATGAATTTCTAAAACAAAATAAAAATATTCTGTTCATATAACCATACTTTCTTGGCGAAGTAACAATTTGTTAGAAAATATATTGGCAAGCTTCTCGTTCAGTCATTGTGAAAATATGGAAGGATATTAAGTGCACCACAATAAAGACAGTACTCTCATGCCAAATATCTAGAATGGGCAATAAATATAAATAAAGTGATATCAATCAATACACTTAAAGCGTAATCTAAATAGCTAAATGAAGATGGCTTAGAACTTTAGACTTCGAACAGGATGCTATCCATCAATCCAAAAAAGAATCAGTAGCTAGCCACTGGAGAGACGTACTTAGAATTCAACCAGTCGCGCGTCGAGTCAAAGATGGCCGAGGGTTTATTTCCATTTTTAAATGAGAGCGGCTGAGAGCTTTGTCGGCTCCGAGTTTGTGCTTCGCGTTTTAAGTGGATTAAATCGCTCTACGCTCGTAAAACCGACAAGTGGTTCAGCTAAGAATTCAAGTAACCGTTCGACTTTTGCATGAGAAAGTGCTCGCGGGGCCCGCTTCGCACTTACTGTGCGCAATTTGATGCGACCAGAGTTTGTTTATTTTTTTTCTACCGTGGAAATCGTGGCCGATTCACATCTAAGCGGGTTGCCGTTGCTTTGTGAATACTCAATGAAAGAAATTCATTACCGCTATCTCCCAATGAAGCTCTTTCAGGATTAACAGCTTGTCTGATCTTAAAGGATTATGTTATTTACGCTTAATTGTGAAACATTTAATGAGGTTTGCTTTGTTTACTTTTTGCTTTATTCATTATAATGATAGAAACAACAATTTTATGAGACACCAAATGTTTTAAGATAAAACTGTCTTTTAAAATCTTGGAATTTTACAAAATGTACACTATACAGCTAGATGCAGGAAAATTATTATTATATAAAGTAATCTTACATACTAGTATAGTATTGATCCTTGTACATTTTTTCAATCTTGTAAGTGGATGACATAGTCCATTTTGAAATATATCGTAATCATCGTGTCTCGAGCAACAATGAAGTATTGCTCTTTAGGGAGATATACGTCACATAAATTCTTTTCAGTATCTATAAGCGATTTTCAAAACAAAAATATTCACATGTTTTTTTAAACACAGTTAATTAGTGCAAATAATATAATATAGTATATATTATATTATTTGCACTAATTAACTAGCATTGCCCGCGGCTCCGCCCGTGTACAGATGACCAAAAACCAAAATTCTTATTATATTACATACTGGTACTCTTATTATTTTACATATTAGTACTCTTACATTGCAGTTTTTGTATTTTTTCTCAGAAATGAGACATTTTCCCGCGGTAAAAAGTATGCTATATATTGACCTAGATAACCAGCTATCATCGTATCAAATTTTGTCCAAATCTCTCCAGTAGATTTTCCGTGATGCGGTAACAGACAGACAGACAGACTGACAGACAAAAATTTTAAAAGCTATAGTTTCGGCCTCTGTATCGATAATAATGTATATTTCAATAAGATTTTCCAAAAAATATTTAATGTACAGATTTGGCTTAGTTACAACTTTATTATATGTATAGATGTGGTAAGTTATAATCAAAAATGCTTTTGATTCGTTTTATATTCATATAATACCAATCTCAGAATATTATGTAAATTCGCAAACATTATTCATTTCCATTTTGAATCAACGGCAAGAATAGTACACATGAATGAAACTGAGTTAGATTTAACGAAATAAGGGGCAGGTGATACCGCACATAAATCCTCTTTGGACGTCGCCTTTGCCCGGCACGCGGAACATTGTCTTATTGTGCTACCGTTTCTTGTTTTGTTCGTCGACTGCGTTATTTCGGATTTGCGATCTCTTTATAGGACCAATTCGCCCGCTACTGCGATATAATCGTTTAATTTCATACTTATTTCTGTGCACTTGCACTATTGAAGCTATGAAAACAACCTTTCATTGTTTTTAATTTTGTACAATATTGTAGTTCTGATTTTTAATATTGATACAGTAAACTAGTGTCCGACCGAAGCTTCGGCTTCGGCTTCGGCTTCGGCCACCTTCGGCCAAAAAATCCACCTTCGGCGAAACATTCGGCTTCGGCCCAAAACCCGGCCGAAGCCGAAGGTTTCACCGAAGGTCCGAGCGACCGTCGAGATTGAACGAACTGTTACGAGAGTCATGAGGCGGCGGGGAGTCACTGTCAAAATATCACATTGCATGCATCAAAACAAGTTCGTACGTGTATTTAAACGAGTGTTTTTGAGAGAGAAGGTTAAGTACAAATATGCTTAGTAAAATAGAATATTATATTATTCTTATAACTTGTTGTTTGCAAAACAGTCATTACCTCATTAGTTCTATTGTTATTGTTACATTTATTTTGAAATTTCTAATATTTTCTAAACTGTGCATTTAATTGACCAACATTTAATTATTTACTAAGAAGTTAGTGTTTGTTTAAGTTATTAGTCTAGTTTTGGTCTTGTCGAGTAAAACAAAGACTGATTGGTCTAATTGTAATTTGTGAATTACATAATAAAGAAATGATTATTTTTTACCAGTAGGTAAATCACAAAATCACAAACTTTTATTTATCTCTAAACCAACCATCTCTATTATATATCATTAGCTTCTATATGAGACAGTCAATATAAACCTTCAATATTGAGGTTATTTGAGGTATTGATACAAAATTAATTACAGAGTGCTGAGAGAATGCAAACCTTCGGCTTCGGCTTCGGCTTCGGCCGAAGGTTGTGGCGATAGCCGATTAATCGGCTACGGCTTCGGCTTCGGCCAAAAATAGACCTTCGGTCGGACACTACAGTAAACGAACATCAAAAATAACTTATTAAATTCATAAACTTTCCATTTTATGTTCATACTGTGTAATGTACTGTGTATAATAATAAGATATTTGGATAGATTTGATGTATAAAAATTTGGTTAATTCTTCTTATTTCCAGTGTTCCTATTTCCTACAGAATAAATATTATCTTAACGCATTCCTAAGATTTTTATATAATGTTTGTAAATACACTTTTTTAAGCAAACAAAAAGGAACAAATTTGAGGATAGGTAGTTTCGAATATATGTATTAAGTTCTAAAATAGTTTTCTTATGCTGTTGCTGTATGCTTATGCTGTTTCACACTGACAGTGTGCAACGCTATTTTTTAGCTTGGTATTATCTTGATATGATTTGCGTTTTTGCATTGTAAAGTCTGTCAGTTCATAATAATTCAGGCACGAGAGTGTGATTAAAGCTGTATTTCAATTAATTACAGTATAATCTACTATTTTTTTTTTTATATTAGTCAGGCAATAAATACTTTTACTTGCCCTTCACTAATTCAATGCCATTTTATTTATAAACATTATTGTCTCTTCATATATTCAATCAAAGTATTAAAATTATTATCACACAGCATATAAAGGTTCTCATGGTTATAAGAATATTTTTAGGTGCATTATGAATCTTAACCCGTATAAAATAAGAAACAATTTTAATTGGATTAGTCAAAACAAATCATTATGGCTATCGAGGGCATCGAACGCATCGAATCTGAAGGCATACGAACTGTTAATAATAAAGGGACAATTGTCAACTGTTGTATTTTGTAAAAACCGGATTGTCAGATTATTTTGTTGCGTTTATGCCCATATTTTGTATCTTTTGTCCCACTTACTGATAATATGTAAGATGTAAAGTATGTACTATACAATATATGTATAAAACAAGTTGCACTAAAATATGAAAATTTCTCATTTATTTTTGTAACATTTAAATTATTTCATAAATAATAGTAATATTATGTGTTATTTTGACTGCATATTTTAATAGCAAAACATAATTTATTATATTATATTGAATATCCATGAAAATGATGATTTGACTTGGAATCTTATACACAAACTGCTTTCACATCATGAAATCTTATGACTCACGTGCATAAGAATGCAGCATCGTTATCATCTTATAGGTTAGCGGTACTTTTATTAAACATAAATAATAATTATAACTTCACATATTTTACCTTTAATAAAAAGGAAGGTTCAGAAGAGATCAACGTATTATTCAATTCTATGTAAAAGTCGATCCAAACGACTCATCATTATTCGTTGACGTTTCTAAAAAATCACCAATGGATTTGAATATCGCCTAGATTGCCATGCATAATATTGAATACTATACCAATTTTATAAGGTTCAAAATGTTTAAGATTTTTTAAATACTCCTTAAAAACCTACAAATTTGCCTAGACATTATTACTGGCTTTGAGGCGTATACTACACATATATCTTATCAAATCAAGAGAGACGGATAATGTATGATTTTTACTTTGTAATAGGGTTTCCGGTCGGGCTCTTTGAGTATTAACCCTAAAAACCGGACAAAATTTAAAATTAGACATCAAGGAAAGTATATAGCATTTCCTGAAAAGGATAATTACATTGAAGTCACCTGTAGTTTTAACAGATTACCATTTAGATTGTCAGAAAAGTGAACCGTATTTTCAAAGTAAAATTCTAAGAAATTCGTCGCAGTTTCTGCTTCTGCTACAATTACTCCTCTGTGCAGTCTTATGCATAATAATTAAACCTTAAAGTGCTTAAATGAAACACTTTCTTTATTAAAATTTATAGAATTATAATTAGAGGACTTAGCATGTTTTAATGTATATAATACTAGAAAATCGACCAAGTTTTGCTCGTTTGCATTTTTTTGTTATTTTATACTTTTTCTTCCTTCTTACTTCTGAAAAAGAGTATCCATATCTACTGTTCTTTTCTTAGCAGCGAATAAGTCAATAAAAAAGACTGTCAAAAATGTCCGTACTTCAGGTTTCGCAGTTTGGTTTGGGCTTTAATAAACCAGAAATAACAAATAATATGCTCTCCCGTGACCATGGATGCTGTAAAGCATTCGAAACGTCGGAAACCAAAAATCAAAATAAATCCGCGAAATAATCCGTAAAGATAGTTTTATTTAAAATGTCAAATATTCGCGTAAATCTAATCAAGTATTATTATTATATCTATTTAAAATGATTTTAGTTAAACCAACCGTTGCATTGGTAAGTAACGTTACCTGGGCAGTGTCCAATCTATAGTAACTTAGACGGTATAATGATACTATATAAATTAATTAATTTCATATATATATATATATATATATATATATATATATATATGTATTATACATAAATAAAAAAGGATTTATTCGTATGTACATTAAAGCATGTTGATTGTTATGCAGTTCATTTAGAAACACAGAAACTTCTCGTCAAGTAAATATATAGGTGACTTTGAACTTAAAGTTTAAATCTTAAATATCGTTTGTGACGCAATCTAATGCATAACATTATATCAAGTTAGATATTTTTGAAAGAATGTTACATCCAGTTGAATTTTGAAACTCCAATTCTATGTCTATGACTAAACTTTTAGCGTTTTGTTTGGGTAACATCGCCTTTGTTGGCATAATCTCGTAAAATTGTGTCGTTTCTATTCTCTAAGCGTATGTTAGTGGTCTAAATATATCCATTTAAATTCAATAGCAGATACTATATCCTTTTGCTGTCACGATGGACAACTTATTGTCAGTTTGTATAGCTTTTCTTTAACCACGGTAAAATCTTCAAAGATATGTTTAAAATAGCGTAAACGAAGTATAAATAATATATTCCAATTAAATTAATTATTATCATTTAGCATTTTGTTAGGTTGTTTTTAAGGCTAATGATTAAGGAAGACTTATTTGCGGGTTTTTGTTTCAGTCTGACCTTTAAGATGATGCGTAATACAAGTCGTTATTCAACACGCTGTTATAAAATATCAAGTAAAAAAGAAACAAAACAATAGTTTAATTTTTAAAACTTAGCAAGAGACTATATATTATCTATTTGTACTACTACTATCTTATGTAAAAAAGTATAACAATAATAACAATAAAATTAAAGTACTATTATTTACTAGCGACTCGACCTCGCTTCGCTCGGGTTCGTCCCTAGGTTGATTCCCCATACAAACTTCATCCCCATTTTCACCCCATTAAAGGATGATTTCCGAGATAAAAAGTATCCTATGTCCTTCCCAGGGTCTCAAACTATCTTCTTACCAAATTTCATCTAAATCGGTTTGGTAGATCCAGAGATAATTACCCCCTACAACGTCACAAACTCACAAACTTTAACTCTTTATAATACTAGTATAGGTTACATTTTTAAACGCTAATGAAATTTTATTTTCATTTTTAAAATATCTTAAATACCTTATAGAAAGTTTGCGTAACAATATTGATAGTAAAAGAGCTATAACAATCATAAACTTAAGTGGCAGCGCAAGTATCGTCGCCTCGAGATCTATTTCGAAGTGATATCCAGAAAATCGCATTGTAAAAGTACTTTAAGTAAGGCGGAAATGTAAAATCTATATCGGCGGAAATTGAGTTTTGAAATTCTAGATGATGCACGTAGTATTCCCACGGTAATAAAATTATACGTTCGTCGCGTCTCAGCTTCTAAATTTGGCGATAATACGATACACGAGAAAATTTTCTTTTCAACTAAAATATTTATATAATTGAATTATTTATCTCGTACTTTAAAATTTGATTACCCTATTAAATTACAAGCTTTACTCAGATAATCTCGAAAACAAAATTAAAATAATCTTTAGATTACAATCCATCGCAGATAATCGCAGATAACTTAGGTTATTTCAACAGAACCCACCACCTACGTAAAAATTCGGAGCCGTTCCTACGCGAGACTACTTATTTATTGGATTGTGGGAGAGAGGTTCTACGCTGTGACTATTCGTTCTTTTTTGGTCTTTAATAATATTTAAAATAATTGATAATTACATTCAAACTAAAATATAAAATTAAGTTGTAAATTACAGTTCAGTACCTGCAAATGTTTAAATAAAAGTACACATAGACATAATTTTTTGTCTTATAAAATATGGAACTTTTGTAGCCGCATTAGACTTCACGTAATATTTCCAAAATAAAGCACTTGTCGAGTTAAATTGAGCAAGTGAATGGATTGACAATGACGAATCACTTCTGGAAAGCCACTCGATTTAACCGAAACTGTGTTGGATTGCATGATAAGCGCTCGACACATAAAAATCCTAAATCTATACTTATTATAAAAATAAGTCCCCCGGCCGCGTCTTTCTGTCCTCCTGTCTGTCCTCCTGTCTGTCCTCCTGTCTGTCTGAACGCGATAAACTCGAAAACTACTGAACGGATTTTTATACGGTTTTCAACAATAGAAAGAGTAATTCTTGAGGAAGGTTTAGGTATATAATTTATTATGCTTTTATGTAAATTAGCTGAAATACGGCGACAAATGTTGAAGAGGTCGCAAAAAATCTCGCCAAATGGGAACTTTCCACGCGAACGCCGCGTAAACTAGCAAAGATACAGTTAAGTAATGTACTAGAGAATTCAAAATCTATAAAAATGCTACAAAAAAGTCCGCGATAGCATATCTCTATCTCTTACGGTTGACTTACAATAACCACTTTTATGTTAACATTTTTAATTAAAAACATTACGTTATTTTCAAAGTTATTTTCTTTAGTTCGGTATTAATCCTTATCCAAATGAATATTTTAGTTAGCTTAGTCATTTAATGCAGATTAAAATTGCTCTTTACACTAAATCAATCAGATGAATAGTTTTTGAGATATCGTTGTTAGAAGTAATTAGTAGCGAAACATTTTTAATGCTTGGCGAGCATTGAGATGCCTACGGCGAGTCCATCCCCTCTGCCCCGCATCGCTCGACCGCCTGCTCAAGCTATATAAACCGGGCGATGTAGCGCGCGATCCTAGGATACTTTTTACCGCGGGAAAATATCTTATTTCTGAGGAAAAATACAAAAACTGCAATGTAAGAGTATACTAATATGTAACACCTAAGAATTTAGTTTTTGGTCATCTGAACGCGGGCGGAGCCGCGGGCAATGCTAGTATTAAAATAAAATACACGAAATACCAATTTTAACTCCGGTATTGTAAGCAAAAAATATTACCTACTAGGGACACAAGCTGTTATAAATCACTAAAAATAACAAGGTATTTTAAAACACTGTAAAATTAAACATATCTCGTTGTTCATCATAAATTAGTCAACACTTACATTCAAGTGTCAAATTTAATTTTAACAATCAAGAATAATAAGTAGAATCAGATTCATCACTCAATAATTCATCCAAAAATCCAAATAAAACGTAACCGTTCTAAATTTGAAACGTCTAATATGTCTACAGTTGAGCGCGTGTGTTGTGCGACGACGAATGGTTGCGAACGTTGCCGACATCTGTTGTCTATTTTCAGATTTGTCACTGTTGAGACGATTGTCTGCACCGGAACCTGACAGGAACCCTTTTTTACCACAAAATTCCTATGAAAGCCAATACCTGGTGTATCATAAAATTGCTTTATTTAGATATTGGTATTTAACAAGTCAGTTCTAGTCATTTATAGTTAAAATACAAAAAAAAAAAATACTTGGTAACTATTTCATTGAACGTTTGCAATCAATAGTCACGAAATATAGTTGGTTTTGTTAATTACTTAATCAACATAGTTAATTAAATCAGCACCAACAACTATGTACACATTGTTATCTTAATGACGAGAAGTCTGTGCTCGTTTTAAATGTCAAATAACAGTACAAAATCAGTTTAGTTTTACTAAAATATATACGATATCAATTAAGAACACAATTGTAAAACAATATAACTAAAATATCTGTGGAAACTTGAATGGTTTATGCTCTATTTTCCATTCTTTATATTCAAGTTGTATTAATGCATGGTTTATTTTCTTGAGAAAGCAAATAAATGATTTTTTTTACTGGTTCCACAAATAGTAATTACACCAATCCACTAGAGTTTTATACTTTTATTAAAAAATAAATAAAATAAAAAAATAAAAAAAAATCTTTTATTAGCGAGCAACATAGGCTCATAGTTGGTTAGTACAATATAATTACTTAAGAACTATGTTAGTAAAACAAAATACAAAATAAAATAAATAAATAGATAGCTACCACAGGGAGATTGATCCTGTCACATTTTGTACATGTAACTTGATAAACCTCCCCATGGTGGGCCCATCCAGTCTTTCCGCAAATACCTTCAGGATGCTGTTGGTGCTTGCCCTTACCCTTTGTATCACAGACGCCACCTTCTTACGCATTATCGCGAAATAATCGTCAGTGTGTGCATCTGCAATTTATTATTATATTCGATCATAAAAACAATGTTATTATTTCAATAACAAATTTCTTGTTATAAACTTTAATTTAAAATAATTTTGTTCTCACACTAAATTCAATTTTAATTTTTGTCTACAAAATATCTCATAATTCTTTAGACATAATACAACAAAAAAGGAATAATTTGGGGACTGTTTTCGGATTTCAATTGTATTTAAAGGCGTGTTCTTCCCATCCCTTATCGTCGCGCTTTGTCCTCTACCATTAAGCTAATTTGAATGGTGCATAGCCTCAAAAAGCTCTTGCTCGATAATACTTTTCCTTTATTCCAGTTGCCGCCCGTTCAGAGTTACACGAATTGCATTTATTTGACGCACTAGAGCATTGATGGCGGCGTAATACAAACCGCGTCGGCACTTTTGAGTATAATTATAAATTGCTGAATGTGTTTCCTTACTTTCAATTATAGATGGAGCTTTTGAAAAAGTTCAAAAGTATTAAAAAAGTTTTTATGTAGGTAATAAAGATTTAGCGATTTATATTTTTAAGATGTTAGATTTAAATAAAAATTTAGTATAGGTATTACTTATGTAGCTGCTTTCGTGAGACTTCACACGAGCGTGTTTCTATTTAGTCCGCAGATAATAAACATAAATATGATAACTTTATATTATAATGCAGAGCTGTTAACTGGGAGTTTTAGCTGTAGTTAAGTTTGAATCTAATTGATTGATTAGAATGTTAACAATTTAAACTGGATTATTTACAACCGGTATAATAAAAAAAATGATTCCAAACTTTGGAAATGTGTTCGATGAATCAATGACAGAGAAAAAATTCTAGAAATCGCATTGACCTTTAAATCATTTCATTATATTAAGTATATACAACGTAATATAACATAAGTAGCTACAACGCCAGTTAAAAATGTGAAAACATTAGTATTAGGCACTCCCTAAACAATCTCAAAAAGATGGGATCAGATAAACGGCGATCGCAACTGTCAACGCATTAATTAATAGGGTTTTTTAAACGCAATTCAGATCTTAAAGTTAAGAGGTTTGAGTTTAAAATAAATAACGAGAGCGCGATGAATCTGATGCCAAGCTGAGAAACATCATCGTGGGCGAAACCAGTGACAAACGACTCTTTCTGTCACAGCAGTGATAAATAACTGATTATGTTACACGGCATTTTGCCTTCAGAATTAATTGATAACAGTTATCTATATGCAATTAGATCCTCGACAGACTTTAATTAAAGTCTATTAAATTCATAGCATATATATATATATTCTTGTTAAACGAAATATCGTACAATTACTACGCAAACAAATGATATACAATCCGTAGCTCTCACATGCACCCCGCAGGCTGGTATTTTTGTTTTTTATATTATTTTATACCTTTTATTTGAATTGCAAGCGCAAAGTGGCTTTCGGTTTTTATAGTTTACTCTTCGACCGGTTTTATGGTAATAAATTCCATGGACTTTAAGTGATCTTATTTGAGCCCAAGGAAGCTACTTTATTTATATTAGTGGTCATTTGTTACTGTTGAGAATTGAATGCTCATTTTTAATACTTAATGAGAAATAAGTTATGTTCCAGACTATCGGTACACTACATTAGATCTTTGAAGTTTCAAAACTATTTCAATATAATATGTTAAATGTTTCTAAACAAAGTAATAATAATCAGTAGAACTGAAATAGTTCGTTTATTTTTGTACCAACGACTGTTGTAGTTAATTGCCGCATTTTTTTCGCGCCTCACTGCCATGGATTTTGTAATTTGTCTTTCCAGAAATGAGTCGCGTCGTCGAATGCAAGCGACATGTAGATACGGATCGTTTTTTGTAGACACCCCTCCAATTTCGGGTGGCGTAAATAATGTTTAGTAGAATACCCCAGAGAAATGTTAGACGAGTAATTACGGTTTTAACTGCTGAGACAGAAACGACAAACACAACTTATTTTAGAGTTTCCTCTGCTTTACTGATTTTCTTTTAAAATTTTAAGACTTTCGAAGTGAGAGAGATCCGCGATTGATTAAAAATACATTAGATTGTATCGCTTGAATAATTGAATTGATGTCGGGAACGCATTGAGGTCACATTTCAGGACGACATAATGTAATCAATACTTTGACGTACACAATGCGGTTACAAATCACGAGCACTAAAAAGATTCACGTTCGCCGTTTACTAGTTACGTGGTTATATTTACGATTGGTCTCACGAACATTATGCTTTGTTACGATGTCTGTGACCCGGAGTAAAGGTAAAATTTAATTTATTATAGAAACTGAGCCTAAATTGTCTATTAAAAGGTATTTATTACATGTCTTAAAGAAAATGATAATGTCACTTTTATGCTAGGTATTACTAGCGGCTCACCCTCGCTGCGCTCGGGTTCGTCTAATAGTAGCTTATGTTATTTCCTATAATGTCAGCTATCTTCCAGTGAAAGTCTCGTCAAAATCAGTCCAGCCGTTTCAGAGATTATCGGGAACAAACAGACAAGACAGACAAACATTTTAAAAATTGTGTTTTTCTTATAAGTACCGTATATAATTTCATATGCATTTAGTAAAACGCTGTTATTTTCACATTACAAACAGACTTTTCAATTTTATTTATCAGTATAGATTTAAAAAAAGTAAATTTATATTACCTATACAAAGTAACGTAAATAAGACAAAATAATACGTCCAATTATAACACATTATTTATAGACGGTAAACTTTATTACGAGGATTAATGCTCAGTGATGTGTCATTTGAAATTGAATTACATTGTATTATAATGCTGAAATGTAACTTCATATTCTGCTTAAACTGCGGATGTAGTTTGAGCAGTTCATAAGCGACGTATAATTAAAATATTCATGAGTTTCCACAATCTTTTTGTGAGTCATAAGATTTTTGGGTGCTACTTCAGAATGATAGATTACTTTCAAGTGGTAGTCTGGAATCTTGGAGTGGTTTTATCTAAATATACATTACGCCCTAATTATATTTCTATACTAATATTATAAAGAAGTAAAGTTTGTGAGTTTGTAACGTTGTAGGGGGTAATCTCTGGATCTACAGAACCGATTTAGATGAAATTTGGTAAAAAGATAGTTTGAGACCCAGGGAAGGACATGGGATACTTTTTATTCCGGAAATCATCCCTTAAGGGAGTGAAAATGGGAATGAAAGTTTGTATTGGGAAGCAAGTAGGGACGAACCCGAGCGAAGCGAGGGTTAGTCGCTAGTGAGTAATCGATATATTTAATTTTAGAGTACAGTATGTTACATAACGTTATATTTTGGGATTTCAGGCCCTAATTTTTATATCAATATAAAAAATATAAATTCAGAATTTTGTTGTTATCATATCACTTTGATAAAGAAAGGTAGTTTAATTTCAATTGACTAAATAGTAAATAGATTTAAGAAATACTAGATAAGTAATTGAAACAAAAAAAAAGAAACGCAGGCGAAATTGCGGGCACAACGCAGTTACAGAATACTAAAAATTCACATTGTTGCTTCACCATCGCGTACCTTTATTCAACTTACTGGAATCCAGTTAGAAATGTTGTCTTAACTAGTTTATAATAGTATAAGTTAAAGTTCGAGTTAGTTTACTGGCATAATGTTTGAAATTAACGTCTAGTTATTAGTATTAATACCTGCATTAAAATACCTTACGACAGTGGTTATCAAAGTAAGTGAGTTTAAATACGAAATAATTGTGTCTTACACGAAATATTTCAATGCAAAATTGTTGGACTAATACAATGTTTTTAGCATTTTTTTTAACATTTTTAAAAACGTTTAATTGATGGTCTAAAAATAAACTTAAATGTAGATAATATTCTAGCTATTACTTTGGTCTTCGTTATTTTAACCTCTGAAAAAAGAGGAGTGTTACAAGTTTGATGTGTCTATCTTTGTGTCTGTCTGTGGCATCGTAGCTCTTAAACAAGTGGACCGATTTAGATGCAGTTTTTTTTTGTTTGAAAGCTGACGTGATTGAGATGGTTTTTAGCTCTAATTTATGAAAATCTCTTCAGGCGTTTGATGATCATTTGAGATTTCATCATCATGAAGTTTGGTACTTATAGGTACTATTATTTATTGCTACTATTACTAGTACTTCGGTGGTATTTCCAAGACATGCTAACTTTGAGCTTACAGCAGATAAAATGGTCTCAATGAGAGTTATCTCTTGGAATTATTAGTGTAAGCGAATAATTTAAAAATAATGAAATAAAAATAATATTAAAAAATTTAGTAACCCCCGACACAAAAAAAACTCTAAAAAGTAAAAAAATATAATTTCTCTCTTGGCCTTATAACTTCATTATCTTATCTATACATATAAATAAAATTAAAGTGTCTGTTTGTAATGTCAAAATAACAGCGTTTTACTAAATGTATATGGATGTATACACGGTACATATATCAAAACAAGGTTTTTTACAATTTTTGTCTGTCTGTCTGTTTGTTCCGGCTAATCTCTGAAATGGCTGGACCGATTTTGACGGGACTTTCACTGGCAGATAGCTGATGTAATAAGAAGTAACTTAAACTACTTTTATTTTAGAAAAAAATAGGGTCGCGCGAAAGAAAATTAAAACCAATGAAAAATTTAATAATATACGATTCAAATAGGGAAGTTGTATACATACCCTAGGGACGAACCCGAGCGAAGCTAGGGTGAGTCGCTAGTTAAAAATAAAAAAAAAATTCTCTTATTATGTTAAATGATTAACATATAAAATGATTTGAAAATAATGAAAAAAACACGGCCAATGGTGTCAATCTGTCAACATAATGAAGACAATAAATATCGAAGCCGAGAAATATTCAAATAACAACATATGAACAGCAATCATTATTTACTACGACAGTTGAATTGTGAAACGCGATAAGCTACTATCTATGTACAAACCTCGCTTACTTTGCCTTAACGGTTTAGATAACAATCTATGAGAAATTGCATTTGTTAGTTAAGTATAAAATATTGTATAGTTAATAGACAATATCCTTTTGAAATAGATTTCTATGGACCTATATGATATATGTACAATGTACATATATCTAAATATAAGAATTATAGTAGGTAATTTAAACTAAAATATTTTTAATACGTAAGACTTTTAAGACAAAAAAAATTACTATTTTATTTAATTTTTTCCCGCATACGCTTGCTACTACAATATGGTAATTTTACCAAAAGTGTAAAAGTGTAGATCACCATCATTCCGCCACTAGAAATACTCGTAAAATAAAAGCGAAACCAAATGTAAAATATCGCAATCATTTTTAAAATTCCACGAAAAAAATAAATTAAAACAACTGTAGGTACAATTTCAAGTTTTATAGTAGTGCCATAGCCGTTGAAATAAGTCAGGGTTACGTCTGGCAGAAATAAAAACTTGGGATACAAGTTACTGGTTACATTTAATATTTATTGGTTAAGGTAGCACTCACACTGAGAAAGTTTCTGCTAAAATAAACAATGTAAGGTTAGTAAGAAACAACATGCTATGTATAGTTTCGTTATTATATGACTATTGCACGGTGGTTTATGTATGTATAACTAAGTATTGCAAATGGTTCCCCACGCGTGTGCATTTCTGTAGAGTTGTTGCATTACTTACATATATAGACATGCAGGCCGCTAGTTTAAACTCTAACTTTGGATCTATTCGACCGATTTGAATAAAACTTGTATATTTTAACTAGTATTTGCCCGTGTCTCTACTTGCGAAATATACTATAATTTATTAATTGAGTTGTTTTATTATCTTATCATCAATTACGATTTTGACTTTATTTATACTTAGCACAACAAACCTTTCGAGATAAGCAAACAATAACTAACATACAGAATAGACTAAATTTTGCAGTACTCAAACAATTTTAATTTAAAATAATGCTTTTCAGTCAACCAAAGTAAGTGTAGCCTTATTCAACATATGTACGGAATTCGGAAAGAGTAAACGTTTGCAATATTCACGTTGAACTTGTCAGTCAGCAGTCTTGTAAGTTTTATTAACATTACTTATTAAAACTAACTTTCTGTATTACATTTCGTTTTGTTTTAGGAACTAGTAGTATCCATGTTTGTACAATTACATTCAGTTTTTGACCGACTCCAAAAAGAAGAAATACCTACCTTCCTCCATTTGGTATGTTTGTCTCTGTTACGCGATATATTTCACTATTGTAAATCAATCTTCGTATTTTTTTACAAATAGCATACCTATATAAGTCAACGAGATTTACGTTAAAAAAATTAAAAATATTTTGAAGTTTGTACCTATCCACCCATATCTATACAGATAAATGAAATTGAAGTGTCTGTTTGAAATGTCAAAATAACAGCGTTTTAATAAATGCATATGAAATTATATACGGTACTTATAAGAAAAACATAATTTTTAAAATTTTTATCTGTCTGTTTGTTTTTTGCAAATACTATTAGAGGAATATTATCAGAATATTTCAGTCAATTTTTATATTATTATAAAAGCTCATCCACATACATCTCTATAATGTCAATCCCTCGAGAGAAAAATACTAAATGATAAAAAAACGCGTCTAAAAGCTTATAAATAAAGTATGTTTTTAAAAGGATTGTACAGTGTACACAGCATTCGGACGTTCACAGAATCAATCGATATACATGTAATATTAACAGTCGTTCCTTCGGGTAATACAGTTTTATACCGTCGGCTCAAAACGTTAAGGGTTATTTGATTGCGAACTTTATTTTTAATGGTAAGGTATAAGCTTTTAAAAATTGGCGGACTTCGGAATAACTTTAATTTTTAAAGAGTTTTAGGTAATTCATTTTTGTTTAATTCTTTCATGAATGCTTATAATTTCTGAATTCTATTTTAAATAAAACTATCTGTTCGGATTTTGTCACGGATTTATTTGGATTTTTGTTTCCCGACGTTTCGAATGCTTTACAGCATTCATGGTCACGGGAGAGTCTCTCCCGAAAAGATAGTTTTATTTAAAATGTCAAATATTCGCGTAAATCTAAGAAAGTATTTCTGAATTCTAGTGTAAAAATTGAATACAATACACTTAATTATCCACTAATCGCATAGATAGGTTATTTTTGAAATACACCTTAGATACTACCTAAAGATACTTGTAATATTATACTAAAATATTACCTTATTTTCATAATAATAAATCATTTAAACTTCAACAATTATGCAATACATTTCGCCATCAATATACCGTTTGGCATGGATACTTTGTCGGTGAATAATTTGTCTCCCGTATGTGGGGTAACATGCAACCTAATACGGCTCTTCTAAACTCGCAAGAATAACTTGGCAGCCTTCGATGTTATGTCCTCGGATATACCCCTAAACCTAAGTCAGCGTAAGCCATGCCAAATCTCCTTGAGTTGTTTTAGTAGACTCGATCCAGTCACCAACTTAAGCTGGTATATATGCCAATGGATAAACTTTGCGGTAATAGTTTTATTTGGCCAATTCACTTCTTTTATTATACGTTGTGTAAGCAATTGTTAATATTTATATAAACATGATATAAGCATTTCTTTATCTTATTATTCAATGTATTATATATATATATATATATATATATATATATATATATATATATATATATATATATATATGTTATTAGTCCACGCATAATAGAAAAATTAGAATATTATAATACTATCGTACTAGCTTCATTTTACGACTCTTAAGAGCAGAATAATTATACACAAACTACGTAAGAAAAGCCACAGACAAAAGTCAGTACTAAATAGACTTATGGCATCGTTCTTATTTACATTCTCCTTTGAGATAAAGGTAGACATATTCGGGTCATAGTTATATTAATATTTTAAGAAAACCTTATCAATTCCTATTTGTAAAAAACATATCTAATTATTTTATATATATTTATAGATATTATATAGATTTATAAAAGATTATTTAGTAAATATTACGGCTTTATAAATATTTTAAAAGTAAAAACAAAACTGTTAATTCAAAAGAGATTGTACCATTCCTATAATATTTTATGCATAGACGCCATTGTAATGTGGTAAAATGCAAGAGACCCGTTGCCAAATTGCTTCGTTGCTTTCCACACATCATTGGAACTATCGTCGAGTAAATTACAAGTTATGGTATGAAATATATGTAGTAAGCAATATAATAATTTTGCCCTACATATTACTTTGTAAGGTATTCTTTAAGCTAATATTATAAAAAATATACAGTATAAACATAGATACATATTCGCATTTAAAAAAAATCGTGTGAGTAACCTTTAAGCGCGTTTGAAGTAAAATTTCTTTGGCAAATATCGCAGTTAAATTAAAACAAATCAATAATTAAATAAGGCATATTACAATCATATACGTACAGAATATCATATACGCAAAGAATATAATATTTTATATTTGTCAGACAATAACAACGGTTACCATGGCAACATGGCAATGTATTCATTCTCTCTCCGGCTTAATCCTATATATTTATTTGTTCGTCTCTTTTTAGTGTCGTATTTTCGTTTCATCGAGTTTCAAATCACAACGATTCTAAAGACGTTTCATTCCAAATATTTTTTATTTTAAGGTATAAGGCTAAGAAAAATTAACGAGTCCGTAGAAAAAAAGTACAATTAACGACGAGTCAAAGTAAATAACATTATGTCTAGATGACACTTAAACAGACAATAAATATAAAAAAAAATCAATTTAATGAACCCAAGTAGGTAATTATTATAAACAAGCATTAAAAGTCAATTACCAACCAAACGGACGTACGCGCCATTGCCATTTCCGTTTAACTCCGTGAAATTGCGTTCTACCAATAACCTTTCATTCCTTAGATACTAGTAGAAAGGGTTCCCATCTACTGTTTTGTTTACTTCCAGGTGCCTAATTAAATTTTAAAGGTTTGACACGAATAAAGCGAATCAATTTAACACGGCGTTAATTGTAATTTCCTTTTAAAATACTTTAATTGAAAATTGGTTTTCGGTTTGGTTTATCTTACGAAAGATTTTTTTATCAGTTTGATAACTAAAAAAATATAGTTTTTATTTTGGTTAAAAGTAATTCTTTACCGGTGTGTTTTTGAAGAGTTCCCGGTAATTTCCACTATACGTGGTAGATGGTATCCGATGTGGTATTAATATTAGGTAAAAATCCTAGATAAATTAACCATCTCGTACGTTGGTTGGGTATCTTTAGAAGATTTCCGCCTCGTTAACAAAAAAAAACTAAAGTAATTCCAAGAAACCACTCTTCTAAATAGTGCTTGTAAAGCATCCGTAATAAAACTTACATTCGAAGATGCACATTAAATGTATCTAAAAAAGATATAAAAGGTAAGCCTGTGCATTTTCAGTTGAATTACATTTCTTCATACAATTATACGATACAGGTAATCTAAAGCATGTATAGCAGTCAATTTTACAGCTTTCTTCGATTTAATTTTGGGGTTTATAAGCATATTGCAGAAATAGCACATTTTAACATTTTAATCTGTCTACTGCTAACTTTATTGTTTTTTTAACTATAGCTTTTAATAGTATGATTGACTAACTAACAGATTTCAAAATCGGGACGAGCTTTCATGTCGAGTGCAAGTTTTATGTATATTATATACCAATATTGGCCTATCGTTTTTAATAATAATATTTTAAAAATGGCTTTGGAAGTGGTCCCATTTAAATTCAAATAGTTAAATATATTATATATACTAGAGTAGATTTCACGAAAGCCAGAGCTTGAGCTCTACGTAATGCACGTTTCGAATATCACTTCCGCTTTGTACGTATGAAGTGGACGTCATGATAAGTGGTTGCATGCTCACGCGCATTGTACTAATGTTTAAAGAATCAATTTATGCTTATTAAAGAATATAATATTCATATATTTAAAGCGGAATATTTTATTATTTTTTTATTATACTAGTGGCTTATTTTCACTTCGCTCGGGTGCGTCCCTTAAAGTACACGGCTTTGGTCCACAATTTCGGGGATTTTAATTTTTATGCGCAGGATGACGTTTCGGAGATTAGCCGAATCAAACACATAAAAAATATTTTTTATTCTAAGTAGGTATCATAATATATACTTTCATATGTTTTTAGTAAAAAGCTGTTATTTTGACATTACACACAGACACTTCAATTTTATTTATTTATATTTAATATAGATTTATGCCAATGGTAATAAATGTTATTCTGAACAATACTCGTAATTGTTACAGCTACCTACAATTTTACTTGTAATTTTAATTAATCTACGAGTACTTGAAAACTAATCGTATATTATGTTTGGCGTTGACATTAAATTATACAAATATAGTTACTATAATACATTAGTACCTAGTACCTAATTAAATGCCTTTATTTCCACAAAGCGTAACTAAAACGTTTATTCTATTTAACTTTCAAAACGAATTATTCAACTTAAGGGCATGTCAATAATTCTTAACATTTAAGGCGCTATGTTAACAACGTGCCCCCAAAATATAAAAAAGAATATATATTTTCTTTTGTAATAATCCCTCTAAACAATTCGTCGAAATCAAACAATGACGTGATTGGCTCATTAAGGCCGGAGGGTAGGAAGCGTGAATCGCTTGATCAACAAAAGATGCACCGGAACTTAGTGACAGTAACAAGTGTCTATCCATCTCCGAGGAGGGTCCGACATGAGTTAGCAGATTGTGAACCGTTGTACTTGCGTGGCAAATTGGCTGGACACATTAAGTGTGTTACGTTGATTGGGCGGTGTGTAAAATTTCTTGTTTTTGTCACAATATTGTGTTGAAATAAAAACGTCTAATATTGGAAATACTTTTTAGTAAATATTTCAAAATATTTTACACATATGAGTACTTATAAACCAGTTAAAATAAAAAATATGAAAAGCTTAGTTTTATTAAATTTTGTTACGAAAAACAATTAGTTTTATACATAGAAATTAAGGATATTATAAAATAATAGCATTGCTCGCGGCTACGCCCGCGTTTATATGACCAAAAACCAAATTCTTAGGTTTTACATATTAGTATATACTTACATTACTTACGTTGCAGTTTTTGTAGTTTTCTCAAAAATGAGATATGTTCCCGCGGTAAAAAGTATACTATATGTTGACCCGGATAACTAGCTATCATCGTACTAAATTTCATCATCATCCTCATACATTTCATCAAAATCCCTTCAGTAGTTTTTCCATGATGCGGTAACAAAGACAGACAAAAATTCTAAAGACTATAGATTCGGCCTCTGTATCGATAATACTATCTATTTCAATAAGATTTTCCAAAAAAATATTTAATGTACAGATTCGGCTTGGTTACAATTTTATTATACATATAGATCATATGTAGTGTGAACAAGTAAACAAAGCATTAATAGTATATGACTTCCCTTTTAAGTCGCCCATGCTATCGGCATACCGATAATTCCTCCGAATTTCGCTCTACAATGTCGCCTTTCCGCATATTGGCATAAATTAACACAAAGTGGGCGTAAAATCACAGTGTGGTAACATCGATACGCAATTTGCTGTCAAGTAGTGTGAGTGATTGTGTTTTCGAAGTGCTCATCATAAATGTATAAATATGAACGGAAGCACTGAGCAATATCATTACAGTGAAAGAAAATATTTATGTTTCCCATTTGTTTTTAATGGACTATCGTCCATCCATTTTAGTTTTAGTTGTAAACGAATTATTATCAGTGTTTTATAGATTTATAAATATACTATATATAAATATCAATGTCACTCTGCCTGTAAGTCTTTCGAAAAGTAAAATAACATTAATTTAAAATGTCATAAGATTAATGTCAAAAATGTTCACTAAGTGTAAATGCTTTAGACAGACAAAATATGAAAGAGTTTTGTGATATGTTTATAGAAAAAGAACCAGTAAGTACTTTTGTTCGCCGCAAATTGACAGGAGACATGATTCGCCACAGTATTTTTTTTTTTTTGAGTAAAATATCATGTTTAACCGTATCATCTGATGCATATGATGAGATTAATTTCATACTATCATAATATATTAATTTTCAATATTATAAATAAGAAAGATATATACAACACACTAATTTCTAAACAAAAAAAACTTTATACTTAAACAATCATTATTGTCAAAAAAGTTTCAAAACAATAAATAACACAACTCGCCCTTCTGCCTACTGAAAAAGCAATTAGCTAAAATTACTTAACTATTTTTGTATGCCCGACTAATGGTGGGACATAAAATATTTCGATATGACGATAAGAACAAAGCAGCCGAAATTTTGCCTTATCTTATCGAATAGTGTTGGGCCATTAATGAGCTGGGAGTCTTGCCACTACTCAGTCGTTTAGACAACTTTATTCTCTATGTATCCCATTGACTTAGAAGTAAGTAATAAATTTTACCGTAGATTACCGCCCAGTAAGCAATAACTGATTCTATAATATATTTTTTTATTAAGGACATTAACACAACACCATCTAGTTCCATGGAAAGCTACGAGGCTTGTGTTATGAATACCAGATAGTTGATACATATATATAACTTTAAATACATACATATTATAATTTATATATTTTTCAATACATTCCAGTTTTAGTCCGTTTAAAGGCACAATTTATTTCGTTCTACTTTTTTTTCTTATTTATTGTAAGTAATAGGACTTTCTAATTATAATTTAAGAAGAATGAAAGTTTACGAGCAACCCTAACCTAATAAAGGCAGCATGGTTAGTCTAAAAACGTACGTCTATAGGGATCAGCGGACCAGGTTAACTCTGACGGTTGAGATTAGCTCTGCTATAAATGGGCTGTCTTGAGGTAGTGTTAGGCTGCGGTCCAAGGAATAGGTACGCCATGAATTTTCTATTGTTAATCTCAAATATTATAAAGCTTGTAAGAGTTTAAGTAAAAAAATTGTATTGCTATTATTAAAAATGAAGTCATAAAGTAATAAATATATATTTTTTTCTACAATAATAATATGAGTTTCGTACTGTTATAAATAATAAATGAAATTATGATTTTTGACATAAGATAATAAAATGTTGCCCATAAAAATTTTTGGTCTTGACTAATATACTCGTAATTTTATGACGAGCACAATAAAGTACCAAAAAAGAATTTTGTTGATTCAATAAAGCTAATAATTTGCACCAAACCCCAACGGACTCTAAGTAATCTTAAGAAAACCTAAAAGATTTAAGCGGCATCAACGGTAAGATGGTATCTGTTTTAATTATAATAAATAAATAATCTCATAAAAGTAATCCCTAAATGGTCGGGCTAACATTGAGAATTTCAAATATAACAATGATATATATCATGTTAGTTATTTATGCTTTCGTGTGTTTTTATGTCCATATTTAATGTTCATTCGTGTATAATACAGGAGGAATTTGACTGCCTCGGTGGTGTAGTGGCTAGCATGTACGGCTGCACACCCGGAGGTCCTGGGTTCGAGTCCCGTGTCGGGCCAAGTTTAGTTATTAAGTCTTTCTGTATAGTAAGTCTCATAAGAATGTATGTATGGATATATGTTTGTTGTGTTACTTTTTCACGCAAAAACTACTGAATGGATTTTGATGAAACATTACAATAATATAGCTCATACATCAGAATAACACAAAAACTACTTTTTATCAGGGAGAAATGTACGGTTCCCGTGGGATAGATTTGTTTTTATTTTCTAGAGGCGAACTCGAGCGAAGCGAGGGTGAGACGCTAGAATTTTATAATTTATTAAGACTGTTCAAAAGTTACAGCATTATCCAGCACTTCATTCAAATATATTTTGTTAAAAGAATAAATTAGTAACATCAGACAAAATCATTTGATTTTTTAAGTTATATTTTTCACAACTTTACTTACTTTACTATTGTATAGCGCACTTGTAGATTAAATTATAAGAACAAATATTTGCAAATAAAACAATTAAAAAACTAAAGATATACGTAAATGAAAGAGAATGTAACAATAGAACTAAAGCTTACACAAACTTACGTATAGAAAATCGTACTACGATTCCAAGTACCTTATAATACACATATTAGAAAGCTTATTTTCCAGAACGGATTCCAGAAAAGTGGCGTAAGACAGTCGTCTGACAAGTGATTTATTTCTTTTATCTTTGAGCGGCTGGGATTTCATATGAGATAAGAACATGCGCAGACATAATGCAAGTTTGGAGAATTTAATGCAATTAAAGTATTTCTATTTCAATTATAAAGAAGTATGTACTGTATGTTTGAAAACAGATATAAGATTTAGCTTTGTTTGTCAACCAATTTTCTTTATTTGTTTGTTTACTAACCATTGACAAGCTGTAGTGTTCTCATTAAAAAAAACGTGTGTGTACTTACTTGTGTACGCACGTAAGAAGTTATAATTTTTTGGCGTACAAAAATAGACTACTACTAAAGATTTCCCGTATGTCACAACTTTCTGTTTGTAAAAGGAATGATGAATTAATACAATTATTAAAATTAAATAAGGCATATTAAGCATATTACAATCATGAATCATATGTTTATAGAATATCATTTAATGAAAGAATATAAATATTATATACATTTGTCAGACAATAACAACGGTTACCATGGCAACAAACAGTTAACACCTAACTTCATCATGTCGCTTTTTGTCGGTGTGCTCGTGCAACGTAAAAATTTTACTCCCATATTTTTTTCCAAACGTCCCAAAACTTCAAAACACACAACAGTAATTATTATTACGCTTGGCTTTAAAAACACATATTAGAAGTTGAAGAGATATCTAACTTTCAATTTCACAAAGAAACTAACTTAGTTATAAATAGTATTTAAACGTGTTAAATTAATTATATTAACTAACAACTATGACGAATAAACTTCCATAGTTAAAATATTTTACCGAAACAAAGCGGTTATAAAATAGCAATTAAGACTTTTAGGGTACCAATAAATCTCAGAACCACGTCTTATCACAGACGCGCCGAAACTTTGAGGACAAACATAATAATTGATTTAATTAACCAATTTTTCACGCATCACTCTGGATGATTGGTTATTTTGTTTTTTAATTTGGTTTAAACAATTTATATGGAAATAATATAAATCAACTACATATTAAAACTCGAATATTTTTTATGATGTAGGTATCTAGTCTATATATTAAAAATTAAATTATTTTTTATATATGATATATGTATGTATGTATGTATATATATATGTATATATATATATATATATATATATATATATATATATATATATATATATATATATATATATAGGCAAAGAGAAAACAGTTTAGAACCATTTTCTACTCTATTTGTTACCCGATTATTTTTTTGTTTAGCTATTGACGAGCTTTAGTGTTACCAATAAAAAAAAATATGGTCGAATTTCAACCACGAGGTGAACACTAGTAATAAAAAGTAATTTTAATTAAAATATTTACTTTTTAAAATATATCTTAACTAACGGCTCATCCTCACTTCGCTCGGGTTCGCCCTTAGGTACGTTTTAAATAGATATAAATAATTATTATCCAGCGCTAGATATGTCATTTTTTTATTTTTTCTGATGTTTTAATAGTTATTCTGCTATTTGGGGCGGAGACAAATCTAACAAATCAAAAATCATCAAAATCGGTCCAGCAGTTCTCGAGTTATTAGTGTTATACATAACAAACCCGACTCTTATTTTATATTTATAGATATGGTATAGATATAGATAACAAGGGCTGTTAAAAAGATAAAGGTCGAATATAAAGTAATTACACAGAACCTAAAATTGAGCATTTATGCCAAATGAATAGAATATTAATTGAAAAAGTTACAATCCCTTTTATACACATCATTTGTCAAGTTGCTAATGAAAACAAAAACGCGATCATAGTCCCCATTTCCCTTGAGTTTATTTGTGTAAAGTTATGAGATTTACATCAGCGAATATATACAATTTTAGGAATTTCTATATTATTCATAATTATTATTAAATCTTAACACCTCCAGGTAAATTTCTAAGAAATTAATTAAATTTCTAAGAAATCTATTGTTAACTGTAACGCCGGCGTGTCCGTGGTCGTGGAGGGATTAAATTTATAGTTAAAATTGTTCAAAACAAATCTTTTTAAGTAACAAAAGAATTGGTTTATTTATATGTATAATATGTTTAATTGTTATGATTCTTGAAATTCTAATATATTCAAGAGTTCGAGTTATAAGTATTCCTATTCAAGACGTCGTGTATGCTTGACGTGTGAATGTTTATTGATAGTGGACTAAAATACTAATATTATAAAGCCGAAAAGATTGTTTTTTTGTTTGTCGAAATGCGGCTCTAGAACTTCTGGTCAGATTTGATTGTAGTTTAAAGCCTATTTATTGAGGAAGGTATCACATTACAACTTAGGAACGAAGCAATTACACAATAATAAGCTGGCGCAAAATGGCAAAAGTTAGATAAGAGAAATATTTACTGCAAGGACCGAAATTACAGGGTGTAGATAATTTTAGTATATAATTAACAGAAAACCAATAGGTATTAAGTACGTATTTATGTACTTATGTAAAAATCTACGTACATAATATATTAAAACTATTCAAAAATTATAGCTCTTACACGTATCATATCTTTATATTACCATATTATTATACCAAACTAACTACTAATATTTTGTAATAAAAACTGTGTTGATTTATCTTCCCCATAGCTGTTCTATAATTTTTTTGTTCTATGACCGAGACCAACTAATTCATGGTCGTATAAAGGCAAACGGTATAGTGACAACTTTACACGTCCAACTTTTTATGTATTCAACGTACAGAATTTACAACGTTTGTCACTCATATGGAGAAGAGTAATAAAATTAGGCATTTATATTGCGGGAACGAGTATTTGAATTGTTTTGAAGTATGATTAAGTGTTCATTAATTTTAATTGCTCCTGTTGAGGGTGCTTTCTATTTAGATTCCTAAGAACAAAATTATGTTTTAATTTTTGTATGTCTGATTCGTATATAAATAGGCAATGGCAAAACAGTTCAGTGCCTTTTCTCCTCTGTTTAACAAACGATTTTTGGTTTTTTACTTATTATTGACAAGCTTCATTGTTACCGATAAGACAATTTTAAAAACACTTAGTTATTTTTTTATATAGATAAAAAATTCTTTTCATATATTTTCATCAATTTTCAATAATGAATTTCGTCGAATATCGACCACTAGGCGAATGCTAGTATATAAAATTGACTTTCCCTTTAAAGTACATAATATAGCTTTTAAAATCCAAAAGCTTTCAAATGAAACAAAATAGTAATATCTTTATAGATTCTTATGATAGAAATCAAAATATTAGTTTACACATTACCTATCTTTTATCCTAAAACTGGTTCTGTTGAAAGAAATAATCAATACAAATAAGTTATCCGAATGAGTCAAGTAAGTGATACCGTGTTGACTCATGTGATCCCCCAATCTTGTTTATTTGCTCTTCAGATAATAAGATGCGACATAGGTATTATGTGATTATATGCCTTTGGCATAGATGTATTCGTTATATAATGTAATGGAACTTGATCTCGAATAATGTATTAGTCCCTGGGCTACCGAGCTTCGTTCGGAGTTTTAGGCCTAAAGTATAATTTTCTTTTTTTTTAACTAAAAACTTGAATAAATATAAAAATAACAAAAAAAAAACTCTGTATCCGACTGAGATTCGAACCTGGACACCTATGATTGTCGATCTTGCGCCTTGGCCGCTTGATCACAATGCTTATGTCAGAGCGTGCGAAATTACCGACCATATTTTGTGTGAAATAATGCGAAAGAAAACCGCATGAAAACTCGAAAACAGGCGTTTTCTCAGACATAAGACTAATCTAGATCAATTTATCGCCCCCGAATCTCCCTGTATACTAAATTTCATGAAAATCGTTGGAGCCGTTTCCGAGATTCAGATTATACTTATTTATATACAAGAATCGCTCGTTTAAATATATTAGATTTTGTACTAAAACTCAGAGTAGTGGTGATATATTTCCAAATGAAATATATGTACATATATACAACGTTATAAACAAATAAATAAATACGAAAACAACCAAAAATAATATTAATAGCTTTTCTGTACTTTCTTCTCTTATGTTTTTTTTTATTGCTAACGAATCGATGATAAATGTTACAATCAATTTTTTCGACTTATATAGAATGAGCAATGAAAAATAGATAGGCATCGACAAATCGATGTGCAACTTTCGGCCTTTCGAATGATTGATCACTCGCGTCTTTCCAAGCTTGTCAGCCAAAGAATAACATTGTTACAGCTCTTGTAAACATTTCAATGCAGAGAAATCCTTTTAAAATTACCAACAGGATCTAGAAATGGAATAGGAAGTGAATATTTGACATGTACGGTCGGTCGACATTATAATATCCGAATGTAAATACAGGGGTCGTAGATTCGATGCCCGCACATTTATAGAACACAAATCACTATCAATGCTTTAAACTTAATTAGAAATAACAATGAATCATTTATCTATTATATCATTTCTTTGATTTCAATAACTTATAATTATATTAGTATGAAATTATATATATTTCAGGATAGATTTTTCTTAGATTAAAATCACCTTTACTTACTTAGACGATCAATCTCAATTTTTGTTGAATTTAAAAAAAATTGGCAAGTTTTGTACACTGGCGAAGCTCCAAATGCGCTAATAGGGCAGTTAACAGAGATTCCGAAAACTATTTTATACAAAATAGAAAAAAATATAGGTACGCCCGAATAAAACTAAAAGTTAAAGCCAACTGTTTGAAAAAATAGGCTTAGCTTTTTCTGTATTTAAAAATTTTACTTGAAATATAAGTTTGGGTATCTGTATTTAAATAACTCTTCTTTGATGAACTGAATCTTTACAGTGGACAATAACTAACATTAAACATTAATGTACATACAAATGGAACGGAAGCCATATGTGAAATGTAGAAATAAAAGAGAAATCTGGTAGACCACCGACCAAGGCGGTGACTTCAAAGGTAGATCTCCCCTAGTACCTCGGACTGTATAATAATCATGACCAACGTTGAAATATTAATAGGTACAAGGGACTAATATCATGGAAGTGTAACTGTCATTAGTCAAAGTCACTTAAGTAACTTGGATAAAATCCAACTAAAAAGTTTAGCTTTTAGTAAGAATATAACATAAAGATTAAGCTAAATTTGAGAACCACTATCACTTTTACTGTATTAGTATCGTAAGTCGTAGTTAACATTTAAAATCATGCTCTAGAGTACTTTAATATTACAAAATAGACGAAATAATTTATATAAGTATTATGAGAATCTAAATTTTTTCATATCTATTTAGCATGTTTTTTATCTCGTTACAGCTTTTAATGTTGAAACAGAGTTCAGTGCCGTTCACATAATTACTTCACAATGATCGCATCTGACGCATTAATATTTTCAACATTTCATTTATATCTTCGTACTTACACGCATGAATGTTGGGATCAAAGGAAATCCTCTATGGAGTTTCATTATATTTTCTGGAATGAAGTTTCAAAGTACGTGAATGTATGGTTTCTTACCTGCAACAAAGAGAAGCGGGCATAATTTAATACTAGTTCATATGTATGATATTATAGATGTATCTATTGAACGAAATAGCCATCAAGTTTCCAAAGCCGGACGAAAATTTATATCAAACATGGATTGCTGTAGAATAATGTAGCATCTTACTTTTGATTAAATTAGATTATTTGTGAGCAAATATTGTACTTTTATTTCAAGATTTAAAATCTAATACCATTACATATCAGAAAGATAATTTTTATTCATTATAAACGAGTGACAAACGGCTATAAAATGAGACGTCCATAACATTTTAGTATTACTGTAAGATATAAACTCACGTAGGTAGCTACCAAACGTAGACCTGTACGGTCAATTTCCAACTTTATAATCCCGTTCAATATTGGATTCGATTACATTCCATACGAACTCCCACTTAGATTTTTATGTGCCTTGTCGTTCTTACTGTCAGGTGATATTTGTAATGGGGCTTATCTTTAAACTTCTTATTGAATTGTCACTGGTATCAAGATGTGGCCAGAAATGGTCGCGAGTCGTCCATAGACTAGATTTCAAACGAGTCCGCCGTATATGGCTGGTTAAATTAAAAATACATCGTATTGCTTACATTTTATCAATTATTATTAAAACGGTTTTTATAACTTCTGCGTATGTCTTGGGGAATATTTATTAGTTTAGTAAGACATATTATTCCATTACTGAATGTGTCAACGGTAATAAAAGAAACCTGCCACTTTCTTTCATTTTACAAGAACAATATTCAATTCAATATCAAAGCCTTAGACTCTTATAAAAATAATTTCGTGAGGGCGCACGGAAGCATCAGTGAATTTGTGCCGAAATATATATCATTAGCATCTGCCAGGCTAATCAAAGTGTCAATTTTTCCCTCAAATTCAATCGCGTTTTACTTATACCTTCATGGATAAAAAGTGATTTTTGTGTGTCTATGGTCAATCTAAGATAAAAAATAAATCTACAGAATTACACTTAAATCGTCTTCAATTAATTATATATCTATTCCTATTAATTTTACATGTCATTTTACACCTAGGCGAAGCCAGGATGATTTTCTAGTATTTTAAAAATTTATTTGATAACTTACATTTAAGATTTAGGATGTCGTACCCTTTGTGGGTAGAATGGGTGATAATTATCACATGAGATACATTACGATCATTGAGCAGACAAGCGCGTGGTATTGAAATGAAACGTGAAATTGCTTTATTGTCAAAACGATTAAGCATCAAACACGATTGACTGTTTATTTATATATCGTTAATGCTGTATGAAGGATGGAGTTAATTATTTAAAATGCGTAATGAATTTTATTTTTTAATTATTTTTATATGAATTATTCATAAGGCTACGTAGGTACTTTATTAGCTGTCGCAAAAATTATATTCAAATATACGTTTATTAACTAGTCTTTGTCTCCGACTTTACTGGATTAAACGTGCAAAAATTTTTGGCTTTATTTATACATTAACATGTAGGATTTAATCTATTTCCATTCCAAAATTAAAATCAATTGAGCTAACACAGAATCAAAAAGCTTAAACACTCACGAAGTTTTGTATTTATAATACAAGTGTGATTACAGTTTTAATTTAAATAGCATATACATAGTTTAAATTATTTTAATGCATTTATTAAATAGGTGTTTTTATTTTCTAAATAATTCTGTTAGAAACAAAGGTACGTATTTAATATTCTACACGAATATAACACATTGGACATTTACTATTAACTGGTCTTAGTACGTTTCGTAATTTGATTTTAAATCCTCCCGGGCAGTCCCAGAGCGTTCCGTGCCGGATTTTGAGGGAATTCGGTAATATCCTGCAAATGATTGCATATACATACTTCTATGTATTTTGTGCGACTCGATTAAAAATTATTACATATCTGTCTCACCTTCATGGATGAATGTTTGGTAGATAAATTGTTAGTAATCCAAAGTACCAAAGTTAACTTTTTGCCTGTGTCTCGACTCGACCAAGCTAATAGAAATAGCCTGTGTTACTCAAGTACGTATTATCTAGTTTTCTCTGAAGAAAAGAACTTTCTGAAAGTAGATCTAAAAATTAACTAAAAAACAAATTTTATCACCTTATAAATAGTAAGTGCATTAGTAATATAAATATGCGGCTAACATAACATAGATATTGAATTCAGATCAATATCCCATCGAGTTAACAGAATATATTAAAGTTTATTTCAACATTCATGAAGTGTTTATATTAGGTATGGGTACAACTATCTGATACATATCTCGATGATACATACGCGTGTAATGCAATTGAGATTCTGAATCTCGTTTCTTACATGTTTATATTGATTTAACTTAGCATTTTTCTTTTGGTACTCTTTTGGTCTCTGATAACTTTACAATGATTCTTTTAAAACTGGTGACTCAAAAGATAATGACCTTTTAAGCTTAACCCTTCGTGTATTCATTATTTAAGCAAAGCCCGTTTTCGACTCGGCTGATACTCGCGCTAAAAACAGCAAAAAAATCCGAAAAAGGCATCGAGGGAATGCGGAATTGTGCCAAACAAAAGGCGAATGGGACGCATTTAATCCTGTCCGGTCGTCTCGTTTCGACGGCGTGGAAAGAGAAAATTGAATTTATTATCGGTTGTATTTGAGTGACGTGTTATTTCACACGCCAGCAAAGTAAGGAGAAATCCAATCAGTTAAGGTGATAGCTCGGATATAGTGACTGAACTGACTGAAAATGTCTTTCCGATTCAATTCTGTTTTCGCGATTTAGCATCGGAAATTGATGTAGTTTACAGTATTTGACATAACTATGTATAGGATTTTGCGAACCAATTACAATAAAGGCAATAAATCAACTGTTAGAACAATTTAATCGAATAGATTATTATTATGCCTTTCGTGTAAGAGTACACGTAAGGCAAGTGGCGAGTTATTATTGAATTCGGCCATTTTTAACGTCCCACTGCTGGGCACAAGCCAATATGGGTTGGCGGACTTTACCTATTTTTCGAAAACTTGCTGATTCTCTCAGACGTAGAGATTTCCTCATGATAGTTTCTTCACTGTAAGAAAAGTAATAATCACGTTGAAAATGATTCGCATATTAAAATATCAGAGGTGAGAGACCCGGGATTTAAATCCGCTTTACAACTTCGCACCTTAGTTTTCCAAATAAGCACGTTACCACTGTGCCACTACTGCCTATGGCAAGTTATAAACATAGTCAATTAAAATTATTATATGCGATAATTTTGCGAAGTATCGAAAACACTTTAGGTATAGTCCACTTTCAAAATGGGGCCGAAATAAGTGGGCGGCACCAATCAAAAGGGGTTGTACCTTTTGTCCTATACAGAATTTTAATTGGCCAAAATATACCCTAACATTGTTTATAAGTCATTAATAAAGCACTACGTTCAATGTGAGCTAAGTACTAGGGCTAAATTTAATAATGCACTCAATAGAAAACGATCGAACGACATATTGTAATTAGGAATTGTATTGAAAAAGATTTTGAAAAATTTTGATTCTAAACAAATGCGCGGAGTAATTTTGATATTATATTACTACGACTCACCCTCGCTTTGCTTCGGGTTCGTCCCTAGAACAAATCTATCCCACGGGAACCGTATATTTTTTCGGGATAAAAAGTATTCTTTATGCTATTCCAAACTATAATCTATCTCTGTGCTAAATTTCATCCAGATCCGTTCAGCCGTTCTGACGTGAAAGATTAACAAACATGCATCCATCATCACAAACTTTCACATTTATAATATTAGTATGGATTTAATTTTTAATACCTACTTTCTAAGAAATAAATGACAATTTAATAATAATAAAATCAAACTCACATTAATTTAATCTATTACCCAATTCCTAACCATTATAGAAATATAAAGCACATTTGACTTATGAATATTTTTAATCTAATAACATTTATAGAAACAAACAATTGATATTCTATAAGAACGTTGTCATTTCTTTTATAAACAAGACGATTAAAAAGAAATATTTTTTTCCCAATTCAATCTACGATTTCGGGCCGGTTTTTATTCATTTACATAAAACTTGTTTAAATGTTAATGAGTAAGTCCGGATTCTATGCTCTCTGACAAGGATAATAAACTGAATCTCAGTAAGGCACCTGAGCTTTTTAAAAGATATTTAATGAGGAAATAATTATGTGCTTTACGCACAAAGAATTTGCTTATGTATATATATTACGTTTTAAAAACAAATACAATTAGACTGTTATAGTAAAAACCGAATATGATATATATTCATAGATCGGCTGAGCTTTTATAAACCGATTTTATTCCCTCTACGACCGCGGACACGCCGGCGTTACAGTTAACAATATATTACTTAGAAATTTAATTAATTTCTTAGAAATTTACCTGGAGGAGCTTTTTTATGTAGGATTATTCCTCAAGGGACCACCATAAAAATATAAAGTAAAATAGTTCTAAGGGCAGAATCAATACTTTTTACATAAGTGTAAAGTCAGGTAGGTATATCTTTTTAAATTTAATTAAAAAATTGTAATATAATATCAATTTAAAACAAATAAAATGACATTTATTATATGTATACATATGTAGTCAATAGCGTCAATAGAGCTATGCTAACATTATATCTAACATACAAATTAATCAACTGCTTTGTTTCTATTTGCAACACGCAGCTTTCTCTTTGATATTTGCACCTTGCGCTTCTACAGTTGATTATAATAATCGACACAAACATATCGCAGATCAGTCAATGTCTGGTAAATTAAATTAAAATGGGTAATTTTCTTTTATAAATGATTTATTTAAAATAAGTTATTATTATTTACATATTATGCATGCATAGTTAGGAATTAAATATTGCTTTAATGCCAGAAAAAACATACAACTTTGTTGTCCTACGTCAAAATCTTTTCGACAATTACAGTTCTATTGAAACAGATTCATTTTACAGATAACTATAGGTATAGTCTGTTTTTTTAATCTCAGAGACTAAATTGACACGTCCAAAATTTGCATTTAATGTCAAGTCTACAAATAATGTTGCCAGCTCTTTTGTGCAGTGTTGCACCTACGATACCGGTTTGTTGAATCGTAACTTTTTATCTTTATTAGACGATTCGCTTCAAAGTTTTATATTCCAAAGTGTATATACATTATTAAAATTAAATTTGCATTGTTACGTTTTAAATAAGTTGTAACCTACACATTATTTCAGGATAACTTATTATAATATAACAATACTTTATTTTATTAACGTTAATTTTCGATAGTGGCACATCACTATTCAATAATTGCAAGAAACTGGCAACCCACGTAATGTCAGTTTTGTTTCTGAGATTAAAATACAGATTATAGGTTCAAACAGACACATAGATAGTTTTTTTGGTATAATGCATACAACCATTTAAGATCGCACTTATAAAATGGGTATTTAACTAAACTTAATTACCTGCTTATAACGTATCTATTAATAATGATTTTACGAAATAAAATATCTGAAAATCCAAATATAATAAGATCGAAAGTTTAACTGCCGATGTAACATTTATACCTTTAAACCACCACAAAATTCCTCAAGTCAATTCCTTATATTTCTATCTCGCAAGAGGCTTTATTTACTCAATTTAAACTTAAAAAGTAAGTAGGGTAGTTTCTAAATGAAAAAATAATTTATTAAATAAGATCAACCGCTATTATTAGAAATGTTCTTCAGCTTTTTAGTATTTACTAGATTAGCAATCGAGGTCCTAGATTACACTCCCGGCTCTGGCCAAGGCTACTTATTGAGTTTTATAACACGGTGATGGTGATTTTTAAATATCATAAAAAAACAAGTTTTTTTTTATATTTAAAAATCACCAAGCTTTGGATATTATCGCTAGGAAATGTGATTCAAGACTGTGTAAGCTCTAACACAATTAAAAAACGTTTTAATTAGATGCATAATAGTTTTACTCGTTATACTATTACTATAAAAAGGTCGTTATATTTCTATACAGAGTTTATTCATGATTAAAACTAAAAAGTGACTGACCTACTCGGTTAAGCGTAAATTATTATTTACTATGATGGATGATGTATCACCCTGTTCTGTCGTAAAGTTCGGTTCTTATTGAAAAAGGATTAGTTTTGGAAATGTAATTACTCTTTGATTAATTATGTAAGCAATGAAAATTTATATATGTACATATTTACAAACATTCAATTTGCTTTCAATACATCACTAATTAAAGACAGTGGTTGCTCAGTGGTAACGCGCTCGCTTGGGAAACCGAGTGAAGCGGACTCAAATCCCGGGTCTTGCACCTCTGATATTTTCATGTGCGAATCATTTCCAACATGATTACCACTTGCCTTACAGTGAAGGAAAACATCGTGAGGAAACCTGCATGTCTGAGAGAATCTAGCAAGTTTTCGACAAACATGTGAAGTCCGCCAACCCGTACTTGGCCAGCGTGGTGGACTATGGCCTGATCCCCCTCGTATTGAAGGGAGGCTCGTGCCCAGCAGTGGGACGTTAAAAAGGGCTGAATACATTACAATGGAATGGAAAAGACTTCTGAGGGGTATGAGCATCTCCTATTGTATATTTTGCTTCAGACTCGATGTACAAATGTCATTGAGATTTTATTATTAATATTTTATTTAATCATTATTTTTGTCATCTATACATATAATAAAATCTGTACATTAAATATTTTTTGGGAAATTTAATTGAAATATACATTACTATCGATACAGAGTCCGAATATATAGTTTTTAGAATTTTTGTCTGTCTGTCTGTCTGTCTGTCTATCTGTCTGTCTGTCTGTCTATCTGTCTGTCTGTCTGTCTGTCTGTTACCGCATCACGAGAAAACCACTGGACAGATTTTGATGAAATTTGGTATGATGATAGCTGGTTATCCGGATCAACATATAGGATACTTTTTACCGCAGAAAAATATCTCATTTCTGAGAAAAAATACAAAAACACAAAAACTGCATTGTAAGAGTGTACTAATATGTAAAACCTGAGAATTTGGTTTTTGGTCATTTGAACGCGGGCGGAGCCGCGGGCAATGCTAGTTATAATATATAGTTTTTAACTGTACATGTAATATGGGATAAGTAGGTAGGTATCTATAGTTTATTTTAACATCAATCTCCGGACATAGACTAAAATATAAAGGTTAACCTTGAGACTTCCACGATCCTTTTTAAAGCGAGGCTTATATTTAGTGGTGGTATATATCATACTAAAATAAATTAATAGGCAGAAGTTTGTGAATATAAAACGCATAAAAAACTAAAAAACAAAATGATAACATTTGAGGTTCTTTTATTTCAAGTGCTTATAGAGATTATTTACTTTAAAGGCGAAGTTTAATTATTAAATAAAACCACATCAAAGGATATATTAAAAGTAATTGAAAAGGTGCGTTAGAGGGAGTTAAGTATATAGAATTTCAATAATTCATCAATGAGGTAAGTTTTTTATCCGTTTATATGTATTTTTATTATTATGTGATATATAAAAAAAACTTTATCATGTTTAGATTTATTCAATTACTTAGAATTGGCGGATAAGCGAATTCTAAAGGTCTAGTCAGTAATAAACTATTTATTTTGACATCAATGTAAAATTGTTGGAAAAGTTCAATATTTCCTTTGCTTAGACGAAAAAAATATGTTAAAATATCATACATTTTATGTTTTTTTTTAGTAATTAGCTACTGCTTTTGCGTCACTCAGGAGTTTTGCTCTCCTAACTACATCCGGGCATCCATATATAGTGACTTCTTACAGAAACTAGTACATCGTAGTAGAGACGTACTGAGATAAAAAGTAATCTATGTTAATGGCTGACACTATGGCCCTACAAACTCACTCGATCGTGGCGTGGAAAAGGTAAAAATTAACAAACAGACAAGGGATAGTTAAAAAAAACAAGCTTATATATTATATTACAATAAACCCCACATTTATATTATATCTTCTATGTATCATTATCGATTTACCTTCGCTTCGTTCAGGTGCCTTTGGGTTTTTAATTTATTTTTAACAAGCAAAATTTCGTTTTTATATAAGAAGTGGTTTGTAATTAAAATTCATGTTAAAATGTCTTTAGTAAGCTTAAGTAAACTATTTTACTTTCTTTAGTAAGCTTTAGAGGCAGTGGTATCCCAGTGGTAACGTGCTCGCTTGGGGAATTGAAGCGGGTTCATATCCCGGGTATAGCACATTTAACATTTTGATTTTGCATATGATTTCCAACATGATTACCAATTGCCTTACAGCGATAGAAAACATCGTTAGGAAACCTGCATTCCTGAGAGAGCCTAGAAAGTTTTCAAAATATATGTGAAGTCCGCTAACCCGCACTCGGCCAGCGTGGTCGGCTATGGCCTGATCCCCCTCATATTGAAGGGAGGTCCGTGCCCAGCAGTGGGACGCTAATAAGTGCTGAATACAAATTTTAGTTAAATTTACTATTTCTATTGTAATGAAAAAAAATTAAGCTTAGCATCTAATAGTTTTCTTTAAAATCGAACAAGTATATACATATATGTAGGTTTTCACAATACGTTTAATCGATTATTTGGTTATAACTTATGTGAGGTCATTAGTCAGGGCATAAAGTTATTTTATCCACATAATGAACACCTCGCCGCTTATCTCGGAAACTTTCGCTCTGACAGGTTAGTAAGTTTTGATTTATTTACTTTACTTTGCTTTTGTTGTGGTTAATAGGCTGCTATGCGATGTCCTATTTATTTATATGCTAGCTAATAACACTATACTATGACAAGATTTTATATTTATATTGACGACACGTTTGGCTCAATTCGTAGTGACCCTACTTGCTGTGCCCGCGGTCGCGGAGTCGAATCCCGCTGGGGACATTCATTTGTTTGATAAGCAAGAATGTTTGTACTCCAGTCATGGGTGTTTGTATTTATAATATCTATGTATTTAAAGTTATATATGTATAGTGTATCAACTATCTGGTATCCATAACACAAGCCTCGTAGCTTACCATGGAACTAGATGGTGCTGTGTGTTAATGTCCCAACATATTTATTTATTTTAAGATTAGAAAGATATTATAAGTATTATAATTGCCAGATACTTAAGTTAATTCATGATTATTTTGACAAATAAGGTACATATAGAAAAAGTAAAGAAACACCTGTACCATGTTTCTTTGTTTGAATGTGATTCTAAAAAACTCGCTTTTTTATATGGTTGTACGTCTGCCTGTAGATAGCCCGTATGTATACTCCTTTATTTCCCCGCATACCCGTAACTTCTTTATTTCCCTGCATTTTGCTTTTATTTATTAAATTGAAGTTAATACATATCCATACTAATAGAATAAATTCGAAAGCAATTCTGCCTGTCTCATAAGTTGTCACGCCTAAGCCGCTGAACCAATTTTGATGATTTTTTTATATAGAGATGAATGAGACCTTGGAGAAGGACATCTAAATTAAAACAAAAATCTTATTGCTACTATCTATAGGTTAGCTTTACCATCGAAGCAAATATTTTTGCAATTTGACTGTACAATGTCCATTGTACATATTATATAAAAGGTTTGTTCTCGTATATAGGTAAAACATTAATACTTATTACAGTAAATTATAATGTAAGCTCATTCCTGGCGGCGAATTAATATTTGCATAGTTAATGTTATCATAACGTTCATAGTTAATTATTTAATTTAGTAACATGAAACGTCTAGAGATTTGATAATACATATACATAGGTATATCCATACTAATATTATAATTGTGAAAGTGTGTTTGTTTGTATGTTTGTCTTTCTTTCACGGCAGAACGGAGTGACAGATTGGCGTGATTTTTTTTGTCGAGATAGTTGGAGGGCTGAAGAGTCACACATGCTATTTTTTATCGCGGGAGATTAATTAATTCCCACGGGAAAACACGTTATGATACAACCCAAAAAAATATTTATTATCAGAATTATTTGAAACTTGGTGTACATACTCTTCAATGAAATTAAATAAATATGTGTCTTAGCATTTTTCAAAATTAGGGATAATATAGAGAGTAAAATAGGGGCTGTAAGTTTGTATGAAACCACCTTTTTAGAGATTTTTTTGTAGTTTCAGCGCGAGCGAAGCCGCGGGTTCTGCTAGTCATAAATCTAAAATTTATTTGCAAAGAAATATATAATATAGGTATATATAACGAAATATTTTATTCCCTACAGAAAAAAATACTCGTAATAAAATTGAACTGCTTGAGAAATACCCGATATTGGATTTCGCGCTACTAAACTACAATACCTCATTTAGCTTTCAGATTTCAGAATGAAGCACTAGACGTTGTCAAGTAAGTTTAAATCAACTGGTTGTTCGAGAGAATGTTGACACCAGTGACGACTTAAAAGTGATCCAAAATATTTAAAGTGTGGATATGTGGTTTTGTTTTAAATATTAGCAGAAAGCGCAGATTTGCAAGAGCTCGCGAAGTTTTTTTGCTTTCCTAATAACAATTTTAAGTCCACGTTTTTAATTATTATCATTTATTGTATGGGCTATTAATATGGGCTTCTATTAATAATTCATACGACAAATCATTTTCATTTTTTTTTTTATTTATTAACACATTAAATTTCTCATATGACTTTCTTCTTGTTTCTTACACTTTAAAAATTATTAAAAATTAGAGGTCACTGATAGCTTGATTAATAGATAAAAATTATCTATAGACTACTATTATACCTGTATGCGAAATTTTGTATATACATATTGTGTGTGCGTGCGTATGTCTGTGTGTTTAGTACTCCTTCACGCTGTAACGGCTTGATGGATGTGGATGAAAATTATACAGAAACACTGAACGGCCAGGCGCAAAATCCTAGAGTAATTTAGGTTACTGTCAGTACCCAGGAACGCACCCGAGCGAAGCAAGGGTGATTCGCTAGTATATACTTTTAACTTAAGAGTTTAATTAAAATGCTTTTTTAACCTGGACAATTCCATGAAAATATAATGCTTTAATCCTTTCACACGATGACTCTAGTATTCTGTGGTGAGAGTTAACATGTGCCGTTGTTTTGTGCCGTGACTACAATTAATGGGAGCGTGTTGCAGCGTGTCTGCGTGTACAAAGGACAAGCCTTGAAAGGGCCCTTAGGCGGTGAAGTGTGCGGGTTTAATGGAGATATGCACGCATCGCAAACGCACTGTATATAGTTTTTGATATAATGTATTTTTTTGTTTATCCGTCACAAGTGCATGCGAATAATAAATTTTCATATACCTGGGACTTTTGAAGTTTTCTAAACATTAATCTTAATAAATAAATATAAAACATAGTCGGATTTGGTACAACACTTATAACTCGAGGTCTGCTGGACCGATTTTCATGGTTTTTGATTTCTTGGATTTGTTTCTACCCCAAATAGCAGAATAACTTATTAAAACATAGGAAAAATTAACGAAAAAAATAATTAACATAACTAACATTGGCTAATAACAGTTTATATCTATTTAAAACCTATATTGTACCTAGGGACGAACCCGAGCGAAGCGAGTCTGAACCGCCGTATATATATATATATATATATATATATATATATATATATATATATATATATATATATATATATAGGCTAATATTTTTAATTTTATAATAGTCACATTTGACTTCTGTGACAGCAATAAAACGGGGTAAGCAGAACAATAAAACATAAACAATTTACCCAAGCCACACACGTCGCTTAAAATGCTGAATTATGGTCGCTACACTAAAGCAATAAAAGCTTACTGTTTTTATTGTTTTACAGATGCAATTATATAAATTATATTATTATGTTTAAAGAACTTAATAATCGTATCATTAAAGCTGTTGCAGTGTTGTTAGTTTTAAATATTTTGTTGTATCTATTTACTTATTACTGAGAACAGACCATTAATAATAATTGCAGTTTCCATATTATGATATTTACCTGATATCCGAAAAAATAATAAGTGTCTTAACCGAAAAGTATATACTAATCATTTTTTTCTCTAAAATTTCTCTTCATACCTTTCTATATCTACGATTATCTTTAACGCTTACATTTCAACCGTCATTTATATCAATTGACTTGTTTGAAATGCGACCAGACCGCGTCAGCTTGGTGCATTCATTCTTACAACTAACGATGTGGCACCGTGAAGCTTCGATTTACTCTCCCAATATGGTGAAAGGAACGTTGTCGCCACAAAGCATAACATCACCCTTACAACCTAGGATGCAGAGCTAGCTATATTTCTGCTATCACTAAATCGCTTATTTCCTTCGCATAAAGTTTAAATTCGAGTGTCACTTGAAAATTTAGGGTGGTCAAGTGTACGTGCTTAGCAAATCAAGTGAGTTGAAGTATGGATGGTAGACGCGTATGAAAAATCGAGCGAGGGTGACAGGATAAGAGTTGGATGGGGGTAATATAGAAGGTTTAAACGGAAATGCGTGAGTACTCTGTCCTTGACGTGCAGGCGGCACCTCTCTACAAACGAAATAAACAAATACCAGGTGTTTACTACTTATACTTTGCTAACTGTAATTTGTAACAGGATTTTACGTTTTACTGTTCGTAACTAAGCCATAATATTGCATAAGCTTTACGAACTTTAGTTTACTGACTCGATTATAAAATTTTGATATAATTAAAACATTAATTTTTTAATCGAAAGAATCTGATAAATATTTAAATGTATTCATAAAAGCCATTTGAAGTGCCAATTTAAATGATACTTGAGACGGTGTCATTGGGCGTAACGCCTAAGAATTAGCCCGTCAATGATATCAAAGCGAGCGCCAGCTGTCAATTTGTAGCTAAAGTGATTGAAGGGGTTGGTCCCTGTTAATTAAAATGAATAAAGAATGAAATGTATACCCTATTACGATTTATTATGGTTGAAAATTAGGGAACGAAAATATATACTGTGATTTTATTACTTGATTGATCACAACTTTTAATGTGTCAGTTGCGTGCAAGTAAAGTCTAATCATATTTATGTTGACCTAATAGTAGGAAAATTTGACCTTATTAATGTAAAAATTAATTTATATTAAATACTGATGATTGATGATGATGATTCATTTCATCATTGGATGAAGATTCAATTGGTTTGTGAAAAGAAAAAAATATATTAAGTATTATGCCATTTTAAAACTTAAAAGATCAATTAAAATAAAGTGAGCACGGTTGATTTTCATACACAAAATCCACCAAATCTAAATAAATATGCCTAAACATACATTATCTAATAAAATGTTGCTCAATTAAGTAAACTCAAAAAATTGAAATGCAAATGGAATGCGAAAAAAATGCGAATAGTAGGTTTAATTATATCTTTTTAATTTTTATTCATTTGGAATATATTATGCATCTTGCAGGCGTTTAGAATTTGAAATCTAATAAGTCGTATATTTTTTTTACTTATAATACAGTCGATACTAACGAAAAGGGGAAATCTCTCTCTCTCTCTCTCTCTCTCTCTCTCTCTCTCTCTCTCTCTCTTCCTCGCTATTCTAAAAGAAAAAAAACTTGATTTTTTTATGTTTATAACCATGTTATACAATTTATTATTATATTTTCTAGTTATAACTGTAATGTACTACGGGAATATGTATTTAAATCCATGATCGACTCAGAAGCTCATTCAATCAGTCAAATTATATCTAAGTAGGCATTTCCGGATAAGATAATACATAATAGGCATAATACTAAACCTACTAACAATAATTGGAAATGTTTTCCTTTAAGTATATAATAAGATTTTTTGATACAAGGAAAAGTTTAATATGAAGTTTAGATATATTATAGAGAGATAATATGTTAAATGGTATCTATATTATATATGTAAATAGGAAAAGACAAAACTGTTCAGTACATATTTCGCCTCGGTTTGTCAATCGTTTTTTTGTTTAGTAGCAAAAATATTTTGGAAGCAGTTACTTTTTATACACATAAATAGGTAAATTCTATATATATATATATATATATATATATATATATATATATATATATATATATATATATACCCTCATAATGATTACGGTCGAATTTCAACCACTCGGTAAACACAAGTTATAATAAATTAGCCACAATGATCTTGACTATGACCATATCGAAAGACATTTTGTATCTAGAAATATTATGTAAATTATCATTTATACATACTAAAATCTACATATACATTAGTTTGGTGTAACTGAACGTAATATTGTTTTGTGAAGGCAGGCTGGCGCAGGCCCTCGTCACGTGTTGCTTGCCCACAGACATTTGCATCTCAAAGCATGCCTAATACTCAATTACGGTGCACATTCTTTATTAGCTTTACTAACTCTAAACAATGTTAGTTGAGCAAAAAGTGTTTTAATTAAGCTACGGCCAACATGAATTGAATAATTAATGGATATATGAACTTTTTCAGCTATCTCAAATTGTGTTTGTTATTGGCACGACAATTTATTGGTCTTTTAAATTCTAAATTTACGATTGTGGATATTTTATTGTTGCAATATTCGCAATAAATATAACAAGCCTATAAAGAGAGTTAATTTTCTAGCAGTATAATCTGTTTTCAAACGTTTTCTTTCCATAATTTATTAAAGCAAAATGAATAAATAATTATAACTAATAATATATAATTTATTATAATTAATCTTGATTACATGTATGGACAATAATTTAGTTTACATATAATTAACCGAGAGATTTTAAAACAGAGTATGCGTTTTAAACTTGTTTTTTTTTAGTTTGTATGTGTTTGTATGATTGTTACTTCTTCAATAGGCGGTAAGTCGGTAACCTCTATGATATAAAATATTTGTTTGCTAAGAGAAAAAGAGAGAGCGGGACAGAGAGAGAGAGAGAGAGAGAGATAAGTTAAATACTAATAAAATAAATAATCTAAATTTCATATTCATCCACACGAAGCGGCAAAATAAGTACTTACATTATATATATATATATATATATATATATATATATATATATATATATATATATATATATATATATATATATATATATATATTTAAACCTATAAAACTTTATTTATAAAAAAAAATGTAAGAGTTAGAAGTCACATAACAAAATCAAATGAAACCTTTCTTTGTTTGCGAAGGCTATGAATCCTGAGCATATGTTAGCAAAAGCGGGCATTGGGGTGAAAACCGCGCATTTGGCAGCACGCCACTCTACGTAAATGATATAGCTATATTAAAATCATATAGAAACTTGGAAATATAATATACATTCGCAGGTTTATCTTAAGACTTTCTATATTTGTAAATTTTTTCAACTTTTTTGCACTTTCGTAAAACTCATAACTACAGAGCAAAATGAAAATGTACACCTTATTTCTTGTAGAGTATATTTTAATGACTCAATAAACAAAAGCAATTTTCGCATTTTAAGGGTTGTCGTTTAATTAAAACTTTAACGCTGAAAATATAAGAAGCCTTTATCTACAGGAGGATTTAATCAATTAAGTTTTTATACTTCAATAACTGCTTTCGTGATAAAAAGTGAAAGTTAGATTGGCAAAAAATGTCGGTTTCACAAAGTCATATAAATTTATAAAGTTGAATATAGATGGGCATAATTTAAATCATTACAGGAGACATATTGTAAAATAACTTTAAATTGATCGAGTTTAGCTTTTAGAAATATTTTACTTTTATCACTCAGCCAACTTCACAACTATGACAATTACGCAGACAACGGATCGAGTGCCGCCCCACGGCTGAACCTTTAATTTGTCACGTTCCGTTCAAAGTTTCGCATGCAAAAACCTGTAACACAAACCGCGCCTGACAGTTGAAAGAAGCCCTACAGGAGTGAGTTGGCGAAAGTAATTAATCGCGAGCCGGGTGTCTGTCACCATGGCACACATCAGCCGGACGCGCATTCTACTGGAAAATTGAACTAGCTGCGAAATAACCTGGTGACTCGCTATGAGCAACCGATGATGCTGTCGTATATTATACGCTCTCGCGCTGTCGTATTATGTTATTTAAATTATTAATCCCTAGAGATATCAAATTATAAATACATTAGTTTTCGCCCGCGGCCCGTCTCGCGTATATCGCATCAACAAATATTACCTACGCATACAAGTTAGTACATTATTGGTGCTTTTACTACTTACTAAATTACATCATTAATTACTAAATTACATATAAAAAAAGAAATCAACAAATTTTGCCTCTTTATGGTAGTGTAAAGAAGACCTACATGTCTTTCCCATTAGTCATCATCTTCATTTTGAATGTATCTTTACGTCATTTTGTACACTTTCCTTACCAAATAAAAAGAGTATATATGGAGATATTGCGTGATATCTGCCAGACTGGCAGTGATCAATCTGCGTTTTACGTTTAAACTCGTTTTTATTAGTTGCAATTTGTTATTTTAAATGGCATGTTTAACCTTCTTCCAATTATCCTATAAAGAAACTTTGTGAAATGTAAAAATGTAAAGAAAGTATGAGAAATTTGAATAAAATCTACATTTTTTTAGTACCTACATTTACCTTATATAAAATAATTTTTAATAATTAACAAGGTTTACAGTAAATTAAAAATGACCCTGTATAGTTCAAAAAACTAAAAAATACGCTTTAATTATGTACCTAACTTAAACGTAAAAAAAGTTAACATAAAAATCACTTTAGAGTGATTAATGGGAAAATTAATGTTATTGTGAAAAAAGCATGGGGTGCTTTGTACAATATTTTTGTATTAACTCTACTTTTAGAAATCATACCAATGGAACACTTATAACAACTGATATCAAGAACCCCACGCTTTTTTCACAATAATATTAGTAATTTTTTCGTTTGCGTTTGTTATTAAAGCTTGTTTTTTAGTTTTTTTAATTATAATTTATTTTCCATTTTTTAGTTTGATATGCTATAAACGTGTGTTTTTTTAGTTTTTTTATTTATTATTTTTTGACAAATTATTGTATTGTCATCGGTCCTTGTAAAATGTGCAAAGTTTCTATTCAATCTGAAGTTTTAAAGTGGGTCGAAATCGCGTTCAATGATTCCGTTACATGTATTGATAGATTACATCATTTAGATAGTACATTTTAGGTATACCACGGCATAACATGATAGTAATCTATTTCTTATAGATTATGTACATGCTCTTATAAAACTATTTCAGTAAGAATGATAAATAAATAATTAATAAATACTATAAATACAAATAATATAAAATAAATATAAGACTCCGTTGTATCTACGTACCTATAAAAATAATTTTTTATTTGACTTTGAGGTTTTAAATATATTTTTTTTTTGGTAAATACGTTTTATTAACATAAACCACAGTAACGAAGTGACTAGATGAAACTAGAATTACAATAATGCAATTTGCTTAAGGACCCCATGTGATGTCTTATCTTAATACAGGCTTACAGGTAAAGGTCGTGTTCCCTTTTTTGTGGCATGTCAAGTCATGTTCACGAGATCTGACATAGGGTTATATGACTAGAGCTTTACAAACTTGCACAATTTCGTGAATTGCCGATAGTTTCTCCTCCACTCAAACAAAATTCGGGTGAGATCACTTACATAATTCGTTGACTTACTATTACAAGGTTCTATGTTAATTTTAATGAAGTTTAGTAATTTTTACACAGAACTTCGTTATTTTATTATCGTAAAAAAACAACATAGAACTATGTAAAATTGAATATTTTGTAGTTATATTGCCGCTATCTAGTGGTTTATTTTTGCAAAACTGTAGCTAATGACACATAGAACCTTGTAGCATTCATAACTAAATAAGTACTAAAATTGTAACATAGCACCTTGTAATAGTGAACCAACGAATTATGTCAAACATGACGATAGTGTGGCTCTGTTGTCACCATAATGGAAAAGATTTAAGTTTTGTAAATCCACGTTCACTTTTACGGTATAAATATTTCAAGCGCAATTCAATAATATAAACAAGTCATTCAAACCAATGGCTATAATAATTTATAATATATATATATACATTATACACACATTATGGGATGCCAGAAATAAGAATTAAATGAGAATATATATTCCGTGTCGTTTTATATTCATAAAACATTACTGTATCTTTCTTTTCCAGACATTTTAAGCGTTGATTATTCAGCGGTATCACGATTCACCATCTGTTTTGTTTTACTGAGCGATTTATGTTCTTCTTAATGCGAAAATAAGGTTTATTTTCCTATGAGATAAGAATGAAAGAAGGCCATAGTCTGGAGACATTATTTTGTCACAATGGTGGGTTCCGCCCACTTCGCGGGCTACAGTGAAAACTCTTTGGTGATGCACTGCTTTGGGGAATGAATAAATTTAAAGACGGCCGAGACCGCAAGAGTAGTGTACACAATCTCAGTATCTCTGCGGAGGCTTGATTTAAAACACCCAAAGGAATAATAAGCGTCCGAACAAGAGAACAACTACAATAATAAAACATTTTTAGTTAAATTATTGCTTCAATATTCTAATAAAAATGTGCTAAAGATTCGAATGGACAGTAATAACATTTAAACTTCACGCAAAGCCTATAACGGTACCCCAAACAAAGGATTGAAGTGCCAAATAAAGCTTCTTATAAGAAAATTGTATACTTTTATTTAATGCGATATTGAATGTGATAATTCTCAATAATTTATTTATACATGTTAAATGAAACATGACAAAAAATATGAAAATATCTTACGAATTTCAATACATTGTTAGCATTTCATGTGAACTGAGCTTATAAAATTTTCCGCTTTAAACACACAACGACAGTAAATAAAGTTAATGACTCAGTGTTTCCTGTATGCTACTTCTATTTCTATTATAGAATACATGGGACAAACGATTTAAGTGCAGTAACTAGAACCGCAGTCATGGCGTGAGAAGCACTGTAACCACAGTGCTCGTGGCGTCTCCACAAACCGCAAAGAGTTGGTAATCTTATACACGAAGCTTATCGACACTACCTTTCATGGTCGCAAATATTGTATTACAAACACCGTCTTACGAATGCAATAAAATACTCTAATAATACGATTATGCACCTTAATCCGTTGAGTTAAGGATAAAAAATAGTCACAGATAGCAAAGTAGTTTGTGGTTTGCGTCGACCGATTCATAGATTGCTTTTTTGTCCACACTGGACGAATAAAAATAAAAAGCGACTGTTCCACGTAGGTGGCTATCATGTATCGAATTCTATCTTGTGGAACGTTCGCAAGAATTGAACACCCTTACTCTTCCCTTTTTCGGCTAATCCGATCCAACTGATAGAGTTTTAAACTAGCGATTTGTTGATTTCTAGACTTAGTGTTATTTTAATTTCGTATTTAAAAGTAAATATCTAAATTAATCTAATAAGAATATTTGAATGTACCAAAGAGATTTATTCATATCTATTTATTTTTTTATTTAAAGAATTCAAAGCATTTATTGTATGCTACGTTTATTTGTTACAAAACGGATACTGTTTAGTAAGAAGATTCTTCGAGTCCCATATTATGTATGAGCACATTCCATCGACGCTTTTAAATCTTAGTTTACGTGCCTATGGAATTTCTGCTAGAAGCTAACGAAGTATAATTTCTTGTTGTGGGTAATAATAAAAGAATGTAAAACAATATTACTACTAAGTAGAGATGCGATGAATGTTCGGCCGAATATTCGTATTCGGTATGTTCGGCGCTTTTTTTTGTGTTCGTATTCGGCCGAATATTCGGTTAAAATGCCGATTAATTACCGAATATTTTAATAGTATTATGTTATGATTTATAATTATTTTAAAAAATAAAAAAGGTTTTACACTAAGAAATACATAGTATATGAATACTATGAAACACGCACTACCTTGCGTAACCATCATTTATTGACAAATTAAAATAACATAAATATTTAAAAAAATCAACAAAATTCAGTTTTTAATATACTTAAAATAATATTTGTTTTCCAACAAAGAAAAGTTGGTTTTTGTACATTTACAGCATAGCTGTTATCAGAAATACCGACGGATAATACGGCCGAATGTTCGGTTCGGTTCATTTTGGACCGAATACATATTCGGCCGAATATTCGTATTTGGTTGAACCCATATTCGGCACATTCCTACTAATAAGTTTAAAAACGTCACAAACGTGCTGTGTAATTAATTGGCTAAGTACCAATTAATTTTGATCGTTTTTAGATTCCAAAACGATAAAAACTAATTTAATTCTATGAAAATAAATTTAGTTAAAAACTAAAAACATTCTGATATATATATTCTGATTTCATTGATATATCTAAAAGTTTTAGTTACAAACGTGCCGACTCTAAATAAACGACCGACCGATACAAGGCAATAAAAATAAAATAACATAAACTGAAAATAAATCGTACTGCATACTAGAATATTATAGGGATGTTTAAAGTTTTAAACAAAAATAAATACATTAGTTGGCTTTCATAAAAAAAAGTCAAATAGGCATTTTGTTCAAAAATTTAAATTGTATTCGCAAGACGCCGCTCCTTAATATGTACCTACCTTGCAAGGGGGCTTCTGAGGAGCTCCTTAGTGCTTTATCTTGCCGCAAGCTCCCCTTTATCGTGGGTCGGGAATACGATTAGAAGTCTTAATCTTTAAAGAACTGCTGACAGAAGTGACCAGGGCCTATTTTTTTATCTTACTATTGCCTCAGAAAAAAAAACGAACTTACTTTATTTATAAACTCTTTTCATCGTGCTTTATAATGAAACAAAAAATAATTTTGCAATTCAATAAAGTACAAAATGTACAAAAATTAAAATATCACTCTTTAATTAAAGCCTTTATGCGCCACTGAAATATGCTTTTAATAATTTAACTACATTTAACCGTATAAATAATACATTGTATCAGCATTAACTGCATTTACCTTATGATAAGTTATTGGGTTTTTGTTCTTTCTTTGTAGTTTATTCTGAAATTATGGTTGCAAAAGTTTGTTCTCAGAGGTTAAATATTTAACGAAACGAAATATGAAATGTGGCTCTACATTATATATATATTTCGAGGTAAAACTTTACCCCAGCACACCCTCTTGTTAGCAAATTTTCGCGCAATGGTCAAGGGAACAATAGAGAGATCAAAGGGCTGCCTTCTTCACTGCAAGGGATGACTTTTGCAAGTTAACAGGAGGGTATTTTATATTTGAATAGTCTAGATTTAAATTTTTAATTATAATATTATTAACGTCTTATCTTTCATCCTAACATGTCTTAAATTTATTTAATAATTAAATTCTTTAGTCAATGACCGATAAGGGTACCCAGTACCCATGTTAGTTTTAAGGGTAACTTGTTAATGTAGTTAGGATTCTATAGTAATAATTTTGTACCAATTATAAATATAGTTTAATTACAGTTATCTAAATTAGAACCCTTTATTATGTCGTCCAAAGAATTTGAAGGTAAATAATATACTCGGATGTCGCTTAGTTGTTGTAACTTTTCGCAAATTAAACCACGCTCGCTACCCCGCTTAAACATTTTAGGGTTACGTACCCAAAGGGCAAAACGGGACCCTAATACTAAGACTCCGCTGTCTGTTCGTCTGTCACCAGGCTTTATCTCATGAATCGTGGATGTATTTCTGTTGCCGCTATAAAAACAAATACTAAAATACAGAATAAAATAAATATTTAAGGGGGTTCCCATACAACAAACGTGATTTTTTGCTCGTTTTTATGATAATGGTACGGAACCCTTCGTGCGCGTGTCCGGCTCGCGCTTGGCTGGTTTTTTTTACTTAAATGTTTTAACGTGACCATTAATCCGTTTGCATGCATTTAATTTGGCTGAAATATATTAAATATGACTTATAAGTCAAATATTACACAATTTAACTTATTTAATATGTATGTAGCTCAAATGAAATATATAGTCAAACTAAAAACATCGATTACTATTCGCAAAAATTTAACAAAGTATTATTATAGTCGAACCAACTTTATTTTCAGGATGATATAAAAGAAGATAAAATCCATCACCACATAAACTCTATCAAGTTGATAATCTCATTATTTTATTATGTTCAATTTCTAAATAATAGACATATTTCTGTATTGTAAAATGTATACAGCTTAAAGTTTTTATGAGGTTATAACAGGTTCAGTTCCGCGAAGCAACGTAGTTATTGTGAAACAAATGGCCCTATCGACCAACCATTTTAGTATAGAAATAATTTAAACTGCATTAAACTGTCTCTGAGATACAGCAGGTCTGAGATAAAATCGGTAAATCATAAGATTTTAAAGCGTACCCTACCAGTAATTTATTTACGTCAAAGATAATAATCAAGAAAATATCTTTTGATATATTGTAGGAATGACACCATAAATACGCTACATTAAGATTAGAATTTTATATTTACTCTATAGTTCGAAGTTTCTAGAAAACCTTATACCATAGTTATCTATACTAATATTATAAAGAGACAGAGTTTGTTTGTTTGTTTGTTTGTTTGTTTGTTTGTTTGTTTATTTGTTTGTTTATATGTTTGAAAGCGCTAATCTCAGGAACAACTAATCCGATTTGAAAAATGCTTTTTTCTTTTATATATCCCGTTTATTGAGGAAGGCCATAAGCTATAGGTATATCAAATGTACCAATATAATACCCAAGGGAGCGGAGCACTAATATAATATATAACCTATCTATTCCATACTAACAGTTAATATTTATTTAGATGCATACAAAATTACACTATTTTATTTATAATTTTCTTGTAAAAAATCTAATAAAATAATTTTCAATAATTCCGTTGACATTTCTAATCGTTTTATCGAACTAAGCAATATTATCAGAAGACTTAGAAATAAAATGAAAAAGTATTTCGATGTTACTATTAAATAGACACCTATCTAATTCCAACGTTGCACTTTTCCAATAGCTGACACTCCAGTCCGACAAAACTCAAAAGGATAGTGTAAACGATGTTAGCTCAGAACGAAACATTGCACAGGCGATCGATTTGGATTAGGCTTCTCTACAACCCGACTGAATAAACAATGTGACGACCGCTCTACCCTTTTAACATGCCCTTCTAGACTCAAAGGAATCCACACGTATCATTTGTAGAATGTATCTACCTACTATGAAAGAATTTTAAAAAACTTTACTCAAAGTCAGGCAATTCATATTATAATAATTAATATGACTATTATGAGTTAAAACATAACTAATTATCTTAATTACCTTTTAAATAGTAAAATATATTTTTAGTAATAAAAGAAAGCTTTCATGAATGAAAAATGAGTTTTCTTTTATTTGAAATGGAAATGAAATAAAAATATCGCCTAATAAAATATTATAGTAATAAAGAAATGGAAAATGTTAAAGGATTTATTTTTATAAAGTGAATTTTTAAAATAATAATGAATTTTTAGTTATAATAATTATGTTGAAGTCTAAAATTACATTAGTAGGTATATTCAGTAAAAAATTATCAATCAGACAAAAACGAGTATTAGTAACTTAGGTCTTACGTGAATGTCACAAATGAGAACAATTTAATCTGTACATATAATAAAATTGTAACTAAGCCGAATCTGTACATTAGATATTTTTTGGAAAATCTTATTGAAATAAACATTATTATCGATACAGAGGCCGAATCTATAGTTTTTAGAATTTTTGTCTGTCTGTCTGTCTGTTACCGCATCACAGAAAAACCACTGAAGGGATTTTGATGACATTTGGTATAGTGATACCTGGTTATCCGGGTCGACATATAGGATACTTTTTACCGCGGGAAAATATCTCATTTCTGAGAAAAAATACAAAAACTGCAATGTAAGAGTATTCTAACATGTAAAACCTAAGAATTTGTTTTTTGGTCATCTGAACGCGGGCGGAGCCGCGGGCAATGCTAGTTCATATATATAATTAATTGCTGATCTATCCTATTAACTCCATTATAGATAACGAATCATGTCGTATAATTTATTCATATGAACGTGATTTTTCAACTGTACAATTATTATTTACATTACATCAAACCAATTTATACTTTTTATTTTTCGTTGTATTTTTTATATTTATTTAAATAATTTGCTTAGATATTTTAATACAATTAAACATTTGAATAAATAATAAACTATGCTGTATAAGAGATCTCCTACGACTTTGCGCGTTAAAGAATTGTAAACGAACAGGCGCTTTCGCATTTATAATATTTATTTCAGAACAAAATACAGGCAAATTGAGTTGAACTAAGTTCATATATTTTTAATAATATTATAAAACTAAAGAAATTAGATTTTTTGTTTCATAATTCTGTTTGTTCACATGACCAATACTTAGTAGACTTAGTTTTTCTATTATAAAAACAAAACTTTATTTCTAAGATTTATAGGTATACATAATATAATTTTTTTTTTACTTTAATACTAATAGAATTGACTTTTGTCCTATAATAAAAACTCTTTCGCTGAATTGGTAGTTTGGAAAAATAAGCACTGAAACGACGCAATCTATGGAACCACAAGTACGATGTGGAAAATATTTTGTGCGTTTTATAGTATATTTATTGAGAAATGGTTAGAGTATCTCACATCACACTCCGACCTTTTGGGGTAGAGCGCGACCGAAACGACTCTAGTGTAAGACTAAATTGATTGAAGCACTGAACCGGTAGTGATTGTAACTTTTATTGTATCGGTGGCTTATATCAAAAATATAACTATAGTAAAAAGAGAAATTTTATATATATATATATATATATATATATATATATATATATATATATATATATATATATATATATATATATATATTAGGTATACCTTTATCCATCCACTAAGTACACGTCTGCATAACTTACCTGTAAAAAATAAAATAAGTATATTAATTATTATTACTATTAATGAAGATGAGATTGGCAATAAAGATAACTTTGAATATGAAAAGGGCTATTAAATAATTGATAAATACACATACACTTGATAATATAACTATTTTTTTCGCAATTTGCATTATAATTCTTCTGAAAGCTAATTAACACCGCGAGGTAAAATTCTAAGAAATTAAATAAAATTCTAAGAAATCTATTGTTAACTGATACGCCGGCGTATCTGCGGTCGTGGAGGAATTAATATTTAGTTTTTATATACTACACTCATATTTTGTTGAGGCACAGTAGAATTTTTAGTTAAACGACCCATATGTTACATAGTACAATAAAACAGAATCTATCCAATCGATTTGTGTAGAATCTAAATACAAAAACAACAAAAACATACAAAAGTTAACAAATTGATGTTTTGACTTCAATTCAAAACATTGGAAATGAATGATCAAACGATTTAAAAACAAATACCTGAATATAAAGTAATAAATGACAAAACTAAAATGAATTGTATTTATGTATATTTATATTAACTTGGTATTTTATCCGCTCGTCATTATTAGTCATTAAGGTTTAATTACAGGTAACTGTAATGTAAATAAATTTAAGCATTTATAAAATGTTAACACTATATGATTATTAGTATGAATAATATGATAATGGTTATATCGAAATCATGTTTCGAGTTCAAATGACATTCGCCATTTTCTATTTAATATATACGCGTTAACAATTATTGCAAATAGAAAAACCACATCTCTAGCTGTAACTGAAATTATTAATATTTAATAGCCGTAATATTTACGCGATTACATTGTGAAATTTACTTGTTTGATTATTTTTTAAATTCTTATTTCCATATACAATAAACATTCTTTTTGCAATTGAGATGTGTATGAAGAACGCCATGCTTATGGACAGATTCGTCTGAAATGACAACTCTCTACTATAAAAACCTTAATGCAATATAATAATGTACATACAAAAATATAATATATAAAAAAACGTGTTTGTATAGGTACTTGTACGGACGTAAGTAGTTATACTTTTTTGGCGTAACATAACAAAAATAGCTAAAGATTTCATCCGTATGTCACAACTCTCTGTGTGTAAAAGGAATTCAGTAATTCTTTATCATGTCGCTTTCAGCTAACTTTATCATGTCGCTTTTTGACTGTCGGTGTGCGCGCGCATGGTAAAAATTTTACTCTTATATTTTTTTTCAAACGTGCCCAAACAAGTATTACTTCAAAAAAGATGAATATATATTTATTTTAACTACATAGTGTTATTTATCCCAATGGTCAAAATTCGAGCATAATCATTTTTTTATTGATAACATAAAAATTTGATAAAAACCTACATGAATAGCATTTATCTATTTATATTTAAAAAAAACTGATTCCAAAGTTTTTTTATTGGTAACAAAAAAGCTCGTCAATAGCTACTAAAAAAAATAAAAATCGATTGAGAAATAAAGAAGAAAAAGGCACTAAACTGTTTTTTCTTTAACTGTTTTAAATATACGGATTATTTTTATATTTTTTTTTTTTATATTCAGTGATAAAACATTAATTATTTTAATAATATGAAGAGAAAGCCAAAGAATACGTACACAATAAAAAAAACTCTATGCTATGAATATAGCAAGAATCTGCTCAAACCCCTGTTCATGATGAGTCAACCATGTGAAGTTACCGTCCAAAATGTTCGTATTTCTTTCTTTTATATTTTCTCTACGTAACCAGATCATCTTGAGTATTTCCCAGAGGTATATACGGTACCAGGAAAATAAAGGTTAAACAATTATGACAAAATCTAATGCAGAGGCAACGTGTCTTATTGGTACTGATTAGTTATTACAAACTACTGTATTTGGTGTAAAAACTCTATTTATTTCTATATGCATAAAAGCTTTTATATCAGTAGCATACCGTTTATCCAATAAAGCTGGGAAAGAGCTTAAAAAATTAATATATTTCGAGGAAATATTTCTTGGATAATAAAACACAGTGAGAAGAAAAAGTTTACAATTCAACCAACAAAAAAAATGAAAATTGTGTTTAAAACGAATTATACAAACTAACTGCTTATATTTATATCTAGTATAGAAAAAACTGATGAAATTCTCAAATAACTAAACATCGATTTTATGTCTCCTTAGCGAACATTAAAGCATAAAAACAAAATAAGGTTTATATATAGTATAATAAACTATGATTACCATAGTTATATAATATAATAATTTAATGAGCTGAATTCGCGGCACAAATACTTTGCGTTATTAGAGCCGTTGTAAAAAACACGCTCCAAATGATATCATTATTAAATAACGTACCAATAAAAATAAGGACCAGTTTATAGTAAGTTTTGAAAAGTTCTAAACTATACTTGTCGCGAAAGTTTGACCGTTAACTGAATATACGCGTTCATCTATTAGGAAATATTATAGTTTCCAGGCTCGGCTTCATTCAGTGGCATATTTATATTCGTATCGCGTGAGTGGGATGCTTCTTACCTGCCTCTTTACCCTTCTCGTGTGCTTCTAATATAATCTTTAATGTCTTACTAAGAAAATATACTTTAAAACAACGACAGCAATACAGCAAACTCCCAACCATTATGACCAAAGTTGATTTGAATTATGTTGTTACATAGGTAGGTACTGTTTTTTATTGGGGCAATCATGGCTCCTGGGCCCTATGACGGCGCTCGAATATTATAATTTATATTGCCATATAATTATTAATTAGTTTGAGTTTACCAAAATATATATTTGTATATCAATAAGGATATAATAGCAGTATGGAAAAAAAGCTGCAAAATTGTAATTTTAATTGTCTTACAATAAATAGTCACATTATTGCCTAAATAAAATATTTGACTTTAATTTAATTTTATAAATATTCTATTCGTTTGTTTTTCAATGATATCAATCTTGCTGTAAATTTATTATAAAATACATTTTTTGTTTAGAATATCTAGATACATACTACAGTATAGGTACGATTAGTATATTTAAAATGCTTTAATTGGGTTAAGTCGACCAATCTATCATAAAACTCCCAACAAATCTAAACACGTATTCGTATATTTAAAAATTACTTACCTTTTTAATAAAATTTCATTACGTAAAACAGTTCAATAGAAAGATATTGTAATACAACTTCGAAGTTTATTTCGTAGTATATAATCTGTGGCTTAACTTTGTAACTATCAAAAACAAAATGTTATTTGCATATCAATTTTCACCAATCGAATAGAAAATACCTAAAACCAAATGCCAATCAAACGCACATAAACTAGTTAGTAACAGGTACAATACAATTTAAACATAAAATCCTACCCTAGATACGGGGACAATTGCCTGCGGTTGCGAACTAAATATGAAAAAAAACATGCAGGAAGCGGTTGAAAGCTAGAAGCTGTTAGGCTACCATATAAAGCAAAAATCGAGCTTTCATTTAACTATTTTTGAAAAGAACGTTAAATATTTCTTATTCATATAGAAATATCCACCGAAGTACTGGAAAGTTAGATATTATAAAGTATATATAGAAATATCAAATTTGCTAAGTACCTTTTGTGAATTAATACAAAAACATAGACTTTTCTTTATATACAATATTGACACATAATGTAATATGTATTTTTGGTGAACGATCAGCGCCACCCGTTTGTTACTAACATTAAACCTATATGTACCCAATCATAGGCTATATGTGAACTAAATTTTCATCCAAATCGGTCCAGTTATTTCAGCATGAAGGAGTTAAAAAAATGTACAAGCACACACATACATTTTTTGCAATTATAATAACAGTTTCCGCAAACTCAATACGACCAACGGTAAACGTGAATAAGTTCAACGTCAAAATACTCGTTTGTTGCCATTTTATATTCAAAAATATATAAAACTCAGGAATAAACGTGATAATTTAAAATCAGAAAAGAAGAAAGAAGAGAAAATCATAAAAGTGAAAATTTAAAATCACAACCATATTTTTGTAGAGCGCATGTGCAAATAAAATACTTCAAAATATAGAGCGCGATACAAGGTCTTGCCCTGTAGTCGATATGAATACTGTACGTGCAGGGCGGCGAGGCTTTGAACTTGGCCTCAAGAGATCGTTGACCTTTACATAGATCATTATAGGTGTTGAATTTCTTACACAACTCCGACGTAATTGATCCTATTAGGGTTGCATTATCCATTTTTATTTTTTACACATTTTATTCATCTACTTATTCTATCATGTTTCTATAAAAATTAAATTATTATATTGTAATACTAGAATATCAGAGTTTTAGTCATGAAATTAAGTTAATTCAAAAATAAACATTTTATTTTATTTAAAGTATAACTAAATATGAATTATTTCTCTTATTTCCATTCTTTGTTGCCATTTCATAGTAAAAATTCAAAAATGTCTGTTTCTCCATCTGTAGTGCAAAAGTATTAATAAAAGAGTTAAGTACAGAGCAATACTGATTTTTGTATGGTAATTAATAGGCCGAAGAGTGAATAGGCTATTTTTTATCCCAGAATTGAGTAAGTCCCGTGAGACCTGAGTCTGCAGCAAAAGCAATCAAGACTAGGTTACAAAAAACTTATAAGTACTAAATATATTTGAAACAAACAATTAAATTTAGGAATAAACACTTATATCGGTAAAAATTATAAATTGTTATATCGAAACCGTATTTTCTATCAAACATTGACCAGTAGAAGTTCACCAAAGAGGCCGAAAGTAAACAGAAGATAAGAAACACATTCTATTGAGTATTCGAATTATCTCCGTAATATTGACTCAGTTGCGACAACTATACAAGTTTGTAGCCAAAAGCGAATAAAGTATCTTTTAATACTACTTTTAGTTCCTACTCCCTGCCAAATAAATACTACTTTACAAGTAATCTCGTTTTGGTTTCAGTGTAATAAAGCTTAGCTACATTTTAACTATTAACTCTAAAACTAAAAAAGTTTTATCAAAATCCAAACAGCCAATATTGGGGTAATTCTAGATGATAAATAAGATTGCCAAATACTTTTTTACAAGGCATTTACTATATATCATAAACTCTCAAAAACTGTACTGTTTGTATTATCAATTCGTTTAAGCACTTTACATATTATAATAATTAATATTAAATATATATTCTATTTACATTATTTGTTTCGACACTTTATTTAGAAATATTTTCGCAAACTTAAGCAAACAATAGAACGCTCGCTCTTACTCTTTAGACAATGTATACTGTAGCGTCATACTGTTTGTTCAACTCTGATTTTGGTGCAACAGTATTGTGTCAACATGCGACGGAGATAGCCTACTTGCTTATTTTCATATACATCACTTGATAAAAAATTTAACTGTTAGTGTGTATTTTTAAAGGTTAATTTTTGATGCTTAACGTTTTCTATGGGACCGTGAAAATACTAAATTTTAGCTGTAAATTGAATATACATTTTGTGACTTAACCGTGTTGTAGAGTTGTTGTTATACTACAAAAACAATTCATTAAGACTAAAACGGTTCCATTTCCGTTCAAAAGGAAAAATTGTAGGCCAAACAAGCGAGCAACGAGTTAGGTTGTAACGAAAATCCAACAAAGGGATGATTAACGATTTTCCACCCTCGAACTTATTCAAGCAGTTTCGATATTGAATTCGTTAGACAGAGTAAAATGAAAGTTTTCTTTTTCCTTACTCTGCTCTGACATACTGCCATTATGTGTATGAAACAACTTGCGAGTATCAACTTTACTGTGGAATAGCACAGGACTATAATATTATAAGGACAGACCGAGGGCAAACTGTTGTATTCAGTGTCCTTTACACCTGTAGATTATATCAAAAAATGTCTATTTAAATTGGATTTTATTAATGTAACTTAATCTTATCACATAAGATAAAACTAAAAGTTTATTGTCATCAGTAAATATTTATCTTTATCCGTATTATTCATATTATAAATTTGAAAGTTTGTGAGTATGTATGGATGTTTGTTACTCTTTCACGTCTGAACGGCTGAACGGATCTGGATGAAATTTGGCACAGAGATAGGCTATAATCGTAGTAGTAGTAGTATAGTCTGGAATATCACATAGGCTACTTTTTATCCCGGAAACATGTACGGTTCCCGTGGGATACGTTTGTTTTTGTTTAAGGACGAAGCCGAAGCAAAGCGAGGGTGAGTCGCTAGTATGTAAATAAAGGAATTTCCACCGTAACAAAACCAAATAAATTAAATAAGCCATTTAGTTATAATTACAGTAAATAAAGCATTCCTCATTATAAACTTTATTTTAAATTCCACATATGTATTAATAATACCTTTCAATTAATGAAATGTTGCCGTTTTCAGATGCATTTATGAATTATAAACGTGTGCAATATACATAAATGATTCATAAAGATTGAAATATGAGACAGATGCTGTTTGGTAATCTATACTTATTATAAATATTATAAAGTTGCAGAATTTGCATGTTTTTTGTTTGTTTGCTTGAACGCGCTAATCTCAGGAACAACTAATCCGATTTAAAAATTCTTTATGCATTAGATAGCCCGTTTATTGAGGAAAGCTATAGGTTATATATCATCTTGGAAAATGTACAGTTCCCGTGGGATAGATTTGTTTTGGTCTAGAGACGAACCCGAAGCGAAGCGTGGGTGGGTCGATAGTTTGAAATTAAACCCAAAAACTTTGACAGATAAATCATTAATTAATAAACAATAATAGTTTTTCTTATTGCAAACTAGTATTTGCCCGCAGCTCAACTCTAAGCGGGAATAAGAGATATTCTTTGCGATCACGATGCAATCTGTCCTTGTCTCTCACTGAAATTTGTTCAGCGGTTTCAGCATAAAAAGTTAGATAGTACAGACAGACAAAGTTTATTCTCGATTTGTCTGTCTGTTTATCAAACATATTAATCACGTGTTCTAAAGCATAGCACAGGGCTTCATGGGCCTTAGATCGTCCTGATCCATTATAAAAAACGATTTTGAGATGTCTTAAGTTAGCAAAACAATATTAGTAAAAGCATTAACTAGACAATCCTTCAATTATTTTTCAGTTTTTTTTTCAGCTTTCACAATAAAGATATATTAATTATGAAAAATAATCAACAGTATAATATGTAATAAACGCCTTATAAGCCTCTCGATTTAAAAGTATGAACTTTTATACAAGGTTTTCTTACAATCCTTTCAGAAGAATATTTGAAAATTCATCCCATAAAATTTATCCCACTATGTAACTCACATAGAACACAATATTTAGCTTGAAAATTCATTATTTTTAAGGTTAATAACGTCTTTAAATTACCGACGAGAAATCTCATCGCTCTCATTGCTTGTATATTTAAACTCAGCACTGTCTAATTATTTATACTTATAAATGACAGCCATATAAGTGGCTTAGCCTCTCTAGAGCACATACGAGTATTTGGACAAACAATAATGCCATTGAAATCAGAGAATTCGAATTAAATCAATTATTGTTCTTAAGATTGTATAGTTGAATATTGGGACAGGGAACTTTCTTTTATATCTTTTATACGCACTTAATATGAAAATTCAATAGATCGTAAGGTAAGTAGCTCATCTGTCTTCCGTGGTCGTAAGAGTTCTCGGGTTGCAATTTTTTTTAAGATTAAGAATTAGCATATTAAGTTTCGCGGCAGGTGCTGATTCACCTGGCCAGCGTATGTTGAAACAAGTTACGTTAATTATAATACAGGGTAAATTTAATAATTTAAATGTGTACATACTCGATCAGTTTTATGTGAGCAATTTAATGCATGTAATTAATTTATGTCAATTTATTTATCCATCAGCTAAGTATTATACAGCTGTCGTCTCGTGGTATGACGATAAAAATGTCTGTTACTGAGGCATACATTGGTATAGAAATACGTTTTGTATCAATGTATACAATAGTATTATTTTTTTCATCTGGATGAAATAATTTTTAGATTTAGTTATAATCCTAGCCTCCCTAGGTGATTCTTTAAATTGACTTATCTTTTTTTATTTACAAACTGGTTGAAATAAAACAAATATTAAATGTTAAGTGAAGCTTATCACAATACATTAGTGAAAACCGTACCCAAATCGGTTAAGCCGTTTCTGAGATTAGGCACAAAGGCACATGTAAACAGAAAAAAATCTAAAAATCATTGTTTTGGTTTCCGTTGCTTTTATAAAGACCCCCGATCATAGTTTTTTTCAAATATCTTCCATGTACAGACAGCGATCAGTTACACTATTATTATACCTAAAGAGATTTTCATCTACAATTTTTACAACCATCGCTAAAGCCATTAAAATATAAATCAATCGAAATTAATATTATAGTAAGTTAATAATAAATTGTAAGATTACATCAAAAAAAATCTATTGTATAGTGTAAGTGATTTCAATAAAAGGCGATCTGAAATTTATGTCTTTTAAAACCGTTCTTTATCAATATTGCGAAGTAAAACGAATCAAGTCCATTAGAATCATACATTTTAATATTAATCTGCCAAAATCAAATTACAAAGAAAAATATTACCCTCATATATATTAATGTCTTTAAAATAAATCTTGTATAAAATAGTATGAAAACTAAATTGCTATAATTAAAAGGCATATTATATTGGTTTCGAATAGAACAAAAACATTTTTATTGTAGATTTTTTGTCTTTAAGCAATTTCCCATATGAGGTCTACAAAAATATGATATTATTCTATCATATGTTGAATGGCTTTTCCTGAGTTACTTTAGTTGTATAGATAGAAAATCAAACCATATCATGATCGTCATCTAATATTAAGTATTGATTGCACATAACTCGAGCTAACAACATTTACGGTTAACGCACAGTAGCTTATTTAACTCTTCAATTGGTTAACTAACTTTGACGACACGTTTGGCTCAGTTTGTAGTGACCCTACTTGCTGTGCCAGCGGTCGCGGATTCGATTCCCGCTGGAGGCATTCATTTGTGTGCTGAGCACGAATGTGTGTACTCTAATCATGCGTGTTTATTTTTATAATATGTATATATTTAAAGTTATATATGTGTAGTGTATCAACTATCTGGTATCCGTAACACAAGTCTCGTAGCTTACCATGGAACTAGATGGTGATGTGTGTTAATGGCCTGACATATATTTTATTTATTTTTCTACTACCCCCAGATGTGTGCCAAAATATCACGAAAAACAACATTAATCGATATAAATCAAGTGATAGCAAACGATGTTCATTAACATAGAATAATTGTAACATTCTCAAAAACAATTGCGTTTTGCCGTATCTAGAGACCTTCATAAGAAGACTGTATAGATTAGGAGACTGCTAGAACTAAACTTTCAGTTCAATATTTTAAAATAATCACTAATGTCAAATAACTTTTAATTAGATAAATGAAAAAGGTAAAAGTATCGACGCGACTCCAAACCTCATCAACTTTATAACACACACTTTGCATATAATAACAAACTTTAGTCATTTATTCTATCTCAGGACTAAAATGTTTCACCAAAACCATGAATTGTTTGAAAGACGTCATCGCACCGCACACATATTACACAAGTTTTATGCCGCTTAAGCCACCTTACCTTATAAATAACAACAAAGCGTGCCCTTACGGCGATAAAACTACTTAATCAGTTGGTTGCACGCGGCCTAGTTAATGACATAATTAAAAATCCCCGTTTAGGTAGGGAAAGTTTCTTGTATTTAGTATAGGAATATTCAAGCGTAAATCGACATTTAAGATTACCAAAATCTTAATCTTTCTGAGGGTAAAAATAAGGTAATTCATCATTTAATAATAATTATTTAATACATAATGGAGGAATTTAAACTTCTGGTATAAACAATGTATTCCCGCAAACCTGATATAACTAATATATAATATATTCGTATAAATATATATTTTCTTAGCAAAGAAACCTATTGATTAAAATATGTTCATATGGCATAATTAAATATTAATATCTTAATTTCAAGCAAACTAAATCACAGTTTGTTGTTAGAATGAACAGTTAAATAAAAACGAGGAAGTAAATACGTTTGATATCTGTGACAGTACAAGACATTCTAGCTTTAAAAAGAATATATATTAAATAATTAACAATTGGTAGAATGTTAAAAATATGTAAGTATATACTTATGTTTGAAGTCATTCGATTACTGTGAATTTAGAGATAACTAATTATAAATTGGACCATACACTAATGATAACTTGCCAGGAAACTAGGAGCCCACACTCAGGTAAAGCAGAATAATGAGTTTTGTTGTTGGTCGCAACCGGATTAAGGTACACTGCATACGATTTATCAGGGTGCTGTAGAACTACAAGATCGATGGGAGTTGCAAACAATTGCACTTACCTATACTAAGCTCTTGCTGTAAGGTTATGAAGTTCGCAGGGGGAATTTGTATTGGCTTAGAACTTTGGAAAATCAATATGTTAACATTTGCCGTTTCGTTCGTGCACCTAAAGTAGAAATTAATTAACCTCTTAAAAAGAATCCATTACTATAAAAGCTAAATAAAAATATATATTTTTACTAAAAATATTCTACACCTGTCTTGCTACGTTTAATAAAACAAAATCTAGTGTTGTAATCTCAGTTTACACCGATCAATCACACCCGTGTCTTTGCTATTCTACTTGCGTAGAATATTGGTGAAGTATTTTTGCTCGACGGGCACCCAACAGCTATAAAATAGGTATTGAATAAATTGATTCCATGCGTACGTTTTAGTGTATTGCAGCAGATCATACAGAATTATTATTAACTAAGCTATACATTTCCTTGGCAGTGGTAGCCCTGTGGTAGCGCGCTCGCTTGAGAAACCGTGTGAAGCGAATTCAAATCCCGGGTCTCGCACTTCTGATATTTTCATGTGCGATCATTTCTAACATGATTACCACCTGTCTTAACGGTAAAGGAAAACATCGTGAGGAAACCTGCATGTCTGAGACAACCTAGCAAGTTTTCGAGAGACATGTGAAGTCCGCCAACCCGCACTTGGCCAGCGTGGTGGACTATGGCCTGATCTCCCTCGTATTGAAGGGAGGCCCGTGCCCAGCAGAGGGACGTTAAAAAAGGCCTTAAAACATATATATTTCCTTGCACTGAATAAGAAATTTTGTGCAATGTTAAAGTTCTCATTCGTTTATTCAACTAATATTCACTTCGTGATACTCGAGAAACTCAAATCTTTGCCCCTTGTAATTTTCCAGTAAAATCATGTCTGCAAACAATTAAGTAAGCCTCAGACAGATTGGTTCGGTCCCGGGGCGATATCCAGCAAGGAATCTTAATTGAACCCTTCGACAGGGTCAACATCGGACGTTTAAGACATTGCTATCACCAAATGGTCATTGGAACAAGTGGTTAAACAATTACGGTGTTGTGTTTATTGGGAAATGTTGATATTTGCTTTGTAATTTGTGTAATAGACTGGCTTAGTACTCGTGGTCGTTAGAAATAATCCTGTCATACATTATGTTATTTTGGGAATTTAGTAATTAGATTTTTGTTATATTGACTATAGATATCAATACATTTACATAATTGTTACGTTTTAGTGCAGTCATTAAAAACCACATAAAAGCGGAATATAAGCGCCAAATTATAAATCTATACACATAATAAAATTGTAACTAAGTCGAATCTGTACATTAAATATTTTTTGGAAAATCTAATTGAAATAGACATTATTATCGATACAGAGTCCGAATCTATAGTTTTTAGAATTTTTATCTATCTGTTTGTCTGTCTGTCTGTTACCGCATCACGAGAAAACCACTGGACTGGATTTTGATGAAATTTGGTATGATGATAGCTGGTTATCCAGGTCAACATATAGAATACTTTTTACCGCGGGAACGCGGGCGGAGCCGCGGACAAAGCTAGTCAAATTATAAATTACACTGTAATCCTATTCAAAAGCTAGACACTTGAAATAAGAGCCCCCGGGATATGAAGATTACAAACATATAAAAAACGATTGATAATGTGTATTGTGTAGTTATTTTGATATATAAATGAGCGGACGCGGACGGAGATGAGCACTTCACTGTCAGGATGTTCATACTTTGAAACGTTTATTTGACGCAAGGATCAAAAATAGTCACTTATAAACTTAGAAAATACTGATATGATTCATTGAGAATAGGATCCTAGAAAGTAAGATTTATGTATATATAATTAATTTTATCCTTCTATACTGCATTAATTTGATTCCCCATCCGTACTAAAAATAGTTTTAAAAATGCCTTGTCACAAAAAAAATGTTTTGTTTCTAATATTATTACACTTATGGCATCCCTTTTTTTGCGTGGAGGGGCAAAACTTTAAAAAAATATTTAAGTTTGCTTTTTGTTATCTATCGTTGAGATCAGATCAGCAATTCTAGTGTTTTAATACATCAAGACTAACTTACACATTTAATAAATTTACCTACATACTGTCCAAAAGCTTAATTTTATTGCAATGTTCTTAGGCAGTGTCTGTCATTCAAAACTAAATAAGAATGAACAAACCTACATCGAAGGTAGTTTTTTCATGACAGGTAGCAAAGTATCTCTCTAAAAAGCATCCATCTTATTCATTCAAATCACGTAACATACAAAAGCCTTTAAAAATTTTCACATTTACAAGTAGTATAGCTAGCTATAGGGTCTAATTTTATTTATTTTCTTAAAGAAAGTTTTGTGGTAGTAATATATATATATATATATATATATATATATATATATATATATATATATATATATATATATATATATATATATATATATATATATATAGAAGGCAAAAGTGATTGACTGATGTATTAACGCACAGGCCAAAACCCTTGAGGCAAGAAAATTGAAATTTCGCACACGTATTCCTCATATGACGAAGGCATCCACTAAGGAAGGATTTTTCAAAATTCAACTCCCAAGGGGGTGTAATAGCGGATAATTAATTTATATGAAACTTTTTATTCCTTGGACATATTTGCATGAAATTTCGTATGAATGGAGTACGGCAAAAATAATGCGTTACGACTTTCAGCGTTTTCCAAAATTCAACACCTAAGAGGGTAAAATAGGGGATGAAAGTTTGTATTAAACCTATCTTTTTAGAGTTTTTTTTGTAGTTTTAGCGAGCGAAGCCGCGGGTTCTGCTAGTTAATTAAATATGTATTGGATTTACACACTTTTTGAAAGTCATATACCTGTATATGACCTTCAATAACACAATTATATATTATATAATAGACACGTTTGGCTCAGTTTGTAGTGACCCTACTTTCTGTGCCAGCGGTCGCGGGTTCGAGTCCCGCTGGGGGGCATTCATTTGTGTGATGACGAAGGTTTGTACTCCAGTCATGGGTGTTTATATTTATAATATGTATATATTTAAAGTTATATATGTGTAGTGTATCAACTATCTGGTATCCATAACACAAGCCTCGTAGCTTACCATGGAACTAGATGGTGCTGTGTGTTAATGTCCCAACGTATTTATTTATTATTTATTTATATGTATATTTGTGTTCCTGTTATACCTCAGAGTTAGTTACTAAAGTCACACCAAGTTTATTACTGCAAATAAAAACTTATTACCTTTTTACAATAGAATATAAACGAAAATAATACAAACTCAATTAGTTTATTTTAGCTAAAGCATTATTTTTTTGAAAAAGCACCATATTCTTTGAATATATAACACTTATTTTGTGACAACTGGTTACTTATTACGGTTAAAAAGACACAGAATGAAGTTTAGTACACAAACGATGAATAAGCCGTGGTAAATAAAAACAAAAAACATCAAAACCAAATAATAATCACCAAAACAAATAATTACATATAACGATATACATAGTATATGTATATCTACTCTTTTTACAGACAATGGAATTAAAATTCCATAATCTGTAAAAAGAGACAAAAAACGAACTAAAAATACAGTATCTAAAATTTATCAACATTATGACCTCATGTAAATACATTTAACACTTAAAACTCACATAACATTAATGTGTAAAGCCAAAACTCCACTCACGTTCGCATCGTAGTCGTTTAAACTGTGAAAAACACAGCGTCTTGTTTGAAACTGCACAGTTAGCCACTTTTCTAAAAGCATCTGCACCTATTTTCATTCCGTAGCTGGCATTCGTGGTGTGCGAAATAAAAACAGAAACTAAAACAAAATCAGCTTCCCGGTTTAATTTAGCGGGTTGTTGACAAAAAACCTTAGCTGTGAGGCATTTGCAGTATGAACGTAACGCAGGAATGCATTGTTGCCCGTACTTGTAAAAGTCTATATTTTCTGTCAATCCTGAATGGCATTATTGGTGTTTAAAGCAAGGATCTTACTATGACTCATGAGATAGCATTGTTAAATAAATAACGGGAACGATAACAGTTATTGTTCAATAACTTAAAACTAGATATTGTTATGCTAAGTAAATATATATAGGAAGTTAAGTTTTATGTTAGCCATAATAAAACTTTATAGCAAATAATTAAAATATAAAACATGATAAATATCATTCTACAGTCGTTGAAGAAAAGTAATTTTAAATCTCATATTTCTATAGATTTATAATACCTAGTCATTTAGTTTTTAGATTTCTTCAACGATTGTAGAAAGGCATCTTGTTTATCTAAACTTTAAGAATAGAAATCTTTGAGAAATTTATGTCAAATAAATATTATACCTACTTGAGTAATAGATCTAGATAAATTATGATGATGATGATCTAGATAATATATAATACATAAACTGAACGAACGAAAGCCACTGAATAAAAGAATTGAATAGATGTTTACTATTGTCAAAAGGAATATAGGTATTATGCAACATTAAATGTTACATATTTTTTGTATTTAAGAATACCTTATACTAATTTATAAATTAAATTGAAAAAACTTTTTCCTTTACTAAGTAACTTAATAAAATTGGATTTTCATTCAATTTGGTTCTAATCAATTTTACGAAACCTGCGAGATGTCCACTAACATAAATATAAAATCCGAGTCTGACCACAGTATTGAATGGATTAAAAAGTATTTCGTTTCATCTTTTTACTATATATATTTTTAAGGACGTCGTTCTTTTACTAAAAGAGTTCATGAAAGCAATATTAACATATTTTATAATATTATTATATGTTAATCATCCATAGGTTAGTAAGTACTTAAATATAAGACTCTTATAGACTTATATATCTCAAATTTTTTTCTTCCAAATCATTATTTTAAAATAAAAAACCATTAACTCTTAGTATTTTCGAATCTAAGCCTCATCCAATCATAAGATTATTAGAACATTACCTTTTACCTTTTAACGAAACATCACCTTAATGTAAAATATTTAATGTAAAATTACTATACTTAAATAATATACGTAACAAAAACATTGGAAAGTCGGGACAAAAAAGGGACACAATTTAGAGGTACGTAATAAATTAAGTGAATCATGGGTGTACTGGCTGACGCCCGCTGAGAAGCAGCACGCCTTAGGCGCCTCGGTTGACGCTTATAAAAACCCGTCTGTACGTGCACGGCCAACACACGTTGGCTATTAAATTTTCGACTTTATCGGTCCATTCATACCAATGACATCTGACCACAACCTTCAGTTCCTTAGTTGGTGATACATTGAGCAATTACTTAGTCTAGAGTGCAGAAAGTAACATTTTTCTCTTTAGCAATAAAACTTAGAAAAGAAAATACAAGACATTTAATAACTGAAAAATATCCCCACATGTAATTGTTACTTATTAAATGAGAAATGAATGATGGACTATGACCAGATCCCATTCGTCTTGAAGTGAGACTCAAGTTAATAAAGGCTGAACCCAAGATAATTAGGAATTGTATTGGTTGGTTGATAAGTTTCTTTCGTCAGTTCTTCTCAGGGCCTGAGGCGTTATCTTTCCGAACTAGTGGTAGGCTTATAATGTTCATTGAAAAATGTATTGATTTACATTGGTAGCAATAATTCTTTGACTTGAAGTTGCAATTATCAAGCGAATAAGCAAGGGATTTGGTTTTGTTCACAGAAATAGTTTATAGTCCTGAAAGTAGCATTCAAGGGTTCATTCAAACAAGAGTTCTAGTAAGATATAAGTATGTATGTTGAAATAAGTTTTTTTAAACATTTTTACCCGCGACGACCACGGATACGGTAGTTATATGCGTTTGGGGTAAGAGGTGTTGGTGTGTCTGTTACCATTTTTCTCAGAAACGGCTAGGTACATTTTGTATAATTTCAATAATTTTTTTATATCTATTATATAACGATATATTAATTTGATTTGAAATTTAATTATACATTTTTACTGTATATACATATATAATAGAACTTCTTTAAAAGTGTCGAACTAATGAGCGTACCTCAGAAACCTCTAATGACTATAATAATCTTCGGAATCCCAAAAGTAATTTAAAATGAGCAGGTAGTTTCGGATTATTATGACCGGAAACCTATTATTACTGCACGATAGTAATTTTTACAGTGGTCTGAATCAATACAGAGTTAATATGAAAATAATCGAGTTCGCTTGTCGCTTATTACGAGCGGAAATGTAATTTGGATGCGCTTAAATGCTAAATTGGAGTAGGTCACTGCAATCACTGAACGGAAATTAATGGAGTACCAAATGAGGAGCAATTTGAAATCCTATGATTAAAATAGTTGCGGGATCGGACTTCACTATTTTGGAGCTTACAGACGAGATTAATACGTAATTTCAGTTGAACGCTGTGCGTTAATGCAATAGAGAACATAATTAGCAATACCAATTAATTATAAAGTTACCTAGATGCAAAAACATTTCATTTTCGGCAACGATACTTCACGGAGCTTTTGTTGATTGTGTTCTATGAATATTGTCGTTGTATATTCGTTGTTTAAAAATTGATATAATGCAATCCTTTCATTAGCAGAACATAATATGTATATTATTATAGACAAGAGTTAAAAGCTCCAACATTATAAATAAGTATACAGAATAGGACCTGAAATGTAGATATCTTCAAATTAACTCAACTGATTGAAATTTACATGAACTAGTTTTGTTTTTCAAATTAATCTGGAAAATCTATACCAATATAAAAAGCCGAGTAGCTTTTTAGACGTATAAATCACCGAAATTATTGGTAAGATTTGAAACGTTTCAACAAACATTTTATTTATTGAGGAAGGTTATTTAGCATTACAATACGACGCTCAGGAGCAATTAATCCCTCCACGACGCGGACACGCCGGCGTTACAGTTAACAATAGATTTCTTAGAAATTTACCTGGAGGTGTTAAAAAAAGTTATTAATAAGCTACACATTTTTATTTCATTGCCGACAGACTCACTATAATTTGCACTTTCTTTTCTGTATCTTTAAAAATTGTAATATTAACTATTAGACGAGTAATGGCTTCAGCTAAAAGTTTATTGAATATAATATTTCGTTTTCAGTAAATAAGTAATTATTTTGAAAATATAAGTATGTACTAAAATATGCCAAAGATATTTTCTGTTATTTTATAATTCCACACTCGAATGCATATATCAAAAAAAATAAAAGGGAAAAGCATTTGAGCTTAAAATAACTTCACCTTTTTTCAAGCACACTGGTTTATTTTACATACAAATAAATTCCTTAATTTACATAACGAGTTCATTCTTTTTGCAGCCTTTGAACCGAAACTAAATTTAAATGCATTCCGCATACGAGATAACATGCAAAATGTAATTTAGATGTTTTTCACACGACGCGGCTCGAATAATGGACAATTAGGTATTCATTTTAAGTGTCATTTTTACACGCACTATAAATATAGGTACAACACTTTATTTCCAAAATTGTGGATCACAAGTACTTCAGAAATTATTACTTCTTATATATATATATATATATATATATATATATATATATATATATATATATATATACTAGTATGTTGGTTGGTTTTTCGTCGATATGATTTTTTGATAGATTTAGAAAATTTATTCTGCAAATTTTTTATGCAATTGGTCCCATGATTTTAAGCATTTTTAGTTATTTCCTACCACTTGAAAATTCACTTGTATAGTAAATTATCGAGAAAACAATAATATCCTCCTGGGACCCGAACTATAAATTATTGAATTTAAGCAGCGTTTTTCTATTAACTGGGCTAATTGACGTTACACTAATGCAAAACTATCAATTAAATGTTACACAAATATCTATTTCAGGATTTTCAGGTGGTATCAAATATGATACTTTGGGACACATAAGAAAAAAAACTATTTTATTTCAATGTTTTAATCAGTATAATTTTCACATTTAATGCTGATGAAAAGTTTTATAACAATTCCTAGTGAAATTTAAACCTAAATAATAAATATACATCACACTCCTAACATATAAAAGTCAAAGCTATACAACCTTCGGTACCTTATTTTTCATTAAAATGGCCGTTCCGTTACATACTCTTTCTCTTACGATATCCAAAAGTGGTGAAGAGGTAAAATCCATGTAAATTGAAGTGCCTACTGGTATGGTATCCTGCAAATGCTATCCTACTATCTTGCTAATTGTTCAGGTGTTGGGTACAAAACCGATTCCACTTTACCTTTACTTTAGATATTACTAGACCTTTAGGTATAAATCCAATAGTAAATCGTCAGAATTCACTGCGATATAAAGTTTTATTCCTTCTGGGCCTGGTTTACCTTTCACCAGTTGTTTTTTGACCCATCTTTTTGTGTAAGGTAAGATCTGCTTATCGATGGAGACATTTTTGTTGCGAACATTTTTACGGCACGCTCTCTCAATCTCTAACACTATTGATCGTATTTTCTAGAAGCAGTCGTTAGATTGCGTAGATTCTAAAACATCAGCTTCATTTACGACTTTTAAGTACGAACGAATCTCAGTATAACGTCTTTTAGTCATTGCAGGTGCCATTAAGTCGCACTTGTTTCTAAAAGCCAGAATTGTTTTATCCTTGGCATACCTAACAGTCCAGTAACCATGCTACTCCCAAAAAACGTTAAACTTCTGCAGCAGCAGAGTTCACTGATTTTTCTGTGCGCACAAAGGACATGACATTTGGACAAAAATCAATGTTTGTAAAGAATTCAGCATTCAAGTACCACTCAAAATATTCCAATATCTTTTTAGATATCAGGCTTCAGGTTGTTCTCTGAGAGATTTTCACTGCACCTGATGTGGATACGTTAAAAATGGCTTTAAAATCAGTTGTATGCTTCCAAATTACTGGCCTACCTGTAGAAACATGCCTCGTTGAACGGGACAGTAGTTGAAGCGGCTCATCATCAGAAGAATCGCAATCACTATTTGGTTCCTGCAAACTTGGCTGTTCCTCAATCTTATCTATATCCTGGTCCTGTATGCCATCCTTGTCCACGTCAGAGTCCTTCTTTTCATCATCGGAGACGTTGAAGTCCAATAATTCATGGGGAATTGTTTCGTCAGATATACCGGAAATCATTGTAAATGGTTAATATTATTTCCAATAGTGCCCAAAGTATCACATTTGATATGCTCAATTTATCGTATGATATTCACGTTAAAATAAAATTTTACGTTATTTACTTGCGGAAAATCCAAAGAAGAGAGCTTAACCTTTATAAACAATAGTAAATTACTTAGGAATCCATAATTTAATAATTACTTACCCTTACGTAAAGTTGTCATGGCGAAAACTTTGAATTTTTGTAAAATAACTGTCCTACCCACTTAAACTTTAAGCACTTTGAAGTACGAAAATTGTAGTTATAACTCATTAGAGGTCTACTCTATGGCTTAAATAAAAAAAAATTAGGAAAATATAACAGATGACGCTTTCACGAAGATTTTAATTCAAGTATCAAATATGATACTCTGGTTCCCAAGAGGATATTAGAATTATTTTTACCTATTGGTTCAATGCACACACAATGTTGATGAACGACAAATTTGAACGGACCACTTACCTATATAATCTATGCAATGTTAGCCACAGTTGAATGTTTGAACTGCCGAATCGTTCGACGCTAAAATGATAAAGCTAACACGAAGTGTGAAACGTTGGCCAAATGAAAATTTTTCGGTACGTTTATTAATTTTCCTATTGTTACCAATTTGTAAAGCTCCCTAGGGCTCGATATTTGACGTTCAAAGAGAGCTTTTTTCTTATTAGAACATACATTTGGCGAATAAGCTATAGTTTATGATCTGAACAATTCCAAAATTGCTTTTAGCAAAGAGCTTCAATATTAATGTAAATAATAATATATAATGAATATTAATAATATGTATAATATTTAAAAATATTATTTTATCTATTATAGAAACTATTAAAAATATTGTTAACCAATAAAAACGAGAAAGTGCCACCTAAGAAGCCAAAACAAAGTCGCCGAAGCTTTATTTGAAGCTCGGTTTCTTGGAAGAGTCTTGTATGTTTGATTGAGAACTCTTATAAATAAATCTTCGGTGGCACGCCTAAACTGGTAGACTCAGAATGAATAAAACATAGCAGTAAAAGAATAATGTTGGTACTGTAACAACTTCACACGATATCGATGGAGTTAAATATAAGTTTAAGTGTAAACAATTAAATTCTTATATTTTTTTTCTTGTATACTTGTTTTTATACTATTGCAATTAAATAAAAATATTATTAAGCAAAAGCTTCTTTTACTTTCCATATAAAGACTTGCCGTATTTGGTATTTAAAATTATGTTGATAAGTTCCATAAAGGCCGTAACGGAAAACCCAAACCCAATCAAAGAGGAAGGTACACTGAATAAGAGAAAGTCGTAACACATTCTGGAATCAACGAGTAATTATAAGTTTCTTTATGGCTTACGCAAACAACAAGTTTCTCATCGTCCATAAGTACAAATAAGAATTTATATTGCCTTCCATAATTCAGATACAAGAGCTTTACAAATAATGTAAACGTAAACAGTAATAGACGATAAAATAACAATTAGCTGTTACTACCTACGCTGGTACTATATTAGAAGACACACAGCGTGGTTGTTAAATACCTTAAAAATTACAACATGGGAGTAGTTGGTTATTTTATAGCCATGTTGTTAACAAGTTACATGCATGGTAACGTCTTTCATTTCTATAAAGTGTAAGAGAGCAGTGTAAAATAAAATTTACAAAAGTTAAAATTAGTTATCTTGAGAAATGCTTGACATTAAGGTTAATGAAAATCTTGAGTTAAGAAAGTGTTTTCAATAAAAACAGTGAGAAATTTGTTATTAACGTTCTGTATCTCTAGATGCTGCAAGTTTCGTATTTCATTCTGCAATTTGTCTATAAGCATTCACTCCTCAAGTTTCAGTAAAGGTCAACACCCACCGCTAGCTCCGACTGAGTTTAGTTAATATAATTCAGTGCACAAATCTCCTTAACCTTACAATCACCGATGCTAATCTTTCCAACGAGCACGCCAGCAAATCTCGAGTTAGCTGACTTTAGGTCTGGTCTGTGTGTCCTGAACAAATATCCCTACACTTCGAGCAAACTTTGTCATCTTGCACCTGACAAACTTTAAATTGTACATACTGCTAAGATATGCTGTGTTCGCCTCAGAGGATCACGTACAATGTATGTACATACATGTTAATGACATAGGTCGTAGGTATTGAATTCTTGATTGATTTTACAACACACACACACACATATATATATATATATATATATATATATATATATATATATATATATATATATATATATATAGAAAAATCAAAAGTGATTGACTAATGTATCAACGCACAGGCCAAACTCTTAATGCTAGAAAATTAAAATTTTGCACACTTATTCCTCATATGACGAAGGCATCCACTAAGGACGGATTTTTCTAAATTCAACCCCCAAGGGGGTCGAATAGGAGATAAAATTTTGTACGAAACTCTTTATTCGTGGGACATATTTGATTGAAATTTCATATGAATGAGTTCCGTATTTCAGTGTTTTCCAAAATTCAACCCCTAAGAGGATAAAACAGGGGATGAAAGTTTATATGAAACCTACTTTTTAGAGTTTATTTGTAGTTTTAGCGCGAGCGAAGCCGCGGGTTCTGCTAGTTTATAATATATCATAAGATATCATAAGATAACGTTGATCAGACCTTATACATATTACGTGACACTTAATAGTGCATCCAGAAATTTTTGAGTATTAATACATTTTTAGTATAAATTTCAGTCAAACGAAACCATTAGTAAAAGTTATCAAAAATAAGAAATTTAGTCAGGTTTTGGGTACGCCAAGTGGCTTAATTATAGGTACTTTTAATATTTTATGAAGGCCATAAAAAGCTTTCTTGTAGATTCCGGACATTTCAGTGCTTCAAAACAATAATTAAGGTTTGTTGCGTGCAACTGTTCAACAATAATAAGAGGAAAAAGAAAATAACTCACGAATGCGTAATGACCTAGCTTCTCATTCAATTTTATTCAATGTAAAAGAATCTACTGATAACATAGCATAGCATGATAAAAGCTTTCAGTTAGATTATACCAGTAGTTGTATTTGTTAAGTATAGGAATTCCTAAACCAAAGTCCCTATTCTTATATCCAACATTTTAACAAAAACTCGGAATAAACTATTAAAAAATAATAATGAACCGTTATCACATTTTAACCCAAAGTTTTTAGTCGACTGTAACTTTTCTATAGATTGACGACACGTTTGGCTCAGTTTGTAATGACTCTACTTGCTGCGCCAGCGGTCGCGGGTTCGAGTCGCGCTTGGGGCATTCATTTGTGTGATAAGCACGAATGTTTGTACTCCAGTCATGGATGTTTATATTTATAACATGTATATAGTTAAAGTTATATATGTATAATGTATCGACTATCTGGTATCCATAACACAAGCCTCGTAGCTTACCATGGAACTAGATGGTAATATGTGTTAATGTCCTGACATATATTTTATTTATTTTTCTATAGATTTGCTAGTTAGTGTTTTTCTTTACTGTATTTCATAAGAAAGTATTAAAACAGCCATTTGGTGAAGTAGCAAAGAAATACGATCCATTAGAGGGTGTTAACGGGGATATAATCCGTAACATCCGCGCATATACCCCCTCTGTTAAGGAATTAACATCATAGAGGAAATGATAGATCATAATGGAAACAAAACTGTCTTTCTAGATTCTTGATCGGGATCTTTTGATAGGTAACCTGTTCTCGACATATTAGTAAGTGGAAAAAAATCTGAGTAATTACTATAATAATGATGTTAAGTGAGAGATTTTAAAAAATTGTGCTGGAAAGTAGTTTGGGATAAAAAAGAAGCCGAATTGACTGTAATTAACATTTTTTTTTCTCGTTATTTCTAATTCGAGAAAGACCAGTATGAATGTTATTTAATGTATATCTTAATTATAAACTTAGGCGTTATTTTATTTAATGGATCGATTGGGTATATATACTTAAAATTATTATAATATAATTGTGTTTAAAGATATTAAAGTTTTAGTTCCCCGTTCTTCGATCTCACATATAAAGTGGTGTCATTTCCGTCATTTCAGTGTTTGGGTAATGAAACAGGTAAAAATGTACCGACTGATGAAGCTTACGTCAGTAATTTAAAAATCAGTCCTTCAAAGACGAAATAATCTTTAATATTTAAGAATATTGTATTTAATAGCTTCAATCTATCGAAGAATATGGCTGATAGCCCAATGTTACATAAAATTTTATTGCAAAATTGCAATTGTAAAATGATTTCCAATAGTAGTAACAGATGTTGGATACAATGCGCGTCAACACGACATAAATATTGGCCTAATAGTCGGAACTGTGATATTGATACGCCGATGAAATTTGTCAAGGCTTTTGTGAGTAGTTCCGGCTGCAAGAGTTCAATGAATGAAATGCAACAAAAAGTCTTTGTTAAAAGGAATGTGCCCAGATAGATAATAGAAGCCAGATTATAATCAACGTAGTACACAATGGCACTCACCAAAGTGTGAGAAGATGATTCTGATAATTTTATACATAATTTGAATGAAAATTTTCGAGTTAATTATTAAAATAATACTTTTTTTTCGTTATTAATTAAGAAAAAATATGACTTAAGGAATGGAACGCAAATACAAGCGAAAAACGCCTTTGATATATGTGCATGTACATATTTCATACATTTCAGACCTTACATTAAAAAAAACATCTTGATAAAAAAAAATTAATCATATCATGAATTTCTTGCAGATATTTTACTTTATTAACAAGAATATACTTAGTTATTTAAAGAATTATACTACCATGAGCGTAATTCCTTATATGTACATATGTAGGTATATAGTAGATATACCACATCTGTATTCCTTTAAACGGGTTTCAAGCACCAAGCTCGAAACCGGTAAAAATAATCACAGATAATTACGGTAGACTAATCGAAAAGAATTTAATTGGAAAATTGAGAAAAAATTAAATTGTAGCATAAAATTTATACCTTTATTGCCAATAAAACAGTTAGTGCCACATCTCGCATATCCGACACCCACTAGCACATGGCAGGATAATGAATGGCATGTGTAAGCCGTTAATTACTATACCTAGATCTATTTATATATATTCTCAGATTAAATTAACTACTTTTTCGTTTCATATAAATATGTATCACTATTTTTAAGGGTTTCGTATGAACGCAATTTCGTAGGAACCCACCGTTGAAGCCGCATATTTTGACACTCGCAAGGAGAATCGCAAGGAAATCTAAGACTATAGGTACTACTCGTTGATCTAGAATCATGAAAAAAATCGAGTAAAAATCGTGTAGTTATATTAATTACAATATTTAACTTATTTTAATGTTCCATGTTGCAGGAGGACCCAGTGCGAGTCAGACTCGCACTTGTCAGACTTTTTTTAAACCCGCCTTAATGACAACAAAGTTTGCTTAAAAAACGTTCAAGCACAGCTTATTATACGCAAGTCAAAACAAAGAAGCTAGTAAAACGTAGAACTATTATATTGTAGATTGCTTCAGCGTTGACCATGGCAATAAGGGGCGCAGACTAACAATACATTTTTTCGTTTAAATAACCAATCTAATGTTTTGTATTTTTAGTTAATTTTAGTGGGATATTAAATAAAGCTCAATTCAGAAACTTTAAAAATTATGTTGCTTAAAAAGAATTCGTAATTGAAATTTTTTAACGCATTCATATAGTTTTTGTTTTGAAGTATTTTTTAACAGTATCATATTTGCAAATCTACTCTTCTATCAGGATCATTACATATACCTCTATCTATAGTTGCTGATCAAATCGATTGTATCATAAATGAAGAATTCTTAGCAAGTACATTTAAAAATATTGGAAATCTAAAAAAAATGGCTTTATTCAGATATAGTCATATTATCAATTTGAAGTGTCAGCACACACGTGACGTACTTGAAAGATGATAACGCAATCAAATGATAAGCTTCGAAGAATTTCATAAATCATAACTGACAAATGTTAGGTTTATTTAACACGCCGCAAAGGGCGTGCCTTTCCAAAATATTCCGCCTTCTTAACCACTGCCGAGTCGAATAATTAATAACTTTTTAATTAAAATATCAACTAAGTATCTCGGGCTTTCTCATTAAAAAGATAAAGAAGGTATGTATATAATATGTTTGTAATGTTTCTTTTCTGATAACCGGTCCTTGTATATAGAAACGAATAGATAAAAAATAATTAGTAAAATTTACAAGTTTAAAGAATTTATACTGACAAAGTTGTTAATTAAATGGCACAATCACAATGGCCAGATGACCTGTGATCTCTGTACGGTCCAAATGTTCATATCGGTAATAGTTTGTTTGTCCTTTGGTAGACAAATGGTCAGCGTGGACAGCCGTCAATCAAATATTTAAAAAATCAGTAGACGAAGTTTCTCCCGTTAAGATGGTTGTTGGAGTAATCTTTTTCTATTTATTTAACTTAATTGTATGATTAAAATACATAAGCATATATATGTATATGAATCATTTTAAATAAGAGAGAATTAGGATTTTAATAAGACAAAGTAGTATGTATTTACTTATTACTATATATACCAATTCACTGACTGCATATATTTCTCCTATAATTTTTTTTTTATTTTGTATGTAATATGTTCCTGTAATTATTATTAAATGTACAGTTACTAATAATTACAGGAAGTAAACACTTTTTTATTAATACTATTAGGTACATTAATCCCTCCACGACCGCGGTCACGCCGGCGTTACAGTTAGCAATAGATTTCTTAGAAAATTACCTGGAGGTGTTAAAAATTTGTAGTGGTAGCCCAGTGGTAACGCGCCTGCTTGGGAAACCGAGTAAAGCGGACTCAAATCCCGGGTCTCGCACCTCAGATATTTTCATGTGCAAATTATTTCTAACACGATTACCACTTGCCTTATGGTAACGGAAAACATCGTGAGAAAACCTGCATGTCTGAGATAAACTAGCAAGTTTCCGAAAGACATGTGAAGTCCGCCAAACCGCACTTGTCCAGCGTGGTGGACTATGGCCTGAACTCGTATTGAAGGGAGGCCCGTGCCCAGCAGTGGGACGTTAAAAAGGGCTGAATAGGTACAATACAATATTAAAGAATAAATTTAGTTTCGTTATGTTCTTTTCCTTGTAAATCAAGTTTTAAATATACAAAGCTTCAGTTTATGTCAGAAAAAGTCCGTTGTTTGTACACATTAAATATATCAGGGTTACGATCAAAGTTCCTAATGTTTTGACTCATGAATGAAATAATAGCAGTATTAAAGCTTTAAGCTTGCTCAAAGCGTTTGTTGAAAATGTTAAATTCTCGTATTCTTATGTTTCTCATAAAATTTAAACTTTCTACATTTTAGTATTATCCTAGTAATTATCGCCTAAGGAAACTAAAAGGTGCGCGATTTATCGTAAAACCCAATTTAGAGCCGGGAGGCACGCGATTACAATCTTCTCACGACAGGGAAGGCGCTCAAACTTCTCATCTCCAGGGAAATCACGCACGCAAGAAACTTTATAGCAACACGTCCGAGTGATCCGCCCGAAGCGGCCAAGACGGCTATACCACACACGAGCCGATCAAAAGAAATAACAAGGCGCGGGCAATGCCTCTACGCGGTTTCCTTACATCGTACTCAGTCGCACTTAATGCACTTTTAAAGTTTTCATATCTGCATACAACACTTTCACATCACGAGCTTAACCGCTAGAAGCAATGCCGTTGCCACATACAATAAACACTGACCGTGGTTGAGTACGGCTGGAGACTCAGACGGATGCCGTCTTGAGCCAGACGTTCCCGAAGCAGGCGTTTTAGTTGAATTCGCGGTATTTTCACCAGCTCGGCTTTTCCCTCCTCATACTCATCGGCATATTTAGTCGGTTCTACTGCTACGGTCGCTTGTTCTTTGCGAGTTTCTTCCTCGCACCGGCAAGAGTTTTGGGCGGCCGCGGCCTCCTCTAGCGTAAAGTACACGGCTGCTGCACCCTCTTCTCTAAGAATTCTTACAGAGTGCAGCAGCCGTTGACGGTGAGCTGGATTGAGGACACCGATGGCGTCGAGATCGGGTTCACCGACCTGTTTACATATTTCCAAATCGTCGTATCCGTTGTCAATAAAGCTCTCCGCGTATTGGCCCAGGTGGAGCGAACGCAACCACTCGACTACGATGTTGCCGGCTGTCGACGAGGCCATGTCGCGTCAAAACGCGGGGCGCATCACAAGGCGTGCTCACGACGCGGCAGTCGGCGAGAAACTAGCGGCCACGCTCCCCTTTACCCCTGCTTCCCCTCCCTCACAAGCCGCGGTCGCCGTCCCTAAAAACTACGTGCTTTTGCTTTTTGACATTTTGTAGCTTGATCGTTTTATATCTTTATATCTATGATAATATAAGCTACGCGATAGTTATTCTTGCGAATTGCGATTCAAGTGTTACGTTGAAGAATTGTATATTGTAATTAAGAAAATGATTTTATATAGATTGTTAATTCAAGTAACTACTTACCTGTTTGTAATTTATTTTGTTTGGTATAGCAAAATACTCAAAATTATTATTATCAAGTTTTCACACTATATAATGTTTTATTATGATCTGAAAAAAAATATCAGAATGAACTTTCGTTTTATAAATTAAAGTTTTGATTGAACAGAATTTACTACAGTTATAAAAAAATAAAAAACAACAATTATTGCTTGAAACTGGAGCAGTGCAAAGAGCATTCGCTAAATTTCACTTTATCACCTGCACCTTAAATCTTTTAAACTCGCCTTAAACTTATATTTCGCAAGCAAAAACAAGAACTAGGTTCGAGATTTACTTGTAATAAGTACCTATCTAAATAAGTATATAATCTAAAAAAGTATAATATTTTTTTTATTATAAGTCATGTCTAAAATGAAATTATTTCATATCGCTTTAAAATGTATTATTTTATTTTATGACTTTTCAATGCGGTTCAATTTGCTTACTAGTTCTTAGAAAACAACACTATTAAAGAAATGTTGTTAGTTATAGACATAATACATTCTCAGAAAAAAGCGAATATTTGACATTTTAAAATTTTAGGGATTTTTTCGCGGATTTATTTTAATTTTTGATCTAACGTCTACAACCTTAGTCTATCCCGTGAACATGATTGCTGTAAAGCATTCGAAACGTCGGAAAATCAAATACAATATTTTAAGATATGAATATCTAATAGGTAAATATTATGTCGAATCGAAATATATTAGATTTGTTTTGCATCGGCTGGCACCGACTTCGCAAATATCTGATTATGTATCTATTCTAAATGAAAACCTCCGTTTAGTTAGTTTTTACATTTTAGTGCCTGGAAGTTGGTTTTTATTTTTTGTTAAAAAGTTTTTATTTTGGTAACCAATTTCATCTTATCAAATTTTTACCACTTTCGTTGCGTTACAAAAACTAACCAAACCATAGATTCATTTCTGTTTAAAATAATATAACTACATGGTTAGAAATTCCTTTCACGTCTGCAAAATTGTAGTCTATTCGCTCGTATGAAATAAAATGTTAAGCCTAGTGAAGCCAATCGCGATTTTTCTATCACTGACGAAATAACCGATTTTGAAATGAAATAAATGTAAACAGAAATTGTTATTGGGAACACTTTTTCACCACCAATCTACGGCTACGCATTTATACAAATAAATGTAAATTGTTTTAGGTTTTTTGAATAGTTTTTGCAAGGTGTAAATAATTACCGTTATATAGCTTCTAATATGTAAAGTATGTATCATATCTATACAATACGTTCCATACAAACTTATAAATCTCAATATACCTAAAATTTATGTATCTTGCGCAGTCTTCGTATGATTAGCATATTACAAGAATGTCAGAATTCTTACAAAATCTGTAACACAGCTCTATAGCACGGTACAACTCAACAAAGTTTCATCGCAATCAGATAATTCGTTTAAGAATACACACGTTAGTAACTGATAAATATACTTTTTTTATATATATTTTATAAGACTAACTTTAGTCAGCTGTATCGCTGTGCTATATAGCTAGAAAAGTAAAAAAAATAATAAACAATGCAAAAGATAATTTATTGTTAAATAGTAATCTAAAATCTGTAGAATTGGTTTTTATTACATATATCTTAAGCAATCCCTATATTTAAAAAAAATCACCTACAATTTACATATTAATAAATGTACCTACAGATGTAAAAAGGTTACACTATATATTTTAATTTTTAGTGCATTAACTTATAGACACTTGATTACACGATAAAATAGATTATAATGTATGTCTTGTCTTTATAATATTACAATAGATATAAAACAATTACATAATATACAAGAGCGTATGGATGATCACGTTTCGTGGAACAATTCTACACTGTCACCAACCTTCATATACCTTGCATGGACATTGCTTGTAAATTATAGGATATTAAATTTTACTGGAATATTCTAGAAAAATACTCTCTGGTTATGTATGATGTTTTATTATCTTTAATAACAATGTTATATTTCTTATATCCGGAAATTTTAATATCAGAAGGCTAATAGAGTTAAGGTACTAAAATTAGTTTTTAGTCTAAGGAGTTTCTAGCGCGAATGTAAAAGCTAAAAGTGCTATCTTCATACGTATTAGCTGACATAGCTGAGAGGTATGGGTGGTCACGTTTCGGTTTCGTTCACCTCTCGTCGCTAGAATTCTCAGTGAGGTGACACGGATGCTTCTAGACACTTCTTTAAGATGAGATTCTTTAACATCTCTAAATCTATACATATAATAAAATTCTAAGTCGAATCTGTACATTAAATATGTATTTTTTTTTTGGAAAATCTTATTGGAATAGACATTATTATCGATACAGAGGCCGAATCTATAGTTTTTAGAATTTTTGTCGGTTCTGTTACCACATCACAGAAAAACCACTGGAGGGATTTTGATGAAATTTGGTATGGTTATAGCTGGTTATTCGGGTCAACATATAGGATACTTTTTACCGCGGGAAAATATCTCATTTCTGAGAAAAAATAAAAAAACTGCATAGTAAGAGTATAGTGTATAATGTATACTAATATGTCATACTTAAGAAATTGGTTTTTGGTCATCTGAACGCGTGCGGAGCCGCGGGCAATGCTATTTATATATAAATCGAGGTCCATCTATTTAATTTTGAAGTAAAATAAAATTATTGTAAAATTAATTTAATTTACTTTAACATGCACTTTTATACTTAGGTGACCCCACGCATATTTCATCGATAGATTAAATTAGTTACACTATGTATTTGTATTAGTAGTTTAACATATTGTGTACATACTAATAAATCTCCAACCTTTCGATACGACTCGCACGCCATCTATTGTTTGTCGACAGTGTCAGAGAGTACCTATACATTGAAGATAACCACAATATTTTTTGTGTCAGATAATTTTAATAATAATTTTTAAAATGATAAGCTAAAGCTAATATGAAATTGTTTAATTTATTTGAAATATTTAAATATTATAAACGATTGTAAAAACAAGTAGAAATTTTTTCACTTACATTTTTAAGAACTTTTAACAAGTTTAATATTAAATTTTCAAAAGAACTTGTTCCTCCCACTCAAGCGCTACTACTGCTTTTTGTTTTGTTTATGAATTGAGAAAATCTTGATCTAAAATTTATGTACAGGTATTATTCGATCCAGCCACAAGGCATTAAAGATTTTATGATAGGTATATTATGTTACTTTCATACACTAACTTTGTTTTAAGTTATATGATTAACTTAATATTTTCAAGCATAATCCTTCATTCGTTTTCATATCGACAACGATAGAAAAACTAATTAATAGTACGATTATCAAAAATAGTATTAAAAAATTCACCATCTATATTTTTGTTTAGGGGCTTAGTTTTGAACTACGGTAGTTAATGTGATTTTACAGTATCAACATTCATTCATTTATGTCTGTAGTCCTTAACAAAAATGCTTTAACTGGTATCAATAATAATAATTCAACCTTCGTAAAGTTCAACTGCTGAATATGAGTATTCCTTCAATGCGAAGGGATTCAAGCCAATCGAGAGCGGATTGGCAGATTTCACAAGTCTTTAAAAAAATATTTAAGGTATTTCAGACATGGTGACTTCCTCGCAATGATTTCTTTCAACGCATTAACTAATTCGAAAATCTTAGAAAATCTGAGACCTACATTTGAACTCATTACACTTGGCTTTTGAAGCGCTCCCTGTACCTATGGGCGCTTTGCCTATTTATTTTAATTTGGTATTATTCATGTTTTGCAGATATCAATTTAAATTCGATCGTATGAAAGTTATATTATATTCCGTTTATCAGTACATCTTATGTGTGTTTATTTATGACTTAAAAAAATTAAACCGGCTCAAAGTTATTTTAAAGTAAGAAATAATGAACATAGGTTTTTCTTTTACAATCGGTAACTAATAAATATTTGATACTATTTGGACCAGTGCCAGTTGACCCAAGGTAAAACAAATCCATTTAGATTAGATTAGAATCAATTTAGATCGTATAATCATATCACAAAATGATTCAAAAGTAGTATACTTATCTGAACTGATGTTATAAAATTCTAACTATAATTAAAGCTTATGCACATGTATATACATGCATCGATAGTTTATTTTTGTTTATCTTAACTCGGCTTAGTGAAATGTGAAAGTTTGTGAGTATGTAAGGATGTTTGTTACTCTTTCACGCCAGAACGACTGAAAGGATCTGGATGAAATTTGGCACAAAGATAGATTATAGTCTGGAATAACACATAAGCTACTTTTTATCCCGAAAAAATGTATGGTTCCCGTGGGATAGGTTTGTATTTGTTTTGCTGTAATTAATTGTATGTTTTTATGTATAGACGTTACCTTTTTTGCAGTAGGATAAAAATATATGAAAAAGTTTCTTGTTATTCCCCGCCCGCTAATACATACCTTTTTATTTTTTCTTGTTATTTTTAAATGCCTACCTTAATTATCCGCCGTAGTAGTCCAATGTACTTCTTAAAGTTCTCGCTACCTCTTACGGTTTAAAAGATGGACGGACGGACATGGTAGGCATGGTAAGAGTTCCACCCGGACCTTTTAGATACAGGATCATGACTGCGAAATATGAACAAATAAAATTATTTCAATTATCAAAAATATATGACTCGTGATGTAATAAAAATATATTATGCGGGAATACTATTTATAGACAGTATAAAGTAATATTTCATAAAGTATGGATTTTCATTCATAAATTAACACATTGAATTTTAAATTTCTTTAAAATATTGTATTGTAGGTTTTTCATGTCATTTAATAGGAAATCGATTTAAAATAACAAAATATCTTGGATAACTTAAATATATATTATTTAAGTATTATAAGATTACTTTGTGCATTATTTACATATGTTTTACAAGTTTTATGTACGAGTAATATGGCAATTGTATAGTAAAAGTTTTTCTATACTACATAGTATGACACTTGTTCTAATTTTCAAATATGTATTACTACACCTATTATACTACTAAGGCACTGGAATAGTTTTAAAAAATCTATAGAGCAACACACACACACTTTACAACGTTTAAAAGGTAACTATTTCACTACTTGTTTGCCAAAAATCACAAAGGTTCGATCCTTTTAGTTCGAGTGTATCCTCCTTGATCCTTTTTAGCTGTCTACAATTAGTCTTCCATTTTCTCTATAATAATTTTCTATCTATAGACCCTTTTAATATTAGTACTTAATTGTATTTTTTGAGTAAATTCATTAAGTGTGATTAAATAAAAACAAAAAAAAACCGACTTCCAGGCACTAAAATGTAAAAAATAACTAAACGGGGGTTTTCATTTAGAGTAAATAGCTAATCAGATATTTTCGAAGTCGGTGCCAGCCGAAGCAAAGCAAATAATATATTTCGATACGTAAAACACGTATTTACCTATTAGATATTGTTCAATCAGTTTAGTTGGTAGCCTTGCACTAAGGTGAACTTTATGATGATAAATAAAACTACCAAAACTAATGTACTGCTGGTAAGATAGGCTTTTATTCAACTTCGACAAGAAGGGCGGGCCTTTAACAGGGGGTTTATTATTTATTTATAATTTAACATATACTTTTAGAGAGAACCAAACCATAGCGCGATTTAGACTACACTTAACGCCATCTAGTATAACAAAAGTAATTTAAAAATGTGTAATATAAATATTAACTTGAATGGCTTTGAGTTTGGCTTCTCTTATTGGGATTGGGTTTGTATTGTTCACGAACATACCGCCCACCAAGGACGTCACTGAGGGAACGTCCTTCTTATACATACATATTAGTTTTACTAGACAATAAAACCATTAATTTGTCTTACAAATATAAAAATAAAAATCATACACAATAATAATACAAACTTAAAATAGATCTTAAAATATACATATGTGACACTTCTTATAATTTTATTTTAAGTTGAACTTTTAATATAAAAACAATGTTTTTTTTTTATAATAATATGTACCTAAATTTTAATTCTATATATGTAAATATCCCTTTTTTTTATCCTATTCTTAATTAATACTAATATTTATTAAATAATCTTAAATACATGCAATTTTTATTCAGTCACAGGTAGAATACAAATTTTAGATGTTGGCCTTTTAATTATTGTTGATTTTGTACGAACTGTTACTACACGGGTGATGTTATCATCACCAGGATGTTTTTGCACTATACGACCTAATAGCCAATGACTTGGAGGTAAATTGTCTTCTTTGACTAAGACAACATCTCCAATTTTCGGTTCAGGAACTTTATAAGTCCATTTATATCTATTCATGAGGTTCGAGAGATATTCATTAGACCAACGTTTCCAAAATGACTGTACCATTCTTTGTACGAGTTGCCAACGGGATAAATAGCTTAAATTGGAATTTTCATATTGGCTATCTGGCACATTAATTAATGGTTCTCCGACCAAAAAATATGCGGGTGTCAGAGGAAACGCTTCACCGGGATCACTAATATGAATAATGCTCATCGGACGTGAATTTAAACACGCTTCCACCTGACTGAGAAGTGTGGTTATCTCCTCGAATGTAAGAGTCGACTCCCCAATGACTCTTTTTAAATGAAACTTAGTGGACTTCACCCCAGCTTCCCATAGCCCACCAAAGTTTGGGCTATGAGGAGGAATGAAATGCCATTCCGTTCCATTCGCTTCTAGATGTTCCATTATGGCATTTTGAATGGATGTTAAATTTTGTAATTCCCGAGAGGCCCCTACGAAGGTGGTACCATTGTCGCTCCACAGTTTTGCACAATGACCTCGTCTTGCCACGAATCGTCTAAACGCAGCTAAAAATGCCCGAGTGCTCATATCGCTGACTGCTTCCAAATGCAGTGCACGCGTAGCCATACAAACAAAGAGACAAATGTAACCCTTGTAAGATCGGTGACCTCGTCCTTTGGTTGTCCTTAAATTTATGGGACCTGCATAGTCAACCCCACTATGCAAAAATGGTCGTGCTGGAGTACACCTAACAGAAGGAAGTGAACCCATAAATTGATTTTTTATGCTAGCTTTCTGCTTAACACACAAGACACAGTTCCGAATGTGATTCTTTACTAGATTTCTAACACCTAGGATCCAGTAAGCTGTTCTCAAATAATTTATCATTAACTGAGTACCGCCGTGCAATGTTTTAGAATGAGCATCAGCTATTATAAGTCGAGTTAAATGACTAGAGTGTGGTAATACTATTGGAAATTTTGTTTGTTCATTCAATGGTGCCTTTTCTAATCTACCTCTAACTCTAATTATTCCCTTAGCATCAAGATAGGGACAAAGAGATTTTAATCCACTTGATTTTAATTGTAAATAGCCTTTTTTCTGCAATTGTATATATTCCAATGTAAATAATTCTTTTTGTGTTTTGATTATACAACATTCTAATGCGGTATCTAATTCAATTTTGTGTAAATGTTTTCTATGATATATTTTGTTAGTTTTTAAAAATCTGCGACAATAAGCGACAATTCTAATTAGTTTTCTTAAAGAGGAATATCGTTCCAATAATGAACAATCTGGAACAACTGCTAAATGACTCTTAGTGGATTCTTCTAAATCTACTTTTAAGATACTTGAATTAATTGATCTGTCGTAAGTTATGATCCTATCTTTCAAGAAAGACGGCCCAGAAAACCATAAATTACTATTTAATAATGAACTTGGCAGCAGTCCTCTAGAAGCACAGTCTGCCGGGTTGTTCTTAGTCGACACATGATACCATTGAGACGCCTTCATGTTAGTTAATATTTCCGATGTTCTATTGGCTACGAAAGTCTTCCATCTACTCGGGTGGCTATCTAACCAAGCTAGCACTACTGTGGAGTCAGTCCAAGCCCTGATCTTGTCCTCAGATATCTTTAACACTTCTGCCGTTTCAGTCAGAAGTTGCGACAGCAGAACTGCTCCACACAATTCCAGACGTGGAATACTGATTTGCTTAACGGGTGCTACTCTCGTTTTTGCAGCTAGCAATGACACCTGTACTTTGCCGTCAACATCAACGGATCTTACATAAATTACCGCCGCATAAGCAGTTTTGGAGGCATCACTAAAACCATGCAATTCCACATCGTCGTTCAGGTTTGTGTTAATCCAACGAGGTATTCTAATACCGTTAAGTAGTACCAATTCCTTGCGATAAATATGCCATTCACTCATTAAATCTGATGTTAACTTCTCATCCCAACCAACACCGGCTAACCACAACCTTTGAATAAATACCTTTGCGATAATTATACTAGGAGCGACCCAACCTAAGGGATCGAACAGACGAGCAATATCCGAAATTATGGATCTCTTGGTCATAGGTTCTGTTGTTAGCGGCGGAAGGTTAACAGAAAATTGAAATGAATCTTCTTTGCGATTCCAGGTAAGTCCCAATATTTTCATTGTACTGTCTAATTTGATCTCTATTTGTTTTGTTCCTTGTCCTTTATTGTATCATATTGTGTTTTATATTTTATATTCTTTAAAGTTTGGTCTTTAATTGGTTGTACTTCCATTTCCTTCCTTTCCATTCCTCTTATCCTTTCTTCTATTTCTTGGCTATTGCTATTCCATTTCTGTAATTTGAATCCACCTCTACCTAGTAATTCTGTCAGTTGCTTGAATATCTCTATCCCTTCGTCTGCAGTGAAACAACCTGTCATTAAATCGTCCATATAAAAACTACCAAGTACCTTCTCTTTCGCTAATGGAAAATTTTCCCCTTCATCAAAGGCAACTTGATGTAAAGTTCGAACCGCTTGGTAAGGTGCAGAAGCTGTACCAAAAGTGACCGTCACAAGTTCATAATCTCTGATTTCTTCGTCAAGATTATCTCGCCAAAGTATACGCTGAAACATTGCATCTTTTTCGGCAATACTTATTTGACGATACATCTTAATTATGTCAGCTACAAGCGCTAAAGGATATATCCTCCACTTCAAGATTGTATGTCTTAAATCGGCTTGTAGTGTTGGTCCAACCATCAGGGTATCATTAAGAGAAACTCCATAACTATTTTTCTGAGATGCGTTAAAAACAACACGAACCTTTGTAGTTGTCTTATCGTTGCGTACGACAGCGTGATGAGGTAAGTAAAATGCTATATCTTTATTAATATCATTTTTTTTCACTATCCTCATATGTCCTAATTCTAAATATTCTTGTATTACTTCCTTGTAACTTTCCTTTAATTCTATATCCCTTTCTAATCTTTTTTCTAATGATAAAAGTCTTTTTTCAGCTATAGCTCGGGAATCTCCAGAACTACAGGATGGATTTTCATCTTTGAAAGGTAACCTAACTATATACCTACCATTCTTATCTCTTTCAGTTGTACTACAATAAAACTCCTCGCATCTCTTCTCTTCTGGTGTAAGTATTTTCTTTGAACTATTAACTTCTTCTATTTCCCAAAACTTTTTTAATGTAAATGATAAATCATCAATTTTTGCATGCATTACATTTACATTATTTGATCTTTCATTATCTTCTGTACTAGTCACACCTGAAACAATCCATCCGAATGACGTATTTTGTGCGATCAGGGGACTAGAAGGACTTTTAAATAAACCCTCCTTTATAATACAACTGTAAACATCTGCACCCAATAGAACATCTATTTTATTGGGTGTGTTAAATCCTGGATCTGCTAAACACAAATTTGTAACACTTAACCAATCTAGGTGGGTGGTTGTCCTACGTTCAGGTAAGTATGACGTTATCTTATTTAATACGTAAGCATTTACTTTCAGTACGAAATTCGAATCAATTCTGGATCGTAAATTTAAATTTACCATATGCTTGGCTATGGTTGAACTGGTATCTCCCAATCCCGAAATAAGACCTTGAACAGGAATTTTTTCAGATTAAGAAGTTGAACTAAGGCCTCTGTTACAAAACAAGCCTGTGATCCTTGATCAAGTAAAGCTCGGACCGGATAGTATTCACCCGTTTTCGACTCGGCTTTAATTAGCGCGGTAGCTAATAAAATCTGTCTAAATTTAATTTTTTTACCAGTGGCTAAACAGGAGACTATAGGATTAGAACTAGACGAAGAACTAGCACTTTCTATAGTCGGCGTAGACGAAATGGTACGACCTTTCTCCTCTGAGTTTTTATTAATATGCAGCAGTGAATGATGACGTTTTTGACAAACTCTGCATGTAGTAGTCTTTTTACAATCATATACTGTGTGATTACTACCCAGGCAGTTGAAGCACATCCGATTCTTCATTACAAATTCACGTCTACTCTCTATGGGTTGTTTAACGAATTTTTTACAAAAGCAAAGTTTATGGCCCTCTGAACAATATTCACAACGCATACTTGATGAATTTGTGCTTATCATCACTTTGGGAGTATTAGTATATTGATGGTTACTTTTGTTTCCTTGATGAACCGTAGCATTTTTAAAATCGAGACATTCTAACGCACGAAAACGATTTTCGATAAAAACTTTAAATTGATCAAACGTTGGCAAATCGTTATTAGAATCATTATTACAAACACTCAATTCCCATTGCTTACGCGTTTCGCTATCTAATTTAAGTGTAATAACGTGTATGATAATAACATCCCATGTAGTTACATCAATCTTTAAATTTCGTAATGCATTTAAACAATCGCAGGTAGTATCAATAAGCTCTTTCAAGGACGAAGCTGATTCTACATTTATACGTTTTTGACCAAACAATCTTTTTAAGATACAATTCGTTAAATATTTCTTATTACTATAACGCTTTTCCAATTGAGCCCAACATTCATTATAATTAGCCTCCGTAATAGGAGTGTGGCGAATCAATTGTTCAGCTTCACCTGAAAGATGGCTCTTTAGATAATGAAGCTTTTGTACATTATCTAAAGAATCATTTTTATGAACTAATGATGTGAATAGATCATGAAAAGTAGTCCATTCTCCATATTTACCAGAAAATGTAGGAATGGAAATTTTTGGCAATTTTACTAAAGAATTAGAAGTCTTGTCTGTACCAGAACAAGACTTATCACCTTGCTGTACAGATCCCTTATCTACTTGAATTTTATTTAGAGTTGTTTTCATTAAGCTTTTATATGTTATATAAGTATCTTCAACCAAATCGTAAATATCGACAACATTCTGACCTATTTCTTCTAGTTTAAATCTTTCATATAATTTAGTGTTAGTATCTTTAAAAATTGCCCAGTCTTTTTCTAACAATTCTTGTCTCGTTTCTATATATTCAACCGTTAATTTATCCTTACTACATTTTTTAAAGTTTATTAAACCTTTAGTTATGACCTTTTGCAAATCTTTTAGTACATTTATTAAACCTTCCATTTTATATTAAGTAATAGTTAACAAAATTAAATATTTTACAATTTTTAAATCAATAATATAACACAGCTTTGAAGTACACTATACAATTTTATTAAATGTGTAATAATCAACTTGTTAAAAACAAACTCACAATTTGATCCTAGAAATTCTAAGTCTCAAACTAACTCTCAAAATTTTACAAGTGTTTTGTACACTTTATATAAATTTAAAAATTGGGCATAGGTTCCCCGTTCCCCCGTTTTTTTCCAAATTATTCTAAGTCCTTAACTAACATGCACAATTTTACTACATCTATAAACTAAGCAAATTAAATTTAAAGTTTAAAAAGTTCTTAAATTTTACAAGTCCAAATGTTTTCCATAAATATTTTCTAAGTTGAAATCTCCTTAGAAATAAAGTTCAAATTTGCTTGAAGATTTTGCTTTGCGAATATTCGCTGACACAAATAATATAAATGTACTCACGAAACTGCACTTCACACAAACACTATGTATGTTGATCTGCTATTAGCGCCTCCAGTGGCGATCTGTGAGTTGTCCTTTTCTGCCGCTGCCTGTGCCGCCCACCAATGCCAGCTGCTCGTTCACACTGACACTCTTACACCGCTGCTGCGGTATCGTGTACCCTTATGCAGCGATCCACTGCGGATTACACCGAAGACAAAAATGCCCACTTATCCGGCTCGAAGGACCAATGTTCAATCAGTTTAGTTGGTAGCCTTGCACTAAGGTGAACTTTATGATGATAAATAAAACTACCAAAACTAATGTACTGCTGGTAAGATAGGCTTTTATTCAACTTCGACAAGAAGGGCGGGCCTTTAACAGGGGGTTTATTATTTATTTATAATTTAACATATACTTTTAGAGAGAACCAGACCATAGCGCGATTTAGACTACACTTAACGCCATCTAGTATAACAAAAGTAATTTAAAAATGTGTAATATAAATATTAACTTGAATGGCTTTGAGTTTGGCTTCTCTTATTGGGATTGGGTTTGTATTGTTCACGAACAGATATTCATATCTTAAAATATTGTCGGCTGGCACCGACTTCGAAAATATCTGATTAGGAATCTATTCTAAATGAAAACCCCCGTTTAGTAATTTTTTACATTTTAGTGCCTTGAAGTCGGTTTTTATAAAAAAAAAATAAGTTTTTATTTGTCCATATTTAGTGTAGACGTAATAAGCAGGTAATTTGTTAGATGAAAGATTTTTTATAACATGTTCGATTAAGCAATTTATTTAAAAAAATAATTTATTTGTTGATTTAAAAAAAACTGCCTGACCGATTTCGGTAAAAATTATATGAGACCACCTGGAAAGTATGCCCTTTAAAACAAAAAAAAATTACAGATCGGTTCAGGCGTCTTCGAGTAATCAGTGAACACACATAAAAAAAAAGATTCCGACGAATTGAGAACCTCCTTTTTGGAAGTCGGTTAATAAAGTCATGTTGTTATGCAAGTTATATAAAACTATTTAATTTACAAGTAAGTAAATAAAAGCGTGCTTTAATAAGCAATTATATCAACGTTTAGAAATAACGAAAATTGCTATCTTTATTTATCGTACCTACCGAAAAGAACAAGTAAATACGTATGAGCGACATATGAAATAAGGGCACGCAGGGCTCGGCTAATATACTTTTGGAGGCTTCTCAGGCTTTCTTATCGGCAAAAGCGTCTTGTTATCTCTCTTCCTCAAGGCTGTAAGCGAAATAAAACAATATTCTGTAGACACATTTTCGGTTACATGCATGTAAGTAAGATTCTTGCTCTGGAAATGAGAGAATTTCAATTATTTTAATGCGGAAGGAAATGATTATTATCTGAACCATTTTCGATTTATTTTTAATACACGTGAGCTTTCTACGATCTGTTATTAAAATTGTTTATCTGTGGTTATCATTACAATAAAAGTATTAATGCCAATTCTAAGCTTATTTATACTCGTAATACAAAAACTTATCATTATATAAAATATTATTGCCAGCAATTTTAATGCTATGAAATAGCATATGAAAAATAAATAAATATGATTTATGATCTTATAATATTTTTAATCATTTCAAAATAAATATCCGATTTCCATACATTTTCTGATTACAAATATATGTAGGTACTTGGGAGGTTTAATATACTATTGGTATTTGGGCGACCGAGCTTCGCTCGCCGTTTTTTCGCAAAAAATATAAAAATAGTTTTTTTTTCAAAGATACCTATGGATATAATTTTAAAATGTAAAACCTTATTTGAATACAAAATTGCATCCAAATCATTAAAGCCGTTTCTAAGATTAAAGAAACATTGTTACAAATTGAACGGTTTGTTTGATTTTTTTTAGATTTTGTTGATCTTTGAGTGCTTTAGAATTTATTAAGTATATTAATTGTTTTTAGATAAGCCTTGTGACTTACCCTAGCTTAGCTCAATGTGAGCTCAGGTTAGTGCTCAGCTTAACATTATTAGCCTATGTGCCACTCCAGGTACTAACCCTAGCCTATCAGTGTACTAAATTTCATTTAAACCCGTCCAAGCATTTAAGCGTGAAGGAGTAACAAACATACATACACACATAAAAAACTTTTACACTTATAATTCGTTTGTAATCCGTTTAGATTTAATAAATCAGATTAAATAGTCAATAATTATTATAATTGTTATACGGCTGTTCGAATTACCACAATTTAAAATGGCATGTCTTAACCGTCTCGGCTCGCCTTAAATGATACAACAAATCTTCTAAAGGAACTATTCCGAACTACGATATTTCGTTTTACGTCCAATTTCCATACGCGGTAAGCGTGAAGGATTAAATGGGCCAAAAGATTGCGCCGACTCGGCCTCCGAAAAGATTTTTAAAGTCTCGTAAACTACGTCTTCTTATACTTTGTACCTACTCTTGATTCAGGCTGATTCATTTTCTTCATGGGCTTTTTAATTTTATTCTTTAATATACTAAGTCAATTACTTCGTCATGATAATAGGATCATGTAAACAATGTTTTATTTAGAGAAGTTATTTATTGTGCCTTAAACCCTAAGTTCTTTTATTTATTCATTGCCGTTCCTATTTCTTATTTACCCGAAGTCACCAGTGGCAAAAACTTTTACAAAAGCCCGAAATAAAACAATTTATCTCGTTGATTTCTCTAGAACGACGATAATATATTCCTCCCGAAATCAGTGGTGCCCTTAGGATGCAGACAAATGCCCGTTCTCTAGCGTGCTGACACTTTGCGAGGTTACTGAGCGAATAATGACCTAGTGAGCTTTCAACTATTTTTGTGTCCATTTGGGTCAATTGGATCTTGAGAACTTCATATATGGTGCTTTTTAAGGTTTAAATGCTTTTAAAACTATATTTTTCTATTGTTAGGTAAATAATGCTTCAAAGTAAGCTTTCTAAATTTCTATATTTTGAATGATATAATAATAAAATGTTAAACTGTGTTTATTGTATTCTATATCTAAAATTGTAATCTATACATATAATAAAATTGTAACTAAGCCGAATCTGTGCATAAAATATTTTTTGGAAAATCTTATTGAAATAAACATGATTATCGATACAGAGGCCGAAACTATAGTTTTTAGAATTTTTGTCTGTCTGTTTGTCTGTTACCGTATCACAGAAAAACCACTGGAGGGATTTTGATGAAATGTTGTATGGTGATAGCTGGTTTTCCGAGTCAACGTATAAAATACTTTTTACCACATAAAAATGTCTCATTTTTGAAAAAAAATCCAAAAACTGCAATGTAAGAGTATACTAATATGTAAAACTAAGAATTTGGTTTTTGGTCATCTGAACGCGGGCAACGCTAGTTTAATTATATTTCAGTAAGATTAATTTTATATTGACGCTATTTTATCAATTAGCAAAAGTTAATATATAAAAATAAAATTTTAGTTTTACAACTGCATTCGCCGGAATATTTATCCTTTGAAATATTTTTCTTTCATGAAGAATTTCACTGAAGAAATTTTTGTAAATAAAATCTATTGTAAGGCTTAAATAAATGTATCTCAAAAGACTTTAAATAAATGTATTTCTCTGGCTCTTCTGTGATCGCCTTGAAATGACCTGATTATATTTGCGACGTTCCTTTAAATTTTATACCTACACGTACATTTATTTTAAAGAAAACTTATACGTACATATAGAAAAAATAATTTTTTCATACTATGATTAAAATATTTTATTCTTATAAGTATATTATTGTTTTATTATAAATAGAAACAAAAATTTTAAAGTCCATTTGCAATTTTTCAAATATCATCTGCATTGAACGGGCGAAGTGTCATAGACGCGTCTGATTCTGATCCTGCTGATGAGCTGACGGGTAAACCCTCGGGCACACGTCACACTAGAGCTGGTAAAATATTCGGTTTCATAATAATTAAATGTATACCTATAACAAAATATTTATTATGATATACGAAATTCTATCGGGCTTTTTGTAATATAATCCAAACTAATATTGTAATTGCGAAAGTAACTCTGTCTGTCTGTTAAGTTTTCATGCTTGTAACGTTGAACTAATTTTGATGGATTTTGGTAAAGAGATAGATGGGACCTTGGAGAAAGACAGGCTACTTTTTGTCGCAAAAATAAAACTTGAAGGGGGTGATAATAAGGGATGAAATTTTGTTTGCGGAACCAACTACCTAAAGATAACCACTCACGATAATTGTTTTTTTAACTATTCAAAACGCACCTATGGACGGTAAACGGCGAAGGTAAGTCGCTAATAAAATACGCCTAGCAAATAACTTAAATATTTACATCTAAAACTATTTAATACTGAGTACTGTTTTCTTGCTACTATCAGAAATATAAAAAGGATTTTCATATGTAAGTATAAAAATTTTAGCATAGGTACTTAGTTATCGGTTGTGCTCCTTACTATATATTAATATTCTAATAAGATATAAACGACGGAAAAATGGCAATAAATATCTACATATGTATATGAATATTTTATATTATTGTTAATTCTAAATGAAACTATGTCTTATTAAATTATTCATAACAATCCTTAATATCAATAGGTATAGTTGCGTAAAAATAAATAAAGAAATATTTCAAAAATTCTAATAAATATCGACAATTTACAGCACTATAGTACGGCAATGCGGACAATCCGGGACGTAGACGAATGTGCCCAGCAACTCGCCGTGACACGTTCATTGAGCTTTCATTTGACCAATTTTCGACTAAATCCCACCAATCAGACGTGTCCGCCAGTCTTGCTCGTCGATGGACCAAATATTCATCTTTGAGAATGTAAGATACTATCTATAGAAATAAATAAAATGAAGTCTGTTTTTATGTCAAAATAACAGCCTTTTACTAAATCCGTTTGAATGTATTTATGGTACTTATAAGAAAAGAAAAATCTTTTTTTTTGTCTGCCTGTCTCTCTGTATGTCTGTTTGTTATGGCTAATCTCCGAAATGGCTAGACCGATTTTGACTGGACTTTTACTGGCACAATTTTATAAGGACTATCTTAGGCTACTTTTATTTAAAAAAAAGAATTAGGTTTCCTCGCAAAAAATTAAAACCCGTGAAATTGTGAACAAAATCCGCGTACCTCGGGATGCACTAGTTACAAATATATCCTTAATAAACTTACAATACTATACTAAACTTTAGTAAATATAATAACCAAAACAGAAAATATAGTTTGTTATAGCTTATTTTTAATTTTAATAAATCTGAATGAAAAATCTTGAACTATTTGAAACTCTGAACTCAGCAAACGTAACGTAAGATAAACAATTCACAAGACCCACGAATTCCTTATTAGTTGGTACGATAGAAGACGTTATTTTTCGCACAAGACACGATGCTTTATCAAACATTGGGAGACTCGAACATGATTATAAGTGTACGTGCCACGAATGCTTTCCAAGCGGCAAGAAAGCTGGTACATCAAAGAAAGGCGTACAAATTCTCCGACAATAATAAAAAGTACTCTTGTTATCGCTACCGAATAAATTTTCTTCTTACATGTGCAAATTCAATCTCTATTCGAATGTTTCAAAGCTTTGATTTTTTAGAAATAATAGGATTACAATGTTCCGGCTCATATTTTGTAAATAAATTATCTAATAATATAATATATAATAATACTCTTTATGAATATACCTACCTACTTAAATTTTATATTTACACTAAACTTTTGGTACGGTAATGGTATTTTTAAACTAGAAAATATGTTAAAATATATGTTCTAAATAATACAATCCTAGTAGGTACTTCATTTTACAGTTATTATTAAAAGCTATTGAAGCTAATTAACATGTAAAATCAAACACATATGTTAAATACGAATATTTGAATCTGCTTAACGTTTAGGGGATTACAAGTTAAATATTAGCGATTACGAAATTTCATAAAACGCCTGAGGCAATGCTTCTCTCACACAAGTACAAAGTGTCGCCAAATGTTATGGCTCACTCCATTGACCTAAATTTATAGGTATCAATTTTCGCCAGCAACTCCGCTCGCATGGTAAAATAATGGGGAAAAAGTAGTCTTTCATACAAATCTGTTTATCGGTTTAAGCGAAAAATGGTAACAATCAGACAGACAAAGTTATACTTTAATATAATAATAATGTTGGTATGGTCGGTTTATACGTTACCCATTTGATAAACTTAAATTATAATTTTTCAGTTATTTTTATATTCTAAATTTTTATGTATCATGTTGATCATGTATTAGATATCTGTGAAAACTTGATTAGTTTTAGGATTACTTTTATATTTTTTTTAATGTAATTATTTATTGAACTGTATGTTTCCCTTGAAAAGCTAATAAATATAATAAATAAATAATATAAAAGTATAATGAATGAATTCTCACAAATGTAACCCTACACGTATAACTGGTGCTTCTTCTTAAACCGTACTATAATAGTATTATGTCATCTGTATCTAAACTAAGAAAATAATAAGCGACACAAGTTGAAATCTTTAATTCATGATGTCACTTGACTAAAATATTTATTAAACATTGCGTTACTCTTCCGTCAAAAAATATATAAAAATTGCCGGAAATGAAATTACCGGAATCTATAGACTTCGATTAAATTTTTCGAATATAATTTACACTTTGTTTATTTCAAACCGGGTTGTTTTTATTTTACGGTTACATAATTTTATGTGCTATTTATTCGTACTTGATATTTTCTCTTATCTCTTACTAGTACGAATTAGGCATTTTGTTATTGTTTGTTTAAGGTTGTGATGCAAAGCCGATATACATACATATAATGCTTGGTCACGAGACATGTAAATAGTTTTCGATGAATATTATAATGGAAATTTGCACTGCTTGCAATATCACGAGACTTGACGTACTTACATACTCGTATATACCTTATATGTTATACTTTATACAGACAATTGCCTGTGACTTAAACCTACATTTTCCCCTCAATTAAAAACATTAAATATGCATTTCCCAAAATAATTGGATTTCCCAAAGATATAACAAATAATATTTTAGAAATATTGATATATTTTGGAGCTAGAACCTAATTCTTCGTTATAACGATCTTAATTTTATAAATTAACTAGCGACTCAACCTCGCTTTGCTTCGGGTTCGTCCCTAGACAAAAACAAATCTATCCCACGGGAACCGAACATTTTTCCGGGATGATATATAGTCTATAGCCTTCCTCAGTTAACGGGCTATCTAATACAAAAAGAATTTTTCAAATCGGATTAGTAGGTAGTTTGTGAGATTAGCGCTTTCAACAAAACAAACAAACTCTTCAGCCTCATAATATTAGTATAGATTTCAAAATTAGATTAGCTTCCAGTTAGCCGAAAAATTATAAAAATATGTTAATATAGTATTATTGGAGTTACCATTATATTGTACATCATGACAAGGGTTTACGATATGATCATATTATGATCTATTTCTAGCGGTTCTTCCCTATGTAGTTTAAAAGTAACGGATTTTCATACAAACTTTCATCTCCTTTATCTCTTTTGGGGTTGAAATTCCAATAAATGTACATACGTATGTATTTTATGAGATTTCGTGATTAATCAGTGAGTGAATCGTTTTGTTTTTATAATATATACATATCTATATATAGATTGAGATGATTGCAAATGATTGGAGAAGCCAATAAGACACGCTCCATGACAGCAAAATTATCTTATATCTTCTTCTTCTTCTTCTCGTGTCGATGGCAAGTTTTAAATCGAGTCAGCCCAAAACTCAGCCACGATCTTTGCTTTATCAGTGGCGTCCATAAGCTCCTGTAAGTTGCAGGTAACAGGGCAAGCAGGGCATGCCAGTAAGTGCCTCATTATCTTATATAATAATTTATAATTATTTATCTGTTTTATTTTTGCTGTAATTATTACTTATATAATTGAAAGAGGATCTCGTAAATGATTATGTTTAAATAAATATTTATTTAAGACAATATGCTCAAATTGTGCTTTTTTTTATCGTAATATTTACGTATATACATACATATTACAATATTATACAATTATTATCATTATTTTACATTCAATTATTTTTGAACATGAAAAAAACTACTTTTTGAAAGGAAATTTTTTTATATAGATAATTACGCGCCTGAGCCATACATTTTTCAAGACTCTAATTTGATTTTACGCTAGAATTCTAGTGAGCAAAGTGCATCTAATTATAATTCTGACAGTGAATTTGAATTCTAAGTAAGGTATATGTAATTCATCTTAATTCATCTAAGCTACTGCACTGCATCTTATTTTAAAAATATAATTAAATATTTATTTTATATTTTTGTTATGGTTTTTTCTGATATTTGGTAACAAATTTTATCCCTATCCTTATTTATATATATATATATATATACACATATATATATATATATATATATATATATATATATATATATATATATATATATATATATATATATATATATATATATATATATATATATATGAGGACAGGGGGAAAAGAAAGGAGGAGTAGAACAGGAGATAAACTTAAATGATTATCACGGATAAAGTCGATTTTACCATCTAATTACCTATCATATTTAGCACTTTCGCAGACTAAGTGTAATAAAAACTAAAAACAATATCTTTAGATTTAAAATATTCCTGTAGATGTATCTTTATATGTATACACAATTATACATAAATAAATAATTATAAAGTAGCACATAATATAAAAATTATGATTAATAATTGTTTGAGATATTTGGGAGGAAGGGGAAGCTAAATTGATAGATTATTTTACAATAATTTTTAGATCAATGCTAAAACTTTTGTTTTTCAGGTAAGGTATTTATCTAGTTTCATTTTAATATTTTTTATTTAAGTAAATTCCAATATAGCTTAAGCTTCCTCTTCTGCGTGCACTTAAAGAAATCGTGAGAATTGTTTAGTGGTTGAGAACTGAGTGGAAAAATCTATACTATAACAAAACTGTAGAGGTCGAATGTCTGTCTGTACATAGAAAAGAAATGGTAAAAACCGAGTCAGGGGGATGTAAGAAGACAAACAGAACAAGTCCAGATTTTTTTTAATTTTTTTGTTTCTCTATCTGTTTGTCTGTTTGTACGGGCTAATCTCCGAATCTATTGGACCGATTTAAATGAAATTTTGCATGGTGGTACCTTATATCCCCGGTCAACATCTAAGATACTTGTCATCTCGGAAAATTAAAGAGTTCCCGTGGGATAGTCAAAAAACTATAATAACTTATACAGCTTAGTACACAACAACTTATGCACCTAATTTAGTAAAATTTGGCATGCTGATACCTTATATTGTCGGCAAACAATAGGTTATTTTTCATCCCGGAAAATGAACGGTTCCCGTGGGATAGATCTGTTTGTACTTTTATGGAGGCGAACCCGAGCGAAGCGAGGGTGAGCCGCTAGTAATAATAATAAAATACTTTTTGTAAGAACATTAGTTGAATCCGTGTAAAGATTTATTCCTAAATAAAACTCAGCAAATATTGATAAGATTATGATGAATGATTGATATCTCCTACTCTCCATTTTCAAGCAATTATTGGTTGTAAATATATGTTACTTTTATAGTTCCATTTCAAAAGTCTTTAACTATTACATTTAGTTTGAATTGTAATCGTTGAACCGAATCGTGTGTAACTTATAACGTATTAGTTTTACTTGTGACATTAATTTCCTAGTTGCCAGGTGTGAGTTATTCTAGCGTGACATCGCGATAACATTTTTAAAGGCCACGCCTGTTTTATTTCTATTCAATAGATATAGTTACATTTTATTTAAAGCATTAAAATAACCTTTTTTTTAATATATTATGGAAAACTAACATGAAGTTAAAATAGAAAATCTTTTTAGAGCGTGCAACAGAGCGATAAAAATTTCATTGTTTTTCTATACCAATATTTTTCTTCACGCGTCATTAAATAAGTCTTCAAGCACCATCTTGTTCAGGAAAGAGCAGTAAAATGGCTCAACGCCCTCCGGAAAATTACACCATTTGATTAACTGATAGTGATTATTCTAAAATCAATCGCTTTTCTAACACTGTATGGGGAAACTTAAGAGGGGCTGATTTGTGAAAGTAAGCTTTAAATGTTACTCTGTCTACACTTCTCTACTTACTCGTACATACATATGTTGCTTGAATAAGATAATATACGTATCTAAGGCAAAGGGGACTGAAAACACCATTTATACAAGGTCATTTTTAATTTACTGAAAACCTTTTGGGAATATACTATTTACATCATAACAACAACATCTGTAACAAGAAAAAATAATATTTCTTAAATTTTTATTTTCATACAAAATTAAAAATATTTCTTTGCACCTTCTATACTTTAAAGTTTTAGCATCTGGCCAAGTTTAAATGAGTAAGCGTGGCTTCCTACACCCCTCCACTTCTCCCCCTCCACCGGTCACGCACTTCCTTTTGCTAATGCTGGACTGTTACCGTTTAGAAGGTGCAATAAAAATATTTTTATTTTTGTTGAATTTAAGATGTTGTTAATAGTGTATTCCCAAAAGGTTTTCAGTAAATTAAAAATGACCCTGTATATAAATGTAATAAAAATAAAAAAATACAACGTTCTCAATAAAACTCGAATAACAGAGCATCGTAATTTTATTATTATCAGAATTAATAATTTAATATTGAAATATCCTAAGACCTAATCTATACCTACTAATATTATATGAGGCAAACTTTTTTTGTTTGAACGTGCTTTTCTCAGGAACTACTAATCCGATTTGAAAAATTCTTTTTGCATTAGATAGCCCGTTTATTGAGGAAGGCTATAAGGCTTTTTTCGATTATCGATACAGATGTCAAAATGAAAACTAACATACAATTATTCGATTTTTTTTGTCTGTCTGTCTAGCTGTCTGTATGTCTGTCTGAACCGCTGGTGACATATTTTGGTTACACATAAATCCGTTGGCGGGCGTAGCCGCGGGCAATGCTAGTTAGTAATATAATAAATTTTAAATGTATAACAAAATTACGCGCAAACTGTTAAGCGAATACAGACCTTTTACAACACTTTCATAGATCGACCTTATTTTTTCAAACGTTAAAAAGATACAAATTTTACAAAGTTTACGAGTGATACAGGTTTTTTATCATAATATTTGTCAATCTTTCAGAAGTTATCGCAGGATATAAGTATATCGCAATAGCTGACTGAAGGACGCGTAGAGTGCAATCGGATAAAACGAGGTCGGGTCACTAATCTCGGCTGTAACGCAGTGAAGATTTTATCTGCATAGCAAAAAAAAATATTCTTAATGCAAAAACTAAATGGCTTGTAAGTGATAAAAAAGTGTAGTAAATTTAATACTTAATAGTCTATAGTCTAAGATTTCTTATTTAAGTAGTAGTATAATCTTGAGCGCTTGATACTTCATTAGGCAACTTATACACTCGTATGTATGTGTGGCGACATATATATATATATATATATATATATATATATATATAAATTCTAACTGAGTCGAATCTGTACAATAAATATTTTTTGTAAAATCTTATTGAAATAGTCATTATTACCGATACAGAGGCCGAATCCATAGTTATTACATTTTTTGTCTGTCTGTCTGTCTGTGACCGCATCACAAGAAATCTACTGGACAGATTTTGATGAAATTTGGTATGATGATAGCTGGTTATCCGGGTCAACATATAGGATACTTTTTACTGCGGGAAAATATCTCGTCTCTGAGAAATTTATACTAAACGTTAAAACATAACGTTTATATAATCGGTAAGCAGATGCATAAAGGATGATATTCGGACATCATTGCCCAATTTTATTAAAAATAAAACTATCTTTTCACAGCAATCATGGCCACGGGAGGTCTCTCCCATGTTGTAAAACATTCGTAACGTCGGGAACCAAAAATCAAAATAATTCCGCGAAAAAATTCGAAAACATAGTTTTATTTAAAATGTCAAATATTCGCTTAAATTTAAGAAATTATAGATTATATTTTATTGATATCGATGCAATGAATAAACTAACCTCCTCATTTTAAACCACAATTTTTCAGTAGTTTAGGAATTGAGTGAGCTGTGTCTGTCTGACTGTAGCTCCTTAAAATTGAAATTAGATAATCTCAATAATGATAATTTATATTAACATAGAGAAAAAGTTATTTTTTTTTTGTAGTGCGATAAAAATTAAAATAGTCGTTGCCTTTAATAATCTAAATGTAAAGTAATTACTTTCAGAGTTTATCAAACAGAGTGTAGCATTTACAAGTATCTCTAAACTATCCATTATTCGTGATTTCAATGGCATTATACCTATAGCTATTACATTATATGTAATCCGTACAAATATATTAAATTGTGACACACTGTAAGATCAAAACTATAATTTTTTTTTCTTAAAAATGTATATATAAATATTTCGATTTTTTTTAAATATTTGATATTATATTATAATAGAAGCATTTGAATTGTAATATAATGAATGGTCTGCTATTGAATTATGCATTCCTTAGAGATAAATATAAAAATTGTTGATTATTTAATTATCTGTGCATATGTAGTATTTAACATGTCTATACGTTAATTGTAGGTTTTTATGGTTTAATTATGTTAAATGCACAAATTTCGAGCAAATCCCATTTAAACTTTGATGTCGCGTAGCTTTGGGTAAGGAAATGACGCTACGAATAAAATATATAATTAAAAGTTCATGAAAATATTAATTCAATATTTTAATTTAAAACTTTATTAAATGAAATATCTCCGTAGAACAAAACCTGTCGACGTTATTACGCCGCGTCGAGTCGTGTCACTCGATGGCGCAGTTCTGCATAATTACGTGATTTTTTATTAAAAAATGTCCCCGAATGATATTCAAGCGACTCTATTGAATTTTCTAATATCCATTTTCTTTAAAAGTTGTATTCATTAATAAACATGTAGAATATACATACTTAGTACATACCTCATTCGGTTTTACTGTTTTTAAAAAATGTATAAATAATTTTAAATAGCAATTAAAGCGTATTCGTTTAACTTGTGATTTTTTTAATATTTTTATACAAAAGAATATAACTAAAGTTAAATTATAATATATTACATATTTTATGTAAAGCTATAATGTATTTATTGCTTCAAATGTTTGAGTATTATAAAAAACTTTTTAACAAAAAATATAAACCGATTTCCAGGCACTAAAATGTAAAAAATAACTAAACGGAGGTTTTCATTTAGAATAGATAACCTAATCAGATATTTTCGAAGTCGTTGTTAAAAAGTTTTTATTTTTCCATTTTTAGTGTAGACGTAATAACCAGGTAATTTGTAAGAAGAAATTCTTTTAATAACATATTCGATTAAACAATTTATTTAAAAAAATATATTTATTGGTGATTTTTTTAAAAACCGCTCGACCGATTTCGATAAAATTTATATGGAACCACCTGGGAAGTATACCCTTTGAAACGAAAAAAATTTCCAAATCGGTTCAGGCGTCTTCGAGTAATCGGTGAACATACATAAAAGAAAAAAGGTTCCGACGAATTGAGAACCTCCTCCTTTTTGGAATTGGAAGTCGGTTAAAAAGAATGAGCATTTACAAAAGGAAAATATGTAATACTTTGTGGCGTACCTATGATAAAGTTTACAAAACGGGAATATTTTCATAATAAGTCGCCTCAAGCATAAGAGACCCTCTGCGCGAAGATATTACAATGTTTACTCTTTGAAATAAAAAGCGGTCCCTTAACCTACGGTCTTGTGCATTAATACGCAATTTAATCATGAGAATAAATAATAATCAGAATACGGCTACCTTTAATCAAAATTAAATGAGGCAGTTCTATTTAATATTGTTATTAACTAACGACTTAATCGAATTTTCGCTTCGCTCGGGTTCATCCATAGGTAGTGGGTACCTAAGTAGACCCAATATGTGTTTACCTTGTTGTGGTGGTGGGCTTATTGGAGTCCGACGGTCTCGTCGAGCGTGAATTCAAGAAACGCACTTGCGAGATCCATCTCGGTGGGTTCTGTTCCATGCGAGTTGCTCCTGGTACTTCTCTAATAGCAGAGAGGACCGTGGGAGCGGCCCCATGGTTGTTATGATCTGCCTCGGCAGGCAGCCGTCGGAGCGTCGTGGTTGAGCGCGTAATTAATCCTGCGACGCCCCATTAAGACAGGGATCACTCTGTTGAGTTTTATTGGGTAATACCTACTGGATTTTCTAGCCGATGAGTCCAACACCCCATTAATATTATGAATGCGAATTGCGAAAGTTTGGATGGATGTTTGTTTGTTACTCAACCACGCCAGAACGGCTGAATGGATCTGGATGAAATTTGGCACAGAGATAGATTATAGTAGGTTACTTGTTATCCTGAAACGGTTCCCGTGGGATAGATTTTTTTGTTTTTTCATAGACCTAAGGATCGACTATCTATTCTATATTAACCGTTAAACGTACTAAGGGACGAACGCATACGACGCAATGGTGAGTCGCCAGTAACTACATAAATAAACGTCATCGAAATCCATTCAGTCTTTGCTAAATACTAACACACATATAAAAACATTCGCATTTATAATAGTATATTGTTATTTATGATATCTAAGTGTGTGAAATAAATTTAGAATGTACTACAACCTTACTGTTGTTTTAGCTATTTTTGAACAAAATTGCGAATAAATTATGGGTCATAAATGGTCATATATATTTTATATAGTCTTTAACCTTTGATCTCGTAATAGCAATATAGATAAAATGATAATATATTAGCCCGTAATGCGTAAATGCTTATTTTTATTTATTTATTTATTTATTTATTTATTTATTTATTTCAGGCAATATTTACATAGGGATCTTAAATATGTAAACAGAGGCCCATAGCATATATACCTTAAAACTAACATATATATTAATTATAAAAAAAACTTAAAAACTATTTAACACGTAGTGCAGACGTGTAAGCTATGTCGGCGGGCAAACGACCTTGGAACTTCCGAAACACGACGCCCTGCGGCCAGAAGTCCTCCTTCATGAAGGTTGGCAGATGATGAGTCGGCACTCTCACCACAAACGAATTGAAACTCGTTTTGTGGCGAGGTACCAACCGTTCAACCCTTAATTTGAAGTTGGACCTCTTCAGGACGTAGTCTACGACATCCTCGAAAGTAAAAGAATCTTATAAAGGTTCGAATTTGAAAATCATAAAAGATAATGATTTTTATCGTAAGAAAAAATTACACCAACTTGATCTCAAAAGTAATTATTCTACTCTTACTAGGGTGGATTTTTTTTTAAATTTGATGGACCACAGAGGTAAATTTTATTTAAAACAAATATTCAAATCGATTTACAAAGAGCAAGTTTCTTCTCATTTGTTATTCTTTTTCAAGGCTTACATATTCCAGTATGAGCATACTTTAATGCTTCCAGTACAAATGCATGCTGATTCAACTGTTAAGTTATACTGGTGACACATTAATCGGGTATGCCTCGTCGCATCGCATCGGTATACAAAAATTCGCTTACATAATACGTACATTTTGTTTGAATTAATACACGTTTTTTTTTAAAGAAACAGCAGGATGTATCAGGTCCACGCGTTTTTTGCGTATTTTTATCGTATCATGCGTATTTTTGCGGCCAAGTTGCGATGCAGCCTACCTCATTATAAGCTCAAGCGCGTAGTTCGCACGGGCGTCACGCTCGCTCTACGTTTATGAGAACTCGATAATTACGAGTACGTACATACAACACTATCAATGATTAGCATTTATGGGCAATAATTATCACACTTTTATTATAAATGCAAAAGTTTGTATGTATATGAGTGCGCGTGTGTATGTTTGTTTACTGATAGTATTACAATTTGCCAAAGTCCGACGCTTTTGAAGTTTTGAAGTTTGTATGTAGGGGGTGAGTAATCGCTAATTTAAGGCTATTATTTTAAATGTGTTTGCTGTCAGAAATCATAATAACAGTAATTGAAGTCGGAAAAAACAGGCCGTTGAGTTGCTTTATCGTCGTGCACTGCCTGAATGGTTTAGAATAAAGAGATAAAATGTAAGGCAAAAAGGCGTCTAGGACCGCAACAGGGCAAAACGAGAGTAAGTTGCTACTTGCTTGTATTATATATGTATCTACATTAGTTTAACTTTTTTTTTAATAAATTGTGTTAATTTATATTAGTCATATTTTTCAAAGTTTAAAAATAATATTTACAATTCTCTCATTTCATTTTATTTTTTAAGTAATCATTAAACTAATAAGATAGGTTAATAAGTATTTGATACAGCTAACTAAATTCATGATCATATCCTTAAATGTCCATCGGTGCATTTTGTTGCGGTCCACCGTGGTCGTAATTTCCACGAGTTTTATATGTATTAGTTATGTTATTATTACAAAGTTTTCATAAAACTTTTATCCCCTATACTGCCGGAAACCGTTGGGGTTTAAGGGAGAAAATTTGTACTGAATGTAGAAACTACTTTTAACAATAATTTTGCCAATATACAGAAATTTCTGCATATTGGCATGTTATTGCTTTACACTTTTGAAAAGTAACATTATTTATATAAAACTTTTATCGCCTCTTCTGCAGGAACCCTTGCTGGATATAAGTTCCAGTTTAAAAGAGCCCAAAATTTCTCACAGGCATGGACTCGATCTCGCCATGTAACTTAAAATTCATCCAGCCATTTTTCGTAAAAAGTAAACAAAGACAAACATTTTTAAACAAAAACTTTGCTTAGAAAACAAAATATATGTAACTTTAAATGGTATTAAGCGTTTTAATTTTTTTTTAAATGTGTGCTAACATTGCATTCAAAGACAACCTTACTAATATTATAAATATTATAAATCTGAAAGTTTGGATGGGTGTTTGTTACTCAATTAGGCCCGAACGGTTGAACGGATCTGGATGAAATTGCACAAAGATAGACTATAGTCTGGAACAGCACATAAGCTACTTTTTATCCCGGAAAAATGTACAGTTCCCGTGGGATACATTTGTTTTTGTTTTTCTAGAGGCGAACCCGAGCGAAGAGAGGCTGAATCGCTAGTGAAATATAAAGATGTTAAATTAAAATACTTATTAGTCATAGCTATTTATTTATTTCATCACATTCTTATTTTATAATATAATTTTATGTATAACTTGAACTTAAACTATTTTTAATAATTACACCCGTCCTCCATATATTATTATTATTTCAGCATATGTATAAACATGAATTCACCTCCATATTCTATTTTTAATCATATGAGTTTTACATATTTTCAGAAATCAGATTATGAAATACCTATTTCTGAAACTGGAACTCAATTCCAATAGCATTTAATAACTAATAATATTATATAATTATACGTAATATCCATCATCATTTATATAGTTCATATAAGTACATATACTCGTATAGTACATACTTTACAGTAATATTCTTCCTAATGGCATGAAACTTTAGTAAGTTGTCATAATAATTGTGCTAACTGTTAATAATCATACTTTAAATATTTGAGCCCCTCAATTTGTATGAATATTACATATGATAATCATGAAATAACATTACTAGAGTATCGTAAGCCAGCATTGTGATATATCCAACCATAATGAGGGGCGACATCCGTATATACGACATAGAATTTTGGATCACAAAGTTTTTGACCAGTTAATAAGCCGCACTTGGATAATACCCCTCGAAGGAACCAACTGACTTTATGGTCGGATTGCATTGTTGGAAACGTTAAACCGCCTCCGCTGTCTCCGTTTCTAGGATTAATACCTGTTAAACAATATTTTAATATGCTTATTAAATATTTAATTAATGACCTGTTTGATCAAATTTCTCTAAGATATGAATACTTCATAAACAATGTTCTTTTTTTATTAAGAATATGTATTTTGGCAACGACGGCCGATCTAACTGAGATTAGTGTGATTTAACTCAAGCTCAGACTCAAGTGCACTTTCTATTTCTTTTAAAGTCTGTTTCCAGCTTAGTATACTTATATAAGTAACATATTTTTATAATCATGGGTTTCACTATTGCCATTTGGCAACAGAACCCTAAAAAAGGTAAAGATAAAAATAAAATTATCAACACAATCAACATAAGTCGATCCATATTCATTTCGAACATGAGTTAAAATTCAATTCAGACTTGGAAATCAGACAAAAAGCGGACACAAAAGAATACTTACCAGCATTAGGACCGAAGCCGGCACAGAATGTAAATTCATTAAGCAATTTCGAATACAAATTTGGCGAATATGCAATACAAGTTGTGTCGTTCTGGATCACTGTGTCAGTGGCTCTAAGAGTATCGGAGAGCACATTGTGTTCAGTCGTACCAAATCCTGTCACCTGAAATTTCATATCGTATATGATAAATATTTATTTAATAACTAAAAAGCTACTTCTTCTTATTATTAAATGAAGAGTATTATAATTATGAAGTGATTTTATGATTACACATTTCTTTATAAGTATACTAGCGACTCACCCTCGCTTCGTCCCTAGCTTGCTTCCCAATACAAACTTTCCGGGATAAAAGGTATCCTATGTCCTTCCCAGGGTCTCAACTATCTTTTTACCAAATTGCATCTCAATCGGTTCAGTAGGTAGATCCAGAAATTACCCCCTACAATCTCACAAACTTTAACTCTTTGTAATATTAGTATAGATAAAAATACTTTATTAAAAAAATTTAATGAATATCAATTAACACTTTGTAAAAATACACAAAGAAAACAACACTCCTCTTTGTAATCGACCAATATTCTTTTAAATAGTTTAATAGTAACTTCACAAACACAGCGAAAGTTAAAATAAAAATAAAATCCTTTTAGTTTTCGTGAAATGGACAAAAATGTGGAAACGTAACCCGCATATATTTCATTGTATAGATTACTTAAATGAATGTTTACCACAGCCCGCTTGCCAAAAAGTGTAGTTTTGTCGTACACTGGACCCCAAATACAAATGGGTTGGACGTATTCAGTATAGCGCAGTTTATTTACAACTACAATAGCAAGGTCTGAAGTAGCGTGCTCTATGCTGTAACCCGGATGCAGAATTACTCTCTCAGCCTGGAATAAAACAGTATAAAAGATGGATTAATACAAACGTAACAATAAGTTGGCTCATGTATTAGATATGGCAGCAGAATTTAAATGTACAAGTAGAATGTTCACGTTTCAAATGCAACGCACGTTATTTACGCGTATGTTGGACTTTAGATTTTTTAATTACATATATTTTTTTCATATTAATGTAGGTTCTTTATGTGCTATATTTTATATAAAATTATTATTTACGTTTAATGTTTGTCGCCCAGTTTCATTCACGTTTCTTAGATCTGAAATGCCGGCTTGAATGACGATTCGTCCTGTTTCAATTAGATTTTCATTTAGGAACATGCAGTGGCCAGCTGAAAATATATATATTCTTTATTGCATATTAACAAAGTAACACAGATAATACAGAGACCAATGTGGGCAAAGGTGGTAAATCTCTAGAAGAGATCTCTCCCAGCCAACCTATGGAAGTGAGAAATAGTGTTATATGACGGGACTAAATGAGTGCAATTGATTTAAGATAAAGTTATAAATAATTATACACTTGAATAAGACAAAAAAAATTATAAAAAATATATTATCAATAGATAAATAAAAATTAATGACTATGAGGATGCTTAGTAAAATATTTTTAATTTAACATTTTTTTTTAATATTTGTAACCACAGAAAGCTCAATACTATACTAAATAGTATACAAATACCCGCATACTTGGAAATTGAACGGTCATAATCCAGATTAGTCTTGAGACTACTTTAGTTTGCTTAAATAGATTATAGATGGCGTTAAGCTGCAAACTGTAAAACTATTTTAATTTTTTAAATATCTAAAATATACCAAGATTAATTATACCTATGCATTTAATTAAACAAATTTCAGTAACTTTAAGCATCCTTAGCCATCATAATAATTCAGTTAAATATAAGCATCTACGAGTATGTAAGATACACTAGTTACCCACTAACAGAATTTTCAGTCAGTAAAATTACGGTTTGATATAAGAATGCTTTAGTTAATATTTTCTTAGAATATTTTTTAAATCAGAATTAATGCGCACTTTGGGTTTTCTTTCTTTCGCTAATTTTACAAAAGCATTAATAACAAATCGATACATGTAACTAACGCCATCTATTGACAGCAATTTAAACAAATTTTTCTTTGTTCTTGACATTTATATTAATATATTGATGCTATTTTTAATTATAAGGGGATAATGAAATACATGTATATGCTGTGCCAGCGGTCGCGGGTTCGAGTCCCGCTGGGGGCATTCATTTGTGTGATGAGCACGAATGTTTGTACTCTAGTAATGGGTGTATATATTTATAATATGTATGTATTTAAAGTTATATATGTGTAGTGTATCAACTATCTGGTATCCATAACACAAGCCTCGTAGCTTACCATGGAACTAGATGGTGCTGTGCCTTAACGTCCCAACATATTTATTTATTTATGTATGTGATAAAAAGTAAGATAACTTTGAATTCGCTTTTGTTTAGAATAGTGACCATTGCATGCATAAAAGTGCATACAATATAACAAAACCGAATATAAAATGGTATATTTCAATGTATTTATTCATCGGTATTTAAAGTAAAAGAAAAAAAATAAAGAAAACGCATTACAGAAATGCTCTACAAACACAAAGAAAATTGCTTATACCCGTTAGAATTGCAGTCCTGGATAAAACGCTTCCTCCACACTGATAATTGGCAAGGTTCGTATCTGGTGTTCTTATTAGAATTGCTACATGCCACGGCCAATCGCCAGATTTAGAATTGGTTCTCATTGAAGTCACCTCACCATGTTCCATGGGTCTCCTTCCACAGTAGTGTAGCAAATCTTTATCATTTGGCTTCGTAGCGTTTAAGGAATCTACAGTTAGCGCAGCCTAAAGGTTGAAGAAAAAAATATATTTCAAGAATTCATTGATACTATACTATCTATACGTATAATAATATTCTAATTGAGTCAAATCTGTACAATTTTTTTTTTGAAAAATCGAGGCCGAATCTATAGTTTTTAAAATTTTTGTCTGTCAGACTGTCTGTCTGTCTGCGACCGCATCACGAGAAAACACGGGACTAATTTTGATGATGATAGCTTACCGGGGTCAACATATAGGATACTTTTTACTGCAGGAAAATATCTAATAATTAACCTAAATATAATAATAATTAACAGAATATAAGAACCGTATAGAATAATCTAAGTGATCTGGTGATCCTAAAAAAAAACATACAAATAGTTTTAAACAAAAGAGTCTTTATACGAAAACATTTTCTAAGAAAATGATGTAAAAGAAATAAACGTGATACCTTAACAAGCTCATTGCACAGAGTCATATTATTCAGTCTGAAGTTGGTTACGACGGGTACTTCAAGCGTTGTGCTTCCATTGATTGATGTAAATAAATAATACTTCTTGGGAATAACGCCTTTAGGTTTGAATACAAAATTGTGTGATTTGTTGGTGATAATAATAGTGCTGTTATGCGACACCTGAGAATATACATATTTAATTAATTTATTATTGAATTATTTTTGTACATTGATATTACAAAGAAGTAAAGTTTGTAAGTTTTTAATTTGGCATGTTTGCTAATATCTTAAATCTAATTCTGGATTATTTCCACTAACAAGCAGGTAGATTCGGTCGAGTGTCGGCTATTCTTTTTTTTCGATAATAAATGTGTTTACTGTAAGAAATAACAATAATATTTTTGAAGTTGGAAATAAACTGGTCACTGAGTTGTTTATCAGCTACGAGTACCTATCTTTATATGTATAGTTCTTGCGTACGTGTTTATGTCACTGAACTCTTCCTAAACGGCTGGACCGATTTTTATGAAATTTTTTGTGTGTTTGAGTAGGTTCCTGGATGGTTTAGATTCACAACTGGACCCCGTAGGTACGTAGCGCTGCAGTCGGATTCTAGAGAATTTGTGAGGACCATATTCGGGCAGGACAACATCTGTCGGGTTCGCTAGTTTAAAAGAAAGCAATAGGTAAAATGTATAGCAAAAAGACATCCAGAGTCGCACCGAACGAAGCGTAAAGTCGCTAGTTAAAATAAAACTAAAATATACATGTGAAATTAGTACGTTAAAATATATTATAATAATGTAAGAAATTATGAACCATATAAAACAGAAAAACGCTTACCCCAACGAGCCCAATTTGTTTTTCGAAACCAATTTCAATTTCAACACTTTCTAACTTATGATACAATTCCAGATCAATTTCGCCTCTCCAAAGCAAATCCGTTATTTTGTCGAAATGAATCACTCCAAGTTCGCACGGCCGATATCTTGTTAAAACTGGTCCCGTGAGCGCCATTGAATGCACTTGCAAAACGCATAGAGATAGAACTAGATAAATCGCATTCATTTTGGAATACTGAAATATTTGCCACTAGAAAATTGCGATCATTATAAATTAATTGTAATCACTAAACTGTTTTGCTTTATAAAATGTACCACAATATGTATCTGAAACTAACTTTATACAGAGTGTTAAATTTAAATAAAATAATAATTAATTACAGCGTACACCAATAAACTTGTACAGAAAGAAATTGTGTCGTTTTGAAAACTAGCAGCTCTTATAAATGAAATTTTCTTATGACTCATTTAGGGCAATATATTTAATACAGTGATGTACGCATAATTTATATAATATTTAATCGGGTTATGATTACATCAGATTAGTCATTATATATTATACTAGCATTGCCCGCGGCTCCACCCGAGTTCAGATGACCAAAAACCAAATTCTTACGATTTACATATTAGTATACTCTTACATTGCAGTTTTTGTATTTTTTCTCAGAAATGAGATATTTTCCCGCGGTAAAAAGTATCCTATATGTTGACCTGGATAACCAGCTATCACCATACCAAATTTAATCAAAATCCATCCAGTGGTTTTTCTGTGATGCGGTAATAGATAGACAGACAGATAGACAGACAAAAATTCTAAAAACTATAGATTCGGCCTCTGTATCGATAATAATGTTTATTTCAATAAGATTTTCCGAAAAATATTTAATGTACAGATTCGGCTTAGTTACAATTTTTTTATATGTATAGATAGAGCCACAAAGAATTTAGTAATCCTATATATTACCAGATGTGATCTGGTTACCTACTGACCTACGTTCGCTAGTGTTTGCTAACAAGTGTTTGGAGATTATCATGCGCTTGAATAATACTTTTTCTTAGTAAACTGTATAAAACTCCAAAAAAGGAAAATGTATCTATACTAATATTATAAAGAGGTAAAGTTTGTGAATTGTGAGCTTGTGACGTTGTAGGGGTTGATCTCTGGATCTACTGAACCGATTTAGATGAAAGTGAAAATAGGGGATGAAAGTTTGTATGGGGAATCAACCTAGAGACGAACCTGAGCGAAGCGAGGGTGAGTCGCTAGTTATACATAATAGTTAAATAATAGTAAAATATTGTATCAACAGCGTGGGTTAAATATTTATTAAAAATACTTATAAGTGTTCTTCAATTACTTATACTTATACATATTAGTACAATAGCTACTTGTTTTTAAATATTAAAATAATGCAAGTATAATAATTTAAACTATTAAAATTACGATTAAAATTGTGAGCATGCTATAGAGGTGACCTCTGTACAAGAGACCTTTAGTTATACGAAACTTTTTATCTAATCAATACTCATTAATGTTGTCATTTTTAATTTATCTTTATAAGAGTTTTAGTACCTAAGAGTGTTAAAGTAATTATGTTGAATATTATAAATATTATAGAAATTCTTTTCATTATAACGAGCTTAATCGAGGAAAATTTGATAGATAAAGGAAAGTTGCTTCCCTAGTAGATTCCCTTTCATTTGAGCTAGAATTGAAATAAAAACACGAGACATAGCAGCTTTGTCAAAGCATACCGTCCATGACAATTTAGGGGTAAAATTAGCATAACATTTTTAAGAATCTCAAGTACGTATAACATTTTACTTTGTCTTTCACAAAGCTCCATCAACTATGTACGAGTATGTACAAGTATCTAGGTATGTTTAACATACCGTCGCGCGTTTGAATGAAATTAATTTGTAAATTCTATTCTTGTTAATATTGTTTGATGTATTTTATTTGAATTTCTGCTCTTTCTATTTCAAATTTACATTTTAGGCGAATGTATAAGTTTAATACTATGTACGTATATTATGCTTAGCAATAAAATTGAGGTCTGTGAAATATATCTACGATTTCATACAAGGGACCATATATATACCTATTAAATTCATGTAGATATTTGCATGATACCAAAGTCTTTTAAAAAAAAATCTTTCGAACAAAAAATGTCGTCTATCTGTCTGTTCTACTCTTTAACCATTGTTGAATGATTGTTTATTTAGATATTAATGTATAAATATAACCCGCCACCGGCAATTGGCCATCGTGGTAGAGTATACCTAATCGCCCTCGCATTGAAAGGAGTCCCGTGCCCAGCAATGGGACATTAGAGAAAGAGCATAATCTTATTATTATGTATTCATTGACTGTACTATAACATCTTGTTTAAGCAGAAATAATTGAAGAAAATAATTTAAGTTTTAACAGGCGTTTTACTATAGACTTAGGCAAATTTAGAAATCGGGTAAAAGTGACAAAATCAGTTATAATATATTAAATAAGGAAAAAATAAATTTGAAAAAAATACACATTTCCACTACTTTTTAATATAAAATTTGGAGGAAAAATATTTTTTAAAAGTGGTGAGGGCCTTTATGTGAAAAACAGTTAGTTCAGTTTTTCACAACTATGCATTGTTATATTAAATAATAAAAAAATACTACTGAAGGAATAAACAAATGAATAGACAGTACTGCTTTACTTCTTTCGTGGTCCATACAAATTTAATGAATGGCTAACATTTTCTTTTCGTGAACAGACCTCTTGCTACTGCATCGTTTTAAAGAAATGTTTAGTGTAAAAAATAAAGAAACTTTAAAGGCCTCGGTACTTTTTTTCAATGCTTTACTGACAATTTCATTTAAATATATTTTTTGTTTTTTTTTTTTTTATTTTTTTTTTGACGATTTTTCTTTTATAATGAAACTTCAATAAGTTACATTTTTATTTTGAAAATAATTTGATACCATCGGCTTTTTTAAATGATAGCGATTTTGAGTGGATTTTACATATACATATATCAATATGGCACTAGTACATACTATACTTAGCTGTTTGTGTTACGTATTACCAACGAGCGACTTATGCTAGCATCGCTCAGGGGAGTCCGTAGGTACGTTTTAAATAGATAAAAATAGTTATTGTGAGAGTACATTTGGAGATAGACATATACTACCTATTGCGGACTTTTCCGTAGGTCTGTTTAAGGCTAATAATATTCTAATACATTTTTCTGGTAAATGGTATACCTCTTAAGGTTTAGTAAGCGTTAGCCATGTGAGCGTACGAGAATTACAGTGATTTTTTTGACATAACACTATCATAGTTCAGCCATCTTGTAAAAAATAGCATAGCAACCCAAACTTTTCTCGTTTATCGGTCATCCTATTAGTGAAAACTGTATTAAAATCCGTTGCGTGGTTTAGAAGAATTAAGCGGAGAAACAGACAGAGGCAGACGGCGACTTTGTTTTATACTATGTTGGTAAAGATATATACATTATACATACATAGATCATCAACTACACTACTAATTATAAGAATATAATTTTCCCATGAAAATGAGATTTTACTGCACTAGATTGTTAAATATGTTAATTTTTAAGCCTGCGTCCATAGTTTTTGTGTAATAAATCAAGGATAACTCGGCTGATTAATTATTTTCCCGTGGGAATGAGAAATTTCCCTGTAGTCAAAGGTATCCTAAATGTTGACCGGAGTAATAAGTTATCACTTGACAAAGTTTAGTTAAAATCTGTACAGTGGATTTGCGTGAAATCATATACTATCTTCTTTCTTTTTAAAAAAAAATCATAAAGACAAAGTTCAAGTTACTTCCCGTAGTTTCAATCAAGTAGAAAATGAAGAAATTGAAGTGTGCATTTGCTTATTTCTTCTGTAAACAATGCCATAAAAGCCAAGTAAAAGGAATATCTTACTTATGATCAAAGCCTTATTCTTTCCTGAAAACAAACGATCCTGTTCTTTCTTACATGACAAAGACGAAACTTTCTCGAGTCGACGTCTGGAAATATTTCTCTTGTATAACTTTAATCTCAACTTTTGACTTTGCGCACTTCTAATCTTCGGTGTAATCACATTCTTCAATTATTTAAATTATTTTGGATTTAGTTACTGCTTTTGTGTACACTTGTATGTGCATATTATATTTCTATATGCTAGTGTTCACTCAGTGGTCTAAATTCATTTATAATCACTTTTTTTTATTATTAAACTACTTAAATTATTAAACAGTAAAGCTCACGAAGAACTGCTAAACAAAAAAAAAAAACAAAATCAGCTGACAAATCGGAGAAAAATGTACTGAACTATTTAGCTTTTATCGATTTATAGGTATAAAAAATCTAACAGATTTCAATTATTTTTATGATGTTTATAAAACAAATCGAGTATTTAATTCTCTATCATCAATAGTGAATAAAAATTGAAAAGTAAGGGTTTATTACTTCAAATGACATAACGACGCGAATCAACCACGCTTATCTGAAGCGTCAAATAAATAGAATTAAAAATTCTGGAAAAGATAATAATTATAAATAGCACTATAATATATAACAAAATAATTATTTATAACACAATTCATTTTTTTAATATCCAAAATTTTATATTATGTAGTACAATATATAAGATATTATACATATTGAATTAATAATGAGATTCGACGTGCACTAAATAACAATAAGCATATTATTAGCGTTTATACGTAAAAGGTGCGAAGGATCAAATATCACAATTTACATTGTTACCTGTTACAACATCACAAATTGATCCCTAGATACTACGTTTCACGACAATGAAAATTTCACAGAGGAGAACAACAAAGATTTTTTGACGCGGTTAGCATTTTATCTCCTTCATGCTTACGCAGTACTTGAAACCTATTTTTATTTGAAAAAGGATTTGAAACAACGAAAGAAAAGATTTCATAAGTAATTTTATACGTGTAAATAAAGTAATAAATTATTTACTTATTTCACACAAGAATAATTTGAAAAGCAAGGCAAAGGCGGTCTTATTGCTTGCTATAAGCAATTACTTACAGACAACATTTGGTGAAAGATAGTAAAGAAACCGTAAACAGGACGGTACAATTAATATTACATATATATATATATATATATATATATATATATATATATATATATATATATATATATATGTACATGCTTATATATGTACATGCTTAAAAATATACATACACAAATATACATATACACATATAAATATATATTTTGTATGTGTATATGTATAAAAAAATATAAAATATTTATTACAAATATTTATATACCCTATAATTAAAGAGTAAGATAATAATTAACTAGTTAGACGACGTCTAAAGATATATATTAAGCTATTTTGATTGTATTATTTTTATTCAATTTAATCTATAGCAAAGTAACCATTTTATTAATTATTTAATAATTAAGTAACCCATATTTATTATGTTCATTATTATTTTTTAAATAAAATTGATGTGTGTGAAATATTCATTTAATACAAGTGACCACAAATTGAATTCATGTGGTTATTTACGTGCCATAGCCTTTTGTCAATATGTCAAAATAATAAACTTTTTAAATAAATATATCTGTATGTTTATAATTTAGTAAAATGTGACCTAATTTCCCGGACAGCCGAATCTATTATCTGATATACATAGCTTGGCTGACTAGCTAGAGCTCGTAGAAGACTATTGGGGCTTAAACAATAATGTAGTGTTATATTGTTGCCGTCTACTGCTGAACGAAGGATTTTGGGTAACTCACACCCATTCTTTGCCTGACCTTTTTTAAAAAGTCCATCAATCAATCGATCTATAAGGTGTTCTACATTTGCAAAAATCTAACCTTCTGGTAACATTAGAGCTCCATTTTCTATCCATTAGTCTGTCTACAGACATGCCTACTTCTGCAATTGACTGTGTTTAGTTCTAGTAGTTTCTCTCTATCAAAGTGCTTTATTTGCCAAGGAAACCCCAAGCAACCTGATTCATCACTTGCTTAGCGAGCAGTTCATCTTGGATTTGTTGAAATTACGACAGCCATGCTGATTTGATGGTGAACCATGGTCTTGAACCAATTGATCCTGCCATTCCTTTTAATACATAAGTTTAGTTTTATCATTAACACCTCCAGGTAAATTTCTATGAAATTAATTAAATTTCTAAGAAATCTATTGTTAACTGACACGCCGGCGTGTCCGCGGTTGTGGAGGGATTAAGGACAGTTAATTTTGAAAACTAGCTAACTAACATAGTTTCCAATCGTCAAGCCTAATATTATACTTGCCTCGGTTACACATTTAATTGCAAATACTGCAAATGACATATTGGTCACTTTTAGATAATTTATTGTAAAGATTATTACAATCAAGCCGAGGCGTTGAGAATGCCCTTAATAGATGTTTTATGTCTAATACGCTTCAACAGATGGCCAACAAGCGATACGTTTAACGAGTCTTAATTGGGATAGTTAGTGACACTTTATTCGGATCAACTTTGACCTGAAGTGGCTTCCGATGCAATTGTTAAGTTGTATCAATATTTTTGTTTGAAGCACCTATTAGTACAATTAATTTAAGTTACAAACAGTTCTAAGAATAAAACTTAAAAATAAACAAGAGTAATATTGTGAAGAAAAGTGCGGTATCTAAAATATAGTTAATCAAATAGAAAATATTAAAATTATTCTAATGGATTCATCTATAATTTTGTTTAAAATTACAGTTTTCGGGCATGTTCTTTCGTGCGTTAATTTAATTGAATTCGGAAATTAATATTTTTAAGCGTTGACTTGATAAATTTTAAGTTGTTCTTTAAGCTTGTAAGTTAGTTTAGCCACGAAACCTATTGTGTGATGTTCTTTTATTGGGTGTTAGTTATTGGAATTTTCGGTCAAAAGGAATTCAAAGGCGGTGTTACACTTATATACCCTGGATATAATAAGGTTGTCGATCCTGTTCTTGTTCTCTCATCTTCAAAGTAACTGACGGCTCACCAGATAATTAGAGTAAAGGAATAAAGAGTGCACTTGAGTTAGTACATACAAATATTCAATAAAATATCTTCTTTTCTTTTTAATGTACTGTTGGGTCTCTAATAAAACTTCGAGATATTCCTTGCTAACATTCTTATATTCAGTACTTTTATAATCGTCAGTAAGTTACATAATTTATTATTATAATTTTCAGTATTACAAACAATTCGTGACTAGTCACTACATAGTACATCGTGGTACCGCCCTCTCTGTGCCAAAACGCGGGAAAACAAATAATCATTCGCACCTTTTTTTTATTTTTTTTATAATCACATTCCAATCGGCCAAAGTCACATAAGTAAAAGCCTTATACATAAATCATTACAAATTAATCAAATATATTAATTTCTATTAAAACGTTCAATATATGAAAATGCAACCTTACAATACATACAATATATCATTTTTTTTTAATTTATTAACTAGGTTTTGTAATATTTTTATTAATACGTGTAGTACAGTTTTGGCATCCAATTGCAATTTGCTAATGAACAGACATGGAGATAAATTACAAATGCGAAACACTGTAATCATAGGCAGAAGTAGATGTATAACGAGGGATGGCTTCGTGGCCATTTGTTATTTATTGTCAATTTGCGTCCGTGTCTGCGACCGTTCGTTAGCGGCCCGGTAATAATCTTATTAAAAATGCTAACTCTCACACCGTTCTGTAATTACAGGACTTTTGACTTTAAGTGGAACTACTTTAAGTGCTATTTAATTGGTATAGTATAATATGCAATTATTTACTATAATATTCATTTATTTTTTATTACATATTGTATGGTAAATATTAGTACAATTTTATTAATCAAAATTATTACAATATAAAATATACAGTTTTAAACGTGTTATCCTGATAAAACGATAAGACATCGCAAGGAGTCGTCGAAGAAAACTAAGTTTCGGAAGAAGTGTGAAGTAGACTATGACTTACTTCATTTTCTCCCGCGTTGAAGGAAGGCCCAGACGTGGTTTAATAAATAAATATAATGAATATGTTGGACATTAACACAGCACCATCTAGTTCGATAGTAAGCTGCGAGGCTTCAGTTATGGATACCAGATAGTTGATACACTACACATATGTAACTTTCAACACTATAGCTATATTATATGACTGGAGTTTAAACATTCGTGCTCATCACACAAATGAATCCACCCAGCGGGACTCGAACCCGCGACTAGGCTCACTACAAACTGAGCCAAACGGGTCGTTACTAAGGATAATTTATAACAGAGCATATCCACATATACACATTATTAAAACTTGACATTTTAAACATCACCATATAGTAGGTACGGTGTGAATAATCTAAAATTTTCTGATGATTTTATTAGAATGCTTTCATAACAAAATTATTAGTTTAACATTACAAATTATTAACTTACTAAAATCACTAAATAAATTTTACATTGTTATTTATGGAAGTATGTAACTTGTAATTGACAAAAAAATAATAAACATCATAGCTTTTAAAAAAAATGCAGTTACTACAACTTAGTTCTGAGACTTGTCCGGCAAGTCACAAAAGTTCGAACTTAAACTATAAAATAACTTACTGCCACTATTTATAATAAAACTTTAAAGGTTAAAGTGTAATGAAATGTGTATTAAATACTATGCACTACAGTTTTAAGACCCATGTCTTTAAAAGTAGTATCATTAGTTTATAAATTTGGTTCATCTGAATTGTCATTCTAGTTAATAAATATTTTATAAAATTTTAAACATGATCACTTTTAGAGGTTATGGACTTAATAAATACACATGCTTACCGGCTATAACACTGCTCTTGCATTCCTACGAAAGTTACATGGTATGAAGAGAGAAGTATCACCTGTGAAGTAGATTTTTGCAGCTTTAAGCTTATCCTTCCACCATGGAAGGATATCTTTCAGATAGACTGTTTTAAAAGCAACTAAGAAACTAAACTAACTGCCATGAATAATCTAGGAAGTCTATGGGATTTATAGGATAGAGACGAAAATGGTTAAGGTATGTTTTAATTATTTTATTTAATTGGTTCTTTAAAAATACTAAAATGTTGACGTAGTTCATACAAGAAAAATAATCGGGCGATCCAGAACTCTAGTGCTTTAATAAAATGAATGCGACCATAAAATTAATAGGGCATATGACAATTGAAATAAAAAGTATAATAAAAGTTTTCTTTGCCCCACCATCAAGTCTATCTGTAAACATTACTAAAGCGTAGAATTCTATTTGCAAATGTTTCCTACGTTTTCAAGAGATTAAACTTAAGATGGGTAATATTTTTCAGTCGCTCGAGTTGGAAACTTTCCTTTGTCGCTCGAAGTAAGCAAAGGGTGCCGTTTATCTAACAAGAGGCTGTTCGAAGTTTGTTAATGTCAATATCTTGGCTATGGACTTTTCCGATGGTTTCAAGGAAATTATGATGTAATATATCCTTTGGATTATGAAGAGATGAAGTAAAATGAAACAAGTTATAATAACTCATTTCAATCAAGGTTTTATATAAAACTATTTTTAATACAAAAATATACACAATAACATCATTAATATTAAATAAAATCCCAAACTTTAAAGAGATTTAACGTTTATATTTACAATCCAGTACAAAACCTTTCAGTGCGGTCGAATCTGGTGCATGAATCAAGCGTATCGGATGATCCCGCAATACCGAGTGGTTTCGTGATTTATTGGCTCGCCACGGATTTGTCTACCACCTGTCTGTATGTAGATAGTTGTTCTACTGTTAAGTACACATCTTTCCATTTTATTGTAAAATGGCAAAATAGTTCTTACATAAATAAAAGTAGTAACCTACTGGGCTCCATCAATTGACATGTTTTTATTTTGACACCCGAATAATTTCATTTGATCATACAAATGCTAATACAAATGTTCATGACACTCATATAAAGATTTAAATTAAAAAAAAACCATAATTAACAATGGTTACCTATGCTATTATAAAAAAAAGGTTCAAAATTTTAGCTTAGCTTCAGCTGTTTTAACTCAGAACTCGGACTAAGTCACTAGACTCAAATGTGCTGAAATGCTAACAACTTGTTCTTCTTATAATTTGGGTAAGCACTAGAAAAGGATTTATTTCAACTCCTAAAGGGGTAAAAATGGGGAGGAAATTTTATATGGACAACTATGTGATTACGGTCAGGTTTACTTGAATCTTGATTGAAATGCTCTTTGTAAAATAAATTAATTATAGCATTTATAATAAAGATTTTTTTTTTGAAGAGTGTCGAATAAGAAAAGCCAGGGTAGAGTGCTAGTAAAAAAATATAAGCAAGCACAACTGATATAATTTTATATTATTCTGTATTATCATAAATCATTTCAATGCGGTAAAATCTGGTATATGAATCGGGAGTATCGAACAATCCCGTAATACGGAATAGTTTCATGATTTATTGGTCCACGGCGGAAACGTATCGTCTACCACCTGTCTGGACCTTGCAACTTATGGCTTTCGTAGCTCTTAGAGCACACAGAGTTAACTGATATAAAGCCACAATAGCTATATTAATAGTTAGTAGCTGTTTTATAACGAAGTAAATCTGACTTACTCTTAGGAATATAAAAGTGCATAATTTGTAATATTTTCTAAAATATTTTGTTTTCGATAATAATCAAGCTCTTATGTCTAAATAAGTATTTATTATGAATTTAAATCCATACATACAATTAGCTACGTAAGTAAAAACAATATTTGGCGATACGGAACCCTCGATGCGTTAGTCAGACTCGAACTTCCCCGATTTATATACATAATTACAAAATTGAACAAACATTTTCATATGTTCATTTCGGCCAACAAAATATTACTAACATATAATACTCATTGTATATATAGACGAAAAGTTTGTTTTTTGGTCTTTCGAATGCGAGCAAAGCCTTGGGTAGCGCTGGTTAAGGAATGAATGCTTCACGCATTGGTTGTATTCCAATTACTTATTATAAACAAATGTAAAGTTAAAGATAAAATTAATCAAATAAAGTATTTCCATACAAAAAAAAGTTATTTCACAGTTATAGCAGAAAAAAACGGTGGTGGTGGAATTTAAATTTTATAATGTCTAAAGATTTGACTAGAAACACTTTTCTGAACAAATCCTTTCAGTATAATTAAATCTTTCTCGAATCACGGTATCGGAAACTTATTAGTTTTGAGATTTACTATGTCCGAACGGAAATGTACTATGAGATTATACTAATTTACGTAATATTTCATATACTATTAACTTGCACATAAAAATCGGAACAAATGTACAATATTTTTTGCCCAAGTGTTTCTAAGTGTCGATATCGATCGCATGATGCAGAATGGTGATGTGGTGAAACTCGCCTACTGCCTAATAGATGCAAGTGGCGCAAGAACCCTATAATTGTAATGTAGCGTGAACATTTTTGAGAAGGCAAAATAGAGGCCTCTCAATAATGTAAATAAAGACCTACTCACCAATGTCGCTCACGGCATCTCATCTTAATGAGACTAGCCATCTGCGTAAAAGATATTATAGTCTACAATTGTATACTCAGACGCAAGTGCACTCTAATCCGTTTACTCTCAAATTCTGGTAGGATGTCTATTTATCACGAACGGTGAGAGATCAGGCGCGAGACTGACAGCTTTACTTCCTCTCCGAGGCAAGGGACCTCACGGTATCAATAATTTTGGTATTAATTGGCCTGGTATGTAGAAAAGAATCATTTATTACCTGTTTAACCTTTCACCTTCTTATCATATTTATTCAGTAACAATGTGTTTTATTAAAATATTTATGTATTCAGCCCTTTTTAACCTTCCACTGCTGGGCACGGGTCTCCCTTCAATACGAGGGGGATCAGGCCGTAGTCCACCACGTTGGCCAAGTGCGGGTTGGCGGACTTCACATGTCTTTTGAAAAATTGCTAGGTTCTCTCAGACATGCAGGTTTCCTCACGATGTTTTCCTTCACCGTTAAGACAAGTGGTAATCATGTTGGAAATGATTCGCACATGTAAATATCAGAGGTGCTAGACCCTGGATTTGAACCCGCTTCACTCGGTTTCTCAAGCGAGCGCGTTACCACTGGGCTACCATTGCCTTTTAAAAAAATATATTTATACTATTATATAGGTAATTTTAAAGATCAAGGTTAAGTCAGTTTATAACGTATTAGTCATTTTATCGTTCGCATTATGGACTTCCTATTAAATAACCCCAAAGCATCTCTCTGTTTGCAAATGACAAGATCCCGGTAATTCTAAGATACGGCCGTGCTCTATTAATTAAACCTATTTGCTCTTTGACAGTCTGTATTTGCTTCCAACTTAATTAACATTCTCGCTAGCTAATATGAGTCTATATTTGCTATGATTTCAGTATATTATCATTTTGAAAATAACTGAAAGAGAATACGATAATTACTATTAAAAAGGATAAATTTTATTTTGATCTAATTATAGAACTTTTAGAAGTTTCTTCCCTTTAAAAACCTTTCCTTTAAAAACTCCAATAGGATCCCATCAAATGCGACAAAAGCCACATAGAAACCAATATTTATTGGTACAACATATTTATACATTGGTAACATATTTATTGGTTTCTATGTGGCTTTTGTCGCTTTTGATGGGATTCTATTGGTGTTTTTCAACAGGGTTATTAAGTTATCACAATGTTTCCCGGTATAGTGGATACTACCCTTTAATAAATTTATTACAAATGTTTCATAGAAATGTGAAGCAAATAGAAATCTTAGCAGCTATAAGCATTTAGCTTATTAATTGCTTTTTGTAGTGCGTCATCAGATTCGTAGATAATTGAGCGAACTCGGGCGAAGACGCGACGGCGACGACTTAAAAATACATTTCCTTTATTACAACTGAAGATAGTTACAGCCCAATGCTTTAAGACATTGCATTATTGTTTTACTTCCATTCTGCTGCATTGCAAAGCTGTAGTAACGGTTCGCTGATGAATTTTGTAAAAATGTCCATTATTCGTTTAAGCGCAATCATTTTATTCATTTTTCATATCTTTTTATGTTTTATAATTACCAAGCTGTAAAGTTAATGCTTGAAGAAAAAAAATCATGAAAATGAAAATACTAAAAATGCCTTTTGATATTGTCTTAAAATGTAACTTTTCCACTTTCAGGTCGAATTTTGTTCTTGGAATTTCTGTAAGTTACATGTGAGCTTTAAAATAATGCCTTCTCACTGAGACAAGGATATGACTACTATACAGTAAAGGTATTAACATATTACTTTTAGTATCCGAGTAAAAACCAATAAAACCTATAAAACTCTAAGAAAGAACCTAGAACTATCTTTTCCATTTCCAGTAAAATAAAAGCGAAGTTCTCTATTCATTTTATCTTAAGAGCATCTATCACTCAATACGATGTTGTGAAAAGAAATAGTTTTTTCTATCGAGACGATTCTATACGGCGGATGTCCTTTGGCCTGGTGAAAAAACACCCAATGCAATTACCGTTTCCCTGTGCCAAAGGCATTTCAGTAATTTTCACTCCTCTCTCACCTGCTATGAATAAGCAAATTAATTGGTAGCAACAAGGCGACTTTATTCGTTCATTCATACTATTGTGCGTATTGTAGGAACAGCTCCAGCAGGGACAGTGTACATCTATTGTTGGCGGTTTATTGTGCAAAGCAGAGCCCACGGCAGAGATAGACTAGTCACTAGACAGTAAAAGTATGCAAATAATATTTTAGCTATTTTTTAATTTCAACATATTTTTATTTATTTTTTAGATGTTTTGTTTTTCGGATTTTTTAATTTCAACATATTTTTATTTATTTTTTAGATGTTTTTATTATTATTATTTTTTTTAGATGTGAGAAATGTACACGATTGTCATAGCAATGAAGCAGTACTAATGGGGCTGACGTGTTTTAATAAAGTGAACAGTACACAACATATTTGGTTACGGTTATTTTTATTTTTTTTTTATTTCTATTTTTGCGGCTATTTGGTATCACTGCGACCATTTCTGGTCTATTGTGATCGCCGCTATTTGTACTAGAGTGAACCACTAAGCCCTTCTGATGTTAAGAACTGCAGGATATTCTTAGGGTTGCACTCTTTTATTTCATCAAGGCTTGGAAATTGTTTTCCTACATGAATACTGCGTTTGTGCATGAGCGGTCCACATTCCCACAGAAGATGAAGTGGCGTTTCGTCTGCCTCCCTACAAATTCTGCAGGTTTGCGTTTCGCTCAGCCCCAGGTTGAACATGTGCTTATTTAAGCAGCAGTGTCCAGTAAAAGCCCTTACCAGTATTCGTAAGGTTTTTCTGTTTAGCCCTAGCATAAGATTGTTGAACCTTTTGTCGTAGGCTCTAATTAGTGCCTTGGAGTGACTCATTCCCTTTGATTCAGTCCAAGCCTTGTTCGCAGTCTTGAGACATGCTATC